>OY720600.1:12500-2512500 GCA_963151315.1 Nymphalis c-album
GCAGTGTTATTTAATTCTTACTACATATTAGTTTATTCAAATCAGTTTCATCACTAATATTCAATAAATTATTATAGAGTTAGGAGTTAGAACTCCTTGGTTTATACAACAGCGTTATTAAAAAAAAAAAAAAAAAAAAAAAAGAAGCGCGGCATTTAGCGCGCTAATTGTAATCGCCGCCATCTTGTTGGTGCATAGAAATGTAACGTAATTAATTAATTATTGGCGCGACTTATGATTTGTAATATGTTCAATTATGTTATTGGGATTTATAAAGTAATTGAGTGAGTAATTAACATTAATTTATATGAATTGGTGTTTGATTTATGAATAAATTAATTCGAGGTCCTTATAAAATCAATTTTCACTTCTGGATGCTAAATATAGATATACTAATAAATTATTAGTAAATACTATCACCGTCGTATATGAAATTGATTTAATAAAAACACCAAAATAATATTTATTTATTCACACTGTTTAATTGTACTGTTACGAAACACGTGCTCTAAATATAAAAATACTAGAATATACAACTTGAACATAGTAATCGATTTTCATGCCACCTAGAACTAACTTCACGATGTAAAATTCAGGTGTCGGTGTGCGCGCGCATCGTAAAAATTCACTCTCATCAGTTTTCTCCATCCAAGAAGTATAACTTCAAAAAAAAAAAAAAAATACCTTTTCCCTTTTTTATAATATAGGTAGGTACCTAATAATTTTGGTGTTAAGTACAACCAAAACTAACAGTTTGCACTGTTATGCTTTCCTGCATATTTCATTTAAAATTTTGAAAATTAACAAATTAACACAACCCTAAATATTATGTACTTCAAATATGTACTACTCGACGACTCGCACTTGTCCGGTTTTTTTTAATTAAAAAAAAAAAAAAAAAAAAAAAAAAAAAAAAAGGTCCATAGAAGGCATGTCTTGTATGGGTCACTTTGTGTCGAAGAAATATGAATTCAAATATTGAATTCACCATTTATAGATCTTGTTCTCTACAAATTATGCACCCAGAATTAAGAATGTTACCTAATTTTGATTATTAGCTCTGCATATTCTCTGTCAAAAATACAAGTGAAAGAATTACTTCGATACGTCAATTAGTTGGGACTCGCACGGTGTCGCCTTACGTTTGGCGACTTGCTACTAAGCGGAGCGTTGTAGTGACGTCGCATGCGGGCACGTGACTGTTAGCGGGACTCGATATTTTCGTAAGTTTCAATTCTTGTAAAATCTAATAGGTATTTTTGCCTACAACAAAAACTAGTGTATTTAAAACTAGTATATTATACATACAAGCTTTACTGTAACAAACTTTCAACCGATTTGGCATGCCTATTAACATTCTTAATTGTCTTTTTGTCATGTTTTTTTTTTATTTTATTGCATAGTAAGGCGGACGAGCATATGGGCCACCTGATCTTAAGTGGTCACCTACGCCACATTAGCATTGTAGGAGATGTTGACCATCGTTTCCATCGCCAATGCGCCACCAACCTTGGTAACTAAGATCTTATGTCCCTTGTGCCTGTAATTACACTGGCTCACTCACCCTTCCAACCGGAACACAACAATAGCAAGTATTGCTGCTTTGCGGTAGAATATCTGATGAGTGGGTGGTACCTACCCAGACGAGCTTGCACAAAGCTCTACCACCAAGTAAAATATCAGCACTTCTAATTTATCTCTCTTCATCTTCAGCTAGGAGTGCTATTAATACTAAGTCCCAGTTAACCATAACGGTCTACCCAACTACGAATCCGCACGGAGAAAAACTGATTGATGCCAGAGTGGCTGTTTTTGTTTTGTTAAAATTTTTATTTATTTTTCGATTTTTAGTGAATCTGAAGTACACTCACTAATTTGTAGAATATGGGTAGACCTACTAAACGTGCAGCTCATATGAGACAGCGCCGTTTATATTATTATTTAAATATATTAATCTAAAACAGTGAAACGTAAAGAAAAATGCATTTTGGTACTTAATTAATAAATATTAGTTAATATGGTTAAATGTATGAATATAAATTAACATGTTTTGATTAAATAGATTTAGTTGGTGGGGTGTTAGGCAGCCATAACATTATCAAATAGTTATTTCTAGTAATAATTAATTAAACTGTATGTTTATAGATGTTGTGTTATACCATTCTTCACCATAAAATATGACGGAACGTCTATATATTAAAAAAGGGGAAGTATCTATATTATCCTAACTAATATTATAAATGCGAAAGTAAGTTTGCTTATGTCGCTTTCACGCCTACACCACTAAGCCGATTTAAAAAATTCTTTCACCAATGGAAAGCTACATTATCAGGGAGTAACATAGGCTACATTTTGTCCCCATATTCCCACGGGAACGGGAACTACGCGGGTGTAACCGCGGGAAAAACACTAGTAATCAATATATAAATATACATAAATATAACATGTATATAAGAGTACTTATACGATTCTATATATATATATGTATAACTTTCAAAATTGGTCTCAACTTTTAGGAGATGTTCAAATATGTTTCAATTACAAACATATACATATATACTAATACTTACATGCATAACTCATATAATAAAGAGGAAACATTTGATTTTTGTTTGATTTTTTATTACGATTTAAATCAAAAACTACTCGACCGATTTTAAAAATTCTTTCACCCTTAGAAAGCTACGTCTTTACCGAGTAACATAGGCTATATTATATTTTCAAAATCTTATAGATCCCTACTTAAAATGGAGCAATGTAACCCAACGTATCAAACTGTTGCCTATAAAAGTTATTATTTCGCGTGCGCTGCGAAAACTATTGACGGTATATAAAGAAGTGTTTTATACAATAGTACTACAATTACTTGATCATAACGATGTTATGGTAGGTGAATGATAAATCTAGATAGCCTATAAAAGATTCGGCCGTGTATCGTTAATTTGCTACTAAGAATTGAAGATTTCCGTTACTTTGTCATGGATCCTATAATCAGAATCTAACCAAACTGCCATCAAATAACCGTTGAAGTACACTCTTTCCAATAAAAAAAAGAGTGTGTGTACTTATGTACACGCGTTAGAAGTTATACTTCTTTGGCGTATGGAAAAAAAAAATGACTAAAATGCAGTAGTGATTAACGATAAATATTAAAATTGATAAAAAAGATTTTATTTAAATAAAAAAGGTTTTATTAACGTAATAAAAATACTAGAATATACAACTTGAACATAGTTATCGATTTTCATCCCACCTAGAACTAACTTCACGTTGTAGAATTGAGGTGTTTAATGAGCGGTTAAGCAGACAGCTTCATACTGTTAATTTTGTGTCACAGATGCGCGCGCATCTTAAAATTTCACTCTCATCATTTTTTCATAACGCGCCTAAAGAAGTATAACTTCAAAAAAAATCATCGAAATCCGTTGAATAGATATCGAGTTATTCGTCCATTTGTCGCGCACATACCTCATGCAAATTTACGACTTATATGGTTTTCTCATGGATTCCACTGTCAAAACTGGACCAAAAAAAAATGGGAGCAATGGGAAAGCACCACCTTTCAAATAAAAAAAATTGGTTGCCTGTAAAGTCGGTATACGGGCGAAAGTTTTACGTGACAACGACTTTGAGTGGTAAAATAATTTTAATGTGAATATTCATTCGTATAGTAGGAAGAAGGATGAAATAATAGTAACAATTTAAAACATTTATTTATACAAAGAATTATATTTAAATTATTAATTTATACAAAGAATCTCGCACTGAATTTCACTTTTACAAAGAATCTCGCACTGAATTTCACTTTTTATGTCTGTCTCTCTCGCTCTTAGGCGGGCTAACCATGCCCGAGTGGAAGGGACGCGTGCCTCTCACTCGCTCTCATTGTGAGCGCATAACGTGAGCGGAGCGTAACGCAGTTTCTTGAAGTGTCACCCGGCAAACCAATTTATAAGACGTTGTCACGTCAAAAAAATTTATCGAAATCGATCTATCCAGTCGAAAGTTATGAGGTAACAACACCAAAAAAAAAAAAACATACAGACGAATTGATAACCTCCTCCTTTTTTTGAAGTCGGTTAAAAATTAAAAAAATTGAGCGAGCGACGAGCTGTGCTTAATACTATTTATAGGTAAGACTATTAATCTGACTCACTTATCATACGCTACATATTCTTTATTGAAGCCCAAAGCCGACCGCGCCACTCGCCGTCGCTGTCGCCACTCGCCAGTCACCACCCGCCCGGCCGGCCGGCCGCCAGTCGCCAGTGTCGATCGCTCCTCGCCAGGGTGAGGACGTATCACTAGTTCTCCTGCGACGACGACTATTACAAATGGTTTCAAGTTACTACATAATATTTTAACATAATATGTATCCTATGTGGGGTAGGAAAAAGCTATTGTATAAATATATATAAGTTATTCTATAATTACGGTGCAGAATATTGTCCTACTATCGAATTATGAAATTAATTTATTAATATAATTGGTGATACTGAAACCTCAATAATACCAGCAAAAATTAGGTCGCCCAACAAAGTAATGTATGTGTTTTAGCTTCCATTAGTTCTCGACGAATAATAAATGACACAATAGTTTGTAGGTTTTACTCACACACCCAGCCGTATGTAACCTATGTACGTGACATTGGTCGTCCATTAGGAGTCTCGTGTCCAATTGTTATTCGTTCATTCATAACTTTTGTCGTTTTGTTTACATAAGTAACAAAATTTATTTCGTTATCAGTCTTGTAACATGGGCAGTGTGTCTGTAGTCTTATGCTACTATTATAAATATAAATATTGTATAAATTTGCAAAATAATCTAAAACGAAACGAAATAACAAACTGGTTTAGTTAATATTCCATTTGTTAACGCTAATCAACTTTGAGTTGTGGGAGATCTCTCTAAATAATGGTATATTATGAAAAAATTAAGTCCTTTGTCTAAAAATAAGTCGATGAGTAAGACACCTGTTTGCGCGGGTTACGGTGACGGTTGACATTTAAAAAATATAACCTTATGTTGATTTCACACTGATACGTACGTACGCATATACTTAAAGGACAATAACAATAATTGTAAGCTTATTATAGCCATAGTGACGTCACAGTCGATAGATCAACGCTTGATGTGATGTGATTTGTTATTTGTGAAGTTTGTCAGCGTAAGGATTGTATAAATATTCAGGTAATATTTTAACAATTGAACTGTAATGCGTTCATTATGTCGCTCGAGGTCGTGTCTGCAATCGATAGGACCACGTCACCTGCCGTCCACCATCACTCTTTGTTGTGACTCGTAACATACATCGTAGCTCGCACCGTGCGTTACTACTATTAATGCAATCCTATTAAATAATTTACTGAAACTAGTAAAAATAACTCTTATTCATTGCTTCTTAAATAGGCTCGGTGGAAAAATACACTACATATATAGCATTTAAAAGATTGATATATAGTTGATTCCAGACCAAGATATATTGAATATAATTATATTAATAAAACAACTGGATGGATAAAGTAGGAGAGCCAGTGCTAATCAGTACATTGCGCTTGCAGCGCGGTGAAGTGACGTGTGTGGATACAGCGGGCGGGCGCCTCGTGGGCGGAAGTGGCGATGGAACGTTACGGCTGTGGCGGTGGGCTCGCGACATCGCCTGGCTGGAGGTCGCCGAATACCCTAAGGCACATAGATATGGTGTTACAGGTGTAAAGTTCACTGCTTCAGGAATCTTACTAGCTACGATTGGTATAGACGGTGCAGCTCGAATATGGAGTGCACGTGAAGCTCTGGTCGTGAGGCGTACACTAGCAGCACCAGACGCGGCTGCTGCGCGCTCTCTAGAGTGGGCGACCAGCGACAGGCTCGCCGTCGGCCACGACGACGGTGGCGTACGCGTGTGGACGGTCCGCTCGGGGACGTTACTGGCTCACGTACGAGCGCACGAAGGAGCAGTGTACGCACTCGCCGCGGTCGACAATGTTGCTCTATTACTGACTGCTTGCACTGAAGGGGTGTTAAAAGTATTTGATTTTGAAGGTGATATATTATATGACATAATTAAACACGAAAATAACGTTATAATTATAAATCACATACTATATTATTTCTAGAAATAATTACACATGGCCGAGATGGTACTACGGGACCCTCGCCGTTATTGTGGGAGGACGGAGCGCATGATTTAGGTGTGCTATGTGCTACCCGGCAGCTCCCCGGCAATCGTGCGGCTACGGGAGGACACGATGGGCGCATACGCATCTGGCGCGTTGAAGGGACGGGACGAGGACGAAACGTCGTAGCGGACATCAGTTTAACAGGACACACAGCCGCGGTGACTGCGTTGCATTGGGTCCGAGATCTACTCGCCTCGGCGTCACTGGACCGTACCGCACGGTTATGGGCCACAAACTCCGCTGCTTGTATTCGCGTTTTGCATGCCCATTCCCGTTACCTGACATGCATTACACTCGCGTCTGATATACGTTATGTGGTGACAGGTTAATATATTTTTGGTCTTTCTCATCAATTAGAGACAAACTCGTATATAACTTTTAACATTGTGCTATTTCAGGTTCTAATGACAAATCAATACGTATGTGGTCATTAGGAGACCTTTCTGTACACGATGATCTAGACCCGCCCTGTAACCCGCTCGCCCACTTCGCTCTCGGTGACCTCGAAGTGAGTGATTGGAGCATGTTTTATCCTTCTTCTAATAAGTTTTATGTGTAACTACACCTTTTACCGTTTTCATTAAATAAAAAAAAATAACTAAGGTAATAATATATAAACTTTCGAATTTTTTTAGTGTATATTTTAAGGCGATATAATATGTACTCTCAGGGTATTGGCCCTGTAGAAGATGATACCGCGACAGACCTAGACGACGTGGAAAACAGCTTAGAGTGCACGAGCCCTGTCGCGCGCTGCGTGGTCCGCGAGCCCCACGCTTCCGCTATCAACTCAATTGCTATTTCTACCCAAATGATTGCAACTGCTTGCAGGTAATTATATTTTGACTTTAACCACTTACACAAATGATATTGAACTATATCGAGTTTTCAGCGATGGCTACGTGCGGGTCTTCAGATACCAAGAACGCGACGAGACGCTTCAACAGGAACTAGAATTATCCGCTAACTCGTATCCAGTAATGGCGGTCGATTTCGGCGCAAGCGGGGCTTTGCTGCTGAGTGGTGGACTTGATGGATGTGCACGAGTTTGGGACGTTCAAGTAAATAACATGTTTTAACTCACGCGTATTATGAGATTTTAACTGAGGACCTCGGAATGTCGAACCTTTGCGTACGCTGCCCATTAGGCTAAGAAGTCATTATTTCTTCAAAAAGTAGTAAAGTGGACGGGCAAATGGGGCGCCTGATGATAAGCGTTCACCGCCGCCTATAGCCATTGGCGCTGTGAGAAATATTAACCATTCCTTAAATAGCCAATGCGCCTCCAACATTGAGAACTGAGATGTTATGTCCCTCGTGCCTGCAGTGGCACTGCCTTGGTCATCCTTCAAATCGGAACACAACGGTATTAAAGCGTTGCCGTGTGGCGGAAGAATATGTGACAAGTAGTTGTTACTTACCCAGGTGGGCTTACACAAAGTAGTTAACCAGTTCATGATAATAATATACCACTTATTTATTTATATTAAAACCTTAAGTAAATACAAATAAAAATTAAAAATAATTACAAATACAAGTCGTGATCGAGTGGAATGGTGGCAAGAATGCTAGCAGCATTTCCCCCTTGAATCGCAATTCCGATTCTCTGAGCAAATATTAGTAACTGACTATTAAAACGCTTAACTTACTGCCTTTTCCGAGTACTAGAACTATTGAATTATTTAATTAAACAAAAGCAATTACTAGGTACTCAAAATCACTTTTGATTTATTTTTATTTCACCTTGCATCTACACGTGCGCAGTATTTATTTTCGATACATTATGTTGATATAAAACTCACTTATATTAAATACAGACTTCTAAATTATGATTTAAAGACTATTATGGCCGAAACCTGAAACGTCTTTCAAATATGAAGTGGGACTTAATTATTTGGAACGCAAATTTCGCATACTAAATTTTGAAATTAATGACGTTCCAAATAATTAAGTCCTACTTCATATTTGAATGTCTTTCAGTATTCCGCCGTTTGACTATTAGATAATAATATATTTTTACTTTTTACTTTTATGCTCATGAGTACTAAAAGCTTTCCGGCTGTCAAAACAGTAAACTATGTATTGCTAGTCAATTAAGTAAGTAGATATTATTATTAATTTGAAAACAATAAAAATCTGTCCCACTTGGTATCTGTTTGGATTCGTATGTGTGCGAGTTTAAATTGCAGCCGTGGAATAGTTACAAGCTGTTATTTTTCAAAAAACATTCTAAATACATACATACATAAATCACTATACATTTTTAAATACTTTTATTATTTGGCATTTTCACCTGTCTTAGGTTAGTAAATATGAATTTTTAAGAAGGTTAGTTCTTCTGTAAAGTTCGATTTTATGAAATTTAAGTTAAAAAATCAAAATATTATAATTTCTTATTGAGAGACATTAGCTAGAATACATCCTCGATGATTAGTTTCCAAATGAATTAAGATTTTTTTTATTTATGTTTTTAAATCTTATTACAATGTACATAATATTTACTCTTAACATTAATTCTCATGTCATGTCCAAAAACAAGTTTTTGATTGTTATTATATGCATAAGTTTTTGATTTTCACAGTCAGGTTGCGAACTAATGGTACTGTCGGTGGAGAGCTGTGGGAGTGATGGCGGCGGCGGGGTGCGCGACGCTCGTATTTCTTCCCACCGTCCTCCTCTCCTCCTCGTAGCCAGCGACGACGGCCTGGCGGCGCTGTGGAGCATCGATCCACCTGGTCCAGACCCTTTACAGTAAAATTACTTTCTGATCTACATTTACAGACATTACAATATTACGGTGTTAAATATAAAGGAAGCTCTTGAACTCATTGGTTCAAACTTAGTCAAATTATTCGACAAGTTTTCATTGATGGAATAAAACTTGTGCTAAAAGTCGGTGTCGCACAACGATCGGCGTGTGCTTTGGTAAGGGTTGTTTGTACAAGCTCGTCTGGGTAGGTTCACTCACTCATCAGATAGTCTACCGCAAAACAGCAGTACTTGGCATTATCGTTTCGGTTTGAAGGGTTCGTCGTGTAATTACTGGCACAAGGGACAACATCTTAGTTCCCAAGGTTGATTGGCGCGTTGGCGATATAAACGATGGTCAACATTTCTTACAATGCCAGTCTATGTGACCATGTGACCCATTTGCTCATCAACCTAACTATTCTATCAAAAATGGCTCGGGGTAAAATCCTTATTTAACCCGTACGTCGGACAGCTAGTTGTATATATCAAATATAATCTTCCTTTCTACGTTGAGAGCATTCGTGATATTGTATCGTTTGCTGATAAAGTTGCAGCAAAATGTATTAATTTATAATTGTTATTATTTAAATTACAGCGTTTATTCAGGGTTGGCTGAAGCAGCCATGTGCTGCGCGTGGTCTGCCGACGGCCGAGTGCTGGCCACGGGCGGCGAGGCGGGAGAGCTTCGTGTGCTGGTTCCCCCACCTCAGCCGGCCCTTCTTTGCCAAAAAGCAGACGCTCATGACCTTGGTGAATATTTAAAGAAATCATTTGACGATATATTCATTCCTCGATTGTAAAGCGAATTTTTAGCGGAAAATTAGAAGACTGTATTAAATTTTGCCTCATTGAACATAATTATACATGCCTTTGATTTAGAATAAGTTAGCTGGTCTGGTTAGTAAGCTTCATTCAACAAATAAAATAAATATACGTAATAAATGTATATTTAGAAACAAATTTATTAGCTGTTCTTAATAATACTCGGTACTGTTACTTTTACCACGGGTCATATTTTGTACTATTTATTATCTTTACTATTAAGAAACTACTATCTATAAAAGATTCGGTTACTCAAAATGCATGATCATTGCAATCAATGCTTGCGACATCATCCTTAGTTGTACGTTTTATTAGAATCTTTGAGGCGATTAGAATTAATAATGCGCTACATTTGTAACTTAGTACTACCCTCTGTATGTTCTTCGTGTCTTCGATTCGGCTAATAAAGATTCTAATGACCTATCTGTATTTTATGCAGGAGTTCTGAGCTGTGATTTTGCTAATACCTCGTCTTTAAAAAACCTGAAATCTGCGGACGAACATCTCCTATTACTATTGGCAACTGGAGGACGTGACGCTTTTGTGAAACTATGGTGGGTACAGATGAGCATCAGTGAAACGAGTATCGAAGAAGGATCACTGGAGCTGGCGCAGTCTCTCTCGGCACACGGCGGGGCGGTGCAGTGCGTGCGGTGGGGACTGCGCGTCCAACACGAGTCGGAGCTCACACTCGCGACCGGCGGAGCCGACCGCTGGGCCCGCGTGTGGCGAGTCACCGTGCATGATACGAAGCTCGACGCACAAGCCGTGGTGGCGGTACCGGCAGGTGCAGCAGGAGGTGCTCCAGCTGTTCGCTTGCTAGGTGATGGTGATGGGGCGTTGTTAGTTGTGGGCTCCCTATCTGGTACCCTGGCGGTATGGCGACTACCCCCCATAGATTTATTGCATGACGCCGAGAGTGCCGAGGCACGTGTCTGGGGCGCAGTGGGAGTCACGCGATGGCTTCGAGAATATGTAATAAAACCGCCAGGTAATAGTTTCCAATCTGCTGATTTGTTGTATCTATTTTTATTTCAATTAACTATTATGCTTTTCATAGTTTAAATTAATTAAATAAGAACATAATAATACTAGTTTATTATGATATTATGAAATAACAACCATTAAGAATAATTATAATTCTATTTGTATAGACAAGTCGAAGTCGTAGTTTCCATCATCAGTGCATATATATTTTTGAAGGATCATCAGTATCGGAGTCGGAAGCGGCTCGCTTGCTGGCAGCGGCCGGCGCCGCCGCCTTCACCGGAGCAAAGCTGCTGGACGAGCCCCTGGATGAGTTGATGCTTAGTTTCGGATATGGTATTATATTAAAACCACTTTAAAGTTTAATTAAATGCCAATTAAAGAAAATATTTTAAACACCGAATCATACGTAATTAAACATTTTATTTAAGAAGCTGACTTTAGTGAAGAACCCGACGAGCTGGCAGAGACTCGAGCCCGTCTTCTCGATGAAATACTCTGGCTGCGACGAGAGCCATTGTCCTATGAGTTGGTACGTTGTAGCTTACTTGAATAATATGACATTTCTCCAGTATATCGATCGAACATGTTTTTACAGTACTATATGCAGTTTTAGACAACCTACATGAACTTTAGCAAGTACTCCATATTTATGATTAAAATTCTTTTCTCACTTATAACAATATATTTTTAAGTATCGTTTGTAAAACTTAAAACCATAACAATAACTTTAGTAAAAATAAACAGGTGAGGATAATATTGGGGTAAATAATCCTTTTCAGACATTTAATGTTAAAAACAGTTTTGTTTCGACTTTACAGGAAGATTCAGCTCCACATGGCTTGCGATGTCCGCTGACGCATGCAGTCGTACGAGAGCCTGCTCGAGCCTCGGATGGGTTTACCTACGAGCGACAGAATATTCTAGATTGGATTTTAGCTGCTGGAACAGGTTTTTCATTATGTTATTGTACTACCGCCATCAGTCCTTTAAGATTTACGAATAAACTAATCTCTCCTGTACAAAAAGGGGTTAAGGAAGGAATCCTGTATAATCATGATATTCCATGACATACAAGCAAATAACTTTTAAACTTCGATAGACATAAGCAGGTATCCTGGCTATTGTTATGTCCGTAGACTTCAAAATGAAATGCAAACATATTTAAATTTTATTAAAAACACAAAACATGAAGTTGATGGCATTTGCAACATAACACGTTCTGCTGCGAGTCATCTGGCTTAAAATAATTACACGATTTTTATATAATTGTACCTTACAGTCGATAAGACAAAGGTTCAAAATAATATAGAAATATTTTTCAGAGGAAGTGCGCTCTCCGATGTCTGGACGACGACTGAGTAGCTTGCTCATTGACCCAAACTACGGCGTGCGCGACCAACTGCGACAGTTCTGTGACTGGCGCCCGTAGTGAGGCGTAGTGCGAGCTCGCCGGCTCGCGGGGGAGCTACCGCTACCGCACTGCCCTGTTGTTTTAACTGCACGCTGCTCTGTATATATATGATAGAGCGTTTGTTGTGTGCTCGGTCGCGAGTGTCATATTCTGCTGAATATGAATCAGGCAATAAATTACTTTAAATGTCAATTTAGCACCATAATAACCATAAGCATAGAAAGCTCATATACATCTTCATTATATGTATTTTGGTCGTTCTAATGTGATGTCATCGTTGTGATTTTATCGCGAATACAAGAATGTTCCCTTTTGATACTCATTGCTATTATTAAGTAGTTTTTTTTATTATGATGTTGTTAATATGATAATGTAATGTAATGTAGATGTGTTAATATGAAAATAAAACATAATTTATATAATATAATCCTTCTGCAGTCACCTTTGACTCGTCTCTCTTAATAATCATGAGCTTGTATTGTAAATATAATTAAAGATACTCTTTTTGGAGACAATAAAACATTATGAGGGCATTTGTAATTCATATATCTTTAACCTTTAATTTGATGGTCTGTAATAATACTTATTGCAACTTTTGATCACATTTTTATGTATAAATTTTCAGGTATACCGAACAAATAAATTGATTGTTACTTTAATATATTTCAATTGAATCCTTGAATACATTTCGTATCAATTGTTAGACATTAAGAAAATGTTCGCCTCGTGTGAGTTGTTATTTAATAACAATTGATTAAACAAGTGTGGATACATAAAGTATATTCGTTTTATTTACATTTTTTTTATATCTGGATAAGCAGTCGTTATGTACATACCTACATATTATATACTAGCCAATACCCGCGACTTCGTCCGCGCTGCTTGATATATTAACAAAGTTTTCTTACGTGCGAAGGAAAAACATCAAAAAGATTGCAAGCAAAAATATACATGGTTTAAACAAACATCACTGAACACGCAGTGCATATACAAATCGTTGTTTCTTAAAACTTTAATAACTTTTTATTAAATGAAGATATCGCAATATTATTATTTTTTATAAGGGCCGTGTGTCTAAGAAATAGAATATCATTGAAATCTATCCAGTAGTTTTTCCGTGATGCGCGCATAACTGCAGACCTCTATGATTTTATTTATATAGATTATGTATACTGCCGACGAATCATGGTGCTGTTGATGTTTCATTAAAAACAGTGAATACAATTTATAGAGTAGTAGTAAAATTCTGTTTGATCGCGAGGTTTTAGTAATATTTAAAGACGGATATATATTCTATAATGGACCAGACAAGGAACACTGACAGCCGATAGTGACTCCACAGTGACGATAACGGAAGAACTGTTTTCGGGATTACTCAATAAATTGGTAACGCCGCTCAATCTGAATAATATTTATTTATATTTATAATTTTAACTTTTCAAGCTCAATGCTCTATGATGACTTGTTAAATATAATACATTGTATTGTAATACAAGTGATACACCAGTGAATGTTTCAACGATCTCATCTTTATTTATATTACTTACATTTATATATTTACAAGTGAGGCAGTAACAGTGTCAACGAATCAAACTTACTTTACTCCGTATCACTGCTCGTCGTACAACTTAACAAACGCCGGACGCCGCCTGCGCGCCGGACGCCGGACGACGCCGGACGACGCCGGACGACGCCGGACGACGGACGAGCGCCGAGGCGCAGACGACGACCCGTCGGAAATAAATAATGACCCGAAGGCGATCACTTCGTGTCGCTTGGCGACAGAGAGCGGGCGCGTCGGCTCGGGACCAGTATTAAAAGACTTCGATGTGAGAGCGAACGGGAGCCGTCCCGGAGGTGAGGCGGGAAATAATACTTATATCTAGGACTCGTTAATAAAAAATGACTATCACTAGCGTAACGCTCCGATATAATAACGACGGCATCGAATTTATGTCACGCGGCCCCGCAACGACTCCCCGCGGCGCGCGTTTCACCTTAGTTTTAAGATTTCATATATCTTAATATTTATAATAATATGTACAAACTTTACAGAGGGCCCAGCGTTGGATTCGCTGGGAGATTATCGATAGTATATTGAATGAGGACGCGTCGTCTGCGGACCTCTCGTGCGAGCGACAATATTAACTTATAACGTATCAGAGAGGTCCGCGAACGCGCGTCGCACGTGCAGCGCACGAGGTTTCACAGAGTCCGCTGTGCGTGCGAGACGGCATGCGGCGGACGCTATTTCGGCGAGTCCTCGTCGTGGCACTGCAACCTGGAACGAGACGTGAACGGACTCATCACTTCAGATCTCGTAATATCTGACGGCGAGTAGTAAAGGGTTCATCATTGACCGATGAGGCAAAATGACGCGTACAATGATTCGATTGATTATTTATTATTGAATAAGGCGATATATCATTAGTTACTCATACGTTGATTTGATGGATGCGGAGTATAAATAAATAATGTCCCTCGCACCGATTTCAGTCACGGTGTCCAATCTCAAGAGATCGATCAACTGTGCAGATTTTATGGTGCACAAGTGTGCGCAAACAAAGCTGCCCTCTCTATTCTCTAACTCTCATAATCCGATAGGACGGCAATCCGTCACGATCGGAAAGAATTCAGGTGCAGGATCAACTGCTTTACGTGCATTCCGAGGCAGGAGAATGTATGTTCGTATATGACTTCCAACTTCCAGACTCCAGGCTTCTGGGTAGCGACTGAGAAACCTAACAAAACCTAAACCTGAATTGAATTGACTTGAATAATACTGACGGAAGTAGGAGCGCCAGGGCGAGCAGCGCGAGCGGGCGCGCGGCGCGCGGCGCGGCGAGCGCGGCGGCCGCGAGCAGCAGCGCCGCGCGCGCGCCCCGCCTCGCGGCGCCGTTGCCGTGCTGCATGGCGGCCGGCTGCTCGCCTGTTGATGTCATTAATTGCATCTTGTAGTAAATTCAAATCAATTCTTAAGATTAAAAATTTAAGCCAATACTACGTTTTATACATTTTTTTATCATATCGAAACGTCGTTGACTGACTGAGCCGAGGATACCTACTCCCAGATTTGGTAATCTTAAATTACCTACTGAGTTACCAAATTTGGATGTTAAATATTCTTCTCGTGTGAAGTAAAGAGAGGGTCTACGACTTCAATTATTCCGTCAACAAAATATTTTCCCCGACATACTTTTAACATACAATTATAATTTCTAATCATACAGAGCTAGCAGCCGTTTCGGCTGACGTGTGAGCACAATCAATGCTTGTGTTGTTTTAGATAGCAGTAGGCTTTGTTTTTAAATATAATGGAGCAAATTGTAAGATATCGTTATTTATAATTGTTAAGGGTGAGTAATATGGTGTAGCGCTCCGCACTTACCGCTGAGCACGTGGAGCACGACGGACGCGGAGTCGAGGTTGGAAGGCGAGCACGAATAGTTGCCGGAGTCCTCTCGCCGCGGATTGTATATTATCAGGTTACCGATCTGAAAATTAAAATAATTTTCTTTGTTTAAAATTATAACCTATAATATTATTTAAATAAAATAAAATGAAAATAACCAGAAATATTTTTCTAATAAAATTTTAGCACCGGTAGGTAATTTGTGATAAGCCATTCAGTGGTGGTAGAGCTTTGTGCAAGCTCGTCTGGGTAGGTACCACCCACTCATCAGATATTCTACCGCAAAACAGTAGAACGTACTTCGTACTGTTGTGTTCCGGTTTGAAGGGTGAGTGAGCCAGTGTAATTACAGGCACAAGGGACATAAGATCTTAGTTCCCAAGGTTGGTGGCGAATTGGCGATCTAAGCTATGGTTAAAATCTCTTACATTGCCAATGTCTATGGGCGTTGGTGACCACTTACCATCAGGTGGCCCATATGCTCGTCCGCCTGTAAAGTAGGTTTACCGACGATAGTTTAACGTGATAATGTCATAACAGATAGATGCGGCGCAAGCGTACAATCAGCGTAACGGGACAATGAGCGTAACGGGACAAGAGTCATCCTTTTTCGTGCATACAGCCAGCGTTCATCGATTTATTAGACGTTGTCACGTCAAAAAAAATCCATCGTTGCAGGAGGTATTGTAAGTTAACGGTAAGGTGTACTACTAAAAGTTATAGTAATTCATGCAATTATTCTTTATTGAATGTTTACTAGTATGACAATATTTTACACATCAATAAGTAATACACAGCGTGTTTAATATGTGATTTTCCTGTGTAATAATGTAAGGTATTTTCGTGTACCGTGGTGTCGGGTGCGAGGCGCTCCATCCTGATCTCGACGAGGCTTCTGTCGTAGTTGAGGACGCGCTCGTCGTTGTGATACCAAAATATATATGCGGGTTCCTCCAGAGCTTGCGTGATCACACACTTCAGGCTCACCGTGCTGCCGGCCTTGACGTACAGGTCCGACTCGCCGACTATCTCGATCTTTGGCACTGCAAGTGGTATTTTAAGATAACAATAAGTGTAACAACGTAATAATATATCTAATAATCTTAAAGCTAAACACTAGATAGGATATGCTTGATCGTCAGTCACGTCAAGCAACGACACTTCAATTTTTGTATTTCAAGTGCAGTATGTGTACGTAGAACAGCTAAGTGAGTAGCTCACAGTGGGCTCAGTAACCGTTGCACAAGCGCTACTCACCGACGACGTTGAGCTGCACGAAGTGACTCATCTTGGGTTCGGTGCCGACCTGACACTCGTACACGCCCGCGTCGCGCGCTTGCACGTACTTTACCTGGAACGGTACAATATACAGATGTAAACACTATATCGTAGTGTGCCTTTCATTCACATTTTATGCTTAAACTAATTTTTATTCAATTGCAATGAAAATGTTGTGTAAAGATTAAGATTTTTGGATATCATTAAATTTAAATGACCATAAACTGTGATTTCTGGCTTCGTAGTTCTGTAGAGCGTGTTCTGTGTTCGTGTTTTTGTAAATTATAACTATGTGTGGTCATTGTATGACAAATTTATTTTACCCAACAAGTAATTACAAAAACATACCCTTATGATTCAATTGTTTCTTGAAATGTACGTTTCTATACTAATAAATACAATTGAGGTTTCTGTCTGTGTTTTAAACATAAATGACCTCTCTTTTTAATATATATAATCGAATAGAGATTACGTTAAAATGGGAGATTTTGAAGGATTTGCGAAGTTGCGGGTGCTGTGGGTTGGTTGGTTGGTTTGGGTTAAATACGACCGGACGGACGGCCTGTGCCTCACTCGAGCCAACGTTCGAATTTTAACTAACTCCATTTACAATGTCAAGCGTCCTATAATCCTCAAAGTGAAGTTTAGTCATTATAATTGAATTGTTCTTTTTGCCATTGAGCTGATAGTGATGCTTTGGGGGTGTCCACCATTGAAACGGGAGGATCCTCGGACCAGACAGGTGTTGTGTCTGGTGGGCTACTGCCCCGGTTGTTGTCGGGTTCTTGTATTTATGTTCAATCGCTCTGATAACTTTAATATCGCGATGTAGGATACGTCTGTTCATAGTTCGTATGTGGCGAGATAGATGTCGCTACAATGCCTACAACTAAAAATATTTAGGTGGCACGTTACACAGTGATAATGTGAATTGTGTTAAGTTACCTGCAAAGTCCATGTGTCAGTCGCCTCGACGAGGAACGCCTGGAAGCGCTCGTCGGCGATGAACGTGAACCGGTCCACGGTGAGGATGTGCGCGTCGCGGCGCCGGATCCAAGACACAGATTTGTTACTCAACTGTCGCACCTGTAACGTTTCATTTATCTTCAGTTGTCATGTTAGCACTCTTGTATTTAGTCTGATATTGTCTTTATTTCGTATAAATATTGTTTCCGAGTCCGTTTTGCGCATGTCACTGTTAGCACAGTATTAAAACTTATCTAAGAGTAGACACAGAATGCTTCTAAATATAGTATAAATAAATAAAATTGAAATGTCTGTTTTAAGTTATTTACGAGTTACCAAAACTAGAACAGCATTATTGTGTCTGTCTGTGTGTCGGGTAATCTCCGAAACAAAAAAAGATGATAACTAATAAAATTTCACGTACACGTGACAAAACGTGCTTGAACTTTATGAAGTCTACATGTACTGTTATGCTTTATATCACCTGGGTTGCTGCTTATTAAGTTGAAGTACCTCTATAAGTTCGGTAATTCATTAATTTCTATCAAAGTTACCAACGCCCAAATTATACGCCACATGATATTGTCATTTTAAGATAATATGTTAACCAACGCTCACATCGCCAATGCGCCACCAATCTTGGGAACTTAGAACTGTCCCTTGTGCCTCTAATTACACTGGCTCACTCACCTTTCAAACCGAATCACAACAATACCAAGTACTGTTTTGCGATAGAATATCTGATGATGTAGGTGGTACCTACTCAGACGAACTCGCACAAAGCTCTACCACCAAGTAAAAGTAAAAGTGTAATAATTATGATATAAGCAGCAAAGCTCTGATAATCACTTATTGGGTTTTTCACCAAACTAACTATAGTCTAAAAATTAATATATATTAATTACGTCGCTGCTTGTTACCGGGAACTAAACTCGCTCATTCGAGTGCACGGGTAGCGCGCGCGGCGGGTACAGTATACTGCCAATACCTCTTTTCAAATGATTTTAATATTCTTGTCTTCCCCTCCAACTACACCTAAGAGTGAGGGCGCCGTAAAATGTTCGTAGTGCTACTAATAAAACGAAACCTTAAATCTAAAATGAACTGAAAGTTTTCAGAAGTTTCGCAAGCAAAGCTCGGTTATAAAGAGCGTTTAACGTGTGTCGTGTGTCGTCAATATTATTGCTATAAAAATACCTTGCAAGGGAGGTAGGCGTGCGTTCCCAGCTGCGCCGTGATGTTGTTGGGCGCTGAGGGGTCGAAGTAAGGGCCGGTGTACAGACCCACGTAGCGCCGCGCGCGCGCCCCGCCGCCCCCGCCCGTCTCGCCGCAGGACAACACTGAAATGTGACCAACATTTTCTTAGTCGACACAATCACACACTACTAAATAATTATTTACAAAACACTTTATTGCACCACTTGACCACGAGATTAGAATAAAACCCAAAAATATTGATCCGACCTACAAATATTAGAAAAAACAATAACTGACGGGCGACCCCCCGTCAGGAACGAAGTTCTTTGTGATATTTGTTCAACTCAAAACGTGTCTTAAAATGTACACATGAGACAACTAAATTATATTCAGAATAATCATACAAATTGTAATGGATAATTTACATTTAATTGAATATGGTCACAGTAAATCGAATCAAATATGTTTTTGAAAGTTTCAAACAACAAAACGCAGTCCACTATTAATTAAATACCAATAGCTTTATAAATAATGGTCAATAATTTTCCATTAACTGTTGGAATGTTAATTTCGTGTTTTAGACATTTGTAAATTAAAATCATATAAACGATAACTTAGAACAAAGAGGTCAATATTCATTTGACAGTTTTTGTCGATAAATGGCGATATACGTCCATTAGTGTAATAATAATAATCATAGAGACGACATATTAAAACAAAGATCGGTATATATCTATTCTTTGCTAAACTTGACAGTAAATTATTAACTACAATTTAATGTTATTAAAAGTAAAATCTATAATATTCAAAACAAAAAAAATACTCAAGAAGTTGAGGCTAATAGAATAAATTACAGCCTGGTTAATAATTTTATTAATTGCCACTATTATTTCTCACGGCCATTGCAGCTATATGTAGCATGTTGGCGTGTAAGTGTTGCCAAAGATATCGTTGTTCTAGCAAATGGTAATACTACATCTAATGTAGTAAATGGAGCCATTACAATCATCCAGTGTATTTATTTATCTTTATTCACTGGAATAATAATAATCGCACAAATGTGTGCGTTGTGAATATTAGTTGCTTCGTCGCGCTTCATGCTACAACAACAACAACAACATCAACATCTAAAAAGGTCGCGGGATCGATTCCCACCCAGGACAGACATGTCCCAGCATATATTTATTTATTCATTAATTTTTTGGCCCTTTTCCCCCGTTTAACTGGCGAAGCCGCGGCGTAAGCACTACTAAAGAAGTAGATCTATGAACTGCATTTGGTCATTAACTTTAATATTATTTGCTAATTCGTTACCAATAAAATAAATTGATAAGTTTATATATTATTAAAAAAGCGGACGGGCGAATGGGCCACCTGATGGTAGATGGTCACCATCGCCCGGAAACAATAGTGGGTACTGAGATGTTGTGTCCTTTGTGCCGAAATCGGAACACAATAATTCTACGCATTACCCTTTGGCGGTATGATATCTGATGTGTGGGTGGCACCTCCTCAGACCCAAGAACAAACCCTTCCGCCAAGTAAAATAAGAATAGTGTGAGCGTACTTTAACAATAAAATAAGACTAAATATATAAAGTATATAATCTCGTCAAAGACTGTAGTTTTTTGCGAAAACTGTGAATAGCACGTGTTACATGAAATAACTTACAAACACCCCAATAATGATATAAGTGTTCAGTGTTCTGTACGTTACAATCGTTGTATGTACATAAAGAGAAAATCAAATTGAAAAGCTTTGTTTTATCGTTCACGACCAACAAGCTACAACAGCTAGTCGCACTCTAGAGTTTTACATAATTTATGTGACGACACTTGATGCGCGCCTCTACTAAATATTCGGAAGCGATACGAGTACTACCCCGCCCCGCCGCCCCCTCATACCCGAAAACTTTATGAAAATGTTCTCGCATGGAATACGCCGGATTATCCCCGGGCCGACGACAAATTCCTTCGCTAACTTTTAATATCAGTCGTGTGCATAAAGTATCAGTTCGCACCCCCAGGAACCGAAGTAAGACACGAGGCGTCCGATGTAGTTTACGAGCACTCACCGAGTTCCGCGGTGTACCTTTGAGTCAAAACTTGCAGCCTCACTGTTCAACCATGATGAGCTTTCATTTCCATTTCAGATTTCCTGGGAGGCGGCCAATAGTGGAGAGATTTATGTGTGCAAGGAGATCGGGAGTGGCGGCGAGTGGCAGAGAGTGGCGGAGAGTGGTGTGTGGCCACGGGTAGCGAACGCTTTAATTAATTACGGGGAAGCCGCGACGAGCCGGCGCCTCGCTGCTCCTGCGGTTTCTTTACTGCCGCTACACTTTATGTCTTTAATGCTTTTAAGTAAGGATTTGCGAGAGCCGTTTCGGTCTGCGGTCTTTATCGTTCTTTAGGTTTCCATATCTTAAGATGTAATAAAATCATCTTCTCGGTGAGATTTTCTACTCAATTATATTAAGCTCGGTTTCGTTTGTATATGATTATGATGATAAACATTACATGGCAGATTTGCGGAACTATTTATTACGGATCTCGACTAGTCGAATTCTTTTTGGTCGGATGAAAGTTTAAAGCGATCAGGTTTAGTAGTGGCTGTCAGTATTAAAGGTAATTGAATAAACGTAATTTGATAGGATTAATATTCTAAGAAGAGCTGCGAGTCGGCTGCAGTCGACAGTGGGCAGTCGGCAGGTTGAATCATAGCAAAGCTTTCAAAGCGAGTTTAACTTTGCGGAAGTTCGCCGCTTGACCGCTAATTTAATTTCGCTGTGGATACAGCTTGGTCATATTTTAATTTTTATTAAAACAAATAAAAATCTTGCATAATTTAAATGTACTTAATTATGCATAATAATGTTTTGTTATATAAATATAAAACCGTCAGTGCTATACAGTGTACAACGTATATTAACGTTAAATGGTAAAAACAAATGAATTGTTTTGGTTTTGTTTGCTGGGCTACCTGGGTCAGAGGAGAAGCTTATTCCACCACGCTTCTCCAAAGCTGGTTGGTGGAATACACATATGATAGATTTCAATGAAAATTTGACACAGGCAGGTTTCCTTACGATACTTTCCTTCACCGTCAAGAACGAGATGAATTATAAACAGAAATTGGTTTTGTTTATTTAAGACGGACTGACTAACTAGACTGACTAATATCACGATACTCATACAGAAGTAATATTCTAAAATAAAATGTGTATGACAATTGTAAGTCTCCACTGACGTGCCCGGGTCCTGTCTAATCGGCGACAACTTCAGATTGATTGGCACACGCTCTACACAACACATCTATGTAAATCTGAAAACAAGTATTGCTGTCAACAATGTCCAATGTTAAATGTTTGTTAAAATAATTCTTAAATGAACGAAGTTGCAAAGTCTATGTAGTATATATTGTAATAGTGGTTTTGATCTCGTATTTTATTGTAAAAACATAAGGTTGTAAATGACAGCAGCTTGGAATAGCTTTTATATTTATAGTTTACAATTCAAGCGTCTGCTGCAAGGGTTGGATTAATGGCTAGTTGAAATATTTAGCCGGCTACAGGCAACTGGCTACAGGAAACGACCGCAGCGGCGGCTCAGCGGCGGCTCGGCGGCGGGGGGCCATTACACGTTGTTAGGAGTAATGAGCGCTACGATTATAACAACTAAACATATAAAAAATATCTACACTTAAAAATATTATTTTAGGTTAAACACTTCAGTGCTGTTTTGATAATAATCACACACAAGGCGTTAATTAATAATGCAAACAAAAATGAAACTACAGCTCAACGCTGACTCTTCTGGGCTAGCGTTGAATATCTGACGGGACGTCTTCGATTATCAGCTGTGACCCTGAATATATATTTTATATACAACATCGTTTTTCCTTAATAATCTATTAAATATTGGACAGTGTAAATTTCAGCAAAAACAATAAAAGTGTTATAGTATTTGTAATTTGAGTGGCACTTATAATTTTGTAAATAAATTTTACTTTTTTTTTTTAAATGTTCTACAGACATGATCAAAGATCCGCGATGACGGATCAAGATGTGTGTGTGCTTGTGAGACGAGCTATTATATTATATAGACAAATATTTTCATATCGCAGTCACGGGTTATTTGACCCTCTTTCATAGAGGAGGTATTATTACAGCACGGTAGTCCTTTGGCCGGCCGCCAGTGGCCCAGATCTGAAAGCAGATGGCGGAATGTATCCACACCGTTTCACTCAAGCAATAATGACCTCAAAATTGTATTCTTTTTCATTACGATTTCCGATCTGTTGTACGAAGTTTATATAATTAAACTAGCTGCCCGTCCCAACTTCGTACGGGTAAAATAAGAATTTTATATCGAGCATTTTTTAATCAATACGATATAAACATTCAACCGGCAAAGTGAATACACTGCGGAAGTAAAAAAGTCCGCGATAGTATACACCTAACTGTTATAGTTAAGCTACAATAACAGTTTTTGTTTAAACTATTAAGTTCAAAAACGGGTGGAATCTAATAGTGGTGATATTGGTATCATGTTATTAACTCCTATCTATTTAAATGGTTTGATATTAAGGTTGATTATGTTCGTGTAAACTCCACTTTAAACTATTCGGATCGGACTTTTCGTTGAAACGGTTTAAAGTTATGACGGGTATAAAAAAAATCTAATTAAGAAAAAGGTCACGGTTTGAACAAACTGTAACTGAACTACGTTTAGTAATAAAATAAAATAAATAATAATAAAATACAACGAAAATATATTTTTTTAAATCTGTCGTCCAAAGATTTAAATTGAAATTTTCATACACAAATAACGTGAAACACATTGTCGAATCAATTCAATTTCTGTGACCTCCATATAGATACCGGCAGCAAATTTTTTAAGTTTCCTGTAAAAATAAAAATGAAATCGGTTACTATGGCAACTGTTAGTGATGTTTCATAGGAGCTCTCTACATTTAGAGAGAATGATAATTATTAATGATAAATCCGTTTTGGGTGGGAGTTGGACAATATCCGTTCTTAGTGAGCGTCTACGTATGGGAAGGAACAACTAACAAATTTAAAGTCAATCTGGCGAATAGTCTGGGAGACCTTTTTTATGTAAGAGGGGGCAAACGAGTAGGAGGCTCACCTGATGGATAGTGACTACCACCGCCCATGGACACCTGCAACATCCGAGGACTTGCAGGTCTCGTGTTGAGTGGGGAATGGATTATATATATATTGAAAGGACTAGCTTATACTCAGAAATAAAACTGGACTTCAATGAAATTAATATATTATTTACTATCATAAAATCCTCATATTTAATTTGGCGCGCGATGCTCGTAAGATATTTTATAAGTCAATTCGTTTCCCGCCCAAAAAGGGAACCTGTCATTGTTCGTGCTTACAGATTAAAAATGTAGAATATTGTTGTTTAATATGAAAAATGACAGACACTTCAGTAATATGTAATTATAATACGTATTATGTTCAATATTATATATCAAAATATTATTGACACTTACAATATATCCATGGAGGTCGCTTTGTATTGGAAGTATTTTACGATAATATTATGATCAATGATGCTACGTTTCGAAGCTCGTTTTGAAAGTGAGTGGGTAACGCTAGTTGTATATTTCAGTTTATAATATTGTCTTGAATAGTTTAATAAATGCCATATTCATCAATTGATCAACAATTTGTGAAGTTCGACATCGTCGTCGTCGGTCGATACTAAGCGCTGTTCTACAAAGTTCCAAGTGTCGTACATCAAACGGCGGCGAACCGCGTCGCCTGTAACGCTCGCAATCATGATATAATTGAGCTCAGATGAACGGACCTCCGAGTAATCACGCTAATATTGCGCTAAATGTGAGGCTCGGAGCTAATTCACCACGCCGCCACTGCGGGTCAGTTTAAAATTACTACTTATTAACATAAGTTTCAATAAATATATTAATATAATTAATGAATGTTTCTTAGATATTATGCCCCTCGTTACAGCTTCCTTTGTTGTCGCTAGCACCGAGTCGTGACAGCTGTCGCTTGCCAGTTGCCAGTTGCCCAAATATGCTAAGACCGTATTATTGTAAGTTATGCCACAAATTGATTGATGTCCCCACATGAGCTGATAAGCGTGACAGTGTGGGTATTCAGTTTTAATTATCGTATACAAATGTATGCATCGTATGTACAAGGTGGGTTTGTAACTACATACATAGTTATAGTTGAGACGTGCTTGTGTCGCACGCGCAACTTAACGAGGCGAATAAAAGTCAATTTGATATGTGTAAGTTTTTGTTTGTTTTTAAAGGATTCCCATATTATTATTGCTAGGTATATTAAAGTGTTTCCTTGGCTGACATCGACTTCAAAAATAACAATAATTGTAACGATATTATCAACCACACAACACATTCGTACCTACATATTGATGAGTAGAAAATAGTAAGTTAATTATCAAATTATAGAAGAATACGCAATTATTTTTTTACTTTTTAGTGCATATTAATTTTGTTTTTACCTTGAAGTCGGTTTTTGTTTTGTTAAAATTTTTATTTATTTTTCGATTTTTAGTGAATCTGAAGTACACTCACTAATTTGGTAGAATATGGGTAGACCTACTAAAACATGCAGCTCATATGAGACAGCGCCGTTTATATTATTATTAAAATTCATTTTGGTACTTAATTCATAAATATTAGTTAATATGGTTAAATGTATGAATATAAATTAACATGTTTTGATTAAATAGATTTAGTTGGTGGGGTGTTGAGCAGCCATAACATACTGAAATAGTTATTTCTAGTAATAATTAAATAAACTGTATGTTTCTAGATGTTGTGTTATACCATTCTTCACCATAAAATATAACGGAATGTCTGTATATTAAAAAAAGGGGAAGTATCTATATTATAATCAATATATAAATATACATAAATATAACATGTATATAAGAGTACTTATACGATTTTATATATATATATATATATATATATATATATATATATTCAATATTGGTCAATATTTCAAAATTGGTCTCAACTTTTAGGAGATGGAGAGTTCAAATATGTTTCAATTACAAACATACACATATATACTAATGCTTACATGCATAACTAATATTATAAAGAGGAAAGATTTGATTTTTGTTTGATTTTTTTATTACGATTTAACTCAAAAACTACTCGACCGATTTTAAAAATTCTTTCACCCTTAGAAAGCTACGTCTTTACCGAGGAACATAGGCTATATTATATTTTCAAAAACTTTATAGATCCCTACTTAAAATGGAGCAATGTAACCCAACGTATCAAACTGTTGCCTATAAAAGTCATTATTTAGCGTGCGCTGCGAAAACTATTGATGGTATATAAAAAGTGTTCTATACAATAGTACTACAATTACTTGATCATAACGATGTTATGGTAGGTGAATGAAAAATCTAGATAGCCTATAAAAGATTCGGCCATGTATCGTTAATTTGCTACTAAGAGTTGAAGATTTCCGTTACTTTGTAATGGATCCTATAATCAGAATCTAACCAAATTGTCATTAAACAACTCTCGAAGTACACTCTTTCTATTAAAAAAAATCATCGAAATCGGTTGAATAGACATCGAGTTATTCGTCCATTTGTCGCGGACATATTTATGCAAATTTACGCCTTTTATGGTTTTGTCATGGAAGCCAGTGTCAAAACTCGACTAAAAAAATGGGACCCCATGGGAAGCACCCCCTTTCAAATAAAAAAATCATCAAAATCGATTCACCCAGTCCAAAGTTATGAGGTAACAAACATAGAAAAAACATACAGACGAATTGATAACTTCCTCCTTTTTTGAAGTCGGTTAAAATATATTATAAAGAACAAAATATTATAAGCTATGGTTTTTCGTTAAGCTTAAGTGCTAATAAATAATGATGACTAAGATTTTTATTATTAGTGATAATGACCTCCCCGACCTATTTGAGCACATATTTATATTCAAGTAGTCCAAGTGTAAAGTGGTGACGCTTGGTGTTGCTCCGCTTACTCCCTGGCCCACATAAAGACTCCCTCATCGTACTACAATGCTCCTTACTCTACGGACCTTAGAGCTGTAATGACTCGAAACGCTCGCGGCCTACTGCGGCCTCGACACACGCTGGCCGCGCGCCAACGCTGATGGCGGACACTACTTCCCCTATACAATCAGATTCTGTACACGTTCATTTACTTTGACTTGAGAACCAATTATTAACTTTGCAATAATGTTCCTATAACTCGACTGTTCTCAAACAGAAAAAATAATCGTTAGTAGTTATAAAAGTCGACGACTCGATACTGGGGACGATTAATAAAGTTTGAATATTCGCGATCTCGCTTGACACTAATATATAGTTCGCAGATGTTAATGCGATTCAGATTCCCTAAGGCTACTCTTGAGTTAAAGCTTGAAATTCATCATCAATAAAGTCTGCCATTTACATTTGATTGACACGGGAAACATAAAAATTGAGGAGTTATTCGAGGGAGCTGTGGAGGTTCCTTCCATCCATCACCGACATCCGGCGGGACGGGGCAGAAGCGGGGCGCAGTGGGCCGTCGGCGTTAGGTGAGAGTGAGAGGTGGAGGTACGAGGAGGATGCGAGGGGGTGCGGGGGAGGCCGGTCGTACCGGACGCGATAAAAAGCAAATTTATTCGGATTCGAGCGGCCGCGCTCCGACTTGCCCGTGATACCGCGACCAGCGTCGATAAAATAATATATCGAGGCACTAAACAAACTTAATGTTTTTGTATAAACAGGAAAAACGAATAGGAATGAAGCAAAAATAAGTCGTTGGGAGTCAAACTGTCAATTCTAAGCTCGTTGACTGACTTTTATATTTATTTTACTTAAAAGTTTCGCAGTTGATCACCACAATATTATTTATCAGTAGTCACTAGTCGTGTTACCGAAACTAATGCCCTAACACGAGTTCATCCATTAGTCGGGAAACCGTTGGCACATCTCGCTCACAGCCTCCTCCGCGGAGCTGTACCTACACCTGTCGCACGACCAGGGCGTTTTTACATGCGTTATTTTATGTCTGGCACACATGATAAAAATGAATTAGAAAGTATGTCGTTGAACATTTCAAAAATGTTATGTCAGTGTCATATAGAATTACTTGGATTAACTTTGTTACAAATAAAAAAAACTACTAAATATATATTTAGTGTCCTCAGACATCTGCAACAATGAGAACCCCGCCCTCCTCTACGGAAAGCTGAGACTGTTCCAAGAGACGGATTGTAACACCAAAATAATCTTAAATACGGAGACATTGTGTTTTTGATGAGATAACTCAAACCGAAGAACGCGGTTCTTAACTCGATCTTAGTGCGCATACTACATAGTACGCGGTCGCGGTCGGACCACAAATACACGATGTAAGTGATGAAGCGAAATAAGACAACAAACGAAAGTCAAAGAAGGGACCGCGCGAGTGTCTGTGGGGAGACTAATTATTATTATTATGGAGATACATAATGTTAATGTAGTAACAGCGTTATTAATATTGAATCGATACAGTAGCCAGGTCCGAGCTCGCTCCGTACCGGCTGATATATTATGCATCTGTTATAGATTAACAAAACTCCGCAAGAGTTACCTACTCGTATGTTACTTACTTTATATACATGCCTACCGTCGTAAATATACAACCTAGATAGAGGTATGCCTTTGTCTAGATGAAAGACTGAAAATCTTTACAATTAATTGAGATCGTTTAACTTTTATAGTTTAATTTTAATTAAATGATACTTAATGCTGCCGCTGACGCTCTGCCGTGCATTGTTCAACAACCAGTTCGGTCCGGGAGAAGGTATCGGTCGGTGCAGTATGAACAGACTAATAAACACAGAATGACGTAGATTATTAAAGCAGCAAAGGATTCTCATCGCGGTGGTGGTGGCGAGGGAGCAGCTGGCGCTCGGCCAGTGATAGATCAATCGGGGCGGGCGCGATGCCTGTCATAACCCACGTCTACTATGTTTATTGGCCATTTCTTGAAATTTACACATAAATACTGAATATATGTTATTATTGACAATATTTTCTTGTAACTTAAAAGTTTAATATTTTTGATTTCATGGTTTTATATTATAGTTACGCAAGGCTGTGTTTTCTTCTATCTAATATAAAATTAAAGATGCAAGAAAGAGAGAAAAGTCATAAGCTAAAAAAAAAACATTTAAATTATAGTATCTCGTTTACATTCAGCAATAATTTCCTTGATACTGCCGTGGCAGGATCGAGAGAAGTCTAGTGTTTACATACTGCCCTACCACCACTCACATCGCTTTTGACTTTCGGCAACGGCAGACGTCAAAATATTTACTGCGTCCGCACTGTGTCTTCTCGTAAAACACATTAATGTTAGAATTTTAATAATATTTCAAGTTAAAAGAATAATATGTCGCCGTAAAAGATGGTGGATGATATCTACTTTGTGTTTTAACTAATGAGTTTTTTCTTTTACGTTTCATATTGTTTTTGCGCTTCTAGCAATTTCATTGTCTGTTAATTGCTCCAAACAAGAGGCATATTGGCGGCTCTCGTAAAAAAAAACGAGACGGCACGCACGTCCACCTCGTTTAAGCGCTCGGTGAGAAGTGAGCCACAGAGCTGAATGTAAACACGCACTGTCACTCGCGCTACCCGTTTTTTGACTTCCGCACAAAAACCGCTCTTTTGGGCCGCCGGGCAGCGCGAGTAGCAGTGGTAGGAGCATGAGAAGTATCGTGTTTACATACTCGTCCTGCCCACTGCCCTACCTACTTTCCTGCTCAAATGAGCTGAATGTAAGCGAGGTATAGAATATTTGGCGAGTGACGGGCGCGGGACGAGACGTCAGTGGCTGAGGCAACTTCATTTAGTTTCAAGCGCCCGTCGGGGCGGCGCTTCGCAGCGGCTTCACTTCCTGTTTAAATATCGTTCTCGAAGTTCGTAACTTCATGGGATTGTCTGTATAGTGGCCTATAAACTAGTAATTTACGTTATTAAGAAATACCTCTTCTTTTTTTGAACAATATAAACAAATTAAACCAGATCATAATTATACTTTATCAGCAAACGCTCACTTTTCTGTATCTTTAAATCCATTAAAGATCGTATCAGTATTAATAGGTTTGTTATTGTAAGTCGGTTAATTAGAAGAAGCTATAATATTACATATTGACATTTTGTAGATTATAATAGAGCTTGCAGTTGGCATTCTTTGCTTATCATGATGCATACACTCAAGTGCATATGATTATTTCTTGTAAATATTCCACGGCTAGGCAAAGACCTTCTTTTGCCTCGAGTTTATTCCACCATGAATGCTCCAATAAACACACACAGGACTAAATATCCTCTGACGCGTCATGTGGCGATGTTTTTCTGTACCACCAAGCACGATATGAATTATGAGTCACATTTAAGTAGTTGGAAAGATAGAGGTGCCTTTCCGGGTTTAAGCCTACAACCTTAGGTTAAAATTCAAGTGATATAACCATTGAGCCGTCACAAGTACATAATAATGTAATCATACTATTATAACATTCAACAAGTCACGAGTGAGATACATATACGATTTATAGTATGGGGGACAGTTTTTTTTATGGTAGGCGGACGAACACATGGGCCACGTGATGGGAAGTGATAACTAACGCCCATAGACATTAGCATTGTAAGAAATATGTTAACCTATACCGCATATTTACTTCATATATTATACGGCCGTACATTTATGCAAAATTTACAACGACGCGCGACGTGCATCTGTGCACAGACACAGCGCGTGTCGTACAAGTAACACCAGAGAGCACTCGACAGTGGCGACGCTGCAGATCGATCCCGGAGGGATGCGGAGCACGGGCCCCATCGCGTAAGTAAGTAACACAAGGGCGGGGGCTCTCCTCAGTCGCCAGCAGCCTGTTCAGATTTATCTTCTTTACATAATACACTCTGTGAACAATACACTCTCATGTCTCCCTTTATTTTTTTCAATTCATTATTTACCGAATGACAGCTACCGACAGCAGACAGTACCGTACTGACTTGTACTCTTAAACTTTATAATATTTTTGCCAGTCGGAATTATCTTTCTCTTCGATGTGTTAATAGTATAACAATCACTATATACGTATATCATATTATATTATCACTCAGTAAGTATGAGTTGCGAGGGAGCCTTAATGCGTGGACTACGAGCACACAGCATCTCGTAATACGCGTTCCACAAATGTAATTAATAAACACATCAGATGTCTTCTCTCTGTCTCATCTGAAATATTATCTTTAACGTAACTTAATTAGTCGTTCGCTGTGAGTTCAGCGATTAAAACGAAACGTTTTCAAAGCGGGTACAGCGAAGAAGTGTAAATGTTTGTGCGCTTGTCAAACAGACCCTTCACCCTTCACCCGTCACCTTTAACCCGGTACACCGCACACGTCACCCGGTCCCCGACGCCCGTCACGTCACCCGGCGTCCGGCGGGTCCAGCAAACACTCCAGGCTGAGCAAAGCGCTGAAGCGGTCACTCTCCATTCATAATGAGCTCTCGGCGAGTGTTTGAGTGTGGGAGGATCGAGCGCGAGCCTTTGTGGCCTCTTTATTATTTCAAGCCATGCCTTTTGAAGGAAACACGTCGTACTTTTATATTTTGCGCTTAAAAAGTTTTAATAAACGTAAGTATATGTGAGGAAATATTATTTCAGTTGCGTAGTCGATTAAGTGAAGCTTAATTCATCGCTTTATTATAAGTAAGTTTTTCTAGTGAAAGCAGTATTACCACTAGAAAAAAACCTTTCGTTTTTACGTTCGCCTTGTTTTAATTATTTATTTTGTGCCAAGTGGAACGTTAATTCAGTCAGCAATTATTTTCGCGATGCCCACATCGTCCACTCCAGCCATGGGTCATAATTATTTTATAATAATTTGTAGATTTCAAATGATGAACTTTTTTAATTAGAGAATATTTCCAAACGTAAAATAAACACAGTGTAATATATCTCGTCTATGGCGGCGTCTGTATGAGCTGTGCGCTTATACGGCGAGCACTCGGGTGCAGTCTGCAGCCCGATAGATTTATTCTTCAACGAGATTACAGCGCGCTTTGAGACGATGAAATCTATTTCACGCTGAAAGACGTTAAAATATCATGTCATAATCTGAAATATGTATCAAAGGAGGGAGCGAATAATGGAGTATATCGCCGAGGGGAGCTTTAAATAAAGCACGTCTTGAGATAATGCATTTCTGTTTACGTCAATAATGCGTTAACTGTTGTTTTATACTTTCCTCGCTGTATCGATTTCAGCAGAATTAAATATAATCTCACAGATAATATTTGTTGGCTTTTAATTTACTGACGTGATACTGGGTAGTCCTACAATACAGTACAGTAGTTCAGCGCGGTGCGGCTACCGTCGCGTCGGCACTCTTCTAAGGATCCCTAAAACGATTTAGAGAGCACATGGATTGATTTAAAAGCTCAGCGCTGCACCGTTCCGCGCGATGCAAACCCACCAAAACACAACAAATAAAAGAGAATGCCCATTGAAAGTTATTCATTAGAGCAGTTTTCTAAAACAATTGGAGCGCGTTCGCACTCGCGGCACGTAGCGAGCCCCGCGCCCCGTCCGCGTCGACACGGTGAGCACTGGGTAACGGTTAATAAATGTACTGCTACCAACGCTACACGATTTCCAATGCACTTGCATTTTAAATTGTTGCGACTATGTTTTCAATTTTCAAAATCATTTTACAATAATCTATAAATTATTTTATTTAAATTATTGAAACGATTTAAATAATATGATGGTGTAGTTATATTCGGGTTGTTTTTTTATTTTTTATTTTTATAGGATAGGTAGGTGGACGAACATAATATGGGCCACTTGATGGTAAGTGGTCACCAACAGACATAGACATCGGCACAGTAAGAAATGTTAACCATTGCCAATGCCTACATTGCCAAAGCGCCACCAATCTTTGGAACTAAGATGTTATGTGCCTTGTGCCTGTAATTACATTAGCTCACTCACCCATCAAACCGGAACACAACAATACAAAATACTATTGTTATACCCAGACGAGCTTGCACAAAGCGTAACCACCAAGTATAAAGTCCTACCACTAAGTACAAAGCCAAGTGTTATAAATGTTGGTTTTGATAAATTAAAATAAATTATTCAAGACCATCAAATGAGATAAATTTAATTTTTTAGCAAATTAACTGTCTAACGGACACCAAATAGCTTAGTTCTGGGCGAATTATCGCGCGAGAGGTCGTGGGCGTCGACCGCTACTCTAATGGACCTGTCACTGTGGAGTAGGGAGAGGGCATTGATATAGGTCTTAAGATTTAATAGTAAGAATATGTATTTGTATATAATAATGTACCTTCTGACTGCCTCGTTGGTCTAGTGGGTACATGTAAGGCCATAGACACAGTCCTGGGTTCAATTCCCAGGTCAGGCCATTAAAATGTTATTGAGATTTGCTGTCGAAAATTCTCAGTAGCAGCCCGGAGTCTGGAAGTTGGAAGTGTGTACACTCCCGTGCCTCGGAAAGCACGTAAAGCCGTCGGTCCTACGCCTGAACTCTTTCCAGTCGTGTCGAATTACCGTCCCATCGGATTATGAGAGCTAGGGAATAGAGAGTGCACCTGTGTTAGCGCACACACTTGTGCACTATAATATCTCCTGCGCAGTTGGTTAATCTCTCTTGAGATTGGCCCCCGTGGCAGAAATCGGTAAGGAGGACCATCACCTCATCATGTACCTTATGTACCTATAAATATACGGGTTGTTTTCTATAGTGACTCTCGAACTTTGACAATATATATTGGTCATTTTGGAAAAGCTATAGCCATAAAATTTGGCAGGAATACTTATTTGTCATCATCATGCAACGCTACTCTTCAACAACCTGTAGAATTTTGTTAAAAATTATTATAAAAAATCAGTGGCGAACAGCGCCTAACGCTCCGTACATTGCGTCAAATTTATATCTTTAATAATGAAGCTCCTTTTTGGCCGAGTGGTTTTGTTAATAAATAAAAATGCCGGAGAAGGTGCGCATAGCGCCAACGCCTTCTCTCCAGTCTCCTTCGGCGGATTGAATCAGCGGAGGCACTTTCCTCACACTGCCGCTCTGCGGCCTCCGTCTGCGACATGAAACTCTCGCAGAAGGAGACCATTTCCAACCAGCACCTCGCGCTTTCGAGCTTGGTGTTAATCACGCACGGCAGCGAAAGATCTCCGCCAACTTTCACCGCCAGGGTATGTCTCTGAGGCCCCCATGCAGCACACTCCATCAGGGTGTGGTTCGCCGAGTCCAGTGGCGCACCAAATTCGTGGCAGGAGGGCGTCACCTTCCCGCATTTTATTTATTGAATGAATAGTTCAAAGGCTTCATCATTTCGCATGGTGGTGACATCAACTGACCACCGATTTCGTGGATCTAACATGGCTTGACTATTTCTATGGTGCTACGTGAAATATCAAGTTTAAGCTGATAGACCACAGACAATTGCTGCCCTGCAGGCCAACATAACTCGCGTTCTTCATGAGCTTCATGAGCCCAATTTATGCGAAAGTGTCGTCCAAAATTAGCCTACCAGGATACACTACCTTCAGAGAAGTCGCGGCGTTTATTTGGCGGAAATTATGTTCTATACACAATTTCATTAATGTTCTTTAAAATAAAATAAAAATGATGGCAATATCACTGAAGCAGGCTGTTTTATTCCATTTCAAAGTTCGAGCGCTCTTATTTTTTTTTTATTGTATAGGAAGGCGGGGCGAGCATATGGGCCACCTGATAGTAGGTGGTCACCAACGCTCATAGACAATGGCATTGTAAGAAATGTTAACCATCGCTTACATCGCCATCGCGCCACCAACCTTGGGAACTAAGATGTTATGTCCCTTGTGCCTGTAAACACAGCAATACAAAGTACTACTGTTTTGGGGCAGAATATCTGATGAGTGGGTGGTACCTACCCAGACGAGCTTGCACAAAGCTCTACCACCAAGTAAATGAAAAACCCTTTACCTTCTCCTTACATAAAATCAATAGAATGAAGAATGAAGGTGTAATAATAAACATCTACATAATGTGATCTGGAGAAGTTGAACAAAATTCAAAAGTTAAAACAGAAATAAGCGTTACCGGTTGTCGTAAGTCGTGCCGAGGCAGGCGTGCGGTCGGAGCGCTCGCGGCTCCCGACGCGATCGAGTCAAATCGAGTGTTAAATTATGTGGTGTCTCGGAGATTTCACGCGTCGACTTATGTAACGATATCATATCAAGTCATTATTTTATGTATTACTAACTTAACTTGTAAGGCTTTTATTTTTTCTATTTATCCTTTTTGGGTATTTTTTTTCAAATTAACCACACTTAATAATAGCAAGTACTGCTGTTTTGCAGTAGAATATCTGATGAGTGGTGGGTGGTGCCTACCCAGACGAACTTGCGCAAAGCTCTACCACCAAGTAAACTCAATTAATCGAGTTAAATATAACGTAATAAATTGAGTTTAAAACAATTTCCTATTGTACATAGTAAGCGAATCGCAAAACTTAACATACTCGGCAAAACAGACCAAGTGGTCTCGTTAGTCGACCTTGCAGCGGCGCATTGTCACCAGAACACAATAAGAGGCAAAGGTCAAGGAGCTCTCGGCTATACTAGTAACAATGAGGTTTAATCGCCGCCACAGTATCTATCTCATAAAGAAGCTAATAGCGCATCCCGAGCTGTCGGCCCACGACAAATCTGCAGCGGTCGTGGCAAGACGAGCAATTACGTAGCAATATGTGAACATGGCGCCCGAATAACATATGCTGCAGCTTAAGCTGCCTTTTATTTTGACATTTGCGCCGTGGTAATAACGCTTATTGTAGCTTGTGCAATTGATCACAAGAGCAATGTCGTCGGTGATTACGAGCGGGAAGCAATTGGAACGTCTTTGGCGCAGCTGCGCTGAGCGAGGATTAACATGTCCCTCTGTAACTAAGGCGTGACTGTTGCAAGTGCATCGTGATCTTACACCACCCTCTGAATTCAGCCTTCGGTAATTAAAACATCTCAAGAGCTTTGTGCCATGCTTGTCGTAATGACGTTTTGATTTTAAAACGAAATACGAGTACGGGTTACTCGACCTTAGCGTAATTTCTAGATTTATTTCGTTTTAATTGGATTTCTAACAAACGGCCTCAAGTGGCCTCAACTGAACAAAGCATAAAATATTTGTTTCGAATATTACTGGTTACGATTCATAATTTATAATTAAACCGGGCGATTCAAAGGCTCAACGCAGTAAAGCAAATATTTGCCGTAAATTTAACCGGATCCAATTTAACCAATTAACGGTAATCAAAAGTAATTAATTAACATAATTGGGGAGAAATTGTGGCATTGAAATGCTAAACAGCGAGCGAAACAGAAGTGGGAGTGAATTAACATAGTTAAGAGATTCATCAACGCCGAGACCCGCTCGACCCCGCGACCCGTCGACCCGGAGCGGAGCGAAACCGGAGCCCGACCGGAGTCAGCTTCAGCACAATTGTCTTCCGCGTGAAAAAACAATTATCAGAAATCGTTTTCATGGCCCAATTATGGAATGGCATTTACAAATAATTTTATGGTAATCATCCTTCTATTGGAGACATTATCAAATGTTCTGTATAAAATATATTATTACAGATATAACAAAGTTCGAAAATTCCGTGAAAACCAACTTGATTGCAAATTCAGAATTTGCTTATTTAACAGTGCATTTTTGTTTTGGAAACAGACCTAGTGTAGATAGGAGAGATGCCAAGTTAAATGATTTACGTGAGATATCTTAGTACATGACCTATCTATTGCTTTTGGGCCAATCTCTCATAGCTTTCAACATGCGGGCTTTCTAATATCTACCTTAACTGTAGAAGTATAAGGATTAAAATTCAAGTATCGCGCTTCACTGTACCAATTGCTCGATGCAACGGAGACACCAGCCGAGCGTGAACCTCGCCGAGAATGCGCTTGTAATACATACCGAGAACTCGGGGAATACAAGTGGCTCCAGCTTCAAAAAAGAATTTGTTACCAGTGTCAAATAACCGTGGGAGTACCGAATATTATGCTTAAGACATACTAATACTATAAAAGCTGAGGTTTGTTCGTTTCCATTGTTACCGCCATCGCCTACAAGCCTAATTGATAATGACAGGTTGAAATCTGTTTCGTAGAATTCCACTATGATGCAAAATTTTAATGTTTTTATAAATAACTACTTCTGGGAGTTGGTGCTGGGAGGTATTTAGGTGTTAGGTGAGAAGTCCTTCCCTTTGGATTTCAAACATGCGTTCAGCTTGCTTCATACAAATTTTTGCAAAGACGGTTCGGTGGCTTAGTTGTGAAATCGTTACAGATAGACAAACTGACAATTGTTTTTTTACTGACTTGTTATGGGCCGCCTGATGGTAAGTGTACACCACCGTCTAGAAATTAGCGCTGTAAGATATATTAATATCGTACATCGATATCTAGAAAGATATATTTTTAACCGACTTCAAAAAAAGAAGGAGGTTATCAATTCGTCTGTATGTTTTTTTTTTTTTTTGTGTTTGTTACCTCATAACTTTCGACTGGGTGAATCGATTTTGATGATTTTTTTTTTATTTGAAAGGAAATACTTCTCATGGGGTCCCATTTTTTTTTGGTCCAGGTTTGACAATGGAATCCATGAGAAAACCATATAAGTCGTAAATTTGCATGAGGTATGTGCGCGACAAATGGACGAATAACTCGATATCTATTCAATCGATTTTGATGATTTTTTTTTTATTGGAAAGAGTGTATTATCAAGGGTTGTTTGGTGACAGTTTGGTTAGATTCTGATTATAGGATCCATGGCAAAGTAACGGAAATCTTCAATTCTTAGTAGCAAATTAACGATACACGGCCGAATCTTTTATAGGCTATCTAGATTTTTCATTCACCTACCATAACATCGTTATGATCAAGTAATTTTAGTACTATTGTATAAAACACTTCTTTATATACCGTCAATCGTTTTCGCAACGCACGCTAAATAATAACTTTTATAGGCAACGGTTTGATACGTTGGGTTACATTGCTCCATTTTAAGTAGGGATCTATAAGATTTTGAAAATATAATAAAGCCTATATTACTCGGTAAAGACGTAGCTTTCTAACGGTGAAAGAATTTTTAAAATCGTTCTAGTAGTTTTTGAGTTAAATCGTAATAAAAAATCAAACAAAAATCAAATCTTTCCTCTTTATAATATGAGTTATGCATGTAAGCATTAGTATATATGTATATGTTTGTAATTGAAACATATTTGAACATCTCCTAAAAGTTGAGACCAATTTTGAAAGTTATTTATATCGTATAAGTACTCTTATATACATGTTATATTTATATATTGATTATTAGTGTTTTTCCCGCGGTTTCACCCTCGTAGTTCCCGTTCCCGTGGGAATATGGGGACAAAATGTAGCCTATGTTACTCCCTGATAATATAGCTTTCCAATGGTGAAAAGAATTTTTTAAATCGGCTTAGTGGTTTAGTCGTGAAAGCGTCACAAACACACTTAATTTCGCATTTATAATATTAGTTAGGATAATATAGATACTTCCCCTTTTTTTAATATACAGACATTCCGTCATATTTTATGGTGAAGAATGGTATAACACAACATCTATAAAGATACAGTTTATTTAATTATTACTAGAAATAACTATTTGATTATGTTATGGCTGCCCAACACCCCACCAACTAAATCTACTTAATCAAAACATGTTAATTTATATTCATACATTTAACCATATTAACTAATATTTATTAATTAAGTACCAAAATACATTTTTCTTTACGTTTTACTGTTTTAGATTAATATATTTAAATAATAATATAAACGGCGCTGTCTCATATGAGCTGCACGTTTAGTAAGTCTACCCATATTCTACAAATTAGTGAGTGTACTTCAGATTCGCTAAAAATCGAAAAATAAATAAAAATTTTAACAAAACAAAAACCGACTTCATGGGAAAAACAAATTAAAATGCACTAAAAAGTAAAAAAATAATTGCGTATTCTTCTATAATTTGATAATTAGCTTACTATTTTCTACTCATCAATATGTAGGTACGAATGTGTCGTGTGGTTGATAATGTATTTACAATTATTGTTATTTTTGGAGTCGATGTCAGCCAAGAAAACACTTTCATATACCTAGCAATAATAATACGGGAATCTTTTAAAAACAAACACATTACAAATTGACTTTTATTCGCCTCGCTAAAACTAACTATGTATGTAGTTATACCTACCTACCCACCTTGGCTGACATCGACTCCAAAAGTAACAATAATTGTAAATACATTATCAACCACACGACACATTCGTACCTACATATTGATGAGTAGATTATATGGTTTTCTCATGGATTCCATTGTCAAACCTGGACCAAAAAAAAATCGGACCCCATGGGAAGTAACTCCTTTCAAATAAAAAAAAAATCATCAAAATCGATTCACCCAGTCGAAAGTTATGAGGTAACAAACACAAAAAAAAAAACATACAGACGAATTGATAACCTCCTCCTTTTTTTGAAGTCGGTTAAAAATAGTGAGCTAATTATCAAATTATAGAAGAATACGCAATTATTTTTTTACTTTTTAGTGCATTTTAATTTGTTTTTCCCATGAAGTCGGTTTTTGTTTTGTTAAAATTTTTATTTATTTCATAAGTTTCGTAGATACTCAATTATTTGTTGACAGATTAACATAAATTTCAAGAAATTACCGTAAATGAAAGTTGTACTTTAATTGTAGGTATATGATTGTGTAAAGTCGGCCTGACTTTGTACAATCATATAATATGTAATTATGTACACAAAAACAACAAGTATAACTAGTTAATATTTTTGTGACACAACCACGGAATTCGTACTTAATGAATGTTGTGAAATGATAATATCTTAGTTTTTCGAAGAAAGTTTTATAATTGAAATACTAAAAAAATATATTAAATTGTGCACTTTAAAATGTTCTCGAGAAGAGTCGGTACAACTGCGCGGTTCGCGCGAAGTCGGCGAGGGGAACAATAAGCCTTGTTTGCGAAGCGCTCGGCCGAGAGCGCGGTGCTGGCTAACCTTGTTATTAATAAATAACACTTCATTTCAACTGGGACTTTTGCATAATATTTAATATAGACTGTAATAGAGAGGATTAAGAGTAAAAATAGTAATTTATCGTTTTCATGTGCAGCGGTTTTAGGAACCACACAAACGACCTTCATTTGAGAAAAAAAAACATCCAAACAATTAATAAATAATTTCACAGTTACTTCAAATATAGCATAATAAGCATATACAATTTAGTCAAGAAGTCGCTCTAATGTTTTATGGAAGAAAAACAAACCAAGAAACGCAACTTCACATTGCAATATTTGTGGAAATTCATTGAATTTAGATACTCATTATGCTTTTAATATTCTACCCGAATAAAGTATGTTTTGTCTTAGTATTATCGTTAATTTATAATTCGTCGAGATGGCAAGAACAAGTGACTCCTAACCCAAGATTGCGTGTTCAAATACGAGCTTACACAACTGATTCAGGCATTGACACTACACGTTTACTGTTTATAAAAAAGTTCACTGGATCGAATATAATAATGAAGACGACGTTTCGAGTATCGCGACACGACAGGTACAAACAACATGTGTAGCCTGTCGGCAGTCGACGACTCCTCGCGTGACGAGGTAATAAGGTCGTGTCGCCACGCCGACCATCTGGGCGGAGCTCGCGGTGCAACTTTAGCAATTTCCTGAGACGCATCTCTTTACCACTTATGCTTTTGTCACCGCACCCTGTGTACATAGTATTTATAAACATAATCTTTAGCAAGGCATTCCGTCGTACTTGGTGGTAGAGCTTTGTGCAAGCTCGTCTGGGTAGACACCACCCACTTATCAGATATTATTTGGTGGTTGGTGGCGCATTGGTGGTGTAAGTGATGGTTAACTATTCTTACAATGCCAATGTCTATGGGCGTTGGTGACTTACCATCCACTTACCATTACCATGACCACTTACCATCAGGTGGCCCATATGATCGTTCGCCTTCCTATGCAATAAAAAATCGACTGATAATACGCATGTTATTTAGAGTAGATAAACGACGAAAGTAGTCTTAAATACATAATTATAACATTATAAGACTTTAATTTCAATAATATATTTAGTTAAACGCTACTCTGCTTTTTGGGTATAGTACCAACAATAAATATTCGAATAAGGATAAATAATTAACGTTCTAGATATGGAAGTGCCATGTTTATAATATGTAAGTATAACCTGGGTCCTGACGTCGCTAGTCACAAGGCTTATTAACTTCCTGTATCATTTGAGGGTAAGAATCTGACATATTTCGTTACGAGATATATTTTTATCTATCACCGGCCGCACACGCGCGCGCGGGAAGGCTTCAGCGCGTCCCTACACGTTCTTAATTTCCTCGCGAGATGACACCACATACGAGATGACGTACTTCGCGACTTTTACATGAGCCTTTTAATTTATGAAAGAGAATTGTAAAATACTGTAGGATATGAAAATAAAGAGACATGTTTTTATATCTCAACGTGCTGTTCTTCTGTTTGGAATTAATTATCTGAACATACGTTTTTGTAAAAATACTGAAATGTATGTCACGAGAAAAAAATGTTATTATGTATACAACTTCGCGCTTCTTGAGGTTAGGTTATAAGGTCACGTGATACCGAGACTCAGAGGGACGTTGTGGGTTGGCCCCCGAAGGCAAATTTATGTTGAAACGATTTTTATTGATTCAATTTAATTGCAGTTCTAGTTAGATTAATCACGATCAGTTCTGGTTAGATTGAACTAAATCAAGTATTTTGAACACGGTTTTACTATCAGTCACATGTACCTACATGATGCGTGGAATATGGTCATGTTGTCGACTAGTATTCCGATCACAGATTAATTGTTCCACACCACAAATAGTAATTTCAATCAGTCAAGACTGTGTGAGCAAGCGAGAAGGGGATACTGAAGTGGTTCCGCCGTAGTGTTGGAATGTATAGCATGTCGCACTCAGCGCGATTGTAATGCTAAAGGCACATAAAAGGAAGAAATTCGCGACGATGAAGGAATTGAATTTTAAAATAGAGGTTCCGAGTATTCTCCAGTCACCACACTTACATTTATTTTATGTTTGAAACTTTAAAACATTTTCCAACAGTCGCAAAGGGAATATGGCGAATCTAGTTGTTCTAGACTGGACGCTTGTTATTAGTGTGTTAGTGACATGCTTCACGGACTCTAAATCATCGTATAATAAATTAAGCTATTTATTTTATTAGTTTTACAGTCGTAGAAATTAAGCAATCGTAAAAAGAAAAAAATCGTCTGTGTGTCAAATCAAATCAGCGACATATATGACCGATCACTTAGAGGTACGAGACCTCTCTCCTTCCGATATAGGTGATGCATTCATTCCATTTATCCGATACTAAAAACATTTTTCAAACGTTATTAATATTATGCAAAACATTATGATATTAAAATTCGCTCGCAACAAACAGTCGGCGGCTCGCAGGCGATCGTACAAACAATAAACTCATCTTTCATGCAGCATGTTGTGTTCATCGCTATTTAATGCGGGGGCGCGGCCGCTAATGTCCGCTGAGGCGATTTTAATACACGATGTACCGAGTTAATAGCGCCCGTAGCCGGGGCCGGGGCCGGGGCCGCTGTGCGAGAACTGCGCTCTTAGTTAATTAGTCTTGTTTTACTTCATCGAGGAGAGCTCGCGTTGTAAGTACATGTTGAGTGAAAGTTTGTGCTTATCGAAATAACATTTATGATTATTTTTAAGCACATAATATAAAATCTCATTACTAGTGTCGTTGTCATAATTTTCTTAATCATCATCACACCTCACATGTCTACACCACTTGGTCGTTGTTATCGAAACGAAGTTCTTTACCGCACGCCGCACATATTACGTTAACGAGTATATTAACAATTACATAACACCACTATACCAATCACAATATTACCATTCCTTATTATTTCTACGTATCACTTATTCACTGATTTACTCTACAACGTTGTTGTGGTTAAGTTTACTTCTAAGTAGGAAACCTTTTCTATAATTTGTGCTTTGTATAAATATACATTTTAAGAAATGAAATGAAACGAACAAGTGCCATTATGAGTAAACATAAATTCTTATCAACACAAAAATTAAGTTCTCAACAAAATACTCGGAATAAACTCTCTGAGGGATCGAAGCAGAATACTACGATGCCATTTTCGTTCATTACTATTTCTCAAAGACAAGGTTTTTTGATTTTTATATAGTAGGCTATATATAGAAAACAAACAATGAATTTAATAAATAATAAGAATTGTTATATACTATCGTCACTAATATAAAGAGAAGTGGTTCCGAGAGCGGCCGGGGACCCTCCAGCAGACACATTGTGCCCTCGCTACACCCACATGAATATCATTTGGGGCCCCCCGCGCCCTCCCGAGCGCCGCCATTAATGTTTTTGCTCAGCAATGAATAGCGCGCTGTGTTTTTGCAACCCGCGAGTGCTCAGCATTATCGTTACACAAGCTAAATATTTCAATCTTTCTCATTAGGGATGCGCAAAGGACAAATAATTCAAGATTCGCTTGAAAATTAATTGAATAAGGCATGTAAATGACACGTAGCCGGCAGCACTTTCTCGTATCGCGGGTGGAGGGACTGGGTCGAGGTGGTCGAAGCGATCATTGAAGCTGCGTAATTTTCCATTCCGATGGAATCAAGGTCCGCGTTGCCGAAAGCGAAGAAACCAAAAATGTATGTAATTAAATGAAAATCAGTTCGGCGTCGGAGCGTTGAAGGGTAATTGGAAGCTAGCGATTACTATCAAATATGCACACCGCCCGCGTACAACTTTTAATTTGCGTTTCTAATTGAAGACGCCGACCGCCCTTTCTTGAAAACGACTTTGCTTTTTTCCAACTGATTTTGATTCCAAATAATTCCAGCTGATTTTGTCTCATAAAACATGTTGTTGCTAACAAATAAGGAATAGATAAATAAAAATTTTAACAAAACAAAAACCGACTTCATGTGGAAAACAAATTAATATGCACTAAAAAGTAAAAAAATAATTGCGTATTCTTCTATAATTTGATAATTAACTTACTATTTTCTACTCATCAATATGTAGGTACGAATGTGTTGTGTGGTTGATAATGTATTTACAATTATTGTTATTTTTGGATACGTCCTTACCAGTTACCACTTAGTAACATAGGCTATATTATATTTTCAACGACTTATAGATCACTACTTAAAATGGAGCAATGTAACCCAGCGTACCAAAATGTTGCCTATAAAAGTTTTCGCAGCGCAAGCTAAATATTATTTATAAAATATTAATTAAAACTATGGACGGTATATAAAGAAGTGTTTTAGTTCTATTGTATAATACTACAATTACTTGATCATAAGGATGTTATGGTAGGTGAATGAAAAATCTAGATAGCCTATAAAAGATTCGGCCGTGTATCGTTAATTTGCTACTAAGAACTGAAGATTTCCGTTACTTTATCATGGATTACTATTATCAGAATCTAACCAAACTGTCATCAAACAACCCTTGAAGTACACTCTTTCCAATAAAAAAATCATCGAAATCGGTTGAATAGATATCGAGTTATTCGTCCATTTGTCGCGCACATATTTATGCAAATTTACGACTTATATGGTTTTGTCATGAATGCAAGTGTCAAAACTGGACTAAAAAAAAATGGGACCCCATGGGAAGCAACCTCTTTCAAATAAAAAAAAAATCATCAAAATCGATTCACCCAGTCGAAAGTTATGAGGTAACAAACACAAAAAAAAACATACAGACGAATTGATAATCTTCTCCTTTTTTTGAAGTCGGTTAAAAATAAAGTGAAACATGTTAGCGTCTTTTTTTATCGTTACATAGTATTTTTTATACCTGATGGTAAGGTAGTAGAGTCCAAACGCAACTCCCGACTAGTGCAGTCGGAAAGAATGATCTGCACTAGACCCCCCCCCCCTGCCGGCCCGCAGGAAAAACACTCAACACAACACATTGCATTCAAACACAACGTTGAACGACACACGACGCATCCGTATTATGCATCCGCAAGTATGTATTACCCGAAAAAATCTATTTAACGGGAAAACATATCTTCATTTACACAGACTTGAACGAAAGTTTTGTTACAATTGTAAGTAGCTTACATATAAGACGAATTGAGTATAATGACAAGAGATGGTAAACTCGATTTTGTGAGTCGAGTAGGTCGTCTGTTGGATAGAGATGCCTCTCTTGAAGTTATAGTTATAGTTCTGGGTTTATAATCCGCATAAAACCATAAAAAGAGCGGAAGCATTAAATGGAAACGAACCCGGGACGCGGCCGGATGCCCCTAAGCGTGCAGGAAATGAGACGCACGCATATAAAATACCCTTTGTGCTGTGACTGTGGAAAATATGTAGTCCCTGGATATATTACATTTATAAGTTTATTCTAGATATTATTATTATTCAACCATTTAATGGATACATTTTAATGTGATTATGTAATTCTTGAAAAAATGTCTGCATCAAAAACTCCGGTATAATTATGACCGACCGACCGACCGTGCTAGGTATTCAGTTTCAGAAAAAAAACATACGTTACTACGAATAGTTACTACAAACAGTCTCGCTTTAGAGAGAGTAGAATTGCTTGGGTTTTGTTTTTGGTCACAGCTTATCACAGTATTCATGGTGTGATTTCTGCGTACACACACGTACGTATTATCTACATATTATGTAAGGAGCCATCGCTTTAACCGCTCTATTAGAATTAAATCGTCAATGAAGTCAGTGAACAAATCACACGAGATATAGAATACTGAACGTATCTCGTATAATATTCAGGAATATGTCCGGCGGCCCCGCGAGAGGCGTCCTAATCGTATATTCAACTATCGAGCATTAACAAACAACACCTTTAGAGTAAACTTAAAAAAAAAGATTTAATGTCTGAATTTCCAAAATGGACTCAACATAATTCTTCGAAGACAAATCGGTGGTCACCCGTGACGTCTGTTATATAGATATGAGATAATCAACAATATTATTATTATATCAATACGAATACATATATTTTAATAATGTGCAGGAATTATGATAGATAGATTTCAGATTCAGGGCCAACGGCTTTTCTTGCCTTATGAGTTGGGGGTGGGTTTCTTGAGAGACGAACCCAATTAATTTTCATTGACCGACTCCTCTTATATAAGTATATTATTACGTAACAAACATTTTTGCGTTATTGACACAATCATCGCTAGTCGACTGTACGTACAGAACAATAAATAATTAGGAAAAACAATCAATGAGTATTGTTAGCGATACTACTGAATACTCGTTACATCGAGTACAAAATAAGAGGACAGCTTAGACTTGTGTGTTTGTGTGTGTGAGTGTGTGTGTGTGTGTGTGTGTTTGTGTGTGTGTGTATAATATGTATAATGATGACGTCTTTGCTATTGTACCCAATACTATAATTACATAAAAGCGTTTGTTTGTGTGTGTACACGTAGTAGTTGATATTTGTTTACAAGTTTCCACGTTTAATACACAATACGAGTTTTTCTATTGTTGTGTCGTGCGGTGTCGTGCGGTGTACAACTTAGTTGCCTTTTAATAATGAAATAATTTCTGGCGCTCAGTAGGTCATTAAACTCGGTTGAAAAGAAACGATTGTTCTAGCCATTCGAGGATCACTCGGCGCTGCAGACGGGCTGTAGTTTTTGAGCTCGCGAAGTGGAGCGAGGCCGGCGGCTGATGGCGGATACTTTACGAGGGCACATAAAACGTCGATTCATCGTAATTAAATATAAATTAAGCACAATTAGCCGTCGGCGCCGATCACTGTCTAGACTTTTGCGCCTCCAGGTTTGGAAATACACGCATTCATTGTTTTATGTTATCGCCGAGTTGCTACACCAAGTTAGTCGTGCTTTGTAAGTTTATGTAAAAGTTAGCCGTTTGATAAGCTGTTATTACATGAAGATCGTGGGTAGAATGCAAGTGGCATAGCTCCGTTGAATAACAGTCCTGAGGATCTAGGGAATTAACTGGGGCTCGTGTTGCCCCAGTTTTCAATTAATTCTGTTTTTTAACCGACTTCAAAAAAAGGAGGAGGTTATCAATTCGTCTGTATGTTTTTTTTTGTGTTTGTTACCTCATAACTTTCGACTGGGTGAATCGATTTTGATGATTTTTTTTTTATTTGAAAGGGGTTGCTTCCCATGGGGTCCCATTTTTTTTTAGTCCAGGTTTGACAATGGAATCCATGAGAAAACCATATAAGTCTTAAATTTGCATGAGGTATGTGCGCGACAAATGGACGAATAACTCAATATCACGCCAACCGATTTCGATGATTTTTTTTTTATTAGAAAGAGTATACTTCGAGGCTTGTTTGATGATAGTTTGGTTAGATTCTGATTATAGGATCCATGACAAAGTAACGGAAATCTTCAATTCTTAGTAGCAAATTAACGATACACGGCCGAATCTTTTATAGGCTATCTAGATTTATCATTCACCTACCATAACATCGTTATGATCAAGTAATTAAAGTACTATTGTAAAAAACACTTCTTTATATACCGTCAATAGTTTTCGCAGCGCACGCGAAATAATAACTTTTATAGGCAACAGTTTGATACGTTGGGTTACATTGCTCCATTTTAAGTAGGGATCTATAAGTTTTTGAAAATATAATAAAGCCTATATTACTCGGTAAAGACGTAGCTTTCTAAGGGTGAAAGAATTTTTAAAATCGGTCGAGTAGTTTTTGATTTAAATCGTAATAAAAAATCAAACAAAAATCAAATCTTTCCTCTTTATAATATGAGTTATGCATGTAAGCATTAGTATATATGTATATGTTTGTAATTGAAACATATTTGAACATCTCCTAAAAGTTGAGGCCAATTTTGAAAATTATACATATATGTATATATAGAATCGTATAAGTACTCTTATATACATGTTATATTTATGTATATTTATATATTGATTACTAGTGTTTTCCCGCGGTTTCACCCGCGTAGTTCCTGTTCCCGTGGGAATATGGGGACAAATGTAGCCTAAATTACTCCCTGATAATGTAGCTTTCCATTGGTGAAAGAATTTTTTAAATCGGCTTAGTGGTTTAGGCGTGAAAGCGTCACAAACAAAATTACTTTCGCATTTATAATATTAGTTAGGATAATATAGATACTTCCCCTTTTTTTAATATACAGACATTCCGTCATATTTTATGGTGAAGAATGGTATAACACAACATCTATAAACATACAGTTTATTTAATTATTACTAGAAATAACTATTTGGTTATGTTATGGCTGCCCAACTAAATTACCCCACCAACTAAATCTATTTAATCAAAACATGTTAATTTATATTCATACATTTAACCATATTAACTAATATTTATTAATTAAGTACCAAAATGCATTTTTCTTTATGTTTCACTGTTTTAGTTTAATATATTTAAATAATAATATAAACGGCGCTGTCTCATATGAGCTGCACGTTTAGTAGGTCTACCCATATTCTACAAATTAGTGAGTGTACTTCAGATTCACTAAAAATCGAAAAATAAATAAAAATGTCAGCTAAGGAAACACTATAATATACCTAGCAATAATAATACGGGAATATTTTAAAAACATACACATTACAAATTGACTTTTATTCGCTTCGTTAAGTTGCGCGTGCGACACAAGCACATCTCACCTACAACTATGTATGTAGTTATAAACCCACCTTGGCTGACATCGACTCCAAAAGTAACAATAATTGTAAATAAATTATCAATCACACAACACATTCGTACCTACATATTGATGAGTAGAAAATAGTAAGTTTATTATCAAATTATAGAAGAATACGCAATTATTTTTTTACTTTTTAGTGCATATTAATATGTTTTTCATGAAGTCGGTTTTTGTTTTGTTAAAATTTTTATTTATAGACAATAAAATGCCACAAATAAAGAGAATCTGATATTACTTTATTTACAGTTTAAAATTATTGTTTATCATGGAGCTAAAATTTGAAGCACTCAAAACAGACAAATCTTTGTCGCAATTTTATGAGAAATTTCTGTAGAGGCCGTCGCCTTGGTCAATCAATATAACTAAAAAATAAACTTTAACTGATATTTTCCTTTCTACGTTAAATATTTGAAGTTCAAATTTGTTGTTCATTGTTGACAGTGATTTATTCGTTTCTATCGCTAATGTAATATTAGAAATAGGAAATAATTCAGAAAGGATATTCAATAAACGTAAAATATTAAGAGAAAGTCCACAATCGCGCCGTATAGAATTTGTGTCAATTCGAGCTTTTAGATCGCATGTTACGTAAGCGGAGACTGCAGTGCGCATATCTGTAACGAGCCGGAAACCTTCTTTCTATGACAATAAGGGCTAGAATGGCTCGGCGCACCGGATTCTCTTCACAATATTTCTCGTGCCGCCGGCGAGGGCAAATTCCCGACGGCCTCCACATGCCGGAATGTGCGCTGCCACGGAATAAAGGTAAATATTTATTAGTAATACATATGCAAACCATTACTGTGGAAAGAATCCCAACTTCCGGGTGGAGTGTGCGGTGTATCGCTCGAATTTGATTAATGCCGTCGACGTCAAAGGTAATTGAACAAACAGGCGCAGGTTATACGTCACATACAGAACATTACTCATGGACAATGTTGTCATTCGAAGCCTGAGCAATTATTACTACCTCGTTCTTTGCAAATGCAATTTACTTTAAATATGTATTTGAATATGATTGGTAAGAAATCAACTTATGAAGGTTAGTTGATTAATTTTTATTTATGAATTCGTTTCTAAAATATATGAAGCAGTATTCTGTGATTATAAAATAGTGTTGGTTGGCTTAATAATATCCACTTGCAAAAAGTGCTTCGCACTGGGGGAACCTTATATTTAACATAATTCTGATTCTTTATATATATCACGACTATTTCTGTATACAATGTTGCCGGTATGTTTAATATATTATATTTAGTAGTGGCCGCTGCAGCCCGCGGCGCTCTAACCGAGCACACTCATTGCAACTGCTTAATTAAATACATTTAACTGAATAAACTCCGTAACTCGGTGGTCACTCAAACTCAATTAAACTCATTGTGTAACACAATTGCCGAGTTTACTCGTCTGTACGTGGGTCACTTCAGTGATAAGTTCCGTGCGGTGTCGCCGCAGGTTCGCTGCTTTGTTGTAATTGAAAGATTAACCGATACCTGCGACAGAGATAGGGTTTTCGTCACGAAAAAACATCGGAAATTAAAATTTATTAAAATGTTTATTAATATTCGACCGTTATTTTGAGTAATTTGATTTGAATTACAAGACTTTAGAATTTCTATATTATACAATATATTAAGTTATTATTATTATTATAAGTATCTACGTTATCACTCCATATTATAATGCAACAGTCTCTCCGTCGCGGTTGTCTGTCTCGACCCGATGAGCGCAAACACTACCGAAACGAAACCGTATGATAATCGGTCAGATAATAATCGACGAAGTGATTCGCGAGGACGGGTTTGATGTTTAAATCATTATTGTTTTGTGTAAATGGGTTGAAATATGAGGATGATTGTTGAAGACGTCGAAAAATTGTTGCCGACTGGGAGCTTAACTGGCGTGCGTCACGTAAAACAATAGAATTATTATTATATATGTGTATAATATTACGATATAAACATTTTACGTTGATCCTTATGATACGCGTGCAAAGCGAGGACGGGTTTTAATATTAATATTTCTGTCAGGATCATGACTACATAAATAAAATGAGCCTGAACTTAGTTCTAGTAGCTTGGACCTTGGAGTAATAGTGCCAAAAATTAATCCAATATATTCCGCCTTATTGCCTCCACTGTCACGACTTGTATAATAATTATTTTTAAATGTTATTTGTATTTTTGGTTAAGGTTTTAATGTAAATAAAATATTTCCATTATTAAAAAAAAAACCTATTGAAGAGTTTCTTCATCCTCCATGCTTCAAGCTGCTATCTCTATCATCAGACGAATGGCACCAAATTATTATTTTTTATGGTATAGGCAAGCCTGCGCAAAGCGCTACTACTAAAGGTGTTGATTGTTTAGCGAAGTTTTAAAACAACACGACATATAGGCTTAAACAGGCTTAAATCGACTTCCTAGATATGTTCTCATAATGTATTAGCTACATACATATGAAAATAATATAAGACGCGTCATAAAGTATAAATATAACATTGTTCCTAAATGTACTCAATTATTATTAATTGTTATTTATTTTTGACAAACTCAAAAGACATTTATATAATATTGAATGAGTAAAAATAATAAATAAAAATAAAATTTACAACAGCCGTTGAACTTTCTGGAATCTGATAAGAAACAGTACAATTAATAATCAAAACTCAAGAAGAAGATTTACTAAGATATCGGTTACATCTAGTAAATATTAAATATCTGGTGTTAATAACGCCTCAACAGTTTGTCTTCCAGTTTGTTTTACGATATGTACTCCGCACAACACTACATAGTTTTTGATAATATTTCACTCGGCGCTAGCTCTAGCAGTCGCAGTCAACACGTTGGCTATTTTCTAAATTAGGTATTTCTCTATTTTTAACATCCGTAAAATGTGTTTGGGGAGATTGGGTAGTAAGTATCCTACTGCTTCTACTGGATCAGGAATGGGTTTAGATATTATTCCACGGCTTTGTTCCACTGCGATTAGTTGTCACAGAATTTCGTTTTTTCATAATGTCTCGTAGTTTCATAAGTTAACGCCACTTGACTAGGTTTGAACTTACTATTATTATCAAATGAATTAAGTAAAGTGCTATTATATTATATCGTATTAAGCTCAAACGGCAGCACGCCGTCTTTGTTCTGGTGTCGATTTGATTTGGTAATTATGTACTCGTCACTATGCCCCACGCTACTACATATATATTATTTACATATACGTTTGTTCATAGACCTATATACGAGTAATAACTATTGACATTAAGTCGCTCGATTGGTCGAAATCGTTAATTTAATGGTTTGATATAATTGTAAATGGCGCGCTGGAATTATCCGATTTTATATAAAATGTAAACCAGCTGCCCGAAACGTATCGGCGTCAATTAATTTATATTTTAATTTAAAGAAATGTCTCAACACTGATATCGACTGCGCGCCCTTACACGCCTTTTACGAACGTCTTTTCATTCTTCATAACTATTTATCCTAATTGATAAGCTAATAATGACGCTTTATTGAAAACAAAATATGTCATTTATATTCATAAGAATAAATACTATGCCAACAAAGTGCGAGCCATTTTCCGGTATTGTTAATTGATAAGACGCCTCATCTGTCAGCACCATTGTTATTGTACGCTGCTGCATTAGCTGTTCCTTACAACGTTATCGCGCCCTCAAGCGTGGCACTTTAGTTGTTATTGTTATGTCCCTTGTGCCTGTAATTACTCCGGCTGGTATCCTTCTAAGCGAGACAGAACTATACATACTAATTATCGAGTATTGAACAATACCTATAAATGTATAAAGTATAACTGGGTGGTTAATAATACACATATTAATGACGTTTAATCTCGAGCACGCGGTAGTTTAATATTGCCACTTGTAAATATTTCGAAATAAAATTCGTGTTTGTTCAAATCAGCTATCGACCAGTGTTGCTGGTTTATCGTACGAATGTCTTAAGAAAGAAACCCGCGAAGGATCAGCGCCGTCCGAATTACTTATCCAGAGAATATTACGAGATATTTTATTTACTTTTATTCCTCTGAAATGAGAAACTTTTTTTATTAAAGACGTTTTATTTAATTTCAATAATTATAAATGGCGACCGTTGTGAAATTTCATTCGTTTAATGGTTAGCTATCTCATAAACGTAATAAATAAATAGTAAATTGGTTCGCAACTTATTGTAATTTCACTGACATGCTATTATTATATTTACTTACAATTCTTGCGATCTAATTTAATGCAAAACAGTAATAACACATAAATATGTACATCTCTAATGTTATGAACTAATTCAACGTCATCTGCAACATCCGAGGACTTGCATGTGCGCTGCCGGCCTTTGAGGAAAGAGTACGCTCTCTTCGTTTAGGTCGTTTGTTTTAAAATAATGAAATTTGAAAATAATGAGCGAATAATTAGTAGAACATTTAATATATATAGTTTGAAGTGAATTTATAACTAAAAAAAACGCGACGACGACGCAACCCTGTTACAGACGCAAACAGAAATTTGCGTTAACCTTCTTATAGGATAACACGCGTTAACATAAACAAACGTAGTCTACGTGTCCATTTTAAATAATAAAGTTGGAGCGGCAGCACGGGTCGGGCACTTACGAGTATGTAGCTCTGTGTGTCTAAACAGACGACGTGTAAGAGTTGCGAGCGAGTGCGGGGCTGGAAAAACGAGCTTACGATCTAACGCTTGACCGGTAGAGGTCGAACATTTTGTAACTAATATACAATAAATGATATTCCAACAACTCTTCTGAATGTTGAAGATATTTTCTTTTTCTACTTGTTGTTATCGAGTATGTAATCTGCAGATTACTTGATTTTGTATACAGACGATTAACTCACTAATATTCTTTTGTTTCGTTAGCGACAGCCCGTTGACAATATATTCGATTAGTTTTACTGAAGTCGAGGGTTGATTGTGTGACGCAGGATTATTTGCGGTAGACTATTAGAGCTAAATGATATCTGTAAAAATTGAGTATGTTTTAGCTGAAAATGTAAAAAGTAATTTATGAAATGGCAATTCAAAGTGCATTTAACAACTAGGTCAATATAATGTAGCTTATGCTTAAGCTACAACGCGTGAATCTTAACCGATGATCGTGGGTTCAATCTCGGGCAGGCACCACTGAATTTTCAAGTGCTTAATTTGTGTTTACAATTTATCTCGTGCTTGAAGGTGAAGGAAACTTTCATGTGCCAAATTTCACTCAAATTCTACCAGATTATCCATCACCTATCTATATTCTGTTCCACCAACACGCATTGGACAGTGTGGTGGAATAAGCTCCAAAATCTTCTCCTCAAAAAAAAAGTGAAGAGGCCTTAGCTCGGCTGTGGGACATTCACAGTTTGTTACTTTACTTTTATGCTAAAAGTACAAACGTAGTTTTGGTAGATTAAGTGGAGTAGTCACGGGCGACCGAAAGCTGTTGTCACGCGAGCGGATTATTACCTTACGAGTATATCGAGACACAGAGTATCCCTTTACAACTATTCTGAGAAATGCATCGACTGATCCAATTAACATGACGTACACCCCAGCGCTTCGCGTTTATCGCGTTATTAGTAGGTAGTGAGTCGTAAGTATTCATATCTAAATGGATTTCTCTTGCCTTGATTTCGGTCACCTTATTGAAATAGGAACCTAATTGAAATAGGAACGCCTCACTTACTGATTTTGTAAATGTATTTTAGTTTATTAATCACGCAGTATTAAATTTTAATAAAATAAAATGTCGTACTATTCTAGAGTAATCACAAAAATATTAAATCCAAGTACGAATGTTAATTTTGTCGGCGCAAAATCATTCCGGGCAGTAAGTTCGATATATTTATGTGTCAGGTACATAATATTATGTGTTGTTGCATCATTATTGTTTTAGTGTTCAAATCTTTTGAAAATAAAATATCGACAGCAAACAATACTGTTAGGTATACAAATATTGTCAACATAGTAATAAAATGTAACATATTTTTAAAACATATTAAATAAAAAATAAAAATAAAACCCAACACGATTGACGTCATCGCTAACGGGTTATTTTCAACTGAACGGAGTTGCATCGGACGTGGCGACGCTGAACATTCAACATTTATGTTTTCTCAAGAATACACAGCGAACTGCTTATGACATTGATCTTTGGAAAAAGTCTTCACATCTGGAAATTAGTTATTATTTTGTAATAAATTAATAAAGGTCCGTTTCTACACTGGACAGGACAGCGAGTCGGATGAATAGGATAAAACGCTAAACTCATTAGAGGACGAACAAAGTAAATCTTGCGCTCATTACGTGCCCGGGTGCGGTGTTGATGGTGTTGTGACAGCTCTCTCGCTGCAGGCTCGTAAATAAATATGTGTAAGCGTATCAGTGATGTGACTATTGAGGTAATTTTGAAACTTAATTTCTACAAAAGGTTCAAGGGTCTACGTTTATTATGACATTTATTTCCAATACTCTTTGTTTCCATTTTACTTTCACGTAGTCAGTTAACATAAAATAATGTTGTTTGAAATGGAAAATGACAAACGTCACTCATACTTTAATTAAGAGCTACAATCACATTTGTTCGGTTGCAATACTATGAGAATAAAAGGTCGTGGGAGATGTATAAAGCAATCCGACCAAAGTAATATAAAGAATACGCGCGTTCGACCCGGAGCCCGCCAGCCCAGCACGAGCACGAGGCGTACATAAAACTTTAATATCTTTTACGATCTATAAGATTGAGTTTTCTCTTACAAATGAAAGCGTTTTTATTTGAATTTTAAACGTACTCTGACTTATTAATATTTACAAAACCTTCATAAATATCTAAAAATAAATGCGGACTCGTTTTAAATAAACCTCTCCGAGAAACCAGAGCCTTTATTCACTTGATGCGGATTAGAGCTTCGAGGACGTGCCGAGAAGTTATTAACTTTGTTAAATAAATTGCAGAGAACTTGCTATGGATTTATATCTAAGATAAAGATAAAGAACAAGAGAATCTTGACCGCTATTGTAAGGGACTACGCGCTACGGGCTGTAGCCGCGCACTGTAGCAGTGCTACGGGTTACAACGTAGCATTGCCGCTGGCTACGTTCTTGTTAGTGTATAGTTTTTGTTCACGAAGTCCGTCTGTCGTTTGATTTTTTAATGGGGCAGAATAAAAGCGAATATGCATTTATTTAACTACTAAATTTCGCTCGCAAATATTGTCACGTTTTAAGTGGAAACCTTATTTCAATCGTTGAATGATTTGCACAAACACACCTTGCAATGAAATGGACAGATTCGTAAACATATATATTAAAAATAAAAGTAATTATTTCCATAGATGTGAACATTCATCATCAGTAATGCTGCGGCACTAATGGTCGCCTATCACCATATCAATTCAAAGATGACTAGAAATGCGTGTGTGATAAATGAGCCCGTGTCGCGCCGTGGTTCGTTTAAGCTCGCTCCGTCACCTCCGGCTACTACGGTTCACGCTCGCCATCACGCAACCTTCTGCCCCCCCCCCCCCCCCTCAAACCCACTCGCCCCTCGCCCCGCGGCATCCTGCTTTGATGTTTCGCTTAATTAATTCCACTCTAGAACGCCATGTTTATATTGTTTTCATAATATATGAACTGAATAAATTTCACACAAAAAAATTCTCACTAATTCGTCCGACGTCGCGCGGGATCGCTTCAAATGATATTTTTAATAAAAAGGAACATTAGAAATAAATCACCACTTTCTTTGTTTGTATAAAAGAACGTTTCGTGTTAATTCTAAGCGAGTAATTACCCGCTAACAAGATCCTAATGAATAGTACTATGATAATTAATCGGCGCTTACCAGGAGAGCAGCAATTACAATGAATCATAATTATGACGCTGCGAGATTCCTGGCTCGTATTCATCTTCGGATGATGAATATTTAACGCTCTCTGAAGACGAGATTTCTGATATTTCAATGGCGAGCCTTAATAATGAAGAGTTTGGCTATTTATTTACTAAAAAAACTTATTAATTTATCTATTTAATAATATTAAACATTTGGTATAATTTACAAAACAATCTTTTTTATTAAGAGGCTATATTATTATCAAGCTTTCATTATCTGTATTGACAATACTGTGACATGTCTTGGTACCGACTTCAGACAGTTATGTTTTGTTTAAATCAAAAATCGAATATTGAAATATGAATATGAAATAAGTTTGTGACGCCGATTTTAATTTGACTGTTATTATTGAAATGTATTCAAACAAATATTTTGATCACTGTAACAGGCCACTATGTATTTTATAAGCATATATGGCGTAAGGCGCACAAGTAGTTTCTGAGTTATCGCATTAGGCTCGCGACGCAATACATCACGCGCGAACACCCGCGATCGCTCGACGTAATGAATTCCGAGTCAGATTATAGCGTCTAATGAATACGTACTAGACCTCGTTCAGCCCAAGATATTATAATGACTTAAAGCACTTCCAGCACTTGCAGTGATATATATTTTTTTTAATGTGCAAACAAATTCAATCGCTTCAAAAGTGCTGCAGACGCGTTTGTCTTGAACATCACATACTTTATATTAACTCAAATTCAATCTTAAAACTTTACTCTCATCGCAACTAAATAAGTTTTACTATACATAGGTGCGAAGCCAACTACTGGCTCGTTTGTGGCGTCGTAAGGTATCTTCAAGCTCAACGCTAAGTCAAACGATAAAGTGTATGTAAATTGTTAATAAAAATCCGAGACCGTTATATCATCATTATGGTATAATAGAAAACAATAATACATTAATAATAAAAAAATGTAATTAATTTTAATTTATAATTATTACAGCGAGCGGTGTGACGGGCGCGATACGGGCGGCGACGTCACGCGCTCGACCGGACCGGACCGGAGGCGACCGGAGGCGACCGGAGGCGACCGGAGGCAATCATTTGTCGCATTACGTCACGAGGAGTATGCGATTCGCTTCGTGGTCGTGTGACGTGTGCGCCCGCCGTGCACGCTGCCGCTATAAAACTATACAGCGGGGGGAGTTTCATTGCTGTTCATATTTAATCGTAATTTTCGAACCGAACACTTATTAATTTCAGGTTGCTACTAAGAACGTATTGATAAAAAAACGCAAGTAATTTACTACGACCCGCATCCCTGATTCAAATCTTGAAATTGCTACCTTATAACCTAATACCGAAGTCATAGATTTAGCTTCAACGAATATAAATAAAACAGCGACAGTTGCTTACACTTGTGTAAAATTAACTGCTCATATCTCTGCAACACACACACAGTCAGACGCATGTGTTCATCTCAACCATATTTCAGTCGCCGTTCCTCGCTCACACCTCACAACTCGACGACTTGTGCATTCGTCCTCACATGTTGTAATTAACCGTTTCTTCTCACACTGTGCCGGAAGTTACCCGGTGACTAGTGGTGGGAGCGAGACGGCAATAATTATAGTGTGAAAAGCATTGATATATCCTAATAGTAATGCAGCCTTTGGGCGTTCCCATCGGAATATTGCAATCCATATTAGTAAATTATTTACAATACGAGAACTAAATGTAGTCATTATGGATAGGAAAATTAGTGGTTCTTACTGTATGCCTCTCGTCACAATATTTATATAGAAATACATTACGCCGTAACAGCGATTCACATTGATGAAAATAATTCTAATGTTTTAGCTATTTACGATATAATTAACGTAGACGCCAACTAAGGGACGAGCCCACAAACTCACTTAGCAAGCGATGGAGAATAAACCAGCAACAAAATGATTTGGAAAAGAACCGGAGTTAGTGGCAGATCACGTATCTCGAGGGTCGATGGCCGTTAGAGCAGATTAGTCCGAGAGCAGAGGCCGCGGATTGGCAAACGGAGATAAGTTGTTGATAGATTAGAGTATCCGAGGCGCAACTTCATCTAATATATTCTACAGAAAAGAGAATAGGTAAGAAGCATAACGGATAGTGTTTCGGACCAGACGACCAGCCTCGCACGTCTTGTTATCGAGTTTTATTAATATCCGTCTTCATTCGAATATTTAACTGCCGGAATCTCACATAGTACCCAAAGATAGATAAATTAGTGGCTCGAAGTCACATTATCTCTATACTTATTAAAATTGTAATACGATACGCCAATAACTTTCATTTATTACGATGAAAAAAACTCAGTTAAAATTCAATACTTGAATATTATAATTCTTATACTAATAAAACTTATCAATATATTTTATTGTGTACCTACACAACATCGTGTTCATTAGAATATAACGTAGATTATATTATTATTCTATCGTCATTATACAATGTTTAATGCAGAATGTAACTAAAAAACAAATAATTCCATCAAATAGAGAAAGAATAACAAATGAAGTTATTATTATTTTATAAGTCGAAAACTAAGTTTGTTTACACTCAAACCCATGATTTCAATTATAATGTCAAATGCAAACACGGTGTAACGCGAACGGCGACAAGTCGAGAACCAAGTCGTTTGCATTCTTGATGCCGATACCGGCCGCGATCGTGACGTTAATTGCTCTTTATCGCGAATTAGCTCGAGTGCAGAAAAATGCTACGACTGTTTAGTTAGCTGATGATAAGCAGCCATTTATAAAATATGAATTGTGAATTTGTCGTTTCAAAATTTTTTAATCGACCAATTTACAATCGCACAATATATTAAAATTATGAAATTGTAAGTTATTACAACAGCTAGCTATTATCATTATCAACAGCGACTACATCATGGACCGTCTACCGATATCCCACAACATGGACTAGTGATGATGTCCCCGTGTCTGGGCTCGGTCACGACGGCCATTCTCGACGGAATTTTGTTAACTAACTAGTTAGTTAGAGCTATTAAAGTCTATGTATCTTTTATAGAACGGTATACAGATATTCATATACACTCAATGCAATCGATTGATAGGAGTAATGAAATCGTGTTTGTTTCTTGTGTTCATTCTATGAACGCGAAATATATATCACGGTTTCTCTAAAATAGTTTTATTGATAATTTAGGGTCAGGACTTCGGGATTCACGGAATTATAAGATAAACAACACACTATGGAGACAGGTCCACAACGCGAGAGATATAACTATTAGTAGATTTAAGAATGCATATATCGTGAATCAGTATCGTGAAATCGTTCGAAACATAATATGATAAAGTGTACTTACGTTTACCTTTAGTAGAGGGTGTTGTTTTATCAAAAGCCTCGTTTTTACGGAGACGGAGGAGAAATCTAAAGAATATTTTGCTCTGATATATTTAAAGTAATACAAAAATGTTACGATATATATTTTCGTCGTAAAACGCGCAATGCTGTTTCAGTGAGGCCCCTTTTGAATCTTTGTACTCGCCATTTTCCTTGTCCTTTGCGATCCCTTCGGAACCTTTTTCAGAAGATCGATGGATTCAGATTTAAGGTGCCGTAGTCTTCGGGTTCGACTAACTGGTCCGAGCGTTTGGACCTTCTATGTTACCTTTGAAAATACAAAACTAATAGTTTAATTTTAGATCTCATTTTAGGTTATAATTTTTGTACTTAGTTACTCTTTTGCGACTAAATATTTGATCCTATGTTGGTTTTGCTCCTAATTTTAGATTGAATAACACTTGAGTAGCTACAACTAAACTAAGAAGCACATACGTTGGTGACTATCACATTTTTATTTCAATATCTAAGCAATCCGCAAAACGATAAGGAATTGCAAAACATAAGTGTTAGTGTATATAGTAGCTTCCGTTCCTGTAAAGCTGTTCCCCTAATCCAAATTTTATACGTCGAACGACAACGAGGCAAAGGAAGCGGCCTCTTCTGCTGACTGCGAACAAATATTGTCTTAGTTCGCATTACATGTGCCGCTGGTACACGTGTTACAACGTGTATATATGTGTATATACGCGTATACGTGTATATGATTCTTATTTTAACTCCGACGTTCTATGTGTACATACATTATGTTATAACGGTCATTCAAAAAATGAACGCAACTGAGTTATTATAACAATTATTATAACTAAATTTCCTTTTAAATTTATTACTCTCAGATAAAACGTGGCAGCTGTATCCGCGACATATAAATGTCCGAATTAGTAATAATGCCAAGCCGGCTATATAATACACCCGAACAAAGAGAAACATTCAAAACATTTTTCGGCGAATAACTCTTCCGCATGAACCGCGCGTACAAAAGCTCCGTATTAGTATTCTAAATTGCGTCGTCATGTCCGACAACACACACATCTGTTAAAATAATAACAGTCATATTGCTGGCTTTCCTGCTAAGTCGTAATCCGCCGCGAGTGCTCGGCGGAGGCGCAGACGGGAGACGGCGCTCCTGTAAACAAAGGCCCGCCACTCGATTGGCAATTTCAGCTCACGCGGAAAATCAAAGCATTGATTGGATGACACACAGTAAACAACATTTATTATACATTATACGTACCTACATCCTCCGAGCCATTGAACACGCGTCGCCCTTAATTTATTTCGTCTTTGCGAGGTTAAGTGAAATATTTGACGCGTTCGAGCAATAATAGCGATGCGTCTCGTCGTGTTCGCCGCGGAAATAAATGATGTTTTATCGCATGATTTGTGGATCCTGTGTCACAAGCGCTGGAGCGCTGTCGCCGCGCTGCTGAGTACATATACAATAACACTCGTATTTGCGTTTAATTAAACGTACAAACGGCAATTACGTAGCGCTCCGACGTGAAATCTAAGGTCAATTGTAATTTAGAACGTTAATGTAATTATTTTACTGAGATAATATTATAACTAGCTATTTATCGGCTTGCAAACTAGAGAATATAAAATAATATAAAACATAAGCAGATAATATGTCTGTGTAGCCGGTAAGTCGGTTTTCAGCATTTCTTGAGTGATATACAAAGCGGGTTCTTACAGAGTAGCGACGCGCTACAAGTACGAGTATGGCGGAAAACAGCGTACTGTGGCGCTTACCGCCATTTCGTTCCTGTCAAATGACTATTAATGTCGCACTCTATACTTTTACGTAGTATTAATCATAATATATAATGACTGCCTCGTTGGTCTAGTGGCTTGATATAAGGCCGCGGACTCGGTGGTCCCGGGTTCAATTCCTAGGTCGGGCTAAAAAATAGTTATTGGGGTTTTCTTTCAGAAAATTCTCAGTAGCAGCCCGGAGTCTGGAAGTTGGTAGTGTGTACACTCCCGTGCCTCGGAAAGCACGTTAAGCCGTTGGTCCTGCGCCTGAACTCTTTCCGGTCGTGTCGGATTGCCGTCCCATCGGATTATGAGAGCTAAGGAAAAGAGAGTGCACCTGTGTTTGCGCACACACTTGTGCACTATAATATCTCCTGCGCAGTTGGCTAATCTCTCTTGAGATTGGCCGCCGTGGCCGAAATCGGTCTGGAGGACCTTAAAATATATAATTTAAAAGTAATATACAATACATAGTTAAATAAGTAAATAATATGAGTAAGTTCTCGCTAATATGAGAACATATAAAAATAACGTATACAGTTTAATATGTGTTTAATTTGAGACGAAGAGTAACTAATAAGTTTTACCGGTTCTTATATAATCTTTCAGTAAAATTTATTCCTGTGGCATTCCCAGTAATTTATTGAAGAGTGCTGATAAGGGTAAGATAAGATATATAAGGTATATTTTGATTTCATATATAAAAGATACTCCCTATAATGATGCAAAACGTATTGGTTACATTAATTCTGTTCTCGCTCCGCGGCCCCCGAAGGTCTGTTTGATTGAAGGCAGTATTAATAAAGCCCTGCCAGAAAATTACTTGCGAAATACTGTAGGGTCACGGACGAAATAGAAATTTATTACGAGAAGCGGCACACGTACAGACTGACTAAATGCATATACAAGAATACTTAGAAATGATGGCATTAAGTGAAACAGTATTCACCGTGTACAATTATAACATGACTAGCGAGTGTTCGAGTGGTGCTCACCAATGTATTTAATTCGTCTTATCTATATACAAGCTACTCGTCCCGACTGCACAGTGGAGTCTACGTAAAACGTTAATATCGTAGTAAATATTCTGTAAGTATCGGCATAAGCAGCATACGCGAGTAAAGCGCCCAATCGGCATGACTTTTGGGCCAACTTGGTGGTAGAGTTTTGTGCAAGCTCGTCTGGGTAGGTACCACCCACTCATCAGATATTCTACCGCAAAACAGCAGTACTTGTTATTGTTGTGTACCGGTTTGAAGGGTGAGTGAGCCATTGTAATTACAGGCACAAGGGACATAACATCTTAGTTCCCAAGGTTGGTGGCGCATTGGCTATGTAAGCGATGGTTAACACTTCTTACAATGCCATTGTCTATGGGCATTGGTGACCACTTCCCATCAGGTGGCCCATATGCTCACCCGCCTTCCTATACAAAAAAAAAACAACTTCAGCTACTATCATTATATTTCGGCCAACGTATACAAAACCTTAATATGTTATACAATTAAACTATCCACATATCTCACTCCATCAGATTGGTAGGTTTTGAGTGTTTTCATTTTTTGTATCAACTGTATTTAAATGTTTTTATACAAATAGTAGGTAGTTTCCTTTGTGGTGTAAATTAATGTATTATGATCGCTTTTATTGCGATTGGATAACGGCTGAAGTGCAGACAGTCCGGCCGAGCCATACTCGGAGCCGTTACGCTTTGATGAAGCAATTATATCAATCCCAAACTGTCATGAATGCTAAGAAGTCGCCGCCATTGTCGCCGCCATTGTCGCCGCCATTGTCGCTCTACATTGATATTATCATTTCAGCCGAAATTATATTCAGTCGTTTGGATTGAATAATAATAATGTTTGATTTTCATTTATTTGAAGTACTCCTGCTATTGTGTCCCGCGGTGAAATATAATTTTCATTGTATTGCCATTAAAATAATACCATTTTCATTGTTAATGTCATGTATTCAAGTCGGTTTACTGACGTCATAGACTTTTGTATTCACAACAGTTGAACGACCATTCAGTTCAGTTACGGTTTTTGACAAAATAAGTTGAATAAATATTGCTTAGTTACATATTTCAGTCGAGTTCTCTCAAACCTTGGCACGAACACTTACAAGCTTTTTAGTTTACATTTTTTGTGAAGGTTTTATTAATTAATCTAATCTATCGGAATGTAAATGTATTTACTTCGACATATATTAAAAGTTATCACGTGACAATGTTAAAGCTATAATTAAACTTAAGTTTTTGTTCGTATTCTATCGCCTCACGCAACATTCGTTCCATCTGGTTAAGTCTGGTAAACTTTGCAGAGTACTTGTTAGAACACTTCAGACAGTGCTGTCATCGTGTAATAATGTACAAACCATATCTATTTTTTTTAAATATTTATAATAATAGTAATAAGTAATGCAACACATGCCGGGAGTAGCGTATAAACAAATTATAAAATTTTATGTCACAAACGTTTCGTTTGCATCAAAAAACCAACTAGCTGCTGTACAAATACTTTGGCGGAGAGTAAATTGCTTTAGTAAACGTTTATTCACTTAACAGCAAATGTTTTAAACTTTTATTTCAAAAAAAGCTTAAGAGTTTAAAACGAAGCAAACATTAGCAATAAGCGTAGGTGTAATAAAGGCCACGAGCCGCTCCGACCTCTCGGCAGCTCGGGTCGCACAATTACACTCGAGACGGACTGACGAATTGTTTGCTTAGCGCATTAGTTACGGCTCTCGTGTCTAATGACAATTACGAGGGACAAAGAAAATAGAGCGCGAACTTTGCCAGGAAATTGTCTTCTTTCACGCGCCCGAGGCCGGCGGGAGATGAGCCGCCGAGCGGCCGCCGAGTGCGGCGAAATGTTATCGGGGCGTTATTGGACCGTCGCGAGCTGTGATCCGTCTGTAACGCGGCGCGTCTCTTATTAAATTGTGGAGAGCCTGTTTTAATGTCGTACCGTTTGGTACGGTTTCTAATTTTCTTAAATTTGTGATTTATTTGGCCATTCGTTTGGTCATTATATAATAATGCATTTGCTTCTATCGGGTGAAAATGGTTGTTGATTTTAATTTGCGATATTAAATATTAATATTAAATAATTTTTACTCAATTCAATTATTCCCTTTATTTTTAAGAATCATCACACATTAAGTTAAGTTCATTCTAAATATCATAAAACCACGTTATCATGTTGCTGTATCGCTAAACATCAACAACACCATTTATATTATAGATATTCAGTGATATATTCGACAAGGCAACGTTATGTCGTTATATCACAGATTACATCGTATTGTTGCCGTAAATCTTATACGGTCTGTGAAATCTATTACAGACATTGATATATTGTAACATATTTTAATCCATTAAAAGACTTTCTTTCACCATTCTGTCTTAAAACATCTTGCTTTTAAATTATTCGAAATTTAATTAAAATTTATTCATATTAAATAACTGTCTTAATTTCGAATAAGAAAAAACAAATAAACAAAATATTGTAAGCGAGTTGCACGCAGTTCGAGAACAACACTATCTCGTAGATGCCTTAACGCGCTCAATAACAACTTAAAGAGAACTCTCCAATTGCAAGGACGTTGCTTTTTATGTCGAGCGAAGAGCAAGCGGGGCGGGGCGGCGGCGCGAGGGGGAGGGGTAAATTACTTGCGACCGTACACAAGAAGAAATAGAAATGTCAACAATTCCATTTCGACGGGAACAGCCACCGGTTATACCGAGCCACGTCCGCTCCGACGCGGCGAACAGAAATTAGGACTACATGTAATTTGTTCCACTTTGAATTCATTCGCTTCGAAATCATTTTGAAATTTCTGAATATTTTCTCGTAATCTATTCATACAAAGAAACTGCAACATTGCCGCGTCTATACATATATATTGTTTAAATAAACACAAACATAATGAAACCCAAGTGCATTATTATTATGCCAGTTTAGCTGGCTTATTAATTAAGTTTATTTTTTGGCGCGTGCATGCTGTTCTCAGTAGAAGTAAACGCATTAAGCGCCATTGCAGAAGGTAATTGTTTTTTATCGCCATGTTGTGTAATTATATGAAAACGCATTATTTATCCAACAGAAGTAGTGTATTTTAAAACAATCAGCCTCAACCTAACAAGCGATTCGATTTCCAAGCACAGTATCAGAAGGTACTAATCTAAATTGTAAAACGAAAATGGTAATTATTATTTACAGAAAACGTTTGAAATTAATATATATTTATTAATTTGGATGAGGATTAATACTGTGTGTCAAAAAATTTGACCCTTTACAAGTCAAGGAAAATTTATGAAAGAACCTGAAAGTATAAATAGGTTAAACTTTAAATGACCCTAGTTTTAGTACACGACGATCATCAATAAAAAAGAAATAAATTACTTAGGAATACATAAATGTAGCCAAGCTTAGAAACTGAGAAACTAATCTCCTCTTTCGAAGTCAATTTAAACAGGTAAGCGTAGCGTAGGTGAGACGGGCTCACTGTAGATATTAACTTCATTAAAATATTATCCTTCTGTAAGTGCGTCCAGCACGCAGACCGTATCTGAAGTCCGACCGATATTTAAAACACTCCGAATGAGTAAACTAGTTAAACATACTATTCGCGGACACCTGTGACTATTATCAAAAGAAATAGTGATTTATGCAATCATTGTAGAAATGATATAAACAATAAAGATAGAGTTGAGTGTTTTTTCAATAATAAAAACCATGTAAAAGGTATAACACTTGTAATCTTAAGCAAGGCTTACATTTTTCGCTTAGATATTCGGATATGACGTGATAATTTTATTCTTAATATTATATTTAGTTCATTAAAACCGTAATGTTAGTAATTAATATAAAATATACAACTTAGATACATCAACAAAAATAGATTAAATCTAAGGGAAAGTCGGGTAGCGAGCGATGGCGCCTCTATTGTATCGAGTGAGGCAGTTTAATTTACTGATACGGCTGCGGTGGGATTGGATTGTCGACATGAAAATAATATAACGTAACGCCTACGTGTGTACGTGTGCAGCGCCATCGACGACACCATTTTTGTAAATTGGTTATTAAATCGAACGCATTTCGTTTGTCGAGTGGGATGCGGGCTTAGATAAATAATTTTGGATGTTCTGAAATTAATTATAGGTAAGTACAATACAGGAAGTAGGAATAAGTGTGTGAAAGAAAATACAGGTTCAATTTAAATAGATAATAAAATTGACTTGGTGGTAGGGCTTTGTGTAAGCTCGTATAAACGATCAAAAGGATGTTTTGAATGTCTGTGCAACCCGGTGACGGTACAAGTAAGAATGAAAATCAGAGCAGTCATTGTTTTAAGCCGCAGAAAATGTATTGTAATGAAATTAAAACAGGATATTTTCGCTATCATTATTTTCCATCAGAGCCGAAACGTAAAATCACACAAATCTATTTTCGATTCATTAAAATTTGAACAAAGTGAAAACCAATCTAAAGCACTGAAACATTTATAACAATCGAAAATGCATATGTATTTATGTCCTGATAATAATATTTGTTTTGTAATTATTAAATTCACAATATTAAAAAAATGTGAAAATTGTACAGCCATTATAAAAACAAATGTAAATAATATACTGTTTATATAACGACGCGCAAATTCCATTATTCACTTACAGTTCGATTTGCCTGGCGTGTATTATTACCATTTTAATTTCGATTAAAACCACTTTATATAAAACAATTGTTACATGGCTTGCGGGCACAAGCCAAACTTCATCTGTAGTGTGACAAATAAACAAACAACTTATTTTAAAAAAACGTTAATGTAATATTTGCATCGTTATTACGTCACTTTTTTCAATTTGACTACTGATTTGATATTTTTCTCTTACCAAACTCATACACAGACTCTTAGGCGTCTGTGTTACACTCCCGTTGACGTTACGTGCTGGTCTCTCTCTCTCTATTTATCTCTCTCTCCGGTTGTCTTGGTTGTCCGTCTCAACTGACTATTCGAGTGAGGGAAGAGAGTACTTGTGTTTGCGCCCACTCTGAGCTTTAGCACTTGAATATATTTAATAATGATAATTTTGAATAGTGGTACTGACGCAACATAATGTTATCTAATACAATATTATCATCATAATTCTTAGTTCAATTCTACTTTGGTAGTTCGACCCGAGGCGATCAGCTGACGATATATTATGAATACTATTTCATATCGAGGATCATTCTCTCGATCTCGATCTTCAGAGTAACCAACTTTAGTTGAACAAGTCCAGTAATATATGTATTATGTAGCGAGTTTATAGATTAGAGAACGTAAATTATGATATGTTGATTTTCTTGGATTATAAATACATATATATATATACATATAATAGCTAGATTCGTAAGTGTGTGTGGAATCACAGCGCCACACATGACCATGCTGGAAAAACGGCGTTCCGTGCTTTTCGAGGCATGACAGTGTAAGCATTGCCAACTTGCGCTACTAAGAATTCCTTGACAATCAAAAATATCAGAAGGTTTAATTATTTAAACTCGATAATCTAATACCGTCCGTACCGTTCCAGGAACATAACAATTCTTACGACAAATAAAGTTTTAAAAATAAAATGTTTTCCATTTTGTATAAAAGTTCTCGTAGAGTTTGTTTATCTCCGGTCTCGCTCCGCCCGAGGAGAGTCATGTGGAGCGGAAGATGTCGCAGCGACGGAACAAACGGCCCGAGGTCTTAATTCGGATCGGATGTTACTGTTATTGCCTCCCGTCTATCGCGACCAGCTCGACTATCGACCACCGCCGACCACGACGCTCAGTATACAGCACACATCTACAACTCTGATTCACTTATAACTTAGTAGGTGGTAGGTCTGTTATATTAGTCTAATAATTTAGTGTCACGACTCGATTAATTTCGATTAATCAAACCGTAGAGTGTATATTGCTACAAGCGTTATATTACGGTTTCCATTTGGATACCTTCCTATGCAGTCTGGTAGTTACGGATGACGCTCAGATCACACACTGTTTTCATGTTAATTATATTTGTACAGCTCGGTACGATCATTGAGACGCGCTCATTTTATAATTTTTTAGAAATTATTTGTAGAATACCATTATTTAAGTGGGCTTATTTACATCCTTCAGAATGTTATCTTCTTTGTAATATTTGTATAGTGTGTCATATGTATTACGTCTCTAAGAAACGAATGCCAAGAACGATTTATTGACTTTGCGGAGTCGAAAACTTGGTTTTATAATATTTATATATAATATTTACTTGGTGGTAGAGCTTCGTGCAGGCTCGTTCGGGTAGGTACCACCCACTCATCAGATATTCTACCGCAAAACAGCAGTACTTGGTACTGTTGTGTTCCGGTTTGAAGGGTGAGTGAGCCAGTGTAATTACAGGCACAAGGGACATAACATCTTAGTTACCAAGGTTGGTGGCACATTGGCAATCTAAACGTTGGTTAACATCTCTTACAATGCCAATGTCTATGGGCGTTGGTGACCATTTACCATCAGGCCCATATGCTCGTCCGCCTCTCTATGAAATAAAAAAAAATGTAAATATGACGCAACTGTAAGTATTCATACTTAACAATAAGCAAGTACTCAAAATATACTAACCGAGCGCTACCAATATCTGTTAGACGTCTAACTTATCTAACCGCGGATGCTGCCATCAAATAATTTAAGAAATGCGTTAAGCATTTCTTCCCCACTGCAGGTCGGCAATATGATATGCGGTGGTTGCTATACTTCCTACTCTCTTCCTATTTCTAATATCTTTGATCACGATAATCCACGTGCACATTGTCGTGTATAATGTAAACTAATTACTATCAATCTTGAATGTTGCCTGTTACGTGCACAGTCAGCTTGTCCGCAGTGTAATAGTGTCTCCACGAGGCGCACGCGTACACATCGCGTCGGTCACACCAGTCCACATAACAATTCTCCATATCGTTGATAGCATTCGAATAAATCCAATATGTGTGAAACGTGCGTAATTTACTGGATACAAATCTGAAACGGCAACACGTACAACATAAGGTACCCTCGCAACGCAGCGGGGGGCTCGCAGCGCTACCGCGTTACCGCCGAGCTACCCGCCGAGCTACCCGCCGCCGCCCGCTTTATGTCGGTCGTAAAGGCCGCTATTACATCGCACGCGATCGCCGACCGATATTACGCATCGCAATTCGTTCCCGCATTACACTTTTATTCCCCTGGATTTTATTCACCTGTACAACGATATAAATTACGTGAATAATATACGCGTCGATTCCGCGATTGTGCGCTAACTACGCCCATAATAAATTCGCCTTTATTGCGTCCTATATTTTATTCTTTAGTGATCGGTCGGACACAACGGTTGGAGATATTCAGAATGACATTTCTTTGTGTTGTCGATTGTGTCTATCGTTGTAAATATTACATATGTATTGCGTTATACTCGATCGCTTATAAATAACAAGAGCAGTACCTAGAATGTAAATTTTTGTAAAAAGATAAAAACTTTGTTGTACTAACTATTAGGAAACTTATATTATTCATAAAACTTTTAACTGTTCATCTATGTTTTGTATTTTAGGAAAGAATATTGTACAGTTATAACACTGAAAGTAGAAAAAATAATGACTGCGTTGTCGCCAGCTGGAGGAAGCTTTATGGCTCATGACGAGAGCTCATGCGCGCTGTGTATGGAGAAACTTCTTCAAACGCTACCGGTTTTCTCGTATAATATAAAACCATAACATATTATAAAAATATTTTTCATACATGGCTGAGTAGTGCCGAAGTGTGAATATATCTTATTCCAAGTACTGGCTAGGATAGTTTTTGAAGTAAGACGTCGTGATCTTGAGCACCTAAGTGTCTCAACCATTGTGGCAATGAACCCACCAGAAAAATATTTCCCAAAGAGTTTCCCAAAGTGTTAGTGTAGGTGTAGTGTGTAGGTAGACTGATACACGAACAAGTCTACCAAAATCAGTTTCCACTGCATCAAATAAATGGGTTATAGGTCAACGAAAGACGATATCGAAGACTCGCAAAGTTTTAATACTATGATAGATAACTAAATAAGCGGACACCTAAAATGGGGATAAAGAAAATTGATGTGTTACATGATTTTGGTTTACGACTCTGTCGCGGGCCGAATTGCTTTCCTGACAGGACGATATCTTCTGGCACCGGGCTCGTTAGGGCGCTGCAGGCTCACGGAACCCTAAACTAGATTCCCGACATCAAAGCCACTGATTACATGAACGAGCCTCGACTACAGATAGCAGCCTGAAATGTAATAGCTACCAGATTTGAAATTGAAGTCAACTAAATATTTAACCTTCGAACTTTCGTGAATCTATATTCGGTGAATATATAAAGTTGTCTTGTAGCTTCGAAGCCCTCAATTTGTTACCAGTCTGTTGGGTTCTGATTGTCTAATAAAATAATAAAATAATTACTTTCTCGTAGTCTGAGACATCGTCCTGTGTATAATTTTTATGTACGCAAATGTACAACATAATTAGTGTTCATTTACTTTTTCAACATTTTTGTTATAAAATATAAATGAGTAGGTTAATAATGGAGCTTATTCCATCACAATAACTTTGTGTAGTTTTGTGAATTTAATTCGATACATGGAGGTTTATATCCACGGTAGGAATACAATTATTTACACAAATGGAGCATAAAAGTATCGGGCTGGTGTTGCTTGCTTGGTTTCGAATCTACAATTGTAGATTAAGCTCATAGGGTCATATCAATAAAAAGTAATTAGTAACCATTTTCCTAGATAAGACTAAATTTTAGCAGAAAAACGTGACAGCTTCGTTCGGGGCACCGAACTCAGCGCAGCTTGAGTCTACGTCTGTGATATATCTTTGTCTGAAATTCGAATCACGTATTCGAGCAGTTTCATTTTGTCGACCTTTTATAATTTAATCTTATGCCTTGTTACAATCATAATGATAAAACAGCGGAATATACGCGGGCGCGGCGCACGCGTGCTCACTACGAGCACTTTTAATCCCACTCGAAGTAAGAGCTCTGTCACGAATTTAAGTAACGAGAAAACAGACGTACGTTTAGCATAAAAATAATTAAACTTGGGATAACAAATGTTCGTATTTTATAAATAATTCGTGGAGTAGGTACCTTCAGCCCGGAAACAGGGGTCCGTATACATCATCGCGGACGAGCTTTACGAAATGTTTCGCTTGAGTGAAATATTATATTTATCATGTACACCTTGATGAAATGTGAACATTTTCGCAGTAACTGGAAGCGGAACACACCGATATACGAACATTGATAGGGCAATCTCCAAGACGGTAACGAAGGAACGCTCACTAAGACGGAGACTGAGGTCAACATAATTACTGCCTTTAGATGGTTACGCAGAAACTAATACATAAGACGCTGCGGCCTGCTCGCTCACGGCAGCTCAACTGTAACTATACTGTAACTAGTTAGTTGGGATTACGTGCACAAGGCTTACCCGAGAAGTTAGTGTCGCTCAGAAAATCTCGTCTTTAGTATTTTAATCAGAAAATTTACCGAGTGAAGTCAAGCCATTTAATAAGCAAATATTTTAAGACCCTTTTGTTAAGAAAATATATCATAAAAATTTTAACAAAACAAAAACCGACTTCATAGGAAAAACAAATTAATATGCACTAAAAAGTAAAAAAATAATTGCGTATTCTTCTATAATTTGATAATTAACTTACTATTTTCTACTCAACAATATGTAGGACGAATGTGTAGTGTGGTTGATAATGTATTTACAATTATTGTTACTTTTGGAGTCGATGTCAGCCAAGATGGGTTTATAACTACATACATAGTTAGTTATAGGTGAGATGTGCTTGTGTCGCACGCGCAACTTAACGAGGCGAATAAAAGTCAATTTGTAATGTGTATGTTTTTGTTTATTTTTAAAAGATTCCCGTATTATTATTGCTAGGTATATTATAGTGTTTCCTTAGCTGACATCGACTCCAAAAATAACAGTAATTGTAAATACATTATCAACCACACTACACATTCGTCCTACATATTGTTGAGTAGAAAATAGTAAGTTAATTATCAAATTATAGAAGAATACGCAATTATTTTTTTACTTTTTAGTGCATATTAATTTGTTTTTCCTATGAAGTCGGTTTTTGTTTTGTTAAAATTTTTATTTATTTTTCGATTTTTAGTGAATCTGAAGTACACTCACTAATTTGTAGAATATGGGTAGACCTACTAAACGTGCAGCTCATATGAGACAGCGCCGTTTATATTATTATTTAAATATATTAATCTAAAACAGTGAAACGTAAAGAAAAATGCATTTTGGTACTGAATTAATAAATATTAGTTAATATGGTTAAATGTATGAATATAAATTAACATGTTTTGATTAAATAGATTTAGTTGGGCAGCCATAACATAATCAAATAGTTATTTCTAGTAATAATTAAATAAACTGTATGTTTATAGATGTTGCGTTATACCATTCTTCACCATAAACTATGACGGAATGTCTGTATATTAAAAAAAGGGGAAGTATCTATATTATCCTAACTAATATTATAATTGCGAAAGTAAGTTTGTTTGTGACGCTTTCACGCATGTTTATGCGTGTAGTGGTTTCACTAAGCCGATTTAAAAAATTCTTTCACCAATGGAAAGCTACATTATCAGGGAGTAACATAGGCTACATTTTGTCCCCATATTCCCACGGGACCGGGAATTACGCGGGTGAAACCGCGGGAAAAACACTAGTAATCAATATATAAATATACATAAATATAACATGTATATAAGAGTACTTATACGATATATTATATAATTTTCAAAATTGGTCTCAACTTTTAGTAGATGTTCAAATATGTTTCAATTACAAACATAACATATATACTAATGCTTACATGCATAACTCATATTATAAAGAGGAAAGATTTGATTTTTGTTTGATTTTTTATTACGATTTAAATCAAAAACTACTCGACCGATTTTAAAAATTCTTTCACCCTTAGAAAGCTACGTCTTTACCAAGTAACATAGGCTATATTATATTTTCAAAAACTTATAGATCCCTTCTTAAAATGGAGCAATGTAACCCAACGTATTTAACTGTTGCCTATAAAAGTTATTATTTCGCGTGCGCTGCGAAAACTATTGACGGTATATAAAGAAGTGTTTTATACAATAGTACTACAAGTACTTGATTATAACGATGTTATGGTAGGTGAATGATAAATCTAGATAGCCTCTAAAAGATTCGGCCGTGTATCGTTAATTTGCTACTAAGAATTGAAGATTTCCGTTACTTTGTCATGGATCCTATAATCAGAATCTAACCAAACTATCATCAAACAACCCTTGAAGTATACTCTTTCTAATAAAAAAAAAATCATCGAAATCCGTTGAATAGAAATCGAGTTATTCGTTCATTTGTCGCGCACATACCTCATGCAAATTTACGACTTATATGGTTTTCTCATGGATTCCACTGTCAAAACTGGACCAAAAAAAAATGGGACCAATGGGAAAGCAAACCCTTTCAAATAAAAAAAAAATCATCGAAATCGATTCATCCAGTCGAAAGTTATGAGGTAACAACACCAAAAAAAAAAAAAAAAAACATACAGACGAATTGATAACCTCCTCCTTTTTTTGAAGTCGGTTAAAAATTGTAAATTGTTACATATTTCTACCGTTTGAGTACATCTTTAAATAAATATCTTTTTCATAAGACCTCTTTCTGATTTGATCAAAATAATTCATCATAATTAATAAAGTGAAAATTTTGTTTTCTTTGTTGGGCATATCGATTTCATGTTTATTTTAGAATAGATAGATTTGACACAAAAAATAGGAATCAATTGATAAATTCCTTCTTTTTGAAGTCGACTTGAGTGACTCGAAGTGAACGTGAGATCAGATCGACTAAATACTTTATCAGTTATTATTACATTTATTTATTAATAATAAAATAAAGTCACGGGTTACGATCTTCGAACGACTTCGACAACCACAGAGCCATTGCTCTCTGCTCATACTTGCTTGGTTGTAAGGATTTGTACAGGCCCGTCTGGGCAGGTAGGTAGGTAATACCCATTCATCATGTATTGCACCGATAAGCAGCAATGAGTAGTATTGTTGTTTCTAGTGTAAACGGTGAGCTAGTGTAACTACAAGTACATGGAAAATGACATGTTAGCATTCAACGTTGGTGGCGGACTGCCGGTGTAAGAAATGGTTAATATTTCTTATATCGCTAACGTCTATGGGCGGTGGTGAGCACTTTACATCAGGTGGTCCACGTGCCACTCAGCTTACTAAATACAATATCAAACAAAGATGACCTAAAAGCTAGTCATATTAAACAAGTATATATAATAAAAAAAAAAAACATATTTCATCACAGCGAAGCACCCTCCAGCTACTTTATGTAGTGATATTATAAAATGATAATTTATTTTAAGCTCTGCCAGTATAAAAACCGAATAGGTTACCGCGATACACTCATGCACGGAAGGGAATTCACGCGAACAGAAAAGGCTAGTTTTTATAAAACCGAAGCTATTAAGGATATTAAAAGTAACGTGTTCATAATTGAGCCTGAGTAATTGGCTGCTTTTGAAAAACCAATACGTGTTCTATTTAAATAAAGACCAGCGAGAGGGTTCGCTGCCAATGACGATAATTGATTAGTGTGCAACCGGAGGAGCTGATACAGAAATAATATACAGCCAGCGAAAGCCGTCAGAGTTGGATGTTTTAAACATACGCGATCGGCCGCAGAAAACTGATACACTTTTGTATGGACAAGAGTAATGATGAGAGAACCGTTCTTACTTATTTTTATAAAAAATACGAGGCAGACTGACAAATAGGCCACCTGACGGTAAGTGGTCACCACCATCCATAGATAGAGGCACCATTTGCACGTGTTTTTCGTCATCAGAAAAATATAAAGACATAAATATATGTTTTATTTACGTAGATAAGTGACACCGTTTTAAAGATATTTTATCACGACATATAATGAAGTCCTCCTGTCCCATCTGCCTGTGTGAAAACGATAAACTCAAAAACTACAAAACAAATTTTGACTGATTGGCGGAGTGGTTCATGAGAAAGATGTAGGTGTATAGTTCGTTAAAGGTTTACTGAAAGATAACGATGATTGTTGATGGAGTCGCTGTCGTAAGTAGAGTTACATGTGGTTCATGTGTTACGATATAAACGATGAAACTTTAGTATATGATTATTTTCAGGTTAAGTATAATTCTGATTTACATAAAAATATATATCTAAGCTTAAAGCTTACGATGAATTGCTTTGATAATGGAACGAAGTCAAAAATACGGCTATCTTAAAACAAAAGACTTTGGTAAACATATCCGAAGTCACGCAAAGGCTCAAGAAAAATTCAGGGACTTTTTATTAAATAATTAAAGGATCTCAAAACCCTGAGGCTGGAGCTAACAAAGGGATTTAACAAGGGGACAGGTTTCATTACCTAATTGCCCGTAATGCGATCCAAATAATGCAAATATGCTTTACTTGCGGCTTCCGGACACGTGCCGCTAGACGATACACAGAGGATCAATTATCATTTAAATTTAATGAGTAGTATTATGTTTAGAATTTTGTATTATTATAGAATTATTTCGTGTAAAAAGAAGACCTCCTGACTATGTGGGTAATGCTGTATAATGTATAATGGTTAATCTAAACATAACGAGGTCTAGACCCAGAGGACGACCAAAGACGAGATGGACGGATGTGGTCAAGAAAGATATAAGTTCCTGCAATGTCTCCGACGAGGACACGTCCGATAGAGCGAAGTGGAGAAGAAAAACCAGAAAGGTGGACCCCACCATCAGATGGAAATAATAAATACCACGGGGTGAGAGAGTAGAATTATTGCGAAAATATAATACACTTCTACTACCTGTATGAAATAAATAATACATGTTTGGTTGGCTAGGCTCTGTCCGTCCGAGCGTCACGGTAGCATGCGCAAGCGATCCCGTGGCGCTCCCCTTAAGACGGGAAGGGTACCGTGGTGGTTTTAGTCGGTAGGAGTCCGACATAACCCTCCATCAAGTCATCACATATGGAGGGTATCCATGATGTATTTCCCCACGAAAAGAAAAAACAAAAAAAGGTTCTGTCCGTCCGTCCTCCGTCGCCCGCGAGTCAAGAGGAGTGTGTTTGGGGTTAGGTATGTGCTTTTATGCATCCCTGAGAATGTTTGTGCATGTGATCGGTTGAATAACTAAAAGTGGAAGCGTTACAAAAAACAATCATTCAAAATTAGTTAGGATCTCATTTTCGGTTATAAAAAAGCATTCGAATCGATCTGATAAGTCGGATAAGTTCGTCCGAATTCGTGTTGTATTGCAGTTTTGGTAAAACAATTTCCAAACATTCTCCTCTTTAAGAACGGAGGGAACGTTTGCCCGGAAATAGTTATTAAACATTAAGCAATATAAATTATTATTGATGTGTAGATCATTATTTAAAAATTATACGAATATTGTTTTTATACAATCGGCCATTACGTGGAGACTTCGAGTAAAAGCCGTATTGAATATCAATTAACCGGCATGATAACAGCTCGGTTAGCGTGTTATGCGATACGTTTGATCTTTATTTGAGGTAAGCAAAGGTCTTATCATTAAAAAAACTACACATACACTGCTCGCAATATTAAGTTATATTTATAGTTATAGACCTCTCCGAGGTCAATTAGCCCAAACCGGACTTGTGATCGATCAATGTAAAATCAATACTACGAGTACGTGAAAAATTATATCCGTGACTAATGCGGTCAAGACAACATCAAATTACGATTTGGATATAAGCACACCATTGCATTAAAATAGTTTTTCATATATAATATAAACATTCTTCAAAGTTATTTTGTACGATGTTGTTATTTTAGCTAATTTAGCATTAGGTAAATCACGTATTATGGGCGAGTGAGATCTCCCGACACCGTGCTTTCTTGGTTGGTGCGATATTTGCATGCAGCTTTAAACAATGTTAAACCTAAGTAATTGTTTTATTTATCTATTAATGTTTGTTTTACTTTTAAATACTTTAGTATCGATTTATTTATTGTCTGGAATATTGTTAAAATATATAATATATAGACAGTTCCGACTCACCGTGGGCTATGCGGCATCTGGTTCCGATTCACTGGAACATTCCACTGGCCCGGCAAGCATCACAAGACATATGAACGACTCAACCTGCTATCGACCTCCGGTTTCGGAGGGGAGTGATGTAGCGACATCTATCTCGCCACATACGAACTAAGAATTGACGTATCCTACATCGCGATATTAAAGTTATCAGAGCAATTGTACATATATACAAGAACCCGACAACAACCGTTGGGGGCAGTAGCCCACCAGACACAACACCCGTTTGGTCGGAGGATCCTCCCTTTTCAATGGTGATGTGTCCCTATTCCTCGTCATCCCCAAATACTTACTAATTTTATAAATGCGGACGTAAGTGTCCTCGTATTTAAAAACAAAATTGTACCTAGTATTTAAAGAATTAGGCATTCAATTAAAAGACAGAGTGAGAAACATGACATAACAGCTGATGCGCTAAAATTCTCTCTTGCTAGAAAATGGAAGTGGGCAGGGCACGTAGCCAGATCCAAAGACGACAGGTGGACTGCAAGAGTAATTAAATGGTCAGGACCAGGAGAGGTACCAGAGGAAGAGGTCGAACTAGTGTTCATTGGGCGGATGAAATAGTTAACACGGCTGGTAGAAACTGGATATCCAAAGCCAAAAATAAGGAAATCTGGCATACCTTGGACGAGGCTTTTACCCGAAGGGGGTCCACACAAATTATGTAAACGGATAGTACCTATTTAGATATTTGTTAATTTTTAGTTTTTTTTTGTTATTTATATTTAGTCTCTTAAATAAAATGTTCTTAGTATCTATTGTGTAACTTGTGTGGAGTAAACAAAGCTTATAATTTTTTTTAAGAATATATAGATTACCGTTTAAAAAATAGAATTAGCAAGATCTTGTGCAATCCATTTTAAGTGCTATTGATTTTTAACATGGAATGGCTTTATTTGTGTCGGAACAGCATAAGTCAAACTCAAACGATCAATTTGACAAATTAACTTCCAAAAATTGATTTCAATAAAAACAGGTAAGAATCAGGTCAACAATAAAAGAACCTGCACGAGGTCCCGAATTTCAAATGAAGTTTTTTTGAATAAAAAATGTTTTTATGAATCCAAGGCTTTCATTTGATACGTATTCGTGCTAACAGTTTTATATTCACCGTGAATCTGAAATATTTGAAACGGCTGTATAGGAAGTAGTGTTGTGAAAAACGAATATTAAACAGTTAAAACATCGCGAAACATGGTGTTTATTGCAGCTCTTTGAAATTTATGACGTGTGCGCTTTCAGTGTGTTCGACATTACTTTTACATAAAATGAAATGCCAGCTGCGGAGTTTGTTGTCCATATTACTTGTAACATCACGCATCAGTAAATAATAATAATAATTATATTTAATACAGTATCTTAGTCAGTTCTTGCTTGAGTATAATTTGTCCGTGATAATATGACACCAATCGATCAAGGGGTCCAAACTTGCCGCTGGGCCGCTGTCTATTTCCTTGCTTCCAACGTGGATGGATTCATTAATTCTTGTTACTGGAAACCCTAAAGGACCCTTAAGGGGCTCAACCAGGCCTGTAGCTTATTCAACGTAGCTCCCCTTTTATACTTTAATGTTCCACACAAATTTCAATTCTTCTACTTACTTTGCTTAACAGGTTGCGAGATTATTTTCATTCATTATTAGGTTTTTTTTTTAATTATTTTGTTGCTCATGATATATCGTTATTTGTTTCGTATTGAAATCGATGGAAAGGCGTACTTAGTTTGTAAAGCCGTTTTGGTGTCGCTAGAAGTAGTGCAGATTAAAATAGAATGTTCTTTTTATTACATTTGTTCAACATTGTACTATTTCAAAATCCACATAAAAATAATTTTATTATATACTTTATTAGATTTAAATTCACAATAAAACTTGGTTTTGAATTCATTACTGAATACAATTTTTGTCTTGATTTTACAAATACCTCACAACCGTTACCTCGTAACTTTCGACTGGGTGAATCGATTTTGATGTTTTTTTTTATTTGAAAGGGGCTGTTTTTGTCCAGTTTTGACACTGGCATCCATGACAAAACCATATAAGTCGTAAATTTGCATAAATATGTGCGCGCCATATGGACGAATAACTCGATATCTATTCAACCGATTTCGATGATTTTTTTTTTATTGGAAAGAGTGTACTTCAAGGGTTGTTTTATGACAGTTTGGTTAGGTTAGGTTAGTATATAGCTAAGGAAACACTATAATATACCTAGCAATTATAATACGGGAATCTTTTAAAAACAAACAAAAAAAAAATAATAAGGTCCTCCAGACACCCGTTTGGTCGGAGGATCCTCCCTTTTCAATGGTGATGTGTCCCTATTCCTCGTCATCCCCAAATACTTACTAATTTTATAAATGCGGACGTAAGTGTCCTCGTATTTAAAAACAAAATTGTACCTAGTATTTAAAGAATTAGGCATTCAATTAAAAGACAGAGTGAGAAACATGACATAACAGCTGATGCGCTAAAATTCTCTCTTGCTAGAAAATGGAAGTGGGCAGGGCACGTAGCCAGATCCAAAGACGACAGGTGGACTGCAAGAGTAATTAAATGGTCAGGACCAGGAGAGGTACCAGAGGAAGAGGTCGAACTAGTGTTCATTGGGCGGATGAAATAGTTAACACGGCTGGTAGAAACTGGATATCCAAAGCCAAAAATAAGGAAATCTGGCATACCTTGGACGAGGCTTTTACCCGAAGGGGGTCCACACAAATTATGTAAACGGATAGTACCTATTTAGATATTTGTTAATTTTTAGTTTTTTTTTGTTATTTATATTTAGTCTCTTAAATAAAATGTTCTTAGTATCTATTGTGTAACTTGTGTGGAGTAAACAAAGCTTATAATTTTTTTTAAGAATATATAGATTACCGTTTAAAAAATAGAATTAGCAAGATCTTGTGCAATCCATTTTAAGTGCTATTGATTTTTAACATGGAATGGCTTTATTTGTGTCGGAACAGCATAAGTCAAACTCAAACGATCAATATCATATGGACGAATAACTCGATATCTATTCAACCGATTTCGATGATTTTTTTTTTATTGGAAAGAGTGTACTTCAAGGGTTGTTTTATGACAGTTTGGTTAGGTTAGGTTAGTATATAGCTAAGGAAACACTATAATATACCTAGCAATTATAATACGGGAATCTTTTAAAAACAAACAAAAAAAAAATAATAAGGTCCTCCAGACCGATTTCGGCCACGGCGGCCAACCTCAAGAGAGATTAGCCAACTGCGCAGGAGATATTATAGTGCACAAGTGTGTGCGCAAACACAGGTGCACTCTCTTTTCCTTCGCTCTCATAATCCGATGGGACGGCAATCCGACACGACCGGAAAGAGTTCAGGCGCAGGACCAACGGCTAAACGTGCTTTCCGAGGCACGGAAAAAAAAAAACAAACAAAAACATACACATTACCAATTGACTTTTATTCGCCTCGTAAACATCAACTCCAAAAGTAACAATAATTGTAAATACATTATCAACCACACAACACATTCGTACCTACATATTGACGAGTAGAATAGTAAGGTAATTATCAAATTATAGAAGAATACGCAATTATTTTTTTACTTTTTAGTGCATATTAATTTGTTTTTCCTATGAAGTCGGTTAAAATGTTTATTTATATATATACATACATATATTTTTTCTTAAAAGATTGATTGATAATTAGAAGCTAAACTCTGTCGTTACCTTAACAGAGATATTAATGAAACTATAAAAATAATATATGGTGTGAGTGCCAAGCTAGTTACGAAAATAGATATTGTGTTAACAGCAAATCTTACGTTGACGCTTGAAATCTTACACTGGCGTCATCTGACGCTCGAAGTCTCGGTTAGCCGCGTGTCGAGCGCTATAAGATGCTTACACACAAATGCAACGCGGATGACGCTCAAAGTCAGACCGTCAGACGTCAAACAATGTTACAAGTTGGAGAAATGAGACGAGAATGTGTAAGCGACCGTTCCTGTCCATGTGACTGCTCGTCAAACGCGAGCTCGCTTCTGTAAGTGCGCTGAGAAGTCCCTTAATAAACTAGGAACAAATAATGCATATAAACTCTTGTTTCTATTTATTGCTTAAATTAATTTTATCCGGTTGTTTTATTTAGAAGAAGGATTATTTAATGTTTCGGTGGTAATTGTAGTTTTTACTTTGACTATCAATAAGTATTTTTATTTATTAAACCTTTATTGCACACAATTGACAAATATATAAAAAACAAAATTACATCTCTCATCTCTTCCAGGCAATCTCTATACAAAGAGAAAGTGAGATACTAAATTGAATTAATAAATTTAAGTTGAATAAAATAAATTATTATAATATAAATAGCAAAGTTTTTATAGATATATTCCGAGGCACGCTCGACCGCGCATTGCATACTTCATACGACCGCGCTTAGTGATTTAGAGCGCCGATAGCGCGGCGCCCGCACAGAGCCCGTATCGGCGGAGGTTATATCGTAGTATCGCGGCTATTCAATTTTTCTCGCGAGTTAATCGCACGTTGGCCGTGCTCCAGGCGGTAAATCGTTCTGCCTCAGCGCGCGATATTAAATGCGGCCGTCCGATGTCCATTGCGTTCACTCGCCTTCGCCATTTGCCATTGTTGTGAAGTGCAGACATAAACACATGTTACATACGAGTACTCACAAGTCTACGTGCTCGTAATTGTTTCTATGGTGAAACTTTCAACAATAGAAGTAAAATCGATCTTCTATTAAAAACAGTTTAAGGCAGATTAATAGCCGATAACGAACTATTCCTATTCTATTTCATTGTCAATTTAAACACAATACGTTTTTAATGTGTGTTTCATTATTGAATACATTTAATTTGAATTAAAGGCCCCAAACAGCCCACTTGAAGAACCCTTTATTTAATCATATTTTGTCCATTTACAGGTTTTTTTTTCTTTTGTTTCACATATTTGTTTAATATGTACCGTGTATTCAAATGTTGCCTCTAAGTGAGCTGAAGTGCATGCATGCACGCACATGCAATACAATTATTTAGAAAAAAATATTTTGTAAAGAATTTTATTTACATTATAAAGTTTCGTCTCATCACTGTGACGTAAGTTCACTTTTGCGTTATAATAATAATTAATAATATTTTTATGATATTAATCCATAATGTAAACATTGTGAGCAACAAAATAAGAGAATTATAATGTAGTTACTCAATAAATGGAGATACAATATAGGCAAACGAAAGGAATTAGCCAGCGTTAGTTTCTCAAAGAGTTCAAAATAATTAAGTTTTAGAGTACGTACTCGTACGTAGAGAGGACGCAGTACCGTGGGAGCAGTGCAACTAACTAGCGAAGTTCGTCTTGTAAAAGTCTATTATTCCGAAGGAGTTGGGAAAAAGTAGCTGTCAAAAGACTATTAGGAGCAAGCTAAGCCCGAGGCATTAAGTAGTTAAGACAAGTTCTCCCGCTGTCGGAACTACCTAGCTGTACAATTGAGTTCAAGAAAAACCCTATCTACCTTATAATATTTTAAATTACAGAGACAGAGCGAGTCTTTGCAGCAAGTTGGCTAAATGAATTTAATTGTAACAGATTAGAGAGAACAAGGGAATCCAATATGGCGACGCTCTGTCATGAATGAAGATAACATGTTTTAATAACTGTTTCAAAGCAACTGCTTGAGACATGTGACATTCAGCAGGCAAACGAGCAGGAGGCTAACCTGATGGAAAGTGTACTACTGCCCATGAACACCTGCAACACCCGAGGGCTTGCAGGTGCGTTGGCGGCTTCCTATTGAAACACGAGCCCATAAATATGTAACTAGTTATCTAATGTTGTATTTTGTATTTCAACTCAAAATAAAAATAAAAAGTACTTTATTCAGGCTCTTACAGATAATTTTCACGACATTATACAAGTTTCAATTTATTGCTTAGTTTCTAAAATCACTGGGCCTGAAACTGAAATTCTACTGAAAAAAAACTGCCAAAAATGAGATAGTTGCTCTTTTTTTAATAAAGTATAATTTTATTTAAGAAAGGGGCAAACGGGCATGAAGCTAACCTGATTTCTTGTTGTCAGCCATTACATGTATAGTGGTGGTCACAAAATTAAGAAGATTTTTCAAACTAACAAGTATAAATAATTGCATGTATTTTTTTGTATTTGTCTTCGTATCGCAAAACTTTTCCATACTAGCGGTGCTTTCGTTGGTAGCCAAGATTGACAAAAAAATAATTAGATAAACCTTATACACTAGATCTGAATCTAGTATTACTACTTACTGGCTGACCACATCATTAAGGTTTAATAAATGGTTTATTTTTTATTTGAATTGAAGTAGCGAACACCCTGCTGTAGGTATTTTTATTCGTATAAATTAGACTCCATCTAGTGCTATAAAAAACGTGAAAGTGATTGCTTGATATAAAACAATGGGAAAAAATAAAGGTTTTGGTAAATCTACAAGGTAAGTAATAATAAAATTTCGCGAGAAGAATTGGTCGTGTAAAAAGATAACCTACCGTCTTCAATGCTCGAAAACGATGGTTTTCCACGACGTAAAGCATATTGGGACGTATCCAACTACTTCAAATGTTCCGCGTGTACCTGAACTAAGAAAAACATATCTTTTTTACTTTTATAGTATAGCGGACGAGCATATGGGCCACCTGATGGTAAGTGGTCACCAACGCCCAAATTACAATGGCATTGTAAGAAATGTTAACCATTGCTTACATCGCCTATGCGCCACCAACTTTAGGAACTAAGATGTTATGTCCCTTGGGCCTGTTTTACTTTCTACTAATTACACTGGCCCACTCACCCTTCAAACCGGAACGCAACAATACCAAGTACTGCTGTTTTGCGGTAGAATATCTGATGAGTGGGAGGTATCTACCCAGACGAATTTGCAAAGAGCTCTACCACCAAATAAATGACTTAATGATCGACATATCGTTCTTTTGACGAAACAAAATGTTTCTAAAGGATCCAATGAACCTAAAATAAAATATTTTGGGAAAAATAATCCTTTAGCTAATTCGGCACGCAATATTCTAATATGGAACAATGTAACCCAAGGTATCAAACTGTTGCCTATAAAAGTCATTAGTTCGCGTGCGCTGCGAAAACTATTGACGGTATATAAAAAAGTGTTCTATACAATAGTACTGCAATTACTTAATCATAACGATGTTATGGTAGGTGACTAAAAATCTGGATAACCTATAAAAGATTCGGCCGTGTATCGTTAATTTGCTCCTAGGAATTGAAGAGTTCCGTTACTTTGTAATGGATCCCATAATCAAAATCTAACCAAACTGTCATCAAACTACCCTTGAAGTACACTCTTTCCAATAAAAAAATACATCGTAATAGGTTGACTAGATAACGAGTTATTCATCCATTTGTCGCGCACATATTTAATGCTAATTAACGACTTATGTGGTTTTCTCATGGACGCCATTGTCAAAACTGGACCAAAAAATCATCAAAATCGATTCACCCAGTCAAGAGTTATGAGGTAACAAACACAAAAAAAAACATACAGATGAATTGATAACCTCCTTCTTTTTTTGAAGTCGGTTAAAAAGAAATAGCTTGTTTACTACTATTGTTTATCATTCCTTTAAAATTTATTTTATTTAGGTTAAATTATTGTATTGTGTAGTAGAATGTAGTCAATGTCTATACAATTGTCTCGTATTATATAACAATGACTTGTAATCCCTCTCTTGACACCGAATGTGTTGAGAAACGTGAGCGCCCTATGTTACGGAGCCCCATGTTGAGCCCAAAATAATACACTTACCTCAAATACTGAGAATTCCAAATCCGGCAGCGATCTGGCTAATTTTCAAAAAACTATTTACAAAATATCATAAATCGGATTGTTGATAGAATTAGATGGATATACGTTATCATTACTCTGTCTATCTGTTAATGTTTTCACGGCATGGTTCGAAGTTTGAGAGCTAATGCATATAGTTTTTTAATAACAAACATTAAAAAAAGTAAATTGTCATGTAGGTTTGCTAAGTGTGCTATAGTTATGTTATGTGATATAGGTTTTCCACGGAAATGCAGTGCCGGGTCCAAGCTAGCTTAAAATAATATTAATGATTAAATATATAATCATTATAATTTAGCCAACCGTAATCTCTCGTCGACCGACCAATCGACCGACTTGTTTGTGAAGAGGGGTGATGGTATGTTAAAGCTCCCATTTCTTTGCCTTCCAAACCCAGTCAGGTCCAGCGAACTTCTTTATATGTGGACTAGTCCTTATTAATTTCGGCACATTTCGGCGTACGTTATAATTAAATTAAATAATTTGAATAAAACATATGTATATATATACTGAGTCCTATATATATATATATAGGACTCAGTTTTATCGCCTGTGAAAACAGTTTGATAGATAAGTTTATAATAAATGTCCGAATGAATAACATCCTGGGTCATTATTCACACGCGGCCGTCTGATCCCAAACTAAGCAGAGCTTGTAATATGGACACCAGACAACTGATATACTACATATACTACTTTTCTTTTTGTAAATACATAATTATATAGATAATTTCACCCAGACTCAGGACAAACAGACATGTTCTTGCACTCAAATGTTTGTCTTGGGTGGGAATCGAACCCACGACCAGCGGCGCTAAAGGCAGATGTCTACCAAACACGCCAACCGGCTCGTTAAAATTAAAGTTAAGTGATGAAATATATCTCATATACAATAATAACAATTTGGTTAAATCCATTAAACTAATGAACAATGAAATAACCATTCTGTGACGTGGAACACGTAGCTGTAGCTGGATAAACAAAAATTTTAACATAATAAAAACCGACTTTAAAAGAGACAAAACTAAAAATTTATGTTTGTACTAAAAATTAATTGCGTATTCTTCTACAATTTGATAATTAACTTACTTTTTTGCACTAAAATGAAATATTATCACTTGCGAAAGAGTTTCACTCAAAAAACTACGATGTAGTTGACAACGTCAAATGGTAAAGACCTCGCGAGCGTAGACCGATGTCATACGAACTCATTTTTGAATTTTTTCTCATCGTGGCGCCCAGCGAAGACGGTAATGACCTTTTGACCGCATTCAACGTAGAGCAGTTCCAATTGTCGACGATCGAGTTATTACCGACCGGCTTGATTCTTTAGATTTGCGTAGAGATGTTGGGTCACTCTCCATCCTCTATCGCATATATCATGGGGAGTGTTCTGAGGAGTTGTTTAGTTTAGTCCCGGCCACTAAATTTCACCACCGGACATCGCGACAGAATTCAGAATTCCATCCTCACCACCTCGATGTCTGGAAGTCTACAACAGTCAGAAAACGTTCTGAGGCAATTCCTGCCTCGTACAATCACTCTGCGGAACCAGCTTTCGCTGGCGACATTTCCGAACCGATACGACATAAAAACCTTCAAGAAGAGAGCGTACTCTTTCCTCCAAGGCCGGCAACGCACCTGCAAGTCCTCGGATGATGCAGATGTCCATGGGCGGTGGTAGTCACTTTCCATCAGCTGAGCCTCCTGCTCGTTTGCCCCCTCTTACATAAAAAATAAAAATAATAAGATACAACCCATTCGGTTGTTATTCTGATATCCAAATGTATTGCCTTGTATTGCTGTTTGAAAAGCGAAATAAAACGAATCCATTGTGATCACAAGCACGACAGACAGCGACGAAGATTGTTTGGCCGGTAGCACATCGGCAATATCACAATATTAGGAAACACTGATTTATTTTTTCAATGCATTAAGAGGTAATCGCCAAGTAGCAATATTCGTATTGTTGTTTTCTGGTTGAAGGATGAGTGAGCCAGTGTAATTGCTACAGGCACAAGGTTTCTAAGGTTGACGCTGCGTTGGCGATTTAACTAATGGCTAAAACTTCTTAAGACGCGCGATGCGTATGGAATATGATGACTGCTACCATCAGGTGGCCCATTAGTCTTTCTACCAATTTAGTACTCGCCAACAGCGTAGGATGATAATCAACGTCAATTAAATAATAATTGGAATATTAACGACCGGTGATAAGGAATATGAAACAGGAATCAGAGCAAATGTACCAAATATTTCTTAATTCAATTAGCGACTGCGTGTTACTCTGCCCACGGACTGAGTCTGGAGCATCTTCGCAAGGCTTGGCTGGAACTAATTCCAACTAAACGCTTAAGCGCAGTGTTTGTTTGAGTATCTAGATGTTCAGGCAACGCTCGAAACGCCATCTTGCTTATTTGAATAGTTAATTAATTTATTTATACGTACTTATACGTTAAATATTTTACAATTATAATAGTTGATTGACGCTAATTGGTTAGGCATCATTCAGTAGAAATACGAAATATTAACATAATGCAAGTCTACCCAAATATTATGAAAGCTTCGACTAGAATATTGTTTATTGCGGAACTCCGAAGTAATAGAAGAAAGTAATAGCTTTAAAAGCTATTTACATTTTATAAAATTTCCAAAGTAAGTTATGCTCTGTCGTGAGTGATTATATATCTTGTATAAAAATATAAGATATATATAAATGGAATATAAATATTAGACGTTATGTGCTTTATGTAAGTAACGTTTTTAAAAACAATAAGGTTATTTAAGCTCTACTTGTATTTAACTATTTCTATATCCCATCCGATTCCAGTCCAGCATGTAACAACATGCAGTTGTGGAACTCAATTTATCTCTTTGTTTGTTGTTATATTTTTTTATTGCAAGTGTATTGCTTGTATCACTCGTGTGCTAGCTGGGTGCGGGCTGTGTCCGGCAAACACATTATCAAATGAAATTCGAACCTTTATTTGATCTGCGTGATTATATTATTTACCTTCTTTGTTTTATCGAGAGAATCGCGAGCAAAATAGTAATCTATATAATTCGTAGCTTTGTTTTTTCAATTTCCTTCAGTAAATAAATTGTCATTGTAACATAATATGTGAATCAAATCCATCAATCCATTCAAGTATAATTGTTAACGGTGAGCGAGCCCGTGAGGTACTAATGTAAGGGCTATAACTTTTTATACAGGATGTTTGCAATTTTGGACACGATGGAGGAGAATCTGGCACGATAACGCCATAACATACATTCGATAATATAAGAGGCATAACGTGTTAGAGTTGCTACTCTATGATATAAAAACAAAGTACACACGCTTCCTCTGGAACACACCAACCTATCTGTAAGAGTAAACTGAGAACTATGTTACTGAAACTAATTCGTTAATTCTTATCGCGCCGTGCCTGCGGTAGGCAGTTAGCCTAACAAACCATGTTTGCTTATTTCAATTCGCATCCCATCGTGAATGTGCTCCGTTTAAATTGAATGAGTTAATTTTGAAATTCCGACATTTTGTTAGCTTATTCGTTGGTTTCATTACATTACACGCTAGTTGAGTTTAATCCGTTATAACGGGGGCGGGCTTTATCCAGATGATGAAAATTTAGTAGTATCTCTAACGACCGCACTGGAAGTACGCGCGCTATGTACTCGTATATGTAGGTATACGGCGCACGGGCGCCGCGAGTGAAACAAAAGGCGAAACGGCGTCACCATGTTTTAATACTTCTTATTGTTCTCTGAACATTTTTCTATGTTTACCGAATACGTTTCGTGATTCATTTTAATTTCAACTGTTTAAAATTCACAGCTAGCCGTTGATCACGGCCGTGGATATCTCTCAACGGAAATGGTTGGATTCAATTATATTTTCTTGTGTATTACAATGTCACATATGGGAGAGAAACCTTGGAAACTAACATGTTATATCCCTTATGCCCGTAATTATGGAGTTATGAGAGAGAGAACTGCCGACTGCCGTGTCTCAATGCTCACTTAAAGAGCTGCTTTTGATTCCGAGGTACCAGGGTTTTGAGTGGCCGTTTGGAGCACGATATGAATCATAAACACAAATATGCCTAGCATTAAACCTAATATGGCGAAAGGCCAAAAAAGTTTGCCTGGCTTCGAACCCGTAATATCCGTTAAGGATTCTTTGTTCCAGTAACTGATGACAGGCTTTGTTTGACACTGCAAGCTTAGCTCGCACCCGAAGGACTTAGCGGACACGTTACCTGTACATAACTTACTCCTAACTTACTCACGACTTCCATTACCCATTGCTCGGCAAACGTTTCCTTTCTTGAAAAAATGAACATTAGTACTAAACTATAGTACTAATGTTCATTGGCGAATAACTACAACGGCGAGTAGCCAAACATGATGCGATGTCCCGACGAATAATAATATCTGAATGAGTATAATGTAATTTCAAAATAGATTATTTGTATTTTTAATTCATATAATTTCTGATTATATAATATAATTATATCTGTTAAATAATATTAATCAAACTCATTTCATGTTATTTTCACTCTTATAAAATCATTTTTTTATATATTGTAATTTACGAAGAAATATTGAACGTATCAATATAGCTATACACTTATGTATAATTATATACTCGAGTCGTCCCTGCGGACGCGCGGACGGCGTCGCGTCGGCTCTATTGTCGTCTATTGTTTTTGTTTAATTGCTTCCCGGCTGAAAGTTGATCCGATTGAAAGATACGCCAAGAAAAAAATAAATTTTCCACGCTTAGGGAACTTTTGTTGAAGGAAAATTTTCTCTGAGTTTTTTATGTCGTTTGCCATTTTCCTATTTCATTATTTGTTTTGTTTTTGTTATTTTTTTTATCTTTATGGTAAGGAGTAAAACAGATATCTTCCTATTTTTTATTATTTTTATTATTCAAACAAGCTAATCAGTCACAAGGTTATATTTTTCTCATTATAAATTTAATTTATTTTAATTAATGTTTAATTAATAGTTAAGGTTTTAATGTAAATTCTTACAAAATATGTATATGTATAAAACTTCTATACATTGAAATAAAAACTAATAATTATATAGATAATATGATCAAATCAAATCAGGATATTTTTAATAAGTAATTTTCAAAACGAGTATTACCGGTTCATACAGTAAATTATGTTGTCAAGAACAGACAGTACTCAGTATATTTTGAACACTGTATCTACGAAATAGATAAAAAATATTAAATGATAAGCAATATATTAAACTATATAGCGCGCCAGCCGCGCGTTTGAATCGAGAATATACAACCACTATATATCACCAAACATTACCTATACTAATATTATAAAGAGGAAATATTTGTATTGTTGTATGTATGTTTGTAATGTTTTCACACAAAAACTACTGGACCGATTTCAAAAATTCTTTCAGCATAAGAAAGCTGCATTTTCAACAATTAAAAAAATATTAAACCCTGTATATATTATTATCTATCTTTTATATTATTTCCACATGCCTGTGATAGGCGAGCTGGTTTATTTTTCGCCCAGAGAATCAGAATTGCGATTGAAAGGTGAAATACTGCTAGCATTCTTGTAACCATTTCAGACGGTCACATTTGTAAAAAATAAAATAAAGCTTCGCGCATAATATAATTGAAATTGCATCGTTACAGACAGTTTGTCTATTCAATTATCTCATATTATTTAAATGATTAAAATGTTTGTTTCAAAATTCAAATAATTGTAATGTATATAATTGAATAAAACGTAAACTCAGCAAATACGAGTTAAACGCTGTCTATATACACTCAACTAATTTGTGATCGTGTGTATAAAATGTAGTATAACTTTATGTATTTTAGTTTCGGTAAATAAAATAAAGCTGTATGCATAAATAAAACGTTGTTTGGACATGTTTCAACGTAATTCGATCTCTCACGCGCGCGCGCTCGCCACTCGCCGGCCAGCGCACTAACTCGCTTAGACGCACTGCTTCCAAAACTAGTTATTTTAGCAAAATATTTTATACTCGATATTTTTTCGCTCATCCACTCCGACGTGTGATTCAATTAAAACTATTTGCTTTTCGTATAAAAGCTTCAATAAAATTAAAATTAGTTTCGAATACTATCATAGTGGAAAATAATCTAGGCGTAACAGTTGTTCAAAATTCTGTTGTTGTTATGTTATTTATGTACATTATGCACTTATCTTCTTATATACGAGTATATATATGTACAATGGGTAAAATAAAAAATATTGGTACACTAATGGTCTAAGAGCCCGTGAACCCCAGACCTTCGTTATTTTATAAAAGCTGAAAGTTTAAGAAGAGGTGGAGTTTGAGAAGGTCATACCAGACAATCGCACTTTATTATTTGACGAATTTAGATCGATGTTACTTACACACCTTTAGTACCGTTTACCTGCCAAACGACGGTAACTCAAACTTCATAATCGTCCATCGTTCACGGGTTCCTGCTCTATAACATCATGTAAGTAAATTGTATCTTTTTGATTTACACGAAGAATATAAAATAATTTAATATATACCTATGAATGAGTTTAACTTGCGGTTCTTCTCGGTTGAATCTTCATTCCGAACGGCTGGTGTTGAAATTTAATTTGATATCGTTATGGTGATATAGAAGTGCCATTAAAGCACACTTGAAGTATCGTTCCTCAAAATAATTACATAAATATCTTTAGTTCAGCAGAAAACACGAAGATTCTATAAAGTTAAGGACTAACGCAATATATTAGAAAATGTTTTTCAAAGAATAATATAAGCTATATACACAACTTCAGTTAGCCGGGCTGAAATAAATAGCTCGTCTAGGTATCAGATATTGTATCGCAAAAAAGCAGTACTTGGTACTGTTGTGTTCCGGTTTGAAAGGTGAGTGAGTCAGTGTAATTACAAGCACAAGGGGCATAACATCATAGTTCTCAAGGTTTGTGGCGTAAACACATCTTACAGTGCCAAGGTTTATGGGCGTTGGTGACCATTTACCATCAGGTGACCCATATGCTCGTCCGCCTACCTAAGCTATAACAAAAAAAGCTACTTGTAATGCAGTTAAAATTAAGGGCCCAATTACGCAAATATACGATAATAGTCTTTATAATTGCCGTAATAGCTGTAAACGGGCAATTTAATACGTAGTCATTGTATTCGTAGTAGTGTATCAACTAACACTCCCGTTTTTGTTTCCAAAACCTATATTATGTACGCAGTATAACCCGACTAATTTGCAAACTGCTAATTTTGTTCAGATTGTCGCTCTATATTTATACTTCTGTAATATTATGGTTGCGCGAACGAGCTCTAAATAAGCGCACCAATTTTTACTTCCACAATCGAGCGCTATTACTCACAACATCCCTGTGATGCAACTGCGCGAATTCAAGTCTCTACAAACATTTGTTTTTAAGGTCAGGAAGACTTTCAGAGCCTGATTTCACCCAAGTATTCGTTTTAAGGCTGACTCTTTGGCTGACCGTAGTATTTTTTTTTACTAAGTTAGGTCCTCCGGACCGATTTCGGTCACGGCAGCCAATCTCAAGAGATATTAGCCAACTGCGCAGGAGATATTATAGTGCACAAGTGTGTGCGCAAACACAGGTGCACTCTCTTTTCCTTAGGTCTCATAATCTGATGGGACGGCAATCCGACACGATCGGAAAGAGTTCAAGAGCGCAGGACCAACGGCTTAGAGTGCTTTCCGAGGCAGGGTAGTGTACATACTTCTAACTTCCAGACTCCGGCCTGCTACTGAGAATTTTCTGACAGAAAAACCCAATAACTATTTATTGGCCCGACCTGGGAATTGAACCTAAGCCCACCGAGTCTGCGGCCTTATATCTAGCCACTAGACCAACGAGACAGTCATTTATTATTACATAATTTTTTACCATATTTGTTACTATATAGGTAAGTATCGTTGTATTCGACCCTCTCGTGATCAGCTATATTTACCGATACTTGACCATATCGTCTGGTACTCACAAAACGGTACATACACGAATACGACTAGTTTAAATAGCTGTTACTGCTGATGAATTAACTTTGTTTCGTGAGAATGTTCTGTAAGTGTATGATCCACTTAGTCAGGTTTCATCCGCAATAACAAAAAATAAAAATAAAATGGGGACCGCCGTTTTATTTTTATTAGTCGAAGAAAACTCGTGCGGTCGACGTCGGAGGGCGGGCGGGAAGTCAGCTCGCGACCGTGACAGATGTAACAGTCGAAACGTCGGACGAAATAAAAAAGTTGTGATCGCGGTTAAAATTCGAATGAAATATAATAAAGTTACGTTTGTTTTTATGATTTTGCAAAGCTGAAATATTATCATTAGAAATAGTGATATTGCTAGTGGATTTTTGCTCTATTATATATTCATATTTCCGTCCGACTTCTAAAAGCTACCTGCAGTCATCAACGGAGTTTATTTTTGTAGCTCTAATGGATGGCTTTATTCTGTAATAAATAAATCGAGTAAAAGTACAATCTCGAATTTCAACAGCACAAATAAAAATATATGACAAAGCAAAAGCACGGTCCAATGATGTAATACGTATGTAGATGATACGTGCTCATGTCTGTATAATGACGTACGGCGAGAAGGATACACAAGTCTTAATACTAGTAATGCGGCGCACATTGAATCTCACGCCTGAAACAACAGAGCTTTATTAAATCTACAATTTTGAAACTAAATGCAGCGATGGCGATATATGGATCATAAGGAAATTTATAATAATGTGCCACATTGGCTAAATTATCATCATCATCATCGTAAGGTATAACACAATAGCACTTACGATGAACCGAAAGACAAAATATAATAATATCATAAAACGATAATGTTACATTTTATAAAAAATATATTAAAATAATAAAAATCGCAATTCGAGCAAATAATAAAATTATAATAAATGCAATGTTAGCTTATTGCTTCTGTTTCGAGAATTGACAAACAAATGAGATTTATTAGAAAATAAAAATAAAATATCAATTTTAATATCGTTCTTTTGCTATTGTTTAGTATTGGCGTACAAGTTGAACGTTTCATACAGCTGTGATGTACGATTACTTGTTTTTGTTCTTTAAGATTTTCTTTAGATATTTTAAATTGTTATTTTATAAAGCGTTTATACAATTTTTAACAAATCATATTGTAGACAGCCTCTGGCGACTCAAAGATATCAAAGAAGAAAATTGAGGAATCAAAGAGTAATGGTTATTTTTAAATATCGTTTGACTCCTCTGTAGTAATGAAAATAATAATAATGTACTCGTTACCGCTTATCAGATGAGACGAGCCAACTGCGCAGGAGATATTATGCTCGAGTGTCTGTGCGAACTCAAGTGCACTCTTTATTCCCCTCACTCACATAATTTTATCTTACCGAACATGGAACATATTTTGTTTGTAATAATGAGGTGACAGACCGATGCATTGCATTGCATCCAATATCATGATTTTGATCCGACACGATTTAAAATTAATATAATATTTGGAATAATATAAAATATTTAATATTTTTGGAAAAATATAATAGAAAATAAAGAAATTGTGTTGTGGATTTGTTAATTGCAAAGTGTGTATATAAATAGGATATTTAAAATGTAATGTATTCTCAATTATAACACACTTTGAAGTGAAAACTTCTTTAGCAACGTTTTGCACTTTTTTGCGTTACTCTGATTGAAAATTCGTAAGACGGATTCTGAAGTGTTAAACTGTTATGTAATATAAATTCTCATGTTTGTGTACGATAGCGCAATAAATGAATATTGTATTTTATCACATAAATGATAGTACTCTTATACTGATAATAAAAGCATTTCGTGCAAAATTTTTCCCTGACCATTCCAAAATATCAAAAATGCACAACGTTAATTATCAAGTTTTCACTTCTGTCGGCACTCCCGGAGACACCCCTTTTTTTTTGATAATCGCAGATCGAATAGCACCAACTTTACTTATTACAAAAACAACACCAAACAAGTCCACAGCACATAGACACATCGGAGACATTGACAACAAGTGATACTTTGCATAATAAATGAAAGTGGACCACACCAGTGCTTTGTGTATATTTTATAGCCGTGAGCTCGTGAAGTAGTGTTATTAGTTACGTAAAGATAAGTTGGCGTGTGATGCTTCACTTAGAGGCTCCGTGGCGAGTCTTGCGACGGTATTTACAGCGATTTAACACAATTTCCATCGTATTAGACCACGCCTATCGTATTACCACATAAGCGATAGCGGGCTAGCTGAAATAATGACCACGGGCTTTCCCCCGAATTACTATGTTACTTATTACGTAGGCTGCGGTAAGTGATTGCTTTATTTAAGTTTTTAGTAGCCATAAATGGCTCAGTTTATTACTTTTAATACATATTTTGGTATAAAGTTTGGTTTAATATAATCTAAAGGCGCTTATATGAAATAGATTATATTTAATTACGTTTCAATACATTGTGAACGGTAAGCTCTTATTTATTTTCATATAATTATAAAACTATATACACACTCGTACTCGTGTATAATACCTTAAAAAAATCTTAAATATTTGTAAAAGCAGTAAGCTTTTATAAATACATCATCAATTGGAAGAAATGTAATTATGACTTAAATATTATTTAACCATTGCATAATTAAATATTTGATATAACCTACGCGATGCACGCGCGTTATAATGGCTATATTATGTATTTATTTATAATTAGAAAGTTCAAACTAATTACTCTGCGCTATCAGAGCCCTGGCAATTCCGATATTACCGATTTGCGGTTAATAACTGATAATAATTAACGCCGTTATCGTAGCGTTTCGATCAGATCTGAATTCGCCTTTATAGCGCTTTGAACATTAATGGATTAGTCTTAGTGTAAAATATCTCTCAGAGCATCAACATTTCGATATGTTTTACGATAGTATTGTAAAATTACGATTATCTGTTTTAATACATGACGCATGTATAAAAAGTTTATTTTGAATTTGTTTTTTTTTTACAAAATGCTTATATAGTTAAATGGGAGTTATCATGAATAAAATCCTTTTAGAAAAAGGGACATGAAACTTGCATAGTTATTAAATAGAAACACTACGCTACAAATTTTCAAAAAAAATATCGTCCAAAGAACACAGCAAATACGTATGTATTACACATTAAGCTTGCAATCCATTCACTAGAACATCCTGTCGGTGCGAACGAGTATGTAAACGAAACAGGTCATAACACTTGAATGTGTTGATATTAAAACATTCCAGTTTCAGTTGAAAGAAGAGAGAAAGATATCTGATTCTATTTAAAAGGCACCTAAAATGGAGGCCTACTTCTCGGCGAGACTCGTTTGTGTGAGTCAGGGCTGGCGAGTGTCTTGTTAAATATTTCATAATCGGACTTGTGTGGGAAAGTAAAAATACACGTCGAGATAAACTGGAGCAATATTTTTTACTACCAATTTTCAACCGAGCTATTATTTAAAACACGGGCGAGTTGTTTTTTTCTTTTCTTTTCTACTATCATAAAGAAGAACATATTCCGTTTACTTACTCTGTTTAAACATTATAATAGAAATACCTAATACATTATTAATGCTAGCTAACTGATGTATATATTCTACTTTCGGAGCAGTTTCCTATATCACTTAAATTAAGGCATCTTAGTTTGAATCGCATTTTATTTCACATGATAGACTCGCAATTAAGTTACCACATTATTATGCGTAGGTAGCCAAGCAAGATGTAGAAATGTTTGCTCGATATTTTCTCAAAGCTCGTTCAACCCTGGTCAAGCCTCAAAGCATCGCAAGAGCTATAGACAGAGGGAACGAACGCCGGCTGGCCCTTGACCAAGTTTTGTGCGATATTAGTTCGACATCTGTCTGTGACCGAAATTCTGATCTAGAAAACGTTCAGCCACAATTATTTGACGTTTCTTTCTTTCTTGAATGAAAGAAACTTTCTAGTACGGTAACGGTAGAGATATGTACACACTAACAGTAATTGTTATTATTACTTCCAATCCATTCCCATATATATTCAATTGGAGCATTAGTAGATTTGACAACATGAACTTAAAAGTAATAAAACCACAAACAATCACTGAACAGTTTTTAATTACAAAACATCGGAAACCAAAGCGGATCGGGGCATAGCGTGCCTCGCTCGCGTGTCTCGTGGCATCCGCAGGAACCGCTCAAGTCGCATTTGCGTCACACCGTCTTAAAGTGCAGCCTTGCAAACTAGACGTCGTAAAATGTGACAAAGCCACCAGCCCTAGCTCCTCGTGCATAAGACGCATTCTACCGTTACCGGGTTTAGGCAGCACGTAAGCCCTAGCTCATAGTTTATAAGGAACATTTTGACTTGTCTTTTAGCCTCAGCCTCTTTCCCAATTGAAAGTCATAAAGTAAATATACTACAACTGAGAATGGTCCTTAACACTATTACTATAAGGGTAATTTTATCACGGTATTTTCCAGTCAAATAATACAGTTTTATAAAACGTAGTCGCAGTATTTTACCAGTTTGAATCTTACTTCAATCAAAATAAGAAATATTTTGCTATAGCATGACATAATATCGCCTTGAAATAGTCTTATATACATATATAGTAGCAGTTTTCACCACGAACATTTGAATAGGTGTCCCAAATACTAAAGGTTTAAGATATTTAACTGTTGCGTTGTGTTAAGAACAAATCTCAAACAACAATTAATCAGATATTATACAAAATATTTACAGATTATACATTAGTTACAGGTTCACAGGTGTACTTTTCTATTTTAACTATAAAAATAATTTCAAGTATTTAAAAAAATTGAATTCTTTCGTTTCTGTTGCCAGAAATCAATATTCAATTCTGTGACTAACTTCTAAAGTGCTTATGATGTCGATAACATTATACACTTTTATTTCAAGTCAGTTATTCGACACGACTGAGCATGAAAAATGCTTTGGTTTAATTTTATAAGAGAATGCTTTTAACTACATTTCTTTTTAACTTTTATTACATATTACTTAAAAATGAAAAAACAAGTTTTGTAAGTATTTGTTCATAAATACTGCCAAAATTATATGCTACTAGGATAACCTAAAATTTTTGGGTTTGCGGCTATTTCTAATTTGTAATAATTATTTTTTTAATGCGATTAACTTAGCGCATCTGTGATTAGTAGAGCCATTAAAAAAATGGTGCAACAAAATTCTTGTCTCAAAAACAAAAATCACGGGTAATGGGGAACACGAGTCACTTTTTCTTTTATTTTCTATTTTACTGAATTTATTACAAACACCACTTACTTGCCGTTGGAAGCTTAAAAAATAAATATACCTTGAAATTAATAGTTCGAGGATCTACGCAAAACCAATTTAGTTTCACATACACGTTCCCCCTATGCGTAAATATGAGCCAACTTTATAAAACCAAACATTTGCTGTACGAGTCAAATTCACTGACGATAAAACTTTATTCATCAAACTCGTCACAACTTTGAACGAATACAGAAATATTGGCAACTCGTTAACATCAATACTTCTCACAAATAAAATAGATATTAATAACGCACTACATATCGCGCAAATTAAACAGTTTGAGCAACTTTAACCAAGATTTCAGTAAGAATTATTAAACAATAATGGAGACAAAAAAAGAAAAATACTCCCGACCTTCAGTTAATCAAATGCACGAAATTTGTCAACTTAAGTCCATCGATAAAAGTATCAACACAAACTTCAATATATCACCATCGGACCCATCACGGGTATCCGTGCAGCGAATAAATAGTAGGCAATAATAAGACGACATCTGACGAGGGGCAGGAGAGCCTGCCACGCACACTCGCCTTATAGAAACGGATCGTTCTGTCCAGAAATGTCAATTGCAGAAAAATTAAAAAAATGTCAAACAATAATTCTTTTAATTATCTTTAAATTTTTTGGTCAGAAGATAATGTGAAATAACTAAAATATTTATTCTAGATTCACGTCAATAAAACACAAATAGTAGTAGTAGTAGTAGTTTATTACCTCTTTTAGTTTGTAAAATGGAAAATCATAATTAAATCAAATTAATTATTATTTACCTAGATTGCGTACTATTTTAAAAATATTTTTATATAAACATTTGGAATTGATATTTAAAAAGATAAATATTTGGAGTGAAGAAATAATATTTTCGAATGTTATGAGTGTCATAATAATTGAATCAATAATTGTATAAAACCATTGTTCTTATTGTTAGTCAATCATCATCGTTTCCAAAATACAACATAATTATAATATAATTCATTATATAAGAATCTTAAATGTAAGTATTGGTTATTTCGTTAAAACCTCTTTTATTTAGAGTTATGGATAAACAGTTAAAGTGTATATACTCTTAATCAACATTACACCGTACTTGGAACAACAATTAATTTTAACGTCTACACAAAAAAATAACTAAATAATAAATATAATTATCATGTGAGCAATAAATACTTTTTCATAAAATCCATAATTTCAAAAGTATAAAATCCATATTCCAGTAACTAGTGTATAAACGACAGTTCTGTTATATCCGCAGAAAATATTTTTACTATTTTCCATTTAAATGTGCTTTCTTGCATTTTTACCTTTTCTAAAGTGAGACATTCGTGCCGAGGAAAAACTGTCGCTGGAAGTGTAAGCGTTTCAGTAAAGCAGCTTATTTTCTTAAAAAAATATGTTAAACTAAGTTTTTAAAACTAACGTTATAAATTCCCTAAAGCACAAGTTACGTAATTTTAATTTGCTTTCGTCGGAGCACTGTTGCTACGGAGCTACGACAGTTACGGCACTACGATGCTACGAGCTACGTAAATATCATTCAGTTGAGTAGATTTATTATAATTACGAGCATGTATATATATTTTTAATATATTCACCACTGTTGATGTTTAAATTATTGCAGTCGGTAATTGCTTATCATTTACAAGTTAAAATAACTTCTGAAAATTTGCCTTTTAATATCAATACAAATTCGGAGACATGATTGTTTTACTCTTGGAAAATACTGTCATTATTTTGTAAAATCTGAAAAACGTTATGAATTTTCCTTTTAACATTGTACTTTGTCGGTGCATTAATTTTAAGGTTATTAAAATATTTATAAAATAGTTTTACTGACCTTTGATGAGGTGCGCGGCGAGCACGAGCGCGGCGGTGAAGGCGTGCAGCCGCCACGCGCACGCGCACATGTTGCACGCACCACCTGCGTAACACGCTCAATGTTAATTAATAAATACAATAATAAACACTCAATAAAATATAATGACAACGATTTTCAGGATTAATAATATGCCAATGATCGAGATTCTATCAACTAAAAAACTTTTCGAGACAGCTACCTTCTCCGACTCTGTTGTAACCGTTAGTGACCTTTTTTTATTGAATAGGTAGGCGGACGAGCATTTGTGCCACCTGATAGTAAATGATCACCAACGCCCATAGACAATGGCATTGTAAGAAATGTTAACCACCGCTTACATCGCCATCGCCTTGGCGACCACCTACCATCAGGTGGCCTATATGCTCGTCCGCTTATCTTTGCTATAAAAAAAATAAAAACAAAAAATCTCATACTTGCTTTTTCTCATGTTGTTTATGCATAAAACATATTAAAAAAATACCCTCATTTTAGCAGGAGCTACACTTCCGAATAATAACCTGTTTTTTTAACGTTTACTGGAAGCTTTTGTGAAAGCGTATACTTACTTACCTTTAGTTGGGAAGCAGAGATAATGAGTTTACGTTTTTAGGAAATATACAATACTAGAGTAAAGGGCAATTATAATACACGAAATGCTTAAAGTAAATAACTTATTTAATTTTATAAGGATTAATATCATATCCGTTTTTATAGCTTTCCAATTATTATCCTATCCTTAAAACATAGACATATGCCACTGCGGACTTTTCTGGAGATGAAAGGGTAACAATTTCACCATACATTATTTTGTTATAATTCAAAGGGATTTTACAGCGTTTTCGATGAAAGCTCCCAATCGGCTCGTTTTTATCCGACTTCTTTAACAATTATCGTTATATTTCAACAAATTTACAGAAAACATTAGTGAATTCTACACGTAAACCTTTCTGGTGTATCACTTTGGCCGTTGGTCAAAACCGTATGAAAATCCGTTCAGTAGTTTTTTAATTTATCGCGTTCATACAGACAGACAGGAACCGCGGGGAACTATGTTTTATAATATGTAGTGATAACATTATCAGTTAAACATATTATTATGTAAATAACGCTAACATAAAATATTTCGTTCCTCCGAGGCTTATACGTATAATACTTGTACCTACAGATTGTATCTAAATTTGGGCCGCGCAGAGGCGGTACCGAGCGTCGAGTAATCAAGCACTCATTAGCATCGGATATTGGTACTAACTCGCGAACCCTGATTTAACCGACACCCGCACACACGCCTTCCGGCCACACAACACATCACTCGAGACGATCGCCAGAATGGCCGTCAATGATTGATTTATTAACAATACGAAGTAAAATATTTTACACAAGTTATGTGTAAAATATTTATGTCATGAAATATGAAACATAAAATTAAAAACATATCTGATAATCAAAAAAAATAAAAAAAATCTAGTTTATTCGGTATATTTTAGTGATATTTTCACTAAAATTGATATAAAACTTGATATAAAAATATATCTATCAACACAAAACCTATCACAAGAAAAATATATCAAGTTCGTAAGAGGAGGGGTAGTTTGCATTGTATTTTTGTACGCTACAACAAAAGCTTTCAAGGTCATGTCGTGACTAGCTGCTATAGGGCGACTCGCAGCGGGTCTGTAAATAATAGTTGTAGTGAATGTTACTAATCTCAATTGACTGTACGACATTTGTATTGAAAATAAAGACGATTTCGTTAGACATTTCTATTGAAATGCTAGTTTCATTGTTTCCCTTCGTCTGGTTGTCATGTTACGATTTCTCGTTGAAGTCGAAATAAATCTTTATTATTTCTTGTCCCTAATGAATATTACAAAGAAAAAATCAGTAGCTATTCAGTAATTTCTACGAAAATGTGAACGAAAATATTATTCTTTAATAAGTATCAGACGCAAGTAGTGTTGTAATTACATTTCTATATAGGTATATTACACATTTATAAATATATTTTAAGAACATATTATTTAATAATAATGTTATGTATTCACCATTTACTTAATCTTAAAGAGTACAGATAGACATGACTTTTACTTATAGTTCGTGGGTTCTAACTGGGGCTGGCATATATTGAAACATCAAAAATAAAATCAAAGCAATTTAAAATGTTCGAATAAAAAAATATTAACCGAAAGCAAAACATATTTAAGTCATATTCAGAATGATAAAAAATATGCAATCGCTTAGGATGGTCGAATAAATATTATTGCGATAAAAGAATGTAAATACAAGTTCGGCTAAGCCCGTTACCAGCGAGGCGAGCGGCACCGGCGTCGATACGTCACGCTTATCGTGCGACATCGCGGCTGCTATCACTCGCGTTAAGATGCGCGATACCGCTTGTCACACAATACGTTAACTGGCTGGCTTTAAGTGATCTATAGTTTCTGTTTAATAGCGCTTACGATCCAAATAGAAAAATATCGAGAATATACAATAATAATAATCTTAGCTTAATTACTGTCATTATTAAGATAAGGTCCTCCAGACCAATTTCGGCCACGGCGGCAAATCTCAAGACAGATTAGCCAACTGCGCAGGAGATATTATAGTGCACAAGTGTGTGCGCAAACACAGGTGCACTCTCTTTTTTTTAGCGCTCATAATCCGATGGGACGGCAATCCGACACGGCCGGAAAGAGTTGTGGTGCAGGACCAACGGCTTAACGTGGTTTCCGAGGCACGGGAGTGTACACACTTCCAACTTCCAGACTCCGAGCTGCTTATGAAAATTTTCTGACAGAAACAACCTGATAACTATTTATTGGCCCGACCTGGGAATTGAACCCAGGACCACCGGCAGGCAGGGTTATTATTAAAGACAATGTAATGAAAGTGTGGCATTCACCAAATATATTAATTAGTTTTCGATACGAAGCTTTCAACGCGTAAATTAATGCTAAGAACCACACACCTTGTCCTATTCGCTATTCCTATCGCGTTTGCGTATTAAAGTGGGCGATACAATGTATTACTAATAGGCATAATCTAGATTCAAAGAAAAAAAAATAAAAAATTACACATACATTATGTAAGAAATAATTTCTTTTAAAGTTTTTTTTACCACTAATATATATTCATACAAAAATATAGTAAACTTCTCCTAATGTCCCACTTCTAGAAGATGATCATTTCCTCTTAAGAGGAATGGAGAGAAATAATAAATACAATACGAAACGGACTTAGTACGCATGCCCCACGAACACTTATCAGTATTTCATCAATTAATTTATTTGATCTGTTTTTATTTATACAACGAGCTATGTGGAACACTTTTATCTCTTTCCTCTTTGAAGGCAATAAACATCAGCGTGTCCAATCAGCTAATATCTGATACAAACTGAGCAATTTTATAAATAGGCTAACTTTGTACACGAGCCCGATCCACTAATCTGATATGGAAATGTGCTCGGAAAAAGAAAGTTTTGTACAAAACGTCGAATATCATGTTAGTCGGACGTTACGAGAAAATGAAAATGTTTTACGTGATATTTGTAAATGGGCAGAAATATATCGCTTTTGATACTTTCATAACTTAATAGACATCATCACGGGATATTCATCGCTACCAATGTGCGTGTCACCTATATCTTTTTTTTATAGTTAAGCGGACGAGCATATGGGCCACTTGATGGAAAAGGGTCACCAACGCCCTTAGACATTGGCATTGTAAGAGATGTTAACCATCACTAACATCCCCAATGCGCCAACAACCTTGGGAACTAAGATGTTATGTCCCTTGTGCTTGTAAATACACTGACTCACTCACCCTTAAAACCGGAACACAACAATAGCAAGTACTGCTGTTTTGCGGTAGAATATCTGATGAGTGGGTGGTACCTACCCAAACGAGCTTGCACAAAGCTCTAACACCAAGTCCTGCTCCCCCTTTCCTTCACAAGTCTACGCGTGCTGGCTCTCGATGTCACCGCCTAACTGTGACATCAATTCCATCGCGCACGAAGAAATTTGGCAACTCTTTTCTTTGTCGCACCTCCAAAACATGGAATTCTTTACCAGCACACGTCTTCCCCTCCTCTTATGACCTGGATTCCTTCAAACGAGGCGTGAAGAGGCATCTTGCGGGCCGGCAAGGCGGGGGCGGCTAGTGCAGATCATTTTTTCCGACTGCACTAGCCGTCGTCACGTTTGGACTCTACTACCACTTACCATCAGGTGGAGTACAGTCATTTGCCCACCCGGGCAATAAAAAATAAAAAAAAGTAAAATCTTATCTTCGTATCTCTCTCTCATAGCTTCCGTGAATGTGAAATAGATCAATGTTTTCAGAAATGTAAATAGGTTCACTCGTATGTAGGTAGTATGTATTAAATAACCAGTAGTGTAGCAGAGCGGAATCGGTTCTAAGCCCTTCTGGGAAGTAGGCATTAGCCTAGTACGTACATTTCAGGTTATATTTTAATAATAATATAAATAATAATGATGTTTTGATGGTTACATCCATTATTTAGGATTAAATAGGTTTTATTTTACATTGTTTTTAATAAAATCACGAACATATACTTAGACGTATTTATACACACGATTTATAAATAAAAAATACTTAATTTACTTTGATTCAATATTCGGTATTTTAAAACTTTATTTTCCTTAATATTCTTTTGAGTAATCACTTTGGAAGTAGAAGTAAACTGAGTCGAGGTGAGGGTGGGCGAATCCTCATTATAAATTCTACTCGAATAATTATAATTCTCTATTAAATTGTTAATGGTTTGGGACTATTGATTTTAGTCGCTATACAAACATCAAACGGTTAATTCCAATAGTGTACTACAGAATATTCATTTGATTATTTTTATCACTATTCGTTGGGATGTTTTAGCTGGTAAGTTCGTAACCACCAGATGCGTGGCTAAGGCGCGTACGTTTTTATTAATGTACCTCACAAAAACCGCAAAACATCAGTAGATGGTATTGTTGTGTTCCGGCTTAAAAGGTGAGTAAGCCAGAGTAATTACAGGCACCAGGGATATAACGTCTTGGTTCCCAAGGTTGGTGGCGCAGTGGCGATGTTAGCGATGGTTAACATCTCTTACAATGTCATTGTCTATGGGCGTTGGTGACTACTTATCAACAGGTGGTCCATATGCTCGTCCGCCTTCCTATACAATAAAAAATAAATGTAGATTTCTATAATTCATCCAAATATTGTCATGTTTTGGACTCTCTTTATGTTTCCAAATAGTATAAAAACAACAAAGGCAAAAGATACAGAAATCAGTAAAACAACATTTTAGTGTGAAAGTAAGTTAAATGCATGAAGTCGCGAGCGCTGACACGCGGTTTATACTTTTAGTAATTTTAATTAAAGGATGAAGTAACAGATTGAGAGAGGTCAGCGTGTTTTACTGCATCCGCCGGTTGACTGCAGCGCAAGCGCTGGCTTACGATGTATATTTGTATTTTAGATTTTTAATCATTAAATACATTCCGAAGTTTTTGTTGCTACAACAACATAAATATTACGATTCGTTCAGATAATTAATTGATATATTTGATGCTTTAGAGGGCGAAGCTTTAGTCCAACTGTGGGTTTGTTGATTAAAAAAAAATTAAGTTAAGGTAGGGAAAAAATTAAGCTTATATTATTTTTGTTTTTATATAATTTACTTATTATTTCTGATACAAATACAGCAATCCTCAATTTGATTATTGTTATTAAACATGATAGTTCTTTCTGCTTATGTTACTTAGTAATAATAATGTAATAGTGAATTTTCTTATTGCATCACTTAAAACATCGCCAGTATATTTTGATAAAGCGCCGCCTGCTCGCTCGTAAAACGCCAAATAAAGCATCCCTTCGTCAAATTTTCAGCAGAAGTTGTTTATGCGATCGTAACGTCGGCTCGTATTAGTTAATTTTGTTTCTTACACAGACAATGACGATGGACGACGCTTCGAACGGGAGCACTTCAAGTTAAAAATAGCCTAAGTCTTCGACGATAATTTTAACTTCTCTTGCATTTTAATACAAATCAAATTATGCGATTCTTATTTCGTTCATTTTTCTTGGAATTAATAAATCGACGGGTAAAATTATTTTGTTTTATTTTAAACTTTTAATTTGAAAGATATTTTAGTATTCCAAATTCTAGTTTAGATAAACATGGAAATTTTTAAGGGCTTGATTTTTTGTTTACATAAAAATGTAATCTTAGACAGATTTATACTTTTATTGTAACGAGGTGAAATTTATTTCTTTGTATGTTTGTTTGTTATTAATAAACTCAAACCGATTTTGAAAATAATTAAGATATAAATAAGACATAACATAATATAAGATATAAATGAATAATGATTTGATAATGACATACTATTTGGCGAGTATTGTGGCGAGGTAGAATCGAGAGATGATGACATTCGTATCATGATGTTAATTCTTGTGCAATTAAATAGCTTCATAGCAAACGTTGAGTCCTCTTTAAATTATTCGAATCTGACCTTACGTTTAGAAGTTAGGAAGTTTAGGTTTAGCACAAAAAGTAAGAAATAATACCTCGGTGTGAAGGAACCACGGATATCGGGAGCGAACAGTAGTACGCTTAAGTCTATTATTTATTATTTATAACCTTAAACCGCAATATAATATTTGATCGGGCGCGGTGCCCTTTCGAACTTTGAACGTATGCTTAATTTAAATTATTATCTTAGGAGTTACGGCACAATCTAAATTCTCACGCGAGAAAATATATTATGGTTGTGACGAACTGCTATGGTGATGAAGCCGGAGCGAAGGTTACCTATGTACCATGTTTATCATAGACTATCGTCAAACAGCAATAATTAGTATTGTTGTGTTCTGGTTTGAAGGGTGAGTGAGCCAGTGTAACTACGGGCACGAAGTACAATTTAGATAGCGAGGTTGTTGCGTACAAACTCTTATTAATAAAATTACGAATAACAAGTAAACCTACACAAGTATTTAGATAATAATTAAATATAGTAAAATTATTTACGAAAAAATCGTAACAAATTCTGCAAGTTCAAAAAATGTAAATAAGTATTTAAATGAGTATGAATACGTTAATTATAAAATTCGTTAATCGCAATAAATGTTTATTTTATAATTATTATTTGTACATATAAAGTAGTAATTCACGTTACGAATTAAAGAAACACACAAAACCACGCTCTCCACATGCCCGAGTGCCAGCTTCCACTCCACAGAGAAACTTTGGAGCTCTGTACCACAACGCTGCTCCGCTACGGTTTATGTTGGTAGGCATGTTACTCGCGATGTTTCCCTTCGCCTCCGAGCACGGAATGAATTACAAGACAAATGAAACTCGTGAAAACATAGTGGTCCTTGCGCAGATCACTCTCGATTAAGGTCAACGTGTTCTCAGTCAACATTATATATTATAATTACAAGCTGACGGCCCCGAGCTCGACGTCGTACGGGTAAAATAAGGATTTCATCCCGTGCATTTTTTAATCAAAGAGGTATTAGCATTTGCCGATCGATCTATTCGCCCATACAGTAATGCAATGGAGGTGCCTGCCTCGTCGGTCTAGTGGCTTGATATAAGGCCGCCGACTCGGTGATCCTGGTTTCAATTCCCAGGTCGGGCCAATATATAGTTATTAGGGTTTTCTGCCAGAAAAATCTCAGTAGCAGCCCGGAGTCTGGAAGTTGGAAGTGTGTACACTCCTGTGCCTCGTAAAACACGTCCTGCTCTTGAGATTGGCTGCCGTGGCCGGAATCGGTCTGGAGGACCTTAATGTACTGGGGCATATAATAGTATATAAGTATAAAGCACCTACCCTGCGTATTTATTTTAACCTAAGAGTTCTGCCTACGGCTTACATATATGTGCCGACCTCTAAAAAAAGTAGCCCGTTCTTTGTTTTATTATGATTTATCATCACCAACCATAGAATAAAAAATATTAACCATCCCTTACAGCGCCACCAATCTCGGCAACTGAATTATTATTTGTGCCCGTAGTTACATTGGCTCACTACTTATAACATCAATCACTAATTCATAATATTAAAAAAAAATTAAGTGTTTTCGTACGTACTCTAAGCGCTTAATCGCTTTCAAGGGTCAATTTAAGTCAACAAACAAGTAAATCAAAAGCGTTTTGTACCGTCTTACAAGACTTAAAATAAAATGGAAGTCATAAAAATCAACTAAAATCGCTCCGTTTGAATTAGCTCTTTACCGGATTGAGTTAGGACTTTGTACACTTAGGGTGAGCACTTGCGTAAGGTTTCTGGCGTAGTAATATCAACGTAAAACACATTTGTGGAGCAGATGTTTTTACTAATTTAAAATTGATTTAGGGATCGGCAAATGTAGCACGTGATGGTAAGTCAGCACCCATGCTTCGACATTTGCTATATTAGAAATATAACCGGCGTTACATCGGCAATGCGCCATTAACCTTCAGAAACGTCACCGTAACTAGCTGACGGATGAAATAGCCGAACCACAACTTTTGTACGAGACTGTACTACTTTGAAGCTTGTATAAACTTTTAAAGTATTTACTAAGAGACTTGAGATTTATCATGATAGTTAATTGAAGGTTCATTCATGTGACGCTGGTACCTACCATAGGCCTGTACCAAGCGCTACCACAAAGTTAAATTCATGTCTAACATATAATCAGAATAAATCTAAATGATATAAAACGTCACAAATCATATACAATTTGACATCATTAACGTCCATATACTAATTCTAGTCAAGATTAACGACCCTTCAGCTCCGGTATCTAATGTCCATTACAAATCATCCGACAGTTAACAGTAATCGTTGTTTCATACTGACGCGTGACGTCACTGCGCGGTACACGCGTTATGTGTTACCTAACATCATATTATAACTGCAAGAGTATTAAGCCATTATCACATTGTAACTGTAAGTAAGCTGCCTCACTCTCAATGCCTTGATTGCCTACTGATTTCGGCCACAGCGGCAACCGTCAAGAGAAACAAGCACGGCGCGGGACAATAGAGCACAAGTGTGTGCGCAAACACAAGTGCACTCTGTATTCCTTCACTCTTATGATCAAATAAACGGCAAAACTGACACTACCGAAAAGCGCTCAGGCTCTGAGCCAACGGTAACGGTTTCACTTATTTTCCACGAGAATGTGAAAATTGTCGACTTCCGTATTCTCGGTTACTGCTGGGAATCACTCGTCGTTGAAGCACAAAACATTTTATTGGACGGATAAAAAATATATCCCAGGATCTCAAATTTTGCATTAAAAGCTAGCTTATATACCAATGAGGCAATTTAACTGCATGTACATTGAACACGTATTGTATATAACAAAACTTTTACAACATCTGTATAAAGTTAGTCCGATTTCACTGTTGACATTTTACACTTTGAAGTAATAAAAATACTTTCGAAGATATTATAAGATATTCGAATAAGAGCAAGAGAAAAAACGGCGCGGGTCGTGCGGTAAATAACAGCTTTGATCGCGAGGGCTCCAGTGAGGTTTTCTGTTCTGCTACATTATTTATCCTTATATTATTCAAATAATACGTATTTTCGAAGAGACAATTTTGAAACTGTCAAGACTTGAACCTTTGTGAATGTGAAAATATGCAGACAATAAGAATACAATCGTGTCGGTGACACAAATGAAGACAAACGTATATGTATATATATGTGTACTTCTCCACAGACACGCACACAGCTTAAATTACACGATTTGATTGAATCTGTCTTACAAATTCCTGCTTTCTTGTTATAATGAATACTTACTTTATATATATATTATTATTCATGTACAAACATATATATAAGTTTGATGATTTTCCTAAACAACTCTATTTTTATTAAAAGTGTAGGTACCGTTTTCGAATTTTTAATTTCCGAAATTCTGATACTTTCATAAAAATTCTCATTTTATAATTCAATTTAATTTTAATACTCTCAACCGATGAATTTTAAAATACTGATACATTGACGTTTTAATATAAGGTAACAGGCTTGTTAATATCCCACTGCTGGGCTAAGACCTCGTCCCCATTTGAGGAGAAATTAATTCCACCTCGCTCCAATACGGCTTACATATAAACAAAAACACAACAACCACTTCGATGATTCTAAATTAAAAATAAATAAAAATTTTAACAAAACAAAAACCGACTTCATAGGAAAAACAAATTAATATGCACTAAAAAGTAAAAAAATAATTGCGTATTCTTCTATAATTTAATAATTAACTTACTATTTTCTACTCATCAATATGTAGGTACGAATGTGTTGTGTGGTTGATAATTTATTTACAATTATTGTTATTTTTGGAGTTGTACAAACTTTTATACGTTATACTCTACCCACTCAGGGCTTCTTTTTAATATTAATTATTGTCTTGTTAACTATCTACATATATTATCTTAGGACGGGGCCTAGGGCTGTGCAATCTCTGTTTATCAACAGTAATTGTCAGTGAAAAATATTCATTTTTTTTAAATAAAACAAGTATTGGCGCGCCTTGGGCCGAGTCTATTTATTTATTTGATTAACGAAACTATGTTTTTACTCTAAATATTTTTTATTGGCTTTATATAATTATTAAATTTATAATTTCCATCAATTTTAATGTTTTCATTTGATTCGAGTGACAGATACTATTTTATTGAAGAAAACTTCCAATATATAAATGTTACAATAAAATATTGCCTTTACACTTGAACCACTGGTAACAATATCGACTGTGGTATTGTTTTTTTCACACTGGGGACTTTTCTTTATTACAGTGGGTCACTTGTGTCGTGTGTACAGAATTAATGATTGATAGCATCATCCCAATTTAAGCTTTATTGAAACGACTGCCGAAGAAACTTTAACAAAGTTTAGAAGTAAAAACACAAAATAAAGTGTTTTTACTTCTAAACTTTGTTAAATATTTTGACTATCAAACAAATAGTTAAACAGTTTCCTATAATATGTTCGAGCTGATTTTTTATCAAATACGTCGCATATTTTGGTAACAGATTAAATACGATAAAGGAATATTTTCATTGTTCTTGCGAAGGCAATATTTGTGTAAAACGTTCGTCAATATTTTCCGCATGCAGATCGTGTATCGCCTTTTTTGTTGTAAAGAGAATTCAAAATAAACTCGCGTTCCGTGAACAAGGGTTTGTGGTAAATTCATTCTCATTTAATTCCTACAAATTTGTGACGCAATTTTTTGAATAATTGAATTTCCAATAAAGAATTATCTCACTCACGCATTGTAACATTAATAATAAAATAAGACTAGTTCGGTCAGAGTGCAGTGTGAAATGTTATTTATATATTCCTATTTTTAATTCGAGATGACAGTAGTTTGTATTGTGGATTGTCCAAAATATTTCGTTCACTAGGAAGAATAAAATCACAGTTTATACTGAAATACGTTTATCAATAAAATATTTATTACTAGTTGTCAGCCGCCACGCTCGACATCAGGTTTTTTTTTAAATATAAATATGTAATCACTTGGTGGTAGAGCTTTGTGCAAGCTCGTCTGGGTAGGTACCACCCACTCATCAGATATTCTGCCGCAAAACAGCAGTAATTGTTATTGCTTTTTTTTTCTTCCATTTCTTCAAATTTTCAATTATGATCATGATCGAATTTACTAGAACTTTTGTCAACCTTGTAACCAAATAAACATATTACGGTCAAGCGCGTTACAAAAATAAAATAAAATTTCAAACTCTCCAAGTACAAACTTGGGAAGTTTCCTACACGAATATTATATTCAGACGAAGCGTGTACGATTAATTGTATTGAACTCGATGTTCTACAGACAACGTGAGCAGGAGTTTCAATTCAATTCAATTACTTGGTGGTAGGGCTTAGTGCAAACTCGTCTGTGTAGGTACCACCCAATCATCTGATATTCTACCGCAAAACAGCAGTACTTGCTATTGTTGCGTTCCGGTTTGAGTGTGCCAGTGTAATTACAGGCACAATGGACATAACATCTTAGTTCCCAAGGTTGGTGGTGCATTGGCGATGTAAGCGATGGTTAACATCTCTTACGATACCAATGTCTATGGCCGTTGGTGACCACTTACCATCAGGTGTCCCATAGGCTCGTCCGCCTTCCTATGCAATAAAAAAAAGCTGCTTCTGTAAGGCAATATCAATACAGATTTTAAATCCGTAATAAGTTAATTAACAACCTTATATTTTAAAGATTAATTAAGTTAATTAAAGAAATAAAAATAGTGACGGTTGTTTTAGCGTAAATTATGGTTTTAAAATGTGATTAAATAAGTTAGCAGTATTAAAAACTAATACTTGAACTAAGAAGTGTTAAAAATACAAATAATTTAATGAAATGTTAATAGAACAGAGCACAAATTTGTAAATTGACCGCAGGATTAACAAATATTTACTTAAATTACTTTCTGTAAAATTATTTTCTTCCGTGATAGCAACACGTGGAAATATTTGAGTATGTTCAATTATAAAACTATCATAGAAAAAAAAATGTCAAGGGTCACTCGCATGTGTACCACGTAACGGTAACGGTAACCCTACGCTAATGACTTTTTACACGACAACACTGCGAGAACAAAACAATAGCGTCCTGCCTTTTTCATAACAATAAATAAAAATTTTAACAAAACAAAAACCGACTTCATAGGAAAAACAAATTAATATGCACTAAAAAGTAAAAAAATAATTGCGTATTCTTCTATAATTTGATAATTAACTTACTATTTTCTACTCAACAATATGTAGGTACGAATGTGTTGTGTGGTTGATAATTTATTTACAATTATTGTTATTTTTGGAGTCGATGTCAGCCAAGATGGGTTTATAACTACATACATAGTTAGTTATAGGCGAGATGTGCTTGTGTCGCACGCGCAACTTAACGAGGCGAATAAAAGTCAATTTGTAATGTGTATGTTTTTGGTTGTTTTTAAAAGATTCCCGTATTATTATTGCTAGGTATATTATAGTGTTTCCTTATTATTTAGCTTGCGCTGCGAAAACTATTGACGGTATATAAAGAAGTGTTTTATACAATAGGTAGTACTATTGTATAAATTACTTGATCATAACGATGTTATGGTAAGTGAATGATAAATCTAGATAGCCTATAAAAGATTCGGCCGTGTATCTTTAATTTGCTACTAAGAATTGAAGATTTCCGTTACTTTGTCATGGATCCTATAATCAGAATCTAACCAAACTGCCATCAAATAACCCTTGAAGTACACTCTTTCCAATAAAAAAATTTTTATCGAAATCCGTTGAATAGATATCGAGTTATTTGTCCATTTGTCGCGCACATACCTCATGCAAATTCACGACTTATATGGTTTTCTCATGGATTCCACTGTCAAAACTGGACCAAAAAAAAATGGGACCAATGGGAAAGTAACACCTTTCAAATAAAATAAAAATCATCGAAATCGATTCATCCAGTCGAAAGTTATGAGGTAACAACACCAAAAAAAAAAAAAAAACAAAAAAAAAACATACAGACGAATTGATAACCTCCTCCTTTTTTTGAAGTCGGTTAAAAATGATATTTATTTGTTGCAAAAGAAAAATGGCTCAACTAAGCCTTTTCACCGTTTACTGCTTAAATATAAACTGTTATACGTCTTTTACCTGCAATAACATGGACTCAATTACTCTAATCCTGAGTATACAGCAATACTTTGTATGGGTACTTAGCAGTGGAATAACTGACGAGGGGTGGCGCCTCCTCAGACAGGATTGCACAAAGCCCTATTACCGATAATACTAGAATAATAATGCTTTAGCTGAATGCACGAGACGACAACTCGTAGCATATTGACTATATGCGTTGCTTAGTTTCCAAAATATATATACAGTAGAACACAAAGGCAATAGCCGAGACAATAATTAATGTACAATTTATGTTATTGAAATGAAAGCATTGTTTCCGACATGGATTTTCGATTTAGACGTTAAATTAAGTCAAATATCAATTTTATCGATATCGAAGTATCTAAGTTAAATGAAATGTGATTTGATTCGATTATTTTAAGACAGAAGGTTTTTAAGGTAAAAGAGAACATTTGATGATGGCGCTTACAGTCAAACATAATATATATAGTGTATATAGTTAAGTATAGCTGAGTTCTAAGCAGAGTGATGAACCGAAAGATTATGCAACACATTTCGAAGAACTATTTTTAACAATATTGCAGTAAATAACTATTGATTAGAAGTTAAAGCATTTGTTTCAGAGATATACGTATATAATTTTGAAAATGTGTGGTAAATATATTTTCGTGTAATCGAGTCGCGCACGTGCGGCGAAGGCTCGCCCCGCACGTACCCGTGCGCTGCGGCGCGGCCGACCGCGTCCCCGGCGCCATTAATCAGAGCCGGATAATTATTCACACGTCAAGAAAACAACGAGAGCGCGCAGACACAATGTCCCAATGTTTATGGATATAAATGGTTCGAATCACGGCTACGAGGCCTTCCATTGTTTTATACGGAAAATATGTTGCTAACTATGCCGGTTATTTAATTACTGCTTAGTATTATTTCACACTCAGTTGAATAACAATTTTGTTTGTTACCATTGTAATCAAACTTGCAATACTTGTATAGAGTATATTATAATTTGTGATCGTAATTCAAAAAAATTGTCAACTAAATGTATATGTGAAACAATAACTGAAACAAAGAACAATCATTATCCAAGCATATCTGTCAATACGCTCAAGACGTTGTTCACGCCATCACGTCAGTGGGATCCGATAGATAGATGTGAGATCAGTATTCAGACCAGTTTTTTCGTTTAATTTAAATAATATTCTAAAAAGACAAAGCTGTGTGTTTTTAACTTGTTATAAAACTAAGCAAAATTTTTCTCCATATACTCACGAGTATATTTTAACTATTACATTCGCAGCGGGACCGGCAAGGTGTGCGCATAATATAATGCCTTTTCTATGTTAATTTATTTAAAATTTGCTTCTCGCGTCTGTGTTTAAGCTAACTAAACCTTAAAATATAATCTTATTTGTGTAAAAGTTTCAAAATACAATTTTTAAAATTACGTACTTAGTTTAGAAATAAAAAAGACCGAGCTGCCTATTTTTATTTCAATGTATTTTAATGAGTTACATGAAAAACAACTTGTCACCGAGTCTCGCAGAACTCCAGAGCAATTAAAAAACTAAGTAAACCTTACGAACAGAAATATAAATATTTATTTTTCCTTAACTTCGAGGAGGAGCGCGCGGCTCGCCGTCTACGTGTTATATAAGAGATCTGCTACAGGCCTACGTCTGTATCCATCACGTCGAAAAATATAATTTGCTTTTAATGAAAGTCATAATTATAATTATGTGATACAGAATTCTAAGATACTATATATATTTTAATGTTGTCGGGCCTATATGCACGTGAACTTCGAAATTTGAAAGTCATATGTTGTTTTGACAATCTGATCGTACCTAAGCGACCTTCGCCCCTTGAGCACCTTCGCCCATAGACACAGGTACAGGTATAGGCAAATGGCAAATTACTCTAACCATATTATATGGTGATGGTATGGTGGTGGTAAATATAAGTGTATGATGGCAGTTGTGAGATCTAAGATACTACAGACACAGGGGGTAGTGTCTGTATTTAGTTATTTACACTGGCTCACTGACATCTCATATCGATGCACAAAAATATACAGCTATCAATATCTAAACGTTTGGTAGAACAAGTGATGAGTGGTATATATTTAATATACCTAGTTCGTCGGGGCGGGGAAACATCGTGAGAGAACCTGCATGTGTCGTAGTTAATTACGTCACATCTACCAAACCCAAATTTGGGCAGCATGGTGGAATACACTTCAAACCATCTCCTCGAGATAACCAGATAAAGCAAAGAACGCAGTAATGCTTTAATTTTTGAATGTGGACAAACGTATTTTTTACCAATTTCTATTAGTAAAAGTTGTTACAGTAAGTACAAAAAAATAAACTGGTAACGATTTTACTACGGAACCATTACATTAAGGTAATTTATTTTCTTCCATGCCATTCGTTGCCATAATTCTCTTTACTCGGATAAAATATATAATGGGATAATCGGCCTGTATTTAGCCGTCCGCGTTCGTCACCGCGCGCCGAAAGAAACGAACGTTCGCATACAAATTACACATGAACGCGACCGTAAATTAGAACATATTTTCAAATAAAACAAAGAACAACAAGCAACGGAAAAGGTTCTATTACGTTTATGAATGTAAATTTTATTCTCGCCGGCGCTCGTCCGAGGCGGATCGCGGTGTCCCGTCACGGCCGTTTCGTTAATTAACTTTTCTGTTTAATTTATTACGATCCAGTTAATAAGGTTCACTTTGAATTGTAATTTATTCGTTGTTCCGAACTCCTCTCCGCTTGTTAACAATCAGACACGCTGGCCTGTGACGGCTGCTTGACCTGCGTACTGCGATCCGTAAAAAGTTTATTATCGACTTGGAATAAATATTTTACTTATCCCTTCATACTAATAAGTGTCGTATACATTTCTGGGTTTTACTTTATACGTAAAAGCAAAACAGCTTAAAGATCACAATGTTCCTCCAGACCGATTTCTGCCACGGTGGCCAGTCTCAATAGAGATTAGCCGACTGTGAAGGAAATATTATAGTACACAAGTGTGTGCGCAAACACAAGTGCACTCTCTATAACCCGACACTCATAACCCGATGGGATGGCAATCCGACACGACCGGAAAGAGTTCAGGCGTAGGACCAGCGGCTTTACGTGTTTTCCGAGGCACGAGAGATTTCTAACTTTCTAACTCTCAGACTCCAGACTGTTACTGAGAATTTTCGACGGAGAGGCTCACTAACATTTTATTGGCCCGGCCTGGGAGTTGATCCCAGGACCACCGGGGTTACATGTAGGTTACATAAGCCTACATGTAAGTCCGCAGTACTGTACTGCTACTAGAGCTCACTAGACCAACGAGGCAGTCAAGGCAGGCAACGATGCTGCATACTTATACTATGTATATATTATATTTTCTAACTCTATTACTTAACTACTGGGAATTAAATCACGTAAAGCTCAAAGCTAAGAAGCCTATTAACTATGTAACGTATTTCTAATACCAGAGCTAACGAACGCAACAGAGTGTAGTAATCGTCATAGTGAGCCGACTCACTAGTGTTCCAGTATCTTATAATTCATTCATTCATTTGTTGCTGCATCTTGTTTGTAATTAAATTAAAAATTAATGAGGTAATAATTTTCCATTGTTTTACAAAAAAGCTTAATTATATCTGATAAAGCTTATTCATCATTCTTTTCTTAAATGCTCATTCAAAAATGAAAACTTGTTATAAACGAATAAGCTAAAGTTGTTGATTTTTATATCAAGTGCTTATACTTTTAATTTCTACTATAAATTATGAAATAGTTTTACATTTTATATATTTTGTAAAGTAATATTACTTCTGTTCGTCATGATATCAGTCCCGAAAACTATCTGTGAGCTTGTAACAATGACAGTGTCATCGGGTAGATTGAACTAAGTTGATAGATAATTTTGTTTTTATTTTCTTTATTTTAAGGAACGTGCATAATATTTCATAACAACGTGAATTCGATAAAAATATATCATATCAATAAGATATAACATACATAGTCATTATAAATGGTCATTATGCAATCAAGACACAAATACATATATAACTTTATAATTAGATAGTACTGAAAAATATTACAAAGCACATGCACCGCCCGCCCTGCATAGAAATAGAGGCAGTCACCGGGCAGGTGTCAGTGTTGTTACAAACGGACGGTAAAGCGCTCCTTAAAAACTCAATCTCAGCAGAACGGTAACTCTTTCTGTCGTCTGATATTTAATATTTGCAAGAAGAAGGCAGAGTATTCCATAGCTACAGTGTAAGTGACACAAGAGTAAGCTAACTCAATGACAAATCCTAGTAAAACCTTTCTACACCTAACAGTAACAGTAACATCCTGTAAATGTCTCACTGCTGGGCTAAGGCCTCTTCTCCTATTTTTGAGGAGAAGGTTTGGAACTTATTCCACTACGCTGCTCCAATGCGGGTTGGTGGAATACACATGTGACAGAATTGCAGTGAAATTTGACACATGCAGGTTTCCTCACGATGTTTTATTTCACCGTCAGCATGAGATGAATTATAATAATCACGAATTAAGCACATGAAGTTCCGTTTTACACGTAACGGTAAAATGAAATATACTGTGGTTTAATAATTACCATAGAACGTTATTATAGCTATAATCGAACAATGGTCGTTTCAGTTGTAATATTCATTAACGTGGTAATTAGTTCGAAGACTATCGGTGCTCACAGAGCGCCGTAACCGATACGAAGCGCAGATCAAGAAGCTGCGAATGATCAATTCGAAACTACAAGTGTACATAAATTACGTCAGTTACGGAGTTACAATGGCCGCTCTGTCGTTACAGTGAATAACGACTGATAATTTAGGCAGTTAATTTTGATAGTTTCAGTTATAATTTGCTTTCCGGGATATTAACTGAACCGAAGTATTCCATTGAAGATTTATGGTAAGCAGCGGTCCCATTACAACCTTAATGAGTTTGTTAAAAAACGGAGCGTAAGTTTCTACGAAATGATGATCCCTCCACGACTATGGGAACTGCCAACCCTTCGAAACTTGTCGCGCATCTCTCGATAAACAAGATGAGTGTAACCGGAAGAGTTGAATCAATAAAATTAACAACCTTTGCCCAGCATTGTTAATTTAGTTGTAAGTTCGAATACGTTTAAGTTTTAATACGTTTAATATTCAACTTATACTACGAAGATATCGTTATAACCAATTCTAACCGTTCTCAACAGAGACAAGTCAACTGTCAGTGCGAAAACTGAATTGAACTCTCGTGAGGCGACGGGACTGAGTTCAGGTCCGGTAGCAGTTACTATACGTGATTTCCAAGGGTTTGCTGGGGTTGTTATTCTGTCAAATTTTAACCTACTACTAATAATTTCTTAAAAGTAATTTTTTGTCGTCCCATAATTCGATTTAGTTAAAAGCCTTACGCTAGACTAATGACAAAAAATATAGTAACGTCCTATGTATGGTTTTTTTAATCTTGAATCTATGGACAATATATTAATTACTTATGTAATAAACTAATCTTTGTTCTACATTTATTAGGAACGCTCGAGTATAGAAATAATTAAAAATTGCGTCAAAACCGAATACACATATCTCAAAATGGCTCATGGGCTTTTCTCAATGGGTCATTGAGAAAAGTCATAAAACGTTCGGAACGCTGTCTGATGCAATTTAAAATAAAAATTTTAGTAAAAAAATGATTTTATAATATTTGTTTTATTTTAATATGTTAATAATCATGTGGTTCGCTACTAAGAAGTTTATCAATATTTCATAAACTTAATAAGTATCGTCACACATACGCAAATTATTTAACTTTTATCATAAAACACGTGTAATAACTACAAAGAGAAACATTTCGCATACCACGCTAACGAAATCACATAGTAATGGTTGTAAGGGACCAATTTACCAATTTATTTACAGTCAGCACATTTTCAGCCGACGAACATTTAGATTTGAACCAAACAGCTGAATACTGGACGTGTCCCCGCATTCTGCGCCGCCATTGTGCCACTTCGCTTCGAATTTAATCGCGTACTCGGTGGAATAACAACTACATGTTTGATATTATTTTAGTTAATATGTATTATCAACGTATCGCATACATTCCTGAACGCAGTTGTTTTTGTTTATTACGAGTATATTTTTACCCAACACGGAACTGATATAACGTTCAATATATTTATTTTCAACCAACTTCAATATATTCGACGATATATTTTAAAAATAAGAGATTACAAAATAGAAAAAAAACGAATTACCAGTAAAATATTCTAATTAATTTTAATTAATAACTAGTCTTCAAGAAACGTTTCGTGTGGTATTCCAGACACAATTGATGACGTCACGAGAACATGGATACAGCGGTCGTTCCCCGTTATATCATAGCTGAACATTCGTCAGACTTTAGCACATTATATAGCAATTTTTATAAGAGTTTATAAGAAGAAGAGTTTACTTTTATACTTAGTATCTGTTGACAGGAAAAAAAATTAACTGTCAATAAGCGATGGCAACTATATCCACAATAATATTGATTTTTGATCGAAGCGTTGACCAACATTGAATAAACATACGAAGTAAATATTTCCGTCTGGTCAAAATACCCGAAGATATTTTTTGACAATTGTTAATAAGTATGTAAGATTATTAAGACGACGAAATTTTCCAGTAAGTTATTTGTTGATTGAACAACGATATCATATATTGATTGTATTATGATCATCACAACATTGACACAAAAAGAAGTACCAAATGTCAATAATAAATTTCTCAATTCAATATGGAAAATTACGATTTAACAGAGGACAAAAGAATATTAAAACTGTTAAAACAAAATTGTTTTCAATCACATCAGGACGAATATAATATTAGTATTGTATGAAGCCTTAGACAATAACAATACATTCGAGCGTCACCGTCGTCGATAGTACAACTAGTGTGGCGTTAAATACCGGAAAAACGTTTAACGTGAGCTTAAAGTATAAAGAGATTTTATGAAAAAATATAAACAATTGAATGATTTCCAATTAATGTCTCATCAATATGTATTACGGTAACTGGGTTATAAAGAGCTAACGGCGCTTTAATCTCCGGACCAACTCAGGTATAATATGCATTATACGCGGGTACACTGCACGGAAATAAATTAACATATTATAATATATTATACGGCGCATATATTATAGGACGACTATCGCAGGCGTGCTCGCGCGAGTACAGGCGGCGACTAAGTTTGCGAAAGACATGAGTTATGGCAACTTATGATTATATACGACATCGGTGCGCATCGGATTTGCTTGATACATTGTTTGTTTTCATACATTATTGCACAAAAGTTGGATTAACACTGTTGTATTCTCCACCAGATTTCACCTCAACACTAGTATATAGGAAGCTGGTTAGGTGAACAAAAAAGAATACTTATACACATACATACATTTAAACAGTTACGAATTCTATTACCCCTTCTTTTGAACGTAATTCTTGTGTCAGACTAGACGACGACAAAAGCCCTGGTTTAATTCTACAACTTGCACACGGACGAACGTAAAATTTTGAGCTATTGAGCCTACATCTATTTTGACAACTAAATAATATAAATTATCCCTCAGTAGGTTACTAATTTAATAATTGAAACATATAATTCCGTTTCATCTCCGGGCCGAGTGTTTCTTTTCCGAACCGGTGGTAGTTACCAATTCGACTATCGACGAGTAATTGTAATGCTGTTGTGTTGAACAAAGTATTTCGATTTTGATTTTAATAATATTTCGTAAACGAATTCAAACTTGTAATTTAAAATCGAATAAAATATAATGTTGAGAAAGCGTTTCGAATATTCACATTGGAACTCTCCGCTGAAAACTGTACCTACAGTGTCGTAAATGCGCTTATGAATTTCATCAAAGCGCTTACTCAGTGTCGCGAAGTTTTTCACTTACGTATAGATCCGATGCTTTCCAGCGATAAAATCGCTTTCTCGCGCTTTGCACGTGTTCAGACAATATTAAAGTTTTAAAAGATCGTTTTCAGTTGTTGCGATTGCTTCTGTATAAATTGAATCTCACTTATTTATTATAAACGCTGACAATAAGTTAACAAGAAATGCTTCATCATCACGCTGATACTGCAATCTATGTATTATTATTATGTACCTACTTGTTTCGTTCGTTGGTTCGTATGCAGGGTAAATAATAATTTAATTGTATTCAAATAAATGTTTTGTGCGGAGTTTCTTTGTGGTAACTTTATATTTATTTTATCTTGCAAAAAGCCTTCTTGAAATTCAAACATACTGATGTTATTTTATATGGTTTTATATACTTTACCGTTAACTTAGCTCTTGAACAATAGTAGGCTATATTTAAATTGATTTTTATAGATTTAGTTTAAAATGTTTTTTTAATCGAAAAAGCATTTTTGCTAGATGTAAAATATAATCAAGAAACATAAAAATTAATACGAATTTTTCTACAAACAACGAACAAGAAAACTTTTTTTTTATAAAAGTAAAGCCTTATAAGGATTTCAAATCAGTATTATTTAAAGAACCCATTATAAAAGTCAAGGTGACTTGATCAATGTTTGAAGTAATTTATATTATAAAAACAATTGAAACATCTAAGAACGTATCCCTGAGCGAGAACACTCAGACAAATAATTGTAAATACTCACTCGATACATCAATGAGTGTGTCGCCTCATTACGCGACAAACGGCGTCTAACGGAGTGTCATTAACGTTGATCACTTTACTGAATTGCATTTTGTGACGTTACGGCCTTCAAATTATTTGTTACATAATCTATATATTTTATTTTATATTCATTCATTCATTCATCAGAATTACAGTACGACTAAATTCGTATAATTAACATTTAAAAAATTGATTCTCAGTTTTGTGAAGTAAAATTTTTTAAATGTTTTAAACTTACTTCAATAATTAAATGAAATTACTGATGTCAAGATTATGTTGATGATTGTCGTCAAAAGATAAATGATGATTTTCCTCAACGAGCCAATGCAAATCAATGGTGTTTGTCCGGATTTGAACCCGCAATAATTCGTTTGATTACCTACCGTGTTTGTGTTACCGTGTTACTGGAACTGGGCTATCTCGGCTCTAATCGTTTTTATAATTCTCCTAATATTTAACTTGCAACTGTTACCCCTAACTACAATTTGAACAATTATTGTCTTCATTTTGCACGCACTGCGTCCGGACACCACGGACAGTACCTATCTCGGGTCTCGGTTCGTCCGTACCTTGTTATGACACGAGGGACAGAGGACGCTCACACGTATTGTCTGCTCACCCTACAACGGGAATTGACCTCTGGAGTGGCGCGCTGCGGTGCAGTGAATAGAAACCTTCCGCTATGAACTCGTTCGATATCGATTGAGGAGTTTCAGTTTAAGACAAAGAATTCGATTGTCACTTTGAAATTTAAGAAAAGAGAATAAAACCATTGCGATTGCTTGCTGCAAGAAGACACTTGATAAAAGTGAAACTGTTTTAAATATATAGCTTTCTTGCTCTTTCTATCTAGGGCATATTATTACGCTACTGTCTTATGTGCCAAACGTGACGAGACGTAAACGTGAGACGCCCTTAAAATTTGATATTAGACATATACAATGAAATCTTGAAATTAATTAGAATTCATAAAAAATCATTAGTAAGGAATAACAGAAAAAATACTATTAAAATGTATGTATTTCGAGGGAAAATATATTTCAGCTCGTGTCCTAAATTGTAAAACACAGGCCTGATATACAGATTCGAGGTAAAAAAATCTTTTTTACAGTAACAGTTAACACGGCGCGGGCGCGGGGAGTCGCAAACGTCAGGGTTGGGTTTCGGGCAGCGCGGAGTGGGCTGGAGCCGTCAGCGGACGGACGGCGATGATTTATTATATTACAATGTTTCTATTGTGCTATTGATATAAATTACAGAACAATGGCCGCCATTAACAGTCTAGTTTGTTTTGAGAAATAAATTATCCATCTTTAAATTCATTTATTTCAAATGTAATCGTAAAATCGTAATCGTGGCTACAAGGGAGACAGCTGAAAATCAGCAGAGGGATAAAAATCCCTCATAGCCTGAGCTGTCTCCTTTTGACTGCACACAAGTTTTATATTATTATATCTTTCTTTGTTTATGTTGTTTTTATATCCATATTTGTATATTTTTTTTTCTTTATATGTGTGTATGTCAATAAATGTTTTTTCTTAATATGTAAGAGGTCTGGTCAAATGGGCAATCTGATGATCATTGGCCACCACAAACCGAAGACATTGGCGCTGTAAGAAATTTAAAGAATTTGTTATATCGCCAATGCGCTTATCGCAATACTTTGGGAAATAAAATGTATTTTATGCCTGCACTGAGGTGACTCACCTTGTAAACGTACTAACGACGACTTACGTCGTAGTGGGTGGTATTGCCCCAACTAAATTTCGCAAAGCCGACAACGATTATAATGAAACTTTATATTGAAGTTATACTTCTAATGCGACTTCCAACAAGGTTGCGTTAAACGTTTAACGCTACCATGGAGGGGGTATGAAAGCACTGTTGCTTTAAACGTTATAATATAACCTTAATAAACAATAATAAATTCTTAATGATGCTAAAGAAGTATAACTTCTCACGCGCGTACATAAGTAGGTACACGTTTTTATTATAAACGACATCATGAACGACTTTCATATGTATGTAATGTATGTAATATCTGAATGACTTTCAGATCCATTTTACAATATATTTATACGATATGACATTATTTATTTAGCTGAGACGAAGTTTCATAGTTACACAAGGTTCGATCGAATTAAATATTTATGAACCAAAATGACTCATTCACTACCTATAGCACATCGACAGAAAAAGGAAAAATTTCCAAAGATTATTTCATAAAATAAATAAAAATTTTAACAAAACAAAAACCGACTTCATAAAAAAACAAATTAATATGCACTAAAAAGTAAAAAAAATAATTGCGTATTCTTCTATAATTTGATAATTAACTTACTATTTTCTACTCATCAATATGTAGGTACGAATGTGTTGTGTGGTTGATAATTTATTTACAATTATTGTTATTTTTGGAGTCGATGTTTGTAATTTGTTTTTTTATGAAGTCGGTTTTTGTTTTGTTAAAATTTTTATTTATTTTTCGATTTTTAGTGAATCTGAAGTACACTCACTAATTTGTAGAATATGGGTAGACCTACTAAACGTGCAGCTCATATGAGACAGTGCCGTTTATATTATTATTTAAATATATTAATCTAAAACAGTGAAACGTAAAGAAAAATGCATTTTGGTACTTAATTAATAAAAATTAGTTAATATGGTTAAATGTATGAATATAAATTAACATGTTTTGATTAAATAGATTTAGTTGGTGGGGTAATTTAGTTGGGCAGCCATAACATAACCAAATAGTTATTTCTAGTAATAATTAAATAAACTGTATGTTTATAGATGTTGTGTTATACCATTCTTCACCATAAAATATGACGGAATGTCTGTATATTAAAAAAAGGGGAAGTATCTATATTATCCTAAATTATATTATAAATGCGAAAGTAAGCTTGTTTGTGACGCTTTCACGCCTAAGCCACTAAGCCGATTTAAAAAATTCTTTCACCAATGGAAAGCTACATTATCAGGGAGTAATATAGGCTACATTTTGTCCCCATATTTCTACGGGAATAGGAACTACGCGGGTGAAACCGCGGGAAAAACACTAGTAATCAATATATAAATATACATAAATATAACATGTATATAAGAGTACTTATACGATTCTATATATATATAATTAATATGTATAATTTTCAAAATTGGTCTCAACTTTTAGGAGATGTTCAAATATGTTTCAATTACAAACATATACATATATACTAATGCTTACATGCATAACTCATATTATAAAGAGGAAAAATTTAATTTTTGTTTGGTTTTTTATTACGATTTAAAACAAAAACTACTCGACCGATTTTAAAAATTCTTTCACCCTTAGAAAGCTACGTCTTTACCGAGTAATATAGGCTTTATTATATTTTCAAAAACTTATAGATCCCTACTTAAAATGGAGCAATGTAACCCAACGTATCAAACTGTTGCCTATAAAAGTTATTATTTCGCGTGCGCTGCGAAAACTATTGACGGTATATAAAGAAGTGTTTTTTACAATAGTACTATAATTACTTGATCATAAAGTATGTTATGGTAGGTGAATGATAAATCTAGATAGCCTATAAAAGATTCGGCCGTGTATCGTTAATTTGCTACTAAGAATTGAAGATTTCCGTTACTTTGTCATGGATCCTATAATCAGAATCTAACCAAACTATCATCAAACAACCCTTGAAGTATACTCTTTCTAAATAAAAAAAAAAATCATCGAAATCGGTTGGCGTGATATTGAGTTATTCGTCCATTTGTCGCGCACATACCTCATGCAAATTTACGACTTATATGGTTTTCTCATGGATTCCACTGTCAAACCTGGACTAAAAAAAATGGGACCCCATGGGAAGCAACCCCTTTCAAATAAAAAAAAATCATCGAAATCGATTCACCCAGTCGAAAGTTATGAGGTAACAAACACAAAAAAAAAAAAAACATACAGACGAATTGATAACCTCCTCCTTTTTTTGAAGTCGGTTAATAAAATAATGTCGATGTACACAATGTATACAAACCAATTATATTTTAGTTTAAATTCAATCTCGATAAACAAAGACTTTTTACTTTAATATCAAAAGTTTCTGCTTTATGACTCATCCGATTTTCTTTGATACCGCAGACATATTATTATTAGAGAAGAAAAAAAAATTGAGATTAGTTCACGACAGATGCCGGTGTGGTCGAATTATTTATTATTAATTTTTTTATTCTCATATTCATGCACGTAAACTACGTTTATAATACTGAACAAGTATTTTAAAGTAAATAGTCCGTATCCTAAGGAAACGCTGTAAAGTTAATCCTAAGCATTGAGTAAGTTAAACACCTTTCAGTGAGGATTATCCGCAACAACACTAGACTAACAAGCAACTTAACGAGAGCTCGTGTTCACCTAATTTCGAAACGAAGCCGTTACGGAGACGTTGAAAATACAAAGTAAAATTATTCGGAACGCGCGAAAACAACGCACATTAAAACTTTGGATTGTAAACGGCCCCGTTGCATAAATTATAGCTCTGAAAGTTGTTCAGGATCAAACAATCAAAGAGACGTGACGTGAGAGGAATGGGGACGACACGACGCCGACGCGCCTGTTGGCAACAGCGAGGGTGATACCTCTTCAGTCCCCACGTGTCGTCATTGTTGTCTCCGTACTAACCGCTGGGGGAGGTTACGGCGATGTTTTCATTTAACGCGTTTCGAATATCAACTCTAGGTACATATAGAGACGACACTTCACTTCAATGAGCGTCTGTCTATAATGGAATCATTATAAAAATAAATTATGAGAGTAATATCTTGATTTTAGTGTTTTGTTTTTATTAATTAACACGTCATATTTAGTATTTGATAAAACTTGTCATGGCAGCATTTAACATAAAAGTATCAGTGTGTTAATGACTCAGTGGTGGCCTGAGGTCTCCTCTTTGTTTGTAGAGGAATGTTTGGTGATGATTGCACCACACGGTCATAATACCGGTTAGTGAGGAGCAGATTCCCATCTGACACAATATGTCGGTTTCCTCACGATAATTTTCCTCATCGTACGAGTTGAATTATATGTACAAATCAAGCACATTAAATTTCAATGGTGCTTATCTAGGAACCCGATTTCTTCGTTAAGACAAGTATTCCAAACAAACATAATTATTTACAGAAGGACAATACGATGTACTATTACGTATTTTATCATTATTAAAACCTCCCAGTGACGTCAAATTCCATTTTATAAGGTACACTTACAATCAACATAATATTATAAGTAAATAATCATTGTATGTAATGGAATGGTATACATCGAATATATGTATTATGTTGTTTTAATTAGTTCACTTTTTATAGGGGATTGAAAAGATTCCCAAACGCGTACTTTAACAAGAGTATCTCCATATACACGAGAATGTTACGAATACGCTCGTAAATAATAGTAAAATGTCTCGATAATAACTCGTGTCTGTCTGTCTGGATGTAACGACAATAACTCGTAAGCTCAGCTTACGAAGATAAGCCTGATAACCAAGTTTGTCGACGACGTTGTAATCCAGTCACGAGTACGAAGCACTTTGTTTTCATCACGTGTTAATATTAAATGAATCTGACATTATTTAATTTAAATGTCAAAATACTAAATACGGAATGTAATGTAATATATCTGTACTAATAATATTATAAATGTGAATGTGTGTGTCTTTCTGTTACGATATCACGATTAAACGTCTGAACCAATTTTGTGCCCCAACTTAGGACAAAGGTTACCTTCGAAATGCGAGAGAAGCCGCGAACGAAAATAAGTATCTAAAATTTTGTACGAAATAAAGAGCACGACGCTCCGCGGATGCGTTATAACAACACGATTACGTGGTTTTAGTGGGTAAGAATCCTATTAATAGGTAATCCCTATTAAAACCCTAGGTAATCCCTTTTAAAACCTTCAAGAAGAGAGCGTACTCTTTCCTTAGAGGCCGGCAACGCACCTGCAAGTCCTCGGATGTTGCAGATGTCCATGGGCGGTGGTAGTCACTTTCCATCAGGTGAGCCTCCTGCTCGTTTGCCCACTCTTACATAAAAAAACCCGCGTAACTCCCCCCCCCACCCCCATTGGAGCTGGGTACCTTTCTGAAGGTTTCCATTGCGTAAAAAAAAAACGAAGCATCTCCAAAGTGATATGTAATTCGACGGATTTACACGTAATAAACTTAGAGTATTGTTCCGTATTAAACAACTCGCATTAGATTCATATAAAACTATAACCAAATCCCTCGCGACAGTCGTCATGTAAATGTTGTTCGAATAGGAACTATTATTAATAAAAATAACGATAAATACACAACTCCTGAGGGGCTTAGATATTTGAATTTTGGCACACGTACAGACTTGGCAGTCGACAAAGGAAACGTCGACGTTTCTTTGTACACTAAAGCGTGCATTAACAAACTCGTGTTTGAATTATTCCCCAGTAACTACAACTCTCAGACGTCGCCGGAGACAATTGAAAACTCGGCTGGAATTTTGAACTAAAGCCTATTTAAGATTCTGAAAATATTCAACCCTATTTCGCGCTCAGCGCTGAATAGTACGCGTCGTTAGCTCCGTCACCCGCGAGCTTTATTCCATTTCTTGCGTTCAGAAAATCTTCCGTCAGCTCCTTCTCAATGTTTTCAATTTTGTTATATCCTTCAGTACTTAAATTGCAATGAGTGATGAAATATCATCTCTACGTTTTTTATAAATGACTATAACAATAAAATGAGCAAATCTCAAATGGACTAACACATCAAAGTTCACGCAAATATCGCAGTATTACAGTTTATACGTGACATAAAAATGTTGGCTTCTATGTCTAAAAGCTGACATTAAGAATATAAACACGAAGCGAGCGGCAGCAAAGATATTTCAATTTGACAAACGATTAAACTTTAACACGTTCCGATCGTCCTCGACCCAGTCTCTGTACGTTTGGTTGTTATTTTACACAACAATGAAACCGGTATCGGCAATTAAGAGCTTCCTAATTATTTGCAAAAGACAGAATACACCTGTCGTTCAATTCGAACGAGAGGACTCTCCCTGTCAAAATTGTTACGGAGAGCTCTCCTGGCGCCACTCGTCCCCCCGCCCCGCCCGTCCGCCTACGCGATGAAGTGTCAGTACGTGACTCGGAAGCGCCGATAAAATTATTCGAACAACCTGCGTTACACATTTTAAACATGTTAAGGAAAATATATGATCCGACGTGCGGTAATGACGCCTCGCGACGGGAATAGAACGGTTTCATCTTAAACATGCGCTGGAAGCTTGAAGGGTTAATACATACAGATTTTAATTAAACCAAAATATATACATATATTATATTTATTACTATACAAACTAAATACTGACTAACTCATTACGACATCTCCAAAACTTTCCGCCTGATTTACTTAAAATTGTCCATCTCTTCACTTTTATAATCTCTATTCGCGATATAGATATAATTAACTAAGAACAGATTTTTGGGGAAGAAAATGAAAATGGTAACCCACACGAAGTCGGGAGGGGTAGCTAGTGGTGTATATAACTAGCATCTGCCCGCGCCTTCGCCCGTCTGTTGGGGCTGTTAGGTAAAAAAGAGATTATATGTCTTTTCTTGGTGTTCAGGCTAGCTTCTTACCAAATTCCATCAAAATCGGTTCAATGGTTTAGCCGTGATAGCGTAACAGGTAGACAAAGTTACTTGAGTTCACGAAAATATTAAAACGGAATTATTAAGTTCGCTGTAAAGAGCCAGCCATTAAATGTAAACTGTTTTTTTATTACCTCGGAATATGGATTGTAAAATTTTCATCACTTCGTTTTATAAAGTTCAATTTCATAATGGCTTACTATTATAAATATTAAACTCATAATCAAAAAAGTCGGTGTCATTAACCAGAACACGGGGTACCTAAAGAATAATCTAGAGCTTATTATCAGTAGAAATACGAGTCACTGAGCCGTTTATATTTCACATGATGTTTTGTGTGTGTCTTTGTTTACTCGGCGGTAGGGCTTTGTGCAAGCTCGTCTGGTCGTCGTCGTCAAGGAAAAGGAAGTAAAAAAAATAAGATACGACGTAGTCTAGTAAAAGTGAGTTAAAGATACATTGAGTTTCAGTCAGCAATATTCATCACTGTCTTATTTGCTGGTGAACATAAGCATCGCTGCGTTATGCCATGTCCATTAACCTGAGTGGAGCAGCGTCGTTAAGTAAGCTTCATTCCTGCTCCTTAACATGAGTGGAGAATTTGCCCAGCTGTGATATTCACAGAGTGTACTACTCGACGTGACGAGATTACGGTCGTGGACGCTTTGTCCTTAGAGATCTCAGGATATTAAGTAAAAAACAAAACACGTACGACTTCATCACTTCATATACTCGTAGAGCAGTATTTAATAATTGAATTTTATTTTTCTTTACAGAATGGTTTTATTTAAGTGAAATAGATTAGTTTTCTTTGAAAAGTCGTCTTTCAGCAGTATCACTTTGTTATTATGGAGAAAACTACACAACATTCCATAAAAACGTATGGATATGGAACTCGGGGAGAGGTTGATATGATACAAACAGTATATGTACTTCAATTATTATAAGAAAATTGACTTTAATGTTTATATGTTTACGAAGCATATTTCCTTATCGTGTATCCCTTAAGGAAACTCGTGATAAATGGTCGAGTATTATATAAAAGTATCCATTCAATGATGAGTGAATTATGTAGGAATGAAATACGTTGTGTAACGGCGCAGTGCAGACATCAATCACATACTAACGCGGTCCGTAATTTGTAGCAGCTCGCTAAATGTACCCATCCTTATTAATGCCTCTGTAAATCTGGTTCGTTCTGACCTATATACCTTCATTGTCTCTGTGAGAGTGAGTTATTGTCAAATTTTGATGCTGAAAAATGTCGTCGAAAATTTTAGAATTTAAGATTTCGTGATTTCGAAAATGGAATAACTTACTTCAATATATGGATTTTTTGTACATAGGAATGTCGATGGACCAAAGGGCTATCCGACGGTCACCACCCCATTTACCATCAATGCGCAAACAAGTATAGGATCTCATATGTTGTGTGCCTTATGTTTGCTCACACTTTGCCGTTTGACAGTTGGATAAGTGAAGAGGGTGGTCTAACCAAAATAATATCTCATATATATCCTTAAGCAAAATAAAAAAAATGTTAGATATTTGTAGCGTGTTTTATATCATGAGTTTGCCAGACAGACCACTTGTACCCACATCTCATTAAGAGCCACGTAATTCCGGGCGACGCGTTCTCGTCAGCGTGACGTGTGACTTAATCCCCCAAGGATCGGCCACTTACGTGAATCGTAAACAGATCCGTGGCGATATTTTTTATTCATTCTAGATAAATTGAGTGACTGTTAATGTAAATACCCTAACAGCAGGGCCAGACTAGGTGAATGCTAACGAGCTTAATTCCCTTCTAAGAGATATGCAAATAGCAACACATACAGAAGCAACCGAATATAATGTCTCCATAAGATAGTTATTCCTTGTTCTTGGATCATAAGCTTATAAATAGATAACATTATATCAGAATCCGTTTAGTAGTTTTAATTTGATACTTGAAGAATAAGATTGTTATACTTTTGTAACACATTTGATCTTACTACAATAATTACGTGCGTCTGTTTCATCTTAAAACGATGTCACAATACCAAATATCGTGCTTCATAATAGAAGATACTCCTCAACAATAATTAACCCAGTAAACTAACTAAAGTGAAATTTTAACTCCTAATTCAAAAGGAAAATTTTAAGTTGCTTTCCTAAAAATAAATGAAGGATGAACGTTATTTTGAAACTAATCTCTATAACATAAAATTTTCAAGCGTTTTAATTAACTCTTTCTCCGCTTCAAAGTTTGTTCGTAAAAAAAACATCTTAACTTTAGAATATTAAATTCTGAATTGCGATCAACGCACAACCCAATGGTTTTAAAATATTCAAAGTCCCGACTTACCACCGTGATTTATATTGCCGACTACCGTTCTGTACATAATAATCTAAAATATTCATCCGATGTTATTATGGCTGACTGTATATGTAACTAGCTGTGCCCCGCGGTTTCACCCGCGTATAATTAATAAAAATATAATGAATAAAAATCCGCCTAGAACCTTCCTCGATAAAAGGACTACAGTCATACAACATAAATACAAAGATAAATTTAAATTCGAACCAGTAGTTTCTGAGATTAGCCGGATCAAACAAACAAACTCCTCCGGTATATATATTAGTATAGATAACATAACTGTTACATACATGTGGTCAATCTGAATAATTAATATAATTGTAACGCCGTCACGTGGGCAGTCACCATCTTCTAATTGCTTGAGAATGATATTGTGTAGTCCGGTAGAAGCTGTGCAGACCAGTCTAAAGATACCACCCACCCAGCGGTAAGGTGTATCTCTGAGTTCGAATTGACATGGCGGGTGCGTTAAAGTAATTACAAGGACAAAGGTCATAGGGTCTTAGTTTAAGTGGTCAGGGTGGGGTGAAAAGTTTTATCCCACAACAAAATCGATGTAAATGACTATCACGAACACGTATTATCAAATGGTCCATTCGCTCATCCTCCAAGAAATCATTTTGACATAACAACAAGAACAGCAAATATATCTGCACTGTGGTTTCTCTCAATTAAATTCCTACGCCTGTTAACACACGCCTCGCTTGACCTCTGCTATAAATTCATCGTCACCGATATGCCCTTCGCATATCTAGATTAGAAACGACATTTGCTTTTATAATTGTTATTACTATTGCTTTCAAAAACATACAAATAATATTTAAAATGTTCTTTAATATGAAAAGAAAAATGATTAAGTTGCTTTAAGCTTATCGCCGTGTAAGATTAAAAATAATCGCGTGTTAATATCACTTGATAAAGTTTTACAACTTTACATAAATTCAAAAACACAATTATCGTAAACAATTTTTTTGTGTTATCGCTTAATATCTTGAAATAAAATTGCCAAATAAAAATGCGAACTCAGAGCCGGAAAATACTCAGAAAACCGATTAAGTGTAATGTTGGCTCGGCTCGTATCTGCGGAGATGCGCATCCGTTAGGTGAGCAAGACGACCGCCGCGGGCCGCCGGGAGCGAGAACGCATCCAATTGACACAGATAGAGACCTCACATACTTTGTATAGAAACACATTTATATCTCTATTTAATGTTTAGTATACATATTAATAAAATTATGACTACTATGCTAATTATGTATGCTGTGCTTAAGCCAATTTTTATAAATCTCAAATTAATTAATATAGGGCATTGATTAAGATTTTATTTAAAGTATACATTAATTCGGTTTAAAGTATTTTCGGTTCGGTTTTTATTGCTTAAAAAACGAACAGTAAGGGTAACTCCCTTACTAGTAGAGTAAATGAAGACAAATGAAGAGAGATCATTTAACAACGAACTACATTACTCCTCCGTCTTAAAACCAGTAGTAACTGAAGCTAGAGGCTCGCCTCAAAGCAACTACTCAAAGTAGCTTCAAAAACAAAGTTATCGCTCAAACCGTGAATTAATATTAAAACTGGTTAACGTTAGAATCTACGAGTATAACTTGTCTGTACCCTGTAATACAAGAACTATAACTAACAGCGCGTACATCTGTTTCGTATTGTTTGCCCTATTTAATGTTACAGAGCGATAACCATAATGCAGCATTTGTAATATTAACACTTCTACATAATATGAACTACCTACTTAAATATTTATTATTACTTCTAAATTGTTCATGAAAGCACTTTATTATGTAACGTTTTGATGGTAGACGAAGGAATTACAACAAACAAAACAACAAAAGTTAATCGTTTGCTAATAATATAAACCACAACCACCGTACACTGTCTTACGACCTTGTATTATTAAAGTTGTTCATTTTACAACTCTCTCACTTAATATTATAATACATAAATCTTGTAACAAATAAAAAGTATATGAGTGAGATAAGACTTTCTTGTCAATCGTTCTTCGATAATCACAATCAATGATCAGAATGGCAACAATGAAACAATCGCGAGCGCGACTTGTACTGGGAGGAATTCAGCGTCGGAACTCGAACAATGGCTCTCTAACGAGCGCCGATTACGGCGATAAGTGTAATGGATCAAAGGCAAAACAAAGTGTTCTATAATTGCCCCTCGACAATATTAATAGTTTTGATTTTATCAATAAGCGAGGGGGTCGCGGTGGGGCGCGGGGTGTCGCTTAATGGAGGCGAGGTGAGACTAGTAAATATCGCTGTAATTCATCATCCCTGTTTGCTCCTCGATACTAATCTATGAGTTTATTTTACATGAATTCGTGTTTGCTTTGACCATTACGAAAGTTATCGATGTTTGTGACTTTCTATGGTTTCTGTAAAATATCTTCGAACTAATTTATGCAAACAGTAAATGTGTTTTATATTGATTTGTCACATCGGAAATAGTTTATTGTACTTATAACAATAGAAGATTTTTTTTAGTTACGTAGTTGTTAGTATGTGCATAGTATATAATGCAAAAGTAACGGCTTCTGATTTTTTTTTTTGTTACACAAATGTTGTAAATATTTGATGTGTGGGGCCAGACGAGCCTGCACAAAGCTCTACCACCAAGTGAACAAAGCTCTATCACCAAGTAAATTTAGTTTTTAACCGACTTTTTTTTTGGGTAGGTATATTATAGTGTTTCCTTGGCTGACATCGACTCCAAAAACCACACAACACATTCGTACCTACATATTGATTAGTAGAAAAAAGTAAGTTAATTATCAAATTATAGAAGAATATTCTTTTACTTTTTAGTGCATATTAATTTGGTTTTCTTTTGAAGTCGGTTTTTGTTTTGTTAAAATTTTTATTTATTTTATTTATTTATTGTTTTCTAATGCGGTATATAAATTTGGTTGTTAATGTATTATACATTTGAGTGTATTTCAACTGAAATAAAATGGTATTTTATATTTAAAGAACACATCTAATGTTAACATATTATTTATTTTGACAAGGAGCAAACATTTAGAAAAATTAACACCATGTAGATGTCCCTCAACTGTGCTCGTCTCGTTTTGAAAACGTTTTGTCTGATGGTAACACAAGCAGCAGTTTTTTTATCAACACAGACAGATTTCCTCACGGGATTTTCAGTACGAGATGAATTAAAAAACAACAAACAATGAATTAAAGAAAATTAAACGTTTGACTCTCAAAACAATATATTAATATTTTACATTTTTTTCTATAAAAGTTTTCTTTTCATCATACATATTATAGTCACTGTCAGTTATGTAAGAGATAACATATGAATATGCCGTTGCAAACTTTTCTTTACATATTTTTAAGATCAAATAATGTTTGTGTAATAAAATAATTGATGATGATATTATGTTACAAGAGATTATTAAAAAAATAAGTACATACGAGGAGAATAAAAAATAACTACTTAGTTAAATTGTGTTCAATCTTTATTATACGTATTTTATTATTGGCTGAGAGCTTATTTGAAGAGAGATTTTATTTGAATATATTTAATCTTTTGATGTTTTCACGTATAATAATTTTTATTTCCATTTACCGCTGGAAACATCAAAAGATCTTCTTCATATTTGTATACAGCCTTACGAACACGTTATTACCGTACATACTTCGATCTGTTTTTCTATCGCCCCATATTCGAATCCTAAACCTCGGTAAAGTCCTCGGGAGACGTCGGATAATGCCGCGCTCAGGGCGAGGGCTCGTTTTTGAACTGATTTCACGTTTTTTCAACGTTATTTTCTTAGAGATTTTACGGTCAAACAGCGAAATTGCGAAAAGTAATCCCACTTAAAGTTGCCTTATGTAAATAATATTTGAAATAAATTATCTCGTAAGTTTCGCTACTTATATATGTATATTGATATGTAGGTATGTACGCAGTATACATAATAATTAATATGTCTTTCGCTTAAATTACCAAGAGATGGGTAAGTAAAATTTAATGTAGATATTTTATATCAATAATAAAACAGGCTTATCTTATCCCAATAAAGTGTATTAACATAATTATTTGTATTCGATGAAGTTGAAAATGGAAAGAAGTGGCGCTTAGTTTAAATAAATAAAAAACTATGACGTCACAATGTAGGACGAAAATCGGCATATTTCATTTCTATATAGTCTGTCCGGCAATATGTCACAGTTTTATATGAACAAAGTGATATTGAGTGAAACCTCTATGTACTCGACATAGAGGTTTTATGACAAAAATAAACTTGACAAAAAATGGAGCAAACCATTTGGGCAATCTCTTGAAACTAAAACAACGTCACAGTTGTAAAGTCAGCGGTCGTCCCGTGACCTAACTTACTTGTTTGGCGGAGCGAATGATTTAATTAAAATATTGTTATTTTACAAATATTTTAATTAATCATAGTAATCCCGCGCTCAGCGTTCACTTCCTTCGTAAAGCCGTTTAATACTTACAGGTGCGAATTATAAACTTAAGAGATATTAAATTTATTATTAAAACACTCCAAAATTATCTTTTATTGAAGTCTTACAAATAAATTCGGGTGTATTTTAATATTATGATTTTTCAACGATGCCGGATGGACATTTAGTTTTTGATGACCGAAATTTTTAGATTTTTAGATAATAATAATATAATTATAATTTAGATATATAATTTATATATAATAATTCAAATATAATTTAGAATTTTTGTAAAAATTTAAAACAAACGAACACGTGTAAAACTCAATTTATACTTCAACGCACAACTCGCGAATATACAAGCTAACAACCCATTTGTACTCAAATCAAATCAAATGTATCAATACCAGGAAGCTTTACAAAAAAAAAAATTGAGTCGTCACAATTTAAACTCTACTACTCTAGCGAGAAAAAACGGACAAAACTCCGTAATTGTACTTTATAAAAAAAATAAGATTTAAACTCTAGTTCACAATTGTTGATCTTGATCAATCCTGTGTCGAATACCGAACTGAAACCAACGCTAATGTTATAACGTTTTTAATTTTTTGTACATACGTATACCATTGCCTAGAACCATTCTCTGAATCTTACGCACACGTTTAATAACGATAATTAAGTTAAAATGTCAATGATAATATCTAAAATAATAAGCCTTCGCTTCATCAATAAATAATGTATTAACGATAACTTCTCGAATGTTTCCCAAGCGCCGGTTCGTCTGCGACAATTTAATTTTCTGACCCAATTTAGTAAACTAACACAAATCGGCAACTATTTAAACGGACAAATTTGCGTTCACAATGAAACGAAATATGTATCACTCTCTGAATAATTCAAAGGTTCACGAGGGCGCGATAAGTGGACACTTACTATCATTATTACATTACAGTCATACTACATACATACGCGATACTGACCCGTCGCGCGGCGGCAGAACCCCAACAACTACAAGTAAATTAGTATTTTATAAGATCATTTATTTATTTATAGATATTAATACTTCATCAGAACAGCTGATATGGCCCAGTGGTAAGAACGCGTGACTCTTAACCGATGATCGTGGGTTCAAAGCCGGGCAAGCACCGCTGTTTTCATCTGCTTAATTTGTGATTATAATTCATCTCGAGCTTGACCGTGAATTAAAACGTCGTGAGGGAACCTGCATGTGTCTAATTTCACTAAAATTCTGCCATATATGTTCCACCAACCCGTAATGGAGCAGCGTGGTGGAATAAGCTCCAAACCTTCTCCTCCAAAGAGGAGAGGAGGCCTTAGCCCAGGAGTGGGACATTCACAGGCTATTACAGACAGACAGAATATTTAGCTATTTTATTTAAGCAACTTAAAATCATCGATTGAACAAAATATAAATATATAATAATTAGTCAGTCCACGGTATCGATATCCTACTTGCAACTAATGAGGCCTTCGCGGCTACAAAATCGTTATAATCACTTATCGAACGTGGAATGCTCACAGAACGCGCCGCTCCGTTCCTTCGTAGCGGTGATTGTTTCCCTTCACAACTCATCAAAGCTGTCAGAAATTCAATAGATGTTCAGTCGATAAAAACAATGACTCGGTATTTTCTTTGAACACCGACAAACGGATCTTAACGACTATAATCTTTGGAATGAATGTCGGATTTCTATGATTCTTAAATGTCATCGTGAAATTTCACTTGTCTGATCGCAAAAAGGGGTCGCTTTACTAAGATAAAATAATTAGATTTTATATAACGTTATTTTCCATCGAGCGAATAACCAAGATAATATAACCTCACTATTTTATTATTGTTTTATTAATATCTTGAAACTAATAATGTCGAAGATTTACCTTATATAAGGCGTAAGTATGTATATAATATATTATTCCTCAAAAGAACATTGGACGACTGAGCTTCACTCGATTCTAATCATTTATTTATCCAAATCGTTAGTCGTTTCTGCAATTGTAACTGTTCATTTGATATAATATATTAATTTAAGAATCGAATATAATCCTGCTTAGTTTATATTTTCGTACTTCTGAATTGAACGAATATTTTTGACAATATGTATAATATGCAAAGGTATTATAATCCATATTGAGATTAAATTCATGTCTTATGCGCTATATTTAATTTACATATTATACGAAGTGAATATGACGAACATTGACAAATATATAAACAAACATAATTATAGTTGAATATTCTTTATTTATTGTTATTGAGTAACATAATAATCACAAAAATCTTAGCATTGATTGATATCCTTCATAAACTCCAAGTACCAATATATTTATGAGTCACCAACGCAGTCGATATAAAAACATCCTTCATCTTTCAACATTAGGGTTAGTGCAAACATAACTTTATCGTGGGCGACTAAATCGCGCTATAAAGCAGAGGGCTACGAATGGTATCGCGGGTGAGCTTATCAGGGCTCGGGGGAGCGATCGACGGTCGTCCACATGAATATGTTATGGTGACACAGCTATAACGGAAGCCATTTGAACCTTCGAGCCACTTCTGGAGACGAGATCTTTGAAGTATCACGTTGAAATTACATTTTATGTGCATTTTTTTACGTGCCAAGCGATAATTAGTTTTCGTTGAATGATCTTAGAATAGATTTCAATCCATTTGAATCATTTTAATTGTAAAATAATCTAAAAGCTTCGGCTACTTCACTTCCTTCGAAGGAATATTTTGTGTCACTCGAGATCAGTGTCGTTAAAAATTCAGGAGACGCTCAACCACTAACTTCGAGCCGTCTCAACTTCACAACAAAGAGAGCAAAATCCGCAGAAATGGTTTTATTTCAATCTTCGCTTCGAAAGCCGATAGTTTGGGTCTTTCTAAATCACCAGTAGGGGGACTGAATGCGAAATGTTTCGGGTTATAGTGGAGTAGCGGAGCGAGTACACGTTCTGCGAAGAAAGCCTTCGACCGCGCACTAAATAGGGTTATTCGAAACCCATTCCACTCCGCATATTAGTTTATCGCGTCCCTCGAAAGGGCTAATCCCATTCGAGCGACGGTAAAGCAATTCTCTCGCAGCCTCGACTGCTCTTTCATAGTACTTCAACTCCAATAAAGATACAAGTATTTCATAAGATGGCGGTAATTCAAGTTTCAAACTATATAACTTACAATTTCTGTTAAAAGGCAATAATCAAATCATTGAGTTTATTTGTATTACTTGTTTATATCGTTAAAAAGTTATAGAAAAATGGAAATTGTCCGTCTCAGTTGTGACGTCACTCCAGAGATGTTGTTATACAACTGACATTTACAATTATTTACATTTGTTGTAAGTGCCATGTAAGTAGTACGATCCTGTAACAATTTCGATCGCTCACTGATACCTCATACCACTGTTATTATATTTGTTGTCAAATGTAAGGATAATAATAACCTGTATTTTGGTTTAATTGTCACAAAAGTATAAGTCTATATCAAAATCAATAACATAATATTTATAAGTATTGTTAACACTCGAATTATTAATTTTCGAAACAAATCTTATTATATTCCCTTAGCGCTGTTGGGGCGAATAGATCGATTAGCGAAAGTTTATATATTATAGATTAAAAAATGGTATGAATAAAATCCTTATTTTACTCGTACGAAGTCGGGGCAGGCAGCTAATTTACAAAAAATCTTAATTTTATAGTAAATAAGTATAAAATCGGAGTCTTATTATAAATTAAAGCTCTTAAAAAAAAGTACGTCAAAAAATTGCTAAACAATGTATTCTTAATACATTTGCAAGTATTTGGTTTGAGTTTAATATTTATATCAATTATTACAAGAACTCTTTTGTTTGATGCAGCTCGAGCTTCATCCACTATGTCCCTCGCAATGTCTCGGAGCTGGTCTTCTTATTGATCTGGTGGAGGATCCTCGCTAACGATTACGATGTTAATCAAATAGAGTAGGTTGTCTCGAGGATTGAATGTTTTATTCAGGTTATCTAAGCGCACTCGTCTAAACGGACATTCCGTTTTAAACCGACGCGACCGTAAAATTTTACGCGCGAGTCAACGTGGTTTTTTTGCCCAGAGTTGCACATGCCACTCTCCTTATTAATTCTGTCATCAAAATTCCCTTGCTTTGACTTCCGTCGGCAACTAGTAAATGTTAATTTTATTCGTAAGAAATGTTTTCATTAATTTTATAAAGTTTAATTTTATTTTAACAATGATTTCAGTGTACAAGTATGCTATAAATGGTGATGTCTATATCAGGAAACCTACCTCCGTTCTGTCAACTAAGTAAGATCGGTCTCTGAAAGTTTATGGTCCGATCTTATCTTTATTGTTGTGGAGGCTTTGACGGCCGCTCCGGCGGCTTCGAGTGAGATAAGAGATAACTCGTGGCCGACGGTCCGCTTTCAGAATTATAAGTTAAACTACCCTCACTGACACTCAAAACTCGTACACAGTCCTTATGTAAGCACAAAATATCAGAAGTTGGAACTTACTTAGCTATACGGACACGAGCCTCAGAGGTTTCGCGACATCGCTTTACTACCAGCAGTTTGTCCGTGGGTCCGCTCCCGACTACGTCACGGCGGAACTTAAAACGTGCGCCGAACTGTAACTTTGTCTCCGCTCAGCGAGCGCGGAGATGCGCGGGCGACACGCCGCGCGCGCTTTTCGCTTTCCACATAGAGCACACACTGCGACACAGACACGTTCACGCGCGAGTCTTCGAAGAGGATTCTTGTAACGCCTCACGTGCGCTCTGCGCGGGCGGCCCGGGACACTGCCGCCGCCGCCGTCGCCTCCCCGCGGCGCGCGCACCCTCGCCGCCCGCCCGCCCCGCGCCGCCCGCCCGCGACGCGCGCACCCGAACAAACGATCTTCCCCGAGCCTGCGATCATTTTTACATCTGCACTGTTGTGACATTGAAATTCAATTTTCCGGTGTGCCCGACCCGAGCTCCAGCTCGCTACGAGTTCCGGAATCGTTCCGCTCCCATACATGACCGCGGGGCCCACCGACGGAAATCGCAGATTTCAAAAATTGACGAAATTGAAAAGCAATCCGGTCTAATTCCGGCTCTGCTCGATGCTCCTTATAAATTCCTTCAACTTATATAAAAAATTGACACCCGGGTAATAAAAAATAACCTGGTAGCAATAAATATTGGCCGAGTTAACACAATTAAATAAATAAAAGCGCAACTGTGTCGACAGTCGCAAGGCGTGCGCCTTTATTAGAGGAGCGACGGGAAGCGGGCTCACTAATCTGGCTCCGCGGTTCGCTGCCGGTTACCCTTACAAATCGCTACGCTTCGGAATTTAATTTCGCGCATTTCTTTTACGCTATTGGATATTGTAAGGATTTGGGATTCCATTTATATAAGGCGCTGCTGATACGCAATTTCTTGTCTAAATCTTGAATCTGAAATTTAGAGAGTGTTTATACGAGACGAAGACGACTCGTTTGAGTCCCGTCGGAATGTGATCTACCCTCGCGCCCGTTACGGGAAGTCGAAGGGCCGAGAAGGGTAATCTAGTTTGCAATTAATGCCCTCACAAGTATTCGCAGTCTTAACAAGTTTCGGCTGGGTCGGGGCGAGGCCGGGGCACATTTAATAAATCGACGCCTTTATTTACGCTAACTGTCACGTTTCACCGTAATTTCGTTAAAGCGAAGAAGATAATTCAATATTTCCAGCGCTCGTACAGCGGCTGTTCTTATTGATAAATGCTTTAGACTTATTGTTTGATTTTATTTTGATAATTAAAACAGAAGTTGAATTGAATGAAATAAATAGGAATTTATCACAAGGGATTATATGTATAAGCGAGATTGACGCGGATTAACAAATAAAACCGCTTCATTTGCACCACTTGAGAGTCCGGACACCTCTGGTCGCCGTGTACCACTTCCTATCTTCCTCCCCCTCGCCCTTTGTACTTCGCGTCCTTGTTCAAGGGGATTACTTTAAAAAACAATCCTACAACAATTGTAACTTCGCCCAAGTTTGAGCTCCGAGGAAATCACGCTTTCCCAGTTTTTCTTTTATTGGTCAATTTGTTTGTGGAATATTTCGTGACCCCCTTTGTTCTATTACGAGCCGATGTCATGACAGTTGATTCTGAACCAAATTACCAACAATACTGAAGACTTCGCCTCGAAGAAGACATTTCTAATCTAATCATTTAAGTTTTAATTGGGTGGTTCATTTAAAATGTCTAATCGAATGGCCATTTAAGAAATGGGTAATAGAAATAACAAATTTATCATAATATATGATTAAACATCATAATACAATGTTGTAATGATAAAACAAGTTAAAGTATAAAACTAAAACCTATCTACATAAAAATCGCACTCAAAAAACTATGACGTGTTTTATAAGTTTTGCCCAATTATTCTCTTAATTCAAGCAAAGCAGGGGAGCAAGAGTTAGTACGAGTCGTAATCTATACTAATATATAAAGCTGAAGAATTTGTTTCGAATTTAAAATTTATTTTTGAATTGTATAGTCCTTTAATCAAGGAATGCTCTAGGCTGATTTTTATTCATTATATTTTTATTAATTATACGCGGGAGAAACCCCGGGGCTCAGCTAGTCGTACTATAAAAATATTTATTCAATGTTGAAGTGTTACACTTGCTTGTTGATTATCATAAATCTACCACCGGTTAGGAAATACAGACCTGAGAATAACCGGCGAAAACTAAGCGGGTTTTTTTTATATATATCGTCCTTTACAATTTCAAGTAACATACAAAAATACATTTGTATTATTTTTTTATTTGAAATGGCTGGGAGGCCATCGTTTCATTCCAGGTGCAGTGCAGTGCAATCGTCTAAAAAGTCATTGACTGAGTAGTATCGTTGAGCACACAAGCGTTCTTTAATGATTCTTTTAAATTTCACGTTTGAATATTATTGAACGTTTTCTGGGATCCTGTTGTAAAAGCGTATTTATAAAAGACTTACTAACCCTGTGTAATCTGGTAATAGTAGTTGTAAGTTTGTACTTGTTCCTGGTGTTAACAGTATGTACGTCACAATTTCTGGGAAGATGCTTTATGTTTTTGCGTAAATACATAACATTAGAAGTTTTCTATTATACATTGAGAAGCGACAGTCATTATTTTAATTTATTTAAATTTACATCTCAATGAATCTTTTGTGCTTAGATTGTAAATTGCACGAACGGCCCTCTTCAGCAGTACAAAAATCGTATTAATGTCGGCTTCTTTACCCGAGAGTAGAATTCCATAAGACATTATACTGTGTAAATAACTACAATACACAAGGCGAACCGTATCTACATCACTCTAATTATTTTTACCGCGATAATCGCAGAGTTGACTCTATTCACCAATGCGAAGGCCCCATTGAAGCTTAGAATCTATAGTGATACCAAGGACTTTTTTGCTTCTACAGCTTTTAATCCTCACCCATTTGAAACTGATAGTATTGAATGCATAGCTTTATATATATGTATATATTTATTCATATTCAATATACATATTATATTCGATCATGAGTCGGGCGAAGTCGCGAGTCACTAGTAATTTATAAAGTGAATTTTTTGATTCTAATAAAGCCGGGGATCAAATAAACCCATTTTATTGGACAATAGATATAAAGTAACAAATTACTTTCGTATAAAAATGACAATAAAATTTATCTTAGGAATTACCAACAAGGAAAAAATATTATGTAGTGTGTTATACGAAAGACGAGTTTAGACGGCGTAGCGGATAGAACTGGAGCCTTAACAGAGGTTAGCGGTTTCAAATTCGGGTGAAATCCACAGACTTTTCACGTGTGTAATCGGTATTCATAATGGTATTCACCTCACACTCGGTGATGGAAGCTTGGAAGGTAACAGCGTGAGGTGAGAAAATTGTACGTGTCGGATGATATTCTGCTACATGTCTATCCGCATTGAAGCGACGTGGTGGAATGAATAAAATCTTCTCCTCAAGAGGAAGGACCCTTAAATTTTACCTTACCCATACATGTTATTTTATTATCCTTTTTAGGGTTTCGTACCTCAAAAGGTAAAAACGGAAACCTTATATGATCACTTTGTTGTCCATCCGTCCGTCTGTCTGTCTGTCTGTCAAGACCCTTTATCTCAATACCAGCCGACCTGGGAATTGAACCCAGGACCACCGGGTCTGCGGCTTTATATCTAGCCACTAGACCAACGAGGCAGTCATAACATAACAATTAATATTACAATACAAACAATATTTTTGATATTAATTTCCTGAAACCGACAGATATTCAAGAGCATTATATGAAAAGTTAATTTTAACAAATATAAACAAAAGTCGAGAAAGCTGCCTTCGACGAAAGTTGTTGAAACAAGCCATACGACTTAACACGTCTCATCTAAAACTTAACTTGTAGCCTATTTATATTTCATGCTCCCGTATAGACAGGACAACAATATATCGTTTCGATAAGAACTACAAGTGCTTTCTATATTAAAGTTACTGAAATATACGCTGATACATTAATTAACTTAAGAAACATTAATATATTAGCAATAATATTGGAAATAACACGAGACATTTAAATAGGCGCTTAAAAAATACACGATGTCTTAGCGCCGTGCGTTAAAAAGATCGCATCTTAATTTACCCGTAGGTCCAAATTCGGGACTTGTTATCCAACACTCTCTACGCATACTGCTTGATGGTTGGACATTACGCGAGCCCGTTTGGGTAGTTACCACTCAGATATCACATATTCTAATGAACAACAGCTATATTTTGTATTATTGTGATCCGGTTCAAAGGGTCAGTAAGCCAGTGTTACTACAGGCTCATGTTAGCGTCTTAGTTCCTCACATCGCCAATGTCTAACGCCGATGATGACTACTTACGATCAAGTGGCCCAGTTGCCATTCTATTTAAATAGACATGATTTAATAGTAGTAACGTCCTATTGCCATGATTCGTGACTTAGTCTTAAGCCTATGGCAGTCAAGCAGAGTGCCACAATGGATGTTCTCAGGATGTATTCTATTGCCTTATAAATACGAATTATGTATATGATAACAGATTTCATGAGCGGATTTGAACCTGTAGTCCTTGTTTAAAATCGACGTATCCTTTTAATGGGCCATCTCGGCTCTTTGGTGTTATTGTAATCAGAGTTTTATTTTTTTATTTTAGAGAAAGGTGGACGAGCATATGGGCTACCCGATGGTAAGTGGTTACCAACGCCCATAGACAATGGCATTGTAAGAGATGCCAACCATCGCTTACATCGCCAATGAACCACCAACCTTGGGAACTAAGATGTTATGTCCCTTGTGCCTGTAATTACACTGGCTCACTCACCGTTCAAACCGGAACACAGCAGTACCAAGTACTGCTGTTTTGCAATAGAATATCTGATGAGTGGGTGGTACCTACCCAGACGAGCCTGCACAAAGCTCTACCACCGAGTATTTTATCAAAGCGAAGGTTATATAATATCCAATACCGAGTGTATTTATTTAATAAATTAAAATTTGTTATTTTTAGTTTTTCTAAGGAAAGACGGCGTGGGTGGTCAGTACTTAAATATACGTCAAAGAAATTAATTACACCGGCAGCTGATAAGCTTGAATACGTTAACGTACTTTTGACGTTTTCCTGATAACTTGTCAGGAGTGGGAAGGAATTATGATTATAATATTTTTATATGTACTATAAGACTCCTCCCGTCGTTGCGTGCTTGGGTAATTCTTTTATGCACATATTTTTTTCTATGTCGCAATAAATATTACTCTATTATTGCGAGCGTTATGTATTGTACATTTTATAAATGAACTAAACACACGTCCAATAAGTTTATAAAATAAACGTGTTAGCACAAATCGAAGTAAGTATATGTACAAGTATTTATTTTTCAATCGTTCCACTTTACTCCAGTTAAGTGGTTTACATGATTAAATGTAATTATAACTGAACCAAGCTTCTTAAATTACATTTTAATTATTAACATCCATTCAGTCCCTTTGTTACAATTGCGTCTTCGTGCATACATGCAAATTTGTAAATCAAGTTAATTTAAAGTTTTCTAAGTTATTTTTTTTTCTATTTGTGTGCAAGCGTTGACATTTGGACAAGTTTCACACTCACTCCCTGAGCCCCCTGCTTAGGGAATGTTGACAAATCTATAAATAAATTGAAAGACGTGTCAAATAGGTCATTACCCTAAAGATTACGCCGGCTCAAGGGTGACCTTTTACATATTGCGTATTTTAAAAGGTTTTTTCGTGTGATTCTAAGTGCGACGTATGTTTTATGGGTGTTTGTTTTTTAACTTATTTAAACAAGAAAAAACGTTGTCAATAGGATTATGTGACCTTTATAAAAATCTATTACTGTGTACACGGAGAGAACCGATATTTGAAATAAATCCATACGCACACCACTTCAAAGTTTTAATCAGGGTTCTCGAAAGTTTAACAATCAAACCTCGTAAGTCTTGTATTGTATTATAATTAACTTTATCACAAAATCATATCAAGCTGGAGGTTATAGTGCGACCGTTATTGTAACGTGTCATTAATTGACAATGACTCAAATTAAACCCAACAATCACATCCCACGCCGTTAAAACAATCGGAAGGCAATTCCGTCATTTGTGTGGAACGATTAATGAATCATAGTTATAGACCTAATTTAATATTATATAATGGAGTTCCTTATCAATTCCCGAAGTTAACGTTAGGGGCACAATACCGCGTCTTTCGAATAGACCTAGTGTATGAATGAGTAATGGGCGAACCAATTATTAAGACGCTGGGAACTTAAATTAACCGGATCGACGCAGGCGGGAGTCGACCGACGAAGTGAATGGCGCCGGGTTAGAGGCAGACGAGCCGCGAGCGACAGTTCGGAACAAGTCCGGAGTCGCGACCACAGGGCGCGATTGCGCCGCCATTGTCATTCAAATGAAAGGAAGACCTCCAAAGTCTTGATAGAGCAAAAACTTATGCGTTCTGTGTAGACGTAGCGTAGTTCTCATAATTATATCTTTAGTTAGGTTTTTGGAATCAAAGCTAACAATTGTCCCGAAACGAAGTGTAACAGAATACCAAACGATTTGAAATACCGTTACGTAATTAATATGAAGGGAAGCAAATTAATGTGTATTCGATATTATTAATAAAAACAATTTTCATCTTATTTATATTATAAATTATAATATAGTTTGCAAGAAAGAAAAAAATACGTGCTTTGTTGACTATATAAAGGTTACTTATATTTATTTGACTTACTACATAGAGTCGCCCATATGACAATCTGCCTATAATATAATATCCGCATGTGTTCCTGGTCTATTACAATTTTAATCGCCTTGTGTGTGTATTCTTCGTTTAAAACTTCTATATTGTTATAACAAAAGAATATAAGAGAGTTAAACTAAGTATAGACTATAAGATGTTTGTATAGCACTGCCCTCGTTACTGTGACAAAATATTCAAAGCAAAGAATTTCTGGCAACAGGAACGCGGGCGGTATGACGTGATGCCGAACTTTCGAATTTCAAGTCTTTACTCTTGACATTTCTGTGTGTTTCTACGTTCAACCTAAGCGGGCTTAGTTCGCTTTTAAATTTCCAACATGTCCTTTGAACGTGTGTTCGTCCTAGCTATAAAATAAAAAAATAACGACAAAATTAATCAAACTTTTTCATTTGTATGTTCTTAAATTAAATTCGAGACTTAAAATGTCTTACAGAATAAAGTGAACTCACTTCCAATACAGGATATTTTTAATTGAATTAACTGTTGTCTTGCCTCACCGGGGATAAATGAGATTTATTTTCCGTTCTCTAATGGAATAAATAAAACTACCGTTCATTAAAAAAAGCTTTCGTTAATTATCTTTATACAACAATAGACCTCTTACTACGCCATGTTCTATTCATACAGTTGTGCTATACATTTGTACGGACATTTTAGAAAATGGCCAACTCTAATCATAGATTAATGATTAAACTTAAGATTATTTAAAGTAATTCCTTCAGTCCATCTTCAATACTACGCTTACCACGTGGACTTTATTATTTCCTTTGTAACGAATTCATACAACTCGATTATTATCAAGCATAATTTTATATGATGTTTGATAATAATCGGTTGATAATAAAATTGGGAAAGATTTAAAATACGAAAACGGTACGTTTGAAAACAAAGTCAATTAAAGATTTTTCAATAATTAAACGATTTTGTCAGTGAAAGTTTGTTCAGGGAACTTATTTCCTATCAAAAATTGATCGACTTAAGTTGAGTTGTGTGAATGGGGCTCTATGTCTTTAATTAGACTAACTTATTCTTTAAACTGAACACAGCAATACCAGGAATTTATTTTTAGCGAAAGAACAACTATATTTAAAATTATATGGTATTCAACGGGCGAGCTTCACACATAGATGTCACAATTGAGAACTGTTAGTTTTTACTTATATTGAATAAGAATTTCTTGCACAATGCGAAATAATGTAAAGAACAAAGATCAGGCTGAATGCTAATAGCAATTTTGCTACTGGACAACCTTGGGGATAAAAAAATAATCAACGCATTTACTCAGGTATGTATAAATATAATTAAATGATTATATCATTTGTTAATAATTGTCAGACAAAAATATTGTAGGATATTCTTTAGCAACTAAAGTTCGCGGATCATCAGCTAATACTATTTACAATAAAAATAAACACGATTCAAAATTACCCGAGAAATATTTATATTATTAATAATTATCAATTTATAAAATGAACTCTTAGAAATAATACAGATCGGGCGAATTTAAACAGTGAAAGTTAACAAATCCTTACAAGAACCCGCGTCGCCGGAGTCTTTATAGGATTTAATGCTTTTATTAAGTTACTTTATATCATCACTAGCTACCCGGCGTCGCATGCGCAGAATAAGAGTTCACATAATATTATGTTTATATCGTAAAACACTTATAACAGCTATATAATATATATAGCTTATAGGTGAACGCGCCACAATAAAGTAAAGCTCCCTAAACGTTGTCATGATTTTTTAACGGCGTATTTAAATTCACAAACCTCAATAAATTTTACACATATACCTACTATCCCCATGGATCACTCCGTCCGTTGGTAAAAAAAATATGAAAATCCATCCGAGAACATTACACTGACACCCTTATCTTCAAAGACTGTCGTATTAAACTTTATTAAGAGGTCATTACATTCAGACATTCAGAGTTATTTCAATAACATATACATTTAGTTATAAACGTGATAATTTAAGTGGTATAGATAGCATTATAAATATAATATTAGAACCCTTCACAATTTGTTACTCTGCGTTTATATTTGTTAACATTGTCACATATTCTCAGATAATTGTACTTTCTAAGTTATAATACATTATAAACACTGAAATACACGCGACACGGCCTCGGCCCGGCTGCACTATATTAAGATTTCGTGTCCCAGGGTGAGGGGACACTTAAATTTTTATATTGTCGTCGGTCCTTAATACGTCTGCAAATTTTCAAATCAATTGGACGTTTTGAACTGGGTAAAAATTTCATTCAAACATTCCGTTACATAGATACATACAGGTCAAGCTAATAAAAGCGTTTTAAAAAGGGATCAGATTTGAACCCATCTAATCTAACGTAACCATCTGTGACGTGTCAGTTCGTCAGAGCGTGCCTCAAGTTACTCGACACGCTGTAAGGGTTACAGTGACAGAATCGAACACAACCGTCAATGTGTCTCGTGTCTCAAAGGTTACCGAGCCTGTTCTCCTACGCAACAAATGTGTTCCCCGAATACACTAGCACTCGTAATTTAGTCGAGTGAAATTAAAGCATTGTTGAGTCCCCGTCACTACATTATATATTCTTCAAACGCGTTTGGTGGTTTGGTTAGGTTTCATTTACAACAAAAGTTTCGAAATATATTAAGTGAAATAAAAATATTTGCAGACTTTATATATTTTTGTACTTGGTGGCTGATCTGTGCAAGCTCGTCTGGCTGGTAATACCCACTCATCAGATATACGAGTAATAGCGCCAAATAGTACTGAGTATTGTTGTGTTCCTGCTAGAAGGGTGAGCGAGTAAATATAACTACCGAGCGTAAGGGTGCACATCTTAAGTCCCAAAGTTCATTGGTAATGTAAAGTTAACATTCCTTACAGAGACCAGACGGTGGTTGGCAGAGATCTTTGGACGGTGGTGACCACTCACTTCTTTACTTCAGTTTTAGAAAAAAGAAATTTATAATTATTATGATGATTAGTTTTATTATTCCTTTAATTAAAATTGGATATTTGGATTCTACGACGTCTTCTAAGACCGCTAGACAACGGTTTAGCGGACTTGACGCACAGGTTGTATACAGGTCTCGTATGTAAATTCGGAGTTTCGCTCGTAACAAGAACAGTCGACAAACTCTACGGTTACTCTTTTCAATTACGCCTTCAGTCCCGGAACATATTTGAAGCACTGCGATAAATCAACTTATTCGAATCTCACGCTTTTTCGTTTTATATTCGTATGTGTACAGTACGACATGAATATGTAATGTGAAGTGAACTGATTTCATCCGACGCATAATTGCTACCGAATATCGGATTTAGTTCTTATTAAATTGGATTCTGATATTTTTCATTCCATTTCTTTTTCTGTTAAAAAAATATAAAATTCACAAACAGGGTCATAAATAATAAAGAGCGAAATAGTATCCAGACAAATCTATGTGTCTTAAATTTTTTATTTCGATGTCAAAACAGATAGAATGAAAGCAGAATACAATAATTGAAAGTTTATAAATATGATTGCGTAAGTCATTTGTTTGTGAAAAATCGGTTAAAGATAAAACCAGCTCGCAACAGCTGGGCGATTGGCTGAAATAGATTTCCTACGTGACCGGTCTGGTCCGTCTGGAAAGGACCGCACGCCACACATTTAAGTGTTGCTTTTGTGGTAAATTGGGCGAACCGCTCGACCGTGCCACGTCATTTGGATCGTAATGATCATTGTTCCTACTTTTCCGGGAGGTGCTCTCCCCGTGGGCCCCTTGCGAAAGAAAGTGCTGAGTCGTCATTACTTATGATTGAGTGAATTCAATTGAAACGAAGCGATGTAAGGACTTATGAAATGAGGTTTTGAAAATAAATTATTCTAAATGTAATCCGAACTCGGTTCTGCATACTCTAATACAATATGAGTTAAAAAAATGTTGCGTCAAACAGGAGATAAAGATACATTTTTTAAATTCAAGTTTGAATAATGTTTAACATGTATGTATGGTTTTCCTCTAATTACTTAGAAACTACCGGTTAGTGAATTCAAAGAAGTAAATATATACTCATTTGTATTAAATCAACACCTTGTTTAATTTAATAAACAATACATTTACTTTTTTCCGATATTTCAACACATTTTCAAATGAATGATATAAAGACAGATATATCTGGATATCAACAGTCCACGCGAACATCGTCTTCGTAAATGATAGCGTTACAAAATATATATGTCGACATATATATTTTGTAACGCTATCACTTAAATAATTATGTATAAGTATTTGCAGGTAACTTCACTAAATAAACCATTTAGAATAAAATAAGGAATATCTACCTCTCTCTGTTGAATTGAATTCTCGAGTACATTACATGTAAAGTAGAAAACAGAAAAGAGATTTTCTTTCTTACGCATTACATGGAATACTTGTCTCCTACTTATCTGAGTCGTTCAACTGCAAACATTCGATTGGAAAACTTTTGACTATTTTCTTTCGGCTAATATAGACGTCTTTATGTCAACCGCGTCATGAAACTTTCTTGTACACATCGGCGTTAAATGCCATCGAAATTACTAAAACGAATTTTTAGTTCACTTTAAAGTGTTTTGAAGTCGTGAAATATTCCTACCCCTAAAAGTAATATTTCCCCGTAAAATTGTAAAGCCGAACAACTAAATCCATTCGAGCGGCTCGTGCGGGCAAAGCCCTAAATGTTTACTAGTTAACGGGTCTTTTTGCGGCGTTTGTCAAAAATCGTCGATCAGGGAACGTATATTTGTTTTTTAGACAATGCATAGCACGGCCACTGAATGGCACGGTGTTACGGTGGCGTGCACCGCCACCGTGTGTGAACTCCGCTTAAAAGTATTTTCGTAAAATTGTTTGTTAATAAAATTTATATTTTTTGTTAACGTTCTGAAGCTGATATAAACGATATTATAATGAATATATTGTGCTGTTCGTTTTTATCATATAAGTAACACGTTTTCTAAAAAGTATTATTAAGGCGGCCTCATGTTTAAATAGTGATTTACTTCAGTCAACTATTACAGATTTAGAGTTTTTCAACACAGAAATGTGCAGATAGAAATAAACACAAAAGAAAAAAAAATAATAATAATCTGATTAAAAAAATTAAAAATACTTTTTATACCTCATATATGAATACATACAAATACATATTCAACGATTTTGTAATTATTCGAGTAGTTAATTACTGTATATAATGTGTATCTGTAATTCATTTTCTGAATTAAGTAAAACACGCAATCAATCATATGATTCTGTTTCATTCGAATGCTTATATTTGATTCATTCGATAAGTTATTACTTCGGTCTCTCAGCGGCCGTAGTTGTGCGGTTCAGTAAACAAATCGGTAAAGTGCAGGAACGGAAGTTTCGGAAAGTAGAATTACCGCAAATATTAACGTTATAGATGATATTATCGATAAGTTACGTTACGAGAATACGTGTATTTATAAAGGAAAGTTCAAAGTAGCTAAAGTGGAAAAATCAAAATACCTTACATTCAAGTAGGGTCTTATATAAGAACTTTCGATTTGGCATTTTACAACAACTATAGTTTACAAAAAATACACTGCGTTGACAACAAATATATAATACGATGATGGCCAGCTGATTTTTATAATTAAAAACAAATTATTAAAAAATGTGAACTTTCCTCTAAACTTACTATGTATAGTACATACTTATATTAATTACTGCATGCGTTTGTTATTTGAGATCTAAATTGCATGTGGTATAAAAGCTTAGACATCATCCAATTTACACCGACAGAAGCAACCTGACGTAGAATTAAAATAATTTTATTTTAAAACTTAACAAATACGCCTTTAATTGTGAGTTTCTGGTCTTGTTGTATTGACTACTACTTCTATTATATTGTCTTTCATAGAAATCTATAATATATTAACTTCCGCAGGATGTTAACACGGGCAAGCATTACTGAACAATAAATGTCGTGACGTAGACCTCGTCACGTCGATAAAAGTCTTCTTTTATATTAAGATAATAATTATTCGTCCTCACAAATAATTCTTAACTAAGAAATATTATTGTCCTGTATATTAATGTCGAGGTGTTTCATACAGAAGTGTTATTAAAATGCGCCCCTCGACTTTTTAATTTTATTACATGGTCGTTACTTTAAGTTATTACTTACATGCTATTATATTATATATTTATACATATTATATAAATAGTTATCAGTTTTCTGTCACATGGAGGCGGATTCTAACGAAAATATGTATATTTATTTATATTGTTCATATTGTTTTTCATATAAATGTTGTTATGCAACAGGAATTATGTTTAATTTAAAACGTAACAAGCGCCCCTCCGTCTCACGGGTACAACTTAAAATTGTCAAAAAAAATACTATTAGAATCGGAACAAACAAACGGAGAATAAATGGATTAAAAGTAATAATATGAAGACCGCCTTTATAATTTTAAGTCGGGAATGTAATTTTAAAACCCCAATACATCAAAAACGTAATACTACTTGCGCACTGGGCTGTATAACACTCCATCATTTAGTGTTCTGACAATCAGTAATAATGATTTTGTCAGAAAACATTGTGTGTCCTGTCGTGTCGGTTATGTGTCGCAGTGAATTAGCATAAGCGGCTGGAGTGTTCTTCTTATTTCCTAACTTAACTTTTAATTTCTCACTTCTGAAGTATGATTGTTTTTTTTAACCCCCTTATTACCCGTTATAGTGGAATTTACGTTGATCCGCACAGGGGGATGCAACAGTTGGGGCATCGAGACAGCATGCGCAAGCGATCCCTTGACGGCCGGATCTTGAAGACAAAGAGGATTCCGCTGATTTTTTCAATAAGTATTCTAGTGCCGGTGAGTCCCACATATCCTTCTATATTTACCCTTGTATATAATGAACTATATGTTCTATAGTTTTGGCAAAAACGAAATTAATACAGTTTGGATAGAACTATTACACAGACAATAATCGCTACCACTTAAGTGATCAATTTTCCCGCTCTAACTTCCCGTGTTTTACGAGTTTGCAGTAGTTAGATGTTAATCTTTAGTTGTACACGTATTCCGTTGTAAAAGTTACGTTTATAAGGAAATTGTAATATAATTGCACCAATCGTTAATGATAATAACTTACGGCCGAATACTGAAACGTTACTTAAATATTAAATGCAACTTAATTATTTGAGACGCCGTTAATTTAAAATTTCGCATACTAATTTAGGAGCTTCTCAATGTTAAGTACCGTTAAACTTTGAGGGACGTTTCAGTATTCGATTTTAGTGATATTAACATTTAACACACATTAAGTACAACTGTAGATCAACTCCGTGCAAATATCAATGACGTTTCATGTGCATAAATTATGACGAGCACGTAAAATATTGTTATAAATAATATTTCGACGTCGAATATCAACATAACGAAACCCAAACAGTTGCGTACGGTGTGAAATATTTATGTGTATCTGTCAAACTGCATTGACACCTGCATCCGTGCACTGAGCTGCGGTAACTTGTGAGAGATTGTGTACATACTGTTAGTTCTTTCAATTCTGTCAGATAAAAACCTAAAGGGAAAATACCACAGACCTGAAAATAAGTGATGTTGTAACATGGTAAGCTGTGCTGACGTCACAGCTAGGTCACGACCGCAGGATGTATAAGTGCGTTCATTCACCAAGAACAGTTTAAATAACAATACGATCTGCCGGCTCTATAAATAATAAATTATAAAGGGATACTTACTGAGCGATTAATCAAAGGCCCTTTGGATGTTCTTTACTCGCGCGAAGGACTCCACCCGCTTGGTAATTTGTTAAATTCTATTTGAATACGATACTTAATATTTTGGTTTTGTTTACAGTTGAACAATTTATTTGTTATCCTTATTTTTTACAGTTTAAATTAAATATAATGATTTAATTGAAAATGAAACCCACAATTTTCTACTAATATTATAAGTGTTAAAGTTTGTATGCAATGAGTTACTATAATATAGCTGTGGTTAGCGGTGCATTGACGCTGAAAAGAAACATTATATATGCTTTGTATTACTGCATCAGTTTAAAGCGTGAGTGTGAATGAAGGTTTACTTTTCTTTGAGTGTAATGTATGTAGGCACAACTCACTTACCCTCTTTATACTAGAATGAGAAGGGAAAACCCGGAGCACCTATAACAAATTAAATATGTAATTAATATCTCAAATTAATAACTTGAATTTTAAACGTGTATTTATAATTGTATTATTATAAATTTGTCGGCGTAATATTTTAAACATAAGTAAGTAGTAAACTAAAGCAATGTCGTAAATCGAGCTTATTAAAGTAAAGAACATTTAACGCGTTATATATCGCATCTTACTGTAATGAAATAATGATTGTTATTAATACCCTCGGCTAATTAATAAGATTGTCGTTCCCCTGTTCCCGAGGGTCGAAGGGCTTCATTGGCTTGGGGTATCGTGAGGTCCATTTAAGCAATACCCCACACATTACAGATTGACAGGGGAACATCAGGATTACGAACGCGTCGTCACTAGAGAATTGATCGTCCCCTCCGTTATAAAGATGTTTGTACTAGATTGAGTTATAGAGAAACTAGTTACCCGTCCACAATGAAGCAGAACAACATTAACAACCATGTTCCCTTTCAAAACTGAGCATGACTACATATAAACCATTTATTTAAATACAAACTAAGCTCTTCAAAACTCATTGGTAGTTTCTCAGATTTGAATCCGTGATTCGGTTCAGATTGTTAGATTTTATCCACAAGGTTTTTTTCTATTATTATTTCTATTCACAAAAGACAATAATGGTAGCAGGTCATAAGGTGTAAGGTATAATTATGTGTTTAGCAGTAATGATCGAAAATAATAATAATAATGAATACAATCGGTCTGTCAGAAGTTAGCTTCGTTCTTAATTAGCTGTAAAACTTTTTTGTTAATAGTATTTCTGTCGTGAATATATTGTGAGTTAACATTCATTTATTTATTTTTGCTTAAGTACACATATCAAGTTTGTAAATAAAATACAGTATTGGTTTAGAACAAGCCTAAAAATATTATATGTACAGACATAATATATTATATATTTTGAGTTTATTTATACGGAAGTCACTCATTCATATGTTACCTCTTTATCATTCCATTTTAAAACCGCTCTTTTTACGACCACTTAAAGTACAACGTCCGAATTATAAAAGTAAAACAGAGAATATAATTTACTTTGTTGAAGATTATTTTATGCTCAGAATAAATTAATTATGTTGAAGATACGCTATTTAAGTTACTTCTAGATTAATAATGAAATATTACTTGTCGTAAAAAAGCCGTATCTTATCTTGTAAAGGAAAATATTAAATTGATGATTCATTTTATTTTATTAATGATTTTAGCTTAGAGGTCACTTACCGAATCTCGAAAACTAGCTAACTGTAGAACATTGTGGCAAGTGAGCTTACAAACAGGGATTCACTCGCCAGTACCTCACTCTCATAAATCGATGCGTTCAATCCGACCCGATGTGAAATAGTTCTTTCGCAGGACCCTGCACGTGCACCTGAACTATTTTTAAACATTTAGTGATTTCCAGTGCAGTATAAGTAACGACCTATCCTACTGAAACTTTACATAAATAACCAAAAAAGGACATTGGCCCGAGCCGGGTTTTACTCCGGACCCTCGAGTTCCATAGCCTAATAAGCGAATAATTCTAAAAAAATCAAATTAATTTTACGTTTTTACTTAATTGACTAAATAAGATAGATGATTTGAAATAAAATTTATGTTATTTAATTATTTAAACAGACTACTAGTCATTACTTATAAACGTGCAAGGCTTACAGTGAGGTTTAACATTTTTTATACATAATTATAATGCGTAAATTACAAATGGAATAACTTGTAATTGATCACGATAACTGAGTTTTACTGTAATTTAATTATTTCCATGTGCGACTTTGTGTCTTTTATGAAAATCTCACTTTGAAACGTCATGTATCAAATAAATATTTTTATTTAAAGGTCTGAGAATATAGAATTTGAAGATGTATGATAGACGAAGAAGAATAACACGCTTATTTTGTTGTAAAAGTCATCAACTGATCAACATGTGTTTTCCTTGAACGCATAGTAATAAATAATGAGACAGCGAGCATGTGGGCCACCTGATGGTAAGTGGTCACCAACGCCTATTAGCAATGACATTTTAAGAAATGTTAACATCGCCAATGCGTCACCCACCTTGGGAACTAAGATGTTATATAATTACACTGGCTCACTCACCCTTCAATTGAACACAGCAATACAAAGTACTGCTGTTTTGCTACCCAGACGAGCTTGCACAAAGCTCTACCGAATACCTGTGAGCAATAGTTAGATCGCTGTCAAACTGCTTTTTCGGTTACTACAAGGGGGCAAATTAAAAAAAACCATGCTTTGTGTTTTTGGGAATTTCGAAGATGTTATTCATCACGAATTTGTTCCTCATAGATGCTTATGAACTCAGAACTATACTGCGAACAACTGAAATTAATGTTCGCGAAGTTGTCAGAGCTTTATTCTGCTTTGATCAACTTAAAATGAGTTTTATTCCAACAAGATAATTGTTATTATTTATTTATAAAATATTTTTATTAGTTGATGATATTTAAAAATATAAATAAACACACGCTGTTAAAACTGTAAAGCATCACGAACACAAGTAGGTACACTCGAAAGCGAAAAACAAAAAAAAAAATAGGAATACTGTTAAATAAATAAGGCAAAAAATGAAATGCAAGGAAACAAGGCGTATAATGCGGCTCGCGGGCGAAGAGGCTCGCGACGCGCTCGCGAACGCACGCCAAATTAACCTCTCTCTTCATATCTGCACCTTTACCACACACACTGCTGCCTAAAACAGATAACAAACAAAAAACGCGTGTAACTCAGTTTACGTGACAGAAATAGAATTATGTACAAAAAAGTCATTTTCAGGTGCGAACAAATAGCTATCAAATTAGAACTGAATATTTTACAAATAATAAAAAAAAAACATTTTAGTTATTTTATATGATACAGGAATAGACGGGAAAGTGGACCAATAGCAGTAGTAATAGTAGTAGCATTTTGTATATTGTATAAAACACACACACACTCGAACATTATAAGTATTATATAATATTCCGTCTAATGAATCACTCATGCCAATTTATTTTGGTTAAAATAAAATAATATTACTTAGTTCTAAAAATCTATAAAATGAACGCAGACAGAGTAATGAAAAAAGAAATGATTCAAAGTACAGTTGTAAAATGGAGCTAGGACAGTAGGCTGGGTACGAATTGTTTTGCAATTATTATATTACAATAAGATTACTGTAAACTCTATAACAATAAATAATATTTTGAATCATTGTCAATTGCTCTTCACTATGATATTTGGATCAATATTATTTACTTAATTTCTAGCCCACTTTGAATAACAAATATTATCTACAACGTATTTCAATATACATATTTTTTAATTAAGTTCGCCGTGAGTCACCCGCGAGCCCCGCCCGGTGCATCCCTCGCGTCTGAAATAGCGCGATGCTTGTGGAAGTAATAAAATTAGATCCTCAGTCAATACGTCTTCATTAGTCTTCCGCTGCACACGACCGCTAACTCCTTAACAAGGGTGTAAATAATTCATACTCGTTCATATGAAAAAGAGGAAAAATTAAAATGCAATCCGTTTTATAAATTTTAACAAGTTATTTTTTTATTTATTGTGTTTCTCGTTCACGGCTTTGTTCGTGTACACTTTTTCTTAGTTCAGGGGAGAGCGTGATTAAATATTCCATCTTTTGGTAACCCCATTACAATATGAATAAAGAGAAGAATTATTCATTCTTCTCTTTACTTATTTTCTTAGTAATCTGTATATTTAGTGCCTAAGTTTCCTTAAATGCAGCTCATGATTGATCCAATCATTTGAATAAAATTAAAATATTATTAAATTCTTTAAAATGGGGATTGCTTTTTAATCAAACGCTACATTTCAATGTGACCTTGCAATTTGAATATCTCTTCCCAAGAAGTTTCTCTTTAAAATGTTTCACACACAGACACCGTTCCGTAGCAAATGTATTATACATAGAAATTGTTCTCTTAGAATGCGTCTACGAGTTCATCTCGACTGGGTAATTATTTTTTAATTAGATTTTAGAGGCATCGCTGTGTTGTTTCCTATTTTATTTAACTTTCAACAAAATAATATATACTATTCTCTCCTTTATTATGGCATTGTGTTACTTGCTAGTGGAAATAATATTACAGGCAGTAATGATAGCCAGTTTAGCAGTGATAGAGGTGGAAATTATTTATATTAGAACAAACGTGATTAATCTAATAAAATTATATTATTTTCGGCAAAGGATTTTTTAGGAATATCTGACATTGTCTGCCTTCTTAAGATATAATATTGAAAAAATAAATAAAATAAACTTTACTTGGTGGTAGAGCTTTGTGCAAGCTCGTCTGGGTAGGTACCACTCACTCTTCAGATATTCTACCGCAAAACAGCAGTAGCGTACTGTTGTATTTCGGTTTGAAGGGTGAGTTAGCCAGTGTAATTACAGGCACAAGGGACATAACATCTTAGTTCCCAAGGTTGGTAGCGTATTTGCGATGTAAGCGATGGTTAACATCTCTTACAATGCCAATGTCTATGGGCATTGGTAACCGCTTACCATCAGGTGGCCCATATGCTCGTCCGCCTACCTATGCAATTAAAAAAAAACAGACAATATCGTTATATATAACAACAATATGTACGTCCACACACGCTTTGGTTTGCCGCACAACCGAACCACAAAACTATTATAATTTTACTAATTGATTGTTAGCTTATGTTATATTATAAACTATTTATACAATTATATTTAATATATACTTGATAACGTTGATATGTCTTATGTGCCAACTATTAACAATATTATTTTAAAAAATCTTACAATGAAGCGAATATAATAAAAATAATAAGTATTGAATCACATAATAGGCACAAATACATAAGAAAGTATGGAAATATTAAAAGTCCGATGCGATGATGATGATTTGTCCACATACAGCTCGGGTTGTACATGTTGTTTTTTTAAACTAAAACAAAAATGAAAGATCAAATAACTATTTCTTACCCGACGATGGCTAAGTCAAAACGAACAGCAGGTATAAAAATCCCTAAATGTATTGTAATAACGTACGTACTTTCCGAGGGGAGTGTACGCCCTGCCTACATCCAAACTTCAGGCCGCTAGTTATGAATTTCGGTCCTAATATTTGATTCGACTTCGAGTTAAACAAACGTGGCCATCAAAATAGAATACAAACAAAACTCTGACTGACTGTGAGATAAATCACAACTGTTGGATTGAGAACTAGACCTTATACACTGTAGGTGTAGGTCTGTAGGAAATATAAAAATAACGATTCATTCAGGCGTGTTTCATAAGTTTGTATGAAAAATCGTCGCTTTTTGTCGGTTACGTCAGTGGTTTCGGGAAAATCATATTCCGAAAGGATTAAACTGCGGAAGCAGGTTTGTATGGACATTTTTATTAAAATATATGTGTCGCTGTTAATTTACGACAGTTAATTCAAAGTAAATCTAGCTAGATTATAAACTGTCGAAAAAATATGAATGGTATAATATTGTTCTTAATTGGAATGATGAGCCAATTCAAGTTACATTAAAAACACTTTTTTCTCTCTCAATGTAAACATTCGGAAAGGTAGCTGAAACCTTACTCGTTCTTACGATTCTCAGGTCACATATACATACATTATTCATAGGTTTTGGGCATTAAACAAACGTGTTGCATAGTGCTACAATGTTTATAAGAAACTTATTTTACTAGACAATACGATTCTACGTAAACATCAACGCGTTGCTCGAGAAAATCGCTTCAGGCGCTGTCGGCAGAACTATACCAACTAAACTAAAACTTTATGATAGAATTGTACGTCTCATAGACAAGTCCAGAACATTATGTACTTACTTGTATGAGTATCAAACTATAGGTAATGATTGATGTGCTACTTTATTAAATGAACGTTCGAGTGGGTTTTCGTTATGCGATTACGTTTTGTAAGATATTAATTTAGGCTGTATCATCTCTTCACCGTCAAGACATATCGCAAGATGAAAGAAAAGTTCATCGAACATTATATATAAATACTAGCTGTGGCTCGCGGCTTCAACTGCGCGTAATTAATAAAAATATAATTAATAAAATCATTCCTAGAACCTACCTCGGTAAAAGGACTAAACAACACAAAAATATTTTTTTTAATTCGAACCAGTAGTTCCTGTTATTAGCCGGATCAAACAATCAAACTCACAGCTTTATATATTAGTATAGATATACCGACATCGACATATTATATCGACATCTAATTACCTTGAAAGAGTTTGTTATTTAACATTTCAAAAATGTTACCTCCTACATTTACTAAAAGGGAAAGTTAAATTATAATCTGACGTAGTTCAAAATGAAGAGGCGACTTGATTAAAGTATTTTTTGATTTAGAATTTAATACAAGCAAATACTTCAAATCCATTATTATGTATTTAGATATACATAGTTTTTTAGAAGTATTATTTACGATTCGATATTATCACTCAAATAGAGGTTTAGGACCTCAGAACTGTTTTCAATTACTGTAACTGTATCGAAATTTATAATAGATATTTGTAATGTGTTCCAATATTTGTGTTTGAGTTAGGGGCTAACAAACTTACCAAGGGTCCATATTAATACAGATTTGCAATATTGTACCAGTTTCTTAGTACAATTTAAATTCTATGTAGTATCAAATCTCAAACGCACAATTATATTTATTGCTACATTTTACTTAATAGAAAGAAATTGAATCGACAACAATAGAAAATATGCAATTTAATCGTATCAAGCGAATAGGACAAATGCAATCAGAGTACGTAATCTCCCGCCGATTGAGCATCGAATTGTCCTGAAAACGCTCCGATAATACTGCTTGCATTATACCTCCATTATAAATTTAGCTCTGCACACTTCTATATTACTAGAAATGAGGGCTCAAATTAAAGTGGACAGTTTTTCGTTAGCTATTGCAAGTTGAACTCGCGGTGTATTTCGTTTACGTAGGTTGATAGGTCTAGATAATATGGACGTTTCGTATCGATTTTATATGTGTAAGTTTTATTTAAGAGACTTTTTAAGTGATTGAAATCATATTTTAGTTCAACGTGATCATTGATATTCAGAATAGTCATTTGATTGTTTACTCGCTTAGTTTTGTTAACAAAATGTATTCGGTAAAAACGCTTATTTAGGTAGGTGCTTATGTAGGTTCCACTTTCTTTAGTTCTTGTGGAACGCTGGACATTATATGAATATAAATAAATATAATAATTGAAATCGGCTTTCACATTTATGAGAATTAAAACAAAATTAATGGAAAGCTAACATTGATAAACTAAACGATCAAAACAAACATGATGATATTTCCTGATTCACTGAAATTTTATTTGTTTTGTAGCCATTTTGCAAAATTGTTTATGTGATTTCGTAAACAGATAACAAAAAAATACACCTCGAAGATGTAACTTATTTGAAGTCGGTTAATTAAAATTGGTCCGCTCAGCGCAGACGTGCTCAGGCGCGTGCACGTGACGTGGATACTTCTACTTAGTTGCAGCTTAAATTCTGTACATTAGTTTTGTGCTTCAGCGAAACAACGAATCATTTACTTTATACTCTGTTGTATCGACAGCGTGGCCGTTGAAACTTATCTACAGCTTACGTATTTTAGTTTTGTTTTAAATATTCTCATACATTTAGATGTAAGCCTTCGAAACAAAAACACAGTTCCTTATGCTTTTGTATAACGAACAATTCTTATAAGTCCTAAGGCCGACATTAAATAATCTCGAAGCGCCTTTGTTACAAGCCGTAAAAACAATGCCTCGTCCAAAGAACAATATAGGTACAAAAGCGCACCTGCGGGCCCCTCCACGTGCCCCTCCTGCGGGCCCCTTAAAAGAATTAATTACGTAGGTCACCTTTTAATTCGGCCGTTCGTTCGTATAAAGAAAATAATTAACCTTTTTTTGCCGTAAGCGAACCGTTCTAATTATCTCGTGTGCGATTTTACCGACACACAAAAAAGTGAAGTGAAGCTACACTGCGTTACAGGAATAGTCCTGTTCTCCTCTTCCTTCTTATTTCACATTAAGCGATTCCAGTAAATCAAAATCAAAATATTCTCAATTCAAGTTAACGCTTTAAGCACTTTTGAGTACATGATAAAATAAAATATATACTAGAAAAGTACAGTCACACTCGGCTTGTTTTTGATTGACTTTTTTTTAATGTATAGGTAGGCGGACAAGCATATGGGCCACCTGATGGTAAGTGGTCACCAACGCCCATAGACAATGGCATTGTAAGATATGTTAACCATTGCTTACATCGCCAATGCGCCACCAACCTTAGGACCTAAAATGTTACGTCCCTTATGCCTGTAATTACACTGGCTCACTCACCCTTCAAACCGGAACACAACAATAGAAAGTACTGTTGTTTTGCGATAGAATATCTGATGAGTGCGTAGTACCTACCGAGACGAGCTTGCACAAAGCTCTACCACCGAGTAAAGCTAGTATAGCTTGTTTAGCTTAATTGCGTTTTTAATTTTACTGTTACATGTTTGTTATGTAATAAGTATTTATTCATATTCTCTAACATCCAATATTAATCTAAACTACATAATTATTATTTTTATTTATTCATGCATATTACAATATTTATATTAGGCGTATACAAACAAAACAACTATTACAGGATGACACCGATATAAAACTAGTCATTCGACTTCGTTTGTATCTCATTCACAAGATTGCCACGGTGACGTATTCATGCGAGAAATGTCGACGTATTTAAATCCGAGTAAGCCTTAAGCACGCGCATTACCATAACATTATTGTCGCCTGTAAAGAAAATTTTAAGAATTTCATTATAATATACCGTGAAATGCAGATTTTAATGCAACGTGGAAAAGTTGCGGTCGACGTCACCAACTGACGGCTGTATTCTAAAAACTGCTGGACATTTGCAACTACGCTTTTGAATGTAGATTTATTTAAATGTCCAGTACGAATTCAAGACACAAAGTTGCACGAGTCGCACTGCAAGTGTGTCATAATCATCACATATTTACATCTCAGCGAGTGCTTGCGGAGTGACGCCAAGTTGTGGTTTTGATTCCATTACGATTTCGGACCAATCCTCTAAATTGAGCACAACTTTAGCGTTCTTAATTAGACTAATATTGTATCTAGAGTTGAGCTGGCCCCGTTGATATGGAATATACCTAACGTCTCTTTTAGTTTTTCACGAGCCAGTTTATAATTAATCTATGTTCGGTGATAAAGACAAACTTCGGGGAATTTTCACAACCAGCACTAAAGCAGCGTTTTGAATGGCAGTGTCCACTCTTACGTCACCCATATCACGAGGAACCTCAGAGACCAGATCCGACCAATCATAATGCAATATACCTACTTATAATTCATGTATAATATAATTATATAATACAATCGAGTTATTTATTAAGATATGTAAGTATATACATTAAAAGTATGAAAACAAAACCGACATTATCATTATCATGATAGAATTTTAGACAATATCAATTCTTTGTTCTCAAGTCTCTCGGAAACGGAGGACGGAACGGAGATTAAATAAATAAACCTAACCTTATGCCTTAAGTGTATACATTATTTTTCATAATTTACTGATACAAGATGGCTCAGTGGAAACGAGTGAATCTTAGCCGAAGGCTGCTGGTTCGTGTCTAATCGAGTACCACTGAGTTTTCTCATTAAATATTCCTACAACCACTTCGTTTTACACTTTGTTCCGCACAGATGAATTATTAAACAAATTAAAGTCACGAAAGGTCAGTAAGAAGTACTACTACTTTTTTATGTCCGCGATTGAGTCCTGGATTCTTTATGTTCGATTAAGATTTTCGCATTTTAAACACATTCTTGCGCTAAAAAGCATACAATAATGCCAATATTTTGAACAATATCCTAGAAAACAATATTTACTCACTACGCTTAGGTAAAATACTAAGTATAAACTTCCATTTTTTTTATTTTACTTTAAGCAAAATATATCACAAAGAACGGTATAAACAAACCAAATAAAAGGCCACGGCTTAAAACATACTGCTAAGCTGCAGTCGAATAAGGAAATCGATACATGCTCTCAGTGGTCGGTCGGAAATTTTATTTGCTTCCCACAAAAAACGAAAACGATTCCATTTTCTCGATTAATTAGCAGCAAACCGCAAAGGCAGGGAATGTGGGCTTTGTTCTTTTACTTTCCGTCGAGAGCGTGCCGGGAGTGGAGATGCAAATCGTTCATTCATAGAAGCGAGACGCTCTTGCAATAATTATCGCTTTATAAAATTATACCTCCGCACAATGTAGTATATTTTACTGGGTCGCACCCAGTAGTCTTAAAGTTACAATTGTAGCTTAAACTAAAACATAATATTAATATCGCTACCCATTACCTATGTGATATAAGTGTAATGTAGTAGCTCATTGTTTTAGTATTTATTTTTTCAAATATGCAGCAAATATTGCAATTAACATAAAAAATACTAACGCAACTAAAGGTGTAGACGCATTGTGGAGGCAAACTTCGTTTAACAACGCAGAGACGCGATAAAAACATTTCAACTTCTCAATTTTCAATCAGCAATGTAATTGACAGTGCAAACCAAGTTTTTATAAAATGATGTACATATTCGTCTTCGGATTAATATAATATTATGTTCCTTCCTTAAATATATATGTACGTATATTATTTAATTTACGTTTGTGATTTGAATTCATTTTGGAATAATTAATTTTGGTAGTTTGTCTTGATTAGCAAATTTAATATTGCGCTTTTGTGTTTTGTTGTTCCTTTAAATTATTTAGGATTTCTCCGTCCTGTAGTTTGTTTGGATTTTAAAACATGAACTGGTAAAGGAGATTGCGTGCTTCAGCCGCAACGTTTCAGCTTCCAGCGCAATTTAAAGAAATTATGTTTTAGTATCTTATCTAAATCTCGGGTCTTTTGTAAATTTCTCATCAAAATAATATTTGAAAAAGCTTAACAGAATATCAATTTATACGAAAATGTTTTATTGACCTTCACTTCATTATCAAGTTCATTAAAATGAATCCCAGTATCCTACTAGTAAGTAAAGATAGTGTCAATTATAAATAACTATTTTTATGTTTTTGCTATTTTGTAACCAATGTAGTAAATAATCGCTCATTTATCTATTCGTTCTGTACGAATAATGAAATCAGAGATTTAGAAATTGAATAAAAAAAAGATAATACAGCAAATCAAACGGCGGTTGGTATGGTAATGGTTTATTATTAATATATTATGTAGATTGTCAATACAATAAATATAAAGTCACTATATGGTGACACACACATACACCATAGGTGTGTATATACACATACGTAACAGAAATCTTTCACACACAGTTTTCTTGCATCGGTAATAGTTTGGTCAGTATTCATTTCGGATGTGGCCGCGAATATTCTCATTTATTACGTTCAAAAATGAGCTAAAAGTATTCAAAATATAAACATACTATATAGCTAATAGCGTAATATGTACCTTATGTCCATCTTAAATCAATACAGAATTTATATAATCTTAAGTTTTATCACATAAAATTGGAAATATCTAACAAATAAAGCTTGCCTCTTCATAATATTATTAGTATGTTTGTTAATCAGTTCACAAGTGCTTGTGAAACTGTGTTTTATTATCTACAGATATTCTTCTATAATCTCTCGGTCCCATCATGTTTTTGTTAACTTGCTTTCATTCGATTCAACTTTATTTCCGTAGCGCGCGATTTCACACGAAACGTAATCCCCTGTCGAGAGGTAAGCTCCTTGCAAAATTATTTTTAAAATGTTGTTATAAGTCTATCGCGTTCGCTTGAAGAGAAAAGTTCTCATCGTTTCAATAAAGTGTAATTATCGCGGTAAGACTTGTTTGAAGGTTCTTCGGGGAGAACAGGAATAAGGGGATATCCCGGGTCGGTTGTGAGTGCAAACGTTCTAATGTAAAAATTGCTGATATATATTAGATTACTTCTTGTCCTTATTTAGTTTATAATGGATAGTTAGAGTAAATTTATTAAAAGTAAAAAAATATCTCAATATTATGGATAAACACCCAGTTGTGTGAGTATGCTGTTAGTTGTAATGGCCGCTGTTTGCAGTGAAAGCCAGTTACGCCACACATCTCTGTCTTGTCTTTCTCCGTCGTCCAGCAGTTTGATCTGACATGATTTATTTTCTCTCTCTTTATGTGGCCGGCCCGTTTCCTATTCTATGCAATTTTTGAGCACATATCTTGTTTCTTTACTGCTTCCTAAAAACTTTAATCCGATTTTTAACTTTACGTCTATGAAGTAAGGAGTAATATATCTACTAATTGGTGTGCCTTTGGTCACGGTGCACCACACTAGTATGAGGAAAGTACCACCGCTGATTAGATCCGTTGAAGAAGACCGGGGAGGAGGCGTCGGCGCTATGCGCACCTTTTCCTCCCGCCTTTATAGCCGCTGCGGCTAAAGGGGTTCCCACTATCCCGGAATCCCTTTAGAAATGGAGCGACCGTCGGGGCGTCACGGTAACATGTGCAAGCGCTCCCGTGGCGCCCCTCGACCAGATGGAGAGGATACCGCTGATTTTTTAGTGGGTATTCCACAGAAACGCGTAAAGGCGTTTATCCAGCGCAAAAAAAGGGTAGGTACCGCTCAAGTATTCACGCTAAACAGTGAGCCAGTGTAATTACAGATATATATTATAGACAAGGACACCGCTTCTTAGTTCCCTAAATTGGTTATTCGGAGGCAATGTAAATAATGTATGTATGTATTATACCTGCGGTGGTGTTGGTGACATCAGCTCCTTTGCCAATCCTACCTATTATATGAAAAATACAACTTGCAAATGTACATCATTCTGTTAACTTTTGCGACGCGCGTTATCCATTTTATGCAACCCTGTATAACGTCACCTGTGGGAACGTCGGCTCGTGACCGCGACATGTGCTACTCTGTGACGTCGGCCGAATTAATAAAAAACGTTCGATCACGGTTATAAATCGAATATAGTGACTGTAATGGGAAACAGTACCTTTAATATGAGGAATTTATTTAATTATTTTTTATGCATTTAGTCTTATTTATAAGTGAATTGTATAGCATGCAAGCACGAGATACGATTTGGCAGCGTAGTGCATTTATATATGCTGAAGATGTAGCTATCTGCACAACGTCCCGAGGTGAGCTGGAATATGCTCTTCCAGTTTCAGTTAGTGTGGAAACAACAGTTACTAGCAGGCGTTCTAATGTTGAGTGTCTCAAAAACCCAAAACATGGTGTGTAACGACCCAGATTCACTAAATAGCTCTATTGTCATCGATGGGCAGCAAGTTGCGAACTGTGATGAATATAAATATCTGGGGACTATGTTGCATAATACAGGATGACACAAACATTTAACATCGAATGGCGGCAGCTTAGCTAAAGTAGCGATAAGTGACCGGTGTAACCTGCGACCAAAGAATGCCAGTGAAACTTAAGGGACTTATATATAAAAGTATTATCAGACCAGCTCTCACTTATGGTAGCGAAACGTGAGTCTTGACTCAGTCTTGACCATGTCCAGTCCATGCAAGTGGCTGAAATGAAGATGTTTCGATGGATGTGCAGAGTGACCAGACGTTATAAACTACGGAACGAGTACGTTCGCGGTAGTCTGGGAGTACGTGACATCGCCGATAAGCTCCAAGAAAGCAGGCTGCGCTGGTTTGGGCTTATCAGAAGAACACCAACCGAGTACATAGGAAATGTAGCGACCAATCTTAATATTACAGGGTCAAGACCCAGAATGCGACCTAAAACCAAATGGACAGATGTGCTCAGAAAAGATCTTAGTCAGTGCAATGTTACTGAAAACGATACGTCGAATAGTGCGAAGTGAAAGCAAGACTAGGAAGGCAGACCCCACCATCAGCTAGGAATAATAAATGCACAGGAGAGAGAGGTGCAATAAGCTCAAAACCTCATCCCAAGAGACCCTTACCCACTCGACAACTTACCTTACTCATATATTATATCGTTTTTTCTTAATAACAATAAAGATCAAATGTAAATATAAAAAGCGAAAACATTTTTGTTTCGTGTACTCACAATTCATCAGTTTATACGCGAAGGCTGTAGAAGGCAACAATACAAAAGAAAACAAAGCCAGCCGTCAGATATTGCATCAAAGGTCGAGATTGTAGCGATACCGTAAACCGATCCGACACAAAGGCGTCCCGTTTGCCCTTTGTTCAACCGTAACTACTTTAAACGATAGCAAATATCGACTCGTATACATTACCGGCTTGACAGACGTGTTGCTATCTATAGTGGTAACTACAGCAGCAATGGATGGACGATTGGATTTAATTGAATAATTAATGAGCTTAAGGATAGTTGTTCGGAGTACCATTAAATCGAATCAAGTTTATTTTAATTAAATATACATAATACTAGTGGAAAGAAGGTATTGCGATAAACATTTATATTTAATCAAGATTTAAACGTAAATCTAATTAGACATCAAATGTTATTTCAAAGCTTAATTATGAATTACCGTTTCTCAATGAACAAATTTAAACCAGAAGCGGCAACTTTTGGAGACTGTCAAAAAGAGAAAAGTTGCATACCTCGGAAACGTGCTTAGGCATGACAGGTATCGACTTTTCCAACTCATTATGATGGGAAAGGTCGCCGGTCGCAGGAAAACGTCTTGGCTATGCAACATCCGAGAATGGACGGGAATCGCGAGGCCGCTGAACTTTTCCACCTCGCGAAGAACAAGTAGGAGTGTGAACAAGCTGAAGCCAACCTTTGCTAGTCGGAGAGGCACTTGAAGAAGAAAAACAATGAACAAATTTATAATGTATTTTTATAAATTAAAGTATTTTGAAATATATAAATAAAAATATGTTATACAACGTCAATATTTTTGTTTAAATGATAAGTTATAACCTTATCCTCAAAAAGGAAGAGGAGGCTTTAGCCCAGCAGTGGGATATCCACAGCCAGGCAGGCACAATATTGTATTAAAGTTTTTAATGATAAAGTGATCCAATAAAGTTAGAAAATAAATTCGATGAAGTAACTCACTCAACTGGATTTTTATAAAGAACGTGATCATTGATTGTATGAAAGTATAAAAATAAATAATTATATTATTTAGTTAAGTTAGGCTTTTTTTTACTCTTTTATATATTTTTTTCTTCTCTTTTGTACCCAATAATTAATACTATTACTATTAAATATATAACGAACATTACTTATTTACTAAAAAAAATGGTATCTTAACAAACCAACATCAGCCAAAGTACGATACGATATTGCTAGGAACTTCGGGGACAGGACAGTAACGCGTAGTTAACGCGAGAGAAACCGCACAGAGCAGCAAGCAGACATACGTATAACTCGATCTATTGGATATTTAGAACAAACTATCAATATCCAGTATGAATATAATTATAAAATATATACCTTAACGTCCGACACATACACTAATTGAACAACCATTCCAAATTCAAAATCAAATTGCACAATTATATACATTAACAAAAACAGCGATACAATGCATCGCTATTGTGTTTCCTGTCACTGTGTTGTGTCATTTAATGTGCCTGTCATTGTACCTGCTTACTTTAAATAGCTTAGAGAAACACATAGTTATATAAATTTCAACGTTACAGAATAAAGTTTATTTTTATTTAGGTATACACCTATAACACCTGTCAGGTACTTGTGCTCATCGAAAACGCCTGTCAATTTTTTTTAAACTTAACAAAGAATGAACAAAATCGTATAAAAATTTCAAGCTTACAGCAACAAGTTTTTATTTAAATTTTATGTACACTCAAAAATATAGGAGTTGGTGACGTGCAGGCGAGTCTTTACCGTGCGAGGTTACCGTACTTATCATGCTATGACTTATCACTATAAATTCCTAGCCTTACAGGCATACCGTGGCTCGGAGGGTTCACTAGCTCTTGGTCCAGAAAATAAATAATATATTGTATGTGTGTATAAGTGCTTATTATCTTTGTATGTGATTAAAATTCCCATCTACTTGTACTATACAGTACTTGCATAAAATGCACGACAAGTAGTATATACTTACTACTGTTGTAGTTGTTACGTATCGTAGCGTAGTCACATCTACGCGAGTACACGATCAGCCTAATTTAGTTTTAGCACACGTGTAAACAACTCAACCGCAAGGAACGATTCAATTCCACTTAATTAGTTTTGGTAATTTGCATCAACGCATTATCGAAATTATTATAATCTAAGTTATCGTAATTAAACCGCAACCTAGTGTTATATTTAATTAAGATTATTCGTCAGTTTGCGATGTTGTCAGTTTAAAATGATGCACTTATTGGTAGAATACAAAAAGACGTTATGTACTTAAAAAAAAAGCCCATACGTACATATTAGATACTTTTTTCGATACAATATATTTAGTTCCAGTGTTGGTGTAAAATATTTTTGTTAAAGAGAGAGCCTGGTCTGCCCAAAAAATGAGTAAAGATCTATCTACGATTTATCTCTATACTTGCTAACATAAAAACATGTTGTTAATCTTAACTCTTAAAACAAGAACCCACACGCAATTTTGTCGTCGACTCTTAAAAAAACAGTATCCAGTAATTTTAAATGTTATTTATGTCGGCATACAAGCAAGATTACATAACGCTCTCGATTTCAGGCACTCTTTGTTAATATTACACACGACGTCTCGTAAATTATAAATATTTTAAGGACGAGTTGTATACAATTATCTAAACTCTACTTAACCGTTACCATAAAATCAAAATATGTACTTTATTAAAGTAGGCCTTACCAGCACTTTAGTGTCGTCGTATTTTAAGTTTTTTTAATTTAAGGCTACCACCGGTTCAGATGGTAGATTCTACCGAGAAGAATCGTTAAGAAATAAACATATATCATATTTTCAATATGATTAGTGTTCGTTTTCTAGATAATAGCGGTTGTAGAACACACACTTTACAACAGTCGCACTAAATAATGTTGTAGAGAAAAACCTGTCTCCGTATTAACGCAAAAACTATTGAATTTGTTTATGTAAAACTAAGGACTGATAAAGGCTGTTCGTTCATATCAAAATTACGCGATTTATTTTTGTAATATTTTGTACGTTGAGAGTTGGGAACTGGATAATCGTCGGGTCTTCTTACTTAAGACTAACTAAATGATTTTAAAAAGGCGTTAAAATGTTCCCCCAAATTAAAAACGGTCACCTTTGCCATAGACAAGTGCATTGTTAGAAATATTAAACATTCAAACGAAAAATGTTAAAACCAAAACGATTTTATTTATTTATTTAAGCCTCTTTAATTCCTTAGTATTAATAAAATTTACAGATTATTTTTATTTATTACTTAATATTATTTTAACTAAGGACCTCTCGACGAGTATAGGCCTCCTCCATCTCGCTCCACTTTTTCCTATCTTGGGCTGTTCTTATCCAGTCATTGTTTGCGAATTTTATAAGTTCGTCTTCCCATCTTTCCAGGGGGCGACCTCTTTTCCTTTTCCCGGGGGGGCCAGCCCATGTAGTAATTTTTCTAGTCCATCTCTCTTTATCCTGACGTGCAATGTGACCAGCCCATTTCCATTTAAGTTTCTTGCAGTGGGTTAACGCATCAATAACTTTTGTCTTTTCTCTTATTTCACTGTGTCGTTTCTTGTCTATGAGTTTCAAATTAAGAATGCTTCTCTCCATGGCTCTTTGGCATTTTTCAATTCTTTCTTTCGTGTGCGTATTATAGATCCAGGTTTGACTTGCATATGAGAGGCAAGGTAGAAGACAGGAGTCTAGGACTTTCTTTTTTAATCTTAAAGGTAACTCAGATTTTAGAACTTCTTTGTGGCTCCAGAACTTGTTCCATGTCATTTTAATGCGTCTCTTTAATTCGTCGCGGTGTCTTGATTTTGAGAAAGATATTTGTTTGCCTAAATATATGTATTCATCAACATATTCCAGTTGTCGACTCTCCACAATTATGGGTCTTTGAGTTGTGTTACACATGATTTTTGTTTTTTCGATGTTTAATTCTAGACCAATATTGCGACTGACGTAGTTAAGTTCGTTGATCATTTCTTCAATTTGTGATGCGGTTTCTGAGAGCAATACGATGTCATCTGCGAAACGTAGGTTGCTAATGTAACTTCCTTTAATATTAATACCTTTTTTTGACCAATTTAGTTGTTTCATGATGTCTTGTAAAACAGTTATAAATAATGTCGGGGACAGGGGGTCGCCTTGTCTTACACCTCTGCAGATATTTATTTCGGGGCCAGTTTTATCCAGTTTTACTCGGCTAATGCTTTTTTTGTAGATGTCTTGTATTAGCTCAATTGTTTCTAATGGCATATTACATTCATGTAGAGCTTTCCATATGCTAGCGTGGGAGATTGAGTCAAAAGCTTTGGCATAGTCGATGAATGCACAGTATAAGGGACATCTTTGTTCTTGGTATTTTTCTATTATTTGTTCTAGAACGTGGATATGGTCCATTGTTGAGAAAGATTTCCTGAACCCGGCTTGTTCTACGGGTTGGAATTTTTCAGTGATTTCAGATATGCGTCGTTCTAGACATGAAGCAAATAACTTGTAGAGACATGGTTGTAGACTTATTGGTCGGTAATTTGCAATATTTGCGGGGTCTCCCTTTTTATAAAGTAAGATGATGTCAGATTTGGCCCATTCTTTTGGAATTTGTCTGGAGTCTAGTGCTTTATTGAAAAGTGCTGTTAAATAGGGTGTCAGTGCATACCTTCCTGCAATGATTATTTCGTTGGGTATGTTGTCAGGGCCACTGCTTTTACCTTTCCTTAGAGATTCAATTTTCATAAGGATTTCGTTATTTGTAAATCGTTGAAGTGGTGGTGGGTGAGAAGATGGTCCGTTTCTTGGTGTTTCGCGTAGATGTTTAGTTAAAGGGTCTATACTAGAGTATAAATCCTTGTAAAAGTTAGTGGTTATCTCTATTACTTTTGACCTCGAAGTTATTTCTCTATCAGATGATTTTTCCTTTACAGTCGGGATCCAGGTTTTTGTCGAATTTAGTTCTTTGTATCCTTTTTTCAAACATTCAAACGAAAAATGTTAAAACCAAAACGATTATTTAACCAAAAATTATCACATAAGAATATGTACCTCGGACGTCTTAATTAGATGAAAGTGCTTCGCAGATTTAAGTCCTGTAAAAAAAAAAACCAAAAATGAATGATATAACATTTATTACCATCAACGAGGATTAGGTAATGAATGATTACACGAACGTCTCACGAATATAGCAGCCTCAGATATTCTCCATATCCGATATTTATCAGACGACAACTGACAAATACCGCCATTCGTTCCTCGCCCGCGCTCGCCTCGAGCGATATCGCCCATCAATCGAAGCTATAACTCACAGTTTAGCTGGCTTAGCGAGTGCGCTATTGGAGTATGACCCCTAAAACCATTAAACTAAGGAGTAGATTTGCAGATGTTAATGAAACCAGAATTAATCGTCTTGAGTGATTGTTTCTTCGATTTAAATAAGAGTAATTTATTGAAATTACAAATGAATTTAACAAGAAATTACTATGTGTTGATTGATACTTGAATTGATAATCTTTTCAATTATCCCGAGAAAATGAATAGAAGTAAGATTAAAACAAAAAAAAAATGTGTAGAAAAACAATTCTATATGAGGTTCATTGAAAAAGACATTTTATAATTTAAGCTGTATTAACGTAATATTTAATACGAGATGGTAAGTTATACTACGTTTATATATATATATATATATATATATATAACAGTCAAGTAAATTGAACTCACACGTTAACCCGCTACAAAAAGAATAACTTATCCAATCACAAGTTCATTTCAGGGGTAACGAAGCTATTTCAGCAATAAAAGCAGTTTTCCTAACAGAATACCGCCCAGCGCTGCGACCAAACGAGATTAGCTCTGAAGAGTCCCTCGCGCCCCCCTTCCCCACCACTCATTGGGTGAAATTAAATCAAGGTCGGTAGCGAAGTATTCTTTCACTAACGAAGCGGCTCATATAAAAATCTTGTGGGAAAATTAAAATTTAAAAAGTTCCTCGACTCGTCGGGACGAGGTCGCGCGAAATATTAACACTCCAGACTTGATTGTGTCGGGTTGGTACACATTAAGGGCTGAGCCAAAGTAATTGTTGTGGAAAAAAAAACAAAATTATACGTCATTTTATAACGAGGTTTTCAAGTGAATTATTTTTTTATTACATTTAGGGGTCGTCTATGACATCGTTAACGGAGGAAGCTTTGAGAATGTTTTCACATTTAATATTTCCAATTAAAAAAAATTAAAAAACACGGAATAGCCAAGTTCTTTCTCCCATATAATATGGAGCCTCAAAGTTTTACACGACACCAAGTTTAAAGGTAAGTAAAAGAAGCAAGTTTCGAAGTTGAGGAGCAAGAGTTAATTAAGAGGTCGGGCGGCATAATTTAGTAGTGACCACTTAATAGCTTCGCCGTGATTTGCATTCATTCGCTGATAGAGAACCAGAGGTATATTAGTGAACGGGAATAATGCGTCTTAAGCGCAAATCACAGTTCGAATACAGGATTTCGTTATTCAGGACAAAAAGATCAACAGGAAATTTTGTAAAAATTTGATAAAATTATTGGTGACTAAAACGATTTCCATCACTCGATTTTCTTATGATTCATATTAGTTAGGACATTAAAGCAGCTTGCATCCATATTGTAAGAGAGAAAGTCTTACGAAACAGTTACATGTCTATTTTACGAGGTGTTTTTGTCTTCCGTTCTGTAGACTGATATTGATTTTGATAAAGTTCCGAAACTTTAAAAACGGGGAAAGGGAGGGAGATTATGAATTTGAGTACCGCTACCGTAACAGTATTAAAAATTAATTGGCTTATGAATAATTTCGATTATTTAAAACAATATACCAAAAAATCTGATGAAAGGAAATTAACTAACATCAGTTAAAATAGCTGATATTTTAACTGATGTTATCATCGCTAGTACTTTAACAATGGAAAGATACAGATGAATGTTACTTTAACATTTATTTAAAAACTGATATGTAACAGTAATTGCCTAACATATATTTTTATATACAATATTATAGAATTGAAAAAATAACCATTAAATCATGTACAAATTTCGTTTACTAATAACATATACGAATTGTAATGATACTAATATTTATATGCGTTAGGTATATAAGTTAAGAAGCAGTAACATTGAAAATATGGTTGTTATATAAACGTGCGTAAATGCCAACTTATGAAGGTATCTTTTAATCAATCGGCTGATCAAATCGACGAGCAGCAGAGCTAATCTCTAAGAGGTCACTGTGTTATGTTGAAAAGCGACTTATGATGATACACTTTTTCGTTTCCGATACTTCAATGATTATAATTAGTAATAAATAATGAAATTTTATGTAAATGACATGTGTAAAATGAAATTCTTCTCCACTTGTAACCACCAACGCGAATTGGAAAAACTTGTGGGAATAAGTTTCTTAACTTTTCCTCAAAAGGAGAGGAGGCCTCGGTCCAGTAACATGCACTGTAAATATCTACTTCTCATATTATATATGCTTACATACAGACGTCATCATTTCCATATAATATATAAGCATATTATCCTTACATAGATAAACATCAAGTTGGCATTTTTGAAAATTTCATGAGTAATGTTATTAATTTAATGGAAATTATAAGTCTATATAATTATAGCGATAATTATACCTTATACGAAATTAAAAACTTATTCGAATTTTAATACAGAGAAAATTTAAGTTTAAAAAACAGCAACGAAATATTTTAACTAGAAGTAGTTGTACCTACTAGTTTTCTTCAGTCGAGCTAAACAACTGGTCATTTAACTCGCGTTGCGGACGGCTTATATATGTATCTGTTCCCGAGTTGGCAACTTTCCGCAGGTGGCCTCGCACCCGCTCGTAATCCTGAAGCTGATAACACCGACCACTGCCACTAATTATATTAAGTTCCAGTAAAAAGCACAGTTTGCTCGAAAACTGTACTTGTGGAAGTGTAGAAGATAGGACAATTTAAAGTACGACTCTATTTTTACACTTAACGTTTTTTATTTATTTTTTTAGATTTAAGATTAAAATTTTAAATGAAAAAGTAAATATAATTGAACAGTAGTAACGGACTAGCGATATTGATGACCATCAAACTTTGAAACAAAAAGAAGGATAGTAATCCTTCTTTTTGGTACGCAGACGAATGTAAGTTCAGTATTTATGAAACTAGCTCCTTACTTACTAATATTATTTTGTCAAATAAGACATCGTTAGATTTATCTTAGAAAGGGCCCCTTGAATCTGATATTCTCTAAGACATGTAGTGTAATAAAGGAATTCTATACACTAAAATTCGAGGAATCGCCTGTCTAAGCCCGACTTGTTCTAGCGTATCATTTCTGTTTCGGTTTTAATTAAAACGAGTGCAATCATTGAAGCAGTGATAATATAATATCGGGCAGCTTTGAACTATCTCCAGTTGTCTCCAGCGTTTGGAGAAGATAGAAGATTGAGGTATTTTTTTTATTTTAATATAATGCTGTAAAAAGTTTTGATTTTGATATTAACACAGGTTTTATCTAGAATCTACCGGTACTTGTTAAAAACAACAACAAAAAATTGGTTAGTGTTTTACAAAATAAAAAACAATAAGTTGATAAATAAAAAAAAAACTATGTCTTTAAAATAAATCTCTTTAATATTGTTTTATACCACGAATGACACAATATTTTAACTAATAAAATATTGTGAGTGTCGGTATTGACGCCACAATTCTGAGATGCGGTGATATTAAATATTTGCGGTCTACATCCCCGTAGAAGCGCCTGCGGTTATATTACTTGTACATTTCTTTCGTTTTCTTTTTACCTACTACTGCGTAGTGTTGGACAACAGAACTATCAAGTATCGATTGCTATGTATATTTGGTGAGTAGACTCAGCTCTGCAGCATTCGCGGTAAAAAAAATTAGAATGTTGACTGATGTTGATACGGCTCGCCTAGTATATTTTAGTTATTTCCACAGTATAATGTCTTATGGCATTCTACTCTGGTGGCATAAGAATTGTGACGTACATACTGTTAGCACCAGGAAAAAGCTTAAACTTGAAACTACTGTTACCAGATTACACAGGGTTAGTAAGTCTTTTATGGGACAATGTATACGCTTTTACAACAGGATCCCAGAAAGCGTTCAAAAATGCACAATTGTGAAATTTAAAAGAATTGTTAAGGAACGCTTGTGTGCAAAAGGATATTACACAACCAATGACTTTTGGATGACTGCACACGTTGGGAATGAAACGATCGCCTCCAGGGTATTTCAAATAAAGAAAAAATCTGTTATTGTATAAATTGCATATATTGTAAAGATGAGATTTATATATAAAAAAAAACCCGCTGAGTTTCTTTCGCCGGCTCTTCTCAGGACTGAGGTGTTTATTTCCGAACCGGTGGTAGATTTAAGACAATCAATAAGTAAGTGTAACGCTTTTATATTGAATAAAGATTTTGACTTTGACTTTGACTATATCAGAGTCATAGACAACAATAATAAAACTATTCTGTTTAATATATTTCACCTTTAAGTACGTATTTACAGAGCTATGCTTACAAAGCTTGAATGCCTGGGACGTTGGTAACGTTGGTTGGTTGGAACGTTCGTTGGTAAGGATGCTAGAGAATCGTTTAAGTTCATCATGCCTTATTTTCAAAAGCCACTTATTGCTTTAACTCGAATTGGAGTTAATAATGTTGGTATAGTTTGTATCTCTTAAAATTTTGACTTTAAGGATATTATTCAACGAGACATTATACGTCGATATAATATAAAAACTTTATGGCGTAGGATTATTTATATTACGATTACAATGTTATTTATAACAGTAATAGTAATTTCTGAGTCGATGTAGAAATCTATAAGAGCAAGGACCAAGATCGAAATAAATGATTTAATAATCTTTGACTTTATATATAAATCAAAATTAAAAAAAAACAACTGTATAAATGTTTGGAATAATAGCATTAATGATAGCACCATTTTCCCATCGAATCACAACTCCAACTTTCAGGGCGAAAATGAATCGGCCTTATACTAATATACTAGTAGAACAGGTATTCGGATCTGGAAACGATAAGGTTTATTATTTTTAAAAACATACTTGTTCTTGTTTAATTAAATATGACGTAATTAATGATTATATAGGTATTCGATTATTGAACTGTATTTGTAGTGAATCGTCGCGCAATACATCAGGTATAATTCAATGTTATTATGTTGTAAGCAAATTGAGCCGCAAGCAATTTACATAAATGGCGTCAGCTCGAGCGCCGAACCGAAGGAATAACACTGTAAATTGACTTAATAAGACCTCAGTAATTCATTGGAAATTAGAACGCCGAGACGGAGTCTGAACGTGTCAACAGCAGGAATCACGGTCTATAGAGCACTCCACGCGTTCGACCCATAGACAAACAAATATAAATAGAGTCAATATCGATAAACACCTTTCTAGAAATATTAATTTAATTACTGGAGATAAGTTAGCTTAGTACCTTTTATGTATTTATAAATATATCTATTCTGCCGCAAAACAGAAGTACTTTGTATTGTTGTGTTCCGGTTTGAAGGGTGAGTGAGCCAGTGTAATTACAGGCACAAGGGACATAACATCTTAGTTCCCAAGGTTGGTGGCGCATTGGCGATGTAAGCGATGGTTAACATTTCTTACAATGCCATTGTCTATGGGTGTTTTGATGACCACTTATTATTATGAGGAGGACAACAGTCGGGATACGGTGCTGCTGCACGCACTAGCGGGGAGGGGCGCAATTACCTTCGCCCCCTGAGGAGAGCTCAGCCGAACCACGAGCGGAGCACAGCACGGGAGGTGCCGCGGTTGCGTTATCGTACTGGCCTGGCTTCTCAATTAACAGCTGATAATTATATTGTTAGAATGGCGCAACGAAGGCGTTTCAAGCAATTTGTTGCAGCAGAAGCTTTTTTGATATAATATTTACAATAAGTAGGCAGACCGAAAGATGGGTCACGTGATGGTAAATAATCAACAACGAAATATTAACCATGTTTTGCCTGTTGCCATTTCATCCACCCTACATTTATCCGGTTCCACACATCCCTGTCATTGTCACCATCGTCTGGATTAATGAACCCAGGTAACGAAAATCCAAGATAACTGGTAGATGGACACCCTTTAGAGCTATTTGGGAACAATACTATCAAAGATCACGTTTAAATATTATTATTTACTTCACTTAGGTAATCTTTAAATGACCCCTTACAGTCAATTTATTTAAAGAAACGTTGCAATATTATTTCGTGTTCTGAATACGAACTTAAGAATGTATTAAAACATCAAAAGAAAAGTAATAAAATATAGAAAGGTCTTTGAACCCAAAACTCGTTGATATAAAACCTGACAAAAAATATTTTTTCAAGAACCTTTTACGGGGTTTATTCTTTGTAATCGTTATTTCTCGATGAGTTCAATTTTATAAGCGCCTTTATCTCACCTGCGGTCCCAATACGAGCATCGACGGAGGCTGAAGTGGTTAATTGAAATTCGACATTCCGTAAACGGAAATCGTGAGGCTCTACTCGTTTTACAGGGCCGACCTTGTACTTACCAAAATATTTGCGATTGAATTTTCTTGTGTTATTTTGTATATTCGTCCACTTCTGGACTTCCGATTGATTTACTATTACGAAAATATTGAGAGCCGATGTAAATACAAAAAAATGAAAAAAATATATCGAAGTATTTTTTGCATTCCTTTATCTTATTGTTAGTTTAAAATGTTTGTTTTTGAAAGTTATTTTAATTGGGTAACTGCGTGTATGGTTGTGTTCTTGTATATATGGTTATGTATGTGTTGTCTGTGAGTGGCGGGGTGTCCGTATATCATGTTAATGTTTCTTGCGCCTCACATATCTTGAGTACATAATTATGATGACGCGTGTACTCAGGTTAGAAAATTTCGTTTCATTTAATCATATGTTGTACATACCTTTGATATTTTTAAAGCGTTTTTTTTTTAATATAAGGAGTATTGATTAACCTGGTGACAGTTAATCTGAACTGTAGTTATTGTAGTCCCTGTTTTATGAAATATAATTGTTGAATGATATTTTGGCGACCAAATCAACAAATAAGACTATGTGCCACATGAGTGCCGTCGGTCCGCGTTGTAGACGCTTGTTGGGTTAAGCTTTAATTTCTTCCTCAAATTGATATTAGCGAGAAATTACTTGTATGATATAAAAATCAATACATTAATTTATTTTGTATTATTATTTTTGCTTTGCGTATTATGTGAGTTGTATACGGCATCTTCAATTTAATATTATATCACATGCCTATGACGTATTATCTGTATACTATTATACTTAAGAGTTAATCGGGAACAATAGGACACGCACGCAAACGAATGAATATACTTCTGTAAGTCTTCTTTAATATAGTCTAGTATAAAAATATTAAATCGCGATGGGATGAGACAAATGTATCACAAGTAACAGCTTGTGAATGTCCCACTGCTGGGCTAAGGCCTCTTCTTTTCTTTCGAGGAGAAGATTTGGAGCTTATTCTACCACGCTGCTCCAATGCGGGTTGCTGGAATACACGTGTTTTTTTTTATTGCATAGGAAGGCTGACGAGCATATGGGCCACCTGATGGTAAGTGGTTACCAACGCCCATAGACATTGGCATTGTAAGAGATGTTAACCATCACTTCCATCACCAATGCGCCACCAACCTTGGGAACTAAGATGTTATGTCCCGTGTGCCTGGAATTACACTGGCTCACTCGCCCTTCAAACCGAAACACAACAACACCAAGTACTGCTGTTTTGCGGTAGAATATGTGATAAGTTGGTGGTACCTATCCAGACGAGCTTGCACAAAGCTCTACCACCAAGTAACAATATGACAGAATTTCTGTGAAATTTGACAAATGCGGGTTTCCAAGTTAAGCACGAGATGAATTATAATCACATAATATTAAACATCAAATCCAGTGGTGCTTGCTCGGGTTTGATCCCAGGATCATCAGTTAAGATTCACGCGTTCTTACCACTGAGCCATCTCGGTTTTGTATCAATTATAAAAATGATAAATACAGATATAGTTATTCAATACCGTACTTATAGTGTCTCACATGCGTTTTTATGAAACCCGGAGGGTGATCGGACATCGTACTCATCGCATACGTCATTATAAACGTTACCGTCCTCTCGTGGCCTATTGAAATGTAATTTTATTCCTTGCATGTTTCACGTACTCCCTCGAGTCTGACTCAAGGGCCATTGCGCCAGACGATATTGTGCATTTTAAATTAAATTCCAATTTTAAAATTAAAACGATTTAAATAAAATCTCATTATCATACTTAGAGCTGAATTGAAACCCCACACTTGAACTGATACCATAGTAACGTGTTTAAATTAATTAAGTTATTATCGATAAATAATAATAGATTATAAACCAAATCTCATAAACTAATCTCGTGTAAATAAACCACGGCACGACTTGGTACGGCTTCATCAAACGTATCCCTTTCTAGAATGTAATAATGCCCTTTGTAGTGATGTGTGTCACGAATCCCTATTAACAGTCGACTGTCCTATTCTCTTCCATCTGTACGAAAGAGATAGAGAGCAAGTAAGAAGCCAAAGAAATAATAGAAATAAATGAGTGGATTAATTGAACTATATGACTCGCCTTGGTTCGATTCGGGCACTGATTTCTTTATTGAAAACTAGCCGTGGCATCAGCCGTCGTCATTAAGTTAATATCACACCAGGCCAAGTGAAATGAGTAATGGATTAAATATATGAGGTATTAGTCGAGCTTTTTCCACCACAATACACCACTAAGAGTTGGTGGGCGAAGTTGCGGTAGAATATATTAACCCAGAATATGCCAATGTTAGCGAAATGTGATGCTTATTAAAAATGTCTAAAACATTTGACAAAACGAAAATTGTATTATATTATATTATATTATATTATATTATATTATATTATATTATATTATATTATATTATATTATATTATATTATATTATATTATATTATATTATATTATATTATATTATATTATATTATATTATATTATATTATATTATATTATATTATATTATATTATATTATATTATATTATATTATAAATTTCATACTTCACGGTATGCAGTATGAAATTCACTTAATTGCAACTCGGCTTGGCATTGGCTACTTAACTATTCTCTTAATTTTAACTCAATTAAATATTTTACTAAACAAGTTGCTCGTGGCTAGATGTTGCTATGTATAGATATTATATATGCCAAGGGCGATCAACAAGGCGTAACGTTACCATTGCGCTTTCGAGCGTAAGATCAAAGATCTCTCACTCTTAAGTTAGAAATTTTAAACTAGTTTATATGGCACTCTCGCTAGTACTCAAATTAATATACAGCAATATTAATATTATATATATATATTTTTTTTATATATATTTCGTATGTATATATATATATATATATATATACATACGAAATATATATGCATATAATGTAATATCGACTAGTTCCGCGGAGTGGTTCTTTGAGACAGGAAATGCCTTAAGCACATGTGGTAAGGATGCGCAATGTGAGGTGGTGAAATTCAGCGGTCAGGATTAATCCTAACATACTATCTCTTGAGAATTGGGGCGTTCACGTTCATTGAGATAAGTACCAACCTACTCATCAATATTATTCTACAGTCAATCTTGAATACATTATTTTATGTTTTGATTTGAACGACGAGCGAACCAGAATAATTAAAAACTTATGGGAGCATTTCAGGCTCAAAGAAAGTTTGATGTTTGAACAGTAAACAGTAATATTTTTTGTGTTTTTAATACCTACAGGCAAAAAACCCCACTATCGATTACAACATTTTCTAACCTACTAATTAGTATTTTAAATGTAAGAAATCTTAGTCCTGGTAATTTTACATAATTGGTACCTCTATCCCTAGATAGAGGTACCTTCTCGGCGTTTCGGAAATACTTCACTATCGTAATTAAAACGCGTTGATAATATATCAGGGAGTCTGCGGCGACACACGAGCCCAGTCGTTATCACATCGACACAATATTCATAAAGGATTCGAGCAGTATTGTTCTATATCGCTCCGAAATATGTGGAATAATATGAAAAGTAGTAACATTCGATAATATGTAATAAGTTGTCGATATCATAATATTGAGTATATTATTGCATTGATAAGAATGGGTCACCTGATGTTAAGTGGTAAGAAATGGCGCCCATAGGCAATGGAGATGGAAGAAATATTGACAATTCTTTATATCGCCAATGTGCCACCTCAACCTTGAAGACGAAGATGTTACGTCCCTTGTGCCTGTAGGTATACATCTCACTCTCTCACTCATCCTTTAAACTACAGTATACTACTAAGTATTGCTGTTTCATCATCACCATCGTCGTCATCCCTTTGTAGCCTGCTGGACTTGGGCCTCATCAATTATTATTGCTGAGTGGTACCTATCCAGACGGGCTTGCACAAAGTCCTACCATCTAGTAAATGACAGCTTAAGGAATAACTATATTAATCCAGTTGTCCATTTGACTGGAATAAGCTCGTAACCGTTTTTCTCAAAAGAGGAGAGCCTTAGCCCAGCGGTGGGACATTCGCAGGCTTTTACTGTCCATTTCACTATAGCACTTACCTATTAACATTATATTAACATTAATAACTATTTTGTACATTTTTACATAAAAAGCTTTCAATAAAAAAATTAAGAAATAGAAATAAAAAAGTGTTAATACACCACATAATACAGTGTTAAGATACAAATTATTTCACCAAATGCCTTTTTGGATGACAACTACACACGGATAATATAATATAATATATATCAGTTTGTGGTCATAGAAATAATTCAATTTCGAATACAGCGCTGTAAATGATGACAAGCGACTTATGACGATAAACTATTTTTAACCGACTTCAAAAAAAGGAGGAGGTTATCAATTCGTCGGTATGTTTTTTTTTTTTTTTGACGTTGTTACCTCATATCTTTCGTCTGGATGAATCGATTTCGATGATTTTTTTTTTATTTGAAAGGTGGTGCTTTCCCATTGGTCCCATTTTTTTTTGGTCCAGTTTTGACAATGGAATCCATGGGAAAACCATATAAGTCGTAAATTTGCATGAGGTATGTGCGCGACAAATGGACGAATAACTCGATATCTATTCAACGGATTTCGATGATTTTTTTTTATTGGAAAGAGTGTACTTCAAGGCTTGTTTGATGACAGTTTGGTTAGATTCTGATTATAGAATCCATGACAAAGTAACGGAAATCTTCAATTCTTAGTAGCAAACTAACGATACACGGCCGAATCTTTTATGTGCTATCTAGATTTTTCATTCACCTACCATAACATCGTTATGATCAAGTAATTGTAGTACTATTGTATAAAACACTTCTTTATATACCGTCAATAGTTTTCGCAGCGCACGCGAAATAATAACTTTTATAGGCAACAGTTTCATACGTTGGGTTACGTTGCTCCATTTTAAGTAGGGATCTATAAGATTTTGAAAATATAATATAGCCTATGTTACTCGGTAAAGACGTAGTTTTCTAAGGGTGAAAGAATTTTTAAAATCGGTCGAGTAGTTTTTGATTTATATCGTAATAAAAAATCAAACAAAAATCAAATCTTTCCTCTTTATAATATGAGTTATGCATGTAAGCATTAGTATATATGTATATGTTTGTAATTGAAACATATTTGAACATCTCCTAAAAGTTGAGACCAATTTTGAAAATTATATATATATATATATATATAGAATCGTATATGTACTCTTATATACAGGTTATATTTATTGATATTTATATATTGATTACTAGTGTTTTTCCCGCGGTTTCACCCACGTAGTTCCCGTTCCCGTGGGAATATGGGGACTAAATGTAGCTGTTACTCCCTGATAATGTTGCTTTCCATTGGTGAAAGAATTTTTTAAATCGGCTTAGTGGTTTAGGCGTGAAAGCGTCACAAACACCCTTACTTTCGCATTTATAATATTAGTTAGGATAATATAGATACTTCCCCTTTTTTTAATATACAGACATTCCGTCATATTTTTAGGTGAAGAATGGTATAACACAACATCTATAAACATACAGTTTATTTAATTATTACTAGAAATAATTATTTGATTATGTTATGGCTGCCCAACACCCCACCAACTAAATCTATTTAATCAAAACATGTTAATTTATATTCATACATTTAACTATATTAACTAATATTTATTAATTACTAGCTGCCCGTCCCGACTTCGTACGGGTAAATTAAAAAAATTATCCCGTGCATTTTTTAATCAATAAGATATAAACATTCACCAATCGATTTATTCGCCCATACAGTACAGTTTATATATGTTCAGTACAGGGCATATAATAATTCTATTTCCTACTAATATAATAAACACGAAATTTTGTATGGATGTATGGACATTTGTTACCCTTTCACGTAAAAGTACTGAATGGATTTTAATGAAACTTTACAATAATATAGCTAATACATCAAAATAACAAATAGGCTATAATTTATAAAGCTATTAATAATTATTAATTTATAAATTGACCAAAATATAACAATAAGAATTTTAAAGAAGATAACTTTTGTCTCTTACACTATATCATTTGGACAAATGTTTTAAAAGTTACGACGATGACAAAGTGAGTGCGCGACACTATGCAGCAGTACACTGTGGGAGAAGAATTCGGTCATCGGCTCATCGCTGGGTGTGCGACTCGCATGCAGGAATACGTCATCGATGGTTGTCCGTTTTGCGGTTTTTCAAGTCCCTAGCGATTGCTTAAAGACGCACTTTACCTGTATGTAATTTATTAATAGGTAGGTTTTTAGTGCCAGGTTGCATACCTTCGGGTTGTAGCGGAATGGGCCGGCACACCCAGCCGGAGTTACCACTCTCTCACTTAAAATCGGCGTAAAGTAATAGCTACGCTACCATAATTTTGAGTGCAAATAACAAAATGCTAAACACACAATGTCTTACTGCTACCCTATGACAACCAAAAGTTCTAAGACCTGTCGTTTTCAATGACCGCCTTGGTTGATTTTAGTGAGAACTCTTATCACATGTACACTTATTATAGTGCATGCTCAAACAATGTCCATTCCCTGCATCGCTAATGCGCCATCAACCGTAGGAACGAAGATGTTATGCCATATGTGCCTGTAGTTTGATAGAATAAAAAAAATTGTACGCTTGCTCTTTTATGGTTTTAACTATACTCAACGGCGTAGATAGGCGGCGGGCTATTTAATATTAACTATAAATATATTAAGTCAAACTACAGGAATTCATAATAAGTCCACTGCTGATTATTTAAAGAATAATCATCAACTTCAAAATAAAAAAAAAAACCGTTACTAAAGTTTTTCTTAACAGAAATGCATTTCATACATATTAATTTCAAATCACAGATTTTCAAATTTCAAGCAAACATTTATCCTTTACTTATATTTATGCGGGCAACAGCTAGCGTACGGGCGACAGCGGGACGCGGGGCGCGCAAGCGGTTGCATCACGCGTTTGTATGATGGGTGTTGGACCGCCTGAATTTATTTAGTGCGCGATAATTTTAAAATTACGATTACTCCTAAGATATTGATTTAAATTGGGTGGTGTAAAGGGCAATTATAATATACATTAAATGCTTAAAGTAAATAACGTATTTATTTTAATAAGGATTAATATCATATCCGTTTTTATAGCTTTCCAATTTTACCATTTTTATGTAAACATTTTTTAAACATTAAAATGGGTATAGTTAGCTATCCTTAAAAGATAGACATATGCCATCGCGGACTTTTTTGTAGATCTATGAAAGGGGAACAATTTCACCATACATTATTTTGTTATAACTCAAAGGGATTGTACAGCGTTTTCGATGAAAGCTCCCAATCGACTCGTTTTTTTTCCGACTTCTTCAACAATTATCGCTATATTTCAACAAATTTACAGAAAACATTAATGCATTATACACGTAAACCTTCCTCTTGAATCACTTTATCCATTGGTGATAACCGTATGAAAATCCGTTTAGTACTTTTTTAGTTAAGCGCGTTTATACAGAAAGACACTAAATGCGGGGGACTTTGTTTTATAATATTTAAGGAAGCGGTTGCATCACGCGTTTGCATGATGGGTGTTGGACCGCCTGAATTTATTTAGTGCGCGATAATTTTAAAATTACGACTACTCCTAAGATATTGATTTAAATTGGGTGGTGTAAAGGGCAATTATAATATACATTAAATGCTCAAAGTAAATAACGTATTTATTTTAATAAGGATTAATATCATATCCGTTTTTATAGCTTTCCAATTTGACCATTTTTATGTAAACATTTTTTAAACATTAAAATGGGTATAGTTAGCTATCCTTAAAAGATAGACATATGCCATCGCGGACTTTTTTGTAGATCTATGAAAGGGGAACAATTTCACCATACATTATTTTGTTATAACTCAAAGGGATTGTACAGCGTTTTCGATGAAAGCTCCCAATCGACTCGTTTTTTTTCCGACTTCTTCAACAATTATCGCTATATTTCAACAAATTTACAGAAAACATTAATGCATTATACACGTAAACCTTCCTCTTGAATCACTTTATCCATTGGTGATAACCGTATGAAAATCCGTTTAGTACTTTTTTAGTTAAGCGCGTTTATACAGAAAGACATGAAACGCGGGGGACTTTGTTTTATAATATTTAAGGAAGCGGTTGCATCACGCGTTTGCATGATGGGTGTTGGACCGCCTGAATTTATTTAGTGCGCGATAATTTTAAAATTACGACTACTCCTAAGATATTGATTTAAATTGGGTGGTGTAAAGGGCAATTATAATATACTTTTCGTTTCTGACGTTTAACAGAGTGGACCTATATCGTGAGCTCCCGATAATTTAATTGCAAAACCATTAAATAACATGCCTAATTGCAACAAACGTACTTTTCGCAAAAAGTGTGGACGCATTGAAGTGTAGTGTATATACATTTATCCACCTACAATTATAAACATACGGTTAAATTAGTAAATAATTATTCAGTGTCATAGTTTATAAAAATTAAAGTGGGTAGTGGAAAATAACTCATAAAGTAATAATCAACGCTCTTTGTTTGAATAATTCACAAGCATAAAATGAACCACTAATTTGACACTAATCATTAAGATACTGTTGGAATAGTGGTGTTAGCACCTGCCTACACCCAGAACATCTATCGGAACCAAGATCGATTCCCACCGCGGGCGAATAACTTTTTCTATCATTATTTCATTTTAACTACAATAAAATTAATTTATAATAAGTAAAATAGTAACATAATGGTTGGAACGTGCGAAGCATGCCAAGCCCACATCAGCGTTACAATGAAACGTATAAAATGCAGTCAGTGCGGTCGCATATATCATTCTGAGTGCGTAAGGTTTAGCGGAGACTCGGTCTCTGCAAGAATCCAATGGAAATGCCCAAAATGTGTAGCGACCGTCCGTAAAGGTGGGGACAATAGTAACACACCGGTACGAATTGAAAAATCAAGTAAACCCCAGCGCTCAGTCGACACCGATCCCATTGCCATTGCACCAGAGCATGATGTATACGCGGTTCTACCGGATCACGTGAATTTAATCAACCGATTCGAAGGAGTTCTCGACGCTAAGCTTAAAACGATTAAACATGAAATCGTAGAGGGACTGAAGGATACTATCATCACAGAATTAAAAAGTGAAATAATCTCGTTGTCTTCGGAATTCTCTCAACTGCAAGCCTCCTACTGTCAACTTCAAACTGTAAATGACAGTCTAAAAAACGAAGTATGTGGGCTCCAAAATAAAATTTCTCTTTGCGAAGATCAGTTATCAGAATTACGTTCTCAATTTGGTAAACAACAACAACAGGCAAGAATTAATAACCTAGAAATTGTAGGACTGCCACAAATAAACAGTGAAAATACAATTGATCTTATAAGGAACATCGCTAAATACGCTGGAGTTGAATTGAACCACGACGACATCGAATTTGCGCACCGAATCCAGCCGCAAAAAACCATAGCCGGACGACCAAAATCTATTGTAGTCAAACTAAAAGACAGGTTGTGTAAGGATAAAATACTCTCAGGACTGAAAAGGAAGAAAGGCATTTGCACAAAGGACATAGGTATTGAAGGCGCAGAAAAGAGATTTTTCGTCAATGAACATCTAACCCCTGAAAACAAACAATTACTAAAAACAATTAAAACAGCGGCACGTGAGAAAGCTTACAAGTTTGTTTGGGTTAGGAACTGCAATATTTTTTTAAGGAAAAACGAAGAGTCACCAGCATTAAGTATACGCTCAGAGAAAGACTTAGACAAGATAAAATAATAATTGATCTTATATTGCCATTATTTTTTTGTTCTACTACGGATTTCACTGTGTATATTATTAAATTGTTGACGTCTTTATACATGTTCTGGAAATATTCACAATACACGCACTACATACACACTTATCACTCACCTGAATACTCATATAGCAAATTCCATGCATTTAAACGACGATACACAAACCTAAATAAACAAAATAGTAACTCAGCCATACCAATATCATTCCAATTCTCATACAGTACATTGGTACATTGTTACGGAATCAGTCAAAAACTACATACTATTAAATTTAACAAAATATGTCAGCTTAATATTTTGGTACTTATTACGGATACTATCAGGCGCTAATCCCTTAGAAATATTTTATCAAAACGTACGTGGTTTATGTACTAAAACTAATGAATTTAGACAAAATATTCTTAATCATAACTTCGATCTAATTTTAATTACTGAATCATGGTTGACAAATGGTATCTTCGACTGTGAAATCTGCGACAGCAGATACGATATCCTAAGATGCGATCGAAATATTGAAACTTCCACAAAAAGAAAGGGTGGTGGTGTACTTCTATGTGCCCTAAAGAAATTACACATCCAACACCGTAGTGAATGGGCTTGCCATGGAGTCGAATCCCTTTGGGTAACTATACCTAGTGAACATTTGAAAAATCAAGGACATCGAAACATTCATATTGGGTTAATCTACGCGCCTCCAGATGACCTATTATCATCCCGGCTTGAATCAATAACATCCCGTCTAGCTGAAATCACTTCCAAGCAACCAAATGACTACATCATTCTAGCTGGTGACTTCAACCTACCGAATGTTAAATGGTCAGATAGTGGACCTATAATACAAAAACAAGGACCAGCCAATTTACAAAACGCTACGGAGAATTTTATTGACATATGCAATCTTTCTGATTTGAAACAACATAACACAGTTGTCAATAATAAAGACAGAACCTTGGATCTGATATTTAGCAACATAAATTTTGAAGTTTATCACTGCCCCTGCCCATTCGTCTTAGAGGACCCGTATCATCCAAGTCTTCAATTCAATCTCGCCAACCTGCAGATTCGTAACTTGCGCAAAAAACCTGTCATAAAACCTAATTTTTTCAAGGGGGATTATGCAAAAATAAATGATCACCTATCTAGGATTAATTGGTTCGACATATTAAAAGCAGATTCAATGGTCGGAGTTATCGACACGTTTTACGCAATTTTAAGAGACGCTATTAAAAATTTCGTTCCAATAGAAACGAAATTCAAGAATAACTTTCCAGTGTGGTACTCCAAACCATTAATCCATGTAGTAAAAGAAAAGTTACAAAAGCACAAACTATGGAAAGTGGGGAAAAACCCTCGAGATTACGATGAGTTTGCTATATTAAGGACGAGACAAAAACATCTCCAGAGTAGATGCTATGCTGCATACACTCAACGTATGCAAACCTTCATACTCAAGGACCCTAAACAACTTTTTTCATTTACTAAATCATTGAGAAGCAACGAAAACGAATACCCTACAAAACTTACTCTAGGAGATACTATATACACAGATGAACCTTCGATGTGTAGAGGATTCAGTGAGTATTTCGAGAGTGTTTTTATAAAACCTGCTAAGAATTACGACGTAACAAATCAGCCTAGAATATCTCAGAATGGATCCATTAGCAAAATCATTATCGAAGAAAAAGAAGTTTACAATTTGCTCAAAACGCTTAGGACTGATAAAGGGCCAGGTAGTGACGGCATTCCACCATTCTTTCTATCCAAGTGTGCTAAAAACCTAGCTAAACCACTTTCAATTATTTTTAACCTTTCTGTTAATGTGTTTTGTACTTTTCCCGACGTATGGAAAGAAGCTCTTATAGTACCAATCCACAAAAGTGGTTCTAAAACAAAAATTGAAAATTACCGACCGATTTCTATCCTGAACGCAATAAGCAAGCTGTTCGAAAAAGTGGTTTACAGACAAATATGCCCCATTATTACAAGGTCCATTCCGTACGAACAACATGGTTTTATGAAGAATCGCTCAACGGTCACCAATTTGGCCATCTTCACAGACTTTATATTGCAAAGTATGGATGAAGGATGCCAAGTAGATGTCATCTACACAGATTTTGAAAAAGCGTTCGACCGCGTAGATCACTTGATATTACTTCATAAACTTAATACTCTTGGGATAAACGGAAACTTGCTTCGATGGTTGACATCTTATATAAAAAATCGTATGCAGGCAGTAGTAACAGGCAGTGCAAGAAGTGATTTTGTATTTATATCATCAGGGGTCCCTCAAGGATCCATTTTGGGGCCCCTTCTATACAATGCATATCTTTTTGACATCGGCAATTGTTTCAAACATTCACACTATTTGATGTTCGCTGACGATAAAAAAGTCTACTTTAAAATAAGATCATTCGAGGATTGCCTTAAATTACAAGATGATTTAAATGCCCTGACAAAATACTACGCGAAAAATAGAATTACAGTAAACGTTAAGAAATGTCATCATATAACTCTGACTCGTAAAAAAACAAAAATTAATTTCGACTATAAAATCAATGACGCGACCATTGCTAAAAAATTCACCGTTACAGATCTAGGCATTAAAATTGACACTAAAGTTTCATTGATTGAACACATTGACGCAGTAACAAATAGGGCGTATAAACAACTTGGTTTTATTAAGCGAGCAACGCAATCATTTAATAATATTGAATGCATAAAAATACTCTACTTTGCATACGTTCGAAGTATCTTGGAATATGCAAGTAGTATATGGTCACCTCTATATAAAAATCATATTCAGAGACTCGAATCTATACAATATAAATTTCTCAAATACTTAGCGTACAAAGATTTTAAAAAAATTGACAGTTATGAAGAAGCCTGTATTTATTATAAACTAGATTCGCTAGAGCAAAGACGAAATCAAAAGGATATGCTGCTACTACAAGCAATTCTAACTGGTATGATGGATTGCCCCAGTTTGGTGTCAGCATTCTCTCTAAATGCCTCCTCATTTAGATCGCGTAACCCCCACCTACTAGTTGTTCCAAAATGTAACACAAATTATGCAAAAAGCTCCATAAGTGTACGTCTAGCACGAACATACAACAAATTATTTTCTCATTTAGACCTGTTTCACTTATCCAAAAAACAATTGAGGAAACAAATAACACTATCTTACCGCCAAAAATAAACACGCACACACACACACCCACACGCACACACACAAACACACACACACACACACACACACACGCATGCACAAACACACATACTTGTGAATATTCTCTTGTCACAAACGTCAACAATTTTCTTTAGACCTACTTTCTTTTTTTATCCACTTTGTTAAATATATTATATTAAACACTTTATATTGTAATCTTTGTGGCCATAGTCTTCACGAAATTTAAAAAACTGTACAAATATAATCTGTATACGCTGTTGATTACAAATAAATAAATAAATAAATAAATAAATAAATTAAATGCTCAAAGTAAATAACGTATTTATTGACGTGACAACGTCTTATAAATTGGTTTGCCGGGTGACACTTCAAGAAACTGCGTTACGCTCCGCTCACGTTATGCGCTCACAATGAGATCGAGTGAGAGGCACGCGTCCCTTCCACTCGGGCATGGTTAGTCCGCCTAAGAGCGAGAGAGACAGACATAAAAAGTGAAAGGCACGCGTCCCTTCCACTCGAGCACAGTTAGCCCGCCTAAGAGCGAGAGAGACAGAGCGAGAGAGAGAGAGTGAGAGATATTCTTCCTACTATACGAATGAATATTCACATTAAAATTATTTTACCACTCAAAGTCGTTGTCACGTAAAACTATCGCCCGTATACCGACTTTACAGGCAACCAATTTTTTTAATAAGGATTAATATCATATCCGTTTTTATAGCTTTCCAATTTGACCATTTTTATGTAAACATTTTTTAAACATTAAAATGGGTATAGTTAGCTATCCTTAAAAGATAGACATATGCCATCGCGGACTTTTTTGTAGATCTATGAAAGGGGAACAATTTCACCATACATTGTTTTGTTATAACTCAAAGGGATTGTACAGCGTTTTCGATGAAAGCTCCCAATATGCTCGTTTTTTTCCGACTTCTTCAACAAATTTCGCTATATTTCAACAAATTTACAGAAAATATTAATGAATTATACACGTAAACCATCCACTTGAATCACTTTATCTATTTGTGAAAACCGTATGAAAATCCCTTCAGTAGTTTTTTAGTTTAGCGCGTACATACAGACAGACATGAAACGCGGGGGACTTTGTTTTATAATATTTAAGGAAGTACCAAAATGCATTTTTCTTTACGTTTCACTGTTTTAGATTAATATATTTAAATAATTATATAAACGGCGCTGTCTCATATGAGCTGCACGTTTAGTAGGTCTACCCATATTCTACCAAATTAGTGAGTGTACTTCAGATTCACTAAAAATCGAAAAATAAATAAAAATTTTAATAAAACAAAAACCGACTTCATAGGACAAACAAAATAAATATGCACTAAAAAGTAAAAAAATAATTGCGTATTCTTCTATAATTTGATAATTAACTTACTATTTTCTACTCATCAATATGTAGGTACGAATGTGTTGAGTGGTTGATAATGTATTTACAATTATTGTTATTTTTGGAGTCGATGTCAGCTAAGGAAACACTTAATATACCTAGCAATACGGGAATCTTTTAAAAACAAACAAAAACATACACATTACAGATTGACTTTCATTCGCCTCGTAAAGTTGCGCGTGTGACACAAGCACATCTCACCTATAACTAACTATGTATGTAGTTATAAACCCACCTTGGCTTAGTTAATTATCAAATTATAGAAGAATACGCAATTATTTTTTTACTTTTTAGTGCATATTTATTTTGTTTTTCCTATGAAGTCGGGTTTTGTTTTGTTAAAATTTTTATTTATGATACTTGCATTCGTAAAATGTCATAATTATAATAGCCAACTTTGCTTAACACTTTTTGACATTTCACGACCGATTTCTAAAGTGAGTTGGGATTTTCGTAGTTAAAAAAAGTATTATGAACTTTTTTTCCGATAAATTAAAAAGTTTATAAGAGATAATTTCATAACTATATTTCGTTATGAAAGAGTTCCTTTTTCAAATCATAAAAACAATTAATTACATAAGAGAAAAATAATAGTATTTTATAAATGTCAAAGGCTTAACAGCTTGTATTCATAACGTCCAATGCGCTGACATCGTTATAATAATATTACTAACGAGTTAGCAAAGTTTCAGGGGTTAGCACAATACAAGGCGTAAATCTCCCGTACACACTGGAGGTGAGACATTACTATAATAATAAATCACACGCGCACTTCATTACGGGCTCATGTTATTACAAGCTATTACGAGTAGTGTACCTTCGACCGACAATCTGTCATACCTGTTATATTGCTCTAAGGGCATTTACACATCCACCGATACGACATTCTTAGCTAGTTGTACAATATCGAAGATCTTGAAATATAAAAAAAAAATCTTCTTTTTTTATCATCTATGTATCCGTTCAAAAACGGTTTTCAAAGAATGCTTGTTACGAAGGCCGCTATCAGAACAAATAAATTATTAAAAAGTTCAAAGCAACATTGCGCGGGATCGACTAACACAATAATTAATAGCAAGCCAATCCAATATTGTATGAATCGATTAGTATTTTAATTGTATTCTACCAAATAATCATTTGTAGCGAAAATAGCTTAACTTAAATTAACTCGGTGGTAGAGCTTTGTGTAAGCTCGTCTGTCTGGGCTAGATATTCTACCGCCAAGTAGTAGTTTGAAGGGTAAGTGAGCCAGTGTAAATAACAGGCACAAGGGTCATAGCATCATAACATCGGTCAAGGGTCATTCCCAAGGCGCATTGGCGATGTAAGTGATGGTTAACATCTCTTACAATGTCAATGTCTATGGGCGTTGGTGACCACTTACCATCAGCTGAACCCATATGCTTGTTCACCTACCTATATTATAAAAAAGTTCGATAACAAGATGTATACACTAAATAAATGTGGTTAACATTTCAATAATTTAAAAATCATTATTTAAATGATGATCGAAAGAACATGCACTAACTTGTCTGTATAGAACAACGAGGTACATAGCATAGTGCACATATACAAAAGCAAATCAAAAACGGGTATCCCGGTGTGAAGCACTGTCTCGCTTTGGTCAGCATTCCAAGTGTTTTTTTATTATTATATATCTCAACTGTGCGCAAACACGAATGTGCTTTCTATTCCCTCACTCCCATAATACAATTCGACGGCCTCTAATATAACATTGTCAATAACAATCGTAGCACAATCTACGCAATCAATCGGATTGACTTTTTAAAAGTATTTCACAGTCGCAAACATATTTCACGAATAATAAATAATAAATTTCTATAAATTTTAAATATGAAATACAGAAGCGCGGAGAATTACGTTCTTAGACGACACCGTGGGTAATGGCGTATCTTTCATGATTTATTTTATTATTTTATTCTTCTGAAATTGTTTGGTCGTTGGTTTTTATTTCATAAATAACTCCTATCGTAAAAGTATTTGAATACCAAAATATATTTGAAATATTAAAATGTTATTCGTTATGAATATCTTACCCTAAGTTTTTCCAGGCAGAGAAACAGGTGTTTTAAGATAATAATAAAGAATACGATGAAATATCTAAATACCTTGAGAAGAGACTCAGATAAGCCAATATCAAAAGTGATCTCGTATTTGGTTATTAATTATGAATGTTCTCGAAAGGGGTTGAAGAAAGTAACGTGCGAAAATTGTTGCCGGATTATCGGCGTTACCGTATAACTTCTGTAATGAAATTTCTTGATGAAGCCACGTGCCCGAGTTAATATAATGTATCGTACTTTCTGCCCTCAGAAACCGGAGTTGATTTAGTTGTAGTCCTTGAGCAAAATTTGCGAGTAAAGTAAGTGTATCCCTCTCTCTCTCTCTTTTGTAAAGGTGTTATGGTTTAATTTAGTAATTTGTTTCATTTCAACTTGAACGAAAATATTATTCTAAAATGTTAGCACAAACTCGCAGGTTACGTTGCCTTCCTATATTGATCACTATACACACGTAACAAAAAAAAGCTCTAGAATCTACAATACTCTACAATAATGCCCAATTATGTACGTAAGCACAGTTGTAGGGACTAAATTATAACCGGACCACCTTACCACTTCAGGTATTTGACACGACCGAATATTATTTAGGCGCAGGACCAACGGCTTTCCGAGATACGGGAGTGTTATTACCACAAATTTCCAAGCTTCGGGCTGATACCAAGCGCTTGTACGTTTGTTGGCCAAATTGTGTGAGTGTTATGCGGAGCGCGTGCGGTCTTCTCGTCTGTCGATGCAGCGCCGGATGATATTCAAATATTCTAAATATTTACGTTATATATATAAAAAATATCTAATAAAAAATAATAAGATATATAATTCCAAGTATAGCCAAATTCACACTTAATGACGACTCTGAACTTCGCACGAATCAATGCGCAGGACACAAAATTCGATATTAGCAGTAGGTACATGCGACAATACTGTACATGCGCGCGCCCACTTGCAGCTAATATCCGAGCCGCCAAAAAGTTTAAATCGTGCTACAGAAAAACTACTAATTATTTTAATGAGGTTATATAATATGTTTATATATACTAAAATAAATAAAGTGCGTTTGTATAAACTGGTAATACATCAAATATATAATGTATATAATCTGCGTGGTAACTTTTATCGGATAACCTTATTTATTAATTAATTAAAAGGAAAATTGTTTTGCACTCGCGAACGTATCGAAATAGTGTTAAATGTATTCAAAACAAATAATTTAACTGAAACAACACATTGAAATTATTAATGATAATAAATGTCACCGTACGATACAGGGTACAGGGTACGGGGCGGTGACGGCTCCTCACTTCCACGGCACAGCTTTATCTTACGTTGTGCAGTTAATGAGGACGCAAATATGTGACATAAGTAAATTTTAATATCACATAATATATCACACGGCACTCGCTGTCGAGTATATTTTCGTATTAAAATGTATTATACCTGTTTACTTATTATATAGTAATATATATACTTCAAATATGACTTTACTTTTAATCATTTTTAGGAAATATGGCTCAGTGGTTAGCACTCGTGAACCGTAACGGGAAAATGTGATGTACCTCTTCTAAAAATGAGGAGATCTTAGTCTAACATGACTGGACGAGCTATGGAGAGGGCTATTCTCGGAGTTTCTCTAAAGGATCGAATCCCAAATGTGGTGTGATTCGTCAGAAAACCCAAGTTATATACATAGTCTAAAGGATTAGTTAACTGAAGTGGCAGTGGGCTGGACACACATGTCACAGGACCGACAATCGTTCGAGTAGACGTAATATGGAGTGGAGACATTTCTTGGCAAACGTAGCGTAGGGCAGCCTTCTGCTAGGTGGAGTGACGATATACGCAAAGTGGCTGACAGCAGATGAAAATCGGGAGCTGAGCTCAGTGGGATGCCATTTGAGAGACCTGTGTCCAACAGTGGACGAAATAATACGGTTGATGATGATGATCACAATTGTAGCGAATGCACTAATATTTAGTATTTTAGTGTTGTGGTTCCAATCGTGAAGGAGAGGTAAAGCCAGTGTAACTACAGACACAAGGGACGTGACTACTTAGTTCCTATGGTTGGTGGCGTAAGGAATGGTAAATATTTCTTACAGTAACAAAGTTTATCAGTGTTAGTGACCACTTACCATCAGGCCAAATTTTTAAAAGTTATAGAACCCTTGCACTTGGCAATCCTTGATTTGAATGCTGAAAAAAAGAACTACTAAGAATCTCATCCAGTGCTTAAAGATGGCTTGTGCTAGTAAGTCTTTCTGATGTCAGTGTGTCGTCGCTTATGTTCATGGGTTTAGTTGGCGCCAAAATAAAAACAATTGCAAACAAAATATTTACAGTTTTAAGAGTTTTATTCAATTTAAAACAGACAATTATAGCAGGTAATCAAAAATTTACCTAGAAATGCGATTTTAGATTTTAGGGTTCGCGACACCAATTATGCTGCTACAAACACTAAAGCCGCGTACACACTTATGAATAAATTTGTTGCGTTCCATGAATAACTTGCATGCTGCTTGCTTTGTGGCGATCCGATTTATATGATGCTTAGACAATCAATACGAAACAAAAATGTTCATACAGAACTTGAATGAGATTCGGCCACTTCACTATCGTCCACGTCTAAGAGTTAAACCGTGACTACTGAGGCAGAGATTACATGAAGGTTCTTTGCGAACCATATTTGAACTATATTTGTTTTCAATTTGCTTATTTTTAAGTAATACCCATACGTATGGGCCAAATATTCGTGTCCGTAGGTGTGTACACGGCTTAATAATCCAACTCGATCAAATGCATCAATTTTTAACCGACTTCAAAAAAAGGAGGAGGTTATCAATTCGTCTGTATGTTTTTTTTTATGTTTGTTACCTCATAACTTTGGACTGGGTGAATCGATTTTGATGGTTTTTTTTATTTGAAAGCTGGTGGACTCCAGAAATAACAAAAATTGTAACTACATTATCAACCACACAACACAATCGTACCTACATTTTGATGAGTAGAAAATAGTAAGTTAATTATCAAATTATGAAAGAATACGCAATTATTTTTTTACTTTTTAGTGCATATTAATTTGTTTTTCCTTTGAAATCGGTTTTTGTTTTGTTAAAATTTTTGTTTTATTACCTCTGTGCCTCGACCCCATCCACGACTACACACAAGTAACCTGCCCTAATTGGACGATCGTAATTGTTTATCACGTTAGAAATATATACAAATTTAATAATTTATTAGTTTCCAACTTATAACAAAATGCAAATATTTGTATATATGATGAACACGCGTCGAGTTCATAATCAACACTAGAAATGTGATAATTTATTTGTACATATTGTTAGCGTTTAAGTTTTCTTTTAAAGTTGTAAGGAAGAATTGGTGGTAGTGCTTAGTGAAAGCTAGTCTACGTAGGTACCACCCGCTCAAGTGATGGTTAACTTCTCTTACAATGCCATTGTCTATGGGCGTTGGTTACCACTTACCATCAGGTAGCCTATTTGCTCATCCGCCTATGCAATAAAAAAAAGACCATTAGTCTGGTAGGGAAGAGACCGCTAACAATTATTTGGCAAATATAATATATTGTAATTTATTACAATTTATTTGAGCAAGAGAAATAACAACTTTGTTTCTTGTTGGGTCTTCCATTCTCAGTAGAATTTAAACATTTAATTAAATCTTGTGAAAAAGTAATAAATATCGATACAAATATTCAAAGTGCCAATAACAGTCCATACCTACTTGAATAGAGAATATTTTAGATTTGAAGTTGAAGAGATATTTTACAATAATTCTCACTTGATTTACACGATAGCATATAAATCTTATTTAGGTATCGAAGGGCATAGAGTGGGGCTGAATTCAAAAGGGCTTTGTTCGGTATTATTTTATTATAAGCCATTTTACATTGAAGGGAGGGGCGGGCGACGTCGCGCCGTATCGATACCAATCTATTGAACTATTACAAAAGCGATTCACATTAACAAAGGAATCCCGATTAAAAAACAGTATATTTCCAACACATTCAACCATTAATAGGCAACAATTATTCTAATTTTAAACGTTATATATATATATATTAGAGTTAGAACAATGATAGCATAGCAATAAGTTTTATGTTAATTTCATCGCAGTGTATCGAATACATTATTACCACTGTAACATTGGTAATATAAGTTTTATAAGGTAGCTGATATATTATGGTGTGGTGTTCGGTGAGCTCATAGAAATATTTACGATCAGGGAAAAGCAACACGTTTATGGGATGATAAATGTCGTCAAGGCCCCAGGTTCAAACACGGGGTGGGTTAAAGGTATTTGGTTTTTCGACTGAGATATTTTTAGTGGCAGCCCAGTTTTATTAACACCATGTCTCCCACGCCTCGGGAAGAATGTGCAGCTTGGTCCTCCGCTGTTGGCTAATCACCGTTGTTTTTTTTTTATTGGTTCTATATAATAATTATGCTGTAATGCGTAATGACAATAACAAACAAAATATATATTTAGATACGAATTTGTAATTTTAATTTCTAAGAAATTAAGATAAATTAACGATAATAATAGACATTAAGTTAATTTATATAGATAGATACATCGCAACGGTGTATTTTATTCGCATTCGGAATTTTTCAAAAAAATCAAATTTATTAATTTGTTCCTGAAACAAGTAATATTCTATTGGTTTAACATGAACAAAACAGACTATAGAATAGCATCAAATATTTCATACATTTACGTACGACGAGACGTTGATAAACAGCTGTTTAGTTAAACATTGCTTTTGCTTTTTCTGTCATTATAGATTTATTATTCGAAAGAAGAAGACGCATCGCGCAGCATTGTTTAACTAATCAACGTCATAAGTAAGGCTGTTGGATATACAAGCTGTACATACACACAAGTACATAGTGTGCTAAAATTATAAATACTTATGTTCTTTCAATAGTCCTAGAAATATAATTTTTGTTATTATCTAAAATGACCACTTAATTATTAACCGACTTCAAAAAAAGGAGGAGGTTATCAATTCGTCTGAATGTTTTTTTTTTTAATTAAAAGTAACAGCTTGTGAATGTCCCACTGCTGAGCTAAGGCCCCTTCTCCTTTTTTGGGGAGAAGGTTTTTGGAGCTTATTCCACCACGCTGCTCCAATGCGGGTTGGTGGAATACACGTGTGGCAGATTATAATTATAATTAAACAATAATGTATTTAAGACTCATTCGACACGAGCTGTGCGAAGCGATACAATTTTAATATGCTATTAAATAATTCACATAGCAAACGTAATTACGGCCGTTGTAAAGGAATTTCCCAATGGTGAAACAAATCCTTACAACGATATAAATCAAGAGATTTCATCACCAGATGCGTTCTATCCTACAGGGAACAATGCGCGGAATCGCACCTTTATAAGTCATATCACGAGCGCTCATTTGCTTCCTGTGAAATGCTTGCTGTTATAATATAGATTTTATTACAATGCACTAAGATCTATTTCATATTTCAGTAATGGAAGGTCATGTTTGTCATTTCTAAGGGGTACAGCCCTTCAAAGAGAATTCCCTATCGCTGATTATCAGAGTTGATCCTAAATAATAAATAGAGGATGAGTTGGGGCGGACACGGCAACTTATTTAAAGTTAGTTTAAACATTTTTATCGATTAAATGTTAAAAAAAAAACAGATTTAAAAAAATCTGGCGATCACGAAATATTGAAATTGATGGTTTTGGAAAAAATATAATTAAAGAAAACCAATAAACAAATATTTAATGAAGTGAATAAAAACATAAGTTTCGATACTAAAATAAGTATGTTTTTCTTATTTTTATAATCTATACTAATATATAAAGCTGAAGTGTTTGTTTGTTTGATCCGGCTAATCTCAGGAACTACTGGTTATTTTTGTGTTGTATAGTCCTTTTATCGAGGAAGGCGGTAGGCTGATTTTTAATCACTATATTTTTTATTAATTATACGCGGGTGAAACCGCGGGGCCCAGCTGGTTATGTATAAATGATTGCAGCTTAATAGTAAATAATTACGTGAAGTGTTATGCAGAAAGATCGTTAGTAGGTGTTTCTAAAAAAATAAACAGAAAAGCTGAAAATTCAGGAATATTAGGATTCAGGTCAGTTTTGGAAGCGTTTTAGGGAACTACTCTAAAAATATTAGGCTGACATTTCTAATTAGGCTTAGTAGTTACGTGATATCATTAATGTACATTCGATAAAATGTTGAACATAAGCTTTATAAGTATTACAATAAATGAACACTTAAAATAGCATGTAAGATGTTTTTTTTATATATAAAAAAGAAGAGAATAAAACTCATATTATTCCAAAAAGAGAGTGTCACAGAAACAAGCAAAATAATTACATTTTTATTATTTGTTATTAAAAAAATGGATTATAAAATAGGACACCTACCTCGACGCAAAATAAAATAAATGACCTAAAGTATTGTAATATATTATTGTTATGTACATTCCAGCTTTTATATATTTAGTTCTGTCGTAGTTGATAAACAATCTAGATATAAATCCGTAGCGTCTCCGTCCTAAGACACGTTTCCAAGGAAAAGTGGCCAAAAAAACAAACCTCCATGTACTCCAGAGAATTCAGTTGTCACCACTTGTTTTTGTCATTTAAGGAACTCCCGAAGCGCAGTACATTCCTCTCCATTAGACATAGGACAAGGTGTGAGGTGCGAAAGAGATGGTAATATGCGACGTACCATCGAGTGAAAGGGATGGGTACGAGGGATATTTATCGCAGGTCAAATTTTCGCCAGACAATATTGTCTTATTTGAGTCCCAACGGCCGTCTCTCGATAGCTTTATGTGCTAGTTCATTGAAAGTCCTAACTTTGTAGATCACAATGCAAATTCTCAGTGGCTCTTTCGACTGTTTTTGCTTTCTAAATGATTCAATCGATATTATATTTTATTACGGCAGTTTGTGTCGTAATAAGAGTCGGTGATCGAGATCGGTTCGGAAAAACATTATTTTGAACAGAAAACAGTCTATGATTAAGATTGGTATAATAAAAATGTTATGAGAAATATTACACAAATGGGCGCTCGAGTCGAGGGATGGCCAGTTCGAAACTCGCTATCGTTGTCACAACTTTTGTTTGTGTGATTTGGGATTTAATGTTATTTTTTGAAATTTATATTCATATTTTATTTATGAGCGACACGTATATTGTATTCGGTTAGTTTGCGAAAGTATCAGATTTATTTTACACGCGACCTTCAGATTTATGAAGATATCGCCCAACCGCTGTTTGCTTTTCTAGAAATGCTGAAAGGGTGAATTTGCAGACATTCGCTATGTAAAAAAAATTGTAACGAAATTATGTGTGTATTTTTTTTATTAAATAAAGTGTTTGTGGATAAAGAATAAGAGAATAATGTGAGCCGAGATGGCCCAGTGGTAAGAACGCGTGACTCTTAACCGATGATCGTGGATTCATATCCGGGCGACAACTTAATTTCTGATTATATTTCATCTCGTGTTTGAAGGTGAAGGAAAATATCGTGAGGAAACCTGCATCTGTCTAATTTCACTGAAATTCTGCCACATGTGTATTCCACCAACCCGCATTGAAGCAGCGTGGTGGAATAAGCTCTACACCTTCTCCTCAAAAAGAGGAGAAGAGGCCTTAGCCCAGCAGTGAGACATTCACAGGCTGTTACTGATAAAGAATAAAGCACTAATCAATGATTAATTGAGATTTGAAAAACAAACCTATACTTTTCACTTTTAGTACTGTTCTTGTATAATTCCATTCAGTATTTTAATGCTTTATGTCATAAAAATCGTCGACTGCATTCTGTTTTAAAAGTCCGTATTCAATTGAGTACGAATAGACGGGGGTGCAGGTTGTTCAAAATTGTTTCAAAATTCCATTCAAAGTTCGTGTAAGTTATGAATAAGTTATATGAGACCTGACCTTGGCTCGATCTCAGCTCCGAGAGCGCCTTGACTCAGCTCTTGAGTACACAATGTAAGCTCATAGAACATGAGCAGATGAATGTCAAATCACTTGATCTCGAGTAAAGATTCTGTCACGTATTCATTAAGGCGTTCTCTGCGATAACTTTTTTAATGTTTGCTAAATTTAATTAGGTTAAATTATTTTAAATAGTGACATTTCTAACACGCTTTATTAGTTGACCTGTATGTATCTTTGTAACGGAATATTTCAATGCAATTTTTACCAACTTCAAGGTCATATTGATTTAAAAATTTGCATACGTATTAAAGACCGATGACAATACAAAAATTTAACTGTCCCCTCACCCTGGGACACGACCACTGTTACTCACTTAAACGATATCGATATACGTTTGTAGCAAATAAAAAATGGCTATCGATCATATAATTGTCCGATCTTATGTGTACAACTATCGTGGAATAAATATAAACAAAATATACAGATTGGAATTTAAATACCTCCGCGAAAAAACTAAGCAGTTACTCTTTTCCTACAGTAACATTTCATACAACATATAATCAATAGCATAATAATATATCTTTCAATACCTATCAGTAGGTACATGCCGTTACGCCGTTGCCGTCCAAGTATATTATGTGGTATGGACACTTAAGACGTTATTTTACTTTAAAATATTGATTAAAACGTTGATTCAATGTAAATCGGTCAATAAATAGCTAACGTGCTTAAACAAACATCTATTATAGCAACATCGGCAAGCGTTTATAATTCAGTGACTAAATCGTAATTTGCTGTTCAGTTCGAATGAATTCTGATCGTGACAATTTGCCGCCGTCCCGCAGCGCGACAATAACGCTCTAAATTGTAATAGGATCGGAATCAACGGTCACACAATCTGGGGCATTGTTTTATAGATAACTATAAACGTATGATAAATCGCTAAGGTCGTGATGACTGTTAGTAATATTTTCTGTATTAAATTATTTATAAAAAAAATCTGCATCGCGCTAATTTTTGGTTCGAATTTAGATATACATATTATAAGGTTTTGACATTTCAAATATAGAATTGCCATTTAAGACGCTTTGCTTACATTGAAATATTATTATTACATTAGCGTAGTAACATTGAAGACTGATAACTGTATAGTAAATAATTTGTTTCCGATGTTTCCTATTCACTAATTTGTAGTTTTACAGTACATTTTAATTTGTTTTAGGTTTAAAGTGATGCTATCGATGCAGACGGCAATTACTCGCGAAGACAACATGCGCCCACTGAACAGATTAAATGTCACTCGGCGTACTGATCGCTTGGGATCCAGCTCTACTCCAGGTTCTTTGGCTTTCTAGTTTCAGTGCTTATTAAGCACACACTAGTGATTGTCATTTTATTATTTTCTTTAAAATATAATATGACAGCGATTCTTGCCGATTCTTCTCGGTAGAATTTACACCCCGAACCAATTGATTTGAACTTAAATTTTGAACCAGGGCTCATACCTACTTACCTAATTACCATTTATTCTATAATACAAAAAATACTTATAATATTACTTATATTCATAAAAGTTTTAAGTATCGTAATTTATCGCTTATTATAATTTAAATTATGATTTAAATTAAAAAAATACTCTAAACTTGTTTTATTTTTTTCTTGTGACATGGTTTCAAGAAAGAAATATCAATGGTAACAAAGGCATTACTTTCACATTAATCCTTCTTTAAGAAATTCCAATCGGTCATAAATTTTCTTCAAACGAATTTCGTAACAGAATACGATGAGACAATTTAAAATCTTTGTTTTATACCCAAGTTTTAATGGACATTTGAGATGGTCAAATGGATTGCCGATTTTCCCTAACTCGATATTAAGCGAAACTTACAGATTCAAATTTAGGCAATATCTAGTCTTTTCACTTTAGACATTGTCATATCTAAACACATTTTGCAAGAAATTCTGAAAATGACGAACTGCTTAATAAAGACTTATATGTATATATGTATCTTAGAAGAAAGATTCTATATCGACATATCTCTGGGCAATTAGACAATTTACGCTAATCGTTGTAGTCGTTTAATTATAGAGATGATGTCACAGGGTATTAACACAAATTGCGTTTACATAACAAGTGCAGTCGCCTTTATCTGAAGAGCATTGTGGCAGAGGCTGTCATCTTGTGGTAGCTCGGATAATACGGTGCGGCGTCGAGGACCGGAATATCATGTTTAACTCAATATGTTGCTTTGGTTTTCTCAACCGATATTTGAAAGACGTCAGCTGGCTAACAACGGGTTTACATTTAATTTATTATAATTGCGAATAATAAGAGGGTCTGCTAAATAAAACATGTATATTAACAGAAGACTTGTTCTTAAAGTATGCCCTGTGAATACTTAAAGAACTACTACTACTAACTTTTCACTTAGTCTTATATTTTTCGTTATAGTTCAACTAATGATCGGTGGTGAAGAAAACCTTCAAGTATCAATTACAAGCACCAGTATTGTAGTCACTAGGCACATTTATTTGATAATTAAATGTTATATTGTGTCAATTTGTAAACTTTTGGTGAAGAAATACAATAAAAATGTATTCTTTTTAGGTCCTTGAAAGTCCTCGCTGTTTTCTAAGGACCATGTCAAGGACCTATCAACCCATGTCAAGGAAGAGCTGAACTTGGAAAATCATTACACGTAGATGAGTTAACAGTTTCGAGACCTTTGAAGCATTAGGAATGATCCAGAAGTAAGGATGTTTAACTTTAACCCAAATGGCACCCGTTCATTATCGTACGCAAAAAGTCCATGGTTTGAGTCGAGCACTAAAGAAAGAACGGCCGCTATATGAGCAGTCATGACAAAGTAATTTTGTTACACTCCACAAGTTGCAAAACCAGTGACAACGTTCCTGAAAACTCTTAAATGGGAAGTTCTGCCCCACCCGCCGTATACACCGGACATAGCTCCTTCCAACTATCACTTGTTCCGTTCGATGGGACATGTTCTGGCTGACTAGCGTTTCCATTTTTATGAGGATACCAAGAAATAGGTTGGCTCTTGGATAGCCTCAAAGGTAGTAGGGTCTCTAGTGATATGTCAATAATTATGTTTTTAACCTTTTAGAATTTATTCAAGGTCCTGTATAATTACCAACAAACCAACGGATCTATTGTCTTACTGCAGTTCACTTAAGTAATATACAATATTCTTGATAAACAGTACCGCAGTAGTTAAAACTATATATTATATAAAATAAATCGAATTGAAGCTATAAAAATAGATTCAATGTAAGTTTGCCTTTCTTAAATTTTTGTTGACACTATATCGAACGACGTGAATCTCTTAATATGATTTCTGTAAGTTTCTACTTTAAAACTAGTCTAATGTAGTTAGTAGGAAATTTTTGTTTCTGTTAAAACAAATCCCACAGCAACTGAACGCACATTAGGCAAAATTGCAGCAAAGCGAAATTATTCGCTAATTTGTTTTGTCAATTGTTCAACCAATGACCCGTGAATAGTTGAGGCTGATTGCGTGAAAATCGTAATTCTGATTGGATCGAATACAACGGCTCAAGAGATTTAAATTTGAATTAACTCATAACGGAAAATAAATATTTACACGAGTCCAAAAATAATGGGAATAACCAAACATTCATTACGTCGCACAATTATTATATTTGGCCGTTTGATTTAGAATAATATGAGAATTATTTTATATTGAGTATCAAAGAGCAGGCGTGTCATGTGATTAGAATTAGACAGATTTTTATTAAGTACTATAATAAATCATATAGTACTTTAATTAAGTACTATTAGTCTATTACTGTACAACTAGTAACTAATACTATTATAACTATGAATGCCGGGTCACATGTAATTGATATGTATGTCTTCTTTTTGTTGACTTTAATTGTATTGAATTGCTTTAAGATGTGAATTTTAAGGTGTACTAAACAATAAAAACGAAATAACGTTTTCTTTGAATTTGCGAACTCTTAGCATTGCGAACAAAAACACAACAAAGAATTAATGAATTAATTTCTTGCCCGTCATTCAAAAGGACTATCCATCTGCGCAAAAATAAATCTAACACAGGTGCCCCATGTATTTTCCCACTTCCATTTAAATAAAACAGCGATCTGACACGACCGAAGAGAGTTCACACGCTGGACTGGCTATACGTGATACGAGGCATGGAACAATATTATTTAAATAGTTTGACAAATGGTGTAGCACACTCATCATCAAATCGGAACACAATAATAATAAGTATTGCTGCTTGGCGGTAGTACTTATATGCGATAAGTAGCTTGTACAAAAGCACAATAAAAATAACATAGAATGCCTAACACATGCACCCCATACACACACTCACAAACGCGCACACACACACACAGATGGAAACTAGTGTGAAAAAAATAAATTGTAATGGATGATGTTGACACATTCAATACTCAAAGAGACATTTGTGAAAAGTATTTTTTGTCGCACAATTTTAGGACACCTAATATGCTTATCGTTAGACGCGAACTCTCTGCGGGCTGCGTCGAACGGAATATCGCGCTGTAAGCTGCGGGTCCCCGCGGACCCGAGGTACATTGATATCTTTCACAATCATATTTTTATCATTTATATCACTTGAATCTCGCGTCTGGATACTTTGTCGGATTATATTAATCTCATTCTATACATCTCAACTTTGATATCGAATTCATTCCTTTTGGACTGAATATCGAATAATATAATATTTTTTGTAAATATATTAATGCTATTTTTTTTTTTTTTTTTTTTATATAAAGAGGGGGCAAACGAGCAGGAGGCTCACCTGATGGAAAGTGACTACCACCGCCCATGGACATCTGCAACATCCGAGGACTTGCAGGTGCGTTGCCGGCCTTTGAGGAAAGAGTACGCTCTCTTCTTGAAGGTTTTCATGTCGTATCGGTTCGGAAAAGTCGCCGGCGAAAGCTGGTTCCACAGAGTGATTGTACGAGGCAGGAAATGCCTTAGAAAACGGGCTGTTGTGGACTTCCAGACATCGAGGTGGTGAGGATGGAATTTTGAGTTCTGGCGCGATGTCCGGTGGTGAAACTCAGCGGCCGGGACTAAACCAAACAACTCCTCAGAACACTCCCCGTGATATATGCGATAGAGGATGCAGAGTGACCCAACATCTCTACGCAAATCCAAAGAATCAAGCCGGTCGGTAATAACCTGATCGTCGACAATTCGAACTGCTCTACGTTGAATGCGGTCAAAAGGAAGAAGCTGGTACTGTGGAGCTCCCGCCCAGAGGTGAGAGCAGTACTCCATGTGGGGCCGAATTTGCGCCTTGTAAAGTTTTAGGCGATGGTCCGACGTGAAGTACCGTCTCGCCTTGTTGAGCACTCCAAGCTTTTTGGAAGCCAATTTGGCTTTAACTTCCAGTTGACCGCGGAACTGAACAACGTTCGAAACCTCGACGCCAAGTATCCCGATACTGGCTGTGGCAGTGAGGGGAGTATTCTCGAAGTGAGGGGATACGACAAAAGGAGACTTTTTAGCGGTTAACGCGCAAACTTGAGTCTTATTGGGGTTGAATTGGACTAAGTTTAGTCGGCCCCAGTCTGAGACCTTGGTTAACAAGGTCTCGACTTCAGACACAAGTTTATTCCGACACTCGTCGACGTGTTCCCGAGAAATATTAGCACGGCCGGTGTAAAGTACGTCTACAGTGCTGTCATCCGCATAGCAATGAATGTTACTGATTTGTAACATATCATTGATATGCAGAAGAAACAAAGTAGGTGAAAGAACGCAGCCTTGTGGAACGCCAGAATTGACGTATTTTAAGTCGGAGCATGCACCGTCGACAACGACCTTGATGCTCCGATCTGCCAAAAAACTGGAGATCCACTTGCACAATTTCTCGGGAAGCCCGTAAGATGGAAGCTTGGAGAGTAGCGCTTTATGCCATACCCGATCGAAGGCTTTCGCTATGTCCAGACTGACTGCTAATGCCTCCCCCTTGGACTCAACCGCCGTAGCCCATCTGTGAGTAAGGTACACTAGAAGATCACCAGCTGAGCGACCCCGACGGAAGCCGTACTGGCGGTCGCTAATCAGCTGATGCTCCTCTAGGTACCGCAGGAGCTGGCAGTTAATAATGGACTCCATTATCTTGGAGAACAAGGAGGTGATAGCAATAGGCCTATAATTTGATGGATCAGAGCGATTGCCTTTTTTAGGGATCGGGTGCACTAAAGCAGTCTTCCAAGAATTCGGGACTACGCCTAATGAGTAGGAGTGTCGGAAAAGACGCGTTAAGACCGGTGCCAGCTCGGGAGCACAAGTACGCAGCACAATCGGAGGAATGCCATCGGGCCCACTCGACTTATGGATGTCCAAGGAAAATAGTGCTTTACGAACTGCACTCTGTCGGAATTTAATTTCCGGCATCGTGGTATCACACCGCAAGATTGTCGGTGGTGTCTTTCCTTGATCATCAAGAGTCGAGTTGGACGCGAAGAGAGATCCCAAGAGGTCGGCTTTCTCCTTCGCTGTATGGGCCAACGAGTCATCGCTCCTGTGCAGAGATGGAAGGGAGGGCTGACAGAAATTCCCTAAGACAGCCTTAGCGAGATACCAAAATGCGCGTGTTCCCGAAGGGAGTCGCACCAGTCTCTCACCAATCCTGCCAATGTGCTCCGACTTCGCCTTGGCAATAACACTTTTGAAAGACCTTGAGGCAGAGTTGTATTCCTTTTTACGTGCGCTGGTATTTACATCACGAGATGCCGATGCGTCAGCCCAGGCTTGATAGCATGCTGCCTTTCGGCGTGATGCCGTTTTGCAGAAGCGACCAAACCAGGGCCGGGTTCTGCCGCCGATGGGTATCGCAGAGTACGGAATGAAGAGTTCCATACCCTGGAACACCACATCAGCGACCGAGTCAGCAACGACATCTGGATCATCCGGCGAGAAACAAATCCGCCCCCATGGGTAGGATGCAAAGAAGGACCGCATCCCATCCCAGTCCGCTAACCTGTAGTGCCACACACGGCGACAACCCACGAACCGAGGCCGTGAGGTGCGTGTAATCGGCACTGTACTCCGGACAAGGCAGTGGTCCGACGAGCCAAGAGGAGGCTCTACGGAAACATGGTACCCGTCCGGATGAGAGGTCAGCAGAAGGTCTAACAGGGAAGGTGTATGATCCTCCACATCTGGGATTCGCGTTGGCGAGGTAACCAGTTGTGTCAAATCATATGCCAAGGCAAAATCGACCACAGATCTCCCCGCATGATCGGTGGTACGTGATCCAAGCCATTCGGCGTGGTGGGCGTTAAAATCGCCAAGAATCACGATCTCTGCGGATGGGATCTGCTGCAGCACGGAATCTGTAGCCCGTTGCATGTGCTCAACGAGCCGGTCTGTTTCGGCATTACCGCTATGGGACCTATATAGGCACGCGTAGATTCGCGGATGATCATCGCAGTCTACGCGCAGCCAGAGAATTGATAGGTCCCTCCCTTCAAGATGGGCGAGGCGACGAGAGCAGATATCCCCTCTGACGTACGCACACACCCCCGCCCGTGGTACAAAGGAATGTTCCAACTTGTAGCCCGGGTAAGAGAGGAATGAGGCATCCGCCGGAGACGATATCTGGGTCTCGGTTAGAAAGAGCAAGGCCGGCTTCGCCGTCTCAAGATGGAAGTGGACGGCGTTGAGGTTGGAATTCAGTCCCCTTATGTTGCAGAAGTCCACAGCGAGGGTGGAAGGGGTTGCCTTTAGATGCCTGCTCCGTTTGCCCCGTCCATTCACGAGCGCAAAATTGCCCCCCCCAGAATTCGAAGGGCAGCCTGGGCATCCCTGCTCAGGTGGTGTATGTCCTGAGCATGGATGTCCAGAGAGGGATTGTCCACCGCGGGCGCAGATGGTACCCTCCTGGGGTAATTGTCTTATATTCTGCGCACTCATTTTGTTGGGGGGGGGGGGGGGGATTTGGGCCTCCGGGACTCTCACATACCGAACGAAACGCGGTAGCATGGCTACCACTTTACGTCGATTTTAAGTGAGAGAGTGGTACTTCCCCGGGCGTGCCGGCCCATTCGGCTACAACCTGAAGGTTGCAGCATGGCACTACCACGAAACATATAAGAAACATCTTAAATTTCATATGACATTGTTACTTTTGTTACATTTGCGATTTATATTTGTATATTAATTTACACAAATATATATTTTTTAATTCTATATGAGTTACATTTATTTGTTAAATTAAATATGGAGTCGACATTATATCTCGTTTTTTAAAGACGATCGCAATTTTGACGACACTTTAATTCGCACGTTTCTTGTATGTATGTATGTTTATTGATATTTACACTGATATCATTTAATGACCAAAATCAAATTAATTGTAAATTCATGAACTGACGCGAAAAAAGGAGGCGAACATTTCAAACATATCCAGTAATGCATGTCTAAGTCTTCTGTAATAATAATTCCATTTTTATTATTACATGTGTAAGTGTAGTGCCTGATTATGATCCTTAGTAAATATTCAAATATTTTATAGCATATATTAGCCGTCACGCTACCCAAGACGTGTGACATAGATACCAACGAGTATTGCTGGCAAGTAATTGATTAATGAGGGAAGAAGAATTTCGTTCGAGCCAAGGACGGGTAAGCGCTTCGGGGTTTCCATCTGCCTAATTAGTATTCATAATTGAACTCTTGCTTGGCAGCGCAGGAACGCATCTGCCACATGTGTATCCACTAGCTCGCTTTGGAGCAGCTTGGTGGAATAAACTACAATGTTCTCCTAAAGAGAACAGGAGGTTTTTACCAACAGTTGAATCTTACAGACTGTTACTTAATGTTTTTGATATCTGAAGTAAATTATCAGGAAATAATTAGTCAGTATAATATAACTAACGAGTTCGAAGAGAAGTGACACAACATTAAATATTAAGTTTTTGTTCAAACCAACAAAAGACACCGGTATCTAAGTTCACTTTGATCCCTTAAAAGCCTTCCAAGCGAGGAGGCTTTGCATAGGCTTATGCGGGCTTCAGAGCGAGCTCGTCTGATAAATCGGCGCGATAGGTGCAAGCCACAATAAATAGTGACAATAGTAACCGAAGTTGCTTTATCTGTCGTGACAGGACAAGGTCGAAAGAGACGCAGGTTCAAATTAGTTTAAAGTCGATGACACTTCTAGCTATTGTCCCGTTACTTGCGAATAACTTCATTGTGATACGTATTTCGATTATAGGCCCAAATATTTATTTGGAAACGGAGTTCTAATCATTGTAAATAAAAGTAAAAGCTTAGCATGGACTGCTTTTGAACTTTGTTTTAAATTCATTAATCATGAAACATAAAAAAGAGTGTGTGTACTTATGTACACGCGTTAGAAGTTATACTTCTTTGGCGTATGGAAAAAAAATAACTAAAAGACAGAATTTTATTTAAATAAAAAAGGTTTTATTAACGTAATAAAAATACTAGAATATACAACTTGAACATAGTTATCGATTTTCATGCCACCTAGAACTAACTTCACGTTGTAGAATTCAGGTGTTTAATGAGCGGTTAAGCAGACAGCTTCATACTGTTAATTTTGTGTCACAGATGCGCGCGCATCTTAAAATTTCACTCTCATCATTTTTTCATAACGCGCCTATAGAAGTATAACTTCAAAAAAAAAAAAACAAGTTTATAATTATAATTTAATATTTCGTATTGGAGATCTAAAATGTTATGGTAAATTTCTGTCACGGAATATTTAGTAAAAGCCGTGATGAAGTAGTATAAGTCACAGTAGTGCTTACGTCCCATTGAACAATGGGAATGAAAAATCAGTCAGAGGAGCATCACCATCATACTTTTACAGAACTTACTTAGCTTACCTAGTTTTTTCTAAAACCATTAAAATATAAAAGTGGAATACGACAATACATGAACAATTTTCAACAATAGTTGGTAAGTGTGCTAATCCTATATTATTTCTTTGAAGCAATTCTTTTAGATTTTGTGGTATTTGTTCTGTTTAGTTCTTATTATATCAAAGCTCTTGTGCAAAAAAAAACGAAATTAGATTTCGTACGAGATCAGAAATGGCGGCTGTCTGAGTGATATTACTGAATTTGTTTCCCAAAGGAACAAATTCGATTATGAAATATACATTTGTGTGTGTAATGCTTATTCAATTATTACAAAAGTGGATGTGTGGAGTGGAAACTGACTATTATTTATGCTTTAAATAAAACTTCATAAATGTATATATAAAGAACTTCTACATACTTCTAAACCGAATAAACTGACTTATTGAATTTTATAACTACTTATTTATATTATAAAGCTGTTGTGCGGGAAAGTAACTATGCTACTATCTATTGCTAAGTAGACTAAATGGTAGGTTATTAAACTTAACGTCCTGAGCGTTTGGTGCGAAGTTACCATTATTTTATTGTCAATATAGCAAACCGTATGAAACAGTCATGTACAATGCGAATCTAACCTGAGCGAAACAACGGGATGGAGTTAGTTAAAAAATAAACTTATTACCACTTGTTGCTTTAAATATATTTCTAGGAATCAGGATAAAAATACATTTTTTAAAAAGAGAAATAAAAATAACAGTACAACAATAATATAAACGTATATCTACATGTACAATTTTAACACAAAAATGGAACAATGAAATCAATACCGAGCAATTGAAATATTATTTATGAGATGTCCGCCATCACAGAGAGTCCGAGCCAGAATGCCCAACGCCAGCCGGGCCAGCCGGTAAGCGCAGCAAGGCCAGTCCTCACGACGATGACCATCGCGCGATCAAGTCGAGCCGCTAGGCCACGACCCTTCGGAAGATTGCTAACAATATGTGTATATTCTTTAGATTTTTGTTAGACCACAGTGTTGTTCTCTTTTATTTTCTTATCAAGTAACTGTCAAACTTATTAGTCTAAATTAATGTCGAGTCAATGTTTTGATTTTTTTTATATTCGTCAAAGACGAGGATATTTTTCCTCGTCTTTGATTCACGACATTCGTCTGTTCAAAGTTAAATCAAGGATGTGAGAATCTTTCAAAGTGCACTGTCTGTTCCTAACTCAGATATAGCCAAAACGCTTTACCAATTTAAGTTAAAATAAGTGAATAATGTTGATAACATTATTGTTAGTGGTGAATATTTATTATTTTAAATCACGCGATTTTCGATTAAACCAATCCTAGAATTAATTTTATCACGCTTTCATTATGGTTTCAAAAATAGGCTTTAATATGTATGCAAATCCAGCCTTGAAAACAATGAGGTTCATAAACCATTGGTGTTTCGGTCGGTGAATAATTTACCCGCATTAATATCTAGAGGCTATCTGTATATTGGCTAAATGGGATCTATATCTTAAATACATTAAATTGATCTATTACTATTGAATATAATAAACACTCACAACAAACTTTGAGTTAATATCAGCGACACGAAATCGCACATACACACAATAATACATTTGCATACGAAAAACGGTTTTTAATGTTTGTTTAACAACAGTGTACACTTTTTATAAGAAGGTTTTTCTCTAGTGTTTTGTAGAAGACTGAATAGTGTATCCCAGGGATAAAAACAAAGTATTTAAACAGGAAACTAATAGACAATGAAATAGAAAATGCTGAGCTGATTCCAAGTAAATTAAGTTTAAGAATTTATGATCAGTGAATATGTTAATAAATTTCTCTAATTATAATTTCTACTAAAATAAATTATTTAACAGGAAGTACCTTTTTTAACATTATTTTACAGTCAAATTAAAAGAAGTGCTCCCCGATCCCTAATCGACGCAAAGCTGCCTGATACTACGGTATTCTAATTAAAATAATTGTTTTTTTAACCATACAAAGCACACGAGCCAGCTGAAACTACAATGCCAGGATAAATAAACAGGGGCTTAATCTAAATCGGTCCAAACCGCACCATTGCAAACATTTGTGGCTCACGTGAAGAATAGCAATCGTATCAACGTGCGGTCCGCGGTCGCTGCAGGAACAAATTAATTCGACAATCGCAGATGTGGCGAATCTATACCATTACGAACAAAAACCATTACGATACGACTACAGGTAAACGATTAAGAACAAAGTATATATGTCTGTTTGTTTTAATAATATAAGATTTATTTATACTTGTTTAAGTATAGCTTAAGTCAACTATAATTTTTATCGCCGTATATCACTTGGTGGTTGGGCCATGTGCAAGCCCGGTTGTGTAGGTACCTCATCTTATCAGATATTCTACCGCCAAACAGTAATAAGTATTTTTGTGTTCCAGTTAATGAGTGACGGAGCAAGTGTAACGACAGGAACAAAGGACATAATATATTAGTTACCAAATATTTGTAACATCGCCAATGTTTTCACTTATCAGGTGACATATAATTATGGCCCTCTACCTTCCAATATTATAATGTGTGGTGTTATTGAACTTTTCTTTGTTTTTATTTTGTTTGTCGTCACTGAAAATATGATTTGTAACTTCTTGTTGTTCTATAAACGAGTTTACTAAACTGTAGATCCCGACGTCCCAGTTCGAATTTGCTGGTTGGTAAACTGAAAGGTTATTGAGTTTATGTATTAAGAAATTCTCAATAGCAGTCTGGGAATAGGCAGTTGGTAATGTAAGCGCCCTATCTGTCTCCGGTCGTATCAGATTGCCGTCCCATCGGATTACAAGAGTGAAGGAACAGATGTGCATTATCTGCGCTTATTTTTGCTCTAAAACAAGTATATAATATATATAGGGCTGTAATCGTCCTAATGCTGGGCTAAGGCCTCCTTTACTTTTTTATGAGAATGTACCAAGCTTACTCCACCACGCTTCTTCAATACGGGTTTGGTGGGAGATTTACATCGAAAACAAGATAAATTATTAACAAAAAATATGCACATGAAAATTTGCTTTATTCTGATTTGAACGCGCAGCGTGCTGTCTTAGGTCGATTCACGTGGACCAATGGGCCATATAGGAATCCAGACAATTTTTTTATATCAAAAACTTAATCATAGCCGCTTAAAGTTGTAACAAAGTCGCGTTCTGCATCATATAAACGTTTTCTCGTAATTAAAACTTTCCAACTGTTAACTTAAATGTACTTCAAGTTAATTGTTGAATGAAATACAACCATAAGCAACTTGTATGCTCACTTAGCCATAGTTCTCACAGCATACTTAACGAGTACTTGAGAGCTATTTACAATATTTCACTTAATGCTCAGTGCATTGATTTAACTAATATACCTTTCTGTCTTTATCGTTTTCCTTTATAAACTGTCATTACTTGGTCCAAGAGATAAGAAATTGTGGGTGTGATTCGGTCCGGTCAAACTATTAGTCTGCCATTTGATGTTCTTAGTGATAACATTGAACAACTTTTATTTATTTTTTTGAAGTGAAATCTTCTTTAGCGTTGTTGTGATTTGAAAGTCGGTGAAACGAAAAAGCGACAGTAGAAAGAGACAAGACGCATAAATTCATAAGATTTAACGTAGGAGAAAATGAGATAGGAAGCATTATACAGTGTTTCTTATGATCATGGTTCTCTTTGTACTCTGCTTTGTACTCCCTTCACTCATAGTGCCAACATTTTTGAAGATTTCACTTCTTCCATTTTTAAGGAACTCGACTAAATCAAATAAAATAAAAACTTACTCATACTGATGCGGTTATGTAATTGAGTTAAAATCAAAGTTAATTGAAGTAACAATTATATTGATACATTCAATATAATCTCATACATACATCAAAATAATTTTGAGGACGTTAAAATAAGGGTATTTATAAGCATATAAAAAATTGACCCCATCTATATGCCCTTAGTGCCCTTAAACTAATAGTTCTTATACTTAATTAACATAGCATAATTATGTACTCGCTTACTACTAGCGGGATCTTAATGCACACGTACGTATTATATGTAACGTATTGTTCATTGGACTCTGCTCAGACTGAACTACATACCAGTATTTAGTTTATATTACATATCAATTTACTAAGAAACACTATATGCATCTAGTTAATTGCAAATCCTGAAAATGTATATACCTTTAATAAATAGTAAAGTACATAAATGTATATCCCTACATGCAGAGCTAACTGTTAATTAAGCGATGCTCGCAGTGTGAGTGTTTAATCATAAGCAGTAAACACGTATTGAATTTTATCTTAACACCTTGAACGCTCACAATTAAGTGTCTAAGGGCGAGATAAATAAAATGGTCGGTTCTAGTAAACACGGCTAGGCACGGACACCTGGTAGTTTCATCTTTCGTGATCAAAGACTTTGACGGAGAAATTTGTAATTTAATTTTTGTATGAAATCTATAAATATCTTTAGATTATCATTTTATTATTGATAAAACTGGTAAACAGATTCTTATAATATAAAATTATTTTTCAAACCAGAAGTGCAGTATCATAAAAGAGTATAATAAGTAAAAAGCTGGAAACATATTACTATGAAGTTATGTAGTTTTTAACATGACATTCATGACAGTCAAGAAATTACATAATTGTTTTATCAGGTGTACATTTAGTTTTTTCAATCAATAATAAGAAAGTTAAATATGAATACTTCGAATTCATAAGTAATATTTTACCGAAGTGTCGCCATTAAAATGTTACCATTTCTAGTGATGATTTTGTTTTTTTTTTTTAAATTATATGAATTTGTCAAAAAATAACTTCACGGATGCATAACAGAGCATTAACAAGCAGTAGTTAAGACTTCAAACAATACTTCAGAGATTTATACTCGCTGTAAAGTGAGTCTAAACAATAGAACAAGTAAACAAGATGTGCTCGGAATAAGATATCGCAGACAGACGTTGAATTTTTATGACCCGAGGATATTGACTCGTGACTGTTGATGTCTAAACACAGCGCCGATGTTCAGTCGAGGCGTCTGAACGAGACTTCAATAGGAATAAACAGACGCAACAAGTTTACATAAGAATTTTACCAATTCACCAATGTGAGGCGAGAGCCAGTGTATGGGGACTAAGATGTTGAGCGCCTTCGAGTTTACATGACGTGCTTCATGTGTCTCAAGGAAAAAACACTTGAAGGAAACCTGCATATCATTATCCCGTAGTAGAACTAGACAATCAAACATACTCTTCACTTTTTCCTTTGGCCTTTGCCCAACAGTGGCATTTAATGGTTGCTACTGATCATTATCAATGTGGAACAACTATTGGCGCATCTCTGAGATAAGGCCGACTTGTATGCCGTGATGGGAAATCGCTCCCATCGCTCTCATGTGCCTACTTGTCTCTCCCTGAGTGTGCTTTACACGTATACTATATACTTCGTTGCTTCGTTCGGGTTTGGCGAATTCTATTATAATAGTATTGTTATATTTATTTATTTTATTCCATATTTATTTATTCATCTATTAAATTATATCTTTTAATTATATTTGCATATAATTTATATCGTGACTAAACATGTAATTTATATTTAAGCAAATAAATGCATTGTATTGAATTATAACTTATTTAATTAACCATCAATTTCGATGTTTAATATCTGAGGGGCGTTTTACGCTTCGGTTCGATTTTAACAGAGAAACTGAACAACGGAGTTTCACAATCTGAAGCTTTACAAACTAGATCAAATTGTATATTATATAAGTGTACATTTCAAACTGTATTATATTATATGCTCATAACCTAAAGAAATGACATCGTTGGGTTATGTTCATAGCACATAAAAGAACAGATACATCAATTTGTATGCGCGTCACGCCATAACGTATAACTTAACTATAATTTATAGACTTGTGAGAATATATACTTCTGTTACCATATACGTTAAATGTATATTTTTAAGCGTCACTACTTGACTCGATATTTGAGACAACTTTAAATTTTACACATATTCCCTATTGTCAGCCTGGCTAACTAATACTTATTAACAAAATGACAACTTTCAAATTCCAGGCTGCTACTGAATTATTATTATTGATCTTTTAAGCCCCTAGACTTACAAATAAGTTAACCCAACTTAGAAAACATAGAAAAAAACAATATTGAAAGAAGTCAAACTAAAACTAGATATCTAGTTAAAAATAAAATCACTAAAAGCATTATGAAATATTCGAGGCGTAGCGAAAGGCGAAACGAAATCAAGGTTTATTTACAAGTTAGGAAACCTTTTTGTAAACTTTTTAGGGTCCTTTAAATATGTAATGAGAATTAAAAGAAATAAAAAAGTTGTCGCTGCTAGGCAGGAGTTCCCTCGAGACACGTAGTTCAGCGGAGCGGGACTGCGCCACGGAGCCATTAAAATTGGAGACCACAATTACACAAATGAGTTTTAACATCTGCACCTAATTCTCAGACTTTTCTTTCCTAGAATCAGACTACTTTTTGTCAGCGTAATTAAGTAAATAATACGAGTATATTATAAGGTAAGTTTATATTATACATTAAGATATAGTCTCGTCGGTAAGTACCAATCAGTTCTCATCTTTAATACTATTAATGCAAGAAAAACGTTGACGTTTTAAGCCGTTATTTTGACAGCAAGTGACGTTGATAATGATAAAGATAACGTTACATTTAAAGCTGTCACCGGTTCAGAATATGAATTATACCGAGAATAGCCGACCAACTCACTAATAAATTTAGTGCATGTGATCATTTTATTTACATTGAAATCTAAAAACAGTTGACCTATTTATACATTTATTAAAGAAGATTTAAGGGATAATTAGTTTACTCATGCCGTGTCTTCTGCTTACGAATGTCAAATATTGATATGACATTTGAAAAAATTAAACTATGTGGCACCGGCATCCGCCGGCGACTTTTCCGAACCGATATGACATAACAACCTTCAAGAAAAAAGGCGTACAAATTCCTTAAAGGCCAGCAACGCACCTGCAAGCCCTCGAGTGTTGCAGATGTCTTTGGGTGGTGGTCACTTTCCATTAGGTGAGCCACCTGCTCATTTGGGGGCAAATGAGCAGGTGGGCATAAGAAAATAAATATTTTTTTAAATAAGACCTTATAAGCTTTAAAGTCAAATTGTGGTGCTTCAAACGAAAATGATTTCCCATTAAAATTTGCTCCGTCTTTGCTTGATGCCGTTCTCATAAAACACAACTTTTTCTGCGCAACAATATACCTTTTTTACTTTTCTCATATTTTATTTAATTTTATCTATAGATATTATTTTCGACAAGAAATACAGTATTTTTATTGTATGAATACTGATATAATGTCAGGTTATTTATCTGTTTCAAACTTCGAACGTACTGAATATAAAAATTGTCCTCAAAGTTTTCTACATCAGCGTCCTCTCAGGGTACGTAACCCGTTATTGTTCGTATACTATCAGGATCTGCGCTTCGGTCTGGATTTATTGCGAGCCTGATAGAGCCTTTATGTCTCCGCGAGAGTGTTTTAGCAATCGACTGTTTATTTCGAAATGGAATTTATTCGATGCCTGCCCAGATATCGGTTGTTTATTGGCTTTGGGTAGTTGATAGCTCCAGTCAAGGCTTAGGGAAATTTAAAATAGGTTATCGTTTGTGAATAAGCTTTATACATTTCATTAATTATCTTCAATTACATGTTTTTTTTAATACCTATATACTAAGAAGTTAAATTATAATCAAACTCCTTACAAGTTGGTGGTAGAGATTTGTGCAAGCTCGTCTAGGTAGGTACCACCCTTTTATAAGATATTCTTCTGAAAACAGCAGTTCTTGGTATTACTGTGCTCCGGTTTGAAGGGTAAGTGAGCCAGTATAATTACAGGTAGACTGCTAATTTCTAAGGGCGTTGGTGATCACTTACCATCAGGTGGCCCATTTTTTTATTTTTATTATTATATTTATTTATTATTTATATTATTATTTTAATAAAAAAACGTCTAAAACGCGTAGCAACTTCTGGTGTAACTTTTATTGGTTGATAATTTTTAAAACGTGTCCTCATTATTTAATAAAGTTAAGTTAGAATGTTGTATTAAATCTGTTTTAAACTATATCATAACGAAACCAAAAGTTTTACGATGCCATGTTATGATACAGTTCACTTAGGTATTGTTATTCAGCTTCAAACAAAGATGACGCGAAGTGAACGTATACTGACCAGAAGATCGCCAGATGAAATCATAGTGGCGAAAAATGCAATGTGTCCAACCAACACGAACTGGAGCCATTGGTGAATATAATAACAACTTATGAATATAATAATAATTTTAATAGTTTAGATTAAAATGTTATCAGAATCGACACAAAATATAAATCATAGTTATCTTCAATCGTCAATACCATTATAGTTAAAAGTTTAAGCAGATTCAGAGCTTGTTAACATTTACTCATAACATTGAAAACTTTGTTCTGTACGTTATATAAGCTTAACTGTTTGAAGCTACCACATTACATAATCCTCTCAACTTGCTATTCAAAATTATATTATTATCTGTAAGTGAATAAATAGGATCCGAATTTAAATTGGAAAGTTTTGACCTACAAGGTTATTAAAATTTTATGTTAAATGATAATTCTTAACCAAGGCTAGACAAAAACTGAATTGTATTCATGAGTCTGTCTGTGTTATTGTAGCTTCTAAAAGGTTGAACTTACTTCGATTGTAGATGTTTGATCGTTTTAAAATTTTGTATACTCTAACTTCAATGATATCACAATAACATGATTAGTCTAACCTTATGCTGGAGTATCACTTTATTAGCAGGAAAAAAACCTATAGTAAAATAAATAGATATAAATATACTTAAACTACATACTTATAAGACATATTACAAAAAGTATTTATTAATTGCCATTGAATATTAAGTTGCATAAGAACTAACTAAATTAAATTAAATAAACTAAATAAATTAAACTAACTTAAGGCATATAGTTATAAGTATACATTTTTCAGAGGTTTTTAAGTATTTTTTAAACTTAAACTAAAATGAGAAACAATTGTTGTTATGCCCTGGGTGTGATTATAGATTTTTAGAGCTTAGATAAAGAACAATGGTACATGGTATTGGAAAGTCTATTATGTGTTAAATTCAGTAAAACATTTAATAATACTAAACTACATACAACATAAGTCTATTGTCATATGAACAGAGTCATCTCTACTAACATTTGTAAATCTCTTATGACCAGGATTCTAAAATGTGACTTTATAATCTGCAATCGAACAGGCTATCCACCAACAGAGTAATCCATATTTAACGGTACTACAGATAACACAAATTAAACGTTTCGTAAAGTTGACGATTTTAACAAAGAAACAGATATGTAATTTGTTTCCTTTGACGTTTGATCGGTCTTCGACAAAGCGTCATTGTACGACGTAGCGGTGTGGCACGCATAGAACCGGCGCCGGTTCAGTGGCTCAGTTGGCAAGTACACGGATATACAAAGGCCATGTTTCGCTTTCAATTACCGCCTGAGCTGAAGCGATTGTTACCACAACTATCAGAATTCTATTCTCTTGCCGGTTATTGGATAACGGTAATCGAAACGGATTTTCATATGAGAACCGACTGTAGTTTGTTCGTGTAATACTAATAATAATAATAACTCGTCGTCGTTTTTACATAATTCCTGTAATAAAATATTTATAAGTTACTAATTTTCGCCCGCGTCTTCAACTGCGTGAGGGTAGGGACGGTGGAGGCGCTCGGTAGCTCTGAATACTTCTTCGATCTAGTCTAAATACCTTATCGTGACGGGTCGCAGTTTTCCTTTGTGGATGTCTCGTTTCAGAAGGAGACGGCGGAGCGGAACCTGGAAGAACTGATGTGGCTCAGCGTAGGGGACGAAACCGTATTTAATATTATCATTTAATAGTTAATTTAAGTTCAAATATTTCCATGTTCTAAATATAGTGTCTAAAAATTTATGTATATTATGTTTAAAGCTTGAATTGAATTGCAAATTAAAATTGAATATTGTTATTAGCTGCTCGTCTTCGACTTCGTTCGGGTAAAGTTATAATTATAAATAGGATTTATAATTTATAAGAGGATCTTAGAATATTTTACTCCTAAATGAGCCGACAAATCATAAAATTAGTTCTATTAAACCCGTACGTTATTTATCTAAAAATCCGCGTACTTTTCGCGAAGTCTAAAGCTCGCGTATCAATAATTTGAAAACAGAATGTTTAATAGTGACAATCTTACGACATATAGACAAGAATATTATATACCCAACGGCTTATTATTACAGTTATGTTTAAGTCATCGAACTGCTCGACCGCCGGGTCACCGCTGTGATACCAATGTAAATGAAATGCAACATTTAATTTGCCTAAATTCGACCGCTTGCAGCGGAATTATTTGATGCAAATACGTGTCGGAGTGCTGATCCCGACAGCTGACATCCGACACAGCGCGAAGCTGTTTCGTGTCGAATTGATGAGAATTAAATAAATCTACTTCGGTTCAATCGGCTTACCTTAATAGATATATTCTTCACGCCGAACGGTCATGGCTGATTCGGATTTATTTTCATCGAATGGTTTTATCCTTTTTTAAATTAGTTATTAAAATGTTCAAATTAACATTCTAATATTTTATAAGGTGAGAGGTGATTTTACTTACAATAACAGGTTAAAGTCTTATATATTTTTGAATTAAATCCTCTTTTTATAACATATATTTCAATACCTCTATATATGGCGGCTTACACTTATCACCTTATTAATATTATCAAGTTAAATAACATCAATTTAAACAAATCTATTGACACGTCGATGCATTAAGCCGCTTGCATTATATTAGAGTGCGATCTTAGGAAATAGATATATTTACATTCACAAACTCGAAACCCTCCACAGCGTCCGCATATTTTTCTCAGGATATTAAGACCATATGTCAAGTTATGGTTGCTGGTTGAGTTTTAAATAGACGTAACTATAAAAATGTATAATTAAACGATTAAATAACATTTTTTTTTCTAAAATTTACATGCATGTAGTTTTCACTTGACGTAAAATGTGTTACTGGTGGGAGTCCAGAACCCAAGAAAGACAGTACTTTTTCGATCACACAATACTTATAACATGTTTTCCTATTTTAGTGTCCATCGTAATTATTATATACACGAGCATTGAGGCCTAGAAGCGGCTCTAGCTGGGCCCCGTGCAATATTTCTAAGTACCGTGACAAATTTGCTTAAGTAGCAGCCTTAACATAGTTACAATTATTTCTTAAGAAGTATTGCTTAGTAATTTTCCTTACGACACTTATTTAAGTAACTAATTTATGTAAAGACTGCAGTTAAAGCGCGTTTGCAACTCGTAAGCGACGTGGAGAGGGGCTTCGTTAGAATAACTTAAAACATAATTATAAATTATAGTACTGAACACTTTTTTACTAACTTAAATTAATTTAACAACGAAGATAATTAATGAATTGAGATAAATACTCAATAAAATAAAAAGTAAAAGTAAGTAACAGCCTGTGAATGTCCCACTGCTGGGCTAAAGCCTCTTCTCCTCTTTGTGAGGAGAAGGTTTTGGAGCTTATTCCACCACGCTGCTCCAATGCGGGTTGGTCGAATATACATGTGACAGAGTTTCAATGAAATTTGACACATGCAGGTTTCCTCACGAAGTTTTCCTTCACCGTCAAGCACGAGATGAATTATAATCACAAATTAAGCACATGAAATTCAGCGGTGCTTGAACCCACGTTCATCGGTTAATTCACGATTCACGCGTTCTTACCACTGGGCCATCTCGGCTTCAATAAAATAATGTAAATTATTTCACAAAACAAGAAATAAAATGTCATTGCTATTGTTATTTAAAATTATTAAACTGCATTTTTCGATCGATTCAAATCGCGGTTTGGGCAAAAAAGAGTGAATTATATTTCGGGGAATTAACAGTATGAAATTGTAATGTTATAAATAATTATAATATAACACCTAAACCGAGTAAAATTCCACTAATGATAATACTCAAAAGAAGTAGAGAACAGAAGAGAGAATACGAAACAACCAGAAAACAAAGAACGATTAAAAATAAAATGAGAAACAATTCAAACAATAAAAAAATCTAAAAAAAATCCACAGCATCCAACCTCATCGCGCGACCCTTGCAACATTCTCATTCGTCAGTCGACCTCGTATTCTTCGAATTATGACATGACAGGAGAACCACCATTATAATATTGAATTTAATAGAACAAAAATTCCTAATAATTTTTTAACTTAAAAACTAAGTAGCAGCAATATGAACATTACGGTGTATATACTAAATAACCCCTTAATTTTCGAGTAAATATTTACAATAAACAGACCTTTAACAAGCAATCTCGTAACGTATTGGCTATAGGCAATCGATTACTTGGAGCAGACCGGGGCGCACGCTATGTTTGCCGACTAAGCCGATTTGACCCTACAACGGCTTCTGTTGACACAAAGAAGCGACGCTCATATTGTGAACGACCTTTTATATCGTTTAAGCTTACACTCCTTCCGTAATATTTGTATTATACATGCAAAAGTTTATTTGTCTATTTGTTACTCAGTCACCTTTAAAGGCTGAACAGATTATAATATATTTGGTATTAAAATAATCTGATATCGGTTTTGGTTCCCTGGACATTGTCTGTGCATCATATCGGCTATCTTCTTCTATTATTCCAACATATTAAGTTTTCTACACAAAATCTGATAGTGATCATATGAATCTGAACTTTAAAATATGCTTTTTGAGTAGTTGTTTAAGTAATTTTTAAAACAACGTCCCTTGTCTGCAACCAGTTGTTTAAAATGGAAAATCGTAAAAACAATTATTATAACTCACAAAATGTATTTCAAAACGACAGTGACATAGTGGTATTAAAGTGAATGTATCGTGAATTAATATTCTGTTATATGTTTTTCTTTAGTCGTACGTAGCTTATACATCATTGCTAGTGTCATAATTAGAGGTCGACGATTACAATCCATCTGCTTTTGTTAATTAAAACAGTAGATTACTTACATCGTTTCTGAAACGTCGATTCAATTCAACTTAACTAATTCTGAATCTGAATTCATATTTGCCGATGGCAACTTTTGAGGAATATGCGACCAATCAGCTTTCAATATAGTAGTTTCATTAGTTATTTTGTCTGTTTCTGAAGCTGCTAATATTATTTTTTATTAAACTTTCTCTGTGTATTTGAGTTTAACTAGATTGCTAAAATCCTTAATAATATTATAAATGCAAAAGTGAGTTTATTTGTTACACGTCTTAACTACTCAAATCAACTCAGAGAAGGACATACATCATCTGTGCCAAGGGGGGTCCTTCACACACGCCGAAGCCGCGGGCGGTAGCTAGTATCTATAAATTTTTGATTGCTTACAGCTATATTCGTGGTTACTAAAACATTGCTATGGAAGGGATGTCAATTTATTTACGATCGCTTGTCGTAGTCGTCAATTTTAGGCACTTTTGGTTATTTCCCTAACGACCGGCAGTTCCAGTCGCGCGAAAAACAAATATTCGTATAACGCTCCCATGATTTTTGTCATCGTCTCCATGTTTGTCACTCTACATGTTATACCGCATGTACACACACATCTTTCATTTGTTTTTGGATAAATAAATACATGTAGCTAGCTAAACTTGACGAGTCGGTAGGCGTGGTTGCCTTGCCTTTCGCGCCGCAGGTCGTGGGTTCGATGACCACCCAGGACAGACATTTGTGTGGGCACAGGCATGTCTATTTGTCCTGAGTCTGGGTGTAATTATCTATATAAGTATGTATTTACAAAAGAAAAGTATTATAATATGTAGTATATCAGTTGTCTGGTTACCGTAGTACGAGCTCTGCTTAGTTTGGGATGAGATGGCCATGTGTGAATAATAAATTTCAGGATATATTTATTTAAACGCCAACTGACGGTACTGATGAAGTCTTGCATCAAAACTAGCTTTGCATCGTGACCACATGCGCGATTAGACCATGTTTTGTGACAATCATACTTGAATGGACGAATAAAAGGATAAGTAATATAATCCTTAGATGAGTATTGTTTACATCAGTGTAATCAATGTGTTACCTTCCATGAATATAGTTCTTATCAAAATCATGGACTCTTTAATAAATATGGTAGAAACAAATAAATGTCAAAACATTGGTCGGGCAGTTTTATAAATTAGCCACTAGACCAAAGATATTGCAAATTTGTCACATAAACTTGGTTCCTTAAAAATGTTCGAGTTCAATTTTAATAAAATTTGTATAAAAAAAAATTAAATCCTGAATGCATTTTATCTCGGTCTACTTTCCAGCCCATTAATATGAAGAACCTGCAAAGGGTTCGTCATATTAATGTTTAGTCTTTAAAGTGACATCAAGAAATACTTACTATATCTTCTTATGCTTCCTCATTTTAAAGTATATTTGTTTTTATGCGTTACATACATTTTGTTTCTTACTGTTTTGTTCGAGATTAATTATATCCACAATCATGAAATCATATAGTTCGGATTTAATTCCCGATGTAGTCAAGTAATATTATATTAGCTCTAAAATCGTTAATAGTTAAAATATCATACACACATTATTCAAAGGCTGATCAATTAAACAACATTGTGTCTTCTTCATTCATATATCAAATCAATGGTGGCTGAAAGAGGCAAATCATAGTTTAACAAATCACCCACTAAACAACGTTTATAAGTAAGGCCGTTTATATTCGACAAGTTAATTACCGCCCACAGATTGCATGTGTAATTGAAATTATCATCTGACGCTTGCATCGCTTACAATTAACTGATTACATATGGATATTAACGCTTCGCTGATATTATTAATAATTGATTGCGTTTATGTAATTTTATATCGCTTTTATTAACTGTTATTTATTATCCTCTGAATAATTACATGTTAAGCTCGTATTTTTAATTAAATAATGAGTAATACTTTATTTTATTATAAACATTTTCTGATTGTAAATATAATTTTGACTACAACTGATATACATAAGTGGTTTTTGTTATGAATTCAGAGATGAGTGAACGTGACCTGCGTCCGGGTGACAGGGAGCGATTAGTCCACAGCCAAATAGCAAAGTTTCAAATGCTCTCATAATTATGGATAATAAGTGGACCAGCGTAATTACATCCCTAAGTGATAAAACCACTTAGAATATAACATAAATGGTAACACAATACGCAGAAACGTGTTATTCTCTGGTGACGAGGCTTTGTGGTTTTTTGGGTAACACTCTGTCATTTGTACTCGCATTGCATTGTTCAGTTTTTGACACGAAACTTTTGGGGACACACTCCCATTGAAACGGGAGGATCCTCCGATCAGACGGGTGTTGTGTCTGGTGGGCTACTGCCGCCCGACGGTTGTTGTCGGGTTCTTGTATTTATGTTCATTCGCTCTGATAACTTTAATATCGCGATGTAGGATACGTCTGTTCATAGTTCGTATGTGGCGAGATAGATGTTGCTACAAGTTTGTGTGATCCATGAGCCTGTGTAAATAACAAGGAAAATAATGTGTTAGATTGTAAGTTACAGCTATCAGCGTCACTGTGTACATGACTACAAACAAGTGGACTTCGCTTGACTACCTTTTTTAAATATATTAAAAAAGTAATTCTTTTAAAATAGGAACTTGTTCCAAGATTTATAAAACTGAACTATAATAATAGCACATTGAAGACTTTTTACGCCACTTGCACTTCAAACGAAAATCGATTCAAGTTTATTCGTATTCATTTAAGTGTAATGACGCGTGTCGACTACAGCCTGATAGTGCACAGAATTTCTTAACAATATTACGATTTTCTTTGATACGAAGTATCTTTGATGTTTTCAATTTATTTGATTTATCAAATATAATTTCACGCTAAATAAGCTTGTAATTTTGTCAACGTGATATTTGGATTCAGTTATTTTTATGAGTTTCTTTTCAGTTGTCGGGAGTAAATAAGATGTATAACATATTATATGCGAACAGCCAACTAATACAAAAGCCCTCGTGAATATATAAAATTAACGACATATCCTTCTACAAAAGTGAGCTATCCGGTCTATTTATAATCTTGGAGTCTTTTCTGTGATGAACATTGATAATTTTAATTAAATAATGATGTAATATACTAACACGAGAATTAAGAAGAAACATATAACCCGTCGTTTCCGACTCCGCAGTTAATAAATGCTTCCTATGTCGAACCGTACTACCCACTCATCAGTTATTATACTGCAGAACTCACTATTGTTGTGTTCCGGTTTAAAGGGTGAGTGAGCCATTGTAATTACAGACGCAAGGGACATGACATCTTAGTTCCCGGGGTTGGTCACGCATTGGCGATGTAAGCGATGGCTAACATCTCATACAATGCCATTGTCTACGGGCGTTGGTGACCACTTACTATCAGGTGGCCCAAACGCTCGTCCACCTTCGTATGTAATAAAAAAAAATTGAATCAAATTATCAATTTTGTAATTTATTTACGTATTTACAAATATTAATATTCAACTGCTGTTGTTGCTGTTAATCCAGGAATCGGACTTCAAGATTTCCATTAGTATGAAGTCCGATTCCTGATAAATAGATATCTTATAATTGCATATTGTATTAAACAATCAGACAAATTTTGCACGTAAATAAAAACATCCGTATTCGAACCCGCTACATTACCTAATCTAACCTAATCCTTAACATCTCTGTTCTAGCGTAAATAAGTAATCTTAATGCACAGCCATGATCTGGTAAAAATTCAATCCTGTCGAGTAAGATGGGTGCGAGTTATATATTGAGAGCACTTCGTTCCGTAAATGTACTGAAGGACACGGGTGCACCGTGAAGGAGGATAATACATTTACCCGACTGCGTCAGTAAGGAGAATTGTTGACGAAATGAAAATATTTATAGAATTGTTCCCGTATCGACGACAGTTAATCCAAATCGCTCGAAGGTCGGCTTAAAAATAAATGATAAATATGGAATTGTGCATACGTATTTTATTTTGATATTGATCGAAACACAATCTTATAAATCATAATAAATATTTTTGCTTTAAATGCGTGTCGAGATGGCCCAGTGGTAAGAACGCGTGGATCTTAACCGATGATCTTGGGTTCAAACCGGGCAAGCACCACATGGGTTTAATTTGTGATCATAATTCATCTCGTGCTTGACGGTGAAGGAATATCGTGAGGAAACCTGCATGTGTTGAATTTCACTGAAATTCTGCCACATGTGTATTCCACAAACCCGCATTGGAGCAGCGTGATGGAGTAAGCTCCAAAAACCTTCTCCTGAAAAAAGGAAAGGAGGCCTTAGCCCAGCAGTGGGACATTCATAGGCTGTTACTTTATAAAATACAATCTTTTCATATATATAGATTAGAAACCACGAAGCTATGTTGTTTGTTCGTAAGTATATTTTTTCAGATATGACTCATTATATCAACGTAGTGGATGAGAAAATTGTCAATTTGACCGCTTCCGGGAAAATGATAAGAGAAATGTCTGCGACAGCGTATATTTATCTTTTATAGATAAGTTATACCAACCTTTATATTTGAAAAATGGAAGCACATTTATCTATTTGTCACACTGTAAAGACATTACAAACGATGCTGTTACAGTTTCATTCGTGACAGCCTGTGAATGTCCCACTGCTGAGCTAAGGCCTCTTCTCCTTTTTTGAGGAAAAGGTTATGTAGCTTATTCCACCACGCTGCTCCAATAATGGAATACACATGAGGCAATTTGAGTGAAATTTGACACATGCAGGTTTCCTCACGATGTTTTCCTTCACCATTAAGCACGAGATGAATTATAAACACAAATTAAGGTTTGAACCCACGATCATCGGTTAATATTCACGCGTTGTAGCGACTGGGCCATCTCGGCAAGTTTAATTAAAATATTAATATAAGTGACCTTTTAAATAATCGTCCCGGCTTCGGGTCGATAGTAAGAAAAATGTATTTTGGGAAGGATTTGCATAAAATTCGTTCTTTTTAAGTCAATCGGGTGTGCTTTTAGTATTTTGCTTTTATTTACGAAGAGGTGCTTAAATTATTTATTCATTAATAATAAAGGTTTCATTAAGTTGAATAGTTCAATCTTCTACTTAACTATATCCAATGGCGTGGATAGATGACCGGGGTATTTAAGCAACATAAACGTAAATCATTACTTATGATATATTAAATATATTTAATCAATTTAAGTCACAATAAAATATAGTAAGTCAACCGACAGGAATTTAGAGTAATTACACTAATGATTATTAAAATAGTTCATTAATTAAAAATAATTAAAAACAAAACCTATATGTACGTTTTTCTAACCAGATTGACATTTCATGCTTCTTACTTTAAAACCAATTTAAACTCCAAACAATCCTTTAGCCCTTACTTATACTTAAGCGAGAGCGAAGCCGCGGAAAAATAGGTACCTACTAGTAGTATTTAATATTTAAATAAACCAACATCCATTTTTACAAATAAGTCTCGCACTTTGGTCTTCAGCGTGCTGACTATGCAATCTATGTGTTTCGTTGTCTTCATTTATCTGAAACTCTTATTATAAATTCAAATGTCAATATATATATACTTTTGCAACCCGCATTGGAACAGCGTGGTGAAATAAACTTCAAACCTTCTCCCCAAAAAGGAGAAGAGACCTTAGCCCAGCAGTGGGTCATTCACAGGCTGTTACTGATAAATACTTTTTAACCGACTTCAAAAAAAGGAGGAGGTTATCAATTCGTCTGTATGTTTTTTTTTTTTTTTTTTTTTGTGTTTGTTACCTCATAACTTTCTACTGGGTGAATCGATATTGATGAATTTTTTTTTAGTTGAAAGGGTTTGCTTCCCATGGGGTCCCATTTTTTTTTGGTCCAGGTTTGACAATGGAATCCATGAGAAAACCATATAAGTCGTAAATTTGCATGAGGTATGTGCGCGACAAATGGACGAATAACTCAATATCGCGCCAACCGATTTCGATGATTTTTTTTTTATTTGAAAGAGTATACTTCAAGGATTATTTGATGATAGTTTGGTTAGATTCTGATTATAGGATCCATGACAAAGTAACGGAAATATTCAATTCTTAGTAGCAAATTAACGATACACGGCCGAATCTTTTATAGGCTATCTAGATTTTTCATTCACCTACCATAACATTGTTATGATCAAGTAATTCTAGTAATATTGTATAAAACACTTCTTTATATACCGTCAATAGTTTTCGCAGCGCACGCGAAATAATAACTTTTATAGGCAACAGTTTCATACGTTTGGCTTACATTGCTCCATTTTAAGTAGAGATCTATAAGTTTTTGAAAATGTAATAATGCCTATATTACTCGGTAAAGACGTAGCTTTCTAAGGGTGAAAGAATTTTTAAAATCGGTCGAGTAGTTTTTGAGTTAAATCGTAATACAAAATCAAACAAAAATCAAATCTTTCCTCTTTAAAATATGAGTTATGCATGTAAGCATTGTATATATGTATATGTTTGTAATTGAAACATATTTGAACATCTCCTAAAAGTTGAGACCAATTTCTACTCTTATATACATGTTATATTTATATATTGATTACTAGTGTTTTTCCCGCGGTTTCACCCACGTAGTTCCCGTTCCCGTGGGAATATGGGGACAAAATGAATAGCCTATGTTACTCCCTGATAATGTTGCTTTCCATTGGTGAAAGAATTTTTTAAATCGGCTTAGTGGTTTAGGCGTGAAAGCGTCATGAACAAACTTACTTTCGCATTCATATTATTAGTTAGTTTAGGATGATATAGATACTTCCCCTTTTTTTAATATACAGACATTTCGTCATATTTATGGTGAAAAATGGTATAACACAACATCTATAAACATACAGATTATTTAATTATTACTAGAAATAACTATTTGATTATGTTATGGCTGCCCAACACCCCACCAACTAAATCTATTTAATCAAAACATGTTAAATTATATTCATACATTTAACCATATTAACTAATATTTATTAATTAAGTACCAAAATGCATTTTTCTTTACGTTTCACTGTTTTAGATTAATATATTTAAATAATAATATAAACGGCGCTGTCTCATATGAGCTGTACGTTTAGTAGGTCTACCCATATTCTACAAATTAGTGAGTGTACTTCAGATTCACTAAAAATCGAAAAATAAATAAAAATTTTAACAAAACAAAAACCGACTTCATAGAAAAACAAATTAATATGCACTAAAAAGTAAAAAAATAATTGCGTATTCTTCTATAATTTGATAATTAACTTACTATTTTCTACTCATCAATATGTAGGTACGAATGTGTTGAGTGGTTGATAATGTATTTACAATTATTGTTATTTTTGGAGTCGATGTCAGCTATGGAAACACTATAATATACCTAGCAATAATAATCTTTTAAAAACAAACAAAAACATACACATTACAAATTGACTTTTATTCGCCTCGTAAAGTTGCGTGTGTGACACAAGCACATCTCACCTATAACTAACTAAATGTAGTTATAAACCCACCTTGGCTGACATCGATTAAAATATATATATATATATTTTAATTAATTTAGTTTAGTTTAAATTATTGAAGTCGTTGTGACACTCAAATTTAGTCTTAAATTTTGTTATATTACGTTATATAAATCAGTATACAGACCGTTGAAGAACTGAATAAAATGAATTAATAAAGTCAATTGAAGGCAGTCGTTTATTTTGTTACAAAAATTAATATATAACATGAAGTAAATGTACACGTGAGCACTTGAGAGATAAATCTTATGTAAAGAATACGTTATATGCCAGTATTAACATGGCTGATTATATAGTTAACTAGCTGTACCCGCGACTTCGTCCGCGTGGAGTTTAACAAAAAGTTAATTGGGTAGTTTATTTAGTTTCTTTTTTTATTTTTGCATTTTTATTTTTATTATAATTTTTTTCTAAAATAAAAGTAAGTAAGCCTAAGTTATTCCTCATTACATCAGCTACCTGCCAATAAAAATCCCGTCAAAATCGGTCCAGCCATTTCAGAGATTAGCCAGAACAAACAGACAGACAGACAGACAAAAATTGTAACAAATGATATTTTTGTGTATGTACCGTATATATATTCAAACGCATGTAGTAAAAAGCGGTTATTTCATTATTACAAACAGACACTCCAATTTTATTTATATGTACAGATAATTATTTCTCATAGTGTCAAAATCTATGTTCGTGTCAGGTGGCCTACTTGTCAGTCCGCCAACCTATTTCCAATACTCAATCCTCTACACGGTAACGCAATCAACACCAAGTAGAACCAACATAATTAAACAATTTAAATAATATTGAACTATTACTCCTGTGAATTGTGAACTATAACAAATTAAAAGATTTGAACTCGATTCGAATTCTTGTTTCTGGACTCGTTTTTATTTCGTATTCGCATAGTAAATTATTTAAATAGGCACCGTTATAGGACGGCGATACAATATCGCCTCTATCATTAGTAAAAAAAAAACACCAGAGCTCTTGTTTCAGATAATTTGTTCGTCAAATTTTAATAATCTACTAACATATTTGACACTTATGTATATTGTAGTAATGGTTAAATTTGTATATCTCAACACTCGAGACACAATCGATACTGTTGTCTCGTTGTTTATTTAATAATATCAGTATAAAGTACTTTAGAGTACTTGAATTATTTGGATCCTCTTAAACTATGTAGTTATAAACTTAGAAATAAAAATCATATTCATAAAAAAAGGTTTGTTTTTTTTCTTTTTTGTTTAACAGGCAATTAAAAGTATTATAATTACAATTAAATAATATTATATATAAAACATTACATTTTTTTTATAGCTTAGGCGGTCGAGCATATGAGTTGTAAGTGGTGGTAAGTGATGGTAAGTGGTCTCAATTTCCCACATACATTGTGATTGAATGAGATGTTAACCATCACTTACATCGCCAATGCATCACCAAACTTGGGTACTAAGAAGGCTCACTCAACTTTTGTACCAAGTAAATATTATATAATGTATTCCTTTACTTCAAACTAGTCCTATGATCCTGAAGCCGAGATGGCCCAGTGGTAAGAACGCGTGAATCTTAACCGGTGATCGTGGGTTCAACCCGGGTAAGCACCACTGAATTTCTTGTGCTTAGTTTGTGATTATATTTAATCGGAGACGGATTTCGACGGAGAAAACATCGTGAGATTCGTGAGGAAACTTGTATGTGTCGAATAAAACTCTATTTCTCCTCAAAAAGAGGAGGAGAGGCCTTATCCCAGCAGTGGGACATTCACAGGCTGTTATTGTACTGTGCCATCTTCGTAAATAAAAACAATATCGTGAATCAAAGACAAAATACTATGTAGTACTCTTTCATTGCACACCTCTATTAGATGCTGTCTGTATACTACGCACTTACAATGATTAATGATGCAGACCTTCAAGAAAAAAATTATATCGCTTAAAACATATACATCGCACCCGAAGAATTGTAATGACAGATGTTTGTAAAATATTTGCACCCTTCAAAAGCAGAGACACAAAAATAACTTTCGCGAGTAAATAATAGATCAAAGGGCTAAGTGATTGATGTGCGGGCGGGGAGGAGGGGACGGAGGGCGCGGCGCGATTAATCTTTGTCGCTCGGGTTTGTTCGGCAGCGGGTGCCGTTCACACTTTTTCGTGCGATTACAACTATAATATGTTAGTGTCATTACTTGCAGAGATTTGTTTTTAGTTCGATTCGTAAGTAAGACGGCGGCGCCGAGATTAATTTGATTTGATTATTGGTATAAACGTTTCTGTGTACAATTTTTTTTTTATCGATTTAAGTTAAATAATAACTTTTCTCACAATAGGTGACATTAAAACTTCGATTAATTTTTAATCACGCAATTAAATTGAATTATAATTACGCTTACAGGTAATATATTTATATACCTACATATCCATTCAATCATTTATTTTGTGTTCATTTTATTTGTTTGTGTTAGTTATTTTTGACGTGACAACGTCTTATAAATTGGTTTGCCGGGTGACACTTCAAGAAACTGCGTTACGCTCCGCTCACGTTATGCGCTCACAATGAGAGCGAGTGAGAGGCACGCGTCCCTTCCACTCGGGCATGGTTAGCCCGCCTAAGAGCGAGAGAGACAGACATAAAAAGTGAAATTCAGTGCGAGATTCTTTGTATAAATTAATGTTTTAAATATAATTCTTTGTATAAATAAATGTTTTAAATTGTTACTATTATTTCATCCTTCTTTCTACTATACGAATGAATATTCACATTAAAATTATTTTACCACTCAAAGTCGTTGTCACGTAAAACTTTCGCCCGTATACCGACTTTACAGGCAACCAATTTTTTTTTTATATCACGTTTTAATTATTTAATTTCACAAGTTTAGTGTTCATCGATCATTTTTTAATATTAATCGTTCGGTTTCGCTACGACTACCTCCGAACAGTAACGAATTTGAACGACAATGTATGTTAATACCAAAACTGATTGCTTGTTTTGATGGGATACTGAAGTGCCATTGAGTGGGACATTTTCTCAGCGACCTACTTCGATGACCGAGTTGAGTACAACAACCTGAAAACTACCGATAAGCTATTTAACATTATTATAATTTACTTAACTAATCACCTGTCTGTCTGTCTTTGTGACGTCAAATATATCTCTGTCTCTGATGTAAAACTTACTCGTGTGACGTAACGACAAACGGCGTGACGCTCTTTTTGCCTTCTCTATCGCACCCTCTACACCGTTATGAAGTATATATTATTTATTGAAGTGAAAACTTCTTTAGCATCGTTGTGATTTGAACGTCGATGAAACGAAAAATCGACAGTAAAAAGAGGCAGACACATCAATTCTTAAGATTTAACGTGGGAGAAAATGAGATAGAAAGCATTATACAGTTGAAGCCAACATTTTTGATGATTTCACTTCTACCGCTCGTGAATTGCACACATGTTTTTTTTTAGTAAACTCCATGTTTTTATTTATTTCATTCGGTATTGACATCGTCACTAACACCAAAATATACATAAAATTCAATATACGATATTGTTTTTTATTGCATAGGAAGGGGGACGAGCATATGGGCCACCTGATGGTAAGTGGTCACCAACGCCCATAGACATTGGCATTGTAAGAGATGTTAACCATCGCTTACATCGCCAAGGCGCCTCCAACCTTGGTTACTAAAATATTACGTCCCTTGTGCCTGTAATTACACTGGCTCACTCACACTTCAAACCGGAACACTACAATACCAAGTATTGCTGTTTTGCAGTAGAATATCTGATGAGTGGGTGGTACCTACCCAGACGAGCTTGCACAAAGCTCTATCACCAAGTAAATATTATTAGATATCTTCAAAAAGACATTGTTCATGTAATAAAAATATTCGTCTCATGAAATATCCAATTACAATATTTTCATCTGATATATTTAATATTACGTTTAAGATTAATATCGAGGGAAAATATATTTGTTAGAACCGTTGAATCTGCTTTCCATTATGCGTAAGCATATACCGTATCTTATATATACGAACATAGCAAAGTTAATGTAAATCTTGCAATATTTATGCTTACAAATAAGAAAGAATATACTTATTATGAAAAAAATGCCCGACATCTAGAATTGATTAAATAATTGACATTTATGGAGTAATATAAACAATAAAATATAGTTCCACTACTAAAATCAATATATTTATTTCTTATTATTAAATAATACCTTTTTAAAAATAGTATACGCTATGATGTATAAAGTATTATACACGCGTCACGCACACCACAAGCTAGTGAATATAATATATCTTGGGACATTTTTCACACACGGCCATCTGATCCCAAACTAAGCAGAGCTTGTACTATGGAAACCAGACAACTGATATACTACATATACTACTTTTCGTTTGTAAATACATACTTATATAGATAATTACACCCAGACGCAGGACAAACAGACATGTTCATGCACACAAATGTCTGTCCTGGGTGGGAATCGAACCCACGACCTGCGGCGCGAAAGGCAGGGTATCTACCAACCACGCCAACCGGCGGCGAAGAGCGGGCGACGCTCTCGTGGCCATCGTGTCGTAAACTTGTTTCATGCAGTTTGCCGCCACGGCATTCTTACCCACGGAGTTTTACTCTCAACGCCCTGTAGATAGAAAATTATATATATATAAACTCAAAACAGAATGACTAAATTCGGTGGCTGATTCTTCGATATGAGCTATTAAGTTTAGCTTAAAATAGAGACATCTATTTTACTTTAAAATCTAACAGCATTAAACATTAACAACAAATGTATAGAAAATTATTCACTTTGTTCCTTTAAGAGAAAGTTACAAGCGAGAGTTCGACTCGCTGTGCGCGAGTCGAACTCTCGCTTTACTTGGTGGTAGAGCTTTGTGCTAGCTCGTCTGGGTAGGTACCACCCACTCATCAGATATTCTACCGCAAAACAGCAGTACTTGTTATTGCTGTGTTCCGGTTTGAAGGGTGAGTGAGCCAGTGTAATTACAGGCACAAGGGACATAACATCTTAGTTCCCAAGGTTGGTGGCGCATTGGCGATGTAAGAGATGGTTAACAGCTCTTACAACGCCAATGTCTATGGGCGTTGGTGACCACTTACCATCAGGTGGCCCATATGCTCGTCCGCCTTCCTATGCAATAAAAAAAAAAAAAAAAAGAGTGGTCTGTACACTAAAAATGTATGTCAAATACAGCAATAAAAGTCGCATAAAAAGATCAAACGTGGCACGGCCGCTCGTATCACGATGTTTTCTATTACGAGCTAGTTTTTTGGTATAACTTTATAGTGTAAATTTTACCAATATTTATTAATATTTTATCCTTGTATCTTCGTGTACGCACTACAGTTGGGCGAATTCCGACGGGTATATAAATGATTTTATTTTTTAAATATTTTACGGACGAAATTAATGTACGTTTTTTTTCACGTTATAATTTTTTGTACTTAAAATGTTGCGTTGGAGATGTAAATTATTGTTAATATTTCTTACACCCCTAATAGGCGGTAGTGATCACTCACCATCCAAAAATATATGTATATACATTTATTTTATTTAAAATTAAACTCGGTTAATTTGATTTTGGAATCAAATAGTCATAGTTGTATGTTTGGACATACAACTATGACAGAAACAATGCGTAGTCGTATTCTGATTACGGAACTCTAAAGTATTGACGCATTCCTCAGACGCTAAAAGGATGATTAGTATTCCATCACAAATAAATAGTATTCCAACAAGTTAACTTTTGATCTCAACGAGGAGGGAGAGAAAGAAAAAAAAATACAAATGAAATCAGATTTACGGCTTGTACGAACAATAAAACTCTCAACTGAAATTTTCCGAGCACCTCTTTATTTTAAACAGCAAACTCGCAATGAACTGAGCAGAAAACGATGAATACAAAGCCATACTGAGCTTGTTGAGAATAAATAATACGATCAAATATTTTAAGTCTTAATTATAGAATCCTTTGAATATATATATATATAAGTATACAAATGTAAGTAGGTCTGTGTGGGTACTTTGTTATATCTTAGATTATGTGCTTATTGGCGGATAATCGAATAAGAAGAGACTATAATATATTTTTGTAATGCCAATGTCTATTCGAGATTATGATTACAGATTTAAGCCCCAGCTATTTAGCGAACTTTCATGTGCTCAGTTTGTGTTTATTATTCATCTTGTGCAAGGTGGTGTACAATAACACCAATACACATGAAGCAGCGTGGTGGAAGCTCGTAGTAATCTAATAGAATAGGAAAGCCTCGGCCCAGCAGTGGGACATTTACAGGCTTCACAATGTCCATAATTGAAATTGACTATTTACAATCGTTTGCATAGGAAATACTATCTCGGTCGCCTTTTAAAAAATATATTTAGTAATAAAATATAAATATTCGAGCATGAAGGTTCACTCTCATCCTCAAATAAGAGACGATTTGTCGATTATTTTGTATTAAAAACGAATTAATTTATTTTATTAACTTTCTCACGAGACGTAATATGTTTGTATGTGTGTGTGTTGATGTTACACGTGCTGGCGTGCGTGTTAGGCGTGAGTCGGCTGTTCCATTCGCTGTTGTCAGACATCAAAGAGGCATTTATCCTTGTAATGTCTTATTCGGATCGCGAAAGAGCCGTTTTGTGCTGAAATATTTACGGCGCTAGTGCCCGCTTGATGTTTTTATTGTCAGCCTCGGTACACAATACGTGAGAAACTTAAAGAGCATTTTTATGGGATTTGAGATAAAAGGTGGTTTCTTCGTTGTTCTTACTTCAATCTACATTCATTGATGTAGTTTATTTACAAGTTCAATGTTTATTATTTATCATTTTTAATCTAAGAGGAACGTAACTATGTATTTAATTTAAACATTTTTTAAGTCGTCTGATGTTCTACTTGGTGGTAGAGCTTTGTGCAAGCTCGTCTGGGTAGGTACCACCCATTCATCAGTTATTCTACCGCAAAACATCAGTACTAGCTATTGTTGTATTCCGGTTTGAAGGATGAGTGAGCCCGTGTAATTACAGGCACAAGGGACATAACATCTTAGTTCCCAAGTTTGGTGGCGCATTGGCGATGTAAGCGATGGTTAATCTCCTACAATGCCATTGTCTATGGGCGTTGGTGACCACTTACCATCAGGTGGCCCATACGTTCGTCCACCTTCCTATTTATAAAAAAAAATGTTCGGTTTTTATTTATATTAACGGTAGGACTTGTGCAAGCCCTTTGCTAAGTCTTAGTTCTCAAAGTGGCCACCTTCCTGTTTTATAAAAAAAGTACAATATGGCGCTCGTATGGTCTCATTCAATTTAATTTAATTTTGTAAAATAACGATTCAAACTGCATACACGAGCCAACTTGAATAAAGTGCCATTTATTTGACTGCCAAATAATATTTGACTCAAATATGAAGTGGGACTTAATTATTTGGAATATTAATGTCAAATTTCGCATAATAAATTTTGAAATTAATGCAATCCAAATAATTAAGTCCCACTTCATTTTGAATGACGTTTCAGTATTCGGCCGTTAGATTCATATGAAGGATTGGGTTGAGCACGCGTTTATCGTTTTACATCACATATAAATTATTTAAACAAACATTGAGCAGGCATACGGTAAAGTCTCTCGAATAATTGTTTCTAGTTAATACTCGGTTAGTGTCAACCGTAGCAAATGCTGGATAACATTTTATTAATAACTACCGCAATTGCAGGAATCCATTGTAATTGTTGTGTTTAATTAGTTGTATGTATGCATTTGTATGTACGCTTTGGTATTAAATATTACGTAATATGTCCTTCTGTGTGTGATATTCGGCTGGGTAGTGAAAGCGTAATCTCCCCTGCCCGTCTTGACTACCTTTTTTTTTTTTTTTTCTCGCTGTGGAAATGCATTTACGCATACCCCCCGCAAGATGAAAAGCGGGGCGTTATGTGGGACTCGACGGCTGAAGTGCAAGGCCGTAATACCCACTAAAACCACAGCGTATACTTTCCCCGCCTTTATGGGGGTGCCAAGGGGTCGCGTGAGCATTCTACCCTGACACCCCGACGGATAGCCCGAAGGCTATAACCTCCTTGGCGACGGATGAAGGTGTTGGGCACCGCCAAAAAACATCCTGACGGCCGCAGAGGACAGGGAGGACGGCAACCTGACAACACCGCATCTCCTCTTCCTCTGCGGCCCCACCGCAACGCACAAATGGTGCGCCCCCATTTGGTCGCGGGAGATAGGGCGCGCGGCAACGCAACACCGACACGCCTCTCCTCCCGCGATCACTCCCGACTGTGAGGGACAGACAGAACTGTCCCCCGCACCCGCCACCTGGGCGCATCCAACGCAAGCCTCCTCCTGAGGCCCACGAGGAGCGCCCTACGTCCGGGATCCCGCTTAGCTTCCCCGTGGCCGACCTTACCACGGGTACTGAGCCCCCCACCACGACAAGGTGGAGATCCCACGCGGGGGGGACCGTCTTGACTACCTACTATAAGATACAATAACAATTTTAACTCGTGTTATTTTTTTAAAAACGTAGAACTACTGTGTTTATTTCTCGTTCTTGAGAGGCCACATTCCGAAACGATGGTAGTTTTACATTTAATATAATTCTGTAAAATGACTATTGAAATCGCTTGATCTACTTGATATGTATCATAGACATTGGCATTGTAAGAGATGTTAACAATCGCTTTTTTTATAAAATAGGGAGGGAGAACGAGCATATGAGCCACCCGATGGTAAGTGGTCACCAACGCCCATCGACATTGACATTGTAAGAGATGTTAACCATGGCGTACATCGCCAATGGGCCACCAACCTTGGGAACTAAAATATTATGTCCCATGTGTCTGTAATTAAATGCTCAAGCATCATTCCAACCGGCAGACAAGAATAACAAGTACTGCTGTTTTGCGGTTGAATATCCGATGGGTGGTTCCCACCCAAACGATCTAGCACAACTTAAAATATATATTCTTTAAATTAAATTGGCTCTTGCAAACACTCCTGAATCGCAATAAATGTTTGTTGGAAAGGTGTTTTTTCCAAGAATTTACTTCATATTATACTTATAAAATGTTGAAAACGGACAGAATGTTAAGCTACTTGTATCCTCTAAACGTCATAATTATTATAATTGGATATCATTTTCTGAGATTTCATAATCATGTTCTTGGTTGAATTTCATGTTTGTGCTTACATAAAACATACAAAGTAGTGGAATTTGGAGTATAAATCTGAATAAATATAAACTTTTTGTCAAAGAATGTTTACGCTGACTGTACACAGTATATTGATATTGGCGTGTTTACCTTCAAATAGTGAGTGCGCTGTTAAACGAACTTTTATGTTACCTTAATAGCCTTCATATCACGGTACAATGGGCACGGGGAAGTTCTCAACATTATTAAGCTAAGTAAATAAGCGATACAAAGTTTGCACTTGATTTTATCGTCTGAAATTGTAACTCAAAATAAATTGTGAATTAACTTGATCAATTAAAGTTTCAACAGGAAAATAGTTTTCTTACAATTAAATAAATATGCTTAAGTTAGATTTAGGGCTTCAAGTGCAAGCTAGTCTGAGTTCACACCGGCTCATATTCTATCGTCATGAGCCAGTTTCATTACGAGCTACATAAAATCTTAGTTCCCAAGATTGGCAGCACATTGACGTTGTAAGGATTGCTTAATATTTCTTACAGTGCCAATATCGATGGAGTCTGGTGATTAATTTGATGAATGACAATAATTAGTGCTCTTATTATATACAACTACATTTTGGTGTCATCATATAAACAAAAAATAAAATTCCTTAAGAGACATTCTACATTAAAAAATCTGCAACAAGCACAAAATGAATGAGTGACCCTCAACAGAGAAACCAGGTCTTACTAATTAAGGAATGGAAAAAAACAATAAAACGTATGAAGGGGGAACGGCACCAAAAAATTACTAAAACAAATATTGTGCTCGCGAACTTAGAAAATGATAAAAACAACCGTGTCGCATTTGCATTTTAATTTACCTTTGTATTTTTAGCGATCCGCAGTGATTATTTAAGAACCGTACAATTGTACGCTTAGTTGAATGAAGAGTTTCTATAGAATTGCTACTTTGTTAGCGATGCTTTAAGATGGCGTTTTAAAATAAAAATGTAACAACTATTTTCTTAGTATTTCAAGAAAAGAATACTTGAATTAATAAATGTATTATTAAATGACGCCAAAGAGAGCTACTCATTTATAATCATTTCAGTAAAACGGAGTCGCTTACTCCGGACTTAGTACATGTTAGTTAAGGACATGACCAATAAACTGTCAAACTGTAGATCCCCTGCTAATTAACTTTCACACTGTTTACTTGCACGCCTATTATTTGCAAAAAATATACATAAGTCAGTTTACGAGAGAGTACAACCCAGTCACTGGCTCAGCTTTTTGTAGTTTTTGTAATGGAAAACATCGACGATGAAAACTTGTCTTCAGCTGATCGAGTAGGATGACACTCGCCGGTTCTGCATCTCCTTCCATATAGTATGCCAGTAAATCAAATGCTGTGTAATCTACTTGCTTGCTGGATACAGGCACGCCAGTTAACGTATACATAAAGTGGCTGACTCGTGCAAGAAGCTGACATGCAACTATGATAACATAAGTGGCGTGTAAACTACATGCGTGTCTGTTTCCACGAAAATTTGTAAATTGTATTTGTGTTATAGTTATAAGATTAATAATATTGTCAAATCACACAACGGAACAGATCGCACATTACTGACCTATGTATGTTTAAAAAGTATATTTATTACTTTGCTTACTTTATATTTGCTTTATTACTTTAAATTTAAATTTTTTATCGACGCACCTTGGGAGACAGATCGACTCGAATGACGTGACGGCATGACGTATGAAATTCTCTTAAGCCGTATACTTACACCTTTCTCTTCTTCTTTACTTAAACATCAATGTTGTTCACAGCTGCCAACTCTTTTCTATTCTACTTTTATATGTCAAAATTAGAACTCCAATTTATTCTATATAATTTGTGTCCGGAACACTTACAATTAATATATATTCTTGCTCTTGACAAAGCTTTGCGCTGAATGTGATATAAATTGCAAGTCTGCAGCATCTCTAGAAATTCGCAATGAGTGTAAAATAACAATATTTATGTGGCGTTTGGATTCTGAACCGAAATTCTGTCGCAATATGCACCGCTCCGTAAATTGTTACATCTACGTCTACAATTAGAAAGTATTTGTCGCTTTGATGTTCTCTCTGTGTGAGTTCATTCAGTTTCACTTGTATGCTGATTAATTATTTTCATCAGAGTCGAATCTAACGAAAAGTTTATCTATCTTTTCTAAAGCTTGAGCAGTTTTTTTTATAACGCCTTACTTTCTTAATTAAACAATACGTCACGTTTTCAAGGTTTTCGTGTATAATCTGTACTATTATTATAAAGAGGAACGATCGAAAAACTCTGAAACAACTGAACAGATTTTAACAATGCTTTCACCATTAGAAAACTATTTATCCAGAAGTAACATACGAGATTGAAGTGGAGATGGGCTGGACACTTGGCAAGACGGGAAGACGGTAGATGGATTAAAGTCGTCACGGAGCGGTGGCCTAGAGAAGCGAAGAGGCCAGTGGGCAGACCACCCACCCGATGGTCAGACGATTTAAGAAAAATAGCGGGTGCGCAATGGATGCGACTAGCACAGGACCGGGAGAATGGGTGATATTATGTCCAGCAGTGGATTAATGTGGGCTGAAAATGATGATGAAGATGATGATGGTATGTTACTTCTGGATACCGATCGAGATACTTATTTGAAATAAAAAAGTTTAAAACTATGAATTCATGTTAATTCTTTTCCGTTGAATTCAAATTTTATCTGTGCGACAGATTTTTGTAGAATTGACACGATATATGTATATTTGAAGAATTGCGATTCAGAAGTGTTTGCAAGAGCCAATTTAAATAAAATATATTTTAAAATCGAATTTCACGCATGAACGCCTGAACCCATCGTCGTGAAGTTTGGCATTTGGATAATCTAACGAAAAGATATATTATGTATTTCCGAAACACTTGTATGTTTCTCACCGCCTTTTGAATATAATTGATGATTCAAATATCCGATCATATTTTAAACATAACTTTTAATAATATTAATTCCATTCAAATATTATTTACAAAATTCAGACATTTTAATTTTTTATTTATATATATATTTTTTATTGCATAGGAAGGCGAACGCGCATATGGGCCACCTGATGGTAGGTCGTCACCAACGCCCATAGACATTGGCATTGTAAGAGATGTTAACCATCGCTTACATCGCTAATGCGCCACCAACCTTGGGAACTAAAATCGTATGTCCCTTGTGCCTGTAATTACACTGGCACTGGCAAGTACTGCTGTTTCGCGGTAGAATATCTGATGAGTGGGTGGTACCTACCCAGACGAGCTTGCACAAAGCTCTACCACCCAGTAAATTATATAAATATATCGGAAACTACTTTATTATAATCCTGTAAATTGACAATTTAATACACTTAAATAAGGTATATTTTGATTTCATTTGATTTTAATAATGATTGATGTGACGGCATCATTACAAATATTTTATACCGTAAAGTCTATGAAATCGTCTTTAAGATATATCTTTTATCTATCTTTCTTATGAATCTAATAAAAATTGTTAAACTAAAAGATAGATAGAAATAAAATTCGTCACAGTTCAATTAATCACTACGCGCCGACCAACAGAACAAAATTTAACTTGAAATTACTATTTGTAATCGCTTGTGTGAATTATAGCTGATAATAAAATTCAAATTATGGGACTATATTGCAATTAGAACATTTGGTAACCGGCCAAAATGAACCTTGTCGCAAGTAATAATTTGTTGCGTATGTTAATACATAATCACTTTGATATATGAGTCAAAATTGCGTGTATCAATTTACAATAAATATTATGTCTCCGTGCAGTGACGGAGTCAGAATACAATTCACTGCCCCTCTCTCTCCCATGGGTGTCGTAAGAGGCGACTAAGGGATAGCTGAGCGACCATCTGCTCATCTGGTGGTAGGATGTCAATCATCCGCCTGGCTTGTTACCACCGTACGCATGGTGAAAAACTCGTGAAGTGGCTGCTTGCAGCCGCGTTTCGAGATCAGCCAGCGTACAGCCAGTGCCCGAGCGCGCATTGCCGCGATATGTGGTGGTCCGGTGGAAGTTGCTGTTGAACCAATGCCGGGGGAAATTATATTGACCCGCCGGTCAGGGAGACCCGTAGAAACGGTTGTTCCGCTGGCCGCCCGTGGCAGAGTACAGGGGCCCAAGCGTTCTTAACCAGCTCGCGAGGCTGCCCCACCAGGCTACGCATAATCTCGGAGTGGACCGTCGTGCCGGTTGGTGACCGGACGGTGGGGTCCCGGCGGCCACTTCCGGGAGGGTTCGGGGGCCCTTCCGTCCGGCGGATCAGTTTATTTTCCCTTCTGGCAGCTTCTTGGGGAAACACAGCTCCACACTTTGACCATCCCTATCGTGACAATGCGTCGCTCGCTTCACGTCTCTTCCCTTTTTTCCCCAAATTCATGACAGCGCATAAAAGAGATAACGGTCGTACAGCGGTGCACACCCCCACCATACCTTCGCTGTTTGAGGTTGAGTTCGCTAACATCCGTGGACTCCACGCTAACCTCAATGCTGTCCACCACCATCTTGAGACAGCACGGCCAGCAATGTTGTTTCTTACGGAGACTCAAATACTCCGTCCTGGCGATACCAGCTACCTTAATTATCCCGGCTACATGCTTGAAGAATCCTTCAAAGCGAAAGCCGGAGTATGCTTGTTCGTCAGGACGGATGTTTGTTGTCACCGTCTGCGCTGCTTGGAGGACCCTTCCTTCTCCATGTTAGTGGTGCGTGTGGACTTGGTTCGTCAGAGTCGAGTCTACGTGTGCCTCTACAGATCCCATAATGGTGACTTGGAGACAAGCCGACTATTTGACCATCTTAGTCGGGTGGCAGATGCTGCGCAGGAGCAGTTTCCTAACGCGGAACTGGTGTTTTTGGGGGACTTTAACGCTCACCATGAATCATGGTTGAAGTCCCTCAAAACTGACCATGCTGGTAGGACTGCTCATGCTTTCGCTCTCACGCATGACTTGACCCAGCTGGTTGATCAGCCCACCAGGATCCCAGACATTGGCGGGCAAGCCCCTTCTCTACTGGACCTTCTGCTGACTAGCCACCCGGTAGAATATCGGGTTGAGGTTCGGGCTCCTCTTGGTTCTTCGGATCACTGCCTGATATCTGCCGAAGTGCCACAGGCCAAGCTGCCGTCACCAACGGTATGCAAACGTCGCATTTGGCACTATAAGTCAGCAGATTGGGACGGTTTGCGCGATTACTATGCGTCAGTCCCTTGGAAGGAACGTTGCTTCAGTGAGAATGACCCGACTGCTGGCGCCGCTGCTATTGCTGGTGAGATCTTGTTGGGGATGGAATACTACATTCCTAACTCAGACCTCACCAGTAAGGGTACGCGTAACTGTTGGTTCACTCGCGAATGTGCCGATGCTGTGTCATCTAAGCAGGCGGCATATCGTGCGTGGATCAATGGCCGCGTTAGCGGGGCATCTAACATTGACTCACTGAAAGCAACCTACAATAAAACCTCCAAGTCCTGTAGGAAGGCATACTCAAGAGCGGATGCACAGCGCATTGCACAGATTGGTCATGACCTTGTTTCGCATCCTAGGGGCTCCCGTAGCTTCTGGCGTCTGACCAAATCTGTGCAAAACAATTTCTGCCAACCTTCGCTGCCACCGCTCAGGAATCCGGACGGATCGCTAGCTCACAGTCCGCAGGAGAAAGCCGATCTTCTGGCAAAACTCTTTGCGGATAACTCTGTGATCGATGATTGCAGTGCGCTGCCACCTTCAATACCTTCATGTGGCCACACGATGCCTGACATCAAAATCAGGCAGCGTGATGTGCGTGCAGAGCTGCAATCACTCGATGTACGGAAAGCTAGTGGTCCCGATGGAATACCAGCCATAGTGCTGAAGAAGTGTGCAGCGGAGCTGTCTCCTGTGTTGACGCGCCTGTTCCAGCTGTCTCTCTCTACAGGATGTGTGCCGGATTCTTGGAGAGAAGCTAATGTGCAAGCGGTTCCCAAAAAAGGGGATCGATCAGACCCGGCAAATTATCGGCCAATAGCTATCACCTCAGTTCTTTGTAAGGTGATGGAACGGATCTTAAACAACCAACTGATCCATTACCTAGAAGATCACTGTCTAATTAATGATCGACAGTACGGGTTTCGGCCAAAACGGTCCACAGGTGATCTTCTAGCGTACGTAACACACCTCTGGGGTGAAGCTATCGACAAGCATGGGGAGTCGTTGGCTGTCAGCCTCGATATCTCCAAGGCTTTCGACAAGGTCTGGCACAGAAGTCTTCTCTCCAAGCTGCCGGCATACGGTCTGCCAGCTCAGCTCTGCACCTGGATTGCCAGCTTCCTACACAAGCGTAGCCTTCGCGTTTTAGTTGATGGTTGCGCTTCACAATTCCATGTAGTGAATGCTGGGGTCCCCCAGGGGTCCGTGCTATCCCCCACACTCTTTCTTCTGCATATCAATGATATGCTCTCTCTCGGGAACATACATTGCTATGCAGATGACAGTACAGTGCACGGGGGATACCACGGACGCGCAGTAGCTGGGCGGGCGGAAACTGAGGAGAGACGGAGGGATCTTGTTGTTGAACTCGATAGGACGTTAGGACTCATTGCCAAATGGGGCTCTGATAATCTTGTCGAGTTTAACGCCAAGAAAACACAGGTATGCGCCCTCACAGCGAAAAAGTCGCCATTTTCCCCTCCTCCTTCTCTCTGTGGCACTACGCTGGAGATACAAAGCAAAGTCGCCATATTGGGAATTGACATTCGGTGCGACCTCAATCCAAGGGATCACATCGAGGCTGTTATAAAAACAGCCTCAAGAAAACTCGGTGTCCTGAACAAGGTGCGGCGTTTTTTCACGCCACAACAACTGCTCCTGTTGTATAAAACACAGGTGCGGTCCTGCGTCGAATATTGCTCGCACCTCTAGGATGGCTCCGCTAAGTACTTACTGGAGGCCTTGGATCGGTTGCAGCGGCGTGCGGTTCGCATTATTGGCGACGTAAAGGTCACCAACACCCTCGAGCCTTTACAATTGCGTCGAGAGATAGCGGCACTGAGCGCTTTCTATCGGCTGTATCACGGCGAGTGCTCAGAGGAATTATTCTCCCTCATTCCTGCTTCCCCATTCCTTTACAAGTCTACGCGTGCTGGCTCCCGATGTCACCGCCTAACTGTGACATCAATTCCATCGCGCACGAAGAAATTTGGCAACTCTTTTCTTTGTCGCACCTCTAAAACATGGAATTCTTTACCAGCACACGTGTTCCCCTCCTCTTATGACCTGGGTTCCTTCAAACGAGGCGTGAAGAGGCATCTTGCGGGCCGGCAAGGCGGGGGCGGCTAGTGCAGATCATTCTTCGTGATTGCACTAGCCGTCGTCGCGTTTGGACTCTACTACCACTTACCATCAGGTGGAGTAGAGTCATTTGCTCTCCCGAGCTATAAAAAAAAAAAAAAAAAAAAATGTAATATTTACTGAAGTTAACATCAACATAGCTAATTGAGATTACACGCTTGAGGTTTTGGTTAATAATATTAATAATTATCGTCAGTGTGTGAGTGACATCTCTGTTTGTTTATGCACGCACACGTTAACGCGTTGTCGTTTTGAAACTGCGTATGGAAAAATGTATCGGACTTAGAGGATATAGCTTAGTCATATAAATGAAAGCACGATAATGTTTTCATTTAAAATATTACATATAATAATTATTGGCATCACAACAAATTAAAAATATTTAAATAAATAAATTAAACGTTATTCTATACAATATTTTTGTTGACATTATATGTATTTATTTGAAAATCTTTATTGACTTTAATAATATAGTTGTTACAAAAGAAGGACTGAATGCCTAATATTAAATAACTCTTTAACTTTAGGATAATAAGAAATATAAATATTATTCAAGTGATTTGGTCGAATAAAAACAATATTTGTATATTATTGTAATCTTTATGTGGTATTTACGAAATTTAATTGTTATTTTTACTTTATTATTTTTTTTTGTTTCAATGTGGAAGTGTTACATTTGCTTATTGATTGCCATAAAACATTCGCCGGTACGGAAATAAACACCTTAGACCCGAGAAGAACCGGCGAAAGAAACTCAGCAGTGGGTTTATTTTTGACGTGACAACGTCTTATAAATTGGTTTGCCGGGTGACACTTCAAGAAACTGCGTTACGCTCCGCTCACGTTATGCGCTCACATTGAGAGCGAGTGAGAGGCACGCGTCCCTTCCACTCGGGCATGGTTAGCCCGCCTAAGAGCGAGAGAGACAGACTTTCAGTGCGAGATTCTTTGTATAAATTAATGTTTTAAATATAATTCTTTGTATAAATAAATGTTTTAAATTGTTACTATTATTTCATCCTTCTTCCTACTATACGAATGAATATTCACATTAAAATTATTTTACCACTCAAAGTCGTTGTCACGTAAAACTTTCGCCCGTATACCGACTTTACAGGCAACCAATTTTTTTAGCTCATTCAAGGTTTGCTACCGATTTTTTTAGCGATATTAGTTTTGCTAGCGATTCTTACACTAAGAATGATCTTTCTACACACATTATAATAAGTAAATGCACAGATTTTATAAAATCATTTTAAAGCAAACACTGCATGCTTATTAAATAACAATTAGAAATTACTTGCTATAAAAAGAGAAGCCAAACACAACAACGAAGCAAGAGCAAAATAGAAGAAAAAGAGAAAATTAAAACTGGTACACGCACACATCTTTACTATACAAATATGAAGTACATGTCTTAATGTGTAACCTTTTCTTTTAATTAATAAATACTTTAAAATGAAAGTTGGCAAAACAATATAAAATATTAAAATCCAGAGAGACTAGCCAACTGCGCAGGAGATATTATAGTGCACAAGTGTGTGCGCAAACACAGATGCACTCTCTTTTCCTTAGCTCTCATAATCCGATGGGACGGCAATCCGACACGACCGGAAAGAGTTCAGGCGCAGGACCAACGGCTTATTGTGCTTTCCGAGGCACGGGAGTGTTCACACTTCAAACTTCCAGACTCCGGGCAGCTACTGAGAGTTTTCTGACAGAAAACCCCAATAACTATTTATTGGCCCGACCTGGGAATTGAACTCAGGACCACCGAGTCTGAGGCCTTATATCAAGCCACTAGACCAACGAGGCAGTCAATTAAAATGTATAACGTAAAACAATATAAAATAATTAATTTGCGTATCTATTAAAAACTCTTAAAAAGCGATCTAGTAAGATTCATGGCTGGGTAGCACTTTGAATTCTCATGTCAGAAGATTACTAAAAATTAACAAATTAAACTTGTAAAATAACAATTTTATAATATGATATAAATGTAATATTTAAAAAATACTAAACCTTAAGCGACAGTAATAAATTCCACTGAAGATATCAATTTAATTTATACAATTTTTATTTCTCGCTTGCAAATTCCAAATCACGTGTATTAGTGAAGGCTGTCACGTCAGTCGTATTTATACGTGGCGTGTTTACGTCGCCCGGCCGACGCGCGCTGCATAGTTTATCGCCCAGTGCATATTTACATAAGATAATTTACAAGAATCGTATTAGCATTTTTGGCTCGCTAGTATTTATTTTTATATTGAAGCATCATCAATTTGAAATATTATTTTTGTGTCATTGCTCGTTCGTATTATAATAATGTAAATGACCCCCTGCTGGGCTATGGCCTCCTTTCCTCTTTTATTTTTAAGGAGAAGGTTTTTTGGAGCTTATTCCACGACGCTGCTCCAATGCGGCGTGGTGGAATATATATGTGTCAGAATTTCAGTGAAATTCGACACATACAGGTTTGCTCATGATGTTTTCCTTCACCGCCGAGCACATGTTGAACTATAACCACAAAGTAAGCACCCAACATGAAAATGATAGGCCTTAGCATAACAGTGGGACATTCACATACTGTTAATTGACCTTGTCCAAATGTGAAGTTAATATATGTTTACATTAAAATATCACGTATTTGTATTATATTACATTAAGCGCGTTAAGTATAAATATTTCATTCAAATCGCTTTATAGCAGAGTGATATTATCCTACACATTAACTAGTCGTAATTAACGTTAAATAGAATATTGTCATAATACAAACGATATATCGCGTGACACGATCCATTCAATAGAATATTGACATATTTATACATCCTTGACGCGTTTTCTCGCTCCGTCATTTCTCATAACATGAAACGTGTTTACGAGCACCGAGACATCGCACCCGGTGTGCATCGCATGAAAAGCGTGCTCAATTGGCTTATTGCTTTCAATCCGAAGCAAATAATTCATTTATCTTCATATAATAAACGTATTTGTATAAGTATAAAAATCTATTTGATATTTGGAACATATTTGCGTTTTGAAATCATGTCAAAATGTAATTTTATTATGAAATTCTCAATTCAAATAAAGATATACCTCATATAGTTTTGAAAAGTCATATTAGTTTAAATAGAATGTTAAGCTACTACTGGTTAGGAATGTAGATTCTGCCAAGAATAACCGGCTAGTAAATCAGTAATTTATCTTTTTTGGTAATTAAATTATTATACGAATATATCCATTAAATAATATAATGTACATATTATAATAATACAATTAACTTATTGCATTCATTTTAGATATTAATTATATGGTGTGTATATAGGAGTTATTTTGTAAGATACACCTAACGCTAATGACGTACAAACGATCCAGGCAGATACATGAAGAATGCTAAGTATAATAGCTTAATAAACTTCAAAACTGTCTTATCTATTTCTAAATAGTAAATAGTTTCCCAAAAACTTTATCTAGATTTATTTTATAGATATAGTGTTTAACAATATTTATTATTTTATTCGTTTTACAAGAGAGAAAAATTAAATAGAATATATTACGCTTTATGACATTACTAAAATGTTTTTGTTTAACATTAATATTAGGATAAATTCTTAAAAAATACACTTTTACAAAGTAGTAAAGCTCACGACTTAAAAAAGATTAGAAGACTCTGTCCGTCATATTATATCGAACTACTGATTCTTCATTGTTATATATTTTAAGAATAATTCCAAATTTCTGTGGTAGAAACAAACCGCTAGCGGAGTAACTCGTTTTGTAGCAATTCATCTATTTAATGTAAAATAATAACGTGATATAAATATGCGAAGAAAGGTTCATTGTATATTTAGACGCTATTTACAACTCGTAAGTGCTTAGCTTGCGTTTTCATTCCTCATAAACTTTACTTATTTACGAGCAGCGTGACACCACCGCCGTCAGCGGGACTGTATTATATGCACGTGCTATATTTAAGCGTATCTTTCAAGTGATATGGAATAACACAGTTAATTGCTTCAAAATAACGCGTTATAAATGAACTTACTATAGGAAAGAAATAAAGGAAGTTACTTATAATTCCTTAGTTTAAACCATTATTAAGCCCACGTATACGTATACACGTACTTTTTTTCATAATGGTGTTTTTAAGGAATCATCAACCAAGCAAAAGTTGGAAACGCATTGAACAAGGTGTTTGTTTATGAAGTCGATTAAAACTAATATTTTTTATGAAATGGCCAACCCTTTTTTATTGCATAGGAAGGCGGACGGGCATATGGGCCACCTGATGGTAAGTGGTCACCAACGCCCATAGACATTGGCATTGTAAGAGATGTTAACCATCACATACATAACCAATGACCCACCACCTAGGGAACTAAGATGTTATGTCCCTTGTGCCTGGATTAACACGGGCTCACTCGCCCTTCAAACCGGAACACAACAATAGCAAGTACTGCTGTTTTGCGGTAGAATATCTGATGAGTGGGTGGCACCTACCCAGATGAGCTTGCACAAAGCTCTACCACCAAGTGGTAACCAACCTGATTTTACGTATTCACTATCGCGCCCATTGGTTCTGTAAGAAATATTAACCACTTCTTAAATAGACAATGCATCACCAACCATGAAAACCAAGCTGTTATTTCCCTTGTAGATAACATGTCCCTGTGGTTATACTGGCTCACTTACCTCATAAACCGGAACATAAATTACTTGTTAATGTTGCCGTAACAAAATATTAATGCTGTTTGGCGAAAATCACTTGTATAAAATTTGTTTACTATATTATCTCTATAAATATATGTTTAACGTAAATATTACTTATCACTTTACTGACACTACTTACTTCCACACCAGCTAATGGTATGAATATAACACACCCATGATACCATGAATATTAGAAGAAGGAAACGAGTCTGTTTACACAACGCGTGACAGCTATTTCCCGTGACGGCGTCGTGTCGGAAGCGTCGTGTGCACACATTATGTGCCGCCTCGGCTATTAATACATCAATGACTGACAAACTGTTTACTGGCCGTAATATCGGCTGTGGGCGGTCTTCGATTAATGACAGATTGGTTTTGATTATAGAGCTCAGACACGAGACATATGGGGAGGTTAAACTATAGCGTTTGATTTTCATCTTAACATCTAGTATGATATGGATAATTCGTTACTTTGTGTTTAGAAATTTTGTATATATAATTTATGAAATGTGGTCGATTGCTAGGACAGGCCATCAAAATTTAGTGTAAAATTCTTAATGAAAATTGGACGACAAAAGAAGATTATAATAGTTATTTATATATGTAGGTATTGTAATTTGTATAATAGTAATATTATGTAAAATTAATACAATATATTCAGTTTTATATTTATATAAAAAATCAAATAAGACAGACTCGCAAATGGACCACTTGATGGTAAGTGGTCACCACTGGCCAAATACATTGGTTTTTCAAGACATTTTAAGCAATCCTTGCATCGTCAATGCGCCCGAAATTGGCTCACTAACCTAACTAATTTTGCACAATCACAGGTATAATTTTCGTATATTACATAGTATAATATACTCGTACAAAGCGGGTGTGGTCGTTGTATTTCAATTATCACGCAACTTATGACCACGATAGCAAACGGAGTATTTCCCACGATTGAATTTCTTCGCTTTATCTTGTTTAATACTTTATCCGTTTCTATTAAAGCAAGATGTATTTACGAGTCCGCTGAGGTTCAGCGACTACAGCGCTGAGTTCTGAATGCGAGAATAATAAATAACTAATACTGTTTTTGTATTCATTCGGAGGTGTAGATTCTACATTACATTTATAAATGAACGAATGTTTAGCCGCAGCTTTACGTATATTTCATTGATTCTTATCGGATTCTTACTTCTTAAACAACTACTTACAATGTTATTATGTATGAATTAACTTCGTATCTTACTCGTAAAGTTATGAAACCTAATTAATTAACGAGTGTAACGTTTAAATGTATAATAATTAATATAATCAATGTCACATATTATTACTTTACCTTAAATTTGTGGCGTGTTGCGACATTTTACAGGGAAATTAGAAAAACAATCAATTAGAAGCCTAAGCAATATAGAACTAAATTAAAATAACATGATTTTATTATTTTGTTTAAAAAAAAACAAAAACAAAACCCTTTTTTGAAATTGGAACTGTAACTGTGAAATTTCTTGCTGATATTTTTCCAGTAAATACAACTTTTCGAAAGAGCACTTTATCGTATAAAGCGATAATTCGAAATAGCTTATAAGATCCTATAACGTAAATAAAGTATCATTATGATTGCGGTATGATTTAACGAAACGAAAAAAAACCTCACAAAACAATATAATTCCGCCGCTTTATTTTATTTCGTCTCGTAATCCCGCATCGAGGGCCCGTCCTGAAATATTAGTTGACAAATATGGAGGACGCTCATCCCTTCAAACAACATAAATAAGAGTCCATTTGTACGTTTGTTTGTCGTGCAATGTGTTACAGAGCGGCTTACGCGTAAATAATGTTTCGGTGGCAGCTGAGCGCGTCTTGTACGACATGGCGGTTATTCTGTTTACTTGTTTTCTGTACTTTGATGTTTGGAAGAAATGTCAGGCCAGTGAGGGAATGTCGCTCTGAAAAAGATATGTTTTGTACAAGCAATTGTGAAATAAAACTAAAAAATAAAATGTATGTGATGTCGTATTCTCATACTGTCTTAATGACTTGATGACTTCTCGTTTAGTAACTCGCTTGCTGAAGATATTGCATATTTATTCTAATACCTTGCAGAACCTTACGACATTGCACATACAAATTTAATTATGTTTATACATATAAATATTTTAATTTACGGAAACTATCTATTATAACTGGTAATTATTGCTAAGCAGCTTATTATATAAATCGAAAAGGCAACAAAGAATAACTTAAATGCTTACTAATCATGAGTTCTACAAACATCAATCACTTGCATTGAGCTAATGAGTTCCCATGGGGAGATTAAGATAGGTAAGTAATTACAGGTGCTGGGAATATAACACCTTAGATCCCGGAATTGGAGACGATGTAAGAGTGGGTAACCTTTCGTGCTGAGCTCAGTGTATAGTAGTTAAGGTGAAAAGACTACTAAACGGGTAGTCTTTTCTAGGCCTTCCTTAAAAAACGTTACTTTAAAGCGACATTCGAACATATAAATAAGTTGCTTAAAATGAAATCATTATACTTGGTGGTAGAGCTTTGTGCAAGCTCGTCTGGGTAGGTACCACCCACTCATCAGATATTCTGCCGCAAAACACTAGTACTTTGTATTGCTGTGTTCCGGTTTGAAGGGTGAGTGAGCCAGTGTAATTACAGGCACAAGGGACATAACATCTTAGTTCCCAAGGTTGGTGGCGCATTGGCGATGTAAGCGATGGTTAACATTTCTTACAATGCCATTGTCTATGGGCGTTGGTGACCACTTACCATCAGGTGGCCCATATGCTCGTCCGCCTTCCTATACAATAAAAAAAATATATATATTCTTAAAGACAAAGTTTTAAGAAACTCAGATAGATAGCTGATTAGATGAAAATATTAAATACGTTTTCACTGAAGCGATTCGTAGCGATAACAGTTCTGAAACTTTTCAACAAGTCATCCTAAATAAATATAAGGCAGCTCGAAGCGAGTTGAGGCGCTATAATGTACATCTACCATTATATATTTTATACCAAACTTTGTTGGTGTTAAATTAGTCATTTCAATGTACTTTAAACACGCTTAACTCTTAACGATATAAGAACATTTTATAACTTTTAGTTTTCCTTTTGTATAGTATAAATTATATTTAAACTGCTGGGCAAAGACTGTGACTGTGACTGGGATTATATTTCATCTGCCTCGTTGGTCTAGTGGTTTGACATAAGGCCGCAGACTCGTTGGTCCTGAGTTTAATTCCTAGGTCGGGCCAATAAATAGTTATTTGGGTTTTCTGTAAGAAAAATCTCAGTAGCAGCCCGGAGTCTGGATGTTGGAAGTGTGTACACTCCCGTGCCTCGGAAAGCACGTTAAGCCGTAAGTCCTGCCCCTGAACTCTTTCCGGTCGTGTTGGATTTCCATCCCGTCGGATTATGAGAACTAAGGAAAAGGGAGAGCACCTGTGTTTGCGCACACACTTGTGCACTATAATATCTCTTGCGCAGTTGGCTAATCTCTCTTGAGATTCTGCCATTTCTCTATTCCACTAACACGCATTCGAGCTGCGTGGTGGAAAAAGCTCCAAGACCTTCTCCTCAAAAGAAGAGAGGAGGCCTTAGCCTATCAGTGGGACATTCACAGGATGTTACTGTGAGTAAAGACTTCCTCTCTTTTTTGCAAATAATTTTTGAAGATTATTTCACCACGCTGCTCGTATGCAGCATATGAAGGTTTCCTCGCAACGTTTTCCTTAACGGAATGAATTATACACACTAGTAATGCGCTTGAAAACTGTGTGGTACTTGTAGAGTTAGGTTTGATTCCAATGATTTAGCTTCTGGACAATTTTAACTACGGATAGACTTATAACGTTAGTTACTATTTCTTTCGGTTCTTCATTTTTGACACTCAATCTGAAAATAATATCATCACTCGTACAAAACTCGGACAATACTTGTGATAGTATATACGAGAATGTGTCTAATTTACTTAAATATATCTGCCTAAATAAAGTATACGTTAATGTTTACCTTTACCGAATTTTATATTTCATTCTTAAGTTAAAATCTAGCCGGACTTTTCGATGAAACATTTGAGAAATTTTCTTAAGAAATATTTTAACGATAAATATACAAAAATAACCTTTCAATATTTAAACAAGAAATTTTCAGATCTCAATAATATCTTGGACGTTTTCTTATAAAATATTCAGAGACGCGAAATAAAATATGGAAAAGATTTACCGTTCGCGCCGTCCTTCCGTTCGTTACCTTAAATTTTTTAATGTAATTACATTTACAATTTATCGAATTACTTATTTTTAGTCGTTTTTTATTTTACTTATTTTAGTAACTACCACGGAAGCAAGTGGATACCTTCGGACACACATACTAGCATTGCAAAAGCAGGGACACGCCTCACACCGTACCACGGTGATTGTCAATAAACTGACATAATCACCCTTCAAACTGGAACACAACTGTCCAGATAATTGATATTTGAAGATAAACTCCTCGACGAGCGAGTCTATTGGGGTTATTATATGGTTTGGGGATAACGTGGTCACGTAATTGAAGTTGACAGTTTTATAAACTAGCTAGTAGACCATAATTATATCTAGAAAGATAGATAGATCAGAGCTCGTACTATGGAAACCAGACAACTGATATACTACATATACTACTTTTTCTTTTGTAAATACATACTTATATAGATAATTACAACCAGACTTAGGACAAATAGACATGTTCATGCACACAAATGTCTGTCCTGGGTGGGAATCGAACCCACGACCTGCGGCGCGAAAGGCAGTGTATCTACCAATCACGCCAACCGGCTCGTCAATAATATAAAAGGTATCGGCGTATACTGTCATAATATATTAAATTCTATTTCTGAAAGCACGAGATAATACCAATGAAATAAAATTATTATTACATCTGTCATCTCGTATTGTAGTATTAAGTTATTATATCAAGGTAATCTAAATCAAAATACATTCATTCAAGAAGGATTATTGAAATGAAATTATGTTCAAAGATACCCTATATAATATGGCGTATAAAATAAAAACTACAAATGAATGCGACAGCCGACCAAATTGAGAAGTACTTTGAAGTACGTTAACGAAAATCCAAAATAATTCATCTTTTCGCGCGAGTAACAAATTATTCTCATGAAAAAATATTGAGTTTCATCGTTCGGTTGAGTGGCAAAAAATTACTCTGAAAAATCCAGATAGGGGTGAAATATTCACCCTTCAGGGTGTAATATATACGGTTTAGAGGAGCTCGTCCTGGACAGATACAGGGTTGAAATATAGGGGAGGCGTGACGAAAGCAATTATGCAATTTATTGTTGCTTGATGAGATACGACTCGTAGAGGTCCGAGCAAAGGTAACGAACTTCCGACTTTTTACGTCGTCATCATTGAAAATTTGTGCTTGTATTTTTTTATATGTAAGGACAGGATGCGAAGCCTGCAAATGAATAAACCAATTATATGCGGTCCATACACTGATAAGTATAAAACATTTCTAACAACGTCAGTACACCACCAAAATATTTATATTATACCATTTATGCATGGAATTACACTAGGTCACCGAAACTTGACCTATAGAGGAATAGGAAACGCGGTCGCCCCAGACAATTTAGCGGCGCGAGGGTGCCGACAATCGGATTAACGTGGTCCGGAGTTAAGCGCGTGGTTAAAAATTTAACCTACAACGTTAAGTCACTTAATGTTCTACTTGATGGTTAACCCATAAACATTGACAGTGTAAACCAATATAAGCCAATCCTTACACCGTGTACTGAAACCATGTCACAATACCTTGTATCATATTTCCTGTTATCACACTTTCCCCTTCAAGTCAGATTACAGCAACACAGTATGGATGTTTCATACCTACAATAAAATGTTTAAAAGTTTAACAATTTCCATTAGCAATGAAATGAAGGTGACAATCTCGAAACTACACTGAACCAAACACAAACAGAAACATCAAGGCCGGTTCGTGAACAAAAATAAATTGGTAGTCATACACACAAAGTATAATATTAAGTATTATACCTACACAGACAAATTGAAAACCTCTTTATTTTTTGTAATCGGCTTAAAACCATATCAACCGTACAAATTAATTATGCAATCCATTCACATAATTATTCAATAAAATATGTAAGAATAAAGCACAACTCATTTTAAAATTAATTATAGCATTTCAGGGCGCTCTCCGTAAATCATTATTTCGTAATATTCATTCGACCTTTCTGGAGAGATAAAATCCAATCCCCAATACGCCATTTCCATTCAGACAGAAAACTTAATAGTCGTATATCATATACCAAGCACATTTTGCTGTCTTGCGAAACATCGGGTCGCTTGTGTAACCGTCGATGCCGGTCGCAGGGCGTGTCGTAATATTTCGATTAAATGCTATCCCGGAGGGCCATTTGTCCGGGATTGTGCGGGATTCTAGGCTTAAACGGCTGCACTATTGTAGACCGATGTCCGGCAACTTTACAGAGCTCGTTGTTACAATCTCTAACGATTTCATAACGGTCTCTTTAGAGCGGAATCTGTAACGCGTATGGTGGAATAGTTTCAAACAACGCTTTAATTACATACGTGTTCTACGTTTATATTTTAAAATATTAATTAAGAATTAAAGAAACATGCGTATAAATAAAAAAGTTTAATATGTTTCAAAGTCACGTCGTTGAATCAAGATTCTCAAACTTATTAGTCATATTCAGAAATACTGATCCTGTGACATGTTTAATATTTTTTTCTTTATTATTTTCATCTTCTAAAATTTCCGACACATCAAACACAATAGCTTCCGAAAAGCCAAGTCCGTTTTCGTCACGCAAATCCATATTCCTTTCATTTTCAAGTCACCCGACCCAGCGTTATAACCTGTATTACTTTAAAATATCACGCGATTATCGGTCTTTTGCTGGCTAAGAATAAGTATCTAAATCGTTTCAATGTAACTTGATAGATGCTTCATCCTCTTGGCCGACCACTGCTAAAGAGGCTGAAACTAATGAGGGGACGGATCAAAGGAGTTGTAATTTTATTCCGAGTAATTTTAGAACAAATGGTCCGACTCATCGGACCGATCGCTGGATCAGTCGCGCGACCGATCCTGAATTGCCTTTGATGTGTAATTCGGATGCGGCGGCGTTACGGCTAATTTGTAAATGTTTATTTATGTGGGCATTCTTTGAATCAATATATTTGTGTCAGATTTTTTTTCACTCGGCGCCCTAATTAATCCATCATTAAGAAAAACAATTTTGTCACAGTATAAATATTCTTGAAGTTTGATGAGCTTTGGTTCATTAAGCGTACCTATTAATAAAACATTATTCATTCTGAAACATTTTACTAATTTTTGTGTTTAAAAATATACTTTTATTTATTTATAAAATATCACAAACTAATGTGGAATAATCAGAGTTTATGGATTTTTCAGAGACGTGGTATTTAGTTATTGTGATTCACAATAAACTGATCATTTAGTGCCAGCAACGTTTTTTTTAAAGTATAGGTAGGACGAGTGTATGAGCCACCTGATGGTAAGTGGTCATCGACGCTCTTAGACATTGGCATTGTAAGAAATGTTAACCACCGCTTACATCGCTAATGCGCCACCAACCTTGGGATCTAAGATGTTTCTCACTCAATTTTCAAACCTGAACACAACAATACCAAGTACTGCTGTTTTGCGTTTTATTATTATGGGTTTCGTTATACATATAAAGGGTATCGAGGGCTACACGAAAGGTTTCAAATCAAGTAACAATCTTCCTATACAAGTGAATCCTCCCGTCCACACACCTTCCGAGATTCCAATAAACTCATTTGGTGCTTTTATATTTTCAATTAATTTAATTAACGTTACTGTTATCGAGTATTTGACTGTTTCATTAGCCTAGTGGCTACGTATATTATATATCAGAATATTTCTGGTACAAAGGTGAGTGTCATCATTTAAAAAAAAATTAAATGGCTGTATTTAATGTTGCCGTAATGGCACAGTGTTTAGAGGGCAAGGGCTTTACTAATGATTCCAAATTCAAACCCGGGCAAGCAACACTAAATTTTTCATTTGCTAGATAATAATTCATCTTGTCCTCAGCAATAAATAAAACCACAGTGACTGATATTGGTCAAAGGAACTTCAAATAAGAACATCTCGACAAACTTGAACTCAAAACACGCGTAATCAGTAAACAGAAAATTTAAAGTAAAGCAAAAACAAATATAAACCGAGAAAATTCGTTTCATTTATTTAAACAATAACAGTATCGTTTATAAAATTGGTCTTTTGATAACTTCAATGAGCGTTACGACTTTTGTTAATTCGGAAACTCCAGTACGATGCTCTCACCGAAACAGAGCGATTTCTGTAAATAGCCTATTAAGAGAAAGCATGTGATTAAACGTTAATCGCTTAATTGATTAACATTTAATTAAACAATTGTAATTAATTAAGCAATTAAGCTAATTATGATAACAATCAGTTCATATTTGTTGAATATATACAGTTAAATTTATATCGTGTATCGTTTTAATTTTTCAATCAACCTTTGTTATGAAGCTAATTAATTGCATAAAGATTAATATACGAATGTCATCATCTTTCGATTCTACCCGTGTTTTATTGACTAATCAAAAACAAAACGAAAATCAGTTGTAGTGACTTAGATATAATAGTTTAGAAGTTTAATAGGTAAGAATAAGCTCCGAGCTTTCTCCTCAAAAAAAAGGGGAAAGACCTTAGCTCAGCAGTGGGACATTCAGAGGCTGTTACTTTACTTTATTATTGTTTGATATAATATTATAGCTTCGCGGACTTTTTTCTCTGTGTCGTTGTTGTAAGTACTAAAAAACATGTACTACATTATTTTATATATCTTTAATATTTCATTTTATACAAACAAAAATATAATATAAATTATACAGTGTTTTTTTACTAAGCCGGCTATTATAAATACTAATTTATTTATTATTTAAGTCCATTACATTAAAAGACTGCCTGCCATGCCTGTTATATGCCACTGGTCATGTATTAATATATGTTACTGAATAAATTACTATATGAACAATTTGTACATTAATACATTTAATGTACACATACCACAAATTATGGGTCTGTCTCAACATACAAGATCAGTTCAAAATTTTCAATTGGAATATCTCATTTATATTTATACAAAGCAAATAAATCATATATTAGTCGGAGAATGATGTTCGTTAGTTTAAAGTAAATATTGTTGTCGAGCAAATTTTGTCGATTTTAGACGATTGGATGTTTAATTGCAAGCGATTTTAACTGTCTGATCAGACTTTGAATCTCAAATTATTTCAATAAATGAATATCTTATGTATTTATTAGTTTATGTCTTCCAACGAAAAACAATTAAATACATATTTATTTAAGTTTTGAAATATATTTAATAATATAATGTCCTCCAGACCGATTTCGGCCACCGCGGCCGATCTCAATAGAGATTAGCCAACTGCGCAGGAGATATTACAGTGCATAAGTGTGTGCGCAAACACAGGTGTACTCTCTCTTCCCTAGCTCTCATAATCCGATGGGACGGCAATCCAACACGACGTAAAAGAGTTCAGGTGCACGACCAACCTCCTTTCGTGCTTACCGAGGCACGGGAGTGTACACTTCCACTTCCAGACTTCGGGCTGATACTGAGAATTTTCTGACCGAAAAACCCAATAAATTTATATTGGCCCGACCTGGGAATTGAACCCAATATCACCGGGGCTGGACCTTATATATAGCCACTAGACCAACGAGGCAGTCAGTTCGAAATATAACTAACTAAATAAATATAAATAAAACAACTAATTTGTTGTGTACCTTATTTTACCTTTATATATAAACGATTGATTCTACAAAAAAATATTTAACAAATAATTTAACACACAGATTTAATAACTATGCACCTATAGTCATAAGGATGAAATGTTTACCACATTTGAAAATTATTTACATAACGGTTTACGTAGAATAAGACGTTTTTCATTAAAATGATGATTTTTCATCATAACGAAATAATATGTAATATCGAAGCGTTCGTGTTAATTTATATCGTGGCATAGATTAAGCATTTCCCGACTTTTAATTGTTTAGAAAGAGTTTTTATAACTCCGGCCACGTGCTCGAGTGCAACCGTGCAAACCAGAACCACACTGTATAAATCTTTTACACGGTGACATTTTGCGCAGACCGCGTTACTCGCTTAAACCGTTTTGATATTTCCAGTTGAGAAACAGGCAGTCTGATATATTTTCGTTGCATTTTGTGAGAATTTAAGACAAAGAGAAAAAAAATAAAACAATAAAATGTAAATTTTTTTATACAAAATTTCAATTGTTGTTCTGAGGCCCGCGTCATTTGTTTCAGGGATACTAAACTCGGTATTGTCTTTTGACGAATATATTATTATCTTGACTAAGATGTGTCTTAGATAAGGCCATAGATCTCGAGTTTTAGAACTTTACGTCGGGCCAGTATAATGTTTTTGAGTTTTTCTGTTAATGAATCTCAGTACGTAAGTTGGAAGTGTGTACACTCGCGTGCAAAAAAAGCGTGGTGTAATAAGGTCAAAACCTTGTAAGTCAATTATTTAGACGCTGTTAAAATTACAAACATAAATTTTATGTATGCAGATATTGATTTATTCATTTATTTATCTAATAGGAAGCCAACGTTATATATACTTAACATGTGTCAAATTACATGTTTAAAAATATTGTAACAAAATATATAAACAATTAAAGGCTAACTTAACATTTAAAAAATAAAAAACCTAATTGACGAGAAACAAAATACGAAAAAATATCTTTATCAAGAAAACAAATGTGAATTCTGATATAACTATTATAACATTTTCTAGCTCTGTTCAGTGGTGCATTTGAACCTAAATTGTATGCATTATTTACTCTAGAATTTAAAGCCGAGGATATAAAAACATAATGCTTACGATCTAAGTGTTCTATTCTGTGAACCACCAGCTCCAGTAATATTGCATTAGATTATTAAATTACAGACCTTGTAGACATAAGGCATCTCTGTATTAAATGTCTAGACGCAGCGCATCATTTATACACTAACGGCGGACTCAGGCTGACTACTTGAATAGAAACCAAATTCAATTTCTCCTGTGTTGGTTTAAAGTATTACAACTTCGGAGAGCGTTTCTTGTTAATAATATAATAGAAATTTAAATACGAGTTAACAAATATAATAAAATTAATTGAAATAAAATTATTTATATGGTTGAGTAGAACTTTTGTGGAGAGAAGGTTACTCAATTTATCAATGCTTGGTCTGAAGGCTTTGTCCTAGTGCGTCTGGGTGCGCACATAACATCAAATATACTAACGCCAATTAGCAGTACGTTGTGGAGATACATTACAATAAAGAAACAATATATTACAAAAGTTACATGATAAATTCTTATTGACATACAACTTTCAAGTTTTTTTTTTTTTTATTGTTCATTCCGCTAAGTTTTTTTCATGTCAAATGAAAATAATATCTTACCGAATTTATTCTTTTGACAATCAATAAGTAAATGTAACTCATGCTGTATTTCATGAATATTAGAACATTTTTTTCTTTCATAACACTTGCTGTCATTTTAATTTAAAAAAATATCATTTAATAAAATAATCTTACAAAATGATGTGTTGATATACGTGACAATTAGCCAGTGTAATATTTTATACACATAGATAATTAAACCTATAGATAGCGATCTGGCGAAACTAATCATTATTAATTCATTACCGGACCCCGAGCGGCAATTTGTTAAATCGACTATGATTTATGTTTGGGTAAACGGTGAAATGGCTTGTAGACTTTCGGATGCTGGAATATTATCTGATGTATTATATATACTTATATTTCTATGAAAAGCTTTCCCAGTGAATATTATCTATTAAGTTGTCATAGCGTTGTAGAATCATTTGGAAGATAAAAGTGTGTTTAATGTAGTTTCGTGGTATCAATACGTTTCCAACTAACTAGAAGCTATTTGACAAATATCTTTAAATTTACATATTAATAAAATTAAATCTTATGCAAAAATATTAATACACAAGGCAATGTAGACAATTCAAGTATATGTATATCAAACGATAACTAAGCTTGGATATCGTATTCATTTATACTCATACAGAGCATAAGTACTGTTTTTAATTAATAGAGATATTAGGACAAAATGTTCAAGGCTGTGAAATATACGCCCGAGCTACGAGTCCAAATCAATTTAATTCATAAGTATTAGATAAATGGTAAAACATTATATGTGAATATTGTTGTTAACCGTTTCTGTCATAAAATGTGTATCAATTACCAGCTCAAGTCTTTCTCTTTAAGAGGTGAAGCCTTTTCCTAACAGTGGGAGGAAAATTAATGAGATTTGTCCCACGTCAATGAATCCACGAAAGAATCCTTTCTATAAATACACATGCATACGTAAAAAACTAAAAGTAATACATTTATTCAATAGCCTGTAAGTAAGTCAATAATATTGATATGGACTAAGTCGGAACATAAACACACTCACCCGAGCAGAAGATGTTACTTCCACTTCAAGCGACGATTATTCAAATTACAAGCGCTTTTCGCTTACGTAATGTGAAATCACTTATGTTGTGTCCAGACGAGCTAATATTTTTGTATTGATTTCTTATAACATATTGAATACATTTTAATGTATCTCGTTTTAGGGGTTTGCATATTTTTTATTTTATTTCATAGGAAGGTGGCCGAGCATATGGGCCAACTGATGGGAAGTGGTCACCAATGCCTATAGACAATGTCATTGTAAAAGATGTTCCATCGCTTACGTCGCCAATGAGCAACCAACCTTGGGAACTAAAATGTTATGTCCCTTGTGCCTATAATTACACTGGCTCACTCAAAGCGGATTCTCCAGTTCAAACCGGAACACAACAATAACAAGTACTGCTGTTTTGCGGAAGAATATCTGATGAGTGGGCGGTGTCTGTGGGACTGTGGGTCGTACCGAGACGAGCTGGCACAAAGCTCTACCACCGAGTAAATAATATATTTTGCGTTGGTATATAATGGTAGTGTTGTTTCAATCAATCAATCAATCAATCAGCAGCCAATCGTTCTCCACTGTTGAACATAGGCCTCTCCCAGGGGAAGGGAGAGTGTTGTTTAAAGATATAGAATTATAACTTGTTATACATTTACTTAAATAGAAACGTGTTCTAATAATACCAATAATTACATAACGGAGGGGTTGAATTACCGCGCTCTGATTACTAATTTGTACAGGAGTTACGTTGATTTCATTTGAAATTAAATTCGCGGAAGTCCTACATTAATAACATTTCATTACATCTTTATTATAGACAACATTTTCTTTTTATTAATATATGAGAATTGATCTTACAATCATTTATTACTTGGTGGTAGGGCTTTGTGCTAGCTCCTTTGGTTAGGTACCACTCAAACATAATCTACCATCAAATAGACTCAGTATTGTGTTGTTGCGGTTGGAAGGGGAAACTACAGGCACGAGGGACGTGATATATTCTCAAGTTTTAAAGATACCGTACAGTTCAAAACATCGAAGCTACCGCCAGGTAATACAGAAAAAAAAGCAAAATAGTTTTATTGGTATATTTAATAAATACAATTTTTAATTTTTTGTATTATCTATTTGTAGTTATGCATCTGTTATTAAACTAGCACACTAGACCTTTAAACCGAAACAGTTGCACAGACAATTATGGGTGTTTTGCAGTAGAAATACTAATGAGTGAGCCACCAGCTATTCACAAAACCACCAACATTCTTAAATTTAACGGCTGCAGAGTAAATTCCAAATGTGCCTTTCTCGAGACAATTAAAATGATCTCGCTATAACGTTGCGTACAAAAATAATTCGTGCCAAGAATACGGCGATCAAAGGACTGTCACGGTAGCATCTACCGTCCGAAATAGTCACAGAAGCTGAAAGACGCGTGTTTTGAGAAAACGACATTTTCAAATAAACGACAGCCGGAATGAATCGGTTTTTAAATATAGAACGCATTCCTTACAGTTTAAAAGTTATTCTGTTGTGAAAGATTAAATTAGTGTAATTATTGTTAGTAAATTTGTTTCGTACGGGTTAGGTGGTTTTATTTTTTTATTTTATTTAGTTCGTTTTTTATGTAAAATGTCTACATGACCGCTTTGTAAGACTGATTCGTATGTCGTGGCTGCAAACGGCATGATTTTTTTTGAAGTGAAAACTTCTTTAGCATCGTTGTGATTTGAAAGTCGATTTAACGAAAAAAACGACAATAAAAAGAAACAGACACATAAATTCATAAGATTTAACGTGGGAGAAAATGAGATAGGAAGCATTATACAGCGTTTCTTATGATCGTGGTTCTCTTTGTGCTCTGCTTCTTACACGTGTCCACTCATGTTTACCAAGGCATAGTGCGAACATTTTTGAAGGTTTCACTTCGACCACGTGTGAATTGCACACATGTTTTTTTTTAAATATATAAGTCGGCATTAATTATTGATTGTTTTCTTTTATTCTTACTAATATTATAAATGTTAAAGTTCTTAAGGATATATCATATAGTGATAGTTGCAACTTATACCCTGACTTAACACATAGGCTACGTAACAGTTTTCCCTCTCACGTGGACCTAACCACGGGAGGAAGCTAGTTAAAAATAAAATTTCAATTCCGCTTATATACACCCCTTAGTAGCAATAAAAATTTAATAATTTTATTGGAAATATAATGACTTGTAATTAAATAAGAAACAAAATTCAACCATTAACAAATAATTACCTCAAAAACACACCCGCAGGGACTTTACTGTTGTCCCGTTCATTTCAATAAACACCTTAAACTTTACTTACCTAAATTATATTTCATAATTTCGAATTGAACAAAATTAAAATTAACCCATTTAATTTTATTTGTTAAAACATAATATTATTTTTGACAAAATGATATGTAGTAAAAATTAACAGTAAGTCAATGTCCCACTGCTGGACAAAAATCTTATCTTGAAGATAAGGTTTGGAAATGATTGGGTTGTGGCAGCATTTCATCGGAAAAAATCTTCGTCACGATGCTTCCTTCACCGCTGAACATGAGGTGTATTTTTCCAAAGAATAAGTGAGTGTACGAGCAATTAACCCACCTGATGGCATTGCAAATGCCATCAGGTGGGTGTTGTAAGAGATATTAATCATCGCTAGTATCGCCAATGCGCCACAAACCTTGGGAACTAAGACGTAATGTGCCTTGTGCCTGTAATTACACTGGTTCACTCATCCTTCAAACCGGAACAAGTATTTTGCGGTAGAATGTCTGCTAAGTGGTTGGCACTTACCCGGACGAGTTTGCACAGAGGCCCTTTTTTGTTGGATTAACGAAAGTATGTGGGTCTTGCCAGCGCTGAAGGCGCCGAAATACCCACTAAACAACCAGCGGTACCCACTCCGTCTTTTCGTGGGATGTCACGGGGTCACTTGCGCATACTACCATGACGTCGCAATGATAGTCACAACTCTGCAGGCCTCCAAATGGTCCTTACCATTCTCAAGATACAGAGAGCTCTTAGCTTCGGCTTAGAAGGTGGGCATCGCGGCGACGCATTCTCCCCGGCCTTCTCTGGCGAAGCGGGTCGGCGGAAGTACTGTTCTCACGCTCCCACTCCGCGGCTTTCTTCTGCGACATGACATTTTTGCAGTACGAGACCATCTCCATCCAGCATGTCTCGCTACCGATCATAGAGTTTATCACGCTCGGCAGCGAGAGGTCTCCGCCTACAATAGCCGCCAGGGAATGGCGCTGAGGGTCACATGCGGTACACTTAACCAGGGTGTGGCACGCCATGTCCGAAAACGCACCGCACTCGTGGCAGATACCTACCGAAGTACCTCCGTCAGCCTGCATGAGAGTGTTGTACAAAGCCCAACCAAAAAGTCAAAAATAAAATTATTAGCACAAGTTAAAAAAGTAAAATCAAATAAGGTTAAGTTTCGTGAGTACCAGCTACTGAGCCATCACGACTCAACAGGAACGTAACCGATTTCATTTGCAGGGAATTATTCAATAAAATGAAATTTATTTTTCATTAAACATCATATTGTAATTATTCACAAACAATCGTCGGAATCGCGTATTCGTTCACTTCGCGATGTTTCAATTGAAAACCGATAATTTTTCATTTTGTCGACAAATGATTGATGATTGACCGACTAATGGAAATAGGCATGTATTGCTAATTAACTGGCGGCCTATTGGCTCGGGATACAGATGTTTTGTCATTAATTAAAGGATGTTATACATGCGAAAGTAGTCTTTATTTGTTGTATTTAACAGGCTTTTATGCTGTGATGAATTTATTGGCGCTCGTAACGTGTTATGTGATTCTTTATTCTTTTGGAAATACAATACGCAATTATTATGTTTGGGAAGAAAAATATCTAAAATATATTCGTTAGAAACGTCTGACTAAAATGTTACATACATATTGTTGCACTTAAATTTGTCATTATCGTATCTAAACATTTTGATAAAATTGTTGGTATGTGTTTGAGTTTAATGGCTTAGACCGGTGGCGCTATGATGGGATCGAGTATTTTTTTTAATAAAAGTCTTACTCCACCCGTACGAAGTCGAGCCAGACGTCTAATTTTTAACAAAAGTATATTTTTCTGAAAATGTTGTATCAATATTATCTTTGATGCTTTGATTAAAAATGCACAATTGTGAAATTTAAAAGAATTGTTAAGGAACGCTTGTGTGCAAAAGGATATTACACAACCAATGACTTTTTGGATGACTGCACACCTTGGGAATGAAACGATCGCCTTCAGGGTATTTCAAATAAAGAAAAAATCTGTTATTGTATAAATTGCATATATTTTAAAGATGAGATTTATATATATAAAAAAACCCGCTGAGTTTCTTTCGCCGGTTCTTCTCAGGTCTGAGGTGTTTATTTCCGAACCGGTGGTAGATTTATGACAATCAATAAGTAAGTGTAACGCTTGAATATTGAATAAAGATTTTGACTTTGACTTTGACTTTAAACTTTGCGACTAAGTGCCTTATTTAATTTAGTTTGTTTACGGTAGAAAGGGCATGTAACAAACTATGTCAAGATTTTATGACATCTTTAACAAGACGTGGTGACTACGTTATTAGAATCTTTCACTTGTGAGTTTCCACTACAAGCAAGACAATCGTTTGACCACTTACGTATTGGCTAACAGAGATTCATTTAACTTAATTTGATCATTTTTTGACCATACAAAGGCAAAATTCAGGATTGGACGAAATATCTTTCATTTGTGTGATTAGATTTCACTTCAAACGTATAATAACTTGTGAGTTAACATTCTGGTAACATAGAAAAAGAAATCAAACAATGTTCTCTCTCTCACGTATTCGACGGTCGACGATTTTGCGTAATATAATAAAAAGGACGATTTCAATTTATTAGCACATCAGTACAGATAGATCGCCACTGAGTGTATATTGTACTTATGTGTAACAATATATTACTATTAAGGCGACATTTTAGGCAGACGACGATGATTTAAATGTTGGCCTATTTATACAAAGACAATAAAGTAAATGGCTGACCAATATCTGTAGAGGTCAGGGGGATTCGAAAACTAAAATATAAACAAAATATGTTTATTTACTTCCAAAATCCCTCGCCATGTAGCGGTCATGAACTGAAAAACAACTAGTAATATACAAAGTTACATTTCTCCCTTGAGATAAGGGAGTCGAAGCGTTCTCGAATAGAAATGACCACATTACAACACCGTACGGACCCGCAACAATTATGGGGGGCGTTTGTTGAAAAATACTCAGGGAAATTTATGCCAAATTACCTGGAGATAAGGGCAAGAATCCCGCAATGAACGAACAAAGGTTTTGAAAGCAGCGTTAATAAAGGTATTCCATTTTATGGACGATATAGAAGAAAGTATATATAATATTATCACAAATTTGCTGAGAATAAGTAATAACAAAAAATATGTAAGAAAAAAAAGATATGCCTTAATATAAAATTACAAATTTTATTAAGAAACATGATTGTCATGACTTTTTCGTAGTGAACTCAGCATTTGTTATTTTTTATTCATTTATTGTACACCATTCTATTACTTGTACACCATATTATTAAATCATAACAGAAAACTACATAAAACGAAATATTGTGTAGTACAAGTAGTTTAATGGAATATTATAATACTTTATTCCTGATAGACCACCCAATCAAAAAGAAGATTTGAACATAGAATCTCTGGTGCAACAATAGACTTACAAACTAATATGTACGAAGTCTAGTCAATATTTCAGAAGAATATATAGATTTAGCATCCAGAATTGAAAATTGATTTTTTTACAAATCATAAGTCGCGTCAATGATTAATTTCGTTACCTTTATATGCACTAATAAAATGGCGACGATTAAAACGAGCGCGCTTGTTTGTTTTTTATAATAACGCTGTTGTATGGACCAAGGAGTTTTCTAACTATACATTATAATTTCAAAATAGTAATTATTATTAATGGAATATTAAATACATATATTTACAGTGTTCATAATGTTATTGATTGAAAATTAGAATATTGGTAAAATTATTTTTAATATTATAACAGGAGTCTTAAGCATGAGGCTTCTTGAAAATAAGCAGGAGCTATGTGACTAAAATACGACACAGAAGAAAAACGTAGGTACGTTTCCACAACTGGATGAAGGTCTCTCCTTTAAGAATAGGTTAGTGCTGATGTTTTGTAACTCATGCAATTTTCTTAGTAAATTTTCCTTTATCACCAAACACAAGACGCATGTAAATGTAATGGTACTTGGTCGGATTTAACCCCGTTGTTGGCCAATTCGGCTTTTTCCAGTCTATTTATAAAATATATTTGATGTCCTCCACAAGTATTTACGCAGCAGTTCGTTTCAATAATTAATCGAAATCGTCTCATTACAACATGAGTTTCTTCATCTAAGTTTCTGTTTTGAGACTTCAAAATGACTGCTATATACGTAACATACGTAAGTAGTAGTAGAAATATATCGTTTTTAAGCACAATGATCCCGCAAGCGGTGGAGTGTACGAGATTAATGGCTCCAGCGCAGATTAAATGCTTTCTCATTTTTTGCACCTATATCATTTTAAGTACTTAAGTCTTTAGGTGCTTTTATTCTTATTAAAAGGAACGTTGTTAATAAGATATCAAGTGTTTTAAGACACAATTTATTATTAAATAATATAATAAATTTCATAATATGTCTATTACGTCATTAGTTTACATTAAAACCTTAAATAAATACACATAAAAATTAAAAATAATTTCTGTACAAATCGTGACCGCGTGGAATGGTGGCAAGAATGATAGCAGCATTTTCCCTTTGAATATCAAATAATATTAATATTTATTATATAATAAATATTTTCCATTGTAAATAGTGCATGAAAAGTAGATAGACTAAACCGAACTCAGAAGTGTGTGCACAAAAACAGACGCTTCTCTGTATTTCACCTTACTACCTAATTTCGAAATTTTAAAAACAATTTAGATACTACTAAGAATTTATTATTAACAGTAAAATCCCAAAAACTTTAGATAGCCCCACGAGACAGTTGATAATCAGGACTGTCAATACTTATTATGTCCTAATTATAACACAAAACAAAACACGGCAAAAACAAACATGCACAAATGAACCTTAATAATTGTAAAAGCGTTCATGCTCTAATAAATTGTATATTTATTCGAAAAAACAGACCTTTTTTTAATTCGCTCCGCTGATTTTATTCTTTGTTCTTCTTCACACCAATCATCGCATATTTTATTGAGCCGACGGTGAGGATTCGGGAGTGTATCCTTTTAATGAATGGAAATACAAACATGGGAGAGTCTTGTCGAAATTTACATTCAAACAGAGAATAGAAAAAATAAAATCGTTAATACGTTGTGTTATAATAAGGTTATTATAATTCTCATCGAAAATTCAAAGCATTCTGAAGTATGTAGTATTGAAAATATGAAAGGTCAAATTTTCATCCATAACGAACAAATTAGTGATTCGGTGGCTTATTTGCGGGCTTCGCTAAATCCGACTCGGTTCGTATTCAATTGACCAATACAAACAGCAGTTAGTTAATGACAGAAACACAGACTGATGCAAAAACAGAACCGTGGAAGGGTTGGAACAATGTACTCTTTTGTTAGGGGTCATTTACCCGAAGATAAGCTGGAATAGACGGTGCGCGTTTGTGATTACGGATGTATACTTTGCTAAAAACAAAACACTGTATATATATTTTTTTATTTAAATAAAAATGTTTGTGTTTGGTCTTTTTGACGAGCCGGTTGGCGTGGTTGGTATAACACTTGCCTTACACGCCGCAGGTCATGGGTTCGATTCCCACCCGGGACAGACATTTTTGTGCCTGAACATGTCTGTTTGCCCTGAGTCTGGTATTATCTATATAAGTATGTATTTACAAAAAAAAAAAGTAGTATATGTAGTATATCTGCTTCCATAGTACAAGCTCTGCTTAGTTTGGGATCAGATGGCCGTGTGTGAATAATTTCCCGGGATATTTATTTATTATTTTGACTAGTCACCGCTGTGATCGTACTGAAATCTACAAAAAATATAATAGTTCGAAATTTTTACAATTTATATCTATGGATGCATTTTATCAGAAAACTGGTATTTTAATTTAATACTTATATACAGTGTCGATTACAGGATATCCGTGCCCAGGATTATGCTGGAATGTAAAAAAAAAAAATCGCTTGAAACTCGTTGTAATTGAAGTTTATTTTCGAGTAAATAACCAATGCGATTTAGAAGTAATGATTTAAAATGTTGTGTGAAAGCCGCTTTAATGTCCATGAAATAAAGTTGTAGCGTTGGGAAGAGACAAACAAACATTAGTGGGACGTATCTCGGGGACCAGATACTTTGTCTTTTCGCCCCAGCCGAAGTTTGTTAGGGTCGGGGTGCACTCGGTAAATCACGAATAATCTACTGTGTTATTCGAAAATGTTCGCCTTATGTTAGAAGAGTATGATACTAAAAAATTCAAATATTCAAAACGGAGAACAAAACAATGACACAAACTGTGGCAAAAAAATAGTTTTATGAATTATTCACTATGATATATTATATTAATCAAGAAAGTAAGCGTTAGATTTTGATCTTATAATGATTATGATGATAACGATGACAATGTTCTTTTCACTAATCTCGGTCTTCTCACCAGTGAGTACCCAACTGATCAATTGATATTATGGTGCAAATGTGAACTACTAAAATGTGTAATACTAAAATACAGGGTCACTTTTATGGAATGGCACGTCAAGATAACCTAAGAGAGATCCGGTGATGGACTAACCGATGAACGTAAGAGACGGGGTGTTAAGCTGCCAACTCAAGGTGCTCCTTTTAACTGCAAAAAAATGCAAACACTTATATGGCCAACCTCGAGATGTGCAGTCTTATGTATTAATAGTTTTTTACACAAAATATTCGAATTTATAAAACTATTATTCAATCTGGAAAGAGGCTTTGGAAAGAGGGTTGGATAGGATTTTCACCAACTAAAGATGAACTAGATGAACCATATAGAGCTCGGCCATACTATGTTTCGTCTAGGCTGTGGAATCGTTATCAAAAACACAGGGACAGGCACAGGCAAGGGATTGCCTTTCGAAGCTGGATTAACCACATAAATTTGGGCACTTGCCGTAAATATATTATCACGAAATAATACATGTAACTACAAAGTATTTAATAAACACGTCAAAAGCCGGAGTGCCTTCTGTTCCTTACCTAAACAATTCGGATAAAACGTCACTCAGTGTAACACGACAGTGGCTGATGATAAATGACCACTTATGCTTTATTTTAAACACTTTGGAAATCTAATAGATGTATTTTGTCAAATATTTATAATATGTGAAATATTGAAAAAATGCTATTAAAATAAAAATACAAATATAAACTTTGTTCAAATTTTGCAATGTCCTTGATATTGAAAGAAAAAACAAAACTTCGGTAGCCGCACTTTACTGAGAATAACCGGAAAGAATATGAGAATATGCACTAAAAACGGTTTTATATTTATTTATTAAACGACAAACGTAAGAGCTGTACTACTACTACTACTACTACTAACCAGCTCGCCTTTTGTCCTGTGTTTCAAATAACCCATATATACTAGTGCTCTTATTTATCGAATATACTTTAAATGAACTAACTTCCTGTCTTATTGTTTTTATATTTATGACACTCAAATATAAAAATACTCATTTTAAGCATACTTATATTCTTCCCGCTAAGCTTTAAGCCAGTCGCAGTCTCGAGATGAGACACAAACGCCTATAATGCGATGCGATGGGAGGTAATAATCCTTTAAATCTGGAAAACTTTTATTTTAAATATTAGAGTAATTTTCATTCACTTAGTTGTTATTTGGAAAACTAATATCACTTAGGACGAGTGTAAGAATAGTCAGAATACGGAAATCTTAGATTGCGAGCTTAAGTCTTCTTGTTTGGAAGATACCTATTTATTTTTGCTTAGTTCACTTCATGTACCCCTTAATTGTCTTATAAGTATTACGTATATAATTGTATATAAGTATTTTATACATTCAATTATTTCCATCCTATTATAAGAGCAAACACGACAACTACAAAAACAAAGACAGACAATTCCATCAGCAATCATGGTAAGCGTGTTATTGGTAAAGATCCTAACCCTGCGTAGAATCACATCTCTTGTGCGAAAGTTAATAACAGCTGGGCAAAGTATTGCTCTCCTTTTAAAGAGTAGGGTTAATGCTCTGCCCCTAATGCGGATTGGTGAACAACTTTGGCAGGTTTTTTTCGATCTTTGGTTAAAACACACATGGGTCTACTGGGTCACCTCAGTGTGACCTTAAAACCTTACATACGCCCACGAACATTTCTTTCATATTTGTATAGTTTCGTATCCAATTTTGTTATAACACTCCTCTAAACAAAAGCTATACTTTCATATCGTTTACTTAGTTCTCTGCTCTTTAATAACAAGTTGATTTATGGCGCAAAATTATAGAGCGCTGAGCGAGGAATATATTTTAATTTTTTTATGTTGATTCGCAAATTGTTCCACTTAGTTTTATTTACTTAAAATACTAAGTTGGAAAGCGAAAATGTTAATATTCTTCAAGACACGTGAACAAACTCATTCTAAAATAAAATAAACTTTATATAATTTCTAAGTAAAATCTACTTTATGTTTGGTAACAATTAAGTGTTTAAAGTTCACATATTTAAATTTTTCTTCAATTTTAATTAGGCTTAATTATTATACACACGAATGAGAAGTCATAAATCAGTAAAAAAAATGGTTGTTTGTAAAGTCGGTTTACGGACGATAGTTTAACGTGACAACGTCATAACAGATAGATGCGGCGCAAGCGTACAATCAGCGTAACGGGACAATGAGTCATCCTTTTTCGTGCATGCAGCCAGCGTTCACCGATTTAATAGACGTTGTCACGTCAAAAACAACTTTTAAAAGCCTTAATGTATTATACGCAAAAGTATTTGACCGGCTGGTGACATGCAGCAACGCACCTTGCGAGATACTTTAAGCTTCCTCCGTGTATATTATTCATATTTTGTAAATTTAAGCTTGTGGCCGCGGTTCATGAAACTCGAGCGTTCTCATCACGTAGCGTATTGATAGCTGTAGCATTCACTGGTTTAAATCACTTGGTGGTAGATAGGTTTGTGCAAGGTCGTCTGGGTAGGTACCACCCAATCAAAAAATATATTATACAGTCATATACGAGTATAATAACTATAACGAATAACATAAAAAACTAAAATAAATTTGAAAACATTTATATTCATGACCATTACATGTACATTATGTGTCCATCGTTATTTACATTCCGCTTGTGTCGGTAAAATGGTATCAGTACTCGTCGCGTTGAAACTGGCGAATGCAATGAGACAAGCTTGCACAAAGTTCTTTGAACACTTATTTAAATTATAACCAGACCAAGTGACCACGAGTGGCCCAGTAGACAAACTACGCATCTTCTAGTATAGCCCTTAGCGACCAACGCACCTACATAAAGGTACGATTGGTAGATTTTGGTATTTTTGACGTGACAACGACTAATAAATCGATGAACGCTGGCTGCATGCACGAAAAATTGTCCCGTTACGCTCATTGTACCATTACGCTCATTGTCCCGTTACGCTGATTGTACGCTTGCGCCGCATTTATCTCTCTTTTACTCGATTGCAGTCATTTCATCAATGACGTTGTCATAACAAAAAAAATTGGTTGCCTGTAAAGTCGGTATACGGGCGAAAGTTTTACGTGACAACGACTTTGAGTGGTAAAATAATTTTAATGTGAATATTCATTCGTATAGTAGAAAGAAGGATGAAATAATAGTAACAATTTAAAACATTTATTTATACAAAGAATTATATTTAAAACATTAATTTATACAAAGAATCTCGCACTGAATTTCATATTAACAAAATTTTATTTTTACCTTTACACATACATACGTATTTATACTTAGAAGGGACGCGTGCCTTTCACTTTTTATGTCTGTCTCTCTCGCTCTTAGGCGGGCTAACCATGCCCGAGTGGAAGGGACGCGTGCCTCTCTCTCGCTCTCATTGTGAGCGCATAACGTGAGCGGAGCGTAACGCAGTTTCTTGAAGTGTCACCCGGCAAACCAATTTATAAGACGTTGTCACGTCAAAAATCTCCTCTCAGTTTGTCGGTCTCATCATTTCCGTGCCCTACGTTGGCCACTTCGAAGAATTAGAACAACGTGACATACAAGATGGTGAAGGTCTTTTTAATATGAATCTGAAAATATTAAAATCGTATACATCTAATTTTACAAAACCAATCTCGATTAGTGCAAGAAAATTATTCTACATGCAAACATAAAAAATAAGACTTTCTTTAGAAAATAATATCGCATTTAATAATAATTTACTCGTAGAAATGCGTACCTAGATAGATCTATATTAAAATCTCGTTAAGGCGCCCATCCACGCCTCAAAACCACGGCCACAGACAGCCTGAAGCAAACAGCTACGTCACTTTTGGAAATGATATCTTCTCAAGCAAATATTATCTAATGAGCCTATTACTGCTCGACTATATTAAATTAGCGCTTATCTCATCTCTCATAATTGATACGTTTTAAGATATTACTCATTAATATTTAAAGCAAATTCAATTAATTAAAATGTTTCAATATTGGGCAAGGCTTATTTTTTTAGTGTAAGCCACAAAGATTCTTAAAAATATTTTACATTACCGAGACACACGCTGAAAGTATTGAATAAATAATTGAAATGATGAATTTATACAATAGAGGATCCGGCTGAGCTTAATGACACGAAATGTCGCTTACTAGTGATGTCCAGGCAACCTCCTTTTTACGTTATTGTAAATTGAAATTAACACATATCTGGGTAGGTACCACCTACTCATCAGATATTCTACCGCAAAACAGCAGTAGGTACTTGCTACTGTTGTGTTCGGGTTTGTCTCATACGATGCAAATATTTATGGGCGTTGGTAACCACTTACCATCAGGTGGCCCATTTATGTTCGTCCGTATACCTTGGCAATAAATATATATATCAATAAAGGCAAACTTATAAATGTATGTAATACTAAAAGGCGAAGTAGGAAGGCTGCACATAGGCATTGTCACGGCTAATGGGCGTATTTTATACTCAAAGTACTTCTGTATCCATTTACAAATAACTATTTCAATCCGCTGAGCGAAATTTATTCGCTATAGAGCCGAGTTGTTTAAGAGCTGAAGAAACCAGTTTTTTTTTAATATTTTTACAAAATGTTAATAAATGCACCAAAACAAACCTAAGTGATGTGTTTAATAGAAAAGCTTTTCGTTTTTATACATTTAAGAGGCTGTAGAATGAACTTTATAGTGCAAGGTAACGTTATTTATTAAATCTACATCAATTTGAAATGTTAATGCTGAATAATAACTTGCCATTTACAATGATATTATTTGTTCACAAAAGTTCTTCTATCCCCAAGGTTGCCAACTTAATGCATCTGAATAGTTGTATTAGATAAAGCTGGATGAATATAACTACAACTACAACAATATAATATAACTATAATTACATCGTCTATTTACTGAAAAGTTATATAGTTATACAAGTTATATATATCTTGTAATTAAACGGAATATTAATTCGCTGTTTTGTAAATAGAATAGACCAATAATTTTATTTTATTTTTATTTAGAATGTGAGACGAGCAAATGGGCCACCTGGTAATTAGTTTTTCTCTATAAAACATACATATAAATCGCGTTTTACATAAACTATGATCCGCCATCCAGATTTATAAGACATTAGTCCATTGTTCATATCACTGGTTCTTTAAATCGACCCACAGTAAAGAAATCTTTTGCTGCTTGGCGGAAGAATCTATCGACAACCTGAAAATTTCTGCGCTCATTAATATTTCGTCACATAAATATTCACTTAATGAAATATATCCACTTAGCAAGTTCAATATATCGTTTGGGAACCTCGTGTTACTGTAGCTTTTATTTCTGCTCAAAGCGAGGAAACAAACTTTGTCGTTACGGACGTGAGCAGACAATGATCGCGATACGCATCAAAAGTGGTACCACTTTGATAATTAGTTTATTTAATACTGAATTTTCCATATGAATATATCTGTCTATGTATTTAAACGGACAATGCTTCAGACTGAAATTTGCACAACCTTAAACTACATCTGGATTGATTCCTGAAGTGTTCCTGATTTGTAGTTGAAACAGCTTGTAGCCAATATTAGTTCGAAAATACAAATACATTAATCGTAATAAGTTATCATCATATTAATTAAATAAGGCTCTTTCTCATATATTTTTATATTATAGGTAGGCGGACGAGAAAATAGGCCACCTGTAAGTGGTCAGCAATTCGCATAGACATCAGCATTAGAAGAAATGTTGACTATCATTTACATCGTCAATGCGCCATCAACCTTAGGAACTAAGATGTTATGTCTCGTGTACCACTGGCTCACTCACCCTTCAAATCGGAACACAACAATAACAAGTTTAGTATTGCTGTTTTGCGGTTGAATATCTGTTGAGTGGGTGGTACCTACCAAGACAAGCATGCACAAAGCCCTACCACCAATAATATATATATTAATACAATGCAACGATGTTCATATTGAGTGGGCATTTCTATAATTTTAAACTCTGTGGTAGTTACATACGCTATGTGCAGGAACAATCGGGGCTGGGAATATATTGTGAGAAACTTGTCGGGCGAATGGGCCTGTAGTTGACACTGCGAAATGAAGTTTAGACATTTATATAAATATGTACGAATATTTTTAAATTATTTACTTTTCTATATTTTCGTCATACGGTGGTATTTTATATAAAACATTTCCAAAATAATTTAATTTATTTAAAACATACACATTTTATTTTTTTTTCGTCTTCAATTTTATTACGAGGTTTCAATATCAAAGCGTAAATTTTTAAGACAGTAATTTTTGCGACAGTAATTACACTAGCTCACTCAAGCTTCTAAACCTTATCACCCGTACTTATTATTATTATTAATGTTAGTTAGTACAGCAAGTGATGAACGAAAAAGGAAAATCAATGTTCACATAATTTTTTTACCTTAAGCAATTCTAAAAATAAGTTATTTTATATTAAATATTTCGTACTTTCGTACATTTGTAATAATTTCAATAAATAATTCATGATCATTGCAATTAATGCAATAATTGTTTGGTAAATCTTAGTTGAAGATATATTTCTTGCAATACACGATTCGTTCTCTTTACTCTGCGCCCTGTTCCTCGACGTTGAGGCGTCGCGCGCTTGGAGCCCATTAATCGCGGACCGGTTGCAGGTGCGACTCACGAATTTATATCACATGAGTTTCTTATGTTCTCACTCGAGGATAAAAGTTCCAACTGTCAGTTGTGTAACGGCTGCAAAATTACTTGCAGCAGCGAAGTATTTGGCTAACAATCCAACATTGGAATTTCTTTATGATCGCCGGAATACTTAGACTTCATCAGCTTATTTGAGTAAAGATATAATAATTTCTTTATTTCGGAAGGATTGATATGAAATTATCGCCAGATTTTAATGCAATCAATAACATTATCTATTTTTACTTTTTAATCGTAAATCTACCATGTAAATTCTTACAAAAGAACCGATAAGAAAGTCAGTAGTTATTATATTTATTCAACTATATAATAAATATACAGAATTGGTATCTAGAAGGGAAGGGTACATCGGACACCAATTTAGTTATATAAAAAATAATCATATAATTTAAATGTCCCACATGCTCGTTCCAAAGTTCTAAGACTTCGACAAGTATTCTAATATGATAGAGGCTGAATCTATGGTCTCTTGTTCGCCAACAGACAATATTAGCCCCGCTCTTATTAATGTCCCCCAAAATTATTGCTACATTCTCAGTTACTTATTTTTCTTTAAAATGTTCTCTTCTACTTATTTTTTTTTTAATGTTTCTCAAATGAAACATTCTCTTACGATATAAGGTAAAGAAGCGTTGACTGGAATAGAGATCATTTGATTAATTAAAAAATATCAACACGAAAATCAAAGTTAAAAAGGAGTCGTTAACGTCCAATCTCGGATCAAAGGCACCTGATTTACCTCTTTAGCACATCAAAAAGGCTTGATGGGGCGGTATTAGAGCTAAATGAGGGAGCGAGACCTGTTTACACCGTACGACCATTATAAGTTGAGCTACCGCACTTCTCCCACACGAAATAATTCTCGTATAAAAGATTGAAGTCTTACGAAAAACTGGGGCTCCAGAAATATTGGTGTAGTACAAGTTCATTACACTGACGACGCTATGGTTAATTCAGTTAGCGAGTTATTTCGCGGTAAAGATGGTGGTGATGCGGAATTCGTTTATTGATTATTAGTTCCAAGTCGTAATTGATACAATAAGGATAACATCGTTGTATAACATGTATATTGACGCACAGCGCTAACCCGACCAGCTAGGTTAGAACGGTCTAAAATTCTAAAAATGAAAATTTGTACAAAAGATTTTTAATCAGAAATTTAAAACAATCTAATTTAATTGTGTCTTTAAATCTAAGTGCATAATTCTGAATTAAATAAAAATAATCTTATAAAATAAACTTTTACGTTTAATCTTAGGTGCTGGTAGAACACAAAGGTATACTGAATAAGAATAGATATAGGAATGAGATCTTACTTATTTAAATTTCTTCTTCAATGACAATATAATAATATAATAAGTTATCGCTTCAGCGCTGAATCCTTAAAGTATAAGTCTACTCACTAAAGCGCTTAGTGCTAAACGGGAAGTGTAGTAAAAACTATTGATTGAAAACGACGGTATTTTAAGTATGACCTGAATTGAATATTATGACTCCTTTAAGGGTGCGAGTGAAATATAAGTTGTAACTGTTCTCTTTCTTCAGTGTCGTTAAAGCAAATAAATGAGCAGCTAAAACTGAATTGGACAAATCTCTTTCGATCAGCGATAATGCTTTCTTTAATCTATTTAATTACTATCACCGATGTAATGGAAAATGAGTATTCCTTTTTTTTATTACATAGGAAGGCGGCGAGCTTGAGGGTCACCTGATGGTAAGTGGTCACCAACGCCCATAGACATTAGCGTTGTGAGAGATGTTACCATCGCTTACATCGCCAATGCGCCACCAACCTTGGGAACGAGGATGTTATGTCCCATGTGCCTGTAATTACACTGGCTCACTCACCCTTCATACCGGAACACAACAATAGCAAGTACTGCTGCTTCGCGGTAGAATATCTGATGAGTGGGTAGTACCTACCCAGTCGAGCTCACACAAAGCCCTACCACCAAGTAAAACCTTAATCGTAGCATGTATAATGACGATGTTGACTAGCCAATTGCCCATGACATATTAATGTACACAATTGTATGCGCAAACAAAGTACATTCTTTATTTCCTTTCTTTCATAATCCGATGGAATGGCCAATCCGACGCGACCGGGAAGAATTGAAACGCAGGAACAACGGCGTTACGTGCTTTCGAGGCACGGGAGTGTGCACATATCCAACTTCTAGATTTCAAACTGCTACTGAGAATTTAAACAAAAAATCACAATATTTTTTTATCGGCCCGACCTGGTCACGAACCCTGGACCTATGTGTAAAATATATTTTTTTTTAATTGAAATAAATTGTCAAGAGTTCTTAAAACTTGCTTAAAGTTCATTAACATTACCGCGATAATACGATTGATAAACAATTTTAAACAAATGAAATCGCCTCAACTACAATTAACAGAATCGAAAAAACTTCGAAAATGTAATGAACATAAATGGTATTAGCTCTAGAACTCAATAATTCTGAGCCTTGAACTTTTGCTCTAAAAACTCAAGCCGTATTGACGCAAGCAAGCTATCCACTTTAAATTCAATGCCCGGTTAAGCCGCACCGCTGGCTCTTCGCCGGTCGGTCTGCAATATGAAGCATAGAGTTTCGTCAATCGTAATCCTTTGTTAGTCTTGGCTTGTGGTATGAAAATATTCATTCACCGTGAACGTAGACAGCTGTTCTTAGTATCGATTTTAAACAAACAAAACATGTAACAAATCAACTCGATAAAATTAAAATAATAAGTATTATTGCAAATTTTTCATAGGCTGATTGAAGTGAAGATTGAAGCTCAGAAATCAAAGGCGTATATTTGTAATTTCTATCAGTAGCTTTTTAAAATATATTTGAGTAAAGCCACTAATATAATTATATTAGAACCGTACGGCAGATTGCTTGAGATTTTATACAAACATATCGTATAATATAAAATATAAATTTTATCCATGTAGTCAGACGGGTGGTTAATATATAAAATATAGAAACTTAAATAATGTAGTAGCGGTTGGGTAACGAGTCTTACCAATTTAAATGATAGCGGCGTAAGGAAATTAATAACTGAAACTATGTCACTTCCAGAGCTCGCTCGACGGAAGGAGTACGATGTCCCGATTTGTGAATCACGTCTCGATTTTCCAACCTTTACAACGGGGTCGAGGGAAATCATAGCGAAGTCTTACTTTAAGGTCTGAATTCATATCGTCTACTCTAAGAGACGGGATGGTCCAGTGGTTGAAACGCGAGAACCAAATATTTCGGGTTCAAACCTCGATTTGCACTGCGTAATTTTATGTACTTATCTATATTTTTAATTTCATTGTTATTGGTAAATGTTAGAACTCGTTTGTACTCGTTATCAAGCAGTTGATACTTTAGTAATTAAATATTAAAATTTACGTCCTAGTAGTACCTAGACTATTTACGATAAATAAAATTATATGATATAAGCAAGATTTAGGTGATATCTTGTTGATAGTAAACTTTTATATATAAAAGTATATTACATCTTTACTTGCCAGTAATTTTCGACTGAATCAACATTCTGGATCAGTGGACATCAAATTTCATATTGTAAAATTACGATTTAAAAAACCTGCTCTGATTACAATTTATTAATATTTAAATTATGATTTAAATGATAATTTATATTTAAATGATTTTGTTTTTGAATAATAATAATAATAATAGGAGGGTGAAGTTGCCTCTGAGCCCACTCTAAGTATATAAGGTAACTAAATTGATATTATAACAGCTAGGCTCACATAACGAGCGATACGTGGTAATTAATATCTAGCTAATAACATTAAGTTCACTCTAAGTTCGAGCTAACGCCGACATCGATACTTTTGTATTAATATTTAGCTAATCAACGTTTAATATTACAAGCGATTTTTTTATTTGCAAGAGCACTTACTATTACTATAAAAATAGTCTTTAAAGTAAAAAAAAAACAAACCTGGACAATGACTTCTTTCTTCTGAGGGATCACTGAAGGTTGGTAGACACGATTTGACATTTACGAACGAAATGATTTATAAGACAAATTACACACTTGGAAACTCAATGATGCTTGGAGCAATGGTGGTGCTTATTTCGAAGTGATATTCACTAACCATCCATATATTCCATCTATTGGACCGTTTCGGTTCTTTGAAGTAGGTTATTAAAAACATCGCAAGCAATTATATTTTGCGCCAAAAAGAAAGTTTAGCAAAGTTATGAGCCCGAGAGCCCTCATTCCACTTCGGAATGCTCTGACGGCGCATTCTCTGACATTTATACGACATTAACGCGAGGATTGGCTTTTTTAGCTCTTTCAAATGCATATTAACGTTTTAATAATGCATACCTATAGTATGGGACTATGTGCTTTATATTTATAGATATAAGAGTAAAAATTGGATGCGTGGTAGATTTTACAAAGAAAATGATAACTATAACATTCAATTTATAGAATTAATAATGTTAATATTCTACTCTAACAAAAATAAAATATAAAAAATAACCAACACGCTTTTATTAAATAAATTATATCAAAATAAAAGTTATATTTTGCTAAAAGAGTTAAAAATGCGGCTCGCATGATATAAGCTATCGTATATTTTATCGCTAGCTATCCGTTTAGGTAATATCGTGAAAACTAAAAACCATCTTATGTTTTTATTTTTTAATGAAGTTATAACTTTTATTGATTGGTTTATAATAATTATTTTTGTGTTAAATACAAAATAAAATATTAGCAATAACGTATATAAAAACTTTAGAGTAATACGAGACAAATTCCGAAATCCCCTCAAGTATAAAAAGGTACGAAAATTCAATAACAAGATTCCCTTATATTTATCATTGTCATATAAAAGTGTTGAATAAAGAAGTTGAGGTATATACGATAAATACTAATGAATGTATAATAGTAACGTCCCGATGTTCACAACGTGCAGTAAATTCCATTTGTGGCGTGCACTTCACACGGATGACACAAGAACATGACATAACGCGTCAAGACGGGGGATGACTAACTGCTGTAACAAGTCGCCTGCCAAATTGTCTCAACCCGTCTAATATATGGTATGTTTGGAATGTTAAATTCAAGTCTCTGGAGACTAGCTGTGTATCGAATTTTGAATTTTCCAATTTAGACATATTATATTTATGTATAGGTGTTACAAGAAAGACCGTTCGCCGTCATCACTAGGTGGACATCATCCTCCTAACTATTACAACCATCAGAATAAAAATACTTCTAGAACAAGATGTTCTTGAAAAAAAGTATTGGATCTCATTGGGTATTTGCGCCCCACTTATTTCCCTCCATCGCTTACATCGCTTACATCGCCAATGCGCCACCAACCTTGGGATCTAAGATGTTATGTCCCTTGTGCCTGTAATTACACTGGCTCACTCACCCTTCAAACCGGAACACAGCAATACAAAGTACTGCTGTTTTGCGGCCGAATATCTGATGAGTGGGTGGTACCTACCCAGACGAGCTTGCACAAAGCTCTACCACCAAGTAAATCACTATGCTAGTCCAATGCGAATTTACAATTTTCGGAATTTGATCCAACACGTCCAAGTTTCCTCGTGATGTTTCCTCTAACCGTTTAGTTAGTGAGAGATGTTATTGGATATAAATGTTATTATTCTGCGAACGACTTTTCTAGTGATATGGCCTCGTGCTTACCTGTCTGTTTACTCTACTTATCTATTAATTATTCTACCGACAAAGATTAATAACACGAAATCCTGTTATTGTGTTGGAAGTGAGTGAGCCATGTCATGTATTGAAAAAAATACAATATCCCTGCAGCTCAAACTTCTTTAAACCAAATTTCATTAAAGTCCGTGCAGCGGCTTAGCCGCGAAAGCGAACAGACGGACAACTAAACTATTATATAAACATAATATTATTGTCAGATATAGTGACTCCCTTTATAACATAAATTTAAATTTTTCAAAGCACCTGCTATCGTGACTAGTCAAACATCGAAGGGCGCTATCGTTTCATATCATAATAGCGTGGAAGTATGATTAATTGTTCGACCTCGTTTTAAACCTTCAATACTCTTCAATTCATTTTTCATCTGAATAGGCAAAGTTCAAGCCATAACAATTAACCATGGAGTATGAGTGGTCTTTTGACTTTTATAATTAACTAGCTGCCCGTCCCGACTTCGTACGGGTAAAATAAAAAATTAACCCGTGCATTTTTTAATCAATAAGATATAAACATTCACCAATCGATTTATTCGCCCATACAGTACAGTTTATATATGTTCAGTACAGGGCATATAATAATTCTATTTCCTACTAATATAATAAACACGAAATTTTGTATGGATGTATGGACATTTGTTACCCTTTCACGTAAAAGTACTGAATGGATTTTAATGAAACTTTACAATAATATAACTAATACATCAAAATAATAAATAGGCTATAATTTATAAAGCTATTAATAATTATTAATTTATAAATTGACCAAACTATAACAATAAGAATTTTAAAGAAGATAACTTTTGTCTCTTACACTATATCATTTGGACAAATGTTTTAAAAGTTACGACGATTACAAAGTGAGTGCGCGGCACTATGCAGCAGTACACTGTGGGAGAAGAATTCGGTCATCGGCTCATCGCTGGGTGTGCGACTCGCATGCAGGAATACGTCATCGATGGTTGTCCGTTTTGCGGTTTTTCAAGTCCCTAGCGATTGCTTAAAGACGCACTTTACCTGTATGTAATTTATTAATAGGTAGGTTTTTATAGTGCCAGGCTGCATACCTTCGGGTTGTAGCGGAATGGGCCGGCACGCCCAGCCGGAATTACCACTCTCTCACTTAAAATCGGCGTAAAGTAATAGCTACGCTACCATAATTTTGAGTGCAAATAACAAAATGCTAAACACACAATGTCTTACTGCTACCCTATGACAACCAAAAGTTCTAAGACCTGTCGCTATGCTACATGTACATTACTTCGACGAGCCCGTTGGCGTGGTTGGTAAGACACTTGCTTTTTCACGCCGCAGGTCGTGGGTTCGATTCCCACCCAGGACAGACATTTGTGTGCATGAACATGTCTGTTTGTCCTGAGTCTGGGTGTAATTATCTATATAAGTATGTATTTACAAAAGAAAAAGTAGTATATGTAGTATATCAGTTGTCTGGTTTCCATAGTACAAGCTCTGCTTAGTTTGGGATCAGATGGCCGTGTGTGAATAATGTCCCAAGATATTATTATTATTATTATTATTATTATTATAGTGCATGCTCAAACAATGTCCATTCCCTGCATCGCTAATGCGCCATCAACCGTAGGAACGAAGATGTTATGCCCTATGTGCCTGTAGTTTGATAGAATAAAAAAAAATGTACGCTTGCTCTTTTATGGTTTTAACTATACTCAATAGGCGGCGGGCTATTAAATATTTTTATAAATTAAATTTTACTAAAAGCCATTGAAGTAACTATAAATATATTAAGTCAAACTACAGGAATTCATAATAAGTCCACTGATGATTATTTAAAGAATAATCATCAACTTCAAAATAAAAAAAAACCGTTACTAAAGTTTTCCTTAACAGAAATGCATTTCATACATATTAATTTCAAATCACAGATTTTCAAATTTCAAGCAAACATTTATCCTTTACTTATATTTATGCGGGCAACAGCTAGCGTACGGGCGACAGCGGGACGCGGGGCACGCAAGCGATTGCATCACGCGTTTGTATGATGGGTGTTGGACCGCCTGAATTTATTTAGTGCGCGATAATTTTAAAATTAGGATTACTCTTAAGATATTGTTTTAAATTGGTTGGTGTAAAGGGCAATTATAATATACATTAAATGCTTAAAGTAAATAACGTATTTATTTTAATAAGGATTAATATCATATCCGTTTTTATAGCTTTCCAATTTTACCATTTTTATGTAAACATTTTTTAAACATTAAAATGGGTATGGTTAGCTATCCTTAAAAGATAGACATATGCCATCGCGGACTTTTTTGTAGATCTATGAAAGGGGAACAATTTCACCATACATTATTTTGTTATAACTACATAGGATTGTACAGCGTTTTCGATGAAAGCTCCCAATCGGCTCGTTTTTTTCCGACTTCTTCAACAATTATCGCTATATTTCAACTAATTTACAGAAAACATTAATGCATTATACACGTAGACCTTCCTCTTGAATCACTTTATCCATTGGTGAAAACCGTATGAAAATCCGTTAAGTACTTTTTTAGTTTAGCGCGTTTATACAGAAAGACATGAAACGCGGGGGACTTTGTTTTATAATATTAATTAAGGAAGCGGTTGCATCACGCGTTTGTATGATGGGTGTTGGACCGCCTGAATTTATTTAGTGCGCGATAATTTTAAAATTACGGTTACTCTTAAGATATTGATTTAAATTGGTCGGTGTAAAGGGCAATTATAATATACATTAAATGCTTAAAGTAAATAACGTATTTATTTTAATAAGGATTAATATCATATCCGTTTTATTTTACCATTTTTATGTAAACATTTTTTAAACATTAAAATGGGTATAGTTAGCTATCCTTAAAAGATAGACATATGCCATCACGGACTTTTTTGTAGATCTATGAAAGGGGAACAATTTCACCATACATTATTTTGATATAACTCCATAGGATTGTACAGCGTTTTCGATGAAAGCTCCCAATCGGTCCGTTTTTTTCCGACTTCTTCAACAATTATCGCTATATTTCAACTAATTTACAGAAAACATTAATGCATTATACACGTAAACCTTCCACTTGAATCACTTTATCTATTAGTGAAAACCGTATGAAAATCCGTTTAGTACTTTTTTAGTTTAGCGTGTTCATACAGACAGACATGAAACGCGGGGGACTTTGTTTTATAATATTTAAGGAAATATTTAAGGATATACTTTACTTTTAATAATCATCAAATTATGCTTATTTTCTTTGTATTCTTTACGTCATCGTAAACAATTCTTATGGCCGAATACTGAAACGTCTTTCAAATATGAAGTGGGACTTAATTATTTGGAACGCCATTAATTTCAAGTTTAGTATGCGAAATTTTAAAATTATTGGCGTTCCAAATAATTAAGTCCCACTTCATATTTGAATGACGTTTCAGTATTCGGCCATCACTCAGATAGATCTGAGATTGATAACAGAATAAAACTTATTTTATTATAACCATTATAAATATTGGTTGTTTGTAAATGTTTTTATTTATTTATTTTTATATAAGAGCGGATGCGGAGGCTCACGTAATGGAAAGTGACTAGCACAAACCATGAACGCCTTCAACCCTGGAGGACTTACGGATGTGTTGCCGGCCTTTAAACTTTGAGTAAGCTCTTTACTTAAAGGTTTCTATATCATATTGGTTCAGAAAATCGCCGCCAATAGCTAGTTCCACAGAACGGTTCTGCGATATGGAAAATAAATTAGCAATTTATTTTGGATTGTTCCAAAAATCATTCTGGCATATTAAAAAAAAAACATCAATAAAAATAATAAATCTTAGTAAGAAAACTATATATTTCTTATGTTTAAGTAATTCATTAAAACAAGTACATATTTTAACTAGCGTCATTCCAATAAAATCTACAATTGGTTTAACAGTGCACCGAGGTTTATGCGGGAGGTAATAAAAAAAATCATAAAAACAAGAACGTATTGCTTGGTTTAGTTTAAATTTATTCAAAAACACGTTCCCGTCATAATAAAAATAACCCAGGATACATTTCGAAACTTATCTTAGATGTCATAAAAACTGGGATCGTTCTTTCGTAAATGGAAGAGTTGGATGATCTCATTAATTGAACTAATAAACTTTCAGATTTATGTAATTTTTCAAACTCAACTTAACGACTGAATAAATGAATGTATTTACTATTTAAATTAACTTACTCTCATAACCTTTACTCTCATAACCGGCATGAGACGGCAATCCGACACGACCGGAAAGAGTTCAGGTGCAGGACCAACGTCTTACGTGCTTTTCGAGGCACGGGAGTGTACACAGTACACACTTCCAACTTCCAAACTTCGCGCAGCCACTGAGAATTTTTGTCTAAAAATCTCAATAACATTTACATGGCTCGACCTGGGAATTCAACCCAGGACCACCGTATCTGTGGCCTTACATATAGCCACTAGACCAACGAGGCAGTCAACTTAGTTATAATATAAAGCAGGAATGTACATACTATACGCATCTTAGTCATAACAGAGAGAAGCAACCTGTGGCGAAGTGGGGGATACATCAGTACGCTGTTAACCGTCACGGCATACGATTCGTTCTTACTCCCAAAGCACGCCAATATATGTTTTAATTCATCATAATTAAGTCGATTCTTTACTGCTTTACTGTGTGAAGGACAATAAGAATACAAAATGTATTTATAATAATAGGGATCAGATCATCTTAAGAAGTCCCTTGTTACTAGCTTGAGGCGGTTCCGAATTATTGGTCTTTATTAGGTTTGTCACGGCAACGCCTCTGCCGGTAGTCAGAGTTATTCGAGAAATGTTTGGTATTACGTAATTAAACAGTACAGTTCGAAAATAGAAGGACAAAAGTATTATCTTTTGACATAACTTTAATAATTTCAATTATTAATTACAAGATTGGAATTTATGCGATGATTTATAAAATTCATCTTTAATTTATTTTTGGACAGACAGACAGACAGACAGGGCGATGCCCGACCTGAAATCAGTAATAGGTCCTATTTGTCCATAGAAACTCCAACAAGAAACTACCACTACTTCTACTAGCAGTTAGAATCATTATCATACTCATTCTCAAAAAAGGTAAATTAAGACAATATTACAATGAAAGGTCGTAAAAACTAAAATAAACGCAACATTTTTAGAAAACTGGCTTATAACTAAACCCTAACGCACTTGTTCACGAGAATACATCGATTGTAATAACTACATCACTACTACTTGTATTTTTATCGATACAGATACAATATTCACAATTTATACAAAATATTCTTTGCATGACTGTGCATGATAGAGTAAACAAAGGAAATATATAAGGCGTATCCAGTTAAGCTCGGCATGTTATAGCTTGCGGCTTATATGCCAGAACAAAATACAAGTCGCTCATTATTTATACATACACAGTGTATTCAGTTGTCGGAACGCTATATTTACGAATCGAAACGAAAAAAATGCCGACACCATTCGTATAGATGTTTTGTATGTGAACGTTTTCAATTTTTTGTTGCAAATATTTCCGAACTTGACATATTTTTATAGACACCACAATATGCAAGTTTTATACTCGTACTAACCAAGTAAGTTAAATTTTGCTTGTATCACATTGCTTAATTGTTAGGTTTAGCCCCAATTCGTGGCTTAATTTCACCACCGGACATCGCGCCAGAATTCGAAATTCCATCCTCACCACCTCGATCCCTGGAAGTTCAAAACAGCGCGATTTTTGAGGCATTTTCTGCGTCGTACAAGCACTGTGAAACTTTGTGGATATGATATAGCACCCTTCAAGAAAAGAACTTACTCTTTCCTTCAAGGCACGCACCTGCAAGCCTTCGGATGGCGGTGGTAGTCACTTTTACATCAGGTGTCCAGGACTCAATCAAACAAAATAACTTTGATGGAAACGGAAACTTAAATTCGGGCGCTTAGATATCCTCTTTCTCCTCATATTGCGAGGCAAGGCAACATTTAAACTAAAAAATAAAATTTGTAATAGTTTAGATTCAAATTATACAGCGCCGTTAAGAGGTGACGAATCTATATTTCAAATTTTAAGGGTGGAACATTTTTATGCAATAAGTTAATAAAATCAATTTAAACTTGACAAAATATAACTAAACTTTAATAAGTATTAAATAATCAACCCCTCAGTTTTCTTACCTTATTCTAGCCTTATATATTTTTTATGATGAATTTACATGTCTCAATGTTTGCAGTATATTAATCTCAAAATAAAATAGCATTAAAAATATCGTAGCATAAATTGAGTTGTATTCTTCAATATGTTTGCTTACAAATTCAGACCCGGTTTCAATATCATTTAACAATATTAGAAGTGTCGAGCACAGATCACCGAACCCTGTGCTATTCAGCGGTTGATTCGTAAACGTGAAGCCTCAATCTCTTACAAGTTGGACAAATAAATGCATATTCATGGATCCTGTAATTGCCATCTTCGAGCTGATTTGCTTAATTTAATATTCTGGTTCGGGGATTTGTTGTAATTACTCATTTGTATTTAATCAAATTGACATAATTGGTAATTATAGCAATTAATTTATATTCAAATGTTGATGTTAGCTAAAGAAAAAGTTTTGTACGCGGAATGTAAGTAGAAAAAACGTGATTGAGAAAATTTTAAGTATCAGGTTTACTTTGGCCAAACAACATCGCTTATATGGTACATAGGATTGTATGTTACTGACTGCCTCGTTGGTCTAGTGGCTTGATATAAGGCCGCAGACGCGGTGGTCCTGGGTTCAATTCCCAGGTCGGGCAAATAAATAGTTATTGGGGTTTTCTGTCAGAAAATTCTCAGTAGCAGCCCGGAGTCTGGAAGTTGGAAGTGTGGTACACTCCCGTGCCTCGGAAAGCACGTTAAGCCGTTGGTCCTGCGCCTGAACTCTTTCCGGTCGTGTCGGATTGCCGTCCCATCGGATTATGAGAGCTAAGGAAAAGAGAGTGCACCTGTGTTTGCGCACACGCTTGTACACTATAATATCTCCTGCGCAGTTGGCTAATCTCTCTTGAGATTGACCGCCGTGGCCGAAATCGGTCTGGAGGGACCTTATGTTACGATTATATAATCTAACATCCTCGTTTTTATAATAGGTAGTCTGCTCTGTTCCGTAATTTAAAATCTTAAAAGCTTGGTATCATTTTCTTTCTCAGTTCCTTTTTTAATTATTTTGTGGGTGGGCAAATGCGCCAGCTGATGTTAAGTGATCACCAACGCACACAGATACTAAGAAAATTTAACCATTTCTTTCATCGCCAACGTGCCACCAACCTTGGGAACGAATATGTTATGCCGCTTGTGCCTGTAGTTACACTGGCTCACCCACGCTTCAAACCAGAACGCAACAATACTAAGTATTGCTGTTTAGCGGCAGCATATCTGGTGTGTATGAAATAATAAGCACCTAGTAAAATAATAAGCTATAACTTAATGATTGCATTAGTAGTTTTTAGATAAATTCACAATACAGACGAAACTCCTCATAATATTATACCAGGAGGATTATTATATCATAATTATAACCGAAATACATCTCAAAGACATGTTTAAATATTTCAAGGGATAATAGACCGAGTTTATATCCCCCTTATCCCGAGTTTCATGATTAAAATCTCACGACAGATATTCGGCGCACATGCCGCTAATGAAATAATTCGCCTCTTTCCGACGATCAAGTTTCGTTTCATGTTAGCTTGAATTTTCTCGTAATCCCAGATGTTTGAATATGTTGGGAAAGTTGGAAAGTTTGTATGGATTTAGCAGCCAGCTGGTTCAACTGACCTAGCGCCTGCCTTCAGATATGTCTGCGGTTTGTTTTTATTTGCAAATTCCTTTTTTAAATTGGATTCAACCGTTTTAACCTGATGGTAATTAGTCTCCAACGCCTATAGACATTGACATTGTATGAAATATAAACCATTTATTATTTACACTGGGTCACTCATCCTTCACACTGGAAGACACAGATACGTATATAATATAAGCATTGCTTATTGACTAGTGCAGTGCAATTCGACCACCAAGTAGATTACCACCAGATAGAACTGAAGTATCAAACCAGAGAACTATTTAAATGTTGAGTATTAAGGTACAGTCTTAAAACGATCATTAGTAGAAATAACATCGAAAAAATTAACAAGGCGACGATATAGTGAACATCTTTATTATATCAAATCGCGTCGTAGTGTAATCCTCTAAAACTGATAAAGTCATTGTATTATTTAATTATTCAACTCAAAACACTGTTCACTTGTTAAAAGACGACAATTAAATGTCCGTGTAAACTCATTATAGTTCATACACCGAGTGCCATTAAAACTGACTAAAATATATTAACCGAATATTTATCGGTGTGGAGGGCTATTCAGTTTTGTGCTTGAGTAAATGAGTACACTCATAGAGTATTTTAATGACCGAAGCCATTGTCGCTCTGTTTTTATTTCGAGCGTTTTCAGTCTATTTAACGTACTTTTAATTTACGTTTTGTTTACATAAGATAAATTTAGATTGTATTCATTAAAATATTTAATTGTAATTCATTTAGATATGACTTGTTAAAATATGAATTTACTGGAAGGCCGTTTAAATCTTGTTCATTTTTCCAGCTGAGCTAAAATATTTTAGCGATTTGTCTCGCCCTGAGCAGAAGTGAAACATCGTGAAGAATTCCGCTTATGTCGGAAGATATTTAAATACATATACTCGTACCTTCCAATTTATCTTAGAAAACTATACAAATGGCTTACACCATAGTGAATTATTTTAATTTAGGTTCAGATATGTTACAGACAATATTGATAGATTTTAGAAAAAAAAACAAAGACTCCAAATTTACTGGCCGATAGTGTATGCTATCTTCACGCTCGGCATCACTCAGTGTTTCCTAATTGCATTTCGCCAGCTATCCTGGATTAATTCTGATGCAATTGACACGAGTGCCATCTGGTACCTTCGTTTAGCCTGCGCCCCTCTCAGCTCCAGCTAAAACGATCTTAATATTTACTTCGAACGCTTTAACGAGGGAACTTTCAATTGGGCTGTGTCGTATTCGATCTGACCCAGTTACTGCTTGTCAGAGTTAAGTCATTTAATGAGGTAATTTAGATATAAGAAATCGTCAACACACTCATACTGTATTACTTATGTGTGCTAGACATTAAATCTATTTTATTCTTTATTATTTTCTGAATGTAATATATATACATGATTACCTCCTTGGTCCTTTGGCTAGATATAAGATCGCAGACCCCGAGGTCTTGAGTTCAAATCCCAGGTCGGGCTGATAAAATGTTAACGAGTTATATGTCGAAGACTGTCAGCAGCAGCCCGGAGTCTCAAAAATGGAAGTGTGTACATTCCCGTGCCTCGGAAAGCACGTCATATAATTTCATAATAAATATTTCTAAGACCATGTTTCGTCCATAAATAATAAAATAAATAAATATAGGGAATTGATAATTATGGTAACGCAAGTAACTTAATGTAGTTGTTTATTAATTGTACGTATCGTGTATCGATTTAAAAAAGCTACGTTTTTTATTAATTCATATTAAAAACATTTCACATTCAAAATAACTTCTGCACCGAATATAATACGAGTGTATCAGGGAGTTAATCCTATATTGTCGACACCGTCTACACGATTGATACAAGTCCGTGGCGTTTCGTCGGAAACATGAATATTGATGGTCTATTGTAATGTTCAGGAATTTCGATCGCATGTAATTCTGGTTCAAATAATATTAATGTATAATAATATATCGTATAGGGATGTCTCATTGGTTTAGTGACTGGCTGTGGTTTAACCGGAGTTAAAACACAAAAGCGTTCAAATACCGGTTTGATAAAAAGAATGTCAAGAATAATCATCTGCGTCTGTCGCTAAAGTTCAGGTTTCTTTTGAAGTCCAGAAAAATTGGAGAGATAGGCATCCAGACCTCTGCGTCCAAAAATGTAAAAAAAAAAAGTTTAGCGTTATATAATTTCCTCGTTGTTATATTATTTTTTGGATAAAAAAAGTTAGTGCTACTTATAATTAAACTAAAAAATCTACGTCTAATGGCCGAATACTGAAACGTCTTTCAAATATGAAGGGGGCTTAATTATTTGAAACGTCTTCGAATTTCAAATTTCGCATACTAAATTTTGAAAAATAATGACATTACAAGCAATTGAGTCCTAATCATATTTGAATGACGTTTCAGTATTCGGCCGTAAAAACGTTAATGATAATAACGAATGTTAGATAAGCACTTGAAAGAAACGATATCAAAAACAGATTTCAAATATTTGGTTTCTCGGTATTTCTTCGTAGCCTAGTAAACATCTCAAATCAGTGCGCCATGAACTATGAGCAAAATTACTTCACAGTTTATATTTTTAAGATAAACTACATACCCCTATAGTGCAGTAAAGCGAGAGATCTGCACTTAAATCAGTATCGACGTGAAACAGGAGGAGTCAAATACGACAATGGAAAATCCGACCCGAAATCAATAAACTGAATAATCATAATCACAATTTACGTTGCATTAAATCTTAACTTCTCGATGAACCCGACCATTCCCCAAACATTATTTTCTTAAACAGTCTGTAGACTAAGCCTATACATTCGTTTCATCCTTACATTCCGATCCCAATTTTTCTCACTCTCTCAACTCCCATTGACATTTCGTCACGTCTATTAGTGTCAGTGTTTGCCAAGAAAACGGTTAATAGAATAGAAAAGTGTGAAACTATTTCAAAGAATTATGTAATCCGAAAATGTTTTTTTTATTGTATAGGTAGGCGGACGAGTATTAGATTCTATGCACCTCCTTACCGCTTTATTTTCTCGTGTCCTTTATCTAAAGGTTGTCTGGAAGAGATCGCTCTTTTAGCGATAAGACCGCCTTTTGTACATTAATACTTCTCTTCAATAATATTTATAACTGTATATTTCCCTGATCATGTACGTGTTGTACAATAAAGCATATTCTATTCTATTCTATATGGGCCACCTGATGGTAAGTGGTCATCTGCGCCCATAGACATCGCTTATATCGCCAATGCACCACCAACGTTGAAAACTAAGATGCTATGTCCCTTGCGCCTGTAACAATACTGTCTCACTCACCCTTCAAACCGGAACACAATAATAACAAGTACTGCTGTTTTGTGGTAAAATATCTGATGAGTGGGTGGACTCTACCCTGATGAGCTTGCACAAAGCTCAAAACAAAATTGGTAATAATAAACAGTTTTTAAATTTTATTTATAAAAATGAAGCTATGTGGTACCAAGACGTTCAGTCTTGCTTTGTATCAAACTTCATCAAAAACGGTTCAGCGGTTTAGATGTGTAAGTTACGCAGTAGCTTTTGCCGCAAAGCGTGAATTTTGAATCGTCATTTTAAATGTAGATCAATACGTTGTACAGGTTTTTTTATAAAATAATTAAGCGGATTAATATAAACAAAGTTATCTGTGCACCATCGCACCATATAAAGAAAACTGATGACATTATATCCATGAATAAAATAATAAGCTCTCCAAAGGTGATAAATTACTTCAGACTATAAAGGATCGATCACACTTGCGCGACGAAGAATATAGAAATGATTGCGATTCTTAATCATCATGAACAGTAAGGAAAATGCACTTACCACTCGCGATTAGGTTAAGCCACGTCGTGGTCGCTTTTACTTGGCTCATCCTTGCATGTGTAGCCGATGATTAAAATTTGTATAATTATTTGAAAATTAAACGTTAAAGTAGTTCCCTTAATAATTGCTATGTCTCCCTAAAGTATATTTTCTATTATATCTTATTATTGTTCTTGCTTAAATTAAATTTTATATTTTGTACGCGCTTTCACTTAACGAATAATTTCCGTTTTCCCGAATAGTAGGACTTAGGGTTTTCGTTTATAAAAATGAATTATATACAAAAAAACTTTTCAATTTCCAGTAGAGCTACATATTAATCCGTATTTATTTTTAACTTGGTGGTATATTAACAAAACAAAAACCGACTTCATAAAAAAACAAATTAATATGCACTAAAAAGTAAAAAAATAATTGCGTATTCTTCTATAATTTGATAATTAACTTACTATTTTCTACTCATCAATATGTAGGTACGAATGTGTTGTGTGGTTGATAATTTATTTACAATTATTGTTACTTTTGGAGTCGATGTCAGCCAAGGTGGGCTTATAACTACATACATAGTTGTAGGTGAGATGTGCTTGTGTCGCACGCGCAACTTAACGAAGCGAATAAAAGTCAATTTGTAATGTGTATGTTTTTAAAAGATTCCCGTATTATTATTGCTAGGTATATTATAGTGTTTCCTTAGCTGACATCGACTCCAAAAATAATAATAATTCTAAATAAATTATCAACCACACAACACATTCGTACCTACATATTGATGAGTAGAAAATAGTAAGTTAATTATCAAATTATAGAAGAATACGCAATTATTTTTTTACTTTTTAGTGCATATTAATTTGTTTTTTTATGAAGTCGGTTTTTGTTTTGTTAAAATTTTTATTTATTTTTCGATTTTTAGTGAATCTGAAGTACACTCACTAATTTGTAGAATATGGGTAGACCTACTAAACGTGCAGCTCATATGAGACAGCGCCATTTATATTATTATTTAAATATACTAATCTAAAACAGTGAAACATAAAGAAAAATGCATTTTGGTACTTAATTAATAAATATTAGTTAATATGGTTAAATGTATGAATATAAATTAACATGTTTTGATTAAATAGATTTAGTTGGTGGGGTAATTTAGTTGGGCAGCCATAACATAACCAAATAGTTATTTCTAGTAATAATTAAATAAACTGTATGTTTATAGATGTTGTGTTATACCATTCTTCACCATAAAATATGACGGAATGTCTGTATATTAAAAAAAGGGGAAGTATCTATATTATCCTAACTAATATTATAAATGCGAAAGTAAGCTTGCTTGTGACGCTTTCACGCCTAAACCACTAAGCCGATTTAAAAAATTCTTTCACCAATGGAAATCTATATATATATATATATGTATAATTTTCAAAATTGGTCTCAACTTTTAGGAGATGTTCAAATATGTTTCAATTACAAACATATACATAATTATATACTAATGCTTACATGCATAACTCATATTATAAAGAGGAAAGATTTGATTTTTGTTTGACTTTTTATTACGATTTAAATCAATAACTACTCGACCGATTTTAAAAATTCTTTCACCGTTAGAAAGCTACGTCTTTACCGAGTAACATAGGCTATATTATATTTTCAAAAACTTATAGATCCCTACTTAAAATGGTGCAATGTAACCCAACGTATTAAACTGTTGCCTATAAAAGTTATTATTTCGCGTGCGCTGCGAAAACTATTGACGGTATATAAAGAAGTGTTTTTTACAATAGTACTATAATTATTTGATTATAACGATGTTATGGTAGGTGAATGATAAATCTAGATAGCCTATAAAAGATTCGGCCGTGTATCGTTAATTTGCTACTAAGAATTGAAGATTTCCGTTACTTTGTCATGGATCCTATAATCAAAATCTTACCAAACTATCATCAAACAACCCTTGAAGTATACTCTTTCTAATAAAAAAAAAATCATCGAAATCGGTTGGCGTGATATTGAGTTATTTGTCCATTTGTCGCGCACATACCTCATGCAAATTTACGACTTATATGGTTTTAAAAAAAATCATCAAAATCGATTCACCCAGTCGAAAGTTATGAGGTAACAAACACAAAAAAAAAAAAAAAAAAAAAAAAAAAAAAAAAAAAAAAAAAAAAAAAAAAAAAAAAAAAAAAAAAACATACAGACGAATTGATAACCTCCTCCTTTTTTTGAAGTCGGTTAAAAATAGAGATGGTTAACATATCTTACATTGCATATGTTTATGGGCGTTGGTGACACTTACCATCAGGCGGCCCATAGGCCCACTTACCTACCTCTGCAACAAAACAAAAATATATATAATTAATTAATGTTCTAATTTCTTAAGACTATATGATGAAGTGACTGTTATATAATGTACCACAGTCATAATATAGATTCATAAGACTGACTTATATAAGCTGAAAGTTCGGTATTAATCGGATTAATATTTTTCCGCGAATCTGAAAAAGTTATAAAAGTTTTCTATATAATATTATTTAATGTAATACTTAATGAAGTACATTTTTTATAATTCCTGCTTTAATTAATATTAAACAGAATTATAGATAAAGCTTAAATCTTATTAAAATACATTTGTTTTATATTTTTCTAGTGTCGTCAATGAGTAGATCTTTATCATTCGTCGTTATTATGATGACATCCCCCATGGATTTCCAACAAGAAATAAAGTAACTCTCTGTTAATGTCGCAACGCTGGGTTTAGACCTTTTGCGGAGAAGGCTTAAATATTTCCACTACCGAATAATATAAATGCTTTTTTTAAATTTCAAATAGCCATTAAGTGTGTTAAAATGGCAGATTTTGAAGGATTTTCGTCACGAGCTGAATTCGCCACTGGTGGTGGTTTGGCATATAATAGGTTTAAATGTGTGTCTTAGCCTTAATAGTTTTACTTAAGAAACTTTTATATGTTTATATGAAAACTTAAATGAAAATCCTGCGTGTAGGAAATACGTTATAAACATGTAACAAAACCATTTTAAAGTTTCTGGCTTTTGTTCGCTGTGTAAGTTTTATATAATGGAGTTATATAAATTAAAACTTGAGCCACTAAGGCTGGCAGCGTGTTGCCAATGCGAGATGCAAGTGCTTCTAGTATTGCCAATGTTTTTATTCATATGAAAAACACTATGTACAATATACATATTATGTACTTGCTATTACTGAATTGTCTTGCCAATATCGTTCCAATAAAATAAAGTAGAAATATTTGAAGTATCATTTACATATATCTCAAACTGATGAGGCGAAAGCGTGGGGTAACTTTTATTGATTAATTATTGATGGATGTTGTAGTGTTTGTATTTAATAATAACTATAGTAATAGTTATTTACACTGTCTCATGATCACCTTATGGTGGGCCCTGGGGGCGAACGTCATTCAAGTGAGAGCCATTGGCGAGAGCGGACGTGTCGCTTGCGCATACGGTGTGTTGTCGAGCCAGTGAACCGTTAGTGTAGTGTACAGTATATAGTGAACACTACAAATGGCGACGAGGATAAAGGTCAGTTGGCACATATATATATAAAAAAAAAAAAAAAATCAACATAAAAGGGAGCAATGTGTCGAACTTTACTAATTAAATATTAACTATTATTTTCGATGAAATATCGTAGAACATACTTATAAATAGTATGAAACATCGGTATTATATGTAGATTTATTAACAATTATTACCTAAAGATACGATATAGTAGGGTAGTTTGAAAAAGATTAAAATTATTTTGATCATATTATATTGTGCAGGCTATATAAATTAATTAATTAACTAGGCCATTTATTAATATTTAATACAATTACGTGTTACGTGTGTAATTGTGTGATAGAATCACATTAATAAAGAACTCCTACAATAATTGCAATTTTATAAGTATTGTTATCAAGATCAAAATTAACGTATCTATTATTTTCTTTGTATTGTTGCCAGGCGTATGACCCATGAATCCGATAGCCCGATGGTCATTACACTAAAAAAAAAAAACTTTAATGTATTAAACATACTTGGTCAATGTAGTAAAGACAAATAATAATAATATAAATAAAAGTTTTAACAAAACAAAAACCGACTTCATAGGTAAAACAAATTAATATGCACTAAAAAGTAAATAAATAATTGCGTATTCTTCTATAATTTGATAATTAACTTACTATTTTCTACTCATCAATATGTAGGTACGAATGTGTTGTGTGGTTGATAATTTATTTACAATTATTGTTACTTTTGGAGTCGATGTCAGCCAAGGTGGGCTTATAACTACATACATAGTTGAAGGTGAGATGTGCTTGTGTCGCACGCGCAACTTAACGAAGCGAATAAAAGTCAATTTGTAATGTGTATGTTTTTAAAAGATTCCCGTATTATTATTGCTAGGTATATTATAGTGTTTCCTAAGCTGACATCGACTCCAAAAATAACAATAATTGTAAATAAATTATCAACCACACAACACATTCGTACCTACATATTGATGAGTAGAAAATAGTAAGTTAATTATCAAATTATAGAAGAATACGCAATTATTTATTTACTTTTTAGTGCATATTAATTTGTTTTACCTATGAAGTCGGTTTTTGTTTTGTTAAAACTTTTATTTATTTTTCGATTTTTAGTGAATCTGAAGCACACTCACTAATTTGTAGAATATGGGTAGACCTACTAAACGTGCAGCTCATATGAGACAGCGCCATTTATATTATTATTTAAATATATTAATCTAAAACAGTGAAACATAAAAAAAAATGCATTTTGGTACTTAATTAATAAATATTAGTTAATATGGTTAAATGTAAGAATATAAATTAACATGTTTTGATTAAATAGATTTAGTTGGTAGGGTAATTTAGTTGGGCAGCCATAACATAACCAAATAGGTATTTCTAGTAATAATTAAATAAACTGTATGTTTATAGATGTTGTGTTATACCATTCTTCACCATAAAATATGACGGAATGTCTGTATATTAAAAAAAGGGGAAGTATCTATATTATCCTAACTAATATTATAAATGCGAAAGTAAGCTTGTTTGTGACGCTTTCACGCCTAAACCACTAAGCCGATTTAAAAAATTATTTCACCAATGGAAAGCTACATTATCAGGGAGTAATATAGGCTACATTTTTGTCCCCATATTCCCACGGGAACGGGAACTACGCGGGTGAAACCGCGGGAAAAACACTAGTAATCAATATATAAATATACATAAATATAACATGTATATAAGAGTACTTATACGATTCTATGAATATATATATGTATAATTTTCAAAATTGGTCTCAACTTTTAGGAGTTGTTCAAATATGTTTCAATTACAAACATATACATATATATAATGCTTACATGCATAACTCATATTTTAAAGAGGAAAGATTTGATTTTTGTTTTATTTTTTATTACGATTTAAATCAAAAACTACTCGACCGATTTTAAAAATTCTTTTACCCTTAGAAAGCTACGTCTTTACCGAGTAATATAGGCTTTATTATATTTTCAAAAACTTATAGATCCCTACTTAAAATGGAGCAATGTAACCCAACGTATCAAACTGTTGCCTTTAAAAGTTATTATTTCGCGTGCGCTGCGAAAACTATTGACGGTATATAAAGAAGTGTTTTATACAATAGTACTACAATTACTTGATCATAACGATGTTATGGTAGGTGAATGATAAATCTAGATAGCCTATAAAAGATTCGGCCGTGTATCGTTAATTTGCTACTAAGAATTGAAGATTTCCGTTACTTTGTCATGGATCCTATAATCAGAATCTAACCAAACTATCATCAAACAATTCTTGAAGTATACTCTTTCTATTAAAAAAAAAATTATCGAAATCGGTTGGCGTGATATTGAGTTATTCGTCCATTTGTCGCACACATACCTCATGCAAATTTACGACTTATATGGTTTTCTCATGGATTCCATTGTCAAACCTGGACCAAAAAAAAATGGGACCCCATGGGAAGCAACTCCTTTCAAATAAAAAAAAATCATCAAAATCGATTCACCCAGTCGAAAGTTATGAGGTAACAAACACAAAAAAAAAAAAAAAAATACATACAGACGAATTGATAACCTCCTCCTTTTTTTGAAGTCGGTTAAAAACCTAGCGAAATGAGTAGATTATTAAATATTTGCTAACGGTAAAAGCATAAACCCTACTTCCTACTAATATTATAAACGCGAATGTTTCTGGGGATGATTATTATTCTTTACCGCAAAAAACTACAAATGGATTTTAATGAAACTTTACAACAGTATAGCTTATACATCAAACCGTAAGAAAACGCCGCAAAAAACCGTAAGTTACACGAATATAATGTTTAATAGAAATGTATCTCTTAAATACTTCTACAAAAGGTCCGCGACACTAAATTTGTGTATGTTTTATGTGTAAGTCATTATCACTAAAATAGTGAATCAAAAATACAATAAAATTTGATATGTATTTCCGAAATGCACATACTGTATTAACAAATTGATTCTTATGAAAACAAATACTTCTATCACCTCTAATATTAAAGTAGATAAACTTTGTGTTTTACATTATGTTATTAAGACAAATATTTCACATGTTACGATGATTGTTAAAGATGCACTTTACCGGTTTGTAATGGAAAGGTTAATAATAATATAAAATGAAAGGTTTTTGGAAAGAAGTTCTTTTACGCGGCTTACAATAGAGTGAAATGGCGGTGACCCAAGGTATTAAGATATAACGAAATTGCGTTCATACCGTGCCTACCAAATGCGATGCGTTACGCGTTCGAATTATTGAGCGCCAAACCACACCAACAATAGAGCGTGAACTGTATAATGCGCGCCTATCATTTAATTATGAATTATGTTATATAGTTAAATATAAGCAAACTAAATCAAGATAATAAGTGTTATTAAAATACATGTCTGGCTTGCTTAAAAACAAAATATAAACGTAATACAAGAGCATATAAGTACCAAAAGCGGTACGGCTAGCGCACCCAAGTTTCAGTTTCGAGCTTTGGACTATTCTCACAATTGCCATCATAAACTTTGTTTGGTTAGAGGGGTAAATTATAAAAATAATATTAAACTACTAGCAGTGCCCGCGACTTCGTCCGCGTGGTATAATGACTTTCGGCAGCATTTTTTATTTTAGGCTAATTATTTTGCAAAAATCAGATACCACAACAGCCCGTTTTCTAAGGCATTTCCTGCCTCGTACAATCACTCTGTGGAACCAGCTTTCGCCGGCGACTTTTCCGAACCGATACGACATGAAAACCTTCTAGAATAGAGCGTACTCTTTCCTCAAAGGCCGGCAACGCACCTGCAAGTCCTCGGATGTTGCAGATGTCCATGGACGGTGGTAGTCACTTTCCATCAGGTGAGCCTCCTGATCGTTTGCCTTAATTAAAATGAGCTATTTAAAGTAATTTACTGCAAATTTATTTAAGTACATTTTTATGCACGACTTTTTTAGTTTTTCCATCTTTTGCTAAATCATAGATTTTTCGGATGGTATGGCATACATAGGCATACATAGAATGCCACAAACAATTATCCATGGGAAAACAGTTTTTTTCTAAATAAACATCTGCAACCTTAAGCGGCTTGAGTTTATTTTTTGTAATTTTAAATGCTGCTTTCAGGGGAAACTGCACTCTTAAACCGAAATGGCATGACAGCCGTTCAGCATTTAAAAGATGTCTTCTTTGCGATTCTCCATCTTTACAGCAGTCAATGACGCATGACGCTCATATGACGCATCTAAAAGCCGAGTTTGCTCTAATTTTTTAGCAGCCCTTTGAGAGGCGTTACGTTTAGTATCTAATCGTTGCCGTGCTTGACTTTGCTCCAAGGTCTCAACAGCTCCCCGAGCTGAGTGGCGTTCGGCATCTAAAATCCGACGCCCTTCGTTTTGCCAATGAATTCAGACGTACATAGAAGCGCAGTCCTTAAGGATTTCGTATGCCGATTCCAAGTGGGGCCTGCCCCCAGCTTAGTTCTTAGTTTGTCGGCGCTGGCGTCATTTTCCGTCTCTCTTGCTGTCATAGTTAAAATACGCTGGGGGAACGTCCATGTCTCTTGCTCTCGTAGTTAAGATACGCTGGGGGAACATCCTTTGCAATGCGTAAGAGAGAGACAGCTGCCGCAGCGCGACTGCCACGCTACCAAGCGGCATTTTGAGTCGCAGAAAGTTTGTCTTCAGAGCGCCTATAAGAATTGTGCTTCAATGTACGTCTGAATTCATTGTTTTTGCCCTTGAGTCTCAGCAGCTCTTTGAGACGCAAAGGCTCTCGGCATTTAAAACCAAACGGGCTTGGGCTTGAGTCTGGTCTTCAGACTCTTGGCTTCTAGCAATTTTCGCAAGGCGAGCTTTGGCAGAACTACTCGCTAAATTAGATTTGAATTTTTTAGGCATATGTATTACAATTAATACAACGTAATTAAACAAAAAAAAAATCTTCTACTAATTCGTACACGAATCAAAACATTAACCTCTTTATTTAAAAAAGTAGTGTTATTAAAATTAAATTAACATAACACCTATAAGTACCAAATTACACTTTGTTTTATTTTAGACGAAAACAAAAAAAAAAAAAACATACCGACGAATTGATAACCTCCTCCTTTTTTTGAACTCGGTTAAAAAGCTTCCTATTACGAAAGTTTCTTTCGTCTTTTTTTTTAGTTACACTATTTTATAAGCACATAAATTATTTAAGAACCTACATAAATTTGTAAGAACCTATATAAACTTTTATTAACCCAAATAATCAAAACCTCTATAACGTTTTACACTTAATTTAACTTATGAATGTAAGCAAACAAAAACATTAAAATTACTTTAGGTTGTAAAATAAGTTTCAAGCTTCGAGCTTTAAAAATGAAGTAATTTCCATACAAACTTACATCCCCTATTTCAACCCCTTTCTTTCTTTCGCCTTAAAAAGTAGCTTATGTGCCTTTCTCAAGCTCTAGACTATCTCTGTACCAAATTTCATTGAAATTGGTTCAGTAGCTTAGGCGTAACACACAGCTACAATTACTTTCGCATTTATAATATAATTAGTATAGAGTATAGATTACCTACAGCGCGGGCGATAGCTAGTTTAATACATAGCAGGGATGTTGCGGATGCCGATTTTTTCACATCCGCGGATGCGGATGCGGATGCGGATCTTTGAAGGCTCACATCCGCGGATGCGGATGCGGATGCGGATGTTTAAGAACTTATATAAATATAGTATATTAATGAAGTATTAAAACAATGTTGAAGTAATTATAAACGATTTTATTAATGAAAATTAGTATTAAGTATAATGCTCCAATTTTTATTTAAGTCCTTCACTTAGTAATTTTCATATTAGTAAGTGAAGTTAAAAATAGGAGCATTATACTTAATAAAGAGTAATATTGCTGCCTTTTCTGTTTCAAGAGGTTCCAGAGGTTCGGAAATTAAACCCGCGCTACTAAATAATTGTTCGCTTGGAACACTGCCTGGTGGATTGTTTAAAAATCTTCGTGCTATCGGTGATAATATCTTAAATTCCTCTCGATGAACTCCACCACTTAAGAGGATTTTCATCCACATTGACTCTTTTTTTAGCGCGGTAAAAATGTAATTCCTTCTTGAGTACAGCTTCAGTGCTATCATTTTCTGGTACTTCTTGACTCTCATCTTCACTTGACGAATCAAATATCATAGCAAGGTCGTTTTTTAAGCATGGCTTTCTGACAAAACTTGAGGGTTTTAAGCATGGCTTTCTGACAAAACTTGATGGCCCTGGTCCTAGTTGTTCCATGTTACTTTCCGAGAAATAAGTCATTCTGATTCTTTTGGCCCCTTCGGAATTGGCATTAAGAGAACCGGAATCGTCATTCTCAGTATTTGTCATTACCATCAAAATGTCGTCTTTAATCTTTTCCTCAGCCACCCGTGTAAATAATTTGTGCTTATAGCGAGGATCTAAATAGGTAAAATTGTTCTCTTGGGAGAGAACAATTTATAGATAGAATTTATATTTCGCAACTTGTATGACATCCGCATCCGCGTGAAAATCCGCATTGATTATTGCGGATGCGGATGCGGATGCGGATGTCCAAATCTATGCGGAAGCTCCGCATTTGCGGATGCGGATGCGAATATTCGCAACATCCCCGATACATAGTACCGAAAAAAATGTTTTACATAATTAAATTAATTGTGACAGCTCAGTGATCGAAGTTCAATCATAAATCATTCAAATTTTAAGTTTGAACGTTATTGAGGTTCTTTTGCCAAAAACTAAATGTAACCAAAGACTACCAAAGCTACTGAGTTACTTATCCTATCTTTTTCAAACTAACAAATGATGTTGATGGTTAATAATAATAAAAAAAAAATCCAAAAAATAACTATGTTTTATTGAAACAAATAATAAGGTGACTAAAAACAAATGTAAAGCATAAAGAAGTAAGAGCTTAAATAATATAGAAAAGTTAGATAACAGTTTTACTTAAAGTTTCATAAGTGCTCATTTGACGACTAACAGAGTGGATTAGTTTTAATATATTATAATTTTTTAGAGGAATATAAAATTATGTGATGACACTTATAGCATATTAATTATACATAAATCAGTTAAGTTTTTAGTAATAATATCTACACAATCACTAAAATGAACAAAAATAATATATACCTACATCACATAGCTAAAACATCACAATATAAAGTGAAATCAATAAGATGTAATAAGATATTATTTTTTACCCAATAAAATTAATTACTATGAAAACCAAATATTAACAAAATCTAAATATAAATTAAATAACATGGCTAAAACATTATAACTTTAAATAAGGTATTAAGAATTATTATTAATATAAAAGTGTGTAAGTTAATAAATTAACTATATATTCTTTTAAACCAAATAAAATTAAAAGGCAAGCAAGAATATAAGAATAAGACTACAGTTGCAAATTTATAGCAAACAAAGAACAAAGATGGAATATTAAGATAGTTTGAAATTACACATATATATATATAATTAATAAATTAATTTCATTTATTAACACAGTTTTATTAGCTTGACCTGTATGTACCTATCTATGTAATGGAATCTTTCAATGCAATTTTCACCCACTTCAAGACGTCCAATTAATTTGAAAATTTGCTTACAAATTAAAGACTGATGACACTACAAAAAGGAAGTGGCCCATCCCTAGTCTATTTTCGTACAGCCGGGCCGAGGTCGTGCCGTGTGTTTTTTAGTTTTTTAAACTATAATTTTTGAATTTTCAGAAGCATTGATTTTTCTAATATGCAATATCAATATCTGAATAGACTTTATTTTTATTTTGGCAGCTATGGCATATCTGAAGGATGAATAACAACCTCAATATCATTCTTGAATGGAATAAATCTTTGGGTCATAATGTCCATCCCAGCGTATCTCAAGCCATAATTATTGCCAGCCAGAATCAATATTAATTGTTTGCCCATCAGAATTTACTGGAATATGCACGTCCTCTCTTTTCTGTACTGTGTGATGTTTCAAATGACTGTTGTAATAATCTTTGACGTATGTTTAAGCTGAGCTCAACCACTTTTTTACACATAAATATATCACTGATCAATGACTGTCAATTTATCGAAGTCACATTTTAAGCTGAGATTTTCTAGACTCGTGATAAACTCGTTTATATCTTCGTGTTCCCTTTTTTTTTCGCTGGAAAAACGCATTAAGCATTTCCCCCACATGAAGTGGAGGGGTATGTGGGGCTCACCGGCGCTGAAGGCGCCGAAATACCCACTAAAAAACCAGATGTATTCTCTCCGTCTGGTCGGGGGGCTCCACGGGATCGCTTGCGCATGCTACCGTGATCTTCGATGTTTTTTTACCAATCATTGTAATAAGATTGCAATTATTCTCTTTTCTCACTCTTATCTGGGCCAGAAGATAATAAATATAGTCCAAAATGCTGTAGCCACTTTTTTCATGTTAAATTGTTGTAAATTTCGTTGATTATAAACAACTTTGGTACGTTAAACGTTTGAATTTTTATCCGCTATTTTAAAAGTTTTGACAGACAGACAGAAGCCCATGAAACACGAATTGATGATAAAATAAAACCTATTTTATTAAGTTAATTACTATTACTTTTTTTAGGCTTTTTATGCAGAAACAACACACTAAACCAGTAAAACACGAAATTTGTAATGAAACTTTTTGATTTTGACAACTGTCACTAACAACGCGCGTACTTTTTGTACAGATCATTTATAGATTTTTAGTAACAAAGCTAAACTTTTAATAAATAAATATATCAAATAATAGGACAAATTATAGGATAAATCTTAAGCAAAAGAGTATATTGTACATGTAATCTTTTATCTCTTCTCAGTTTTGACCATAACCATTACCCATTTTAATAAATGTTCTACGTATATCTTTAAATTGACATAACTTTTTTATTTATGAACCGATTGAAATAAAACAAACACTAAATCCTAAGTGAAGTATGCCACAATACTTTAGTGAAAACCGCACTCAAATCCGTTAAGCCGTTTTAAAGATTAGCGTGCACAAACGCACAGACAAACAGACAAACAGATAAACAGACAAACAGACAAACAGACAAACAGACAAAAATTCTAAAAATCATTGTTTTGGGTTCTATTGTGTTTATAAAGACCCCCAAAAATAGTTTTACTCAAATATCTTTCATGTACAGACAACGACCAGTTACAGATTTATTATATGTATAGATTAATAGGTGCGTTAGACTGGAGATTGCTATAATAAAAATAATAATAATAATAATAGCTAGATCATGTATCTGTTTGTATGTTTACCTGTGTGTATACGCTTATCTTAAAAATGGCGTAACAGTGGCGTAGTAACGTAAGTACTAATGGAAAAAAAGATTTGTTAAAAAGAATAAGGTGAGATGAGGTTAAAAATTTATTATAATATTTCACAATGCAAGCAAGGTTTCTTATTACACCTGTCGACCAGCCGCGCTAAGTCTTGTTGTTTACCACATTTTATTGTATATTCCTAATGAGTTTAACTAATAATAAGTGAATGTAAGATGAATGTATATATTGACGAGCGTATTCGATAGAATAACTTAATTAAGCTATCTTGAGCTTATCTATGTTATCGGTACAAATTAATTGTTAAGATTTGTTAAGAATATAATTTTTTTTAACGAAAGGTTTGATATGTCACGCCTTATGTATTATATACTTATGTTAGTGTGTATTTAAGATGTTTGTGTATATAATGGGTATATTTGTGTTTATTCGTAGGGAATAAATACCTAATCACATTTATGTATTGTGAATTTATATAATAAAAGACATATAAGTACAAAATGAGAAAGTGATAAAATAAAAGGAAATATAAGTTTATTTTCTTAGAAGACCAATATGACAGGTCACAAATGGTGTGAAAGTTGACCATGTTTATTGTGAGATCAATATGAGAGGCCCTGTGTAAATAAGAGGTCAATAAGATAGACTTATAATGAAGTGTTGTGACTTTGTAAAAGGAATGTTGTTGAAAGGTCAATAGGATAGACTGTTATAATGAAGTGTTAAAATATGTCATTGCTGAAAGACTTTTGTTGGAAGGTCAATATGAGAGACCGCGTGGTTAACGAATGGTCAATAAGAAAGGCTAATCTTGCATTATTAGATCTTGTAAAATATCGCTGTGGCTTATATAGTCAATATGAAAGACTAAACAGGTCAATAAGATAGACCGTATTGTTTAAGTGAAAGGGTTGTTTTGTCAATATGAAAGACTAAACAGGTCAATAAGATAGACCGTATTGTTTAAGTGAAAGGGTTGTTTTGTCAATATGAAAGACTAAACAGGTCAATAAGATAGACCGTATTGTTTAAGTGAAAGGGTTGTTTTGTCAATATGAAAGACTAAACAGGTCAATAAGATAGACCGTATTGTTTAAGTGAAAGGGTTGTTTTGACTGATTAGGTGTTCAACCGGCGTAGCGTGCGGGTGTGCGTCATCGCTCTGTAGATATAGCGGTGGGCCTTAACGTGCATTTTACAAGTGGTTTTGTGGTCACATGATACCTCCATTAAATTGGAAAATCATGGTACTAAGATGCTTTCCATTAAATTGGAAAATTGGTACAAATGTATTCCATTAAATTGGGATTTTGTGGTAATATGATACCTCCATCTAATTAGTAAATCATGATACTAAGATGGCTCCATTAAATTGGAAATTGGTTTAAAGGTACCTCCATCAGATTGGTAAATCATGATACTAAGATGGCTTCATTAAATTGGAAATTGGTTTAAAGGTACCTCCATCAAATTGGTAAATCATGGTACTAAGATGGCTTCATTAAATTGGAAATTGGTTTAAAGGTACCTCCATCAAATTGGTAAATCATGGTACTAAGATGGCTCCATTAAATTGGAAATTGGTTTAAAGGTACCTCCATCGAATTGGAAAATCATGAAACTAAGATGGCTCCATTGAATTGGAAATTGGTTTAAAGGTACCTCCATCAAACTGGGAAATTGGTACAAATGCACCTCCATTAAATTGGAAATATCCGGCATAATATGCCAACACTTGACGACCCGGTGGGCGTGATTGGTGAATACCTGTCTTGAGATTATGTCAGAAGCAAACTGGGATATTGTTGTCAAATATGGTCACCCTCATATCAAGTTTATGTCGGTCGTGGGTTCGATTCCCAACCAGGACAGTGTAAAGGCCTTGTGTAAATGGTGTCCAGGTTTATTACATTATTATTGAATTATATTAACTGCCTCGTTGGTCTAGTGGCTTGGTATGGGGCCGCGAACTCTGTGGTCCTGGGTTCGATTCCCGGGTCGGTCCAGTGAATGCTTGTTGGGATTTTCTGTCAGAGAATTCTCATCATCATTCTTTATGTGTGCACTCCCGTGCCTCGGAGGGCACGTTGAGCCGTTGGTCCTGCGCCTCCTGAGCTCCTTCCGGTCGTGTCGGATTGCCGTCCCATCGGATTGTGAGAGCTGGGGAAAAGAGAGTGCACTTGCGTTTGCGCGAACACTTGTGTACTGGAATATCTCCTGCGCAGTTGCCTAGTCTCTCGGGATTGGCCGTCGTGGCCGGGGTCGGTCTGGAGGACTTTATTAGTTATATCAACAATATACATTTTTAGTCGATTAGGTTTCCCTTAATATATAACAGCAGCTAATAGTCGACAATGTAACCGCGAAGTTGAGAGGACAAATCGCGACATATTAAAAGTTACAAGGAAATCACCAACCAAACTATTATTTAAAAGACAAAATTTCAACTCTACAAGACTTAAATAATAATGAAGATGACACTGAGGTCAGGGACCGGGATCAAGAACAAAAGTAAAAAGAGAAGGGGTATGGAGATAAGAGAGGAAATGCACGGGATGCAGATTTGAATGAAGGACAAAGTGTAAGTAAAAGAAATTAATAAAACAAATAAATAAATAAGTTATACCAAATTAAAACGCCTCATACCGTGGAGAAAGCAAAAGATGGAGATATAGCCCTCAGAAGCGAAGAAACTGGACTATATTGCATTTGGAAAGAATTGAAGGCGAATGGATATTTATTCAAGGAAAGAAAGCTTGGAATTATGATATGGAGTAAGAGTATTCGTAATCAAGACAATGATAAAATATGACAAAGTAAATAAGTATGAATCATTGAATTCTAATGATTATTCAATTTTCAATAAGGAAGGGATGTAGTGTTTGTATTTAATAATAACTATAGTAATAGTTATTTACACTGTCTCATGATCACCTTATGGTGGGGCCTGGGGGCGAACGTCATTCAAGTGAGAGCCATTGGCGAGAGCGGACGTGTCGCTTGCGCATACGGTGTGTTGTCGAGCCAGTGAACCGTTAGTGTAGTGTACAGTATATAGTGAACACTACAGATGTCAATGTCATATTTTGTTTAGATTTACAAATAAATAACATTTAATTGTGAATTTATAAAAAAAATTACCAAACAAAACATGGATCAAACTGGTCGGTACCTAAGCTTCCAAACGGTGAATATTCATGGCTTATATTTCAATAGCATAGAATTAATTAACTTGTAAGTCATATTAACTCGATTCTCAGTAATAATAATTAAGTTTAAATATTTAACATTCTACTCTTGTTTGAAGTACTCAAACACGAAGCATTATTAATATGAAATATTCATCTTGTGTTACAAAATAAACGCGAACAATTACAAATCCGTTTTTGGAAAAGCTTCCCGGTGATAACATGATCTTATTATATGTATTTAATTATTCAATTAATAGAAAAATGTAACTATTGTAATTATTCAATAAATAGAAAAGTTGGTACAGATATTTTCATCAATGTAAAAACACAAAGGGAGAAGAATGAGGGTAATCTGTGTTCGGTTTGTTCATTTTTAGTAGGTTTGATTTTACTGAGATGTTGAAATTTAAATAATCATCGAATTGTTTGCCCACTGTCTGTTGTGCTTAATTTTCGTTTACAATTTATCTCTTGCTAGGTTACCAAAAAGTACATGACTAGTATTCGATAAAACAACACTAATTTGCTAACTGATAATTTGCAACATACATCGACAAAGTTCAAAGTTTCCGATAATTTATCAAAACGTTCATTTACCTGCAACAACTCGAACTCAATATACGTACTTCATTTTAATTTATTTTTACTGAGGCCATTTGTCGCGAGTGAACTTGACGGAACTTCATCAATCACGCAGTCAAAATAACCTCAAGAAATATCGATAATGGTATTGAAAATTTGCAAGTTAAGTGATCTTGACATGACTTGAAAGGAACCGCGTCTACAAACGAGTTCTAGATTTAACTATTTGTTTATGGTTTATTTCAATAAGCGTTGGGGAATTGCATGTTTTTATTTTGGTGCTTGCTCACTTTAAATTATAAACTAAAATATGACACCATCGTTGATATTCGAGCATAATTATCTTAGCTAAACATTAAATATATTTTTAATTAAAATATCTTAAAAGACTGAATAATTGATCCGTATAAATTAAATATCAAGCTTGCGCAGCTTTAGAATTCAACGTTTGATTTTATTATTATTATTTTTATAAAAAAAGTATATATCTTCCATGTAAAGCAACTATTACTGCGCCTTTTTAGACCAGTTCATCAGAAATGTGAGGATGAAATGCACGCACTGGAGTCAATGATGACTTGAGGGATGTCACGAATGATTATGAACTCTGAAGTTGTTTAGAAACAAAAATACATTTTTAGTGTTATTATTCAATTTATATCTCCTTAGACTATTCGAGGCGTTTTTCGATTGTATTTTTTTTGGGTTTCTTTTCGTGCTATTAATTATTTGTTTCTAATACATTATATTCTTTACTTATATATATTTTCTTCACCTAATTATTATAATTATTTAATGTTATAATTATGTAAATATATTTTGCGTACTTTATTGGACCTTAAATCATGTGTGATATTATACATCGCATCAGCAAAATTGAAATATGTATAAAGTTTAAAACATGTTAAATTTAAACGAACACAAGATGATTACCGTCTAATCCTTCATAGAACCATTTGAATATTGATACCCTGCCTCGGAACTTGCAACAACAAGTTAAAACGTGTACAAAACCGCTTACAAAGCTTACGTGAGATAAATACTGAGTCTAATAAGTTAAATCTTTGTAAGATAAACTGAAAGTTCTGACTGCTTTAATGGAATATCTTGAAGAGTTTTCGAAACAATTATGTATCAACTTCGTGGAGAATAACTGTTTTGTTATGTGATGTGGAAATTATTACTGTCGTTCATCGCTATTTATGTTCGGTGATAATACAATATATACATTATTATGTTACCGTTGTATGGTGAATTACTTTGTATTTTATTAGCTTTATTAGTTAGGACAAAAACGTATATTTAAATCTCGTCCTTCAGACGAAAAATCTAACTAAAATCGACAAATCCAAATGACTGAATACATTGAAATTAATCTCCAGTAAGCATATTGAAACAAACCATTGGTAAGCATCCCACTGCATTGTATTATTATATTTTTTATAGAATAGGTAGGCGGACGAACGTATGCGCCACCATATGGTAAGTGAACACCAACGCCCATAGAATTGTAAGAAATGTTAACCATCGCTTACATCGCCAATGCACCATTGGTGGTGCACCTTGGTAACAAAGATGTGAATCCTTGTGCCTGTAATTCCACTAGCTCACTCACCCTTCAAACCAGAACACAACAATACCAAGTGCTGCTGTTTTCCTGTAGAATATTTGATGAGTATGTGGTACCTACCCAGACTAGCTTGCATAAAGCCCTACCACCAAATAAATAAAATGCCTCCTGCTCCACTTTAGATTTATATATTTTTTTTATATTTATAATATTTTTAAGGTGTTTATTCAGATTTATTAAGTGTGTAAATATGGATAACGTATCTAGGGATATCATTAATCTTATACTAGAAGTCTACGTTTACAAAGTCGCAGATAAATCTGAGTCATAATTCCCTTAAGACCTCAATCTTAGTTTAACTAACAAAACAAAACGTCAAAACCGATTCCGTGGAACGCAAATATAATCTCATCAAAGAACATCTAACTAATTTGTTTGCACAAACATTTACTGAATGTTCGTTCTAGAACATATAACTGAATAAGCAAATTAATTAAAGTTTGTTTCAAAGGTGATGGCGCGGATCTAATTTGAGCCAATATTTGTCATATTGGCCATTCTCGAATGTGATGGAAATATCTAATATAAATGCCATATGTTGGAAGAGAGCATGTTTTAACGTCCACTTGGCCATATTTTAAGGGAGATATATTTGCTTTATATTTGTCCTTTAAAATATAACCAAGCCTATTCCGAATACAGCGATCCTAGTTTTGTGGCACGTTCTCTTCTAGATAAAATTCTAATATTGACTAACTGACACACAACGTTTAAGCCAAGTGGTATCAAAGCAGATAATTTTAATATTCCATAAAAGTTCCATTGATAAAGTACACAAACACATAGAAAATATTTTCAAGATTCCGGGCCACTACAGGATGAAAGTTTTTATAAAGAATAATCTAGACTTCGGTTAAACAAAAGTCGTCATGGTAGTATTTTCGGAAACCTACTAAACCTAACTAAACCTAAAAAAACTAATGATTATTGTAGTTAGAAATGTGGAAGTTCTATGGTCCTTATTAGCTTACACGGAAGAAACTTTGAGTCGCAATAAAAGGTTTAAGCGGCCAATGTCAGGTTTCTCAACGCAGATATTTTATATAGAACACTTTATAAGAATAAGTATATTATAGAATTATAAGTCCGGAATTGAAACTTAAATAAATGGAATAAAAAGAAGCATTCACAAAGATGGCCGCACTTTTGTAGCACTCACAACTATTTCTCCCATTTTATATTAAATCCATTCCATATTTTATCCAAAGAGAAGTTTTTACAATTAAATAATGCCCGCAAGACCTCAGCTGTGCGAGCTATAAAAGTTAGCGCTTAGTTTGTTCACGGGATAAGTTCTCCTCGGACACTCGGAGTAAACTCGTAATACGTGTCTGGCGTTTGAATAACTCACGATGTAGGCAGGCAGGCAGTCTCTCAGAAAATAGCTCGCCCATTGTTAAATAGCCAGTGAAATTTACTTTACAGACACCAGTTTACTAAATAAGAGGACGTTTTGTTATTTTATCGTCTTTTTTTTTGTTTACAGCGTAATTTACGAGATACGATCATCAAACTTTTCACCGTTTTTGTTGATTACTTTTTCCATTTTATTGTTAATTTTATTGCCTCATTGATATTGAATTTTTCCACCCCTGTTACATGATTTTTATATGAAACATGAACATTCAATTTTATGTTAGAATAAATTAAAATAAAGAATAAATTGTTACCAAACTATCAGCCTGGTAAACTCCAACTGCGAGTCGATGGTACAAATGCGTCACGACATCTCTGAAAACAAATGAAACATAATATTTAAACTCCATAGTGATTGTACGGCTTGTACAAACAATCAAAGGCCAAGATTCGCGTGTTCTATGCACTGGGCCATCTATGTTTATGGCTATTGTTATGTTAGCTAATATACTGAATGCATTGAAAGTAAGCTAACTAACAGCGCGTGAATTTCCTACAACTGAGCGAAACGCAACTCCTGTTTGGGATATGTAATGTAAACCGCTGCACCGCTACAGTTGGCCGTTAGTTAATGTTTGTAATATTTTGTACATTAAGTAGCAAAAAGGTTGATAGTTTTAACATTCGGCCAAAATTAAATGATAATTTTTATCTAAATAAGTGACTTAAAATAAAACACAATTCAAGCAGGCAAATTCATTATATCGAACTCTGAATTGGACAGGACACATGTTAAGGGAAAAACAAGAGAAATGGACGAAAATTGTATCGAAGTGGTACCTAAGAGATGGTAAAAGAAACAAAGGGCGACAAACTAAAAGATGGGAGGACGATATACAAAGGTGGCTGGCCCAGTATGGTTCCGAATAGCAAAAGACCGGGCGAAATGGAAATCTTTGAAGGAGGCCTAAGTCGAAAGACAAGCTGTTTTTGGACCGGACGTCGATATACGAAGTTAAATATAAGTAGGATAACATTAAAAAAAAAAAGAAAAAAAATTTTGTTCGTTAATTAAAGTAAATGTTATGTAAGTTTAAACAGAAATAAAGGCTAATTTTATTTAAGTGACTAGAAGAATGACCACCTGATGGTAAGTGGACACAATAGTGCATACACATTTGCACCGTGAGAAATATTAACCATTCAGGTTAAAGAATCATTTCATTGCTAATGTTGCTTTGTATCAACATAGAGAACTAATACATCAAACATTTTTGTTTTACTTATAGTTCAGGAGTTTTAGCACCAAAAATGCATTCGCACTAAATAAAACTTCGCTACTCGATTTTTTGATTGGAATATGACAATTGGATCAGTGGACAGTGGTCTGAACAAACACTACCTCTTTCTCTTTTTCTTTGCACTTTCCCACTTTATGTGGGGTCGGCTGGGCAAACACCACCGAGTTTCATATTCTTAATTTGTGTTTACAAATCTTTTAAAAAAATCTTAAAATTGCTTTATATGTAACTTTATTAAAATTTGAATGTTGATAATATGTTAAAATTTAATTAAAGTTTGTATTTTGTTTCATGAGCGTAAGCTATTTTCGACATATTCTAAAGTATTTTTAATATTTCTGCACAAAATATTAAATTTCTTTATTATCATCGAATTAAGTGGCATATAGTAAGTTTTGTGATAAACGCATCGAAATCCTTCATTAATTTTAGAAGAAATAACCACAAAAATGGTCATGGCATACACACACATAATTCAGTACGAATATTTAGCAAAATAATAATTTGGAACTATTTAAGATATTTGCTTTGATCAATTATCAGCTCCACGCGTGTAAATAAGGGTTTCTATTTTAATATATGGGATTATATTTTAATATATATAACTCAATTACGGCTCGCTAGTAAATCATCTAGGCCTCATGTTATCAACCGTATAGATTTTAACAATCCACCGACCGGCATTGGAGCAGCGTGGTGGAATAAGCTCCAAACATTCTTCCCAAAAAAAGAGATGAAGTAATAACCCAGCAGTGGGATATTTACAGACTGTTACGTTACGTTACCAATTCATAATACACTTAAGCCATCTGCCTTAATCCCTCCGTCCATTGGCAAAAGCTGTATGAAAATCCATTCGGTAGTTTTTGAGTTTATCGCGTTCACACAGACAGACACGACGAGGGTTAGAATGTCCGGATTGTAATTACTCGTATGTTTAAATATATTAAATACCTCGCTTTGTGATCCGCTTAACGTGTATTATTAATTACGTTAGTTAGCGGTCGTATTCATTTAACGCTTTTATTGGTCATATCCAGGAATCAATCTTTGGTGATCTGAATAAGCTAGCCAGTTAGAATTTATTTTTATTTTATTAAATAGGTAGCCAACTTTATATTTTCAGAAAAACATTAGTCTCAAAAAATAAATAAGTGAATAGTATTATAACGGAAATTTCAATTGAAATCAAAAAATTCTGTATATATAAAAAAATTATATAATATAATGTATTATATTTAAAATACATTTTCATTTTTTCTAAATTCATTAACTAAAATTAAGTTATTTAATGAAATAACTTAATTTATTTACATTATATTCTTAAATAAATCCATTAAAAAATAATTACTGTACAAATCGTGACCGAGTGGAATAGTGGCAAGAATGCTAGCAGCATTTCCCCTTTGAATCGCAATTCCAATTCTCTGGGCAATAAAACTAAATAACTAAATTTGTTCAAAGTATGTTATAATAATAAGGACAGTCCTTAAATTAGCTGTACTAATTACTACTTGCTACGCACCTACTAATTATTCTATCATCATATAACATTGCTGGATTGTATCGATATTAACGTTGAGTACACTGGATACATATTATTGAATCCTGTTGTTGGCGGCGTATTTATTGCCTATTCGCTCATCCACTTGCTTAAAAAAAGAGAAAATATGATCTATTTGTCTCTATCTAGCACCTTTTATTTTCTACTTTTGGTACATATGTGCGTATATTTTTCATTGAAATATATTGCGTTCCCACTGCTTGTTAAACTCTGTCGCGAGTTCAGTTGAAAAAAACGCAAACAGCTTGTGGTGTGGTTGCTTTTTTTTAAACGAAGCGGGAAAAATGAACTCGTGTAACAAATGTATGTCAAATGCTTCGCAACAAAAATGGAGTTTACTTCAACAACTATAATTCGTATACGGATGTGTGTTTCTGTTTTTTTTTGACGTGACATCGTCTAATAAATCGATGAACGCTGGCCACATGCACGAAAAAGGATGACTCATTGTCCCGTTACGCTGATTGTAAGCTTGCGGCGCATCTATTTCTGTTATGACGTTGACACGTTAAACTATCGTCTGTAAACCGACTTATCTGTAAACCATTTTTTTTATTTCGGGATTGGCACGATATTTTTCTTATTTAATACTCCTTACGAGAATGTTTCAAAGTTTCATTTGATGGTAGTTACTCATCACTTGTCCTACCGCTACACTGGTCAGCAGTATTGTTGTTTACTGCTTTAAGTATCGTTTACGTACCAGTCAAGTGACAGTACAGGCACGAGAATGAGCGAGACACTATTTTTATTACAATTAGATAAAAAAAGACATTTACTTTCTAAGAAACCTTAACCGCTTTATAAGTTTTGCACAAAATACTCTTACGTTTAGCATTAACCTAGTAATTTCCTGGCAACTAAGACTTTTAAAAATGTTGAAAATGAGAATAACACTATAAAAGTGCACGTTCGGTGCGCTATTTACATATTATTATGTATATGTTTAAGCTTGTTGACTTTATTTTGTGTGCCTCGCTTGGCAAGTGCTAAGTTCATAAGGTTTAAAGTCTTGGGTTCATACCTTAGGTTGGATCAATAAAAAGACTTAATTATTAACTTTTGTAATAATAAAGGAGTATTTTTACTCCCGTGCGTGGAAAGCACATAAATTCGTCACTATATTCTCTCGGGTTTCGGATTGTCGTCCCGTCGGATTATGCTAATGAGAAAATAGACAGAACACTAGTAGTTGAGCACACACTTGGCCGCTATTATAATTTTTGTAAATTTAGCTATCGTAGAGAAAATTAAGACTCAATTTTATTGAAGTTATACTTCTTTAGGCGCGTTATGAAAAAATGATGAGAGTGAAATTTTAAGATGCGCGCGCATCTGTGACACAAAATTAACAGTATGAAGCTGTCTGCTTAACCGCTCATTAAACACCTGAATTCTACAACGTGAAGTTAGTTCTAGGTGGCATGAAAATCGATAACTATGTTCAAGTTGTATATTCTAGTATTTTTATTACGTTAATAAAACCTTTTTTATTTAAATAAAATCTTTTTTATCAATTTTAATATTTATCGTTAATCACTACTGCATTTTAGTTATTTTTTTTTCCATACGCCAAAGAAGTATAACTTCTAACGCGTGTACATAAGTACACACACTCTTACTTACTTTTTAATGTATTTTAATAACAATTTACATCAGCTTTTGATTTCTTTTAATAAGAAATAATTTATAAAAAGGAGTGATCACATCCATTCATTCAATGAGTACCTCTCTACTTCATAATGATCGTAGTGTTGGGTTCAAGATATACATCTAGCAAAGGATTGGGTCGCCTTCCAAGAATTTCGTTTCTCATTTCCAGTGAATGTTCAAGTTTATTTCTTCCAACTCCGTTTAAAGGATATTGATAAAGTTACGACTCGCGTTTTGAAGTTGTCAGTTATTACTAACGTAGATGTCCGATATATAAATGTCCTATATATTTTATATATAAGTTTGTGTTTAAAATCAAACATAAAACTTTAAAGCTGTTTTGTATGAATTCCCCCTGTTATGGTCACAATGGATTGATGTTCCTTAGCCTACTTCTATTTTAATGCTGCGATTACACTGCACTAATACAATCGTTCCGTTGTTGTTGGACGTTGTTCGAGGCACTTTAAATTTACGTACCGAGCTTAACGAGGTTGACAAATTATGTCAATCGTCGCAATTAAAAGTTTTATGTTTCTTCATTTCGTTTCGTAATAAAGTCCTTTGGAGTATGAAACTCTGTCCAGTGGCTTGTTACCGAGTTAAAATAGATAATCAGATATTCTGATTTTGTTTGTATGTACGTTTTAAACAATTGTTATATATCATTGACCCGTTATACTAAGATACGCTTATCGTACAGATATAAAATATATAATATCACTGGCAAAGGAATAGTTAAATTTACGTTATGAGATTACGTGATTATTTTTTTCGTTTTATGTAGAAATATAATGTTCATAATCATAGTCACGTTGTGAAAACAAATGATCCAGCTGATTTTACTTTTCTCTTTCAAAAGAGCGAAGGTTATTGCCCTCGTGGTAATGAACTTTGACTATGAACACTTCAAACCGAAATGAAATATCAATACGACATATTGATATATCGTTCAATAACTCATGTGTAAACACCTAAAGGTCTCGCACAAAGTCCTATCATTTGAATTTATATTTATAATAAATAATATAAAACACTGTAAACATTGAAGAACATTTGTAGTTTCTTGAATGAAAGAATTCCAAAGTAAGCAATCTTTAGATTTTGTGCCGATAGTTTGCGTTTCCAAGAATATCGATGAGTGTTGAAATTTCAATCAGCAACCGCTGGGGGAAACTATGCAGTAATGAAAATCTTAGTTAAGATCCTATTTACGAAACTTAGCCAACGAAGCTCGGTAAGTTTTTATCATTAAATTGTTTAAATTTTTAATTAAATTTTACGATTAAATAGTTGATAACGTTTAAAATATGTCTCTCATCCAACTTCTTCTTTGTTATTATTTATATTGACTGAATTTTGAAATTGAATATAGCTTGTTACAGATTCGTCCATTCGACGGTACAAATAAACCCTCATATGATTATAACCAACGCGACTGTGACGCCAGTATAACTACAGGCATAACACTTTAGTTCTCAGGGATACATATTTCTCAGAGTGCTAATGTTTATAGTCGGTGGAAACTTACCATATTGTCCAATGATATAATTGTAAAAAAAAAATAAGATTCGAATATTTACAGATATAAATTAAAAAAAAGTCTAAAATAAAAAAACGTTTTTTAGAGTATAATTAAATTATTGTTCAACATGTTCCGAAAACAATTTGACCAAACTTTATAAATTGCCGTGCACTGAGCTCGTTAGGTAAACTACTTGATTCATATTAGCCTCTAGATTAACGGTCACAACCCACTCTCAAGGGAACAATAATAATATTACTCAGGATCATGTTTGTTGACGACGCATAAAAACAGCGTAAGGCTTTTTAAAATTATTTTTCAATTGTAGTCAATACAAATTGGCCAGCTGATTGGAAGTACTCACACTGGCAACTGTGGGAAATAATAAAAAGAGGCGGTCATAGGCGATCATAGGCCGATGTAAGTGAAAACTTGAAACTGTAAACTATATTATAGTATGTCGCAAACTCGGTACAAAATATTAATCACTACAGCTCAATTAAAATACACCTATATTATTTGTATTTACAACTTCGGAGAACAACAAACACTTGACTTGGTGGTAGAGCTTTGTGCAAGCTCGTGTGGGTAGGTACCCCCCTGCTCATCAGATATTCTACCGCAAAACACCAGTACTTGGTACTGTTGTGTTCCGGTTTGAAGGGTGAGTGAGCCAGTGTAATTACAGGCACAGGGACATAATATCTTAGTTCCCAAGGTTGGTGGCGCATTGGCGATGTGAGCGATGGTTAACATCTCTTACAATGCCAATGTCTATGGGCATTGGTGACCACCTACTATCAGGTGGCTCATATGCTCGTCCGCCTTCCTATGCTATAAAAAAAAAAAAAAACATTAAGCATTATAATTATATAGCTACAAATATACACGACAGCATGTACTCGTAGTCGATGAGAACTCTCAAGACTACACAGTGTATTAGTGTACACGTTCGTACACCCACGACCGCTGCGCGTGCGCCAGTCTATAAGGTATCGTTGTAACATTTCTTACAATGCCATTGTCTATGAGCGTTATCATCTTATTATCAGGTGGCCCATAAGCTAGTACGCCTTCCTATACAATAAAAAAAAATCGTACACAATATCATGTAAATTATAACTAATGGGTTTAACCCGATAACCCCTCTCATACCATATGTAATTTTCCCCTGTAATAACCAACATATTTCTACCCTAACACGGACGTAAACAAATTAGTTGTTACCCTTAACCCGATATTTGTAAACAATCGTTAAATAATTACTGGCCAATGGCCATCACAACCCCTGAGGGACTTGGATTGATTATAATACAATTAGTTTTGAAATAGCCTTAATTGGCATTAGAAGCAATACCAGTTAAGGTCCATTTACTTTTATAGTGTGTTAAAGTTTTATGTGTTAGGTTCATTTGAACCGAGTGGATGGAAATGTTCTACCCATCTTTAAGCGGAAATTGTGGTCCAAATACGAACATTGATGACTTAATTTATTAAAATTGCCTTATTTTAGGCACTTTAACAATATATTAAGTAGTATCTAAAATTCATAAATTGAATAAGGCTCAAATATATTGAAAGCAGCTGAAAGTAATTTGATTAAACATTCACAGAGCTCACTTTTTATATTTAGCTCAGCTTCTAGAATATTATAACCAGAAATGATAATAAGTTTCTGCGAATTCAAGATATGAATACATAATATGGAACTTCAAGCAACTCGAATTGACAAATTAGATTCGACTTTGACTGTATTACAAACAAAAAATTATTTCTTTGTAAAGAGTAATCAGTATCGAATTTTCTAGAACATTTTTTTTTTATTTAGATAATTTCTGGGATTATCTTCATTTATAAAAAAAATAGCTAACATTTTGGGCTTTAACTATATTATTGATGTACTTATTAATAAAAAAAAAAGTTTTGATGGTTACATTTTACAGATAAAAGAAAAGCAAGAGAAAATTACGGTAGTTAATGCCCGTTACTTTATTTACTTGTATATATTATATTTCGTGGCAATATCAAATAGAAAGTTCCAGATATGAAGTTATGTACGCTAGCCTCTCGATCGACGACAGCGAATATAAAAACGACACTTAATATAATTGTCCTCGACTTATAAATACAAAAGTTAACGACGATGTACATTTCGAGGCTAACTACGTTACAATATATTAAAGTGACGCTAAAAAGTTGGCAAACTCAATTTCTCTAGCAACACAATCTGTAAGGTAATGTCACGTCATAAAATTAATTACCGCTCCGAAGTTGAGGTAAGCTTCCAACTCAGGTTACAGTAGGAACCTATAAATAATTTTAAAGACGGTCTTAAGATGAAAGTTAACGATGATTATTAAAGTATATTTCGAAGAATAAATATTTAAAGATAACTAATTATGTTTGGCTAGTCTGTACATGTTTATACATCGTATGACTGCCTCGTTGGTCTAGTGGCTACATGCAGGGGCGTCTTCTCGTTTGGGCACTCTGAGCAAGTGCCCAGGGCCCCACGATCGAAGGTGCCCCGGCCTAGGCCTAATTCAAGTTCCAAAGTAAAGTCCCAAACTAAGCTATAATATTATGTATCTCGTAGTTAAAAGAAAAAGTTATCGTCGCATTATTATTTATTAAGATTAAGGAAAAACTGTAACCATTAGATATATTACTGGACCTATCAAGGGCAAGAAACACCGCTGATATCAAGACATGTCGAGTCTTGTATTTGCAGGGGCCCCGAGAGTCTAATGTGCCCAGGGCCTCTTATAGGCTTAAGTTGGCCCTGGCTACATGTAAGGTCGCAGACCCGGTGGTCCTAGGTTCAAATGTCAGGTTGGGCCAATACAATGTTTTTGAGATTTTCTGTCGACAATTTTCAGTAGCAGTCGGGAGTCTGGAAGTTTATTAACTAATATAATCATGTTAACAAATGTTCAAACAATTTCCAAAAATATACAACTATGTAAAATGCAATTCAACAACTTTATAAATGCCGACGTTAATAAGCTACACGAACGAACAACTTATTACAACAATGTCTCTACATATTGAATTCGATTAGGTCCGTGTGTAGTGGATTTTATTGAATCTGTACACGGAAAGCTCCCATCAACATATTTTACACGGAGTTAGTGATGAAATAAAATTAACACGTTATTGTAACAAAAATTAAATCACGTCTTAACATAATTATACAATGAAATTATATTCTTATAACTTGTAAATACAGCACCATTCTTTCGAATAGAATTAACTTGGTGGTAGAGCTTTGTGCAAGCTCGTCTGGGTAGGTACCACCTATTCATCAGATATTCAACTGCAAAACAGCATTACTTGGTATTGTTGTATTCCGGTTTGAAGGGGAGTGAGTCAGTGTAATTACAGGCACAAAGGACATTTAACATCTTAGTTCCCAAGGCGCATTGGCGATTTTTTTAAAATAATGTACAAAGTATATTATGTTGGTGACCACTTACCATTGCGTGGCCCTTATGATCGTCCGCCTTCCTATACTACAAAAAGAAAGAATAATATTCTGGCAAAACTGCCACCAATGTTTTTGAATCCATAAAACCATTTTAAGGTTAGAACCTGCTTACAAAGTGAAGTCAATTACAAAAGTAAATAACAACACAGAAACAAATACAAAAGATAATATAAAATTGCATGCTATGGCGGCTTTACGCTTGGGCTCGTAGCGACCTTTTATATACGCAAACTTGAATGTATTGTGATTCGAAGTTATACATACTGAAAAACATAACATAAATAATACTTATGTCTATTATTTGAATGTATAATTTTTCTGTACGTGTATATGTCACTGACAAATGGCTGGATCGATTTTGATGATTTTTTTATGTACTTTGTATATCGTTTTATGCGTATTCTAACAAAATGGTCTACGCAGTTAATCTTAACATTAGCTTAATCTTCAGATTCCCCATTGTGGCTATAATTATTATATCACTACATATTATAAAACAAAGTTTCCCGCGGTTCCTGTCTGTATGAACGCGATAAACTAATAAACTACTGAACGGATTTTCATACGGTCTTCACCAATGGATAAAGTGATTCAAGAAGAAGGTTTACGTGTTTAATTCATTAATGTTTTCTTTAAATTTGTTGAAATATGAAGATAATTGTTGAAGAAGTCGGAAAAAACGAGCCGATTGGAAGCTTTCATTGAAAACGCTGTAAAATGCCTTTGAATTATAACAAAATAATGTATGGTGAAATTGTTCCGCTTTCATAGATCGACAGAAAAGTCCGCAATGGCATATGTCTATCTTTTAAGAATAGTTAACTATGCCCACTTTAATGTTTAAAAAATGGTTAAATAATAATGTGATAATTGGAAAGCTATAAAAACGGTTATGATATTAATTCTTATCAACGTAAATACATTATTTACTTTAAGAATTTCATGTATATTGTAATTGCCCTTTAAACAACCAAATTTAAATGAATATCTTACGAGTTATCGTAATTGTAAAACTATCGCGCACTAAATAAATTCAAGCGGTCCCACACCTATCATACTAACGCGTGATGCAACCGCCTGCGCAACCCTTCGTCCCGCTGTCGCCCACTGTGACTAAAAGCTTATACAATACTACGACTGTTTTTTTTAGGAATATTTACTCTGCTACTCGGGCGAAACCGGGGCGGATCGCTAGTTATATTATATAAAAAAAGTTCTTAACCTTTCTCGATCGCATAATTGGCCAAAAGTATATCTCTAGTTACGAAGTTGAGTTCTATATCATTACCAGATGCGTTGCTACGGACACGCTCACGATCTCTCGAAGTTTCGTCGAAACTTTCTCAGAGATTTGTATGGAATGGAAACGCATGGCGGATCACTTGAGCAGATAATCTTTGATATATTTCTTTAAAATTTATAGTTTTTAATTCATTTTGAAAATATAAATCTTATTCATATAATACGATCTTTTGTCTTATCTCAAATATAATGTTCCAATATTGTCCCAAAAATATTTTAAAGGCATACTTCATGTTTTTAAAATATGGGTAATGGGAAAAATGCAATAAAAGCGATTTCCGTCAAGTTGTTCGCTTACTTCTTATAAAGTGCACGTAGAATTTTCTATTGTTTTTATCGTCATTATAAAAAAACCGCTGTAGTTTGTACTGTATCGAATAAGATCAGAATGGACTTAATTAAATTATAGTACTTAAATTTTATGTTCTGTTTTTTTTATTGCATAAGTAGGTGACCAACGCCCTAGGCATTGTAAGAAATGTTAATCATCGCCTACATCGCCAATGCGCCACCATACTTTGGAACTGAGATGCTATGTACCTTGTACCTGTAATTACACTGGCTCACTCACCCTTCAAACCGGAACACAACAATACCATGTACTGCTGTTTTGCGGCCGAGCAGACGAGCTTTCACAAAGCTCTACCACCAAGCAAATAATGTTATTATAATAAAAGTTTCATTTTCAAGATCAAAAATAGAATGACCATATTTAACATTTCTAGAATAAGTTACCTTCTATATAAATATACTGTAATGAACATAACCAATAGGCTGTTCAAACAACGATGATGACGTCAGGGCACTGAGCCAATCAGTCCCCTGCCAAGCTATTACGTCATTAGACTTTATTGTGTAATTCTTACCTCTAATCATTTAAAACGTCAAATTATAAGAAATTATATATTATTTTACCAACATAATATCTAAAACTATCCGATTGTCACGATGAAAACAACCGAAATCTCAAATTGGTTTGAAAAAAAAAATCTGTGAATTTGTGTAAGCGAGTGATAAAACAGTGCACGAATGTAAGTAACTGAATTTTGTTGAACAAGATTCGAAGAAGTTTCTTCTTTATCGTGCTTATTTTCGTAGTTATTGTATTTTATTCATATACTTGTAATTTTAGTAAGCTGATAACGTTTTTATTGATATTTGTCTATTTCATATTTTTATTTACATTTATTTATTAAATATTAAATGGAAATTCTGCTAGCATTCTTGCCAGCATTTCACGCGGTCACGACTTGTATAGTAATTATTTTTAATTTTAATTGTATTTGTTTAGGTTTTAATGTAAATAAATAAATTAATTATTTTATTTATTATATCCTATGAGTAATTCTTTACGCCGTTGGTTGTCTGGAAGCGATCGGTGTATAGCAATAAAGTCGCCATAGTCTTGTCATAAATAAAAATGAGTTTTTTACTAGTTCCATAGCAAAATTAACAATATCAAGATACGCCAAATATTTTTATTTACCATTTAAGATGATTTGATAATAAGTTATCTTCATGCCAACCTACACATTCACACGCGTAGTAACTACAAATTACATTATGTTATTTCTGCTTGTGATAATATTGGTTCACACTACGAACCCAAACACAGCAATACATCTAATTTGTTAATGAAATAAGTGATAAGTAGTCGGAACACACCAAGCATTCTAACACTAAGCCTTTTACCAGCAAACGTGTTTAACAATAATAACGTCCAAAAATATTTTCTTAAGATCATTTATCAAAATAACACCGTCGAAGCTAAACGAGTTCCTTATCTCGAGATAAGTCTAACGCCTCAGAAATATATTTATCTTAACATTAATGCTGCCAATAAAACTGTTTATTTTTATTTCGGCTTTAAACTTGATTATATTTTGTTCAGTCGAAGCAACTTTATCAGTGTCACACTTTTCATTACGAAACATTTTAAATTTATGTTACCAATTATATTTAGTAATACAACGCGTATTAATATATAAATAACAATTTTATTTTCAAACAATGTGAGCAATGGAATTTACACAATTTGATTGTATGAAAGCCGTCAATAAGCATCTTGATGTATTCAAGCCAGACCCGTAAGAGCACACAAGATAAACAGGCGACAAAAGAAAAGGTCGATCTCAAAATTTCGTTTCTCATACCACATCCCTTTTTGTGAATAGGCCAGATTCATTGACTTTCCTTCGCATTCTTCTGTAGATGATATTGATAAAGGACCTCGGGTTCACTTTTGGGTCGGTCAGTTGCTATTTACGATGGAATATTTGTGTGGAGGTTGATATTTTGAATGTTTTTGTGAGGTGTTCGTATCATCCATTGTGTTATATAAATATTTTATCATAAATGTGTAATGATCCAGGTATATAAGAGCCTTAATAACCCAGCGAGTTTATTCTTAAATGAATCGTGGCTTCGAAGTTCGGAGAAAATATTAAACAATTTTAAATTTTCTCGAAAGTTTGGAATTTTTTTTCTATAAAACCCCGGTTTTATTTAAGCAATAATTATTTTTGAAAAGAAAAGCAATTACAAAACTTTAATTTTTAATTTTTTAATTTAGAATATAATTAATTTATTTAATTTACTTGGTGGTAGAGCTTTGTGCAAGCTCGTCTGGGTTGGTACCACCCACTCATCAGATATTCTGCCGCAAAACTGCAGTACTTTGTATTGCTGTGTTCCGGTTTGAAGGATGAGTGAGCCAGTGTAATTACAGGCACAAGGTACATAACACCTTAGTTCCCAAGGTTGGTGGCACATTGGCGATGTACGCGATGGTTAACATTTCTTACAATGCCACAGGTGGCACATATGCTCGTCCGCCTTCATTTATAATAGAAAAAAAATAAGAATTTGTTTCTTGTAATTGCGAATATACACTCGAAAGCAAAGGTGCACGAATAGGAATTGTATAGGTACTTTAAATCACTGAATTATTATTTTAAAATTAACTAACTCATTAATTACAAGCATAATCAAAATGCTCCTACAAACATTCATGTTATAAGAATGACTAGAATGTAAAGCTACCAACCGCTCATTCGCGTTCTATCGACAACATTGAAATCTTTTATTACAGCGTCTAACTGTTATTCGAATTGAAATATTCAATTAAAAAAAAAACGAACAAAGCTTTACTTTAAGAGATGGAATTGTTGAAAACCGTTGTAAAATACTTAATTTCATCTTTTATTTGTGATTAGCAAAATACAAAACACAGTGTGCTAACAAAATGTTAGCTAAATAGCTGTAACGTCGAGATGCGTCTAGAAATTTTAATCAACAACTATCGTGGTTGGAAACTTCGGAATAGAAATTAATTCTGTTAAATATTATAAACTTAACTTTATTATTTTCTTATCTCATATATAACTAGCTCATTGTTGCTGTTTTGTTCCTGTGGAATAGCAGATTTAATTTTTATTTGTGATTCTCAAAACGAGTCCTTCTTTTTGATAGTTGCAATAATTTCCAATCCAACCAATTCAATGATGTAGTTGGATTGGTTGTATGGTTAAATTACTTGATGGTAAGCCACTATGCACCACAAACATTGCAAACAAAGTTTTTGACGTGACAACAAATAAATCGATGTACGCTGTAACGCTCATTGTCCCGTTACGCTGATTGTACGCTTGCGCCGCATCCATCTCTCTTTCTTTTGATTGGCCTATGAGTTCAAATAAAAGTAAATTTATCAATTAAATTGTAGATTTCATTTCACTCCTTTGTATCCATACAGAATAATGATAATTCAATAAAAATGATTCAATTTTAGTTATAAAAGGATGCAGTAATTTCATCAATGTTTTGATACGATTTTGTCACGTTAAACTATCGTCCGTAAACCGACTATACAGACAACCATTTTTTTTGTTTTTTTATATGTTCATAGTGCCTATAATTTAACTGGCTGACCTGAACTGGCTGATGATGAGTGGGTGGTACCTACCTCTGCAATTCTCAGTAGCAGCTTGAAGCTACCTAATCTTTACTTACCTTACCTGAAAAAAAAACAAATTCCTAATCAACGGCGCTTTAGTACTCTGAAGAAATTACATGTTTCAATTAATTTCAACACGTGTATGTTTCCACACGACGCTTCTATCCTACATAAATTTAACGTTTGTTGAACTGATTGCTTGTTTTCAATTCAACCCACGACTTGTATCTAAGTTTTAAAATTAATTATTCGCTTTATTTTCCTGTATCGTACGAATGTTCTTGGTGACTATTCGACATATGTGATGTAGTTATATCCTTTTAATTATACTGCCTTGGACTGTTGGGTTATAAGAATGAAAAGTTCGTTGTTCTTGTTAGAAGTCACAGGATTATATTTATATATCTTCATTATATTATGTATTTAGAAAATTGGATGTGACTTATACTTTCTGGCCTTGTCATTATGCGCACACAATAACACTACAAAAAATATTTCCAAGTAAATTCATGGCATGAAATCAGTTTATTGATAATATTTACAGAATATACTAATTTTAGTTTTCTTTTCTTAACAATAATAATATAATAAGAGAAATGCTACCTATTATTACAGGTACATATACCAACTTAGATCGATCTAAGACACATTCACACTTGAATATTGTTGTTTTATAACAGAATTGTTATGATGTTGAGATGTTGTGATGTTGTTTTATAACAATTTTATAATCAGAAGCCTTTGTGTTTTAAGCGCTGTTCTTAGAAATCACAAATCTTTACCTCTTATATCTCCAAGTAAAATTAGTAGATATTTTGTGGTAGAATCATTTCGTACTATAACATTTTTTTCTCGGAACCAATATTCTCCGAAGTCAAATTCTCTGTATGATAAGATTAACACGAAACTTAAAATATGAAAGGTGTCCTAAAATATCAATGAACATAAGTCACACACGCAAATATGCATCGTTGTATGACCAAATTTTTTCGTATCCAATTATTATTTATTTTAAATATCTTATTATCCTTACGTTTTTTCTAATTAAAATACTTAAATAATATAGCATTTGCTGATTCAGAGTAATTAGTCCTCCTGTTATAAAAAGATTACTTCTGACGAAAGTTTGTCACATATTGTCAATTTACTGAAATAAATAACATCTACTTGACTTTCTTTTTTATTAATGACCGACAAAAGTACATTAAATTCAATACACTTATCAGTAGCGTAGCTAATAGGAATGTTTTCTAAAAAAATAATGAAATATAACTTTGAAATTTAACCCCCATAAAAATTTAATTTCAAAAACAGTATCGTCTTTGAATAATCTTTCTGAACACACCCATCGAAGTCGAGCGAGTCACTGGCTGAATATATGAGGATCAATAACAATATTCCATCACGTTCTATGTTAGGGACACTAGTTCGTGACATTACTACCGAGACAGCACTCCCACTGGACAGTGATTGAGCTGTGGTCCCATCTCGTGTTTCATATGGTCAATTACAATATTCATTTTTAGAGCCAATATATTCTTAAAGCATAACCTACTCTCTGCTGTGCTATTTTAATATACACAGTTTGAATGTTGGTGGATAATCATAAACTGTCTAATAATGATTCGCTTTACTTGGTGGTATAGCTTTGTGCAAGCTCGTCTGGGTAGGTACCACCCACTCATCAGATATTCTACCGCGAAAGAGCAGTACTTGGAACTGTTGTGTTCCGGTCGGAAGGGTGAGTGAGCCAGTGTAATTACAGGCAAAAGGGTCATAACATTTTAGTTCCCAAGTTCGGTTTTGGGTCATACATGAGTGCGATAGGGTGTGTAGTAAGGGAACAAAATAGAAAATAATAGTAGTATTAAAAAAATAAGTTATCAGCTTTTCTATCTAAGATAGAGTTAATAGTTGGATGCTCATTTTAGATCAAGTATATATATTAGTTAACATCCTATTTATTATACTTAAAAGTATTATAAATGATTTCTAGTTTCTTCAAAACCTAGTTTTTGTGGTTTGCAGTTTCAGTTTTTAAATGTTTCTTCTAATACATCCGTAAAATAATTCTGGTGACCTGGGATCTTCTCGTTTAACACCGTGTTGTCATTCTTACATTCATATAATTAAAATCCACAGAAAGCAAACAGAACATGTTAAATAAATAACTAATTACTATTACCTGTAACAAAAAGAAAAGTTAAAAAACAAAAACGAAGCGTGAACAAAGTATAAAATTAAAGTTTGTATCATATTCATATACATTAATTAAATCTTAATTCAAAATTAAAATTTTGATTTACAAGGAAACCTTTCTTATAGTGATGGGTCGTAGATGACCAACTTGCGAGAAGTGTTAAGTGGATATATGTTAATATCAATAAGCTGATTGGTTTGACTGGCTTTGTTATTAAATTTAAAATGTTATGTCCATTATTCTAGTCGTTACGCTGCCTCACTCGTCCTCCAAACGGAAACACAACAGTATTAAATATTGCTGTTTGGCAGTAAACGTGTGGGACATACCCAGTTGGATTTACACAAAGCCCTATCACCAATTGCAATGTCTACTTATACAATAAAATCAAATTTTAAAATGTAAAAATATTACTTCTAATAGATTTTTAAATATTTAGTAAGTGAATTGTACCTACCTACTTCGATCTCTGAATAATTTTCCTTAAAAGGAAAGATCTCTGAATCATTTTGCTTAAAGGTAACAGTCTTTAAATTTATTTGCTGTTAAGTAGATGGATTTGGAGATTATTTATTTATTTATTTATTTTATTTTATTTTATTTATTCATGTACCAAAAACAAGTAACACAGAAAAATAACAAAGAAAAAAAGTGATACATAGGAAAGCTTATCTCTATGAGAGATCTCTTCCAGCCACCCTGGAGTGTGAGTAATATTATGTCAAATTAAAGAGAAGGTAGGTACATCTTTAATTTTGGTGACAAAGAGAATAATTAAATTACGTTTTATTTATTACTTTACATAAACATACTTAAATAAACATAAAACTATTATAAACTACATATTAATTTACATAAATACACATAATATATACATACATACATATACAAAATAAAATACACATATATAATATCTAATGTTGTGATGAAACTGTAAGATAATATTTTTTTAATCTGAATTTAAATGTATGTACTGAATTACAATTTTTTATAATATAGCCCGGAAGAGAATTCCAAAGTTGAGCAGCAACCACCGAAAAGGATTTTTTGTAGAAAATACCATTATAAGGGGGTATATCAAAAACTTTATTCAAGACACAAGATCGAAGTGGTCTTTCTCGCGGTGCAGAAAACTTGAATCGTTCGAAAAGATAGGGTGGAGTAGAGTGATTTAATATATTAAAAAGTGTGGTCAAAACATGTATATTACGGCGAAAACGAATCGGAAGCCACTTTAACTGACGTCTGAAATTGGAGACATGATCAAATTTGCGCAGTCCAAATATAAATCGAATGCATAAATTCTGAAGTCGTTCGAGTTTGTCAAGTAGCTCATCCGTAGCATCTAAATAGCAAACATCGGCATAGTCGAGGAGAGGAAGCAAAAGAGATTGAGCCAAGATAGTTTTCGTTTTTAGTGGGAGGAAATTCTGCAATCGCTTCAAAGAATGAATGGAATGATGCAAACGTTTGCTGATATCATTGATATGTGCAGACCAGGACAGATTGCAGTCCAATGTTAAGCCTAAATTCTTAGATTTATCTACGTAACTTATGGGTAAACCATCATAGACTACAAAGGGTAGTTCACCGAAGTTAATTCGCCCTCTAAGCTGTCTGCTACCAATTATCAGGACCTTAGATTTAGTGGGGTTAACTAACAGCCCAAATGAGTCAGCCCAATCTTTAATTAAAGCAAGATCATTGTTAATTTTTCCAATGGCATCATTTAATTCATTCAGTGAGGAATGTCTGTAAATCTGCAGATCATCAGCGTAGAGGTGATAGTGTGAGGAAACAATTGTAGTAATCTGATTAATAAATACTGAGAACAGCAGAGGTGATAGAACGCTGCCCTGCGGTACTCCAGCAGAGAGTCTAGTCCAGTCAGAGTGACTCTCCTCACAACGTATACGTTGTTGACGGTCATGGAGAAAAGAATGAAACCAATCAACCGCAGAGGAGGAAATGTTAAGAGAGCGGAGGACACCCAGCAATAAGTCAAAGTCCACTGAATTGAATGCGTTACTAAAGTCAAGTAAAGTGAGGACAGTAAGCTGTTTGTTGTCCATTGCATAACGGATATCATCAGTAACCTTGAGTAAAGCTGTGGTTGTGCTGTGAGAAGGACGAAAACCAGATTGGAAGGAAGTTAAGAGATTGTTATTGAGGAGAAAAGAGGACAACTGTTTTGAAACAACTTTCTCGAGAATTTTAGAAAGAATGGGAAGAATGGATATAGGGCGAAAATGTGAAAAAGAACTGGGATTAGGGGATTTAGGCAGAGGAATGACATGTGCCATTTTCCATGCAGTAGGAAAGACTTTGTTAGATAAGGAGAAATTTAGAATATGAGTTATAATAGGAGAGATTATATCAATGATGAGAATTAACATGTCCCGGCTTATGCCGTCACTGCCAACGGCCTTTGAAGAAATTGAAAGTATATCTTTCTTAACGTCTTCAACTGCGACATCTTGAAAAGAAAACGGAAGACATGTAGGAGATGGTATAGCAGCCAGTTTTTGAAGAGAAGAATTTTTTTTAGAAGTTAGAAGTGTGGAAGGTGGATAAGAGAAGTGTTTGTTAAGGTCATTAAGATTAATTGTGTTATTAAAGTGCATATCAGTTTTACCAATGCCAACAGTTTTAAGGAATCTCCATGTTTGAGCAGTGGAAAGAGATTCGATTGAGTTAAAAATAAAGCGTCGTTTAGCGTCCCTGCACAATCTGTTACATAGGTTACGTAATTTCTTGTAGGCAGTAACATTCTCAGCTGTTGGATACTTTTTACATTTCAGTTTGGCTTTGTTGCGTTTGGTCATTACATTCCATATTGTAGAGGAAAGCCATGGAGCAGGTAAATGCTTAACTCTGACCGGTCTTACTGGCGCATGGACGTCGTACAGTCCAATAAGCAGTGAAGTAAAGAAAAATACTTTGTTGTTTATGTCCGATTCATTGTACACACTAGACCAGTCCAAATTTACGGCATCAACACGCAGACGCTCCATATCAATGTCTCTGAAGTTGCGATGCAGAATTTCTTTACGTCTACGTTTAGGAATGCTAACATTATAGCGTAGATATAAGAGGTCGTGATAGGAGAAAGGTGCAGTTAATTGTCCATGTGATAATACATTACATGTTTGAGAAGTAATTATTAAATCTAAAAGAGAAGGATTAGCATTAGGTGGAAAATGGGTAGCAGAGAGAGGAAGAATTGACATGTTTAAAGATGAAACCAAAGAATATAATTTCTGAGTCCTGTAATCATTTTTTAGTAGGCACGTATTAAAGTCACCCATGATTATTGTGTCACTATAAGCGGGAGATAAATTTACTAAGAGTGATTCGAAGGCATCGAAATAATTAATAGTAGGTAGAGGGCTGTATGCCACCCCTACAAGGAGTGAGGTATGCTTCAAGCGGATCTCAATGAAAAGATGTTCTAAATTACCAGAGTATGTGGAAGGAGATTGACTTATGATCTTGAAATTAAAATTATTTCTAAGATAAATGCAGACGCCTCCACCGCCTTTGCCAGTACGGTCATTCCGAATTAAAGTAAATTCAGGTAAATGAAAAAGGGCAGAAGGGAGAGAAGGCTTTAGCCAGGACTCAGAAATAAGAATACAATCAACTAAGATGCCGCTAAAAGATGCTAGAAAATCGGGAAAATGAGCCGGAATGCTTTGAGCATTAATGTGAACTATGTTAAGACCATGTAATTTATTAGTGAAAATGGAACTGAGATTTTGACCAATTGTAAATGAATCATCCATTGAAGAATGGTTACTTGACAGGCTTTGAAAATCCTCAGAAGATGAGCACGAGAAATATTCATCATCAAAGAACAATATATCAGACATTATAATATGTAGAATACTTATTTAAAAAAAAAAAAAAAAACTTGAGAGATATATCAAAATAAAAATTAATATGAAACAATAAAATAAATAAATATATAGAGTATTATATAAAAAAAAATATATAAATAACTTATAAAAATAACAAAAGTAGAAAAAAATAACTTTACAAGCAAAAACCCACTCACACTGGCGAAAGGAGAGAGATATCATCAAATTACACAAAAATAACTTACCAAAAACATATTGAAAAGTCATTAACAAATTGAAAAGAGAAAAAAAAAAGAAAAATAAAACAAAAAAAAGAAATTATCAGCTATTCTATCTATCAATAAAAAAACTATCTACAGGAATATCCGAACGCCGACAATGCAAGATGACAGTATAGGATTGTCTAAATGATAAATAATCTGTGCACATTATATCAATTTATCTGTGGGAATGAGTAGTCATTAAGACAATGACAGATTGTGACAGACATTTATTTATTATCATTTTCAACTTAAGATTATAAAAAGTGAAGAAAAAAAAAAAAAAAAAAAAAAAATATGGATCTACCGGACCTCATTCAATTAAGTGGATAAACATTACAAGTGAAAAATTGAACTTAGTGCAATAAACTATGCCTACCGTCGTTCGGAATAAGTAATAGATGAAAGTGTAATAATAAGAAACTGACCACATAGTACCCTCCAACAAGGTATACAATTACTTAGCTGATGTTTTAATATTTCGACGAGATCTTGTAGTTTTCTGTTCATATACCGATTCAGCAAGCGGATGTTTTTCTATTAATGCCTTCAGTTCACACATAGAATTTACTTTCTTGCGATTTTTGTCTGGCAAAGATATGACGATATTACCATCGACGGTCCAGCAATTTCTCATTCCGAAATGCTTACGGGCAGCCACAAACAACTCCTGCCTGGGTTTGGTGAGAAATTCCGTGATTGTTATGCCGGAACCTTTAAGTGCAGTTTTACAGTTCCATACTGCATTCCTGGCCCTTAAACTAATAAAGCGGACGAGTATGGGTCTAGCTTTATTCTTCTTTACACCTAATCGATGGCAAATATCAATATGAGAGTAATCAAAATCAGATAGTTTTAAACGATCACGCAAAATGGATTCAACTGTGTTATTGATTTGTTCATTGTTATCTTCAGATACACCATGAAGTAGAAGTATATTTCTTCTGGACAATACCTCTTGATTGTCGACTCCCGTGCTGAGCAATTGCAACTGATGCCGTAACATGGATAGAGCCTTCCAAATAAACTCCTTGAACACATTGAAGTCGGCCGCCAGCGAGGAACAATTACCCGAAGCACTTTTGTCAGGACTTGATGATGCAACTTGTGTTTTAGCCAAAGCTTTATCGAAGAGATCCATACGTGCCTCGAACATTTTTGTCATATCCTCCATATTTATATTTAGTTGAGTGTGTAGATCCATTGTAGTGAAACCAATAAAATTGTGCAAAATAAAGATGATATTATGTTGAGTAATTATATGAGCCAGCTGACGTAGGTAAAAACTAAATCATTTATATATACTTTTTATTTAAATAAAATAGAGAAAGACTAATTAAATTAAAAAAAAAGTGCAGAGCAAGAATTATGATGCTATTCGTATGACCTACCCTCACAAAAAATGAAGATTATTACCAGACTGGTGAGAGTTCACGGATATACCTCTGTTTAAATTAATTCCAGCACATGCACGTTTTCTCACGATGTTTTCCTTCAGCGCTGAGCAAGACATGAATTATAAATACAAATTTAACATATTGAAATATCAGTGTTTCTTGAACGTGTTTAACAAAACAATTTCTAGACTTATAAAATATACAAACCAAAATAGTCATTGAAAAAGATTCTTATAAGTTATTTCTATTAAATCATTACTTCAAATGTATTTTTTTTATTGTATAGGTAAGCGGACGAGCATTTGGGTAAGGGTAAGGCATAAGGGTACCACCTGATGGTGAGTGGTCACCAATGCCCATAGACAATGGCATTGTAAGAAATGTTAACCATCGCTTACATCGCCAATGCGCCACCAACCTTGGGAACTAAGATGTTATGTCCTTTGTGCATGTAGTTACACTGGTTCACTCGCCCTTCAAACCGGAACACAACAATACCATGTACTGCTGTTTTGCGGTAGAATATCTGATGAGTGGGTGTACCCAGCTTGCACAAGGCTTTACCACCCATAAAATGAATGTATGTATGAAAAATGTCCCATCAAGTGGATGTGACTTGCTTTAGGACTTGGACATTTTAAGGGTTAAATAGTTTGCTTCCTCCCCGTATTCTACGTAGAAGAAAATATTTCTTCGAAAAAATACTAGTTGCAAACTATAGTGATATTTCAGTAGCAGACTCGCTCGTAGCTTCGCGCCGGCGAAGTTTATTTTAAGCTTCACAAAGTTTTGTTCGAAAGAATGATATAATGCGTACAAAGTTTTAAACAGTCGAGCGTGAGTTTTAAAGATTTGTCGTTGAAACAAAAATTTAAGGTATTTTATAATTTATAGCTTTCATAGACGACCGTCAGGCTCATTGGCAGCGGACCAACTTAAACTGACAGTCCTAACATCGGTCCTGTTTCGCTTGAATTTTATAAACTTTTCAGGTATTTATTTTAGTACGGCTTCTTATGTGATAAGTATGCCAGGGTATAATTGCATTAAGCAAACTTCATACCGATAGTATTTCTTGAAAGATCACTGCTAAATATAAATTATACCGAGTTTACACTAATTTTTACCGAGTTTATTCGGTGGTAGAGCTTTGTGCAAGCTCGTCTGGGTAGGTACCACCCACTCATCAGATATTCTACCGCAAAACAGGAGTACTTTGTATTGTTGTGTTCTGGTTTGAAGGCTGAGTGTGCTAGGGTAATTACAGGCACAAGGGACATAATATCTTAGTTCCCAAGGTAGGTGGCACAGTGGCGATGTTGTTTTTTTTAAAGAAACGTATAAACCACTGTCTATGGGCGTTGGTGACCACTTACCATCAGGTAGACCATATACCTATACTATAAAATAAAAAAAATAAAAAAATATTGTAATTGCGTTGGCTTGCTTTTCATTCTTTAGCGCAACAGCAGATTATGAAAATTACTTGATGTTTTTTATTTTACTTCGAAACTTAAAACAACTAACACCTCTTCAAAGAAGATAACTAAGACACATTCCGAGACATGAAGTAATCACCTGGAGTCTAAGACGTAAAAATTTTTTAATCCTAAAACGTTGATGATTCTCCATTGATAAGGCAACACGTCTTCTGTTACAAGTGCAAGAAATATAATTTAAATAAAGTCCTATAAAAATATTTCTTCGTTCACTCTGAGTAAGTTGACACGTCACTTAAATAGGTTAAGCGCAAAATCTTTTAGAAATCGCTTCAGTTCTTTTTTCTAAAACATTTAAAGCACTCCATCATGAACTCTGCTAAATAATCCCGCTCAAAGCGTTAGCGGTGCTCCTCGGCTAAGTCTTTGAAATGTAGATATAAAATACTCTTACATTAACAGCGTTAACGGCGATTACAGTAACATTACTGTTGATTTATTTATATACTTGACTGCTGCTCTGGTCTAGTGGAGCTTATACTGTTACAGTTTCCGAGGTTTTTGGTTCAAATACCGGTCCCCTAATAAAGAGTTGCTTTATATTCTTATTTCAATAAGGCAAACCAACAATTAATTCACAAACCTACCATAGAAATAACAACAACAAACGCGTCACTTACACATACATCAATTAATATTTTTAATGAGTACTATAAGACGTAAATTTAAAATGATGACATTATAAGATATATATAAACTATCAAAAATCAATGTTCCTTGGGATAATAGAAATAATATTTTGTGAATAATCCGACCAAATTACAATGATTTTATTATACAAGAATAAAACAAATTACGGCGGACGAGCCATTGTCTACTTGATGGTAAATACCATAAGCTCGTCCGCCTTCCTATGCAATAAAAAAAATGTTAATAATATTAGTATAGGTTTATATATTTTGAATAAACGTGTATAAATATATAAAAAGATTATTCGCGTTTAAATAATAATATCATCGCTAAGCCGTTTTTCGTTCAAATTGTAGAAAATTATTTGGGTTTTAACATTAAATCCATATAATATTATTCGCTCTTAACTATATGTTTATTTTAAGTATATATTTAGGTATTTATATAAATTTATGTATGTTATTTGAGGTACCCATGTTCAGGCATACGAGATGATAAAAGAATAGTTCCGCGAGTAATCCAAGTGGATTGTATCCTGTATCCTGTATAAGTATAAAGGATAATATTTTAGAAGAATGCCCTTTGACTGCGAATTCGAAAAATTCCTTGTCATGTTAGAAATATTTCAATACTAATAATATGATAATATCACGATAAAGTACTTAGCTGTACATTTGTTTAAATATTTTTCAGAAAGCTCAAATTCGATATTTCAATATATATTTTTATGAATATTTGGCGGTTGATGGTATAAATAATAAATTAACTAATTTTGTAATCAAAACCAAAATCATAAAACAATAAAAATAAATAAAATAACTAAAATTGTAGATAGAACACGCCAAGCCAAAGTTATATGAATGTACTAGGAAACTATGTAGGTACTATGTTGGTAAATGGGTCTCGTGGATGGAAAACTATTGCCACAGTTCATCGCCTCTTCCCCACCAATCTCGGGAACTAAGAAGTTATGCATTTAGTTACTGGCTCAGTCACCCTTCAAATCGGAACGCAACAAGACTACTTACTTATTAGAAATTTTTTATTATTTGTATTTGTCTAAAAAACATTTATTGTAATTTTATTTATTTTAGTAACAGAACTCATTTATAAAATGACGAAAAGAAAAACAGTTATAGAAAGAAAATAAACACTAATATCTACGACTAATATATTCCATTGCTCTGGCTGAAACTTCACAGCAGCGGTTAATTATGTCGCAGTCTAGCCTTTTAGCAATCATGCTTAAAATTTTGTTTGAGCTAGCCTTGACCCTGCGAACCAATGATGTACACCTTTTTCTCATTAACGCGTAAAAACATTTATGCACAAGAACTAACTAGTTAGAAGATATCTCCCAATTTCGCAATTTAAGTTATCAAAGACAATAACTGTATTAATTTGAATACTTTCGTAGGCGAATACTGTTTTATTCTAACGTGAAGGGTTAACGTCGCGCTTAAATTCCAACTTGGAATTTATTCGTGACCAAAGAAGTCTTAATAAAAATAAATAAGTTTTTATAAAGATTCTTGGTGGTAAGTTTTACTTGGTAATAAGGCTTTGTGCAAGCTCGTCTGGGTAGGTACCACCCACTCATCCGATATTCTACCGCAAAACAGCAATACTTGCTATTGTTGTGTTCCGGTTTGAAGGGTGAGTGAGCCAGTGTAATTACAGACACAAGGGACATAAGATCTTAGTTCCCAAGGTTGGTGGCGCATTGGCGATGTAACCGATGGTTAAAGTCTCCTACAATGCCAATGTAAGGTGGCCCATATGCTCGCCCACCTCCCAATGCAATAAAAAAAAAGTCTTATCTAGTTCTCGTGTACAAAAAGGATTATAATAAAATCCTTGCTTCGTGTTTCACTGTGACGTTATTTAAGGCGACGGGTGTTTTTAACGACGTCTTCGAAGCACGCCGCGTGCGGACGATATCGTAAGATAATAGGATGCCGATATTAAAATTTGCTCACGTTAATAATAAATATTAATAACAGTATTCTCTTTACAGTTTAATTTTAAATTAACATATGTATGATATGTTATAATTAAATCATTTTAAATAATATATATATTTTTTAAATATTTCATTTAATTAAACAAATAAATATGTCAATTATTTATAACAGAAAAAAACCTTATTAGTATATTTATTAATATGGTTTACCATTAATATTTCGTTTTGTTTATAAATAGTGTCAAGTGACCTGAGGCCCTAGCCAAGTTGATATTCTACAATCGTAATCGCTAATAGAAAATTAAATAAATGTATGAGAATGACATCTCTCAACGATAAGTCATGTCGTCATTCTCATACAATTTTTAGTTTTCTATTAGCGTTTACAATTGTAGAATGTCAACTTGGCTACGGCCTCGATGACTGTACAGTGACCAGGGAACGTGCCCATTGTGGAACGACGTGTGTAGACACATTAGTTCCGGCTCATATCAGGAAAACAGTGTAAAGTAGTGCAAATAAGCGTCAAATGTAAATGTCGCAGGTTCGATTCTGACTCTTTGGGCTATTATCGTCCCCATTCCTACCATAAGTTATAAGCTTAATTAGAGGGGGTAAATATTAAATTTTTCTTAAGATAGGGCATTGCTGGTAGTGTGAAATAATTCATCTCCTAATTATAATTATATGTCGCATGCAATTGAAATACTGTATCTTAGAGTAGTAGTGGAAATAAAATTCTAAAAGATATTTAACTCAGTGCTATTTCCTCCGGAAATGGCAGCGGGTGGCTCATTTTTCTCCCGGATATGTTTTATTTTTAGAGTAGCTATTTTTATTTTTGGGAAGGGTATATTACATATTATATATTATTTCTTAATAAATGTAAATAAATTATGCTATTATCTATGTTAAGACCATACTTTAAATCGCTGACGATCATTAGATCTGTGTACTCTTGTTATTTGGCGTTAGAATAACTATTCAGTAAGTGATACCACCACAAATAATTCTATGTAGCTTAGAAATTGGCAGGCTTACTTGTGACATGAGATTCATTTAAAACACACACATTCTCGTGCCTTTTAATAGTGGATTCGGATATGACGAGACCTTAAGATTGGTAGACCGTCAAAATACACTACGAAGACCATTTTTATAATTATCAATTTTCATTTCTCCAATTCCACTCGAGATCATTCTGAGCATCTTTATATCTCTTAGAATGGTAATTAATAACATAATAGTCATTAAAAATGTATAATTGTAATACTAAATAATCTCGGTGATAAATCTCCGTCGACAATTCTTGCGTAATTCCATCCATTATTTCTAGTCGTTATCACCTGTCATGATCGTTTTCAAGATAATTATATTCTAAAGTTAAATTATTATTAATAATAAATATATATAATAGCTATTGTAATAAAGATTTTTGTTATTAATAAAAAGGTTATTACTTATTTTAATATGCTTTATAATCAAATTCCGAGAAATTATTGGCATTGAAATCGTATGTGGAATAAGCTCAAAAGGCGAGGATGTCTCTAGCCAGCAGTCGAACATTGACACGTTGTTCCCCACTAATATAACAAACACATAGAATCATTTCTATGTGGGCCATCTTAGCTACTATACTTATAATAAACATTATATGTAAGCTAATTTACATTTATATCTTAAGTTCAATTACACTTGTATGTATGTACGTAGGTATCTTAATTTCACTTTTATGGCGACTAAGTTCTCAGCTCGGGGCAAGTGTGCAAACGACGTGATCGCTCCCCGAGGAACCACAGTCCAAGTCGGATTTGTACTTTCCTAAATGCTTAGTGAACGTGAAATTGTTATTACAACTTGGGAAAACTGTTTTGCACCTCTAGTAAAGTCAAGTTTAATGAATATTTGTCACTGTTCCTATCAGATACTTTGTTTTTGCAAAGCTTGGGAAAACGAATCAAGGTAATAAAAATTACTGAGCTTTTCGTTTGTACGTTGCGTCACAGGTTTGATCTAAGTAAATATATTTAAGTATGTGTAGTAGTATATGTATGGAACTTTATGAATCAGTACAAAATTTAAATATTAATAAATTTGATTTTATAATACACTTGAAAAATTGTAAGACTCATCCAATCTGTGTGTACAACATGAAAGCTTGAACGCATTGACGCAGCAACTTTTTGACGCAGAAATGTCGCATAAAATCCAAATTAAAAAAATACTTCATGCATACCTACGCTCAAATACTTCAAAAATTATTATAAATATTGAACTGAAACTATAAAGTAATTCGAGACATAAAAATGTTTAAATACATATAATGAAAGCTTTTCATTAAAATTAAAGCAGGACAAATATATCCAAGAAATAATATAACCATTATTAAATTTAGAGGTAAACATATATGCAATGTATAGAACATTGTTTTCTTTGCATAAAAAACAAAAATAAATATCATAACTCTAAAAGATCGTCTATTAGCTAATAAAAAAAACCGCTGAAAACAGACCGATTTCGGCCACGGCAATCTCAAAACACAAGTGCACTGTATTTTCCTTAGCTCTATGAGAGTCTGAATGAATCCAAACTGACGGCAATCCGACACGAACATAAAGAGTTCAGGCGCAGGATCAACGGCTTAACGTGCTTTCCGAGGCACGAGAATGTACACACTTCCAACTTCCATACTCCGGCCTGCTACTGAGAATTTTCTAACAGAAAACCCATTAACTATTTATTGACCCGACCACGGAATTGAACCTAGGACCACCGGGTCTGCGGCCTTATATCTAGCTGCCAGACCAACGAGGCTTAAAGAGTAGTATAAATAGGAAACAAGTCTAATTACAATTGGCAAAGATACCCTAGCTATTTTTATAAATCAACAAAAACAATAGTCAAATTTCCGACTCGAAAGTGGACTTCTTACTTTAGTGGAGCAAATTCAGCTGCACATCACATCATTCTGCTTATTTTAGACAGTTTTATAAAGTAACTACAAACTTTCTTGACGGTTCTACACATTGAAGTTTGTATAGTTTTTAAAAAGATGGTAAGTTTGATCTTACAGCTTAAGAATGATTTATCAATCGCTCCTATGTTTGAGATAAAAGTAACATAAAAGGAGAATGAAACAGAATTTATTAACGGTTAACTAATATAAATATATATATTTTTATATTTTCCCAAATACGCTGACAAAGAAAATTGTTCTTATATTCGAAGGCAATGACCGTCCACTTTATCTTTATAGATAATTCATTCTCTATCTGTCCCCATAATAGTGGCAATATAGTTTTTCTTATAGAATAGGCTCGGAGTCCTTTGGGGACATTTCGACCGCTAAAGTGACATCCAGTGATCGCTAGTTGAGGGTTTTTACTTAAGAATGATTTTTATAAAGTGATTAATAGTTTATTAATTTATTATTTCATTTTTGATCTTCTGTTGTAGCAGCTTATATAGAAAAATCACGAATACTTACACCGTCATTTCATTGACCCTTATATCATTTAAGCCAGAATACTATTTAATCGTATGAATTAAACTTGTAGAACTTTGAAGATCGAAGATCGAAAGTGGTGCTTAGTTTGAGTTATAATTTTGTTTCGATAGCAACAAGATATAGGACCAGAAAACTGGTACGGATTCTGATCCATACCAGTTTTATTTTCATCTGTGAAAGTCACAGTAAACCATAACAAGCGTCAAACCATTTTCTTACGAGTAAAATTTGTTGTATTTGCTCAACTTTGGACAGGGCTACCTTATTATACTACTGAAAATACCCAGTCAACGTAATCATGAGTATTTAATTACAATCCAGACTTGTAAACATTAAAATGAAGCTGAAAATCGCAAATTCATTCGCAAAAAATCGCAATATGATATTTCACATTGCTCTGTAAGACTATAATTGCGCTCAAGAACGCCAAAATGGGATGAAATATTATCTTATAAATATGATAATGTAATTTCAGCCTTGCACGTTTTAAAGTGTGCGACACGCTCGCTAGCAAGCTTGAATTTTGTATCTTACATTTGATTAGCATTTTAAATGTATCTTTTAAGCGTTACCGCGTATTGATTTTGTTATTCCTCTTTTCAATAATTTCGGAATTTCTAATACGTTTATGAATGCAAATCAAAAATTTAATTTAAAACGCTCTATATTTTCTTATTGATTGCCAAAAGTCTGATGATTTGGAAAAAAATATCTCATACATTATAAGAACCGATGGAAGAAAATTACCTCTCTATAATTATAGGCTGATATCGTTACCTGCATTAATATCCAACAACCTTTCACCTGTATATAAAATGGAGATGTGTGTAAAATAAAGGTCATCATTTCGCACCACTATGAGTACGATATACATTTCTTAAAGTTGTCTTCCAAAAAATATTTAATACATTTTTTTAATACATTTACATAAATTTTAGTACCTATATAGTAAATAATTTTTATATACCTTATATAAGAACAGATACGAAGTTACATTTTATTTATGCGATATTTAAGAAAGAAATGAAGTACAAATAAAGATTAACTTAGTTTTATTGTTTTTCTTTAGTATGTGTTTACGTGTGTGCTGTGTGCGTAACTACACAATATGAAACCAGTACGTTTCTCACCGTATTACTACTTTACTCGAGTTGAGTTGAGACCTGCGCAGTTCTGGATAATTATGATTTAGTAACCATTTATTCCTTGATTGAGCTAGTGTCAACAAATACATAAGGTACATTTAAATACGTCTTACATGATATACTTGCCAGCGCTCTAAGAAGTGATTTGTATTTCTTACACTACAATTATCAACGAAGATGATGAATATCCTATATACTCATCAGAATTTTTAATATAAACTAGTCAAAAAATAATTATACATTAAGTTGAATGTATAATTTACAACATTAGCATAATATTTTATTCTATAAGCTTGACAGACGTCAAAAGGTGATATAAAATTAATAAACTTAATTATAGTATATATAGAAATGTAAATTAAAGCGTTGAATTCGTGTCGTTTTAATTAAAAAAATATTTTATGCTCATAGACTACGATCAAAGCTTGCGCTACGTTTGTTCTGGTCTGAATATAAATGTTAACATCCATGTATATGGAGATTATATACATCCATTCACTCACCTATTATAAAGTCGGCAACACATTCATAGATTTTCCAATTCCTATTTCTAATGCATTTCTATTCATAATATTTCTGTATTGAAATAAGAACCGTTTGCTTTTAAAGTATTTAAATTAATGATTATTATAAATAATAAATTAATACATGTTTTGTATTTTAGTAATAAAAATATGTTCATTTAATTATTGATTTTTAAATATTTTTCACTATACTTCAAATATATTTATGGATTTTGTTTTTCTCAGAGTTTTATCAGTTATCAGTTTATACTATTACTAAAATTGGAATGTCACACACCAATTTGCAGGAAAATCGGGAAATAGTAAGGGGTACTAATTTGTAGTATAAACTGATAACTTATATTTGTAAACATACGTATCATTAAAACAGGCTCCAACGCAATTCGTATTACTATTTCTAGCTTGTCTCCAGGAACCTTCTGTATCTGAAGATTCTGTGATATGTAAACATCTCCAGATATTCGCTGAATGATCACAACATGATCTTAATAAATCACAGGATGTGTATCCTCTGAAACTATTTCAATTTATGTGGTCTGAAACAACCATTTGAATTCGTCATTAACTTGAAGAGACTAAACATTAGTGAATCTTATAACAAAATCTGGGCAATTATAAGAACTTCGGTTGAAGTGGTCGCTGGGGAGTAGGATGTAATAAAATTAAATTATTCAGAAGATTAAAAGGGAGCAGAAATAACATCGAAGTTAGGATTGCAAAAATCTTCAATGAATAGAATACTAATGAAAGAGACTCGGTTAATTTCGGAGTCAATTATCATTTTTCTGTACGTTTGCGGTTTGTTAAATTGTTTTGAATTTTTTTTTAAGAAAGATTTTTACCTAAAACCAATTCCATTACATTTAAAAAAAATTGTTCAAATCTTAGAAGTTGAAATTTACAAAATAATTTCTAAGTGAATGCTGATTAAAATAAACTTATGATCGAAGCTTTTGCTATCTACACTCATCAGTTTGGCTGTGGGATAGTAAGCTACGATTTTATATGATACATTTCTTATATATATCGCTTTTATATATTATTATCTTTAGATATTAAAGATATAATCCACAATTTGAAGACCAATGACAACAATGAAGACATACACAACTTACTGGGACACTAAGGTATTCAATATAAAAAAATAACAACATAAGAAATATACAGTCAAAAAAATTGTATGAGATTCTATAACATTTTTGCATTAGATGTTGAATGCTGATAAGAATATGCAAGCAAGCCAAACAAAACGTAAATCAATACAATAACAAAGGTATACTGAAAGCACCGAAAAAAGTCTGTGGAAAACCGACGATTGAAGAAAGGTAAATTTTTTTGTAATACTTAAGTAAATGATATACTGTATATCATTCAGAATTTATCAAAATTCATAAAAGATTTAGTAATATAAAATTTTTCTAAGAGTATAGTGGACACCCTTCAACAAGCAACACATGTTAGCCTTGTAAAGCTGAACATCCTTTGAATATATAGCGCCACTGAGTGTGATTTTTATATTACATTTTGTGTATGAAATATGATTTCTCATAATAGCTTTGCTCTTTCTACAGCACAAACTCTGCCGATTGTTCGATGTGCTTATTTGCTATGTACACACTCAGACTGACCTGCAAACCTCAATAATATAAAAAATCAATTAAGAAAAAAGTCATTTAATAGAAGAAAATTACATACAACTTGCTTTTTATATAAAAAAAAAACCTTGAAAATAATTGGTAGGTCAGAAAGGGATGAGAGCGAGTTAAGAAAGAGATGGTAATATAAAACAAAATGTCCTTGCAAAATGTTCGCAAAGCGCTACGCCTCGTAGGGGCAACAAGCATAATTCATTTCCGCGATCCCAAGTTATAGAACTCGCATACAAAGTGGTAAAAATATCTAGCGGTTGCCGCACCAAATCAAATGTTTATGTAGCGTAAAATAACTGCCACGTCCGGTCCCGGGGATCAGATGAACGTATTTAAGGTGTGCGACACGCTTACGATTCGGTATTTCCTAACATATCAATTCTGAACTAACTAACTTTTATATACTGAAGACATACCAATAATTAAAAAAATAAGCCGACATGTAACTTATTCTATGAGTCGTTTTAAAAGTTAGTGTAAATTATTTTAAGTAATAATGTTATTTAAAAACATTATCTGAATGTCGTAGGGTTGTAAATAATCATTATATCTACGTTATAAACTCGCGCATAAATAGGTAATGGCTTAGAAGCCCTCATTCATTTACCCTCCCTGTTTTTGTTCGAGTAGCTTTGAAATTAGTACATTAATCGTACGATTACGCGCGGTGTTTTTATGCGTAATTACTTTTATAATGAGTCAACATCCCTTACAGAATATCTCGCATTTTAAAATATTTTATTTACACACAATTAATTAAAATTTTATTTTAATTGAGATATTATATATTGATCGTTTTTACAAGAAACGATACAATATTTGATTGTATTTGTATCGTGTCGTGAAGTTGTAAAGTAGTTTTTAACCGCGTAATAAACTTGTCCATAAATAGGTAATGACTTAGAAGCCCTTGTTGATTACCTCGCCTTGTGTTTTACGCGGTTTTCGAATAGCAAATAAATCCGGTGACGGCGTGTGACGTTTAAACTTAACGCCTCATTGCGCTCCCCACTTCCTAATGTTTTATCTGGACTGGTTTAGGATCAGTGCCAACAATGTTACGAATAAAATTATTGACGTTTAAAAAGTAAAGATTTAGGAGAATTCTACGAAAGTAGTCAAAGTTAAATTTGATTTCATAATCTGTTTTAAAAGTTTGTGTTAGTAAAAAAAATACTTTTTATATTTACAAGGGTCCTATTTCCAGCAGCGATTTAAACCATTTACGTAATTCAGAAAGCAATAAACATTAATCTCACCAAGAACAAGAAAGCAATACAAACGAATAACAAACAAAATCAGAAGACAATTTAAACTACCAGCATTAAGACGGCAACAAACGATCCTTGTAAACACGCCGCTGCATAAGTTTGGATTTGCAAACAATGCCGGATAAACTGGCCAACTTAGTATATTCACATCATTAACTCTTATACCCTTGGCATAAAGTTGAAAATCATTTAATTTATATGAAATAAAAACGTGGTGGCTAACTCAGTGCATTTACGGAGCTAGCTAGGGCTACAGTATTTGCATTGTTAATAGAGTCGACGGATTCAATATCATCGATGTACTTCGACATTTATAAATTGCATTAACTATGCTGATATTAAATACTGCAACAATTGTTAAGAACTTTCTTTATAAATCGATTCAGGCTTCGAAATTTACGTGTTCATATCAACTAAATTCATTTTTAAGTTAAAATTTAATTTTTTTTTTTTTAAAAGCGATATTATTTTTGTCACTGAATAACTTAAAAGGTTTTAATGAAAACATCTTAATGGACTAAGCATTACTCGTGTCGAGACTACGTTAATAATTAATATGTTGAATTAGATATTCTTCTAAGAAATTTTAAAGTCAGATAGCAAACATTAAGAAAAACATAATTTGATTTTTCTCACCTCTCATCTCAATGCATGTCCATGGCCCCACGTAGAACTGACAGGACAAAATGTAAAATTACGATTCCAAAGTACTCGAAATTCTCATGAATAAAGTATACTTTGAACTTAAGCGGTTTTGCATTTCAAACATTAATATGCAATTTAAATATCAAGACTAGAGGCAATAATTAATGAACAAAACGTTACTGTAACTATTTTTAACTATTTTATGTTCACGAAAATATATTTCAGAAAATCATTGAAAGGACTAAATTAGTTCGCTCAAAACGTTATTTGTGGATATAAAAGTCCTGCTGCGATACCTTCAGAAACGGTTTTGCTTTATTTTTGCTTTCATTAATATCATTAAGTTTTAGGGCTTTGTATGAGTTGATGAAAATAATACATAATTTAACGCAAGTAAAACCTCGAGTCACAACTTGTTATTAAATATGGCAACAACTAAATAGAGATTTCAAAAGCAAGAAACGATCAGAAGTACAATTAAGCACAATCAGAAAGTGCTGATCGTGGAAAATATGGTATTGGAAGATATTACTCGAGGAGACAATTGGAACTTGCAACTTGTCACAGTTAATATCAATATAGCAGCTCTCTCACATACTCGTACTAAACAGATGGAAGTGGATGGAAATAAAAAAACGTTCTTGGCGGGGCACCCCAAATATTTTTTCGACATAGATTGATTAATTATGAGAGCTAAGGAAAAGAGAGTGCACCTGTGTTTGCGCACACACTTGTGCACTATAATATCTCCTGCGCAGTTGGCTAATCTCTCTTGAGATTGGCCGCCGTGGTCGAAATCGGTCTGGAGGACCATATATATAATTATATTTAAGATGATTTTCTGTAAAATGTTAAATATTATCACTAATCTACGAATGAATTTAATATTATGTATACATAATAATATAAAATTAATTTATTCATTACACAAGAAAAAGGTAAACTGTTTTAGTATCTTGTTTATTTATTTAGTCTCTTGAAATTTTAGATATACTTTACATATATTTTATTTAATCGCGTTTTGCCCGTCGTTAGCCACGTAGTTCCCTCTTATTTAATTAAAATATCAGTCCGAATCACAATGATATGAAAATCACATAGAGTGAAAAGACTGATTATAAGTTGTGTTATAATAAAGATCTCCGAAGCAGCGTAAAGATTTTGTTCGGCTCAGCTGTCCGACACTTCGCTTAAATGTAGCGGAAATTGTTTGCTGCATTAAGTGTCGCTGGTATTAACAAGCGAGAATAAATATATAATTACTTTGAAATTGAACAAATTATTTATTCTTTTAAAAAGACATTAATGGAGTTTTTTTTCATTTTAATTTATTGAATGCAATAAATACTTCTATAATCGAGTAAGAGTCGAGATGGCCCAGTTCTATGAACACCCCCTGAGAACAGCTCCGCTGAGCCACAGGTTGAGCACAGTACGGGATACGTTTTATAGACATGATCTCGTAGCCTTTCCGATCTGTGCCGAAGACTGGCATCGCAGTGATTTTAATGGGTACGAATCCCACATACCCCGGTTCCCCTGCGTGAGGCTTCCACTGCGTGAAAAAAAAAAGGATTGGTAAGAACACGTTACCGATGTTATGGGACTCTGACTCATCGTTGGGAAAACTGCAGTAAATCGAATTCTGCCACCAAATATTCGTATGTATTAACATTTGATGATATAATATAAAAAGATTATTTTTTTATCAGATTTTATATGTATTCTAGATTATGATCGTTGAAGCCCAAAGCAGACGTGCGTTAATATCCGATATAATAAGCTTAAATATAATAAACATGATTATCTAATTTCAAACGAACCAGATGCTCTTTTCCCATAACTAATGCATAGAGCCAATCACGTGCATCCTAATGGAGCACGAATTTCGATACCTGCACGATTATAAATCAACGCAAACATGTCATAATTTTGCACTAACATATTGCAATGTCGGAAACAGAACGCCAATAATTCAACGCATTCGCTAATGTCGATCCGTCCGCTCGGTGCGTTCAAATTATCTCATTACACGCTAATTTCTAAACCAAACAAATCAAGTATGGTTTTGCTTTAAATTGCATAAATTATTCGTTCAAATAACAACGGACAATGGAAACGGAATTGAAATGTAATTTGATGAATAAAATGTGTTTTTTTTAAACGCGTTTACCTCCCATTGCAACATAATTTAATATTATACGGGTATAATATTATACCTTTAAACTAGCCAAGGTACCACCAAACAGTAAAACGTAGTGTATTGCTGTGTTCCACTTGGAAAGGGTGGGTGAGCAAGTGTAACTATAGCAACAAGGGACATAACATCTTAGTTCCCAATGTTGATGGAATTTAATTTAAGAAATGGTACATATTTCTCTGCGCCAATCTCTACCGCCTCCCGCCTTCCACCTATATAATCTTCCACCTAATTTATAAAAAAAGGCTTCAGTGCTGTGTTTATTAGCATTAGCTAGAACTTAAAATGCAACAACTACAGAACATGGAAGAAAGTGCATTTTAAAAATAAAATAGTTCATTTAAAGTGTAGAGAACAAAACGAAAATTAATTCAAAGCGCATTAGCGACTTGAACTCGGATTAAATACGAATCTAATAATTGCCAATGCAACATTATAATTGAATTAAAAAGCTGTTGTTTCTTTTTTAAACAATTCTTTATCCATTTGAATTTGTTTTAGTATTATTACTTTACCTTTAATTAAGATATAATTTATTACATAATGCTTGACAATATAAACTGTCCTTCTAAGGATGTCTTGAAACAGAGCTTTGTGCTTACTTGTCGCATTCTTCAGTTTACGCGAAGCAAGCTCAGATATGTACATGGGTAAGTCAAGTAAATTGGGATGATTTATTAAGGTGCTTGAATTATTTTTAAACTAAGTAAATGCGTAGGTCCACTGCATAGGAACGATATAATGATATACAGGTAATACTGCCTCGTTGGTCTAGTGGCTTGATATAAGGCCGCAGACTCGGTGGTCCTGGGTTCAATTCCCAGGTCGGGCCAATAAATAGTTATTGGAGTTTTCTGTCAGAAAATTCTCAGTAGCAGCCCGAAGTCTGGAAGTTGGAAGTGTGTACACTCCCGTGCCTCAGAAAGCACGTTAAGCCGTTGGTCCTGCGCTTGAACTCTATCCGGTCGTTTCGGATTGCCGTCCCATCGGATTATGAGAGCTAAGGAAAAGAGAGTGCACCTGTGTTTGCGCACACACTTGTGTACTATAATATCTCCTGCGCAGTTGGCTAATCTCTCTTGAGATTAGCCGCCGTGGCCGAAATCGGTCTGGAGGACCTTATCTTATCTTATATAGGTAAATTTAGTACAGTACTGCTGTTTTTCTTTTATTATACATAATTTATGTTTTTTATACCTAACGAGTCCAATTATTGTAATTTTAAGTTACAGAAGTGTATATTCTCTATATTATTTATTTCTATTTTCTTATTCATTTCGTTGGTAAGTAATTTTCTGAATTATTTCTTGTGACATAGTATACTATTGTTATCAATTCTTAGCTGAGTATGATTAAGAATCAATTTTTACACCTAGTTCACACTTAGTATATATTTTAATTCAGACAAACCCAAATGTGAGAAATAATGTAAGTGTTATTGTACAAGAAGTTTTACATTCATATATTAAAATGTGTACTGATTGGAAGAATCATATTTAATCGATTGATAATAATAGAATAGCTTAAGAAATAAATTAAAATACCGAGTCGCGATGTACTGCATTATTCCACCACCGATTAGAATTTACTTGGTGGTAGAGCTTTATGCAAGCTCGTCTGGGTAGGTACCACCAACTCATCAGATATTCTACCGCAAAATAGCAGTACTTTGTATTGCTGTGTTCCGGTTTGAAGGGTGAGTGTAATTACAGGCACAGGAACATGATATCTTAATTCCCAAGGTTGGTGGCGCATTGGCGATGTAAGCGATAGTTAACATCTGTTACAATGCCAATGTCTATGGGCGTTGGTGACCACTTACCATCAGGTGGTCCATAGGCTGGTCCGCCTTCCTATGCTATAAAAAACAATTATGTTTCGTTATCAAGAGTGACTGATACATATTACACATAGTTCATTTGTCAGACAAAACAATATTCTTTCTTTTATTTTTGTAGTGATAATGACTGATATTTCTTTCCAGCCTTTATAGAATCTACACTTGGAAGAGGTAGCGCTGAACCGTTGAAAAGTACTTATCAAAGAAAGATTCACATTATTTTTATTAGATTTGTTTAAAGCTTCCAAGACAATGTATACCTGTATCACTAACAGAGCATGAAATTGCGACTATAATTTAAGAAACTGTATTCGTCAGAGAAATGCATATTCGTCTTATGTTTCCATTTAACAATCACGTTTAATATTTATTCCCTAGCACTATTTCTACAGTACAAACATCATGAACGCTACAATTAATATTTTCATAAAACCCTGATCGTTGAATATTGACTGAATTTAATCGGTTATTGTTTTTTATTAAACTAATAATATGAAGTGGAAAATTTAATTTGTATTGTTACATTTTCATGTGAAATTGTTCACGCGATTACCATAAAATTATTTTGTATCGTTAAATTTGTAATAAACCTACACAGTTTAAAATGTACATTTATATACACTTTAAACTTTTGCGATGTGTAATTTACGTTTATATCAAATCATAAAATATAATATGATACAAAATTGTATCTTTGTGTGTTGTAGAAGTTAAGACGAGCCTCCGTGGAGTTGTCGGATCTTACGTGGAAGTTTTTGGTATGGTAGCTTTAACTTACGGACATAGGCGGGCGGTCAGGTATATGGACCTGATGGTAAGTGGTCACCATCGTCCATTGACATTCATATTACATCATCAATACCCCACCAAACTTTTAATGTAGATAAATAAACTAACTAATAATATCACATGTAGGTTAATTATTATTTATTAAAATACTTAATCAATTGAGTATGTGGGCGTAGCAGAGGTGTGGGTAAAAGGTTTAGTTGTAATATATCCCTTATAATAATACCACGTATTACAAAACAATGCACTGTTTTTGAACAATTAATAAAATTATTCCTATCGTAAATGATGACTATAATTGAATTAATTCAATAATAACTATTTATTGCATAATGTGACGTCTGATTTAATGCTAAATGAGAATGAAAAATTAATGGACGTACTGCCTCGTTGGTCTAGTGGCTACATGTAAGGCCGCAGATACGGTGGTTCTGGGTTCGTTTCCCAGGTCAGGCCGATAAAATGTCATTGAGATTTTCTGTCGAAATTACTTAGTAGCAGCCCGGAGTCTGGAAGGAGGAAGTGTGTACACTCCCGGGCCTCGGAAAGCACGTAAAGCTGTTGGTCTTGCGCCTGAACTCTTACCGGTCTTGTCGGAATGCCGTCTCATTGGGTGATGAGAGTAAGGGAATAGAGACTGCACCTGTGTTTGCACGCGCATACACTTTTGCACTATAATATGTCCTGCGCATTGGGCTAATCTCACTTGTAGTAAGAAGATTTATTTAAAAAAAAGAGTAATTATTTTATTTAAATCATTGATTTAATATTTGTGATGAAGTGTGAGTGAGCCAGTGTAACTACAGGCACAAGAGACATGACATCTTAGTTCCCAAAGTTGGTGGCGCATTGGCGATGTAAACGATGGTAACATCTCGTACAATGTCTACGGGCGTTGGTGACCACTTCAGGTGGCCCATATGCTCGTCAGCCTTCCTATGCTATAAATAAAACACAGTAAGCGCCTTACACTCGTTTAACATATAAATATTCGATTAATCGCGTAATTCGAGATTTTAAAAAGTTTAAATTGAATAGGTTACTCCAAATCGAAATCTGTTTCAGGTTATTTGACTTACCTGAATCGTCTCGGTAAAACACCGAGTTATCCGAAGTGGCCTCTCTAAATATGAGCATTTTAAGAGTCCCCGAAGCGCTGTTACTGGCGCCGCAATCAAGTCAGTGGGCAAAAAGATAGCAATGGGAGTAATAAAAGAGATCAGCTCGCTTCAGACATTTGATAAACATAATATTTTAAAATATAAACATTTCAAAACCATGTGAACTATATGTCAATACAATATAATATAAACTGTTACACAATACTATTAGTTATAATAAATAAACTAAAATATTTTCTAAATAAATAATTGACGTTCTTTCAATCTACACCTATATGTATATAAAATTCTAATTCACTTTAATGTTTGGGGTTTTTGTATAAATAATAATTAACCCATAATCAATTAACAATGTAATTCACAAGCAGACACAACGTTTTTTTGTTTCGAGGCTTGTGTTTTTACAGGTGGTCTTGTTCAAGCCTGTCTCGAAGTACTAATAGCTTAAAGGATATTTGTTTTTAGAATATTAAATTTAATTGCATATAGTTAATGTAAGGCATTGTAATTACAGACAACGAAAGTGCTTAATATCTATGTGCGTAGGTTGCGAAACATTAAGAGATACCAAACTCGTCTATCCTATTATAAATAGAAAATAAATAAATTTATCAAATAAAAATTATTACACAAACGTAAACTGAAATGTTCGCTTAGTTCAGAATTGTTGAACGCGAACAGAAAATTGTTACCGCTTTAAAGAGCACTCGACTCCGAGATCACTCGAGTTGTACCGAAGTTATTCTTATTATAAAAATATAATAAAACGCAAAACATATCCTCTCTCCTGACTGCTTGTCATGCGTACCTTGTTGTTTTAACTATTAATTTTATACATTTATTAAAATAGGTCTTTATTTAATTGTATTTTTTACGTAAGAGCCACCTGCCCGCTTGGCGCAAGAGGTGGCTCACTTGATGTAAAGTGACTACAAACATCCATGGACACCTGCAACACAGGTGAGCTTGCTGGTGCGTAACCGGCTTTAGTGAAATGAGTAGGTACTTTTATTGAAGGTTTCTGTATCACATCGCTTCGCAAAAATTGTAAAAGCTGGTTCCACAGGTTGCATTAAAACAATAGAGATACAATCAAAATATGCTTCTTACGAATAGACTATACGCGACTAAAACCGAATATAATTAAAAAGAATATAATACGAGACGCTGAAGATACAATGATGTACATCGTTCAGTATCGTTCGTCGAATTTTGGGTTCCTAGGCTCGTATGGATAGTATTAGGTAAGCGTGTCTTTGATAAGATGGAAAATAATAACTATCGCATTGTTGGTGCTTCTAGGAAGAATCTGTATTTCCAACCGGAGGTAAATTTTAATTTAACCTTGTCAAATGACGATTCAAAAGTGCTAAGCCTTTGAACTGTTCGTTAAAGACCGAGTGGTTAGAATTTTTTTGGTTTTAATCTTTAATTGAAACATTAATGTTCAAACTTGGAAAAGCCCCATTAAATTAACAGTATTTGACGGTATACGAAAAAATAATTTCTTAACGTGTCGCTTTGACATCTGTCACGTCATATCCGTCATTGGAACAGCGTAATGTAGCCGCAAACCTAAATCTCTAAAGGAGTGAAGTTGCAGTTCAACTGTGAGCGCCTGCTACTTAGTTGCAGCTGGAAGAACAAGTTAAACATTCAGTTGCAAGATTTGATACAACTGTACTAGTAGATAACGTCGTCACGGTAGCGCAAGCAATCCCGTGGCGCCCCCCGACCAGACGGAGAGGATACCGCTGGATTTTTAGTGGGTATTCCGGCGCCTTCAGTGTCGGTGAGCCTCACATACCCCCCCACTTCATATAGGGGAAACGCGTAAACGCGTTTTAAAAAAATATATGACGTCAAATATGCTTCTAAAATGTACTTTAAAATACGTCTCATTTTAATTTCTGTGTATTTAATTTTTAATGAATCCTTGATCCACGAGAGCGATTCGCACTAGTTTTTTTTATATGTTATCTAGTTATTCATAAAAGCTTTAATGGTGAAGCTGGGAAAAGCTCGGAAAACGCTGAGAACACTTTGAAAAAGTATTTTATTAGTCAAATAATAATTTTTCTTTTTAAAACAGCAGACGGGCGGATCTAATCACGCTATTCGGAGTATGAGGGTTCGTGGTACAACTTTTGAGCAAACGCGATAATTATTGCGATATTAGATTATGTAATAGCAATCTAGTTTGTTTATATTATCTGCTCCGACAAATAGGCTTTTTAGTATGTGTTTGAGAGTTATATGCGTATACTTGTAATATATAAATTTTAAATAATTGCAATATTTTTAATTACAATGTTATTCAAAGACAAAAAATATTTTTTTTACTCTTAAAATATTTGATTAAATTATCATTTAAATGTCGTATTGTATACTAAAACGAGTATAAATAACGCGTTCATATCGCGTGGACCACACGACGGACGCTGTCTCGGATCCCTTTTAAGAAATCACCCCTCGTGGTTAAAGTGCATTCCTGCGTTGCAATACCTCTCTACACTAACGTAAGAAACGCTAGAGAAAAATAACCTCCATAAGAGTTCTACTATTATTCAGACGAACCGTATCTGTGATTTTATTCGTATTGTTATGAAATATCTCTCATAACTTCATTTTTATAATTGGTAGGGAAGTAAAAAATATTTGACTATTTAAGGGGGCCATTTTACAAATTTTAATGGTAACGATACGTTCTCGATTCTATTCTCGTCCAACTTCGACCGAACCGTAACTGGATCGTTGTGTTAGTAGAATATGAAAACGGACAAACGACATCGATATTTCCATTCGATTACGATAAAGTGACAATTTGTAAGAGTATCCCTCAGAGCGGTTGAATAACAAGATGTTTAAAAGTGCAAGCCAAGTTTTAAACAAAAATACAAACTCCGAAGTCAAAATAAATTTTCACGAGGTCATTAATATAAAACAAGGCTTCTATCAAGTAATGCAAATAATGAACACATTATATCAGAATATAATAAGTTCATTAATATAGTCAATCAATCGAGATATAAACTTACCCGTGTACTCAGTAACCAGCGTACCATATCAACTTATCCAATCAAATCAAATTACACCTGAATTGGATTAGCCGTTAGCGGAAAATCAATACGTAAAGTTTTGCTCAGTACCAGAATTTATCTGTTTAATATAATTTTATGACGAATTCATTAAAAATAATTGCTTGTATTATTTCTCTAATCGCTTCATCATCGATTATTAAAATGTGAATAGTAATAACACCATACAAAAATACATAGACGACTAATTGAAATTCACTCCCCTACATAGAGTATTTCTGTATTGGGGAGAGAATTTCTATACCTCGGAAAGCACGTAAGACCGCTGGACCTGTACTGTTTTCCGTCGATGGATTGATGTCCCAACGGATTAGGAGTATTAGAGTAGAGAGTGCACGCAGTTGGCTAATCTCTATTGAGAGTTGCCGCCGTTGCGTAGTCAGTCAGGAGGATATCAAAAATTTCTGTTTTGTTAAATGAATAACCTGGAACCCGATCTTGACGTCACGGCATACGAGTCGGCCCCATACCCAAAAAGGGGTAATATATATATATATATATATATATATATATATATATATATATATATATATATATATATAAATAAGTATTTAAGAACTAAGCATGTTCAACAATAATGGAATATTCTCTGACGTAAATATAATAATTCGAATTCGCTTCATTAAAAATATTTTTAAATCTGATTCAAAATGCCGTGTCGCTTAATTTTAGATTCATATGAATTTGTCAAAGTTAGACCTTGCGATGCCCTTTCAAGCGTAGTTTCATTTGACACGAAATAATTTGTAATTTGTAGTAATAAAAGAAAAATAAATAATATAAGTCTCATGAATAATACAGTAGTCCAAAAAAATTACTTTAAGTCTTGTAGTAAAATGTCTTAATATTAACTTTATTATTACTGATTTAAAATAACCCTGTTAAGTCGTATCGACGTCATAAAAAATATTTACATTACATAAATGACAAAACACAATTAAAACAGAAAGACATTCTCGCACTTAAGATCACGCTCAGTATTTAATTAAAATGCTACAGTTGTTCAGATGGACTATAAAATCCATTATTGACATTCACGACAAGTAGCACACAGTAACTGACATTTGAATTTAATATGTCAACATTTATTCTACTGAAAAAAATTATAGGCATAATAATTGTAAAGGTTTTTCTGATTCTTTTTAAGAAATGTTAACCATCGCTTACATCGCCAATGCGTCATCAAGTTCTACCACCGAGTAAAAAAAGAAGTCAAATATATATATTGCATTTTGTTTGACCTATTATTAGAACATACTTAGCCTTTGTCTCATTACGTGAGTAATGTCTCAGTACGTACGTAACTAAAAAAAAACAGATATACTTGTATAAAGTTCAAATCAAATTACACGTTACCAGGTGCTACATCTTAACCATATGACAGGTCTCAATAGACGACGGCGGCGGTGCATTTTTATTGTCCAGGCTCTAGTACTAGCGCTCTATTTCACAAGCAATATCTCAGTAACGGTTGAACAAATGATATCGACCTTTTTACTGTTATATTCGTAACTGTCGATGAATAAAAAATTAAATTGAGATTTTTTAAATATAACTTAAAAATGAATATCATTTTTATAGGCGAGCCTATGAATCACATATAAGAAATAGAATATGCTTTTTTATTCTTACATGAACTGTAATGTTCAGGAAATCTACAAAAAAGGACGTTCAAAATTGCAAGAAGCACAGGCTAGTCTCAATGTTTTGCAATAGTCATAGTCTACAGTATTTTCTTATATGTGAATATCTTCATCTTCACAGCAGACTACAAACATGAAATAATATATGACGAAATAAAAATATATTTATGAAAACTGTCGTAATATTTATTTGTTATTTAGTTATATAATAAAACAAACATACTAATGTTTAATATTAATAATCATTCTCAAGTAGAGACAGATTCTAAATAGATTAACGCAAAAAAATTGCAACGATAAATAAACTCCTTATTTAACCCATCCATTAAAAAAAAATACTTGTCGAAATCTTTCACACAATACTCATATCATAGATATTGTAAGAAGAAGGTAGATTGTTTTTATTGTATATGTAGGTGGACGAGCGTATTATGGGCATACGGTAAGTGGCCACCAGCACCCATAGACATTGGCATTGTAAGATATGTTAACCATCGCTTACATCGCCAATCAGCAACCTTGGGAAGTGAAATATTATGTCCCTGTGCCTGTAATCACACTGGCTCACTCACCCTTCAAACCGGAACACAACAAAGTCCTGCTGTTTTGCGGTAGAATATCTGATGAGTGGGTGTTACCTACCCAGACGAGCTTGCACAAAGCTCTACCACCAAGTGGGTATTTTTAAATATTTTAATTTATTAGGATCTCCAACAAGGAATATACGGTACTAGCCTACATAACATCGTACCTGAGTTATAATACTATGTGCTTCCTCAATTATAGGAAAACGCAGCAACATCTTATGTAATAATGATATATAATATTATTATGTTAGATATTATGATATAATATGTTGGATTGTTTTGTCACCAATGGCAACTGCAGTAAGTAGGAAATTTGTATTTGTAATTAGTTAAGCGGAATCATCAATAACGTTTACAGGCCACCTAGCAGTGTAAGTATCGTAGGGTCGATCGTGACCTTAGACTTATGTCTTCCCCTCCTAATACAATCTTAACTCTTCTTAAATCTTAATTAGAGAAGTAAATAGGAATGCCACTTATACCCTAAAAATAGGAATTTCTACTATTCTAAATAAACAAAATAATAAAAGTTAAATTTAAATGAAATCGATTAATAACATAACACTAAACTAAAAATTTTAAAATCTCCCGACTCAAAGACACTGCTAAAAAGTATATACTATGTATATTTATAATTTATTCGATGTGAACGTTCCAATTTTAAAATAATGGAAGTCTCCGGATATTATTCAATCGATCAAATGAGTAGATCACATCCCTTCGTCATCTAGAAAAGAGCTGATAATCTAACAGCTAAAGTAACCGTCATGAGAAGCTATAAATTTTGTAAACAAGTGTTCAGGAGTTCACAACATTTGGACCAACAAAAAAAATGAATTTGTTTAAGATTTAATAAATTATTAAGTAACAAATATGAATTAACATATATTATTTATGAATAATTATTCGTCAGATTCAGATGTTTCCATTTCTGTGTCAGAATTAGTGACATGTATCACGAAGCTGTCTACACTACACTACATAACAACAATAAAAAAGTGATAACGAAACAATAACAAAATTAACAATAACAACCAGATCCGCGATATATGCAAAGCAATGAAACAAACTCGTACGCATTCGAAACTCGAATGACGCGTTTATTTCAAAATGGCGTCCCGATAGTTTACAATCCCTGCGACGGACGCGTTCCGGTACCAAAAAACACAAACGATAGCGCTTTGCGTCGTTAAAATATGATCCGACTAAATTAAATAGGTTGTTACTTTCATATAACCGTCTATATTTCATGTCGATTGAATATGGTCAATTTATTATTATCTCGCAGTATAAAATGTTTACTTAGTAAAAGATGTTTGTTTACATAATTTATAGCTTCTCGTGACGGGTACTTTACACAGATTTCCCTTAATCATATTGAAAAAAAAATATCAACATACGATAAAACAGTGAAATTTAGACAGTATTTTTAGCCAGTTTGACAGTTCTGCTCTCACATAACGTAACTTTGGTTGAAGCCCTTCTCGACGAACCGGAACCACTGACAGACACAAAACCGAAGCTATGACGATACTGAAATTTTATAAAATAAAAAACATTTGTGCAATTTACACGTGGTAGAAGTGAAACCTTCAAACATTTTGGCTTCACGATGATGATACGGTACGAAACAGAGCACAAAGAGAACCACAATTAGAAGAAACACTGTATAATGCTTCCTATCTCATTTTCTCCCACATTAAATCTTATGACTATGTGACTGTCTCTTTTTCGTTTCATTGACTTTCAAATAAGTTTTCACTTCAATAATATTTGTTACGAAACGTCGGAACCTGGGTTCGTTTTTTAATAATTAAAATCATTGTTTTGTCATCGGTACCGATTTTTGGCGGCTATTTACCGGCGTTTAAACAATGAGGGCAATTAGCGGTGACCCAATTGAGAAACATGGGTCAATGAATTAAAAAACGGATCGGCGGAATCGGTGGTAAAAATGTGTAACACATTTTGAGGTAAAAAATTGTGATTTTTTTTTGTGGACGCTACCTTGTGAGCCGAAAACGTTTGCGTGGGTTCTATGTGGAGATATATTTGTGTAACTTTTAATTAGTAACATATAAATTGACTGCGGTAAAAAGTATTGTATACGTTTTGGATGTTTTTGATTAAAAATTTGGCAATCAGAAAGTTTTATATTTATAATGTAAAGTTATAGATTTTCACAGCAATTAAATAACGATCAATCCATTGTCATAGTTGTTTTAATTGGTGGTTGGAGCAGGCTATATATAATAAGAGCAACATCATAGCACATCATAGCACCTCTTACATAACAATTCATGTACAGCATCCACTAAATCCTTACAACATTGTAACCAATAATTAGGAAACCGCCTTGAGACAGACACTATGCAGTTAGTTACTGACGTACTTGCTTACTTATGTACATGTATACACTTAACTCAACGCTGAGTTGAACAGAGTCGAGATTCAATCCAACTCACTAACAAATTATATACAAAGGTTTTGTACTTGAAACATAGACAACTAAAACTGTTATTATATATACACATAATATAAGATTTTAGATTTTTAAAAAAGGTTATTGTATAGATTTATAACCTACGTGCTTAGTTAGCGTTTATTTTTTTGTAAATAATAGGAGAGCGAGTGGGCTTTAGAGCCACCTGATTGTAAATGGTTACCATCGCCCTTAGATATTGACGCTGTTAGAAATATTAACTAATCCTTACATCGTTAATATGCCATCATTCGGTAGATATCCTACCGCTAATCAGCAGTACTTTATATTGTTTTGTTCCGGGTTGAGAGGTGAGTGAGCCAGTGTAATTATAGGCACAAGGAACATAATATCATAGTTTTCAAATTATTGGCGCATTGGCGATGTAAGCGATGGTTAACATTTTTTACAATGCCATTGTCTGTGGGCGTTGGTGACCGGTCAAGCTCGCCGGCTCGCGACATCTCGTCAACGGACCTCACAGCCACACCCTCGCCGCAAGCTGTCCCATTCCGACAGCGTTTTAAGCTTACGTGCGTTCTAGTAGGATATTGATTTCGTTAAGCCCTCTCGCGTTCCTCTCAGGTTGTCTCAGTACTGGTCCTCAGCAATAAGATATAAATATGATAAGGGTAATCTGGACTTGAACCCTGACTGAATATATCTAATATTATCACTTTTTAAACGTTAAAAATATTACCTTAGTTGAATTTATTTTGCAAGAAATTGTTGAAGATTTTCATTAAAAGGCGTTTTAATTATGTAAATATAATAAACATGTAGGTATATAACGGGCGTTGTGGCTTTGGCAACTTGAAGGCAAAACTTTCGGAACTCGTATTAAGTTATGATATTATGAAAATTAGTAGACTACTTCAACTACTACGTAATATGAACTAGAAATGATAATGTATTTCATTGAGTTCGTATCTTGAAGATGCTCTAAATATTAATTATATTATGTATTAATATTATTATGTTGTATTATATCGAGATGTATGGATTTTATTGTTATATTTTAATATACATGTTTTATGTCATAATTATTATTTCTTCTATCATATTTAAATTCACTTACCTGTTTTCTTACAGACCTTCTCATACCAAACTAAGGTTGTCTTGAGACATCGTTATAAGCGATAACGCCTACTTTGCGCGCCATTAATTTGCTGTTTGATTAATTGTTTTCTGTTACGCTAATGTCATCTGCTATAATTATTATATATTTTGTGTAATAAAGTATAAAATAAATCTGTAAATACCTGTAAATAATATGTCCAGTGTGTTATAAACCTATTTCACGAATTACGTAACCGTATTTTTTTTCTGTGTGTTCATTTAGTTATTGTTATTTAATGCTGGTACTTCAAGAAGGATTCATGTATTGTTTTATATTTAACCATTTCTCTAAAACTACTCTACTATCGCACTGTATGAAAGGATTATTACGGATAATAGAATATTTTAATTTAAAATTTAACACAATGAACGACACTGCTTTGCTCAAAATTTATTTTTATGAGCTCAGCAGACTGGCACATCGGCCACCTCTCACAACTCCTCATAGCCATTAGTGCTGTAAAAAAATGTTAATCATTCATTTGTGTTCCTTATGCTCTTAGTCATTTACGCTCATTCACCATTCAAACCGGAACCCAACAATACTAAAGATTTGGCATTTGAATTGATTTGAATTATATAATATTATTGGGCTTAGGCAAAACTTAACTTAACTTCAATTCTAAGATATTCTTAATTTATTGATGACTTAAATATATTTATATATGTTGTTTTATTCATCGGTTATGAACCAAATATCTTCTTAGAATTAGACGTCTAATAAATCGATGAACGCTGGCTGCATGCACGAAAAATTGTCCCGTTACGCTCATTGTCCCGTTACGCTGATTGTACGCTTGCGCCGCATCTATCTCTCTTTCACTCGATTTCAGTCATTTCATCAATGTTTTGTTATGACGTTGTCACATTAAACTATAGTCCGTAAACCGACTTTACAGACAACCACTTTTTTTAAATATCATCTTTTTATTCAATATTTGATTACAAGCGTAAGTCATTATTGTAAGGAGTTTTACTATAAGTCAACCTTCATCCCTATTATACCTTTACATATATTATATATTCTATACCACTGGAGTCAATTTTACTAACCAAGTTGTCACTTTATGACAATCGAAGCAAATCGTTATCGTCACTGTTTGTCCGTTTTCCTGTTGAACAAACACAACTATACAGTTGTGGTTCGGTCGAAGATCGGAACAGAAACGGAACATATCGTAAACGTTACAAATTAGTACAATTGGCTCCCAGTTACGATTCAACTGATGTCTATTTCTGTGAGGAATTAAATGTACGACACATTCAATTCCTTACAAAAAAACCAATACTAATTTAATACTCTTGATAATTTTTAATAAAGATATCCCACTAAGAAGGATGCTTTACATCGGGCAAAGTGGAGGAATACATGCAGGAACGCGGAAACTGACGTCACTAGGCAGGGGAATCGCTAGGCAGAAGATAATTTTTAATAAAAGGATTTATTACATTGTACAGAAATATATATGATAGAAGAGCTAAGAGTTAGTATTGGTTGATTGTTCATACAGGATAAATAGGTAAATAATAATAATAATAATGTTCTCTAGACCGATTTTCAGCCAAGGCTGTCAATCTCAAGAGAGGTTAGAGCGCAGAATATATTATAGTGCGCAAGTGGGTGCGGAAACACAGGTGCACTCTCTATTCCCTAGCTCTCATAATCCGATGGGACGGCAATCCGACACGGAAAGAGTTCATGCGCAGGACCAACGGCTTAACGTGCTTTCCGGGGCACGGGAGTGTACACACTTCCAACTTCCAGACTCCGGGCTGCACCTGAGAATTTTCTGATTCTGACAGAAAAACCCAATAACTTTTATTGGCTTGACCTGGGAATTGAACCCAGGACCGAGTCTACGGCCTTATATCTAGCCACTAGACCAACGAGGCAGTCATAATTTATATAAATATAGGTATAGTTGAATATGATTAAAACAAGTATTTTTTTATTGTTAAGAATAGTAAACACCGAGTTTCAAACGAGTTCCCCTCGTTAGTATAAAATAAATGTAAAATGATGATTCAAAAGTGCTTAGAAAGCCGAGTGCTTAGAGATATATTTTGAATTTTGATTTTATGATAAGTAGAATTGAGCTATACATACGTGGTCGTCAAACATCAGTACTTTATATTTCTGTGATCTGGTTTGGAGGGTAAGCAAATGCAGTATACAAACATTCATACATTTTACCTAATGCTCATAGCACACAAACATCAAATATTATTCAAGTAAATGCAATGGAAATTTTAAGTATGTTTGTCGAAACGAAAAGGAAATAAATACGAACATCGGAATACCGAAGCGCAGTCGATAACGTGTGTTCCTTGCTTCAATATTTGTGGAACGGAATTGAAGTCACAAATTTGAATTGTGTTAGCTATTAACTTCTTCTTTGTAAGTAATTAATAATAATTTCAAGCACTGCAGTCACAAAACTGCCGGACAGATTTACTAGCGGCGCCGTATATATATAAGGTCCTCCAGACCGATTTCGGCCACGGCGGCCAATCTCCAGAGAGATTAGCCAACTGCGCAGGAGATATTATAGTGCACAAGTGTATGCGCAAATACAGGTGCACTCTCTTTTCCTTAGCCCTCATAATCCGATGGGACGGCAATCCGACACGACCGGAAAGAGTTCAGGCGCAGGACCTACGGCTTAACGTGCTTTCCGAGGCACGGGAGTGTACACACTTCCAACTTCCAGACTCCGGGCTGCTATTGAGAATTTTCTGAAATGAAAATCCCAATGACTATATATTGGCCCGACCTGGGAATTGAACCCAAGACCACCGAGTCTGCGGTCTTATATCAAACCACTAGACCAACGAGGCAGTCATATACATATATAGATATTCAGCAAATCCTAATTGAAGATCACGGATTTAATTCAATCATTCAGGAAACAACTACCCTGGTTTTATGTGCTTACTTAGTGTTTATAATTTATCTCGTCTTTCGTGATAAATGTAAAAATAATGTGAAAATGTGTCCGATACACTTCAGCTCTATCCCGTAATCAGTGTGGAATTTTAATTTAAAATCAAATATTACAATGAACATGTACACATTTCTATCTTTTTGCTGATCTATAAATATTTTTAAAAAGTTTTATTTATATATTTTTTAATGTATTGTTTTCAATCGGACGCTGAAGTAAAGCAACAAAAGTTAATCATATTTTAAAAGCAACAAGGCAGCCGCCTTGTCAAAATCAATCATATGATTAACTCGAGGTAGCTAAACGTATGTATGTGTGTATCTGTGTGTGTGTGTACGCTGGCATTTAGAAGAGGACTAGAGATACATATTATATAAGACTATCTGTAGCGATACGTCCACTCCGAAACACGTGTACAACTTCCTGTTTCACAACTCCGCGTTGGTACCAAGAATTTCTATGGAGAAGATCTTATAAACGAAAAACTCAAACATTAATTTATAATCTGAAACCGAATAAGCGACTATATCAAAAGACACATTTTTATTTTCAAAGTATAGAGTTAATATAACATTTAATTTTCCAAATATTACCTCAACAAAAGTAGAAACATGGATTTCTTATCAGCCAGCAGTCGAATGTGCTACCTTTCACTTAATTAGGATAAAGGCTACCCTTATAATGAATTAGCTTTTCCCTCCCAGATCTTTATTGATGTTTATCCTTTGCCCTCGCGACTGGAATAATTATTTATTGTGTTGTTTTTCATTGAAACGAGACTGCCCACTGAATTTTATACTTGGGTCTTATTGGATCGTTTGCGATCCGTTAGAGAACGAGTAACAGAGTTTACTTGAGAAGCTTCACTGACTTTTCCAAGTGGTAATTTTTTAATGATCTTCGCGTGCTTTTTAAAAGGAGTTCTTATAGATAAATGTTTCAGTTTTGCTTGAATTATTTATCGACAAATGGTTGAATCAAACATTGATTAAATGATATTATATATATATATTTAGTAGTAAAAAGATTGAGAGAAAAATTTTGCATTCGTGACATGATAATTAAACTATTTTTTTTATAATCAGAAGTAAAGTAAAAAAAGAAAAAGTAACAGCCTGTGAATACCCATCCCACTGCTGGGCAAAAGCCTCTCATTCTCATTATAAAGAGAAGGTTATGGAGCTTATTCCACCACGCTGCACCAATTCGGGTTGGTGGATCAGAAATATTAACGTTATATTTCACATTGTAATATATAAATATAAGTGTAACATTTTCAAGCATATCAATTTGATATAGCACTTGAGACATTTTAATTTATGAATATATTCCAAAATACCTCAGTCAGTAGCTCAGTAGACTATTACATATGTTTCCAAAACACTGTCCGTAAATGGTTAAACTACCCCCGAAATATGCCCGAATGAGTTGAATAAACATTCAAAATTGAGATTAATATTCAAGCTATTGTGTTCCTTATTGAGAAAAGCATAAACGTTAGAATACAATGACACAAGAAACATATTCTAATTTCTCGAGAATATACATGAATCGTTAGGCAAAACAATCCGTAAGTTCTATGCAACAAGGTTCAAAGATTTTTCTTTTGTGGATGCGGTTAATACAATTACTTCGGACTCGAGTTTGTTCTTTGTAAAAGATTGTACATTTTATGGTGGAGTATGAGTAAAGCTAATATTACTAGGAGTCTGTTTAAACTACACTGTACAATCTGAAATGATTATAATCTTGATTATTAAACATTTATATATAACAAACTTAATTATTGATCAAGAGATGAATTATAGACAAAAATTAATTCACTGGTGACAGATCACATCCTTCTAGAAACTTTAGAATTTGTTCAAGTAAATATTCTCTCTGTTACTCAATGATGTTAAACATGAATTATTGCAATTGATGCAAGTACGTAAACACTACGTCAATTCAAGGATCTTTTTACTACATAAATGTTAAACGTATTAAAATCATAATCAACTTCGTTCCCAAGTATGGTGGTGCATTGGCGATGCTAGGAATGGTTCTTACTGCGCTACTTAGGCAATGGCAACTTTTAGAACATGTGACCCATTTATCCATCCGCCTACCTATAACATAAAAAATAAATTAAAAAAAATCTTTATTAGAAATCAATTCATATTAAAATCAATCGTTAAAGATAAAAGTTAGGTTAGGGAAAGTGATTGAGATTAGACTTTTTAAGAGACTTATATTTCTATAAATAAATATTACATTAATTGTTAATTCATTTAACAATCTAATCCAAAATTTCATACATTTCAATGATAAAATGACGATTAAAAATTGTCTGTAATAAAATATATTTTGATTTGATTTATCAATTTGAATATATATTTTTGCTTTTAATATGGGGGTTTTGGTAACGCGTTTGATTTTGACCACATTTCTCGGATATCCAGATCTTCATTAACAGAGTTAGTGTCTACTGACACAGTTTCACCACAAACTAGTAAATAAGAAGAAAGTTCTGAAAATGATACTCTATTTTTCTCAGACTTTTCTTCCAAATACTCCCTAAAAATGAGACTACTATTTTATAACTGTTTACCATACGCCGAGCAAGATCCCCGCTGTAATAATGCGCCAACTCCGGGCTTAGGCACAAACGTGATGAATTTTAAAGGAGTTCTCATTGTATTACGAGTGTATTACGTTCGCTTAATGTGAAATATTCCTACATTTAAATGAAGGTAAATGGTCGAAAACTTCCCGCTTGTAAATAAATCTTTGGAGTATAACAGAATACCATTTGAATCTAAAAACTAATACCTTGTTTTTATATTATAGGTAGGACATCTGCTCGTCCTACCACCTACCAGGGCCACGTGATCATAGCGGTCACCACCGTCCATACACATTGGCGATGTAGTATGTATTAACCATTCCTTACCAATTCGCCACCAATTTTGTGAACTAAGATGTTAAGTGCCTCTGTCTGTACTTTCATTGGCCCTCTCAACCTTCCAACGGAAATGCAACAACACCAATTTTTTGGTAGCGGTAAATTGCGTGTGCATTTAAAATGATATTTACAATAACTAATCATTTATTCTTGAAGTTATTACATTTGGCATATTGTGAGTTATAATAGATTTTTATAAATGAGATGTTTTATAATATTATAAATGCGAATGTAAGTTTGTTTGTTACGCTTTCAGGCCTAAACCACTAAACCGACTAAAAAATTATACTACCACTAAGCCGACTTAAAAAATTCTTTCACCAACAGAAAGCTACATTATCAGCTAGTAACAGGGTTTATATTTTGTACCCAAATTCCCATGGGAACGGAAACTACGCGAGTGAAACCGCGGGCAAAACTCTAGTATAATATAAATACAATAATTATGCACCAAAAATAGCCGAATTGAAATAAATTTAAATCGACTAAAACTTAATATTTCTTTGTTCAATGTGTTCTTTCATACTTCATTCGATCGAATTGAAACTTTGTACAGTTGTTAGTTGTTGTTGGCACTTCCGTCAAGGTTATCTGGAATATTACCATAAACGCTATACTAAAATCGCGAGCAAAAAAGTATTGAGTATAACAAAAATAAATAACTTCATTAAAAAAATCGCTACAATATTTCTAAATATTTTATTTTATAATTACAGGCACAAGGGACATAACATCTTAGTTCCCAAGGCTGGTGGCGCATTGATGTAAGCGATGATTGACTTCTCTTACATCGCCAATGTCTATGGGCGTTGGTCACCACTTACCATCAGGTGGCCCATATGCTCGTCCGCCTTCATAATATGTAAAAAAAAATATATTTTTATTATATCTTATTTCAATTCTTATTTCAATATTTATTTTTTAAAACATTTTACTAAAAATCTTACATTAACAAAAACGGCTTTAAATCAATATTTTAACCTCCTTCAACAAATAACACTAAATTGAGACACTTAAAATTCCCTCAAAATATGAAACTTTAGTCGTTAACCGTACTGACATGGTTCGCGAATGTATTTCGGTCGTTTTAAGCCCGATTGTGGAAAATGAAAGGGTAGGAATTTATACTTCAAATTAAAACATAACAAATGTTATTTTTGCTTTATTGGGCCTGGCTTATGAAGATACCAGCATCAGTAAGCCGATTCAATTTTCTAAAGCGAAATGTTTCTATTATGGCGCTTTCAATGGATATTATTCAACACCCACATTTAACAAAACGTTATTTAAAATTATGAACGATTTTTTTTGTCTGACATGAATATGGAATCCACCAACTCATCATGAGTTGGTGGTTGATATTATTTGAGCATTATGTTACTGTATTTTGGTAACACCGAAAAGCACCTCAACCTCCGTTAGGTATCTGAGGTTCCTTTGGACCTCTTAAATTCGCACGCATCGCATTTTGTAGCATTTGGTAGGCACAGTATGAACACTATTTCATCACTCACGTGACCTTAAGCCACTGCCATGTCACTCTACTGTAAGCCGCGTATAAGAACTTCGTTCAAAAAAATAATACAGAAAATAGAATTCCATAAAAAGAGTAAACGTGAATAAATACAATTTTTTATTAATAATCTTTTTATTTATTTTAGGTTACTCGCAACGCACACGCAGGTGAAAACATAACATAAAGCATGCCAACTATTTGCCGTTACATCAAACGAGTTGATCTAATATACTCAACGCTGTATATCTCCTGTATTTTTTATAACCAACACCTAAAAAATTGCTCAAGTGGTTTTACGTTTGCATCCGCGGTCCAACTCGGCTCTTGCCTCACATATTATGTGTAAAAATAACGCGCAAAAATGTGTTACAGAATTTACACATGAAGTGTGAGTAAGTTACAGATTATTTTGTACAAAATTCTAAATATTTTGTAATATAATTTACCTTACAGTTATTTTTGTATATCGTTACCAAAATCAATTCAAAATATATTTTCCTGCATGAAAATGAATAAAACCCAGACTTTTCATCATTTATATCTCTATCTTATAGAAAATTGATTGTTCGTTGTAAATATAACTTTAACGAGATAAATAAAATTTTAAATAAAATAAATTTCTCATTTTATAAGCTTAATTAAATTAAATTTACTCTATGTTTTCTACCGCTATAGCCGACTTTATATTCTTGACCACGACAGGTGCTACTCAGTAGAAACATCCATAACAAAAAGGATATAATCGCGGTTAAAGACCCGAAATAAAATAAAACAGATTATATGTACATCGCTTAAGCTTAAAGTATAATGAATATATTATTTACAATTTTGTCCATTCTCCATACAAATTCAATCAATTCTTATTCAACTTTTTATTAATGTTTTTTGAATGCTTTAGATTTATTTTTAAAACAGACATAGCCTAGTGTTTAGAATATTAATATGATATATCTGGTTCAAATCTGGTTAAATACTAAGTAATCATATTATTTATTTGTGATTATAATGAAAACGTTGTAAGAAGCCCAATATGTATCATAATAAATTCTGTCACATGTGTAAAGTGTATCCACTAATTCGCTTTGGGGCAACATCTTGATATGAGCTACAAGCCTTTTTTCTCAAAAGAAAGGGATAGGTACCTAAGGACAGCAAATGTAATATTTAGAGGCTGTTACGAATATTATATTATGTATAAATTTTATAAAATATATAAGATAATATAAATAAATAATCCAGAATGCAATTACTTTGACTTCATTAAGTGGATTAGTTAGTTCTTCAGGTGGATTAATAGTTGAATCCTTTTCCAATCCATTCCTCGGCCATGGGATTTATAAGACATGAGGCTTGTTACACGAAAAGTTCTTTTCACATATATATTAGTTAGGATAAAGTTTTCGGTTTCCGTGAAAGACGAATCTTGTTTCAAATAGTTCAGTGTGTTAAGGCGGTCGCATCTGTGTGCTGTGGCTTTGCACTTATAAGTTAGCAGTTAAAAAGTTATTGTTTAACGTTCGCTTTAGAAGTCAAGCTAGTTTACTCTTGGTTGTTCGGTTAACTTGGAGACTACGTGCTTTCAAAATCGACTTCAATAGTATTGTTCTTGTAAAATTTTCTTATTTTTCTCTTTGCTGTGTTGGGTAACTTTTTTTATAACCGTTATCTTTGTACGAAAAATAGTACTACAAAGGTTTTGGTTTGTCATAAATGGTTTTTTTTTTAAACCAGGAAGTACAAATGCGACGACGGCCAGTACAGTTAGAAATAATGCTCTGCACTAGCTGCCCCCGCCTGGCCGACCTGCCAGATGCCTCTTTACACCTCGTTTGAAGGAACCTAGGTTGTAAGAGGAGGGGAACACGAGTGCTGTTAATGAATTCAATTTTTAGTGGTGCGACAAAGAAAAGATTTGCTAATTTTTTTCGTGTGCGATGGAATTGATGTCACAGTTAGACGGTGACATCGAGAGCCATTTCATGACTAGTCTACGCATGTAGAGTTTACAAAAAACTAGAACCAACCCGTTGGCTTTCTTTCGGAGTTTTTTATCCCAGCTCTAAACTTATCAAAACCTTTGTTCACATATTAATTTATCTCAACATCATTTGTAAAAGTTGTGAACCGAGCGTTTAAATGCGTGACAATTGATTTAATCGTTAATGAGACATTTTGTAGACAAAATATATTTTTTCAATAATATCATGATAAAGTAACATTTATTACTTTAACACTACGCGTTTTTGTGAGTATTAAAAATTATTTAATATTAAAATATTATTCATCTAAAATTAATTTACATATGTTACCTTTAAAATATTATGGAAGGTAATTTAAATCAACACTGTGCTTAGTTATTAAAAAATGTTATATATCCATTTAAAGGGCTCCAAATATCGTAGATTACGCTTATTGTATTATCTCGTAGCGATTTGCTACAAATTTGTAGCTTCTCTATGAAAATGTGGGAATATGCTACGATGCGTAGCAATACTGGGAAAAAAAATCAAAGGTTATTTTATCTGTTTTATAATGACCAAAAATAATGAGATATATTATTGTTGTACTAAAATCGAATCATTATAATTTACAGCAGCAAATTATTACTTTAAAGTGTATATAAAATGACTCACGTATGTGTCTTACGTAGGCGAATAGTTAAAACGATTACAGTACGAAGCTCAGCGCAAACACTCGCGTTATTAACTGTTTTCTGCCCACCGGCGAAACAAAGAACTAGTTCTGTTCATGCCAATAAAGCGGTAAATAGACAATTTAATTTTAAAATTCGAATAATAATATTATTTATTAATTGAGTTTTAAAATCTTAGGACATACTTTTCAGATATAGATATTGGAAATTATGTATAAGATGACGTCTAATATTGATATATTTTATCGCCACAACTAAAATCAATTAAAGAATAGAGCTAATTGAATCAGTGATTTTTATTTTAAGGGCGTTCATAAGTTAAACGAATAATAAATACGAAATTACGAATATTGATTTAAAAACCATTTCGGAATTTGCGTTTATTTGAATACAAATCATATTTTATTTATAAGTTTCATGTTTTTTGTAAGGCTTTATTGTTAGTTAGCTAAAACGATAGCAGCAATATGAGAGCGGCGGTGTTATCAATCAGTCAGTGTTAACGCTCGGAACGACCGTGTGGAGAAGGCTGCGCAGCGCAAACACTCGCGGTTGTTAGCCGAACTGAAATAACACACGATATTCTGTTGACCAAACTTCATCATGGAAATACTTAATAGGTTAAATTATTCATAATTATTTTATTATGTATAGTAGGCTATAATAAAGCATTTTGTTTTGTAGTAATTAAACTAAACCTTTTTTTTGGTAAAGTGAATATTAAGCTATTAAGTTGAACTTAAGTGCGAAGTTTCTGTTACGATCTTGTCAAAATTAAGCATTTCTCAAAAAACTCAAAAGAAAAAGACTTAAACAACAACACTTTGTTGAGTCACCTCTTTTTATGGCCATACAACTTTCGCTACATATAAAAAGTTCCACATACTCTTTTTTTGTTATTATATTATTATTAGTATAATGCTGTGTTGCTAAATTTCAACTAACATGCCTCTAATTCTGACAAAATGTTTAAATAATAATATTTTCCAATTAACTGTGTATCGTTTTGGATTTATGTAGAATATATAAAAATATATGTAATCGGTATATAGGCTAAAACCACACATAATTTGGTTGAATTACATTAGCCTGTTTTTATTCACACATTTTAACAAAAACACAAAGATACTTAATATTTAGCTTTAGATAGAGAAACTTTTATTAAATATATTAGTCTATTCATAAGAAACACATTTAGATTTTTCTTAATAAAAAAATGTGTTGGTTGCCTGTAAAGTCGGTATACGGGCGAAAGTTTTACGTGACAACGACTTTGAGTGGTAAAATAATTTTAATGTGAATATTCATTCGTATAGTAGGAAGAAGGATGAAATAATAGTAACAATTTAAAACATTTATTTATACAAAGAATTATATTTAAAACATTAATTTATACAAAGAATCTCGCACTGAATTTCACTTTTTATGTCTGTCTCTCTCGCTCTTAGGCGGGCTAACCATGCCCGAGTGGAAGGGACGCGTGCCTCTCACTCGCTCTCATTGTGAGCGCATAACGTGAGCGGAGCGTAACGCAGTTTCTTGAAGTGTCACCCGGCAAACCAATTTATAAGACGTTGTCACGTCAAAATTATGTCGTTATAACATAGTGTATACTTTTTGCTATAATAAAATGTAACATACAGTGTTCGCCAAGTGACTACACTCTGCGGGCAGCATACGTGCTTCGACAGTAATCTTGGGAGTTGGCTCGCATTGATTTTACTGCCTTTTGAATAACGAGCGTTACTCCCATTGTTTCAGTCTGGATATCTATTGTTTCATAAACGGACTGTTTTACGCGGGAAGTGCACGAGAGAAAGATTTTCTATTCTCGGTAAAAAGCTGTTTGATGGGATGCTTTTAGTGTCACGATGAGTTTAAAACATGTATTTTTATATTTTATAAATAATATAATAACAGCACATAAAACATTAGGGTATTCTATAAAAAATAAATCAGTTAATAAAAACTTCTTTAATAAGTTGTTCTTTTCTATTTTTATAAACTTACGTAAATTAAAAAGATATATAAATAAGGCATATTACTCAAGACAATATTAAGTAGATGAAAAAAACATTCATTGTCATTAAGGTTATATGTACATATTTGACTTAAATTATATATAAGGTGCTTAAATATAGGCTATGTTGTATAATAATTGGAAGTGTGTACACTCCCGTGCCTCGGAAAGCACGTTAAGCCGTTGGCCCTGCGTCTGAACTCTTTCCGGTCGTGTCGTATTGCCGTCCCATCGGATTATGAGCGCTAAGGAAAAGAGAGTGCACCTGTGTTTGCGCACACACTTGTGCACTAACATCTCCTGCGCAGTTGGCTAACCTTTAAACTTAATCGATACAAAGAACTACTACATTTGTTTCTGTTTCATTTTTTCAACGGAATTTTAATACCCAAACGAGCAGCTTCACATTCACGAGCTTTAATTTGAGCTTTTAAAATGACGATTTAATATTACTAGTGTGAGCTCACTGATATTAATTTGAATTCAGATTTTTCATTTTAAAGCTTTAAAAAGTTAGATATTTATTATAGTGATCGTTGGGACGCTTAAAATTAATTGAAGTTTTAAAAGTTAAAAATAATGTTATCACTGTAACAACGCTGTGAAGATATTGCACATTTAGCGAATATATTTTTATTATACACGATTTTAACTTTTGGCACACTGGCCGTGATTCGCAGTCATTACAGAAGTTTATACTAGTGATAGACTTTTATAGCGGCGGGCGGAATATTAAAGTAGAGAAACGCGAAAATAGAACGGGTCTTTCTTTATTTAATTGTCTTAAAAGTTGATCTACGACTTTGCCAATATCGTACACTTATTACGTCGATGTCGTTAGTAAGAAATGTAAAAAAAATTGAAAGTTTTAACTTTCCGGGAAAACGGAATTTTCATGTCTTTAAATTGTGTTTATAATTTCTGTTTTACTTTATATCTTGTGCTAAGCGGTGTAGGAAATCATCTCGGGTAGAAAATGCTTCGAAAGACTTTTTGCCACATGCGTATCCACAAACTGGTATTGGACTGGTATTGGTATAACATATTACAAGCTTACATCTTAAAAAGAGAGCAAGATTTTATTCAGTTGTGACATACAGTTTCTTTCTGTACATAAAATTGGAAGCAGAAACTTTTATTAAAAATTTAAAACCTCGTCTTATTGGCCATTGCCTGTATCTGTACTAGTATCGGGAGGGCTAGAGCATTTTTTCCCAGAGTTTTGGAATCGCGATTCTAAGGGGAAATACTGCTGGCATTCTTACCACCATTCCACGCGGTTACGATTTGTATAGTAGTTATTTTTAATTTTTATTTGTACATACTAAGTTTTATTGTTTAATAATAAAAAAAAGCTTAACGCATGTAAATTCGTTAGTCACTGGCACGTGAAATTTTTATGCTCATTTCAGATGAACGTCTTAAGAAAGTGAGGGAATAGGATTTAACTGTGCTTTGCACACACAGGATTGTGAAATATTTTCAAGTGCAACAATTTTCCTCTGAGAGTGAAACAGTGAATTTTATTATTTAAAATAATTTTACGCAAACACAAATAAAAATGCATGTAAATTTTAAGTGATATATCATTTTATAATCTGCTAGTCATTTACTGGAGGCTGCGAGATACCACAATAGTTCATGTGGTGGAGCTCTGGACACACAAAATATTGCATTTTCACAATAAAATATCCAGGAATGACTGGCGAATTCAGTATGGTTTCTTGCAGTATTACATCCAATAACTTTAGTCATGGAAAAAAAATATTTTATGTTGTATTTAATATGTAAATGGCTCAACTTTGTTAACAATATTTTTATATACGTAATAGCCGCCTACCTATTTTTTTTTAATATACTAAAAGGCATTTTCGACTATAGCGAATAAATTATATTCCTCTCAATGTACATCATAAAGGTAACATTCCGTCTAGAAAATATGATATGAAATGAAAATAGGATATCATCAATGACAGATTCAGAATTAACTATTAAGGTTCAAAAAACATTTACATTTTTCTGACACACCGGTTAAAAGAATATCACAACTAAAAATGATTATCATATTTCACGGTGTACAATCGCCCTTACATTCCATACCACAATAGGCCGCATATCGGCCAGTATGATCACGGTCAATTAAGTGTTATCTCGCTTGGCGTGTCTGGAATTTGGCAACGAACGTGTCAGTAATTAATATTTAATAATTCTGGTACATTATTCGGTCACGTGGTTTCACAGTTTTCTAAACGATACAAATGCAGTTAATTTTTTTTTAGTTATAGTTTATTTTTTGATAAAACAATAAAAATCGTTGATTTCCATACAGGATATATAAATTTAATTGTATATAGTTGACTCTGTATTTCATTTGAGAAAAACAGTAACTACTGATTTCTTGCTGCTTGCAATTGAACTGGTTGGAGCTTCACATTCAATTTAATCCTGTAATAGGATGATTGAAAAGTCCTACTGGGAACAATACTTTTAAGTGAATGTTGTGGCTGGCTCACAATTTAAATAGCAACACACCAGTAGAGTATGGTAGACTTTTGTTTTTAGAAACCGGGAAGGCTAATTCCTCCACCTGATGTATGGAGGGTAGAGGTAAGGAGAAACATCTGAGTACATGAAATATGTCCGGTAAAAGTAGTAAATTAGGGTGGCGCCACATTAGCATCAGGGAAAATTTCAAAGGAAGCGCCAAATTTAAAAAATAAACTTACTATTCACAGATCATGAAATAAAATCAATAATTCTTTACGGTTATATTGTACTACGCAAGGTAGTTGAAATTTTCAATAAGTAACTAATTTAGTCGACAATAATATTATTTTTTTTAACTCAGCATACTTCAATTCGTTTACAATTATTGCTATTTTCATACCATACCCTTTGTCTACACTAGCGCCAGTTTGCAGCTAACAGCTGGACACTTTTTTAAGTTTTCTACTATAAGAGATGGTTCTCCTTACCTCTACCCTCCATACACCCGATGGTAAGTGGAAATGAAGTCCACACGCGACGAGGACAGCTAATGAGTTATACCACCCGGGTCACGTACAAAGCCCTACTAGGTAAATAAATAGAATAATTTATATTAATAAGCCAATTAAGGCTTTAATAATACATTATCTGCTTAGCTGTATACCGAGTTGGTGGAATTATGTTTATTTTATTAGTGAATATTGCATAATCCCTTATTGATGTGTCGATTAACCTCGAAACATGTTCGACTGCCACAGCTTTAATTCGTTTCAATCGATTCTGTTATGTCAGGTGTTCAGTAGAGATAACGAAAATTACATTTTTATTTTGTAGCCACATTTTAAATTGAGTTTTTGAGTTCACAGTAAACATTTAATTTATTTAATTTAACATCCCCACGCATACGTGCGATTGCACGTGCAAAACGCATTTTTCATTTTAAGTTACAATACAAGGCAGATGCAAGGCAAGGCAATAAAGGTGGCAGATTCGCGATCTAAAGAATCATTCACAAGACTTATGTTTGTGGGAAAAAACTCAAAACCTCGTTAATGGCACGTTAAAATATAAGGTAATTTAAAATGTTTTAATATCTTAATAATTTTAATCTTTAATTTGGTGCTCATTAATGACAAAAGACTTAATTATGGCGGTTGTTCAAGTAAAGTTCTATTTTATGAGGAATAGTCAAAGCTGGGTTTTTTTTATTGTATAGTTATATGATGGTAAGTGGTCACCATACCCAAAGACATTGGCATTGTAAGAAAGGTTAACCATCGCTTACATCGCCAGTGCGCCACCCACCTTGGGAACTGAGATACGTCCCTTGTGCCTGATAGGATAGCACGCTGTAAATTAGTAGAACTGGTCTCCAGCGCCATAATTCCTTCTGGTCCTTTGCCATTCTATCGGATTATAAGAGTGACACATTTGTGCGCGTGAAATGTTCTACGCAGTCTTGGCTCCCTTGACAAACTGTGGTAGTCAATATAGGACGGACATAATTTATTATAATATTTGGATTCCATTGATTATTGTAAATCACGCTTATTGTATTCTCCCGTTAGCAGGCATTGAATTCAATCCTAAGTTGTAATAAAGTATACGAATTTTCTTGCGTAAAAAAATATATATCTATTTATGTTCACGAATTGAAATTTCGCTAAGACATACGCGTCAATCATAATTATAAAAACACCAGTAAAAAGTAAATAAATGCTAGAACAAATTATTTAAATAAAGGAATAAATCTCCTAACAAGCGCTTGTAAATAAAAAAACAAAATCCTCGGCTTATCAAATGCGAGGTATTTTAAAAAAACATTTTTATAGCGGAACTATTCCTCACCGTTCTAACCCGTTTTTTTCTCGACACCGTACAATCAATTACAGCGGATTACTCGAAGCATCGATAAAATCAAGCTCCTCTTTTCATTTCGACACGTCCTTTAATAAACGCTACGTTAATAAATAAGTCGAGCGGCGGCGACACTGGTAATTGTTTTTGAAATATTTTGCATAATTCTTTATTGTTGGGCTTCAATGGAAAGATTTTCCTGTTATGATAAAACATAAACTTTTTACATGTTTATCGATCTCTGTTATTATGAGTGAGTGAAATCTTGCAACTGTATTTTAACTACTTATAATTGAATATTTAACTAATGGAGATGAAGTTTTGAAGACAGTTTTGGTCTTTTTTTTATTTCATACGAAGGCGGACGAGCATATGGGCCAGTGGTGTCCAACGCCATAGACAATGACATCGTAAGAGATGTTAACCATCGCTTACATCGCCAATGCGCTACCAATCTTGGGAACTAAAATGTTATGTCCCTTGTGCCTGTAATTAAACTGGCTCACTCACCCTTCAAACCGGAACACAACAGTACCAAGTACTGCTGTTTTGCGGTAGAATAAATCAAATATCCTAACATGGCTTTTTTTACTTTGTTGTATTCAGCTCCGTCTTTTAGCAACCCATCCATCTTGATCCTTTACCAATCTGGTTCAGATACAACCAGTGACTTTGTCAATGTCGACCCGTATTACCGCTGGTCCCCGCCAACGCTAATCACAACCCTTTATTAATCTAATCAAGTTAAGTTAAATTATATTTAATCTTTACTAAAATGTACAGTAGACATGAACTTGTCCTTAATATTTTTTTCAATATGCTGATATTATTATATTTATTCCTCCTTTGTTAATAAATTAAAATAAAGTAAGGTAAAAGCTTGTGAATGTCCCACTGCTGGGCTGAGGCCTCTTCTCCTCTTTGTGAGGAGAAGGTTTGGAGCTTATTCCACAACGCTGCTCCAATGCGGTTTGGTGGAATAAAAATATTTTATTTTTAAATTTTCCGCGTAAATAAAATATATATATATATTGTGTATGTATCTTTAATACTAAAACATTTTACTAATATCGACTGTTTATATATTCATAAACAATGCTCATGAAAGTATATACGTATAAACGATTATATGCAAAAATATGTAAACGCCGGTGCACAATTTGTTCCACAATGAAAAATCAGATCTCTCGTAAAGGTATAAACAAAAGACAACAACGGTCGGCCATTTTAAAATGAATAAAAATCATCGAGAGGGAACACAATGGCTTGTTTATTTGCCTGCTGTTCGGCGCATCGCTATTGTTGCAAGATGAAATATAAAAAAGTTCACTAATAATAAAATGTTTTACATTCTGTTTATACGTACAGAAATGTTTTATCATAACAAAGCTTGTAAATTGGCATCTAATATATCTTTTGTCTTTTGCTCTTTGAAATATCGTTTTTGGCAACGTATGTATTTCGGCCATGTTGTATTTGTGCGTATTCGAAGCAAATGTCGAATCAAAAATATAACCTGTTATAATGTTATCAGATCTCAGAGAGACTCATTAACTTGACCAACATTTAAGAAATATTAACTACACAGCAGTAAGACGGCTTTTCATAAATATTATTATATTAAAATCAATATTAATTTCAAAGATTCACAGCTCATTTGGTTTTATTTAAGTTCTATTTTACAGTAGGAACTTAGTCTTTTGACTGCAACTTTTTATTGAAACGTTTCTGACGTAGAACTTCTTCATCGTATGCGTACTGAGGTGAAAACATTTTAAATATAATATTACTCCGTGTAATAATAAAATGTAAATTAACAATATCGATAAAGAAAAATCACACATAGATATAATATCATTTAATCCACCAAGCAGTAATTAGTAACATTATTAATGAGTGAGGTTATAGGGTGAGTAGACCAGTGTTATTAGAATCACAAGGAACATTTCCTTAGTCCTCAATGCTGGCGATAAATCGAACGGTTAAACTTACTCTGCCCATTTGACCACCACCTTCATATTTATTACTACTACTTATTATTTATAATAAAAAGGTTGAGTTTTTATAAATGCTATGCCGAATCGTATGCAAGTGCAGTAGCGAGGCTAGACTAGTTCGTGTATAAAAATGGAAGGCTGTTATTAGTGGCACGGTTCGTTAACATCAATTAAAGTTAAACGAATTATTCGACAACGCGACCGGATACAAACTTTTATTCGTTTCGAATGTGAGGTTTTGTCGCATTAAAAATACATCGATCTATTGATGGAACACAGTATGAGACAATTTAGGAACGAAACTTGAATTCCTAAAGTATTTATGATTTGAAAACATGTGGCGGTCACGGGACTTCAAGCAGATGCAAGCAATATTTAATGTCATTGAACACTTTTTTCTATTAATTAAGTTAAGTAAGTAAAGTAGTAAGGGTTGGTGGAATGCACACGTGGCAGAATTTTAGTGAAATTTGACACAGGCAGGTATCCTCACGATGTTTTCCTTCACCGTGAAGCACGAGATGACTTATAAACACAAATTAAGCACATGAAAATTCAGTGGTGTTTGCCCGGGTCTGAACCCACTATCATCGGTTAAGATTCACGCGTTCTAGCCACTGGGCCATCTCGGCTTAATTAAGTAGCATAACTTTAAATAAAAACAATTCATTTTATATATTATGTATCGGTTTTATTTATAAACATTGTATACGAGAAAAACACTGACTCTTCTCTTTCTCTCATCAGTTATTTGATATTTGTAAGAAGGAGACAGAGACTTATCTAATTGTAGTAAGTGTACCTACATTGTTTGTTGAAAGCATTTGCGTTGCGACAAATACTAACTAAGCATGTTTAGCGTTCCATTATTCTGAGCGAATTAATTACACCCGAGCTTAACAATTCAACAACGTCAATCCACTGAAATCCAATCAACGTTCGAAAGTTTATTTAACCCGAAATCCCAAAACAACACAAAACTCAATCGGCCTCGCAAAACTGGATTCCAAACGAAATGTGCTTTAGATATCCGCAACTATGCCCATCTTCTAAATGTCAGCTATCACTCACTGCCTAGATCCTATCATAATGCCTGGAATTGACAAGCTCCACAGAATATTCAACCTTATTTTGTTAATCGTAAAGTTTATTGTTGAAGTTTATATTCGTGGGTAGTTGTATATAAAGTGTGTGAGTTTTTGTCATCTAAATTGCATGCCATTTACAGCGTTATATGTTAGGGTTTTTTAAACGGCTCTGTGTTCTAGGGGACGATGAACTACGATATATTTTGTACAGATTTTTCTTAAGCAAACACTTATAATATAAATTGTTAAACGAATCAAGTGATATAATTTTTATTAATTTACCAAGCTTCTGCTCTAAATTTTTTGCATGTTGGTAAAACTATTGTTCTGAGGAGTTGTTTGGTTTAGTCCCGGCCGTTGAATTTCACCACCGCACATCGCGCCAGAACTCAAAATTCCATCCCCATCACCTCGATGTCTGGAAATCCACAACAGTGCGTTTCTTAAGGCATTTCCTGCCTCGCACAATCACACTGTGGAACCAGCTTTCGCCGGCGACTTTTCCGAACCGATATGACATAAAAACCTTCAAGAAGAGAGCGTACTCTTTCCTCAAAGGCCGGCAACGCACCTGCAAGTCCTCGGATGTTGCAGATGTCCATGGGCGGTGGTAGTCACTTTCCATCAGGTGAGCCTCCTGCTCGTTTGCCTCTTCTTACTCGTACAAAAAAAAAATATATATATCATAAATATTGCTTTTCTTAATTTACAAGTTTTAGCGAAATGACATTAACAAGAAAGTTAAAGATATTTTCAAGACTGCAAGATTTACAGCTTCATACTAAATAAACAAACAAAACAGCAGTACATTGTATTGTTGGGTTCCAGGCACAAGGCAAATGTAAGAGATGGTTAATATTTCTTACATCGCTAATGTTTATTGGCGATGTAAGATGTACCACTTACCAAAAGGTGGCCCACTTGTCCATCCGCCTACGTATTGCATAAAGAAGACAATAAAACAGAACTATTTATAGTCCATTACAATTATGGCAGGTAGAGTAAATAAAATAATAAAATTAACTTGAAATGACATAATTAGTTGAAAACTAAAATAATCTGGTTCATTATGGATTCGAGAAAACATGATGATTTCAATGTTGACGAAGTTTTTATCGGATATTTTGAAAGGAAAATATCGCGGTCATATGCACAAGCGATCCGCACCGGCGGTGGGCACCGCTGATTTTTTATAGGTTTAAGGCATATGGATATTTAAGGGACATAACTTCTTGTTTCCCAAGGTTGGTGGCGCATTGGCGATGTAAGCGATTGTTATCATCTCTTACAATGCCAATGTCAATGGGCGTTGGTGACCACTTACCATCAGGTGGCCCATACGCTCGTCCGCCTATCTATGCAATAAAAAAACATATGCTTGGCGCCGGTGAGTCCCACATACCCTCCTCACATCACGTGGGAAAAGGCGTAAATGCGTTTTTCCATCGAGCAAAAATGGATAAAAGTAAATTAATGTAAAAGATTTCTATTATAAAATGATTAATCATGAAATGTTTGAACAGGATAATAATTATCGCAGAGTTATTAGGAAATCGCATGAAATATGTAAATTTAAGGTTTGTTTATCTTTAGCCCATCAGCCATCGGTACATCGTACACACGTGCTTACTTTAACCAAAAATATTATGACTAAAATAACAAATATCATTTCTGAATTCGTATCGCAAGTTGTAATTAACTGAAATCATGGCATCGGACCGCAAGCACGCATGTCGAATTGTATCGTATTATTCGCCACGAATCACTGCAATTGATCGCCGATAGCTATAATAGCTCATGTAATTTATATGTAATTATAATGACCATATACCAATAATCTCTCGGTAGCTGACGTTAAATTTCATATTGAAATTTTATCCTCGTACATAAATATTTTAAATTTCGATACAAGCCCGTGTATCCCGTGATGGTGTTTTTTAATTAACATTGTTATGTTGTTATCGTTATACCTTACATTTTTTTTATTGTTTAGGAAGGCGGACGAGCATATGGGCCACCTGATGGTAAGTGGTCACCAACGCCCATAGACAATGGCATTGTAAGAAATGTTAACCATAGCTTACATCGCCAATGCGCCACCAATCTTGGGAACTAAGAAGTTATGTCCCTTGTGCCTGTAATTAAACTGGCTCACTCACCCTTCAAACCGGGACACAACAATACAAAGTAGTGCTCTGGAGATGACTCATTTAATTATATATTTTAAGAAGGTTGACAATATAAAGCAAATGCGCGACCTGATGATTGTCACCGACGTTAAATAATGTGATATCAAAAATATTCCTTATTCAATTAGACTTTTATTAGAAATACTAGATTATAAATTAAACAGTATTAAATAATATAAATAAAGGAAACCTAACCGGTTTGAAATGTTGATTTAATCGTAAAACCGTATAAGAAACTTAGTAGTTACTTTTCTCCGCTAATGATGTTTTTTCTATGGTAGAGCTTTGTGCAATCTGTGGGTATCATACGATAGATAGATATTCTACTGCAAAACAGCAGTACTTGGTATTGTTTTGTTCCGGTTTGAAGGATGAGTGAGCCAGTGTACCTAATTACAGGCCCAAGGGACTTTATATATTCGTGCTCAAGGTTGGGGTGCATTGGCGATGTAAGCGATGTTTAACATTTCTTACAATGCCTTTGTTTATGGGCGTTGGTGATCGTCCGCCTACCTATACTAGATAAAATATGCAATTAGTAATTAAATAAAATAATAATTACATTCATATTATATCCTGCCTGTAAATCTAGTATAGATTTTCTAGCCATGCTTTTTATCATTTGTACAGTCTAGTATTTTGTTATAATATTGTAACTTAAATTTTATTATAATTACTTTTTATTTAAAATACATACTATTAGCGCGCAATACTTGTATAAAATTGACAATTTGAAATCGTATTTGCATCAGACATAATTATATAGAACTATAATCAATGTAGATCTTAAAATAATACTTAAAATAACACAAAAATAAAGTTTTTTTTTAAATTATTATGGACTTAATAACTACTAAACAGACTGTAATAAAACAAAATGCTACTAATAATGTTATATTTCTATTTGGTATATTATTTATTATAAATATAAGAACCATTCAAACATTTATGGATACTAAAATAATATAAATAAATAAATAAAACTACTTAACAACTCAGTATTAATTTAATCTGAAAATTTGCGATCACGCGTCGGGTGAGATAACAACACGATCGACTGTAATTATGTAGACCGTTATGTACAGATCTTTACATAATATATATGTACTATACTGCTAGCTGTGACAGCGGTTTCGCTTAAGTTAAATTTGAATTATAAACTGTAATTATTTTATAGACAGAGTTGAGGTGGATGATCAAGGATGTCTTGTGAAGTCATGTTTTATTCTTTACCATAGTAAGCTTTAAGCTCTAAGTAATTTTAACCCTCTATTGCGCTTAATAATAAACTCGTGTTAGAGAGAAAAAAGTAGCCACATCGTTGGCCACTGACCACACGTGATGCGCTGATAGCAATTGTATCCCTACGAAGTAAGGTTCATTTTAAAATATAGTAAACTTGATTGTAATACACTACCAAAAGTATGTAAGTGTTTTTAATTATTGGGTAATGTTATTTTTAAATGCTAAGTTAATAGGATTAGATTACTTAAGAAATGGTTAATTTATTTATTATCCACTATTTGTAACAATTTTTAATCGGATGGACTATTTCTTTATTAAATTTAGGCTTAACCCAGCTTTAATAAATAAAAGGACAAATAGCCTCCTCTCCTCTTGAGAGTCTTTAAGAATTTAGATGCGCTTTGATGAATTATACTCATGTGAAAGATTTTCATACAACACATGCGTTTTTGTTAGATGTTTTTCTTCCCGCCGAGCACGAGATGAATTATCAACACAAATTAGACATACGAGTATATAAGAATTTAAAGGTCGAAAACGCGGATTTGAAGTCGCAATCATCGGTTTAGATTTACGCGTTCTAGCCACTGAGCCGTCATCTCCATTTAATTAAAACTATATATAAACAACTAAGATAAAACTTATAGTACGCAATCGACACTGGTTGTTCGTATAAAATAAGATACAATTTATTTTACCAAGGTATTTCGAGAATTTACAATCCAAATAATAAAACTTACTAATATTTTTAGCATTTTAAACCCAACAAAGGGCACAAAGTCTAGACTTAATAGATAACATTGACGATCTATAAGACATAACGTCTTTAACTAAAATATAAAAGGTATATTTTCGTTAAATGAAAATATTATACACCAAGTATTCAACTATGCTACTACACTGAACTTAAAATGCACAGAAAATCATTTCCAAACTTATAGACTTAGAATAGAATAGAATATGCTTTATTGTACAACACATATATGATGAGGGAAATATACAGTTATAAATACTATTTAAGAGCAGTATTATGTACAAAGGGCGGTCTTATCGCTTAGCTAAATTGGTTTGTTGATGAACTTAGATATTTATAAAGAGTAAGACGTTCTTACGTTCTATTTTATGATAAGTGGTTATGCTCACATTTATGATAAGCAAAATGCAGACTTATGATTATTGCCAAATTTAATTGTCACTTTAAACTTAAGCGAAGTATGTTCATTTCATACATTACATTTGTGCTTTAATCATGTAAGCTTACATCTCATTTGCGTCCTGGTCAAGATCTTAAAGCTCTGCACGTCCTTCGTGGTAACTATAAACTTGATCTTTTTTAGTTCATTGTTTTAATCTATTCTGTTATATTGTATCTGCATAATATAATATATTCTAATATCATTTTTTTTATAATATATGAAGGCGGACGATCAAATGTTCTACCTGATGGTAAGTGGTCATCAATGCCCATAGACATTGGCATTTTAAGATATATTAACCATCGATTACATCGCCAATGCGCAACCAACCTTGGGAACTAAGATATTATGTCTCTTGTGCCTGTAATTACACTGTCTCACTCACACTTCAAACCGGAACATAAAAATATCCAGTACTATTGTATTGCGATAGAATATCTGATGATTGGGTGGTACCCACCCAAACGAGCTTGCAGAAAAAAGATCATATCAACATTTTTCTCATTAGACTCGTAAATCCTTATGAATTAGCTTTATTAACCGACTTCAAAAAAAGGAGGAGGTTATCAATTCGTCTGTATGTTTTTTTTTTTTTTTTTTTTTTTTTTTTTTTTTTTTTATGTTTGTTACCTCATAACTTTCGACTGGGTGAATCGATTTTGATGATTTTTTTTTTATTTGAAAGGGGTTGCTTCCCATGGGGTCCCATTTTTTTTTAGTCCAGGTTTGACAATGGAATCCATGAGAAAACCATATAAGTCGTAAATTTGCATGAGGTATGTGCGCGACAAATGGACGAATAACTCAATATCACGCCAACCGATTTCGATGATTTTTTTTTATTAGAAAGAGTATACTTCAAGGGTTGTTTGATGATAGTTTGGTTAAATTCTGATTATAGGATCCATGACAAAGTAACGGAAATCTTCAATTCTTAGTAGCAAATTAACGATACACGGCCGAATCTTTTATAGGCTATCTAGATTTATTATTCACCTACCATAACATCGTTATGATCAAGTAATTATAGTACTATTGTAAAAAACACTTCTTTATATACCGCCAATAGTTTTCGCAGCGCACGCGAAATAATAACTTTTATAGGCAACAGTTTAATACGTTAGGTTACATTGCACCATTTTAAGTAGGGATCTATAAGTTTTTGAAAATATAATAAAGCCTATATTACTCGGTAAAGACGTAGCTTTCTAAGGGTGAAAGAATTTTTAAAATCGGTCGAGTAGTTTTTGATTTAAATCGTAATAAAAAATCAAACAAAAATCAAATCTTTCCTCTTTATAATATGAGTTATGCATGTAAGCATTAGTATATATGTATATGTTTGTAATTGAAACATATTTGAACATCTCCTAAAAGTTGAGACCAAGTTTGAAAATTATACATATATATATATATAGAATCGTATAAGTACTCTTATAAACATGTTATGTTTATGTATGTTTATATATTAATTACTAGTGTTTTTCCCGCGGTTTAACCCAAGTAGTTACCGTTCCCGTGGGAATATGGGGACAAAATGTAGCCTATGTTACTCCTTGATAATGTAGCTTTCCATTGGTGAAAGATTTTTTTAAATCGGCTTAGTGGTTTAGGCGTGAAAGCGTCACAAGCAAACTTACTTTCGCATTTATAATATTAGTTAGTATAATATAGATACTTCTCCTTTTTTTTAATATACAGACATTCCGTCATATTTTATGGTGAAGAATGGTATAACACAACATCTATAAACGAACAGTTTATTTAATTATTACTAGAAATAATTATTTGATTATGTTATGGCTGCCCAACACCCCACCAACTAAATCTATTTAATCAAAACATGTTAATTTATATTCATACATTAGTTAACCATATTAACTAATATTTATTAATTAAGTACCAAAATACATTTTTCTTTACGTTTCACTGTTTTAGATTAATATATTTAAATAATAATATAAACGGCGCTGTCTCATATGAGCTGCACGTTTAGAAGGTCTACCCATATTCTACAAATTAGTGAGTGTACTTCAGATTCACTAAAAATCGAAAAATAAATAAAAATTTTAACAAAACAAAAACCGACTTCTTAAAAAAATTAATATGCACTAAAAAGTAAAAAAATAATTGCGTATTCTTCTATAATTTGATAATTAACTCACTATTTTCTACTCATCAATATGTAGGTACGAATGTGTTGTGTGGTTGATAATTTATTTACAATTATTGTTATTTTTGGAGTCGATGTCAGCTAAGGAAACACTATAATATACCTAGCAATAATAATACGGGAATCTTTTAAAAACATACACATTACAAATTGACTTTTATTCGCTTCGTTAAGTTGCGCGTGCGACACAAGCACATCTCACCTACAACTATGTATGTAGTTATAAGCCCACCTTGGCTGACATCGACTCCAAAAGTAACAATAATTGTAAATAAATTATCAACCACACAACACATTCGTACCTACATATTGATGAGTAGAAAATAGTGAGTTAATTATCAAATTATAGAAGAATACGCAATTATTTTTTTACTTTTTAGTGCATATTAATTTTTTTAAGAAGTCGGTTTTTGTTTTGTTAAAATTTTTATTTATTTTATAATTAGTATTAAACAAACACACTCATAACACACATATTCAATTTTAATTTAAATAATAAAAAAGCAATGATTGTCAATAGCATTCGCGTAGAGCAATCAGATGTGAAAATAAAACAACCTTCGTCAAGCCTACGACCCTTGAGGTTTGATAGCGAAGTACAAAAGTCGAGTATTAATACAACTTTTAATGGAAACTACCATACTGCGATACTGAGCCCTCGGGGACTGACCTCCGTCATCGGCTCGATATAGGTCATTATTTAAATTTTATGCTAGCTATTTTTATGATTTGTACCGTTCGATATTTCTATGCGGTACTGTCACTACTAATAAGACTGTTGATTCTCAGTTGCGGTTAAATCACTTTGATCGATTCGATGAAATTTGGTATTATACATGCTTGAACCTCAAGTATTAACACAAAGGCTATTTTATACCTTACGCCTACAAACAAAGATGCCAAGATGGCCCAGTGGTGAATCTCAACCGATGATCGTGGTTCAAACCCCGGCAAGCACAACTGATTTTAATGTGCTTAATTTGTGATTATTGTGATTATTATTCATCTTGTGCTTCACAGTGAAGGAAAACCTCGTGAGGAAACCTGTATGTGTTAAATATCACTTAAATTCTTTCAGATGTGTATTCCATCAACCCGCATTGGAGCAGCGTGGTGGAATAAGCTCCAAAACCTTCTCCTCAAAAAATGAGAAGAGGCTTTAGCTCAGCAGTGGGGCTTTTAAAGTACAAACAAAAGGGTAAAACCCCGGAAAAAACTAGTAACTTATAAATGTAGCCTTATTACACGCGAAGAAAGAAGAAGGAGTGAGTCTAATATAAGTCACAGCCTAAGTAATATATTTATTCCAAGCAAAGTTCATGAGGTAAATCTTGCAACATATTTCTGAACGGGGTATAGCTCGATTACTTTAAATTTAAATTACTACAATATAATATACCAACCGTAAATGACCTACAGCTGGTCAAAGGAAAACTATCAAGTTAAGGAAAAGTTATATTTCATTCCTTCATCGTATGTATACGTGTCAGAATTTAATCCAAAACATATTTCCTCCTTCCTACGATGCAAAGTTTTCTTTCGGAGTTGATCTCGAAATTACGAATTAAAAAAAATGGTTGTCTGTAAAGTCGGTTTACGACGGACGATAGTTTAACGTGACAACGTCATAACAAAACATTGATGAAATTACTGCAATCGAGTGAAAGAGAGATAGATGCGGCGCAAGCGTACAATCAGCGTAACGGGACAATGAGCGTAACGGGACAATTTTTCGTGCATGCGGCCAGCGTTCATCGATTTATTAGACGTTGTCACGTCAAAACGTAATCTTTGTTTTTAGGAGGGAAAGAGGTTACCTGGAATATAACAATTGGCCTTCATATTAGTATTTTACAGTTTACCAATCTTCTCAAATTTGTACGAAAGTAAACTGGTAATGATTTTAAAAACTGCATTAGTATCACCATTAGATTATACCATGATAACTCTTAGATTATTACCTTTTTTATTACGGTAGGGACAAGACAGATAACTAACCTAGAAATAAAGCAAAACATATCATACAAACAATGAAATATGTAATTTATGGAAGAATTATTGTTGAGTATTGCGCAGAGGATCCAATATTGTGTGTAACAATATAAGATAAAATAAAAAACCAACTCCTTAAGTATTCAAAAGTAAGCCTGTTCTTTTACTTGGTTATGAAATAAACGTAGTGAGAAGTTTAAACCTACACATTCTGTTAAAATTTCTAAGACATCTGTTACAACGTTGAGCAAAACTTTAAATAATTTTCCTTACAGAAACTTACGAAGCCGTGGAGCGTGAACATGAAAACATTTTTCATGTAAGGCATATATATAAAAAAAGTAAGTATTAAAATAATGTGAATGTGCCGCTGCTGGGCTAAGGCTCACTTTTACGAGGCTGACATCGATTTCAAAAATAACAATAATTGTAACTACATCAGCCACACAACACATTCGTACCTACATATTGATGAGTAGAAAAAGGTAAGTTAATTATCAAATTATAGAAGAAAACGCAATTTATTTTTTATTTTTTATAGCATATTAATTTGTTTTTTTTTTTGAAGTTGGTTTTTATTTTGTTAAGGAAAAGCTTTGGAGCTTATTCCACCACGCTGCTACAATGCAGGTTAGTGGAATACATATGTGGCAGAATTTCAGTGAAATAAAGATACATGCAGGTTTCCTCACTGTTTCCCTTCACTGCGAAGCACGAGATGATTTATAAACACAAACTAAGCACGTAAACATTGAGTGATGCTTGCCCAGGCTTGAATCCGAAATGATCTGTTAAGATTCACGAGTTCCAGTTAAAGGGACTCCTCGGCTTTTTTAAGTAACAATCTCTCTTAACTAATCAATCATCTAACCAAAAAATTAATTAAAAGTCACGGGGATATATAATCAGTGGAAGGGACTGTCTTAAAACTTGTGAAAGCTATTTCTAAGCAACGATAACATTCATATAACGTTTTTCAAAAAATAAAATATATTTCTCGAAGTAACGAAAATCTCAGCACTAAAATAAATAAACAAAACCAAAACTGCAAAGGATAATCTTGAATTATTATACGGAGCTGACTCAAGCCGAAATCAATTTTTAGATTATTCGCAACGAAAATGCAGAAATATTATATTTTCGTACTAGATGCGGTAACAAATGGAATTTATTGCTTAAGTTATTACTAAGTACATACGAACAATAAATAAAAGAGAAACATATATTATATAAGATAACAAATCTTCTTTCAATATTTATAATTTAATCTAAATTTGTTAATAGTAAAGTAGTCCAATAACAGCCTGATTTATTATTGGAAAATGGAAATTCTAGCATTAATATCTGAAATATAATGACGTCACTGCGTCAACTATAAAGTCTTGAAAACTCTCATCTAACCTATATAGTGAATGAATAGAATTCTCTATTGAGTCAGGGTTGAGGGTTACTACCTATTATTATTAGCAACTTGTAACAAGTTTTGAAATTCGAACGTAAAAGAAAAGTTAAAATTAATTAAGTTCAAAAACAACTTCGATACCTCGGGCGTCCTATGTGCTCGAAGAATTTTTAATTTGATTAATAAATATTTAATTATCTTTTTGCTTCCTATGCGGGAAGGGTTTGACTTATTTTAATATATATGTACAGATAGACGATGCTTCACTTTGCGTGGTTCCTATCGGAAGTGACGACATTGTAGAATGCCGAAAGAGTCTTCTGTGAGATGTTCATGATTCAGAAGGAGGAGGTAATGGATGGAGGTCGGAGGTCGGATGTCGTCTTTTAGCTTATTTTTTTTTTTTTATTGCATAGGAAGGCGGACGAGCATATGGGCCACCTGATGGCAAGTGGTCACCAACGCCCATAGATATTGGCGTTGTAAGAGCTGTAAACCATCTCTTACATCGCCAATGCGCCACCAACCTTGGGAACTAAGATGTTATGTCCCTTGTGCCTGTAATTACACTGGCTCATTCACCCTTCAAACCGGAACACAGCAATAACAAGTACTGCTGTTTTGCGGTAGAATATCTGATGAGTGGGTGGTACCTACCCAGACGAACTTGCACAAAGCTCTACCACCAAGTATGTATGAAGTAAGTATGAAGCTTATTCTTAATTAGGAAAAAAATGGCATCTTTTTGAAGTTTAATATACTTGTGCTCTATCATATAGAATATTACTTTTCCTACATTGTGTAGTCCTAGTAGAAATAAGCCATGTATTATTGGCTTGTCTAGTCATTCGTGTACGTTAATCGATTTTCTTTGTATATTTATTACTTTGAGGACTGTTTAGAAGGAACAAGTGTATTATATATGTATGTGTCGAAATCTTCTCCTTGTGATTATGCTACTGAATATTAGTAAAGTAAAGTAAAGTAACAGCCTGTGAATGTCCCACTGCTGAGCTAAGGCCTTTTCTCCTTTTTTTTTGAGGAGAAGGTTTGGAGCTTATTCCACCACGCTGCTCCAACGCGGATTAGTGGAATTCACATGTGGCAGATTTTTTAGTGAAATTTGACACATGCAGGTATCACGATGTTTTCCCTCACCGTCAAGCACGAGATGAATTATAATCACAAATTAAGCACTTGAAAATTCAGTGGTGCACGCCCGGGTTTGAACCCACGATTATCGATTAAGATTCACACGTTGTAGCCACTGGGTCATCTCGGCTTTTAACTGAATATTATTATTCTAGAAATATACTCTAAAAATGCTGCAATAGGTGTCACGATGTTTTCCTTTTGATCATGAGATATTATAATAAAATCGTTGATTCTCGTGTTCAATTCACAAGACCATCTCGACTCAATTTTCATCTCAAACGCTAATAAAAATTGGAAAAATAATTTCAATCCAATAAGATCTACAACGAAAAAAAACGGCATCGTTAAGTTATCGAGTGTAGTTGGCACCGGGCTCTAGTTTTCGACGTGCAAAGTTTTACGTTTATTTTTCTTATTAAACGTCGTTCATTGCCTCTTGTCCCGGCGAGCGCTGTTGTGACGTCACTCTGATTGGTTTTACTTCTAGTTTTATAGACAACGAAGTTCTCAGCGCATTTTCTTAGGTGACCTGGTTGATATCTAAAATGGCGGATTTGCATTCTTTTTTTTTATCGCTCTCGTCTGAAAACTTTGGGTTTTATTTATTTATAAAATGAATACGGTTTGTTTTAACGTCAATTCATATTTGAAAAAATAGACGTCTGTGATTTTATTGACATACGAAATTATATATTGACTTAGCTTCTTGTTAGCCAGTATAGTTACAGGCACAAGGGACATAACCTCTTAGTTCCCAAGGTTGTTAAGCGATGGTTAAAATTTCTTACGACGACAATGTCTATGGGCGTTGGTGTCCACTTACCATCAGGTGTTCCATTTGCCTACCTAAAAGCTCTGATAAAGTCTGTGATTTTATAGCCGAGCCGGTTGGCGTGGTTGGTAGGTTTTGATTGATATAATTATTGTGATTAAATTACTAAAATTAATATCATGATTAAAATATGTTCGTATCTTTAATATTTATTGCGAATTAAATAAATAGATTGCCTATTGTTAGCGGTCACTGCCCCATCAGCACTATCTTCATCGTCGAGTCTATAAAGCTCGTTGCCATAGTATGTTACCTCTTTCACTTCGCTTGATTCGTTCGGACTTCTCTCGTATTATTTACATTTAAATAAATTAAACTAGAGATTCAATAATATTAATTTCATACTAGTGATCGCCCAGTGGTCGAAATTCGACCATAATTTATTTAAATTTTAAGTTTGAATGTTATTAAGGTCAAATTCTCTATTAATAAATAAATAAAATATCCTGGGACATTATTCCCACACGGCCATCTGATCCTGAAGTGAATACAACCAGTAATTACAACCAGACTCAGGACAAACGGACATGTTCATGCACATAAATGTCTGTCCTGGGTGGGACTCGAACCCACGACCTGGTAAGGAAGGGTATCTACCAACCACACCAACTGGCTCGTCAAATCGAAATATAAACCTAAATTAAGCACATGAAACCTGGATTAGAACTCCTAATCACCGGTTAACGTTCACTTGTTCGACTGAGTCACCCCAGCCCCATATTATATGTAAATAGCTAAAACGCTAATATTGTTATTTAAGACGTCAAATGGAGGACAAGGGCGAAGTTTCTCAACGTATTCGTAACCATAAATTGTATAGCCGAGAACGCGGCCTGCTAATAATTGTATAAGTTTTGTCTAATTACTTTTGTCATTGTGGTACGCGTACACTGCTACCTGGTGCAAATATATTTTAATATACCCGATTTTTTTATATTTCAACTACTAATTGCAGTAAAAGAACTTATTTTTATTATATTTTAATTATTATCGTATATATTTTTTTCTTTTTATTGCTTAGGAAGGCAGACGAGTGTATCGGCCACCTGATGGTAAGTGGTCACCAACGCCCATAGACATTGGCATTGTAAGAAATGTTAACCATCGCTTACATCGCCAATGCGCCACCAAACTTGGGAACGAAGATGTTATGTCCTTGTGCCTGTAATTACACTGGCTCATTCACCCTTCAAACCGGAACACAACAGTACCAAGTACTGCTGTTTTGCGGTAGAATATCTGATGAGTGGGTAATACCTACCCAGACGCGCTTGCAATAAGCCCTACCACCAAGTGAAATAATTAAGATAATATAGTTCAAACAAATTAAAATCAACAAAATATCAAGTTAATTTTAAGAGTATGTATTGTTGTTACTGCAGTGTGCACTGACCCATACAAGCAAACTTTTGCGTCTTCGTTTGGCAATAGTCCAATACGACGTAATGTGCCCGAGCCTAACGAATGAAAGTCAAGTTGCGCAGTTACAGTGGACGACCATCCTAATTATTGCACGTGCATGCCACAGATAGCCAAAGTTTGCCATTCATTTGTGGATTTAACTTGACATTACTGGCCGGAATTGTAGCAGAACCTTATTAAATTTAAATATAATAATATGTTATACAAACTTATTAATTTATACTTTTTTGTGTATCGCCTGTGAGACGAATTGGTTAGTCGTGTTCAGTAAAATTAAAAAAAATACTTAAATGTCATTTATAGTACAGAATGTTCTTTTTCTATTGCATAGGTAGGTGGCCCATATGGCAACCTAATGATAAGTCACCAACGCCCATCGACAATAACATTGATAGAAATGTTAACCATCGCTTACATCGCCAATGCGCCACTAACCTTGGGAACTAAGATGTTATGTCCCTTGTATCTGTAATCACTGGCTCACTCACCCTTCTAACTAGAATACAGCAACACAAAGTACTGCTGTTTTGCGGTAGAATATCTAATGAGTGGGTATATATGGAACGAAAAATAAAAATATTTAATTATCAAAGGAGAACCAGCAAGTAATGTAAAGCGAATATATTTTTTTCGATTTAATAAAGGGAAAAATCTAAATTAAACTTAATACTAATAATATTGAAAAAGCATGCAAAACTCTTTTTATCGCTGAAGTATTGAAGTATAATTGTATATTCCATACAACCCCATAAAAAGCTGATAAACGACACATCGATCAAGTACTATTAATATATACATGTATACATATAGTATAAATATTTATTCTCTATCATTGGATTTGACTTAAATTTTAACTTTGAGATATCTCGATTATAATGGCTTATGGCTGTCGTATATGTTTTAAGTCAATATATAACATTTCGAATACTTAGAACAGTTCTGAGTCACCTAGACATAATATTTGATATCCTAAGAGTATCCTAAGAAACAAACCAATACTCGTTTGATAACCAAAAAATCATCCCAAAAATTAAAAACACGTCAAATAAAAAAACAAAATCATTTCCATAAATAAAATCATAATAACAATACCGCAATCCTTTCAAGCAGAAACGGATCGTAATTAGCGGCCTTCAAACAATGAGAATTATAAAATACCCATTTCAAAAATATATCATTCGTACCGTTCTAAAAGCAGGAGGTATTTTCGAATGAATGAACCGCAAAGGGACAAAAGACCGAACCGTTCATATGAATAAGTATATGTTATGAGTATAATGTTGGTTGAATGTGATTAGTTAAAGTGAATTGATGCGAATCCTTGAAGCAATGACAAATGGAACCTTACAGTTTTTTTTATACGTTTTGACGTGACAACGTCTAATAAATCGATGAACTCTGGCTGCATGCACGAAAATGTGTCCCGTTACGCTCATTGTCCCGTTACGCTGATTGTACGCTTGCGCCGCGTCTCTCTCTTTTTTACTCGATTGCAGTCATTTCATCAATGTTTTGTTATGACGTTGTCACGTTAAACTACTTTACAGACAACCATTTCTTTTTTTTAGGTTGGGCGTATGAGCCAGTATGTTCTCATAACTAGTCAATTTGGATATCGAAAACTATGACCATAATATACATCTTTAGCTTTGGTAAACAATGAAAATTTTCTTTGGGCAAAAATACAAATTTCTTGCACAGCAGAATTAACAATTTAAACTTAACAAACAACGGCTTACACATTTCATGGACCATACATATAATTAATTAATTATATATCAAATACTTACCTCAATTCCTTATTGTAAACACTCACCTGTAACAGTTAAAGTTTAAATGGCGAAGTTTCAAATTTTAAAATGACATTCACCCGCGCAACCATAGAGTCGAGACTGTTTTTTATCTAAGGAACGAATCGACTGAAGTCCTTGTACGGTTGCCTACCAATTTTTTATCGTTACGCTGAGGCGTTAAATTTTTTAGAAATATAATAGATACGGAGCGTTTGCCACTTGTCTAGGGCCCCAGCTCGACACTGTGAGATATATTAAACATTCCTTAGATTGTCAATACGCCACCAACCATAGGAATTAAGATGTTTATGTCCCTTGTGTGTCGTTATACTGGCTCACTCACCCTTCAAACCGGAGCACAACAATATTAGCTATAAACCTAGTTACTCATGAGTAGAACGATATATTATTTATTTTCTTACACTACGTCTATTGTCGAAAAAAAAACTAATTTCAAATTTTCCTTGGAGCCTCATTGCAGAAAAGTTTTAGCAAAATATATAAATACGCGTAGTTATAATTTATCAAGTTCGACCAGTATTGGCGCGAGTGAGATAAAATCCCGATTTTTTATAAATTATACGATAATATAACTTAATACTCTAGTGTTAGGAATCTAAAACGCGGCCGTGTCTCTGACCGCCATACAAATGTGCAAATACCAAATTATTAAAACAAGCTATATTCACGCCAGTACACATTTGAATATTGTGGATTTGTGGTAAAATACCGTATACGCAGACACTTTCTCTCTCTCTCTCTTACATGCATAAAGGTTATTGCTTAAATATTCATAAATCTTTGCCAAAATTTAATTTTGGAAAAGTCAATCTATGCATATAATATGCATAATAATATACATACAATATTATTTTTTGAGCCAATTTTAATACAAGTTATTCATAAATCATTAATTATTTCGTAATGTGTATGCGAATAGCATGTTCGCCCATGAAATATGATATAATCTTCAAAGTGGTGGTTTAAAGCTATAACCGACCACACACCAAAACACTTTTAAGGCCCCATAAAACATCTCTCACCGCGATATAAATTATGACATAAACTATGTAATATTATTGCTCATCTTCATGGCTTCACTATGATTAAGGGCTCTTTGATCAACCTCGTGATACAAGTTACTACATAGCTCTTATGAAGTAGAGATTCGTTTATATATTAAAAGCATATTAAATTCAATCTTGTCACGTCAATATGATAAACTTAAAGCTGGTTAAATTTTAATTTAAAATGTGTAGCTACTTATAAATTACAGTCCAGCCAGGTGAAATCACGCAGTACGCATTAATTATTTATTCAGCAACAGTTATTATGCAAGTCGATTTCTGTACAGTGTAGTAGTCATGATTATATTGTTATTATATAATTACTATCATGATAAAACAAAAAAAGCAATTATTCAGCTTTAACATTTTATTAGACAGGAGTTCGTATTTAATGGGAAATAAAATTCATGGTTCAATATATTCGATTTAAGTGTGAAAAATATATATTTAAAATAATCACTGCCTCGCTGGTCTAGTGGCTACAAGTTTGTTCACAGACACGGTGGTCCTGGGTTCAATTCCCTGGTCGGGCCAAATGTTATTGATTTTCTGGTGAAAATTTTCAGTAGCAGCCCGGAGTCTGGAAGTTGGGAGTATGTACACTCCCGTGCCTCGGAAAGCACGAACAGCTGTTGGCCCTGCACCTGAACTCTTTCAGGTCGTGTCAGACTGCCATCCCATCGGGTTATGAGAGTTAAGGAATAGAGAGTGCATCTGTGTTTGTGCACACACTTGTGCACTATAACCTCCTGCGCAGTTGGCTAATCTCCTTTGAGATTGGCCGCCGTGGCCGATATCGGTCTGGAGGACTATGATTTTATGATTTTACTTGCACAATGAAAAATATATTTTTTTAAAAGCCGATTAGCGTGGTTGGTAAGATACATGCTTTTCACGCAGCAGGTCGTGGGTTCGATTCCCACCCAACACAAACATTTGTGTGCATGAACATGTCTGTTTGTCCTGAGTCTGGGTGTAACTATCTATATATAAGTATTTATTTACAAAAGCAAAGTAGTATAAGTAAGTATATCAGGCCTCTGGTTTCCATATTACGAGCTCTGCTTATTTTGGGATCAGATGGCAGTGTGTGAATAATGTCCCAGGATATTATTATATACATATTATATATACTTACTTATTATTATAATTTATTAGTATACTTGGTGGTAGAGCTTTGTGCAGGCTCGTCTGGGTAGGTACCACCCACTCATCAGATATTCTATCGCAAAACAGCAGTACTTGGTACTGTTGTGTTCCGGTTTGAAGGGTGAGTGAGCCAGCGTAATTAAAGGCACAAGGGACATAACATCTTAGTTCCCAAGGTTGGTGGCGCATTGGCGATGTAAGCAATGATTAAAATATCTTACAATGCCATTGTCTATAGGCGTTGGTGACCACTTACCACCAGGTGGTCTAAATGCTCGTCCGCCTTCCTATGAAATAATAAAAAAAAAGAATACTCAATTACATATTTTAAGTCTTCAGAAACAGCGAAAAATTTATATGTGTTTTAAGTGTTATTTTTGTAAACTTTTTACAAAACTAACAAATAAATATTTTTCCCGTCTATCTATCACACACAAGAGTTTTAAAATATAATTGACGAATCGCTATTTTACAATAGGCTTTAAAAAAAGGAGTTGGTTTTATGTTCGATGCCGTTTTTTGTTTTGTTCCGTTTTTTATTGTTTTCATTGGGCTACAGTATATTTCATACTATGGGTAATGAAAATCTAACAACGATAACTTTTTAATTTCTACGCGTTATAAGTATATTTGTTATATTATAAAAACATATGCATAAATAACTATACTAATATCATAAATGTGAACGAATCATGGCTAAATCTCTGAAACAATGTTGACGACTGATCCTTCACAAACAAGCGGGCGAAGCCATGGACGAAGACTAGTTCTATATAAAAAGAGATATTAAAAATCTTATTCCATAGAAGCTTTATGGCTTCTTTTCTAATTCAATATTTCTTTACTTCAGTGCCGATTTATTGAAAAGAAAGCAATATGACTTTTAAAATACCTTAAGAAACTTCAATACGACAGTAAAATTAAAATATAGTATTTTTAGATTATTTTCCCGAAAAAAATGTGAAAAAAGTATGTCTGTGTGTATTTCGATTATAATTAAATTATTCGATGACGGGTTTCAATCGATTTTTCGTCAGAACTAGCAACCTAACCCGATTTTGTAAAAGTGAAATTTCAGCTGAGCAAAAACAAAAACTTCAGCCGAAGCTTACGTTGTAAAATAAACCTAACTGCATTGCTAGCCAGTCAGGACAAACGATTTTATAAATTAAATGAATATAAATTTTATCAACACGAAATCGGTACACTTCGTAATTGTCGGTTATAACATTTCAGAAACGAGTGTGTCTGCTACACGTCTGAAAAATACTACCACCTTCACTTTCAAAGGCCGGTAACGAAGCTGCAAGTCCTCGGGTGTTGCAGATGTCGATGGGCGGTGGTAGTCACATTCCACCAGGTGAACCTCCTGCTCGTTTGCCCCCTCGCACATAAAAAAACCTTGGTAAGGGTTTTTTTTTGGCATAATAATAAATTGTTAGTCGATTATGAATTTAAGCCTAGAGCAGGAACGGCTGTAACTTCTTGATCTAAATATTATTTTTGTAATAATCCGTGAGTATACTAGCATGTTTCGAAAGAAAATCTGCAATGTGTTGAACCAGTACCTAGAACAGCCTTAGAAGGCTTTTGATTAGGATAGGGAAAAATACAGTTATTTTTGGAACGAAATTCTTTTACATGGCTTACAGTAGAGTGAAATGGCAGTGGCGTGAGTAACGAAATATCGTTCATACTTGCCTACCACATTGATTGAGGTGTTTTTCGTGTGACAAAATTACAGTAATATAATCAATTAAAATCTACATTTTAAAACACGGCTTGAGTCGAAAAAATATTGCACGGAACTTGGTTCCTGCCGGGGGTCCCCCGACCGCACAATTTTTTTTAAAATAAATTGTGACGTCACGTTATTCAATGGCTTTTTAATATGCTTGAAATAATTATCTGATTAAAGACTCAGTGCCGTCGTTCATTCTTGGAATGTCGGTCTCTTCGCTCAAAAGACTTTCAAGTTTAAAATTAATTACAGATCGAATCAATTTACTGTGAACTATTGCTCAATGAGCGAATTAAACGAAAAGCGATTTATTTGTTAAAAGCTGATCGAATTATGAAAATATGATTATATGTATTAGTGGTAATATGTGGTTTCGTCTTTAAACTTAGTGTTTTTATTAGATTTCTGATTTGCAGTGTAAAGATCAAATCAAAACAAAAATGAAATATATTATTTGTATAAGACTATTTACACTGAACTGATATTTATGATAATCTTTGTAGAAATGGGACCTTAGTTTTTGAGTCCTTGCATGGTTTAGGTGATGCATATACGCAGTTTAAAGTTTTTTGAAGTGAAAACTTCATTAGCCGCGTTGTGCACTTTTTTGTGATGGGTAAAAAAATGTTAAACTCGCGTCAGGTCACGTGACCCTGATTGAAAATTCGTAAGACGGAAGTGTTAAATTTTAATGTAATATAAATTGTCATGTTTGTATACTATAGCGCAATAAACGAATATTGTATTTTATGATTTATCACATAAATGATAGTACTTTTTACTGATAATAATTAAAGCAATTCGTGCAAAATTGTTCCCTAACCGTTCCAAAATATCAAAAATGCACAACGTTAATATTTAAGTTTTCACTTCTACTGACACTCCCGGAGTGCAACCTTTTGTTTTTTTTTTAATTACTTTCGTATCTTGCCTTACATCGATAGTCAATTTTGATACCACGATTTAAGTTATCAAAATCACAAGTTCAAGGTAAATTTCTTGTTTCTTTATAAATGTTGAACGATCCTATTAAATTAATTCATAACGACATTTTTATATGAAAACTTTATATTTATACTAACTCTAGAGGATATATTTTATTACTTGCGAGAAAACGAGTTTGAAAAGTTCAATGTATTCAAAAGTAATTACTGCCACTTAAGTGTTGTGATTCTTAAACTTATTTATTGAATAAACAGTCACAAATTATATGTGTCTTTTTGTGATTGTGATTATTAGTTGTATTTATATATATATATATATATATATATATATATATATATATATATATTATTTTAGTCATTTATTCTGTAATAGTGATGTATTCACTTAGAGCCAAATATTCGATATCTATGATAAGCGGCTGGCGTGGTTGGTAAGTTAACTGCCTTTTACGCCGCAGGTCGTGGGTTCGATACCCACCCAGGACAGACATTTGTGTACAAGTCTGTTTGTCCTGAGTCTGGGTGTGATTATCTATATATAAATATTTATTTACAAAAGCAAAGTAGTATATGTAAGTGTATCAGGTGTCTGGTTTCCATATTACGATCTCTGCTTAGTTTGGGATCAGATGGCCGTGTGTGAATAATGTCCCAGGATATCTAATAGGTCTATGAATTATCCTTACACAGAAAACCAGCAACCCTGGGAGTGACATCCTTTTTGTGTGTTATTATAAAACTAAGCGAACGATTTTAAAAAATCCTTCACCATTAGAAAGCTACATCTTTACCGAGTAACATAGGATATATTATATTTTCAAAAAAATTAGAGATCCATACCTAAAATGGAGCAATATAACCCAAGTCATTACTTGGCGTGCACTGAGAAAACTATATAAAAAAGCGGTTTATAAAAATTGTTCTATATAAATAGTACTACAATTACTTGATCATAACGATGTTACGGTAGGTGACTGAAAAATCTAGAAAGCCTATAAAAGATTCGGCCGAGTATCGTTAATTTTCTCCTAAGAATTGAAGTGTTCCGTTACTTTGTCATGGATTCCACAATCAGAATCTAACAAAACTGTCATCAAACTACCCTTGAAGTACATCCTTTCCAATAAAAAAAAATCATCAAAATCGGTTGGCGTGATATTGAGTTATTCGTCCATTTGCCGCGCACATACTTAATGCAAATTATTATTTACACCTAGCTTATATGCTATTCTCATGGATACCATTGTCAAAACTGCGCCAAATTTAAATGGTACCACACGGTAAGCACCTAACACTTAAGCACTTTCAAATAAAAAAAATCATCGAAATCGATTCACCCAATTGAAAGTTCTAAGGTAACAAACTCTATAAAAAAAGAAAAAGATACAGAAGAATTGATAACCTCCCCCTTTTTTTGAAGTCGGTTATAATTGAAGCTACTTTTGTTTTATTCTCATTTCTAATAATAATTCAACAGAAACTTCAAGACTGACATCTCTTAATTTAATAACGCGCTCCAGTCTTTTTCGTGTAATAAATTCTTTCATTGGTATGCTTTTTTTTAAATTGGAAATTGGGTCACCCTTCGGTAAGAGTTACTGTTGTCTATTAACATTAGCATAGGAATTAAGATGACAATGATGAATGCAATGAGTAGAGTCTTTGTAAGTAATTGGTAGCTATCCAGAACTCTTAGAAAATTTTACCATCGACTCCCATAATAGTTCAAGATAATTAGATATAATTATTTAATGGCGGTGTTTAGGCTGTGGCCAAAGGCTGTAAAGTAGTGGCTTAGTTTTATATTATATATATTATATAGTACAATGACTGCCTCGTTGTTCTAGTCACTAGACTCTAGTGGCTAGTTATAGGGCCGTAGACCCGGTGGTCCTGGCTTCAGTTCCTAGGTCGGGCCAATAAATAGTTATTGGGTTTTTCTGTCAGAAAATCTCTCTTGAGATTGTCCGCTGTGGCCGAAATCGGTCTGGAGGATCTTACTAGTACAATTGATTTTAAAAGATAATTCTCAATTAAGAATTGGTATGCCAAATCGGTTGAAAATTTGTTATAGTAAAGCTTGTATGTATACAAATACACTAAAAAGTTTTTGTTGTAGTCAAAAATACCTATTAGTTTTGATTTTACAGGCATTTAAACTTACGAAAATATCGAGTCCCGCTAACAGTCACGTGACCGCATGTGACGTCACCTTACAACGCTCCGCTTAGTAGCAAGTCGCCAAACGTAAGGCGACACCGTGCTGAGAGCGCGAGCGGACTGAGCGAGTGTTGTAAAATGACGCCACACCGAGTACGAGTCCGTATCGCACGTTTACTTCTATAAATCGGAAACTAATTGTGTTATCGAAGTAATTCCTTCACTTGTATTTTTTATTTTTGACAGAGAATATGGAAAGCTAATAATCAAAATTAGGTAACATTCTTAATTCTCAGACGAACCAATTAATAAATAGACCAATAAGGTGTTATTAAGTTAATTCTAAGTTGGACATATTTACGGTAAAATTAAAATAAAACACGTAAAAGGAGGCGAGCAATACAATGTATTTGCCTTTCGTACAAATCTATAGATGGAAATATCACTTTTGATACTTACATTTATTTTAGATACTCTCGAATATTCAAATAAATGAAGTAATAAAACTTCATTTGCCAGAGAGAAGTATGGGAGATTAACTAGTGATATATGAATTTTCCGCAAATAATTTTTCAGGGTTATCCACGAGTGGGACGTGAGGGATCCAGCTCTAACTTCGGACCCACGTGCGTTCCCTTTGAAGACCTTTCCTTTTATGGAACGCCAAAAATGTGAACCCTTTTAATTTTAGCGAACTATATGTGTTCAGAATATATTAAGGTATAAAGTGATAAATTCTTGTAAATTATTTGCATGTTTTAGTAAGGCGAATAATATTTGTAATTTAATGTTTTAATTAATGCACATAACTTCAGGTTTATCACTCAATAGCAAAGGTTACATTAGGCCTTAAGTTATGAACAAGAGATCTCATCAACTAGTAGTAGTAGAAGTGCAATCAACTCCAGTTACTCACCTTAAGAGAAGAGAGGGCTTTTGATTTGCAGAGGGATATTAACAGACTTGTAACTGCTACTTTTATTTCAACATGCTACTTTTACGCGAGTTGATGAATACACATGGAGCGGAATTTCATCATTTCAGTGAGATAGAAACCAAAATATTGTGAACTATGCAAGAACTCGGTAAAATGATTCCTGTATTCGTAAAGCGAGCGGAGCGTTGTTTGTGGAATTATTTTTAGAATTTCTCTTTCAAAATTCCTAGCTAGTCAGAGCTCTCGTTACAAAGGGTAATTTACAATATGCGCTATTCACATAATAAAATACATGGTTCGAATTTACTCCAAACATAGTTTCATTAAAATCACAGAGAGTAAGGTTTTATCGGCGACGTGGTTATTACGGCCTCGGTCCATGAAGATGAATATTGTCACTGAAGTATGTCAAGCTTCTTGATAAAAGATAAAAATTAACAGGATCCAAAACAAACAGAATCTGAACTCCTTCAGAAGTTCAGAGTCTCAAGAATGACGGCTTAACGCGCTTTCGGACATAGTAGTGTACGCACTGCCAACTACTAGACTACGAGACTAGAGAATGTATTGACAGAAAAACATAATCTTATTATATATTTTAAGTCACTAGGTCTCACTCAAACAAAACATGTTTTTCGTGGAAAAATGCATTTACGTATTTCCCCGACATGAAGATATGGAGGACACCCTGACTCGCTTCGCACCCGTGAACCCTGGACGGTCTCCACTCACTCTGGCTACCACTCGGAACTATAACACAGCGAGCAACTTTGGGTGGATTCCCAAGGCGGATCGCTCGCGAGAAGTTCACCGCCGTCCACGACACTCAGACAAACCTACACCACCTATATAAAATACTACATAAGCAATATAAAACTCAAATTAACCCTTGAAATTACTTATATCATGTGTATTACAAAAAAAAACACATATAGCGTACATACGTAATTAAATACAAAAGAAAACTTTTCGTCCAAAATATTTATATTAAAGCAGTTAAATGGCGCAGCGATCATCGCGCACAGAATTTGTACTACATAAATCTTGTTTTGTTATGTATTTAGTAAATGAAAATTTAAAAAAAGAACGTAAGAGTTTTTTTCACTTACATGCTCCATAACTTCGTTTCCCGTGTCAGCGCCATCAGATTACAGTGCGAACGTACGTTTTGCCGACGCGGATTAGCCGGCTTACGCTAAATTGTATACTGTGTTCAAAGTAGAGACGCTTAAGCTCGGTTTAATAAAACATTTTAAGTTTAATTTAAGTTTATTAATGAACAGCTGTGTCCACGCCTCCATCCGTGATGCTTGTACGTAAAAAATGTAGTGAAGGTCTTTTTAGAACTATTTTTTACAGATTAAAATGGTACCACGTATATTAACTTCAAACAATCAACAACACCTTGAACTTTTATGTGTTAGTGCATTTGTCGAAATTAAACCATCACCATTATTAAAACTTAAGGAAATTAAATTAAAAACTTGATTTTTGCCAATGTGTATGTAAATAGACAAAGACTTGATTGATTTTAATTTGGTTTATGTTCCGTAAATACACATTATAGGATTTTGTTTAAATTATTTTGGTATGAGTTAATTAATAATTATACTAGCTGATGACCATAATGACAGTAAATCTCCTTCTCTCAATGCCTTGTATATATAGATGTATAAGCAAGTAACTATTCGTTTTTTTTACGAAAAAAATAAATGTCATTTGTCATTACCATACGAGACATATTTCCATATTTCAAAACCTTCTTGACTTCATACATCGGTCACTGAATGTAATATTCATCAGTATTTATCTTCCTTGTAAAACAAACAATAAAAATATAATAATATAGACGTAATTCATGTTTTATTTGTTACTTTTTAATATATTCTCCTGAAGAACAGAATCGTTAAATATGTCTGTAATTCTGTATCACACTGTACTAACTTTATGTTAACAACTTGATGAGCGACAGAAGCATTCGAACGGTACACACGAAGCCGTCACCCCTGTTAAAATATTTAAAAAAAACGTATTCTAAATTACTATCTTTTATCTTTTTTAAAATTCTACTTCATTAATTTATATAGCGTAGGCGCTAAATTACGATGAAGAGGCTCGCGTATTCGTCGCCGTGGATTAACTGGCTTACATAAATTGTAAAACAAGGTTCGCTTACTAAACTGGTTCGCAGGACTTTATCTAAATTAAAATAAATTTTACTAACGGTCATTCCACTATTATCCTAATTAAGAATCGGAATTAGTACAAATATTAGAACAAGTAATATTTTATTTAATATATATTATTGATTACATGTAGTAAATAACTTAAAAAAATTTAGACACGGACGCACCACAAGTTTGAAATGGTAATTGTTAGGTGCTGTACAGATTTAAGATAAACTAAAAAAATACATAAAACTAATTTATTATGCTTTATATTTATTTTATAAGATAAACTACTATGCTTACACAAATAATTGGATTGCAGCATGCTAGTATACTTAAAAAAAACCCAACTTGATATTACAAAAATGATTCCAACAGCATAAATAAAACAATGAATGTCACAAACAAAAGTATGCCGAATTAAAATTTGTAAGGCAAAACACGGTGTAAACCAGAACACACTTAAAACATTCAAATTCATTAAAACAGTCACATAGAAACCACGTACACAGTTTTAACGAAGCAACATCTCAGTAACGCTGAAATTGTTTACTCTACAAAACAAACACTAAACTCGAGACAAACTAAATAAAACGAGTAGGTATAAAGAAACATTGATAATATCGGAGCACTCACTTTCAGCCGTAAAAAGTGCGTCCTCAAAAGGTCCTTGATGAAGGCAGCCTCACTCGGGATTTTTAACGAAAGATAATCTCAAGAAATCACAACAGCTCTGTTTATTAAAGTAGCTTGTTCTATTATAGGCTCTATTGCTATGGTTAGAAGGTTGGTATTTGATTGGTGTTTCTGCGTGAATCTGATGTGCGGGAGCTCAGTGTTCCCGAGGGATATTACACCTTTGCAGCGTCTGAACAAGCCATCAACTGTATATCCGTCTCCATTGAGCCGTCGTTTTAATTTACTGGATTATCTTTGAGTAGTAGAAAATATTTCAGTTTCAATCGAGACAAAAGATTGCTCACTAACAGTTTTATCGACATTTTATTTATGATTTCGGTATGGAGTTCGATGAATTGTTAGAGATGATGCTTGATTATCATATTTGATAGTTGGTTGCTATTTTACTTTGTGGTAAGATTTTGTCCTAGCTCATCTGGGTAGGTACCACACATTCATCACATATTTTTCCGCAAAACAGCATTACTATTGTTGTGTTGCGGTTTGAAGGGAGAGTAAGCCAGTAAAATTAAGGTTGGTGGCACATTTTTCTTTTTTATGTAAGAGGGGCAAACGAGCAGGAGGCTCACCTGATGGAAAGTGACTACCAACCGCCCATGGACACCTGCAACATCCGAGGACTTGCAGGTGCGTTGCCGGCCTTGGAGGAAAGTGTACGCTCTCTTCTTGAAGGTTTTTAAGTCATATCGGTTCGGAAAAGTCGCCGGCGAAAGCTGGTTCCACAGAGTGATTGTGCGAGAGATTGGCAATATAAGCGATGGTTAACATCTCTTACAATGCTAATGTCTATGGGCACTTACCATCAGGTGGCCCATATGCTCGTCCGCCTACCTACGCTATAAAAAAAATATATATTCAGGCATACAATAAATGGCATACACTTCTTGATATAATCAGAATTAAATAATAATTACGAAAATACATTGACATATTTTTGTGAACCCTAGGTTAGAATTAATAAAGCAGAATAATTTAAATATTTTTTAGATTTTAACTATAAGGCACCGAATAAGTGCGTATGCAATTTAAACATAATTTTAAATTGCTTTTAAGCAATCAGTGATAATAAAACTAACGCTTATAAAGTAGGTAATGTTAAATAAAACGAATATTTTATGTAGTTCTTTTCCAAATGCTATAATATTACCTACTAGTGTAGCCATTACGTAATTATTTTTTCATATGAAGCAATATAATATCTCCAGACAAAGTCTTTATATATATAAATTTAGACAACGATTGCTTGCGTTAATTCGTTTCGTATTCCAACCTAAATTATCCACTACAATTTAAAAGTTTCTCATCTCGTAATCTTTTATCAAATAAATCGAGTCGTTTCGGTCAGTTGTTATCACCAACTTCAACTGGTCTTTCAACAAAAAGCTAAGCGACCGCAGACATTCCTCACCTAGATAAATCGTAGCCTATCCCAGCGTTTCAACCATTTGTCTGAGACGTAGAAAACGTTTTACTCGCGAAATGGGAATATAATGTCTGTTTTGGTCCATTCCTGTCTATTGTTTATTTTAGTGAAATATTTTAGACACGGCGTAGGAGCGTATAGCGATATTATTACATTATTCATACGAAATTAACGCTAAATTATCTTGTCTGAAATACAGATTCTTACTAAATAATTTTAATTCAATTTCACTGGAGTCTAATAAACAACCCGTATTTAAGCAGCTCGGTAGATTAAACTCGGAATTCTTCTCGAGTTAAACAAGCAAATTTTTGGTGTTTAAAGTAAGTTCAAAAACAAGTAAGTTCAATAACGTTATATATATATAAATAAGTTAGGATAAAGACGAATAAACATTTTTTTGTATATATATAAATCGTGGAAAAACAATAATAGATACTTAAATCCAATTTACATCTCTAAAAAAAAATATGTGACCAACAAGCTACAAAGTGAATCTGTTCTAATTCACAATGTTAGGGTAATCCGACAGATTTTCGCGTTGTTTTAACTCTTCGATCGGGTTCGGCCCCAGGTGGGCTGACCTCATTACTGTAATGTCCCATCGAGCGAGTAATGCAGCCTTCATTACATTTTCACTCCATCAAGTATTTTTGGGTAACACGGGTCTATCTTTAACTAATGTTACTTCAAATAGAAATACTTTTTTAACCGACTTCAAAAAAGGAGGAGGTTATCAATTCGCTGTATGATGTTTTTTTGTGTTTGTTACCTCATAACTTTCGATTGGGTGAATCGATTTTGATGATTTTTTTTATTTGAAAGCTTGTGGTTCCCATGTGGTACCACTTCAATTTGGTTCAGTTTTGACAATGGCATCCATGTGAAAACCATATAAGTCGTAAATTTGCATTAAGTATGTGCGCGACAAATGAACGAATAACTCAATATCATGCGAACCGATTTGGAAGATGATTTTTTTTATTAGAATGGGTGTACTTCAAGGGTAGTTTGATGACAGTTTGGTTAGATTCTGATTATGGGATCCATGATAAATGACATGATACTCGACCGAATCTTTTATAGGCTATCCAGATTTTTCAGTCACCTACTGTAACATCGTTATGGTCAAGTAATTGTAGTACTATTGTATAGAACACTTTTTTATATACCGTCAATAGTTTTTGCAGCGCACGCCAAGTAATTACTTTTGTAGGCAACAGTTTAATACCTTGGGTTACATTGCTCCACTTTAGGTAGGGATCTCTATTTTTTTTTAAATATAATATAGCCTATGTTACTCGGTAAATGACATGACATGACATCGATTCTAAAATTATCAATAATCGTAACTACATTATCAACCACACAACAATCGTACCTACATATTGATGAGTAGAAAATAGTAAGTTAATTATCAAATTATAGAAGAATACTCAATTATTTTTTTACTTTTTAGTGCATATTAATTTGTTTTTATTTTGAACTCGGTTTTTATTTCGTTATTTTTTTATCACATCGGGTAATATACCATATTTACCAAAAATGTTTATAGGTAAAATAAACATCGTTTTTTAAGTTCTAAGAAAACATGTTAGAACCGTTGTTAAAATAACATTCAGAAAAGCGAATTATAACAAAGACCGTTAACAACGTATTTTAGTAATTTTCTCCATCTTTAAAAGTGTTTGCGCAAACCCCGTCGCTAAACAAAAACATTAGCACTGGCCTTTTATCTCTATACATACAACCACAGACTAAATATCATCCATTAAAAGTAACAGCAACATCACATACAAAATTGTCTCGGTCAACTGTTTCATCGATTTAGTGAGCTGATATTTTGTTCTGTACATTTTTATTATCTGTGGTGTTAGGATCATTTCGTACACTTTACCTGTCCGATACAGCTTAAACAAAGAAGCATGGTTTGAGAATCCATTTGTCACCGTCACTCACATCGACCTTCTTATATATAATATGTACTTAGGACGTCCAAACAATGCAGGCTCGTAACCTTTATAAAGTTAAAATATTACCTTCAAGGAAAACATAAAGGAGCACAGTGAACATTGTACAAACATTTGACTTTTTTTTTTGTCCTTTGTTATGATGTACATTCACTAATTCACAATTCGTAATTATGTATACGTGAGTGACGAATTCAAGACTCTTTGACTATCTTTCTTATAACAATGTAAAGCTAGGGTTGTATTATTCTAGCGTAAACTGAGCTTTGTAACATATTTCTGTAGTTACGGCCCTTAGAAAACATACTATTCGTAATTTTATTCCTTAAATTTATAAGCCTATATTCTTGTCGTTTTTCATTAAAAAGCAGTCCACTGAGGATTAATCGTTGTGAGATAATAAGTAAACAGACAATTTATATACAGACATACCTTCGCATTTAGTATAGATGTGTATCTTATGTTGTTAATTTTTAAAAGATTAAATTATAAATAACAAAATATTATCGCAAAATCTTAGTGTCCTATCCATAGTCTCATTATATTAACTAATATTAAGTCATACAAAAAATACAAAACATTGAATAAAATACACACTGAACAAAATAATAGATATTGTATTTGGTCTTGACCTTATCCCATAATAATATATATGTTTGAAGAACCCGCATTGCAGCAGCGTGGTGGAATGAACTCCTAAACCTGTTCCTCAAAAAAAGAACAGGAGGCCTTAGCCCAGCATTAGAACATTCACAGGCGGTTACTGGTTGAAGAATTTTACTATAAACTTGATACTTGAAATAATTATTAGACATTGAATTATGGCCGACATATAAGCTACGATTTCGTAGCAGCTATAACACTAAAAATACAGCCAATAGGCACCCCTACCAAGTATGTTATTGTACTATATAGTTATCTTAACATGCAAACTGTCAAATATAAAAAAATATATATTTGTTGCCGCTCGGCTAAGCTTGTGCGCAGGAAAAACCAAACTGAGCGCAGTTCTCAGTATCTCAGCTTGCACAATTTTATTTGACTAATACTGCTTACCGATGCTATTTGCAAAGTTTAGGTCTGAAACAAACCAGTTTCAGATAAATTTGTGCTAAAGAATAAACATACAAAAATACGTGTATTTTGTAACGCAGGTCAACTCCCCAAAGCTTTATCACAATCAGATGAAAATTTCCTTACAAACAGAGAAATCAGGCCAAGCTGCTTGCGGCACAAAATTTTAACTCCAAAGTTTTAGATGCAATTATGAACAGACTGGTGACAATTTGATGAAATCTAAAAAAAAAAAAATATTTTACCCAAGAAATATTATTAAAAATATTTTAAACTTGATAGCTTCCTCATAATATTAGGCCAAATGTCGCAATAAGGAGCAATATGAAAATTTCTCGAAATTAAGTACCATAAAGCTAATTTTAATAAACATAATTTCAAAATTATCTTAATAACAGCGAATGTTTTAATGAAATTACATTATTAGTATGTCTATTAATTACATCGTACGATATCTAATGAGTAAATTACATTTGTTATTTAAGGATGTTAATATTAGAAGATTACGGTCGGATAATTAATACGAGTCGGCACTGTGTATAGTCGAGTCGAGGAATTTGGTCTTATTAAATAAATTTGAAGTGTCTGTATTATATTGCTGTTTTTATAATTTTTAATATGGGTAAAATTTATTTAAGTAGACATTAATTGTGTAAAGTGCCACCAGATTTTTTTTATGTAAGAGGGGGAAAACGCGCGGGAGGCTTGCCTGATGGAAAGTGACTACCACCGCCCACGGACATTTACAACATCCGAGGACTTGCAGTTGCGTGCCGGCTTTTGAGGAAAGAAGGAGAGAATCAATCAATGAGTAATATACTCATTGATTGATTCTCTTCTTCTAGTAATAGCCGGTTGTTTAACTTATACTTTAATCGAGCACATTCAGTAAGGTCTCTTTTTAACCGGGCAATGTGGGAGTCTTACCCACTAAAACCACTGTGATGATCGTCCTCGGCACGGATTGGAAGCTGTGGGATTGTGTTTATATAACGCATCCGCGGTCCCTCACATGCTGTGTTTTGCTTGTGGCTAGGCGGAGCTGAACTAGGAAGACCTCGAGAACTTCCTTGTAAGCTTATTATTAAAGCAACAAAAAGTCATCACAATTCATAATATAAATATATCAATTATTATTATTATTATTATATCAATAGTAAGATAATACATTTTAATAAAGTATATTTTTTCATTCAATATAATGCTACTTATATAACCTAAAGAGCTCACAACTTAATTTCCATTTTGCAAAGTCAAGTTATTTAAAACATTTCTTTGAGCAATCTAACTAAAAGTGCAGTTATTTGCCTCTTCGAAGAGTCACGAAGAATGTCACTTGTCATAATTATTGTGACGTTCAATGGTAATGCAGCGAATTTAAATACTTTATAATTCATATATCTCAAGCAATTTCAAGTCTTATGCGATTCGTAATAAGATATCATTTAAATGCTGGTGAACTTGACCGCTATAAAGTCGTAACAAAGTAAGTTTAGCTCGGCTACAATCGAAATTGAGCCTTATTATTTGAAGAAAAAGAACTTAGATATGTGAAAAACTGTTATTGTTTCATATTAAGGATCGTGGCTCTTTTAATTTGTCATATAAAGTGAGATTTATTTTTCACGGTCTAATGACACCGGAGGTGACTGTTTCATTACTTTTTCCAAATGAATAGTTAGAAATATTTCGAAAAACTTACTAATGAGGAATATAATTTTAAAGGGAAAATAATTTTCTTTTCATAAAATGTTGAAAAATAATATCAAACCCACTTCGGACACGCAGTCCAGTTTTCCTCGACATTTAATCCTGGGTTAATGATGTCAAGAATATTTAATTTTATGAAGAAATATAATTAAGTTTTCATAAAATAAATAACACCTCGAATAATTATTTTTCAGGAAAGATTTAACAATAAATCTTATTATCTCCAAAAGATAATTTTGGAATAAGACGTAATAATTTTTCAATACACGATTACAATAATATAGACTTTAACTTGACTAATTTTCGTCCGGGGATTCACCTGCATGTTATGTATGTATACATAACTTTCACGATTATCGGTAGATTATTTAAGATGTCAAAGTGTAACAAACAAACAAACAAACACATTTTCGCGTTTAAATTAAGTTTTTAGCCTAATATTGGGACAGATGTTTTACATATTGTAATATTACATAATATAGTCTTCGTATACTCACTTAAGATGTTTAAAGATCTATATATAAGACTGATTTTGGTTAATTAACTTTTTTTTATTGATAAGAAAGATTACGAACAGGTTGTAGCTAACATGTTTATATTATAGAATGGCACTTCTAGATTCTAGTAGATTCAAGTGTACATTATTCTGTTCTTCATTTACTTAATTCTAAATTAAACACGGTGTTAAGGAATTAGTTTAGTCATAATAGTCCCGTGCCTTGGGAACATGTAAAGCCGTTGGTCTGGTGTGACGGATTGCCGTCCCATTGGATTATGAGGATGAGGTAATAGAGTGTACATGTGTTTTTGTATGCACACCACACACACCACATGCGTAAGCTTTGAGATTAGACCAGGAGAATATTACATTAATAAAGTCTTGACTCTACAGAATGTTAATAAGTTCATTTGTCAGAGATCAGAGAGACAGTGATGTATTTACAAAAGACTGTTTGAACTGTATACATACAATAATTACAATACAATACAATAATACATACATACTAAATGTACAAAACATTCAATATAAATCAAATGTAATAGAACAGCGTCTCAATAAATCCTGATTAAAGTCAAGAAGCTATATCAATATTTTAAAATAATTTTATATATTGGTTATAAGTCATAATTATATCGTCTCAAGTCTGGGCGAGATGAAAATAATTAATTATTATATAATCATATACATATGTTTGTACAACAGATTCAGTGACACGGAATCCTACAGTCTGGTGAGCTAAAATATAATTAGCTACCAAATTTCAAGTAGAAGGCCAGTTTAATAAGTCTTTAGATTAAAATCTTCGTACAATGTACATTGTAAACATATTATTTTTATTTCTTAAACGTAGACATATGTACGTACGTTTATAGAGAAATTAATAAAGTTGGTTATTACTACAATATTTTTTTTATTAGGGCGAAAGTTTGTAAACACATGTAAAAAATCTTTGATGAAGTTTTCCTACTCAAGAACATGAAAAATCTGCGGTGCTTGCTCGGACTAGAAACCACAATCTTAGGTAAGCGTGTATCTTAACTAAAGCACTAAGTGTACTCTTAAACTATCTAAGTAATCACTCTATATCGGCTTTAAAATAACAAACTATTTCTATTAATTTCATTTTATTTGTACAAAAAATATCTTATATATCAAACAAATTGAATATTAGAACTAATTTCGTGATATGACTCACCAAAATTGTGCGTCAAAAAAGTTTAATTTCTGGGACCGTAATCTCGTATTATCATAATTACAATATTACAATCCTAAATAAACAGTCAGCTAAAGCCGATGAATACATCAAGGGGCTGAGACTACAGATACAAACTTTCAGTATTGTCGAAAATCTATTTCAAATTTGTCACTAATCTAACTTTTAATAGGTATGTTCGTATCAAGGACCCTCGTCAGGGAAGGGTTACGTTTGTTTTGCCAGTTGCTAATATATCAGTCTTTGGTTTTGGTATTTGTTGCTTGATGTTTTTGCCCATTTGTAGTCTAGGGTTTGACTTTTGCTTTGTTCGTTAACAAAGTTTAAATCGAAATAGATGGTGTTACTTTGTTAAGTATTGATCCTTTGTTTGCGGTGGTGAGATTGAAACCACCACTTCGTTTATTTGAGATCTCGTTCGACTGGTGAGTGAGCCAGCATAATTACACGCACGATGGACATCAGATCTTTAATATCTGTGTAGGATATTTTAGTGATAGGATATTTATACTTCTTTTTTGCATAGAAAGGCGGACGAGCATATGGGCCACCTGATGGTAAGTGGTCACCAACGCCCATAGATATTGGCATCGTAAGAGATGTTAACCATCGCTTACATCGCCAATGTGGCACCAACCTTGGGAACTAAGATGTTACGTCCCTTGTGCCTGTAGTTACACTGGCTCACTCACCTTTCAAACCGGAATACAACAGTACCAAGTACTGCTTTTTTGCGGTAGAATATGTGATGAGTGGGTGGTACCTACCCAGACGAGCTTGCACTGAGCCCTACCACCAAGTAAATATCTTCTTCTATAAAATCTTAGTGTAAAGATAATAGTGACCATTTAATATCAGGTGTTTTATTTGTTCGTCTGACTTTTTAACATAAAGAAAAGATAAGTTCATAAATTTATAAAAGAAATAGTTGTTCCTATACATATTGTTCCGGAATATTATTTGCAATACGTAGGTACGCTATTGTATGATTCGTCGTTTTCGGAGTACTAAGAATATTTACCTTACTATAGCCGTAATTAGGTTTTTTTATTTGTAAAAAAATATTGTAACCTAAATTGAACACATACTTTGAGCTATAGTACTCGTATTTTTATTTCATTGACTCATACTTATCATGAATTGTTAGAAATGTAGGCTCTAAAAATGAAATGAAATCTTAGGAAATTAACTACAAAATAGACATTTTCTTAACTTTTATAAAATAAAATGTATATTTAAATTTAATAAAAATGTTTACCTCTTTTTTTAACCAAAATATGTTACATAAGATGTAATACAAAGCGATCACTATCAAACCATATCAACTATCGTTTTAAAGTGCCTGATATCCCTTGGCCGGCGCAATCTCCAACAAATGCGCCTCTAAAAGCCAGCGCGGTAATGCCCGTAGCGCTTGCTTTTAAGAAAATGCCTTAAGAATAAAGATATAGAGAAAATTGCTATTGTTTTTTGGGAAACAAAACCTTACTTTCATATGTTGTTCAGACATTACTGGGATATTCGATTCGTAACTTTACGTTTTTCTATTTCAATAGTAATGTTCATTTACACTATAATTGCTTGGCTACAAACTCCTACTCTTAAGGTGAACATTTTTAATTAATTCCACTACGTTCTAAATATCCAACATATGCAGTTTACCTCCCCATTTATTTTCCGGTGATATTTTATAAATACAAATTAAGCTCGTCTAAACTCAGTGCTTACCAGGATTTGGTCTCGATGATCGAATGATCAGGAATCGGTTCAAATTTGTGTTCTGTCCACTGAACCATAATGGTTCTATTATTTAAACGAAGCAATTTTTTTTTTATTTATTTCAATTTATTATGAATATTTTTATAATGACATGCAATGTGAAAACTTGTAGCGTCAAAATTGTATAATTCCGTTTTTAGCTCAACGTATTACTCTTATTTAAAGAGTTTGTTTGTATGATCCGGCTAACGTGAGGAGCTACGGGTTCGAATTTCAAAAATATTCTTGTGTTGGACAGTCCTTTTATCGAGGAATGCTCTAGGCTGGTTTTTATTAATAACAGTTTTATTTATTATACCCGGGCGAAATCGCGGGGCGCAGCTAGTAACATATATAACTATAAATAAGTTTTAGTCTTGTTAAAACAACTGTCTCATTAAGTGAGCTCTGCCATTCTGTGACAAATAAAACTTTGCAAATACATGCAGTTGTAAAGTTTTATTTGTTACAGAATCAGTATATACGAAAGTCTCCGAATATCTAATCTCTGATGTAAACGGCTGTGCGTAGATAGTTAGTGAATCAGTACACTACAGTAATTCCTTTAAAAGCACTTATAGGGTGATCGAAGCTTACATACAGACTGCTGATAATATACATGACTGTCATATTATATAGATCAAAAGTAATGCCGTCAGTGTTATCATACGGAACATCAAACTAAAGATAGTAACATTTAACATTTAATTTTTTAATTCAAATCTATAAAAGCGTATCCAAATGGTTAAAATAATAATTTAAGCGGCCACAGTTCGCCTCTCACTTCCATTATAACTGCAAATCGACAAAAAGTAAATGGAAGAGACGGAGACTGAAAAAAGAAAACTCCTGCGATTTTAATTAATAATTGATGCTGAAAATGTGAAATATAGCACTTCGGTCGCTGTAATGTTTTTAAGAGGAGTATTCATTATATTTAAGCTAAATATTACAGCGCTTAAATGTATTTTAATAAGTGATTATTATTTAGTTTAAAACGTTACTGGTAATCGGAAAATCCTTGACCGAATCACATGAAGGAATATATAAAGAAGGATGACGTTAGTGTGCTCATGTAAGGCAAGTGCACAATAGATATCAAAGTACTATTTCCTGAGCAAGCTCAATCTCAACTTGAAAACCTATAATGATAAATCCAAAAACAATTAAAAATGGAACTGAAAAATTTATTAACGTTATTAATACGTCAGCAATTAGCATGAATCCGTAAAAAAATAATTGAGAGCGGAGCTTGTGAGACACGAGTGTGTCGAGAGCTCGAATGAATGAATGAATGAATGACAGACATTAATGACATCTAACATCATTTTTTTTTTTAAATTATTTAATATATAATATAAATATATGATTTCGAAAATTGTTCAATGTTTCTCGTCGTCATCAAGCAGAACGATATTTTGTATTAGCTACAGGTATTATAAACTTATGTTCCACCAAAGGTGTAATATCCCTGGGGGGAGCTGAACGTACATCAGCATGCACTCAACAGGGAACCGCTAACTTTGTTTTAATATTTATGCAGCTCAAACTAATACCGTTTCAAAGGGTATCACGGGGACGTGACAGTCAACTTCCTGATTTCCCTGAACCACTTTAATTAATGTTTAACACAACAACACATTTATTTATCCTTTTAAAGCTTATTGGTAATGACAACCAAAATGTCATTTGTAAAGTCACGGTTGGAAATTTGGCTCATTTTATGCAAAAACTGCATAGACATGTAATGCATTGAATGCGGGATAATTTTAACAATTTATTAAGCAGCCTTTAAATTGTTTTTTAAGGTATTTTAGTATTTTTTTCTGTTTATCACTTAGCTTCTGTAGTTGTGACCTAGTTTGTATAATATATTATATAGTCAGGAGACTCATTGGTCCACACAACAGCGTTGTTAAAAAAAAGGAAGCGTTAACTTAAAACCGCCGCCATCTTGTTAGTGCACATAAAGGTAAAGTAATTAATTTATTATTGTTGCGACTTGATTTGTTGAATAGGATCAAATGTGATATTTAGATTTTAAGAGTAATAGAGTGAGCTATTTGCGTAAATTTATATGATATGGTGTGTATTGTTCAAAGGAAAAACTCGAGGTTATTTTAAAATCAGTTTTGACTTTGACGCAAAACAGCAGTACTTCGTATTGTTGTATTCCGGTTTGAAGGGTGAGTGAGCCAGTGTAATTATAGACACAAGGGACATAACATCTTAGTTCCCAAGGTTGGTAGCGCATTGGCGATGTAAGCGATGGTTAACATATCTTACAATGCCAATGTCTATGGGCGTTGATGACCACTTACCATCAGGTGGCCCACATGCTCGTCCGTCTACCTATGCCATAAAAAACCAATTAATTAATATCACGTCATTAAGATTGCCATACAAACTAGATTAATACCAAAAAGATCCAAATATATAGATTTTGTCTACTTATAAAGTTATACACGAAATAAGATAATTCTAGAAGTATATAAAGTTACTTTCAGGTATAGTTCCGAAGTTCTTAGGTTTTCATTGAGATAAATTCTGTCTCTTCGTTCCATTTATTGGGCAAGTGTGAAGATACCTTAACTTGAGAACTAATTTCGAATAGTCACGTACTATTCGAAACGGCTCAGGTGTTGAATGGAATTGAATCTTGTACTTAGCAGCTCTTTGCGAGTGTATACGAAGACCTAATGAAAAGTTTGATTGAAATTTCAATGTTTCTTATAATTACTTTATAAAGCCCTGGGCGTCGAATTACCTAGTGCTTGTACCTCAGTATAAATATTGATTAGTTCTTGATTCAATTTCATAAGATTGTTGGCATAGAAGTTTGTTGAACATTTAATTTATATTACTAGTATTACTATACAGGTGTAGAGCTCGTCTGGGGAGGTATCCACTCATCAGATATTCTGGTGACCACTTACCATCTGGTGGCCTATATGCTCGTTTGCCTTCCTATTCTATAAAAAAAAACTATCGCTGAAATACACATCTATAAAAGACGACACATATTTCGGCTTAAGGTTAAACCCTTACAAGCCTTTATGATAAGCTGTTAACAGTAACATTCGAAGTGATGGTCATATAACTATCAGTATAAAATCAATACATAATAGATAGATAGAGAGATATATGCTTTATTATACACACAGAGTTAGAGAAACATACAGTAATGGAAATAAAAAAACATAATATATTCCGGTAGCACAAAAGGCGGTCTTATCGCTAAGAGAGCGATTTCTTCCAGACAACCTTTCGGTAAATAATATGTTTTATGAAATATAATATATGTCTAAAAAGTAACATAATTAGTGACTTAATAATTAAAACGGTTTCTTACTTATTATATTATTTTGTCTGTGAAAATCATCTTTTGTATTGTATAATATATTTAATGTATTAAGTTATTTACTGGCCGCATTTACGGTGTAATTCGGTGGATTTTTTTTTAATAAAACTTATACCCGTTTATCAGACACTTGTTTACAAGTACGTAACAAGCAATCGCCGTTACGACCGAGCTACACTTTATTGCAGAACTTGCTATATTATTCTTGATTTTATAAAGATAATTTGATTTCTTCTATTTATGTTTTAAGAAAATCACATATTATGTATGTATATAAATAAATATTATAAAATAAATATTCATGCGCTTACTCGATGGGTATTTATTTTCAATATAATGTTTAATAATAAATGTTTGTCTAAAGTAAGCCGCGATTAAAATTTGTACTAAATTAATATAATATTGTAACAATAGGCTTAAAATTTAATAATTGCAATAGTATCATAATTAATGCGTCCGCGAAATTAATTATCGACTCGAGCGGACCACTCGGCGTATCGCGATAATTTTGTATAATTTGTATAACTCGTATAATTTGTATAATTTATGGAGCGGATCGGTCCGTTTCAACCCTTATGAATAATTGCTAATGACCCTCTGATCCACAAATTTCTTGCGTAAAGTGTCAAATTAAAATTAATTTTTGGTCGGGGTTATTGGCCCCTTACAATAAGCATTCCAACCAATTCCAATACTGGACCTGCAATTAATATCTATTAAACTTTCCAATCATGTATTGAAAACAAAGTTACAGTCGAAATCAATTTGTTTAAGTAAACGAATTGTTTTGATCTAGTAAGAAATCGTTGGATTGTCAAGTCCTAAAACAGAACAGCGCTGGCCTCAGGCATCACATATTAACATGTACAGCAGCCTGTTGTGTATATACAATTAATGCTAACTGCTGTGCTAATACTTGCAAAGCATCTTCTGTAATATTTGACTGTATTTCAAAGTTCCACATTGAAGTCACATAAAAATAAAGTTTGATTCAATGGGGAAATATTGCGCCCAAGATTTTTACGTCTTATATTTCAGGCTGAAAGTTGAATCATCAATGTATATATATTAGTGCAGTTTGCTGTTAAAACAATTGGGCCTCTGCATTGCATTACAAAAGTGATCGAAAAAACAACACTGAATCCACCTTCATTGCCTTTACTATTGGCAGAAGTGTTCCAAAGTCAGCAACACACATATCCCTCTTCTTTATCGAACATGATTTTCTTTATATTTATTGCTATAATCATAATCATAATGATAAATGAGAATTCTACAATTTTACAATCATTTTTTTTTTATAAAAAAATAAATTGGTTTTGTCCAATATTTAACTAAAAGAACATTTAAACATAATCGATTATCCGATAAAAGTGATTTAACACGCTGTTCCGCATTATGAAAATTAATATTATATGAGAGAAATTTTAATCGGTTTTCACATTTGATTCCAACTGAGAAACTTTTGCCTGTAGTTCATTAGTAGTGAAGCGAGCGCAAACATTAAGCGAATCGAATTTGCGAAGCCTTATCGTAATACACTTTCTGATCCCGACTTCTAGTATGGGCAAAGTTTTAAGCGCTGCAAAGCCCAGTTAGTTTTTGCTTTGTAAACAGTTCAGCCGACAAAGCGGCTGGAATCTGCTTTAGAATGCTGCTGCTAATATTCAATTTCATAAATACGTAAGTACGCTTTTGACTTTGTCTAATTATTCCTTATTTCAATATTGTTAAGGTTAAATTTCGTTAAGTAACATAAGTGTTATAATGCTTTGAGGTCTCCGATCAGACGAACATCTTCAACCACATTCCTTGATAAAGCAACAGTTGTTTGATGATACGAGTATGTTTGAAATTCATCGCTGGCCTTGTTATAGTTTTATTGTATGCGTTGAACATTCTTTAAGTGACAATTAATAATAACGATAAAAATGAGTATTATTAGTAAAATTTGGGGTTGGCATGGTTTGTTTAAAGACGTTGCAAGAACAGATTTTGTGATGGATGGATCGGCGGCAACATTCCTAGCGAATATTTCTTTGTTTATTCAAAGAGAAATATTAATTAATAAAGTGGTTTGATATTTGAAAATAACAATTTCTACGTGTTTTATAAAAGTGCGAAATAAATATTATCAACACATATTTTCATATGGTTTTTACCAATTTATTTCCTCAAAGGCCGGCAACGCACCTGCAAGCCCTCGGGTGTTGCAGATGTAGAACTTTCCATTAGGTGAGCCTCCAGCTCGTTTGCCCACTCTAACGTCAAAATAAAAATGTAATTTATGAGATTACTAGGTTTTGTGTAAATTGGCTGCTATATGAAGAAGTTTCTTCAAGATATTAACAAAAAAACATGCGACCATTTATTGGCATATGCCACTTTAACCCATGATGTTATAATATGTATTGGAAATTAAACGTTTTATAATTTATTCTACCAGCAAGAAGCCAGGATGGCATGTCATGACTATGACAAAATTTAATTTTAATATATTTTAATAAGTCCTTAATTTAGTTAAACCTTATGTAAGTAAATATTTTATACATAACTATATTAATAACTAACAATAAGAACTTCCTAGCAAACACACGACGATTCTCTTAGCCAAACTAAGTCCACAACTAATTCCCTATGCATTGGTCTACGTCAGCGCTATTCAATTATACGAGTTTCCGCCACAAAATGAGATTTCTCCATTACCATCTATTATTACAAGTTATACTAACATCATTAACAACATCATTTGACAATCCTAATCTACCCTTGAGGCAGATTGTGTTTAATCATACGATTCATGAGCCGCGATAGCCCAGTAGTTATCACGTTATTCTTAACGAAAGATAGCGGGTTCAAATCAAAGCAAATACCGCAGCAATTATAATATTATGTGCTCAAGTTGGGTTTCATCTCTTTCTCAGTGATGATTCAGGCATCATGTTAATTGGAATATATATTAAGTGTAATGGTCTTAAAAACATCTTGAACATTTGAAACAAATATAAAATAATATTCGTATGGAAAAATCCCCGTGAACTCGTATAAAAAGCGTTTATGCGAAGCGTAGTAGTTTTTCTTTATCCTTGGCAACTTTGGCAGAAATAGCCTTTTATTAAATTGTGGAATTTATTGAATTGGTCCAATTTATTGAATATGTAGGCGGACTAGCATATGGGATACCTGACGGTAAGTGGTCACCTACGCCCTTATACATTGTCATTGTAAGAAATACTAACCATCGCTTACATCGCCAATGCGCCACCAACCTTGGGAACTAAAATGTTATGTCCCTTGTGCCTGTAATTACACCCTTCAAATCGGACCACAACAATAACAAGCACTGCTATTTTGTGGTTAAATATGTGATGAGGGGGTGGTACCCACCCAGACGAGCTTGCACAAAGCTCTACACCAGTCAATTCTACTTCACTATCATAGTATAAAACAGATTGGTTGTTGTTAAATTATCATCTACTGGTAGTACGAGAAATATCAGTAAAAGATCAAGATCCTAATTGTAAAACCCACTTGCTCTAAGTCTAAGTAAGAATACTGACAGGAAGCGTAGTGAGTCGGATGAAAATCTGAAGTGAAAAATATGTACACAACAGGAACGCTTAAAATTACTTCATAGACAATATTAAGTATTGATTTAAAAGACCTTGTCACTGTTTAATTATATGTATGGAAGTATATAGGATCAATCAGAAACTTATTTAATTACCTGACGAGCGATTGATTCTCCGAAGTCGGTTTTTCATTCAACAATTTCAAACTTTGTTTGAATAGAATTGATAATAAATTAATACTCAATAGATTCTCGGATAATAAAAGGATTGCCTGTCAAAGTTTCTTATTATCGGAAAATCATTTGGATATTCGTCCGTCGATTCCTTGAATAATATAATTTTACAGGATAATTAAAAAAAGGTAAGAAGAGCTATAGGAATCCAACTATTAATATAGTTGAATCGTACTTGGTGGTAGGTACAAGCTCTGGGTAGGTACCACCCACTCGGGCGATATTCTACCGACAAACAGCAATACTTAGTGTTGTTGCTCCGATTTGAAGAATGACTGAGCCATTGTAGGAATGTATGGAATAGGATAATATCTTTACAGTGCTAATATTTTTGGGCGGTAGTGACCACTTATCATCAGGTGGCCCTTTTGTCAGTCTGTCTAGTTAAATTTCATAAGAAAAATACATATGTTGTTTAATGTGTAATGACTCATAGTATAATAGGTCAAATACTATTTAGAATAAAAGACCTTAGAAGAACCTGTGAAAGAAACTCAACGTTATATTAATCCTATTAAATCGTACAATTTTTTACTAAACATTAATTATTTATCAAATACCAGTTAATTGAATAAGGTACGTATAACGTAATGAAATTATAAATAATATGATAAGCTAAGCTTAGCTATCGAGAACATCTTCAGCGTATTATTCATGCTTGATTAAGTAATGTAATATCAGATGCTTTAATAAATAACTCCACTAACGTCTGTTTCGAGTCGCGGGTAATTGATGGGGGAATTAAGTTGATAGAATTAACAACAACTTCCTTCTATACTTGGTGTATTGATAGTGTGGATTTTTAATTTAACAGCATTTAATTATTGTTATAAGAACTTATCAAGATTAAGTAATGTAAGGATTTGTTCTCTTTTCTTGTTTTAGTATTTATGAATAGATGCAAGACCCATCTTAGTAGTGATGTAATGGGAATTTGAAATTAAATCACTTGGTGGAGAACCAGTGTAATAATAAAAAGCCAGGTACATAACATCTTAGTTGCCAAGGTTGGTGGCGCATTGACGATGTAAGCGATGGTAGTATCTCTTACAATGCCAATATCTATGGGCGTTGGTGACCACTTACCATTGGGTGGCCAATATGCTCGTCCGCCGTCGATGAATAAAAATATAACCTAAGATCAACTTTAACCTCCTCCTTTAACCTGCGTTCCTTCAAACGAGACATAGATAGGACATCTTGTTTGTAGACTAATTACGATTTTATCATAAAACCAAAGTAAATATTATCCAAAATGTGACAACGACCAGTACAGTCGCACTGTGTTTCATGTAGAGTAAGCTAGATGGTCAAAAAATAATTTTGACCAACATTTGGACATTTGGATATTTGGACTCTACTACCACTTACCATCAGATAGAGAAGTCATTTGCCATCCCGGCAGACATAAAAAAACTAAACTTACCGGATTCAATCGAATCAATCGTCACAAAAACACACAAAAAAAATCGTCAAATTAGTGAAACAAGTTCGGTGAAAAACACGCACAGAAGAATTATATAATATTAAACATAAATATATCTTACATCCATAAAACCTACTTTTATTAAAAAAAGGACGTGATTTCTTAAAAAGAGCTTTTTATTACGATAGACGTAAAAAAATCCTACGTCATCACTAGCCGCTCATAAAAAAGGCTTTCTACAAACATGTGATACGAGTAACAATAAACTGACTCCTTGTATTAAAAAAATCCAACATTTCGTCCGACCTTAACAATTAAAAGTAAAATTTGGAATATATGATTAAATGACGTCAAATCGCCGATGTATACGTAGAATGAATTCTTATATTAATGTCAAGCAACTGTAACACTCAATAAAATTCCTATACATAAAATTACATGTAATATTAATTATTTTTAAATATTACTGAAGAATCTGTCATTTTTTATCTTTAAAAATATAAATTATTTTTAATCTGTCGACAAGAACATTGACGGATACTCTTATGGCGAGAAATTGATTCGCCTCTAATTTTCTTTCGTAAAATATGTTTATGTGTTTTATTATTATGACCTCATTAATAATATTAAAACGCATAGTAGCAATGAAGCCATCAAAAAAATATATAAATGTGTCTGAAATTATGAAATAAAATCTCATTTTTATCAAACGAGGTATCTTATTAAAGCGAAATAAGTAATTTTCCGAGTGGGGTCGCAAACCACAATCATTGTGAGATTATCTGTCACTGTACCAAAAACTCTGTCTCCATTTAATTTTGTAAATGAAAACGGCGAAATAGTCTCATTAAACCGCTCCCATTCTTATGATTAATACACTCAGAGCAATGAAGCCATTCACATCACGTAATTAGACCTGCGATAAACTGACTATGCCCCTGGGGCATGTCAGCCATTGTCTCATATGCCCATATGAAATTCAATAAGTTTTTGCTTGAGTGAAGTTACCCAACTTTTAAGGCTTATAAAGGTATAAGGCTAAAATTGGTAGAAGGACGTGCAAATCTGATGGTGGCCACCACCACCCTTAGATATTGGCACTGTCAGAAATATTTACCATTAATTATTTCATCGCCCACGTGCCACCAACCTCGGGAACTAAATTGTCATGTCCCTTTGGTCTGTAGTTACACTGGCTCACTCGCCTCACCCGCAAGAAACACACATTACTAACTATTGCTGTTTATTGATACACATGTTGCGGAATTTCATCCCACTCATGCAAGTTTTTCGGATTCTTATCTTTGATGTCGAGCACGAGGTGAATTGTAAACACAATCACGTGGATATTCATGTAATTCGTGACCATATTTGAGCTCACGATTTTCATTAATAATATCCAAGTTGTTTTTAACCATGTTTCTCTATAATTACACTAATACATTATATAACCATTATATTTCATAACCACATTGAATATCAATTACAACAATTAATTATAGTTAATAATAATGACTTCACAAAACGCAAGAATCATCTATACATATAATAAATCTGTAACTGGTCGTTGTCTGTACATGAAAGATATTTGAGTAAAACTATTTTTGGGGGTCTTTATAAACACAATAGAACCCAAAACAATGATTTTTAGAATTTTTGTCTGTTTGTCTGTTTGTCTGTTTGTCTGTTTATCTGTTTGTCTGTGCGTTTGTGCACGCTAATCTTGAAAACGGCTTAACGGATTTGAGTGCGGTTTTCACTAAAGTATTGTGGCATACTTCACTTAGGATTTAGTGTTTGTTTTATTTCAATCGGTTCATAAATAAAAAAGTTATGTCAATTTAAAGATATACGTAGAACATTTATTAAAATGGGTAATGGTTATGGTCAAAACTGAGAAGAGATAAAAGATTACATGTACAATATACTCTTTTGCTTAAGATTTATCCTATAATTTGTCCTATTATTTGATATATTTATTTATTAAAAGTTTAGCTTTGTTACTAAAAATCTATAAATGATCTGTACAAAAAGTACGCGCGTTGTTAGTGACAGTTGTCAAAATCAAAAAGTTTCATTACAAATTTCGTGTTTTACTGGTTTAGTGTGTTGTTTCTGCATAAAAAGCCTAAAAAAGTAATAGTAATTAACTTAATAAAATAGGTTTTATTTTATCATCAATTCGTGTTTCATGGGCTTCTGTCTGTCTGTCAAAACTTTTAAAATAGCGGATAAAAATTCAAACGTTTAACGTACCAAAGTTGTTTATAATCAACGAAATTTACAACAATTTAACATGAAAAAAATGGCTACAGCATTTTGGACTATATTTATTGGTAAAAGTCCATAGTCGTGCGACACGAATTTGAGGTGGAAATGTATTGTATCTGGTAGAGCTTTGGTCCCTGATCATTTAATGTTCTTACTTACATTATCATTAAATGCGCCGTTTTTGAGAAAATTAAGAAAAACTGTTTAACCTCGAAATTAGTTAAATATGAAGAATACGATATAATATATCACTGTAAAAGCAAATTAACGCGTAAAAATAGTTATATATAAGTTAATTAAAGTAAGACTTCAAGATCAGTGTTTAAAATAACAAATAATCACTTAATCACTACGAGCGTTGTTTGCATTCAAACTTGTCATTAAAAACTATTGTCAATTTTAGTTGCCGCTTAAAATTCATGGGCACAGATTATACATCGAGAATAGACTTTATACACCGGTCTTTAACATACAGCCAAGAAGTCTAGATTTTTATGAATTATTTTATTATTTAATTTTAAATATTGCACAATTTATGAAATAAATTTTTTTTCTTGAATAAGACACCTAATCTCAATGTTACAACATTTTTACCAAAATTTCGAATTGTGACGGCTCCGGCGCTACGGGAAGTGCAGCCCCTTCGCCTTTGCGTAACAAAGCACAGGCTCCAGCTGACGCTGGAGCCTGTGCTTTATTACGGCAGGCGGGGGCTGCCCTCCCTCCGCGCCTCCGGCTCTAAAAAAACACTCTAGGGGTAAGATAGACAAGACTAAGTGGAGTCGGGGTTAACCGATTCGGTTTTGTAACTACTTTAAAATCCTCAAAATAAGACAACAGTATAAAAATAACATACATTTATTAAAAATAAAATAAGAAAACAACAAAATAAAACAAAATATAAATAAATGGATTTTTATTTTTTGTAAACATAATTTATTACATTGATTAATTCCTCGAACGGATCTTTATTATTTCTTGATATGTCTCTCCTCCACAAATACTCATAAATTAAATCAATAAAATTTTCTCTATTTAAATAATTATCTTTAAGAAAATATTTTTTGACTGTATGCCATTGCGACTCAATTCTTTGCGTGTGGGTGCCGTCTGGTGCCACAAAAGGGTTTTCGGGGTCGCTATGGTTGACCTTTTTGTGAACAAACCCATATTTTTCCAAACCCTCATAAGCCCGCCAACAGTCTGTATGGATAGTCGTGCCCTCAGCAACATGCTTTTGTATTAGAGGGACTAAAACTTCAGCCGATCTTAAATTCTCGGGACAAACCTCCAATCTCAAGTCGTCACTCCCGTCCTGTATCATCCCTAATACCCAGCGACCTTCGATGTGCCGGCCTAAAACCAAATTAAACATTAATTAAATTAATATAATGACTGCTTTGTTTATCAGAAATAACCATATCTTACCTTTATTATATTTTCGTTTTCCAAATTTACTTTCGTCTATTTGGACGATTTTGCCTGGACCGCCTATCTTACCTATGGAATCCTGCTTTTCCATCTGAAAAATCACTACAGACTCCCTACAGTAATTAAACCAATCGCTAATGGTTGATCTTGAAAATCCCAGTTGACTGTCCGTAAAATCTTCCTTAATTGTTGTATCATAGCTCCATTTTGATGCATATGCATACATTAAATAAAAAACTTGAGTCATAGTAATTTTGATGTTTTCGAACCATGTCCCTTTCCCGCGACTTACTCTAGACCTACTTCGACATGGGCCTTTGCTGCAAGCAAAAGAACCAACTGTATTGTTGGTAGAGTATTCTAATCTCATCGGTTTCCTATGCCGATAACAAATTTTTGTCACTGGGATCATTCCTCGTTCCTCGGCGAAAGCAATTGCTTGCTCCCGTGTGCCAAGTTTACGGGACACTTTAAACACGTTCCACATATTTCTAATACGCATACGCTTCGATGGCGGATCATCAACTTCCAAATCGCGGCTAGTTGAAGGCGCTGGTTCTGGGTTTTCAGAATTGCCCAATGGCTGGCGCGATTCATTATGTTGAGACATTTTTAAAAACAACACAATTAACGAAAAACAAAACACAATAATTAATTAAAGTCACAAAAAAAATCAAAGTCAAATTAACGAAAATTATGAAAAAAAACAAAGCACAAAAATTAATGAAAGTCACAAAAAATCAAAGTCAAATTAAAGAAAATTACGAAAAAAACAAAGCACAATAACTAATAAAAGTAACTAAAACAAACAAAGAACAATTAGTAACGAAAATCAAAACAAAAGCAACAAGAAACTTTCACACGAATGGAGGGAAACGGCGGTAATTTTTCAATTTTTTTTTTTCCTTTTCTGGCGTGTACGCTTTTTGAGCGCAAAATATTCTGCCAATGTCAAATATTGGACATTTTTCAAATATATTAAACATTATAATTATAGAAATATCATGAATTTTTTTATACATGTTTGTTTACAGTTAAATAACATTTGTTTTTGGTTTTTATCCTATTTCTTTTTTAATTAATTTTCGTAAAAATAGTGTAAATAATTTTTAAAATATTTTTGACGTTATAACTATAATAATAATAATATAAATAATAAACTTATAAACCATAGAGGCTGAAGTCTATAGATATCAAACATTTATTTATATTTAATTTTATATTATTATATTTTATATTATTTAATTATATATAAATAAATGACAGTAATTTCGTATAAAACCCGTTTCGAGTTATAAATGTTAGTAGATTTTTAGACTAGTTGAACATGGGCCGATTCGGTTCTAGCACTTCGCCGGCCGCTGCCGCGGCACGCTTCGCTTCGCTCGCTCGGCTCGTGCGATGTACTTTAAAAGACTAACATAACCTAACCTACATGACTTTGCCTTTGCCTACAATGTTATGTGTAATATCGAACTTATCGTAAATTGGCGGGAAACGTTTTGTTACATGATCATAATTATTTATATTATTTTTTATCTATGTTATGTTTACCGTAAATGACAGTAAATTCGTATAAAACCCATTTCGAGTTATAAATGTTTTTATTAATTTTCTCAAAAATAGTGCATTTCAGTTTACTGTGAGTGATATTGTTTTGATCAAGGACCAAATTATATGTGTTAAGTTGCTTTTACAGTGATATATTATATCGTATTCTTCATATTTAACTAATTTCGAGGTTAAACAGTTTTTCTTAATTTTCTCAAAAACGGCGCATTTTATGATAATGTAAGTAAGAACATTAAATGATCAGAGACCAAAGCTCTACCAGATACAATACATTTCCACCTCAAATTCGTGTCGCACGACTGTGGACTGCCGCCTATTTATTATCTTCTGGCCCAGATAAGAGTGAGAAAAGAGAATAATTGCAATCTTATTACAATGATTGGTAAAAAAACATCGAAGATCACGGTAGCATGCGCAAGCGATCCCGTGGAGTCCCCCGACCAGACGGAGAGAATACATCTGGTTTTTTAGTGGGTATTTCGGCGCCTTCAGCGCCGGTGGGTGAGCCCCACATACCCCTCCACTTCATGTGGGGGAAATGCTTAATGCGTTTTTCCAGCGAAAAAAAAAAGGGAACACGAAGATATAAACGAGTTTATCACGAGTCTAGAAAATCTCAGCTTAAAATGTGACTTCGATAAATTGACAGTCATTGATCACTGATATATTTATGTGTAAAAAAGTGGTTGAGCTCAGCTTAAATATACGTCAAAGATTATTACAACAGTCATTTGAAACATCACACAGTACAGAAAAGAGAGGACGTGCATATTCCAGTAAATTCTGATGGGCAAACAATTAATATTGATTCTGGCTGGCAATAATTATGGCTTGAGATACGCTGGGATGGACATTATGACCCAAAGATTTATTCCATTCAAGAATGATATTGAGGTTGTTATTCCTCCTTCAGATATGCCATAGCTGCCAAAATAAAAATAAAGTCTATGCAGATATTGATATTGCATATTAGAAAAATCAATGCTTCTGAAAATTCAAAAATTATAGTTTAAATAACTAAAAAACACAGGGCACGACCTCGGCCCGGCTGTACGAAAATGGACTAGGGATGGGCCACTTCCTTTTTGTAGTGTCATCAGTCTTTAATTTGTAAGCAAATTTTCAAATTAATTGGACGTCTTGAAGGGGTGAAAATTGCATTGAAAGATTCCATTACATAGATAGGTACATACAGGTCAAGCTAATAAAACTGTGCTAATAAAACTGTGTTAATAAATGAAATTAATTTATTAATTATATATATATATGTGTAATTTCAAACTATCTTAATATTCCATCTTTGTTCTTTGTTTGCTATAAATTTGCAACTGTAGTGTTATTCTTATATTCTTGCTTGCCTTTTAATTTTATTTGGTTTAAAAGAATATTAACTTACACACTTTCATATTAATAATAATTCTTAATACCTTATTTAAAGTTATAATGTTTTAGCCATGTTATTTAATTTATATTTAGATTTTGTTAATATTTGGTTTTCATAGTAATTAATTTTATTGGGTAAAAAATAATATCTTATTACATCTTATTGATTTCACTTTATATTGTGATGTTTTAGCTATGTGATGTAGGTATATTTTATTTTTGTTCATTTTAGTGATTGTGTAGATATTATTACTAAAAACTTAACTGATTTATGTATAATTAATATGCTATAAGTGTCATCACATCATTTTATATTCCTCTAAAAAATTATAATATATTAAAACTAATCCACTCTGTTAGTCGTCAAATGAGCACTTATGAAACTTTAAGTAAAACTGTTATCTAACTTTTCTATATTATTTAAGCTCTTACTTCTTTATGCTTTACATTTGTTTTTAGTCACCTTATTATTTGTTTCAATAAAACATAGTTATTTTTTGGTTTTTTTTTTTATTATTATTAACCATCAACATCATTTGTTAGTTTGAAAAAGATAGGATAAGTAACTCAGTAGCTTTGGTAGTCTTTGGTTACATTTAGTTTTTGGCAAAAGAACCTCAATAACGTTCAAACTTAAAATTTGAATGATTTATGATTGAACTTCGATCACTGAGCTGTCACAATTAATTTAATTATGTAAAACATTTTTTCGGTACTATGTATTAAACTAGCTATCGCCCGCGCTGTAGGTAATCTATACTCTATACTAATTATATTATAAATGCGAAAGTAATTGTAGCTGTGTGTTACGCCTAAGCTACTGAACCAATTTCAATGAAATTTGGTACAGAGATAGTCTAGAGCTTGAGAAAGGCACATAAGCTACTTTTTAAGGCGAAAGAAAGAAAGGGGTTGAAATAGGGGATGTAAGTTTGTATGGAAATTACTTCATTTTTAAAGCTCGAAGCTTGAAACTTATTTTACAACCTAAAGTAATTTTAATGTTTTTGTTTGCTTACATTCATAAGTTAAATTAAGTGTAAAACGTTATAGAGGTTTTGATTATTTGGTTTAATAAAAGTTTATATAGGTTCTTACAAATTTATATAGGTTCTTAAATAATTAATGTGCTTATAAAATAGTGTAACTAAAAAAAAAGACGAAAGAAACTTTCGTAATAGGAAGCTTTTTAACCGAGTTCAAAAAAAGGAGGAGGTTATCAATTCGTCGGTATGTTTTTTTTTTGTTTTCGTCTAAAATAAAACAAAGTGTAATTAGGTACTTATAGGTGTTATGTTAATTTCATTTTAATAACACTACTTTTTTAAATAAAGAGGTTAATGTTTTGATTCGTGTACGAATTAGTAGAAGATTTTTTTTTTGTTTAATTACGTTGTATTAATTGTAATACATATGCCTAAAAAATTCAAATCTAATTTAGCGAGTAGTTCTGCCAAAGCTCGCCTTGCGAAAATTGCTAGAAGCCAAGAGTCTGAAGACCAGACTCAAGCCCAAGCCCGTTTGGTTTTAAATGCCGAGAGCCTTGCGTCTCAAAGAGCTGCTGAGACTCAAGGGCAAAAACAATGAATATAGACGTACATTGAAGCACAATTCTTATAGGCGCTCTGAAGACAAACTTTCTACGACTCAAAATGCCGCTTGGTAGCGTGGCAGTCGCGCTGCGGCAGCTGTCTCTCTCTCTTACGCATTGCAAAGGATGTTCCCCCAGCGTATCTTAACTACGAGAGCAAGAGACATGGACGTTCCCCCAGCGTATTTTAACTATGACAGCAAGAGAGACAGAAAATGACGCCAGCGCCGACAAACTAAGAACTAAGCTGGGGGCAGGCCCCACGTGGAATCGGCATACGAAATCCTTAAGAACTGCGCTTCTATGTACGTCTGAATTCATTGGCAAAACGAAGGGCGTCGGATTTTAGATGCCGAACGCCACTCAGCTCGGGGAGCTGTTGAGACCTTGGAGCAAAGTCAAGCACGGCAACGATTAGATACTAAACGTAACGCCTCTCAAAGGGCTGCTAAAAAATTAGAGCAAACTCGGCTTTTAGATGCGTCATATGAGCGTCATGCGTCATTGACTGCTGTAAAGATGGAGAATCGCAAAGAAGACATCTTTTAAATGCTGAACGGCTGTCATGCCATTTCGGTTTAAGAGTGCAGTTTCCCCTGAAAGCAGCATTTAAAATTACAAAAAATAAACTCAAGCCGCTTAAGGTTGCAGATGTTTATTTAGAAAAAAACTGTTTTCCCATGGATAATTGTTTGTGGCATTCTATGTATGCCTATGTATGCCATACCATCCGAAAAATCTATGATTTAGCAAAAGATGGAAAAACTAAAAAAGTCGTGCATAAAAATGTACTTAAATAAATTTGCAGTAAATTACTTTAAATGGCTCATTTTAATTAAGGCAAACGATCAGGAGGCTCACCTGATGGAAAGTGACTACCACCGCCCATGGACATCTGCAACATCCGAGGACTTGCAGGTGCATTGCCGGCCTTTGAGGAAAGAGTACGCTCTATTCTTGAAGGTTTTCATGTCGTATCGGTTCGGAAAAGTCGCCGGCGAAAGCTGGTTCCACAGAGTGATTGTACGAGGCAGGAAATGCCTTAGAAAACGGGCTGTTGTGGTATCTGATTTTTGCAAAATAATTAGCCTAAAATAAAAAATGCTGCCGAAAGTCATTATACCACGCGGACGAAGTCGCGGGCACTGCTAGTTTATAATAAATTTTAACTAAAACTTGAACTATAACAACACCTGAAGTTTTGGAAGATAAACCGTTGATCTGAAAACAAGTAGCTTGCGTTTTATGAAACCCAATGACAAAGTGGCCACCGCTTAGACATGAAATTAGTGCGGCTATAAAATCAAAAAGCCGCTCTGTTACCGCATTTACACCGTAGTGTAACTTCGACTATTGGTGTCTTAGCAGCTAAAACTGGATGAATTTAAAAAAGTAATTGAAAACCCCATTTCCACCAACACGCATTAGAGCAGCGTAGTGGAATAAGCTCCAAACCTTCTCCTCAAAAACAAGTGAAGAAAATTCACAGGCTGTTACTTTTACTGTGATTGAAATACTGCAAAAAATATGGCGTAAGAGATATTGAGTTAAATATATTATTTCTAGCCACTGTGTCAATTTCAATGATGAAAGGAACGTCTCAGACGAAAAAATAATAATATAAGGTTATTACTTTTCAGGGTCCGGTGTTTATGCACAGTTGAGGAATTTTAAGCATTGGATATATTACACCAAAGACATACCGCACTAAATTAGGAAATTCCAATTACAAAGTTTATTGGTAGTCGTGTATCTGTGCAGGGATCGTTCTATATACGGACACGAGTTAACGTTACGCGTCCGTGCAACAGTGACCCCGGCCAGTAATATCCGACGTCGTCCAACGAGGCAAGTTTAATGAAATTCCTTCACCATCGCCAGACAACGCTACAATGTTTTTAAACTTCACCCCTGCACTTACAATTTTACCCTTTATCGTAACACCAACAGTACATGTACCGAGATTTTTTTGTTTAAACTTTGATGAACAAACTTATAAACTATGAAATACTTGTTTGTTTTGTAATTTATTTTTAAAGCATTAGTTTGCACTTAAACTTCAGTGAGAGAATTTAGTCATTATGAAGCAATTATCAAATATTATCGATGTTATCAAAAATACAGCAAAATATATATGCCAACTCTATATATATAGTCGTATGTTTGTATATATATAGTTCATAGATTCCGAAGACACTGCGTCATAATATATCGCCTCTGCAGAAACTCGAACACCTAGTTTCATTAACAAAACACTGCAGATGCTCAAATGACGTAAGATTTTGTTCTACTGTTTATTTTATTTTAACAGGCCATTTTCTAACCTATTATGTTTTAGGTTTCAGAGATTTATCGCGAAATTACAACTAAATAACACGAACATTGCTATTTATTGTCTATGTTTACTGTATATTAATAATAATCGATAATACATTTTTGAGATAAGATTACGAGTTGAATTATTTTATTTTTGTTTTTCTTTAATTATTACTTTAGATGCTCAGTGTCGTTTTTGCATGCCGTGGTCACCTCTAAGTATGGCAACTCTTACCCTTAGACCCAATTACTTGTAAACTTTTATTTTGTAACTGTTATTGTACTGTCATGTTGGTGATCCTAAATAAATAAATAAATAAATAAGATTACGAGTGTGATGTCTTCACCGATTTTGGCCACTGCGAGCAATCTCAATAGTCGGGCTGGAGTTTGAACCCAGGACTTTAACTATGGACGCAGGGATCTGTGACTTTATATCTAGCCACTAGGCCAACGAGGCAGGCAGCTTACACATATAATGAAAATAAATCTAAATATTTTTCATTGAAAATTGACGTCACACTAAATTGATTCCTACATTAATCATTATTGGCATCGTTTGCATACAATCACGTGTATACGATCGCCGTGCAAAAAAAACATCATAACAACCTCTAACCTGACTTTACAGTATTTTTAACATTATTTTAACGTTAGATACTACTAAAATGTATTATCGTCTATATAAGTAAAAGCTAGTGAATGTCCCACTGCTGAGCTAAGGCCTATTGTGCTTTTTTGGGGAGGTTTTGGAGCTTATTCCACCACGCTGCTCCAATGCGTGGTGGAATACACATGTGGCAGAATTTGAGTGAAATTTGACACATGCAGGTTTCCTCGCGATGTTTTCCTTCACCGCACGAGATGAATGATAAACACAAATTAAGCACTTGAAAATTCAGTGGTGCCCGGGTTTGAATCCACGATCATCGGGTAAGTTTCACGCGTTGTAGCCACTGGATCATCTCTGCTTTCATCGTTTATATAATTAGTAAGTAAATAAAATAAATATAAATAAACATGCCATTAGATCGAACCAGAAATACATTTTTGTATCAAATCTACGGTGATTTATAACAATAATTAGTAGTCAGTTTATAAGTTAAGTTATATACGGTACATTAAACTCAGCGTTATCGTGTTAACCACTAGTTCAGCTGCACAAGTGGAGCAACAACACTAAGATTTAAAGCTGGCCATTCATCACACGGAACGACTTCAAATTGCGACCGGACGCGAAAATACCATCTGTTACTTACTCATTGCGAACTTTGGGGAATTTATCTATGTGTAACATTTTTAGTTGTATTATTTAATTGGTCTTTTATTTCATTTTTTTGAAAGAGTTATATATATTTCAAATTTCAATATTAAATTTAAATAAATATTTATTTATATATGTTATGACTGTTATGTTACTTAAAAAACATACATTCAGTATTTTTTTGATAATATTTAATAAATAGTACTAAGGCCATTTACTTATAAATTAAATATTGGGTAGGGCTTAGTGCAATCTGTCTTGATGGGTACCACCATTCTAGTACCAAACAGCAAATATTATTGTTTGTGTTCAGGTATGCTAATACTAATCAGGTAACCGACTTGTTAATCTGCCTACCTAAAACAATAAAAAAAATTCTTTATATAATCGTTATAATATTTCTTCCATTGCCGAGCATGAGATTAAATAAAGTACACGAAACGTAGTGTTGCCTCCCACCTGAGCTGTCTGCCTGGGCTTAAACCCACGATCAGCAGTTAAGATTCATATATACTAACCACTGGACCATTCCGGCCCAAAGCGACGTGTGCTAACACGAATCAAAAACGACAACAATTAGATACATTTTTTTTAAATCAAAATGCCGTCGGTTCATTAATAGCGAGCATTATTTACAGCAGCTTTTATTTAGCGCGTAAGCATTGTTAGTCTTGTGATCTCTTCATCTAGTGGACGGTGGAGTACACACTTATCTATTTTACAAGATTTGGATTAACAAATCACTACAACTTCCATTTTTGTCCAACATAATGTTCAGTTGTCGGGCAGAGGAGTTTATTCCACTACGCTTCTCAACTAATGTCTTCTGAAGCCGAGAACGTCCCAGTTATAATTAAATAGAGAAGAGGCCTTAGCTCAGTCGTGGGACATTAACAAGTTGTTTTGGTGCAAAACTGCTTGTGCGTGCACAAAAACTTACAAACTTTTTTTCTTTGTATTGCGTTGTATAGATACTTGTTATCAAACCACAGTAGAGCGGCATGGTGGAATAACCTTCAAATTTAGAGGAAACCTAAGAACAGTAGAGTTTTTAAACTATTATTACAATTAATATAGTATAGTAGTGCGTAAAGCTTGGTTAAATAAAATTCGAAACTAAATCTAATTTACTTCCATACGGAACAATCCAAAAATCCTTTTAACAAAACACAAACAAGATTGATTTGTTTCACAAACGTTTAAAATTTTCCAACTATGTACGTCAACTCGACATCATAACGAAATTCAGCCCGACATTTCTATTTGAGAGAATTCTTTGTACGGCTTAGTGTACCCTTTGTGGTGACATGGTTCGTAGCAACAAACTTCTATGTTATGACCGTAACTTTTACATGTAGTTAAGCTATTTTAGAGCACTGTCACCGCGTCCAAGTACCAAAGCTAGCCCGCAAATTCAATGTCTGTACCTCTTTGCGAACAGTGCCACTTATCTACTTCACATTCTTTATTCCTTATTACGTTTGTATACAGTTGATTTTTAACATCAGAGCTTGTTTTATATTGTGGCTACGTTACGATAGCTGTCGTCATTTATATTTTAGCGTCTATTGCATTGGGATTAGGTTGAAAGTGCGCTGTTATGATTATCAGTTTTAGTGTTACTGCTGTTTCTGTATTAGGACTTACAGTTGATATTGCGATTATTTTTATTGGCGTAGATGTTTTCGTTGGAAGTTTACTCAGATTCTATCATATTTTTCTTAGTAATAGTTTCCTCTTTTGCCATTCTTTTGTTTATCTATACATTTATTAAGGTGTCTCCATAATAATGGTGATCAATTAATGTGTTTATTAGAATCGTTTAGGTAGCATAAGTCATATGAGAAAAGTAACTTATTTTACAAATTATATATATTTTTAATGATATTAATTTAATAAAAATAATATAAAAAAATAAAGTTATAATATTGGTTCAATTAAAAGTTTTGACGAACATAATAAACTATTGAAAACCAGTAAGTATTAAATACGACCCTTGTTCAATCCCAAGCCATTAATAGTAAAAGTTTATTAAAATATCTGAAGCTCAGTTTTAAAACCGATATTTGTAAATTTTGATATGATTTTCAAGCAAAAACTTGTCCAATTTGGCTGCCGGCCAGTACGTTGAAATATATGACGCTATAACGGTTTGCGATAAGTGAAAATGTAAGAAATTCAATCAGAGAGATATTTAAAAAGAAAAAATAACGCAACACGTTCTATGTGCGTTTTTTAAAGTAAAACATGGATTTTGTTCGGAACGGTTTTATTTTTCACACCAAAAAGCAAACTAGCTTGTTTGTTCCTGGACCATGCTCCATCTGAAGCGTTTAGTCTCTTTCCTATTAGATTTTAGCTTTTAAATACATAATAATATCGATACGAAGTTTTGCATAACTATCCATTAAACAAAGCCATTATGTTTGCTTTGTGTAATCTCGCTCAAATTTCATATCACATTGCATTTTTATTTACCAGTATTATAATTAGTAAATGTATGTTCATATATATATTATAGAAGAGGTAGGCATACGAACATATGGATCACCTGATGGTACATTGGTGTTGTAATATGTTAACCATATTACAATACCCTACCTACCCACCACCAAGTAAATACATATAATAAAGTACATATGTATCGTTTTAGACCAATAGAAAATACATTCAATTATTAATTATTCACTGAAAGAGTGACTATATTTAACATGTTTTTATGTTAATATTTTTTTATACTATCAGTTGTTACATAGAAATTTGTTATCAAACATAATCTCAATCCAAAACAAACAATGGCACGATTCCAACTAATATTGACATTTAGGAACGTTAAAAAGACATGGGGTCATAAAAATGGTCCCTGAGGGATGAAAAGCCCCAGCAGTTAAAACTAATTTATTGGTGTAGCAATCGGTCGAACTTCGGGGCAGTCGTAAGGTGCACGTGCGGTATATTGGCTCAACTCTGCCCCGGATCTAATTTGGACGCACAAATTGTTATAATTATCACTATTCAAGAGCTCAGTCAAGGTTGAATGAAGTTAATTTATGCATAATGAAATATTTGATTGCGATTTTATTGAAATCATTTGCAACGTGAAAGTAACATTTTGCTTATATAAAGCAAAATATTAAATAATTTACCGAACTACTTTTCTGTTTAGTCACCTTGTTAAATTGTATTTGGTTTTTGAGCTTGGATCTGAATTGCAATTTAGTTTTTATATCATATTTATACATTTTTGCTGTCAAATTTACTCGTAAAAGTGTTTTCATTGATGTTAACCCCCTTATTATTTACGTTGTACGCCAATATACAAGTAAAATTGGAGACATTAAGTGGTTATAAAATAAAAAAACGACAATTTTCACAAAGGCGTTTTCTCTTATTTAGGGCCTTAGTCCACTACTTGTATGTGGTGGAAATTTAAATGATTTAAATATATTAAACTAGCTGCCCGTCCCGACTTCGTACGGGTAAATTAAAAAAATTATCCCGTGCGTTTTTTAATCAATAAGATATAAACATTCACCAATCGATTTATTCGCCCATACAGTACAGTTTATATATGTTCAGTACAGGGCATATAATAATTCTATTTCCTACTAATATAATAAACACGAAATTTTGTATGGATGTATGGACATTTGTTACCCTTTCACGTAAAAGTACTGAATGGATTTTAATGAAACTTTACAATAATATAGCTAATACATCAAAATAACAAATAGGCTATAATTTATAAAGCTATTAATAATTATTAATTTATAAATTGACCAAAATATAACAATAAGAATTTTAAAGAAGATAACTTTTGTCTCTTACACTATATCATTTGGACAAATGTTTTAAAAGTTACGACGATGACAAAGTGAGTGCGCGACACTATGCAGCAGTACACTGTGGGAGAAGAATTCGGTCATCGGCTCATCGCTGGGTGTGCGACTCGCATGCAGGAATACGTCATCGATGGTTGTCCGTTTTGCGGTTTTTCAAGTCCCTAGCGATTGCTTAAAGACGCACTTTACCTGTATGTAATTTATTAATAGGTAGGTTTTTATAGTGCCAGGCTGCATACCTTCGGGTTGTAGCGGAATGGGAAGGCACGCCCAGCCGGAATTACCACTCTCTCACTTAAAATCGGCGTAAAGTAATAGCTACGCTACCATAATTTTGAGTGCAAATAACAAAATGCTAAACACACAATGTCTTACTGCTACCCTATGACAACCAAAAGTTCTAAGACCTGTCGTTTTCAATGACCGCCTTGGTTGATTTTAGTGAGAACTCTTATCACATGTACACTTATTATAGTGCATGCTCAAACAATGTCCATTCCCTGCATCGCTAATACGCCATCAACCGTAGGAACGAAGATGTTATGCCCTATGTGCCTGTAGTTTGATAGAATAAAAAAAATTGTACGCTTGCTCTTTTATGGTTTTAACTATACTCAACGGCGTAGATAGGCGGCGGGCTATTTAATATTAACTATAAATATATTAAGTCAAACTACAGGAATTCATAATAAGTCTTCAAATAAAACTTCAAAATAAAAAAAAAACCGTTACTAAAGTTTTTCTTAACAGAAATGCATTTCATACATATTAATTTCAAATCACAGATTTTCAAATTTCAAGCAAACATTTATCCTTTACTTATATTTATGCGGGCAACAGCTAGCGTACGGGCGACAGCGGGACGCGGGGCGCGCAAGCGGTTGCATCACGCGTTTGTATGATGGGTGTTGGACCGCCTGAATTTATTTAGTGCGCGATAATTTTAAAATTACGATTACTCCTAAGATATTGATTTAAATTGGGTGGTGTAAAGGGCAATTATAATATACATTAAATGCTTAAAGTAAATAACGTATTTATTTTAATAAGGATTAATATCATATCCGTTTTTATAGCTTTCCAATTTTACCATTTGTATGTAAACATTTTTTAAACATTAAAATGGGTATAGTTAGCTATCCTTAAAAGATAGACATATGCCATCACGGACTTTTTTGTAGATCTATGAAAGGGGAACAATTTCACCATACATTATTTTGTTATAACTCAAAGGGATTGTACAGCGTTTTCGATGAAAGCTCCCAATCGACTCGTTTTTTTTCCGACTTCTTCAACAATTATCGCTATAATTCAACAAATTTACAGAAAACATTAATGCATTATACACGTAAACCTTCCTGTTGAATCACTTTATCCATTGGTGATAACCGTATGAAAATCCGTTTAGTACTTTTTTAGTTTAGCGCGTTTATACAGAAAGACATGAAACGCGGGGGACTTTGTTTTATAATATTTAAGGAAGCGGTTGCATCACGCGTTTGCATGATGGGTGTTGGACCGCCTGAATTTATTTAGTGCGCGATAATTTTAAAATTACGATTACTCCTAAGATATTGATTTAAATTGGGTGGTGTAAAGGGCAATTATAATATACATTAAATGCTCAAAGTAAATAACGTATTTATTTTAATAAGGATTAATATCATATCCGTTTTTATAGCTTTCCAATTTGACCATTTTTATGTAAAAATTTTTTAAACATTAAAATGGGTATAGTTAGCTGTCCTTAAAAGATAGACATATGCCATCGCGGACTTTTTTGTAGATCTATGAAAGGGGAACAATTTCACCATACATTGTTTTGTTATAACTCAAAGGGATTGTGCAGCGTTTTCGATGAAAGCTCCCAATATGCTCGTTTTTTTCCGACTTCTTCAACAAATTTCGCTATATTTCAACAAATTTACAGAAAATATTAATGAATTATACACGTAAACCATCCACTTGAATCACTTTATCTATTAGTGAAAACCGTATGAAAATCCCTTCAGTAGTTTTTTAGTTTAGCGCGTACATACAGACAGACATGAAACGCGGGGGACTTTGTTTTATAATATTTAAGGATATCTTAGACAAAAAAAAGCTATCATGAGTTATTTAGGAATATTTATTTCGAACTAGGTTGTCAGGTGATAGGTATAAAGGTAGCCTATGTCCTTCCTTGTAGTTCAAACTTACTTGATTCTAAATTTCATCAAAATCGGGTCAGTTATCCGTGAAATCATAATATACAGCTAGACAGACAAACGGACAGAATTATCTTCGTATTATAATCTTTGAATATATCGGTATATCATATTAGGTAAAGAAGCAGAGAATCATATAATGATATTATATGTCACTTGGTAGTATGGTTTTATGCAAGCTCATCTTAGCGGGTACCACCCCCTCATCATATATACTTATGTACAACTATATACATAATTATGTACTAACGCTACCTTATATGAACTATAAGTAGTAGTAGCTAATACTTAGTATTGATGTATCCAGTCTGAAGGGTGAGTAAGTGAGCGCCTATGTACATTGGCGCTGTCAGTAATATTTCTGACAGCGCCAATGTCTATAGGCGTAATAGTATTTGGACGAACAAATACGGTGACGCTATCAAAATCAGGCGGCCCTTTTGCTAGTCCAGCTCTATAATAGAATAAAAAAACATATTGTTATAAACTGACCGTAATTAAAAGTATTTATTATAAACCGACATCAAAAATAAATTTACTGGTAAACTTTAATTTCATACAACTTATAGAAGGAATAAATTTTCATTCCTTCTGATAGATTCGTAACTGATGGCACTTTGTGCCGTATCTCAGATTTCGTTTGAGCGCATTACATGCATCCATTGCTTCGTTCAGTGCAAAGATTTTCACTATTTGAATTGCTTCAATTTGTTTCGATATTACATTAGGAATAAGAAAATAAAATTTTCAGATTTGGAAAAGATGACTAAATGTCTCCTTCACGTATTATTATATACATATTTTGACTGCCTCGTTGGACTAGTAACTAGCTATAAGGCCGCAGATTTCGAGGTATTGGGTTCGATCGCGCTGGTAAAAATTTATTAGGGTTTTCTGTAGAATAATTTTCAGTAGCAGTCTAGTCTGAATTTTGGAAATGGTACACTCTCGTACGTAAAATCATTGGTGTAGGAGTAACGATGGGCATGAACTCTTTCCAGCCTTGTTGGATTGGCCATCCCATCGGATTAGGTGAGATATTTCACCTATGTTTGCGCATACACTTGTACTCTATAATATGTCCTGAGCTGTTGGCTAATCTCTCTTGATATTAGCTGCCGCTACCAAAATCGATAATCATAGTTTGAAAAAAAAATGTTGAGATTTGTTGAAGTTAACATAGATTACTGCACTGGTCCCTACAGCCACGGCGTGAAGTGATTTAGTCTATAAGCTCCTTATAAACGGATCTAACCAGACAACTTGTTCCTAAGATTAGTGCGCTCAACTGAACTAACTATAATCTTCATTCTGACTTCTCTTGAAATTTGCTTTATAGTTCTTGAGATTAGCACGGTCAAACACATCATATCCATTTGAATAGTTTTGAGTATTAAGAACTAGTCTTCGCCCACGGCTTCGCCCGTATGGGTGGGAGGGGAGGTGTTAGGTATCCAGTATGGCGTAGTAAGGATTGGAAAGTGTGAGATTAGTGATTTTTAAACTCATTTAATATTAAAAAAAATAGACCTTAGACCCCAATGAAACTACTAGTAGTAGTAGTACTACTACTACTACTACTAAATTATTTAGTTGTTGTTTGTCTATTACTTTTAGTATTCATTTTAACTTAACAGTAACCGACGAGTGCGTAACGTAATTTAAAGAACTCCTTGACTCGCAATCCACGGCTTTCAGTACAAAGACATATAGATTATATATATATATATATATATATATATATATATATATATATATATAGATTATACTCAGAAATAATGCGTGACTTCAATGAAATGACGACATTATTTGCAATTATAAAACCCTTATGTATAATTTAGCGCGCAATGCTCGTGAGACAATGTATAAATGAATCCGTTTTCCTCCATTAAGAGTCTGTGATAGTTTTTGCTTACAGATTGAAAATGTAGAATATTATTGTTGTTTAATATAGAAAAAGACAGAAACTCTTCAGCAATATTTAATAATAATACGTAGTATATTTAATATTATATATTACAATATTATTCTCTTATAATATACTAGCTGATACCCGCGACTTCGTCCGCCCTGCTTGATATATTAATAAAGTTTTCTTATGTACGAAGGAAAAAAACATCAAAAAGATCGCAAGCAAACATATACTTTGTTTAAACATACATCATTGAACACGCAGTGCATATACAAATCGTTGTTTCTTGGAACTTTAACTTTTTATTAAATGAAGATATCACAATATTTTTTTATAAGGGTCAAGTGTTAAGAAATAAAATTTAGAAAATTTCATTGAAATCTATTCAGTACTTTTTCCGTGATGCGCGCACAACTGCAGACCTCTATCATTTTATTTATAGATAAGATCTTCAGAATTCTCAATTAGAAAGAGTAAGAAGAAGAACATAGTTTATTATGAATCTATAAACTATGATTCGGTCTTTACATGAGCAGCTTAAGATAATAATATATTTTTTTTTTTAATTAGAATTGGAGAACTTGTATAAATCGTTTTGCATGTACAATTAAATTATACATGACATTATAACTCATAATTATAATATTATTTATGTTTAAAAATTGTTATTAAAATTGTTTGTAGCTGGGTAGCTGGACTAAATGTCAAACTCCCTATGTAATAAAGAATAGCTTTATATACAATTAGTGCGCATATAATTGTGTATTGGTGGATTGCTTAACTTGCATGGTCTAGAGGGACGACATTCTGACAAATAATTCAGTAGCAGGATCGATCGAGTTACTAACAAAGAATAAAGGGTTAAATAAATAAATAAATATCAATACAGTAATAAATAATTCCCCTAGAACTGTCACCAACGTTTCATCAGATCATTTTATTATGTAACTCAATTTTCTCGCATAATATTAAGAGTAATTAATAAGCAATATTCCCCCTTGAACAATAAGAAATTCGCTCGACGAATGGAACCAAATAAAAGTAATCATATTAAAATATGGAAATTTCACAAATAACCCTGTATTTGCTCTCGTTTTTAATGAGATTTCGTCATCTTGAAAAGTTTAATAAAGGGGTTATGACGGCCCGGCGACCGTGTCGTGTTGAAGGCTTTGTTGAAGGCAGTAAACAGGGGGATTCCACGTGGTTGGCATTCTGTATTGAGTCGTTAATTATTCAGCTTAACAAGGATACTGACAGGTTTAATGTTTTGTGTTTTATTTTATAAATATATGTTCGACTTCATGTTTTGTGAAGTGATCTGTATTGTGTATTATTCGACTTTGTATTTCTTTATTAATTTTATGAAGATATGAGCAAATGTAACTAAAATTTTCAAATATAACCTGGTGTTAAGTAGTCTTGGTACTCCGAGAGCTTTACCACCATTGCTTGCACTATGTAAGATCTATTTAGTCTTCAAACGGAAAGTCCGACAGTCTAATTGTATTAAAAATAAACAGTTAATTTTTGTCTTCTTTTTAATTTTATTGGTTTATTATTGATAAATCCTATATACCACGAGATGCGTAAATTGGCTACACTCAACAAAACACAGATCTAAAAAGTATCAGAGAGAACAACAAAATTTGTGAATGTCTAAATATTAAATTTTATATAAAATCATAGTATATAAACTGATATAGTTTTGCGAAGCTTTTAGTGTTTCACAACAATAATAAACCTAAATGCTGATAAAATCTAAGTTTAAAATATAATAAATATGTAACCCAGTGGCGATGTGACATTGATAACAACATTTAAACATTGGTGGGACGTGTGCGCTGTGGTCAGGAAATTAACTCCACGAATCGACCGACTCGGATTACGATCGCAGTATATTTAAGCTGAATAATGGAACGTGTATTGTACTTAAATTACTAAAAACCTCAAAATTAAACATCGTTTTACAAAGTAATTTCATTTTTTTATTTTGTAAATGTAATTATAAGCCGCGTTACTAAAGGAGCATTTAAATTAATTAATGATTGAGGTAAAGAAAAATGATAAGAAAGAAAGAGAAATGTGACTGGCTGTCATATATATTATTTGTGTGAGAAAATGTTATTTTTTTATTATTAATTCGAAATGATGAATGTTTAAAAATACTGGATTCATTTTAATTTAACTCATGATATGCACTTTTATCGTAAGTACACTTTATATACACTTGAGTAAGGTTAAAGTGTTTCATTCACATAAATACATTATATAGAAATTTGAAATGTACACAACCTGATTTTAATATGTAGAACATCATTAATTAAGACAAGCTTGAAAGTGACCGCAGAGCAATCGAGAACTATCAGAAACAAAAAAACTGTAATGGTCGTTAAAACTAAAGTATTTAAAGGGTCCACTCATCAAAATAGCATAGGTATCACCATTAGTCGACTTTCAACATTTCGTAAGTGACATGCGAAGTGAGATCTACCGAAATAGCACTCCAGAATTAATAGATACAAAGCTCTTTATATTTTTTTTTATTTAATTGGCATTGTAAAAAATGTTAACCATCGCTTACATCGCCAATGCGCCACCAACCTTGGGAACTAAGATGTTATGTCCCTTGTGCCTGTAATTACACTGACTCACTCACCCTTCAAACCGGAACACAGTAATACAAAGTACTGCTGTTTTGCGGCAGAATATCTGATGAGTGGGTGGTAGCTACCCAGACGAGCTTGCACAAAGCTCTACCACCAAGTAAATTTTATATTTGCATGGGATGATTAAAATTTACGCCAAAATGATTGGAGCGGGTTAAATACAACAAAAAATATCGCCTCGAAACGAAATTGGCTTCGTTTGATCGATTCCGAATACGAGTAAAGAATTATTGTTAATTGTTTAATTTCCGTATTCGTAATATCATAGTATAGCCTAGGGGCAGCCTTCTCACTTGAGTCTTATTAATCAACCTTTTCTGTTCAGACTGTCTTTGTTTGTTTAATATTTGTTATGAAGAGACTTTATTTTTCCCTTTTTATATTAAAGATGATGATTCTCAATGGATAACACACAAAAGCGCTGAAAATAATAGTGTAAGAACCTCTTCTTTCTTATGCTTCGGGTTGCTGGGAAACCAATTGGCTCAACGGGACCGACCTTCATATTAATATTATACCACCCGCAGTAGGAGTCCACGTTCCACACAGTCATGTGTGTGTAAGTGTAAATTATGTGTTATAATGACACATTTTAATGGTAAAAATGACCACTTCACATCAAATGGCAACGAGATTGTGATTAGCCTCCAAAACAAAATAAAACATGATTTAAGACTGTTTGATAGTACTAATAATACAACTGGAGTGCTCCCACTCAAATTAATCATTTTGATACCGATAAACTAACTAAGGGAAGCTGTTATAATTGTTATATAGGCTATGACGTCACATCGTGGTTACAAACAAACAGAAAATTCGACAAATATGGCGACCATTTTATCATTTCGGAACGGAACTTTGGGTATAAATATAGTTTTGCGCGGTCATTTCATTGCAATTTATTGACAGATATCCCGCATAACCCTATTTATGCGGATAATTCGCACTACTGATATATGCCTGTGTTCTCGTTTACCGTTTGTTCAATTTATTTTATACGATTTTTATTCAATAATACGAATTAATATAAATTCACTGTATTTTTTACATTATATAGTTATTATTAACTACTTTAAGTACCATTTTAATAGGTGGTAGAGCTTTGTGCAAGCTCGTCTGGGTAGGTACCACCGACTTATCAGATATTCTACCGCAAAACAGCAGTACTTGGTAGCGTTGTGTTCCGGTTTGAAGGGTGAGTGTAATTACAGGCACAAGGGACATTAGATCTTAATTCCCAAGATTGGTGGCGCATTGGTGATGTAAGCAATGGTTAATGAATACAATAAAAAAAACAGAAATAAAGACATATTACGTCAGAACGAGTTTACCAATTAAGGTCATTATTCGCACAAAAGATTTCTTTCAGCAAATTGATCAAGCAAACGAGATGGTGGATTAGACCAACATTATTTCTATCCACAGTATAGAATGTAAAAATTAATTGCACAAAATCTAAACCCATTATGTGGCGCTCAAGTCGAGCTATTAGGTAATTTGATTATTCTTATATCAGCGAGCGAAGCTGCGACGTAGTTGGATGAAGTTTTTGAATCGATTCTAAATCTAAATTCAATTCTCATTAAACTAGCAACGTGCTACAGTGCTAAACGTGAAGTTGTAAATTATTTAAAGAAGATAATATGTAAATACATAATTTATATAACTTACTTAGAATTGAGATTAAAAAATATATACAACAACATAGGTCTGTATAACATAATACAACATATAATATAATATAAGGTCCAGATATATGCAACAAACATTTTCCAATAATATAACAAACATGATTGACCTTTTAAAAACTAAATGCAATGCTACCAAATTAAGATAGTAGAACATCCTTGAACTAATAGCAAGTTGAAGAGACATTTCAATTTAGCCGGTCAATCGAAGGGTTAATGGCGGACAAAGCCGAGCAACGTGCGACTGGCAAATTGCTCTGGCGACTATTTGATGGCAATTTGCCGTTATTACAACTACGTCTTGCGCTGCAGTATATTCAAGGGTTCGGGTGTGATTATGTATACTTGATATAGCGGATAATGTATAAATAATATAAACTCGTGTAAATCATTTAATGAAAAGATGACAGAAAATTTCTAAGTCCGATTTGAAGTCAACGATCCTAGCTGATACGGTTTAAAGACTTATTTTTCTTATGTCTCGTCCATTAATAACCAACTTCATAAGGGCAAAGTCTGTTTATCGAAATTTAATCACATCATAAATGAATGTGATATTCACGTTGTAATTATGTGATTATTATGTTCAATATAGAAATGACAAGTATCATTTATTAATTTTTCTAATATATATTTTTTTTTTTTTTTTTTTTTATTGCATAGGAAGGCGGACGAGCATATGGGCCACCTGATGGTAAGTGGTCACCAACGCCCATAGACATTGGCGTTGTAAGAGCTGTTAACCATCTCTTACATCGCCAATGCGCCACCAACCTTGGGAACTAAGATGTTATGTCCCTTGTGCCTGTAATTACACTGGCTCACTCACCCTTCAAACCGGAACACAGCAATAACAAGTACTGCTGTTTTGCGGCAGAATATCTGATGAGTGGGTGGTACCTACCCAGACGAGCTTGCACAAAGCTCTACCACCAAGAAAGCATATATATTATAAGCATTTGCTTATCCTATAATTGTTCAAACGAACATTAATTTACTTCGATTCCAATTAAAATTACAAGCAATACTATGTATAATTTTTGAAGTTATACTTCTTTAGGCGCGTTATTTAAAAATGATGAGAGTGAAATTTTAAGATGCGCGCGCATCTGTGACACAAAATTAACAGTATGAAGCTGTCTGCCGTGAAGTTAGTTCTAGGTGGCATGAAAATCGATAACTATGTTCAAGTTGTATATTCTAGTATTTTTATTACGTTAATAAAACCTTTTTTATTTAAATAAAATCTTTTTTATCAATTTTAATATTTATCGTTAATCACTACTGCATTTTAGTTATTTTTTTTTCCATACGCCAAAGAAGTATAACTTCTAACGCGTGTACATAAGTACACACACTCTTTTTTTTTTGTACTATGTACATTTAATTTTAATAATTAATTTTAATTATCATATATTATTATGTTGTTATCATATTATGTTATTTATTCATTATTAGTAAATATAATTAATGTTATATATTGGTCACTCAGTTGATACTTGATACAAAAAAATTAACAATAAGCATGCTGTAATTACCTATAAATAAAAGTGCAGTCAATCTTTTTTATCATACATTGTATATTGTTTGATGTATTATTGTAAATTTTGTTGGTAGTTCAATATTAAATAAATAAATATTACCTTAATGTTATCGATAAATAGTTGGGTATATATTCTATAAAATCCTATTACGTCTGAACTATAAAGTGTATATAATTAAATGTAACGTTTTCTTAATTAAATCGCTGTATCTTATGAATGTGATCTCATCCTATATTATGGAACATAACATTGAATAACAGTTATCGGTGTTTTCATCAATACCGACCAAAGTTACAAAATGGTTACATTTTCAAATGTATACATAAATGGGACAATTAAATGTTGCAGACATTCGAGTCAATTTATTAATTAAGCCCTATTCACATTAGCGAATTTGGTCGATCAAATCCTAAATTGAAAGTGATTTGAATTATTTCAACGCACTTAAACAAATATTTGCAACTTAAATCGTTGTTCAACTACAATTGAACCGTTTATTTTCCAAAACATAAGTATAATAGATGATTAGGTGTGATGGTACTTTGATATAGATGCGGTACTGTATTGTAGGCGAACCCAACCTCAATGTAAATGGTCAATATTGTTTTAGAGAGTGCAATGGAACAGTATCTGGTATAGAATAACTTTCTCTTCAAAATACAGTTTTTTAAAATACCACTGCTTGGTTGTAATATGAAATAATTGATAAGTGCATATTAAACGTCAATATCGCAGTTGGGGTGGGGATTGTTGTAGGTGATGTAAAAGTGTCATTTTGTTTTCGTCCCCACACCTAGCACAAGCTTTAAGCTTAATTGGTGGGGTAACTAGGAATATCCTTATAATGGGTACTATTATTAATGGAGGTATGTCATTCAGGCAATCCTACACAAGACCTTAATCACATGTAAAATATGAAATCAATTAAAATGTATTTAGTAGAAGTAAATAGTAAATAACTTTCAGGCAAACATTATCTTAATTTATGTTCTGATTTTAAAAAGGAAATTACGTCTGAAACATTACAAACTTTTATAAAAGGCAATCAGATTCAGAGTGAGAATAATTTGAAAAGTTACAACAAAGATTTCGACACTGAAGCGAGTCATTGAAGCATTTTCGAGTCTGGCTCGTTAGCGGATTAATTACGCTTCGTTTTAATTAGTGCTGGCTTATCATTTTTATTGCTGTTTCTTTTTTTTTGATCTTTGAGTTTGTCGTTGACATTGATGTGGAGTTGTTATTTTTTATATAGATTTTAATTAATTTGTGGTGTTATCCAACTTTTTATTTTTACTTTTATTTTTATTATTGATGATTTAAATTTTTTGTATATAGTTTGGATTTTTTTCTTTACAAAAAAATCTGTCTACAACTTTATAGAGATTTTATATATTTTAATAAGTAAGTAGATGGCAAAATCTTAATTACTTACTAGATTTAGTCGCTACTTTTTGGTAAGACTCTTCAGATATGCGATCCGATTTGAATGGTGAGCGGGCTAGTGTATTTATAATCCATAAGGGACACAACATTCTTATTCCCAAGGTTGGTAGTGCATTGGCGTTGTAAGGAATAGTAAATAGCATAAAGTGGCCCATTTGCCCGTCCGCCAACCTTTAACATAAAAAAACAGATCATAAATCGGTTCATAAGTTATTTGACTTTCCTATAAAACAAACACAATGAATATACTAACACTAGCCTGCACCGCAGTTAAGCCCGCGTATAATTAATCAAAATATAATGGATAAAAATAAGCCTAGAGCCTTCCTCGATAAAAGGACTACACAACTCAAAAATATTTTTTAATTACGAATCAGTAGTTCCTTAGATTAGCTAGATCAAACAAACAAACTCTTCAGCTTTATATATTAGTATAGATACCGCATTGCGTTCTAAACAGACAAACCAATTAACTTCCTAATTGGGTATAGAAATACAACACTTAATCACACTTATGGAAACTACCCAAAAAGAAATATTGGTTAGGCAAACACGAGAAATTCAAGAATCGCTAAGGGAACTCAGATGAAAAAACAATGGGTCGTGGAAATGATAAATAAGGGAGAGATTTATTCCGTGAGCGGAATAGAGGGAGGGAACGCTCACCTGAATACCAAAGAAGGAAGTGAGTTGCCGACGAGTTACCGTGCATTAGCAACATATAGATTAATGTGTTATTTTAGTTTAATACAGTATAGAAAGTCTTAATTAATTATACATTTATTTGTATGTTTGTAATATTATTTAATATTCTTTTTTTATTGCATAGGAAGGCAGACGAGCCACCAATGGGCCACCCGATGGTAAATGGTCACCAACGCCCATAGACATTAGGATTGTAAGAGATGTTACCATCGGTTGCATCGCCAATGCACCAATATTGCGAACTAAGATGTCGTGTTCCTTGCACCTGTAATTACACTGGCTCACTCACCCTTCTTACCGGAACACAACAATACATAGCACATAGCAAGAACTGATGTTATATAATATGTTATAAAGTATTTGCTCATTCCTTCTTCGGTTAGTTCTGTTAATGGAAATTTAATAATAAAGAAAATAGAACTACGCTTAGCTAGAAAATAATAAGTATGTACATTTGTTTCAGTATGTCATAAATGAGAAATACAAATTATATCAAAATTGGTTTGAGTCATAATATTATTGCGTTTGGTCTACGCAAGACCAAAATTGATCCAAATTTGAGTAATTTTATTTTATGTAAAGATTTTCTGCTAAAACAATTTCGTCACCTTGAAACAAAATTGTTGCACAGCATAAAATATAATGAAAAAGATAAGAGACGGGTAGAAATACGGAAGAGATTAGAAAGAGATAAAAATCCAAAGAAAGGCCTCCGCTACATTATACCGGGACTAATAAATCTGTCGAGATAATGTTTATTAATTTATGTCTAAGAACGAAGAAGGAAACTTAATCAACAGATGATTACAATTGTAATCTTTGTAATATTGAAAACATTTAAATAAGAACTTGGTGGTAGAGCTTTGTGCAGGCTCGTCTGGGTAGGTACCACCCACTCATCAGATATTCTACCGCAAAACAGCAGTACTTGGTACTGTTGTGTTCCGGTTTGAAAGGTGAGTGAGCCAGTGTAATTACAGGCACAAGGGACATAACATCTTAGTTCCCAAGGTTGGTGGCGCATTGGCGATGTATGCGATGGTTAACATTTCTTACAATGCCATTGTCTATGGGCGTTGGTGCCACTTACCATCAGGTGGCCCATTCCTATGAAATAAAAAAAATAAGATCATTTGTCTAAAGTCATTGTAGGCGGTAAGAGAAACATTGGGAGAAAATCGACGGTGAATGAAATCATGCACTTGTAAGGCCTCCAAGAAACGACTTCGAAGCAGAGCTCCAATCGTCTCCTTAAGGAGCGAGGTCTGTCTGAGGTCTGGGTAAACCAGTAGCTCATACTTAGCCAAGGACTACGAGTTTAAACTGGATCTTTTGTAGTGCCATCTAGCGGCCGGTTTTATTTATTAAGGTAATTAGTAAGTAATGGCCTGTGAACGTTTCACTGCTGGGCTAATGCCTCCTCTCTATTTGGAAGAGAAGGTTTGGAGCTTACTCCACCACGCTGCTAGGATGCAGGTTAGTGGATATATTATGTTCTATAATTTGTATAAATATCAATAATCCTAAAAAAAATTAACAGAAATATAGTTTCTTCGAAATGAAAATACAAAATTAAGACACGCTAAATATAACGTTAATCAAAGATACAAAAAAACCTTGAACAACACGCCCGTGGAGTTAAGATTACTTAAGAAAATATATATCTTAATTGGTTCTTTTAAATATTAATTAACGAAGAATTTAATAAACTAAAATTAATTGTCTCGACTTTTCCACGTCTTACTTTAAGCGAAGACAACAATCGCATACCTTTTAACTCTTTTGTAATTTAAACAAAGAAAATAAGATGAGTTTTTAACTTTTAAATGCTGCCATTGCTAGTCCAGCTTAATTTAAGCTATAGTTCTTGAAACGTTGAATATTATAACAACCTTTATAAAGCTATACAAACTTAACTTCAGTGGCTATCAACTTCAATTATAAATTGTATAAAAACAGATCCGACTTGATCACAGTTCGCAATGCCGAACTACTTTATCGTATTATTAAACATAAGATGAGCATTAATTTCTTCAAATATATTAAAAGCGCCTAATCACATATTCTCAAAATATTCATTTTTATTGTTTTTTAAATATGGACGGATGAAATTAAAGGCAACAAAACCTTAATAACAAAACATACTAATTATATTATAATCTAAATATAAAATCTAAAAGAAAATACAAAAAAAATGTAATGTATGCAAATTGTTTCGCGTAGAGAAATATCGTCCAATTACAACTTTTTTATTTATAAAATACACCAATTCGTAGCTGAAAGTAAAAAAAAAACCTGTCGCATAACGGACGCGTCGGAAATATTGGTGCAAAATAAAAGCCATGTTGAGTATCAAGTGGGGCCACTAAACGTGGGGAAGCACGCTTTGACGTGTATAAAGTTTTATAGCACGAGTCTTACACTCGTGCTTGCTGGAACTCGAACAGTCATCTGTCTGTAGCGCATTTTACTATCAGGAGGTATAAAGACAAAAAAAAAATTGAGGTACGGAACCCTAAAAACAATATTGACATCGAATTAAAACAACATTGGTAATAAATCTAATATAATGTATTAAGGATTCCTGATAAAATAGCGATTGGATATAAGTAGTTAAGTAGAATAGTAGTAAATAATCAACAACCGTTTGAACATAATATAGTAAAGCCATTATCAATCGCCGGCCTATTTAAATCTAATATTTGTGTTTATTCACTCCTTATTTGATTGGTATTAATTATATTAGTTATAAAACCTCACGTCTCATAAAGAATGTCATTACGTTTCTATTAGATATATAAATATATGTTAATATATAATTTAAATATTACATAATGGTTTATGTCCAAACCATCAATATAACCAGGCTGATGACTTTGATCACAGTGCATTGATTCCAAGGCCGGCAACGCAGCTGCAAGTCCTCGGATGTTGCAGGTGTCCATAGGCGGTGGTAGTCACTTTCCATCAGGTGAGCCTCCTGCTAGTTTGCCCCCTCTAACATAAAAAAAAATCTACCACTAATTATTGAGGCTTTGTTTCGCTACGTTCTGGAGTAAATGATGAGTGAATCAGTGCTATTTCAGCTAAGTTCTTAGATCTTATGATCGGGGAGAGCAACGAAGATATAGGCCACGCTTTCATTCAGTTCCAATCATTCTAAAGCAACAAAAAAGATCATCAGAACAATTATTAATAATATTCCCCGATAGTAGAACTTATCTATAACAAGATATCTTCAGACGCAATTTATCCATCTTAATTTGTTGAAAAAAAGTTGAGGTGCCGTTTTCCTGGCTCGGCCAGCACCTGACGCGTTAATGCGCCTTGATGAATGTGCGCGCTCACTGACAGGGGGATTACGGCCGACGCAAGAACAGCTGGCGGACACGCTGCGTGGTGTGACACACTTATTAAGCCATTTAAAATTATACTTTTAACTTTTTATTACAATTAAGAAATGATAAATAATAATTATTATATGAAAGTATTATAAATATATGATGATTATCGATATGGTGGACGATATATATGATATTAAGCGGTCACGAACGCCCATATAGGCATTGCAAGAACTGTTAACCATCGCTTATACCGCTAATGCGCCACCAACCTCTGGAACTAAGATGATATGTCCCTTGTGCTTGTAATAACATTGGCTCACTACATTGTTGTGTTCCGGTTTGAAGGGTCAAAGGCCTGGGAATTGAACCCAGGACCACCGAGTCTGTGGCCTTATATCAAGCCACTAGACCAACGAGGCAGTCAACTAGTATACTACGTATACCAATACTACGCATGTGTCACCCTACTTTAATGGTCGTATTCTAAAAGCCTTCGTGGCCGTGTAATAATCCTGCATAGCGATTAAATTAAATAGAATTAATCGATACATATACACATACAATACAAATAAAAAGTATTACTAAGTATTAGTTATTAGTTGATTTCCATAATTTATCATTATCATCAAGCAGCCAATCGGAATCCATAGCTGGAAATAGGAGCGCCAAGACAGACGGTTCTCAACGGTCCGCATCCAGTCGGTTCCCATCATCCTCTTCAGGTAAATGGTCTACCCGGCAGGAGGGCCTTCTCTAGCTTAACAACTAACGATTATATCGAATATATCTAAATATATGTTTGTTCAAAAAGGTTAACTATCGAACTTCGTGAAGGTTCTTCAGTAATAGGTAGACAAACCAGGTTAACTCGACACTCCCTAGTTTAATAATATAACATAACGTTTTTAATAAATATAGTTATTTTAAGGAACAACAATAAAACTGTTCTTCACTGTTTAATATGCACAACCATTTTTTTTTAAATATAAATTTCATTCTTTTCATAAATCTTTGCTAGTTACTAATAGTGGATTGTATAATATATTTTCACGCTGCTAATAAAGTAGAATTTACTATAAATGTAAGATTAACAGTTCAATTTGTCACAACGAATCTTTTATCTAAGCATATAAATGATTTTAACATAACATTGAAAAGCGCGAAATGTCGCAAAAAATGATATATGAATTGGACCCTTGATTAAGGCAATATTTAACAAACAAAAAACGCGCTCGCCGTGTCAATGCTTAATCAATATCAGGGTTCTATTGACGAAGTAGATCACTCAAAAAGTTAAGTGAATTACGGTCCGCGTCCAGAAAATATAACAGATGAAAATGGCACAGTGAATTTTTTTCCATCGCAAAGTTAAGCAACAGGAATGGAGGGAATTCAAAAGCCGTTACTCTATTAAATTATTCCGACTCGTCGAATCAAAATGGCGGAGTAATGTTGCTAGTTGTCAAAAGAGTCCGTCGCAAGGGAAGTTTATTTTTTGCGTTTTTTTTTTTCAGCGGTCAAGTGCGCTTTTCATGTTTGGACAAACTTTTATGCTTCAAAATTCGAGAATCATGTAAATGTTATTTTCTACACGTGTGAAGATTTAGGTCAATTGTCTTGTATGTATTTAAAAAAAAATATACCTTCATAGAGTGGTGCTATAGAATTGTCATACTTATTATAGAAAAGTATTTTTTATTTTATTTCTAATTTCACGCAAACACTGCTAATCTGATTTATATGATACAATACACAATTTATTGATGATTGAGACATTGGCTATATGTATGTTAATAAGTTTCAAATTTTTTTTTATAGCTTTATATGTTAACTAGCTGCCCGTCCCGACTTCGTACGGGTAAAATAAAAAAATATCCCGTGCATTTTTTAATCAATAAGATATAAACATTCACCAATCGATTTATTCGCCCATACAGTACAGTTTATATATGTTCAGTACAGGGTATATAATAATTCTATTTCCTACTAATATAATAAACACGAAATTTTGTATGGATGTAGGCGAATTATCACATTTATTTAGTTTATTTTATTTATTACACTATACATAAACATAATATATGGACATTTGTTACCCTTTCACGTAAAAGTACTGAATGGATTTTAATGAAACTTTACAATAATATAGCTAATACATCAAAATAACAAATAGGCTATAATTTATAAAGCTATTAATAATTATTAATTTATAAATTGACCAAAATATAACAATAAGAATTTTAAAGAAGATAACTTTTGTCTCTTACACTATATCATTTGGACAAATGTTTTAAAAGTTACGACGATGACAAAGTGAGTGCGCGACACTATGCAGCAGTACACTGTGGGAGAAGAATGCGGTCATCGGCTCATCGCTGGGTGTGCGACTCGCATGCAGGAATACGTCATCGATGGTTGTCCGTTTTGCGGTTTTTCAAGTCCCTAGCGATTGCTTAAAGACGCACTTTACCTGTATGTAATTTATTAATAGGTAGGTTTTTATAGTGCCAGGTTGCATACCTTCGGGTTGTAGCGGAATGGGCCGGCACGCCCAGCCGGAATTACCACTCTCTCACTTAAAATCGGCGTAAAGTAATAGCTACGCTACCATAATTTTGAGTGCAAATAACAAAATGCTAAACACACAATGTCTTACTGCTACCCTATGACAACCAAAAGTTCTAAGACCTGACGTTTTCAATGACCGGCTTGGTTGATTTTAGTGAGAACTCTTATCACATGTACACTTATTATATGTAGTGCATGCTCAAACAATGTCCGTTCCCTGCATCGCTAATGCGCCATCAACCGTAGGAACGAAGATGTTATGCCCTATGTGCCTGTAGTTTGATAGAATAAAAAAAATTGTACGCTTGCTCTTTTATGGTTTTAATTATACTCAACGGCGTAGATAGGCGGCGGGCTATTTAATATTTTTATAAATTAAATTTTACTAAAAGCCATTGAAGTAACTATAAATATATTAAGTCAAACTACAGGAATTCATAATAAGTCCACTGATGATTATTTAAAGAATAATCATCAACTTCAAAATAAAAAAAAAACCGTTACTAAAGTTTTTCTTAACAGAAATGCATTTCATACATATTAATTTCAAATCACAGATTTTCAAATTTCAAGCAAACATTTATCCTTTACTTATATTTATGCGGGCAACAGCTAGCGTACGGGCGACAGCGGGACGCGGGGCGCGCAAGCGGTTGCATCACGCGTTTGTATGATGGGTGTTGGACCGCCTGAATTTATTTAGTGCGCGATAATTTTAAAATTACGATTACTCCTAAGATATTGATTTAAATTGGGTGGTGTAAAGGGCAATTATAATATACATTAAATGCTTAAAGTAAATAACGTATTTATTTTCATAAGGATTAATATCATATCCGTTTTTATAGCTTTCCAATTTTACCATTTTTATGTAAACATTTTTTAAACATTAAAATGGGTATAGTTAGCTATCCTTAAAAGATAGACATATGCCATCGCGGACTTTTTTGTAGATCTATGAAAGGGGAACAATTTCACCATACATTATTTTGTTATAACTCAAAGGGATTGTACTGCGTTTTCGATGAAAGCTCCCAATCGGCTCGTTTTTTTTCCGACTTCTTCTACAAATATCGCTATATTTCAACAAATTTACAGAAAACATTAATGCATTATACACGTAAACCTTCCTCTTGAATCACTTTATCCATTGGTGATAACCGTATGAAAATCCGTTTAGTACTTTTTTAGTTTAGCGCGTTTATACAGAAAGACATGAAACGCGGGGGACTTTGTTTTATAATATTTAAGGAAGCGGTTGCATCACGCGTTTGTATGATGGGTGTTGGACCGCCTGAATTTATTTAGTGCGCGATAATTTTAAAATTACGATTACTCCTAAGATATTGATTTAAATTGGGTGGTGTAAAGGGCAATTATAATATACATTAAATGCTCAAAGTAAATAACGTATTTATTTTAATAAGGATAAATATCATATCCGTTTTTATAGCTTTCCAATTTTACCATTTTTATGTAAACCTTTTTTAAACATTAAAATGGGTATAGTTAGCTATCCTTATAAGATAGACATATGCCATCGCGGACTTTTTTGTAGATCTATGAAAGGGGAAAAATTTCACCATACATTGTTTTGTTATAACTCAAAGGGATTGTACAGCGTTTTCGATGAAAGCTCCCAATATGCTCGTTTTTTTCCGACTTCTTCAACAAATTTCGCTATATTTCAACAAATTTACTGAAAATATTAATGAATTATACACGTAAACCATCCACTTGAATCACTTTATCTATTAGTGAAAACCGTATGAAAATCCCTTCAGTAGTTTTTTAGTTTAGCGCGTACATACAGACAGACATGAAACGCGGGGGACTTTGTTTTATAATATTTAAGGACGTAGTCAGAAAATTAACAGTCCGGACCTTTTCGAAACGAACGCTGCGCGAACTACGACCGTTGGACGAATACTATGAATGAAACTTTTGTAAATCACTAAAATTATATCTCTCTTTTATGGTTCAGCTTTTTGAGAGAATTTTAAAAGTCGATTGTAAATATTTGTAGACAATATATGGCAAAACAAATCGACTTATTTTCCGAACTTTTCCAAATCCTACGATATTTAATAATCGATAATATATCCTTATTCTTAATATGATTTATCAGTCACACTACTGTTTTTCCATTTAAGTTATTTAATTAACGTAATTACTTAATACAACACCTCTAATAAATTTAATACCAATTTAGTTTCCCATTTTACACACAATAAACATTCGCTGTCTTCTTTCAATTAGTCACAGAATATATAGCACCGTCCCTTTCACGCAGTTTAACTAGCCGTTTATTCAAAAGCAATAAAGCATTGGGAAAACACGACCACAATTTATGTCCAGCGATTTACAGCGATGAGATATGATGGGTGAGTTACGAGCTGATACGAGCAAATACGAATATATAGGTTCACTAATAAAAAAAACAACGCGTTATGCGTTTGTGTTCTGGATGAAATAAAGTCATTATTGTGGATTCGAATATGTTTTTAAATAAGGCACCATGTACTCTTGGTGGTAGAGCTTTGTGCAAGCTCGTCTGGGTAGGTACCACCCACTCATCAGATATTCTACCGCAAAACAGCAGTACTTGTTATTGCTATGTTCCGGTTTGAAGGGTGAGTGAGCCAGTGTAATTACAGGCACAAGGGACATAACATCTTAGTTCCCAAGGTTGGTGGCGCATTGGCGATGTAAGAGATGGTTAACAGCTCTTACAACGCCAATGTCTATGGGCGTTGGTGACCACTTACCATCAGGTGGCCCATATGCTCGTCCGCCTTCCTATGCAATAAAAAAAAAAAAAAAAAACTCAACGTTGAAGAATATCATTAGATAACCCGATATATGTTGGATTAAATCTGCTACATGTGTAATCACCAACCCCAGGACCAGCGTAGTGGAATAAGGTCCAAATATTCTCCTCAATATGAGAGAAGCTGAAAGCGCAGCAATCACACTGCTTCATTAAGACGCTGTTGCTTTATTTTCTTGTCCTTTTAGGAGCGATAATTTGTATAATTAACGCTGATTGTCGTTCGAATTCTTTGCATATTTGTAAGCTTTATAGAAACTTGTGTTATTATTTATGTTATAATATCATCAATGTGAAACAGCTTTTTTGAAGTGAAAACTTCTTTAGCATCGTTGTGATTTGAAAGTCGATGAAACGAAAAAGCGACAGTAAAAAGAGAAAGACACATAAATTCACAAGATTTTACGTGGGAGAAAATGAGATAGGAAGCATTATACAATTGAAGCCAAAATTTTTGAAGGTTTCACTTCTACCACTCGTGAATTGCACACGTCATGTTTTTATTAAATTATAAAATATGAAGATGGACAGACAAATGGTTCACTTGATGATAAGAGGTATAGACGTAAGACGTAGAGACGTAATAAATACTAACAATTTCTTACATCACCATATACTAAGATGTTCTGTCCCTTGTGCATTTAGTTTCACTGACTCACATACATTTCAAATACATAAATACATAAAATACAGCGATAACTTACTGTATTACTGTTTGGCGATACAATTTGTTATGAGTTGGTGTTACCAATTAGATAAGCCTCCACAAATTCATTCTACCAAATTAACGTCGATGGATAATGAGTTTTGATGTAGAATACTTTAAAGTTTTTTGGATGAGGGGTTACAACGGACACTGTCAATAGCTTACCAACAATAAGAAACGAATGCTTATAATGCAATATATAAAATTAACCAATGTGTTTAATATAACGTAAAACAATTCAGTTTCCAATTATCGTTGCGTTGCAGCCGTAGCGTTGTGAATAGCCGGCTATTTGCACAACAAACATTAGCCGGTAAATTAGAGACCATCTGTGCACCTGAGCTCAGATAATAGTCCACGTGCTGAACGCCGCAGTAACATTGCTTGTTATATTATGTGTAATGTGTATATTCACGGATATCAAATGAGAATTTTAATTACGTTACAAAACAAAATGTTATTACTTACAAGTGTTAATTATTTAAATAAATAATACTTATTAAGGATGTATCGACTCCCACTACACAAAATCAATCTTCCCAAAAACCTTCCACATATATTTAACTTTGCCTTATTAAGAAATTTTAAATTTAACACAATATTATATTGATTATAAAAAAAAGCAAAATTTTAGTTTCTGGCCATTATGTTAGTAGAATCTACAATCCTAACCGGTGGTCTGTTTTCATTCAAAAGCGTTTATAAACCTTATAAATAGTTATGGTTACAAATTAATTCGGTTAGTTTCTTATTAGATTCATATTACATATTCACATAACATTGTAATATAACTTTTATATAAGCTATAATTTTTCCATAACTGGAACTTAAACAATGCTTTGTGAGAGAGTAGTTAGGAAAGTATGTACCGTGCTGGCGTGCGGTTTAAACTATGCACGACTCGCGTAATAAGGCGCTATCAGTTAGCACTAGTTTATACTCTTAGTGTGTCTTGAATTTATAGCTTTCTATTAGACATTAATTAAAAATAGAATCAAGATTAGACTAATTTCGTGAAACAAAGCGTTTAACAAGCTAAGCCAAAGTGAACCCTTAGATGGTTTGGATTCAATAATCCGACCCGAGGTCGATTAAATCCACCACATAGGATAAATAGTAGTCATGGAAATTTAAAGTTTACGTTAGAAAACATGCAAATAGTCTCGACTAAGTTACTATATCAATCCTATTACATTAATTTTTAGGCACTAAGAAGCGATTTGAATCTTGATTTAAAATGATTCAATTTGTAAATAATTCATATCACTCAACGACCCAGACGATCTTACACAAGGTTCTACCACCGAGTAAAGCTCTACCGAGAATATATTATATAAGATTAAAAAGAATGCAGTTAGTACCTTTTTTAATATGTATTTTTTGTCAACATTATTTGGTTAAGTTATATTATCAAGAAATCAGACAAAAATTAAAGATATACGAACGTACGTACGTAATTATACCGCAATATTTAGTTACATTTTGTTAGCGACTGCAGCATCGACTTTTGACGTCCGAATGTCTGAAATAAAGGAACTCCCCACAACGAGACGTTTTATCTCCACGCCATTTGTCACTCCGCGCGAAATAATAAGTATTACGATCTTTCATTTACTTTTAAACCAACGACCCGACACCGATACGACTCCGTATGAAATTCATTTATAGATTATATTACAGTTTCACGATGACTGTTGAAAATCGGATTACATTCTTACTATTTGATAGCTAGACGTCTTGGCTTCGCTCGGTAGAATAATAGCCTAATACATATAACTATTATTTTACGCGGCACACCAGTAAATTTCCCACCTGGCGTGATTTTTTTCGACATCATCAACAATCATCGTTATCATTTATCTAATTTACGTAAAACCTTAATGAATTATACAACTAAACATTCCACATGAATCATTTCGTAAATTCGGAAAAACCGTATGAAAATCCGTTCAATAGTTTTTGAGTTTATCGCGTTCAAACAGACAAACAGATGCGAAGGTAAAAGTTTGAAAGTATTTTGACTTGATTGTTTATAAAATTGTAATCATATGGACAAGATAAGTTTGAGTTAAATGACTAAACATTTATAAAGTAACGAATTAGATAATTAAATACAAATCCCTCAGATTTTTAGTCACGTGACGTGGTGTATAAAGGGCTCACTCGGTACATACGGCCGAATCTCTTTTGTCCCACCGAATAATGTGCCAACTGAATGGTCTTTTAACAGACTGCCGAGATGCCGGCATTACTTAGTTGAGTTAGGCTTTAGTAAGCGAAATCCTTATTGATTGGACGTCTTGAATTAACTTGAACTCGGTGCTAAATTGTTGATTCCACTTCACTAGCTCTACTCAAAGGGATTCGTGGTATCACTGAGTTTTATGTCATTCGTTCTTTTGTACCTTTTGTCGTTACTTTTTCAGACCAGATAACACTTGACATTTTGTCGTTATTTTTATAAATATATATTAACTTTGTAGCGATATATTTTATATATCTTTTATATTATATTAGTCGTAACAATCTTTGAAAGAATTAATCAATTCCTTGTACCGGATTTTAAATAATAATTCTAAAGTCATATACTTCTTAGTATTATTATGTACTAGCTGATACCCGCGACTTCGTCCGCGTTGCTAGATATATTAACCAAGTTTTCTTATTTACGAAGGAAAAAACATCAAAAAGATCGCAAGCAAAAATATTCTTTGTTTAAACATACATCACTGAACACGCAGTGCATATAGAAATCGTTGTTTCTTGAAACTTTAATAACTTTTTATTAAATGAAGATATCGTAATTTTTTTTTTTGATAAGGGTCAAGTGTCTACGAAATAAAATTTAGAAAATTTCATTGAAATCTATCGAGTAGTTATTCCGTGATGCGCGTACAACTGCAGACCTCTATCATTTTATTTATATAGATTATTTAAAAAAAGTTATTTTCACTTTGGTCTGTTAGAATAGATTATATAAAATATGATTTATATATTTGAAATCATATCCTTCAACTTCCACAAGCTGAATTGCGACTATGAATTTCTTAAAAAAATAACTCCGATATTTTTATTTACACGACTAGGGCTTGAACCTAGGCCACATGGATCGACTTTATAAGCACACAAAGCTAACGAGGGAGATTCATTATAATATTATGTGTGACGTCACTTAATATACTAATATTAAAAGTAAAGTTGGATACAATGTCGAAAATATGACTTAAGATATAATTTCTTAACGACTAGACTTTACCTTATTAGCTTGTGATTTTGATTGATGTCTACAGTCTACAGATAGACAAGGCGAAGACGAGATTGGCTTCACTCTGTTATATATGTATATATTATGCAACATTAATAAAATAATATGTTAGAAGCCTGTTTTCTATTTATAATAGATATATAGGTCAAGGTATAAATTATAGATTATAATCTATTCATTACTAAGAGTACTCATACTTGAAGTCGATATAGGTATTCGTATGGGTGCGTATAATTCTACATAACCCAATTCTACTTCAGGGCCAAGGAAATTTTACCTGTGTAAAAAAAGGTTACCGTAATTACTCAGTGATAAAAGTTCTTGTTTGCTCTGTTCGTTTGTGTGTCATTGTTGTTTTAGAACCGACACGACCGGTTTTGATGTTTGTTTGTCTTTTTTTTCACTGGAATAATGCCTTTAAGCGTTTCCATATGGGGAGGGGGACACACTAAGAACCAGCAGTCTACGTCTTTTCGGGGAACGCCACGGGGTCGCTTGCGCATACTACCGTGACGATGTTTGTTTGTCTGACATAATTTATATAATTAATAATTTATGGGTTAGTTGAAAAATATTAAAGTATCGCTCTTTTTGTAAAATCTAATCTAAATTAAATAAAATTTATTTATTGTTCCACCACAACATTAATAATTAGGAATATGTTAAACTAGTTTACTAAATTTGTAAGTTATTTTTAGGATAAAATAACTCAACATTTATTATGAATTATTTCAAGCTCCGAAAATGTTTCGGAGTAATTCCATTAAAACGTATTTGCAAGTTTGGTTAAATCGCATCGCAGTGGCACCTGAATTTCAACGTTCCAGCTAGTGAAGTGGCGACGCATACAAGGCTCAATGTGACGGCCCTCCTCGCTGTAGTGGCTCTCTGGCTAATGCGTGCGTCGTGTCGCCTCCCACGCTTCGTGAGCTATTTGCTTGGACTCGAATGAGAAGATATATTCTGGACGAGGGTATTATTTCTAATTTCATATGATGATTTACTTGATTTGTTATATGTATATAAAGAATTGTATAACAATTGAAATATATATAGAATTTCATCGAAAACATAAAGGCTACCTCACGATATATTTTTTTAAATGGATTACGTAATTCACTATACATAAATTGTGAACGCAAAATCGTTTTCACTTGAATGTACCAAAACTATTAAGTTAACGTTCATTTTTTCTAACGACTCTTTAAGTTCGACTGACCTCAATATATTTTATTCTTTTAATGGAATCTATATATTTATTATTGAAAGTAAACATCTGTGTACTAAATTTAATAGTGTGGTTATTGCGTGCGATGTCTTTAAAGCAACGTCTTAAATGTTTACTTAGCATTAACTGTGGCCTACTTCACTATCGATTCAAGGTTCATATACTACCTACTGTTTGTGACTGAGAACCTCACTTAATCTATAAATTCCAGAAATTATATATTTATAATTGATTGTAGTTTTATTTTGAAGTTACTTATGATTTTATTAACCCAAATATTACATTCAATATCAATATTATTTTTCAAATTAATTTCATTTCAAGTCAATTTTCTTTATCATGACTGACGCTGATAACTGATAACTAAAGCTGGTTATAATCTAGACAAGATTTACAGAAGAAGAAGAACTCAGGTATTGAATGATATAGAATGATAGACTTTTATGACAGGAGATAACCCTAGCGAAAAAAATATACCAGGGAGTGATATAAATGTCATGAAAATAATATTTACGAAATAAGCAAAGTACATTTGTCAAATAATTTTTAAATTAATATAAAAAGAAGAACCAATAAGTCATGATTGACTTTTCTTGATACATAATAAAATATATTATTTTTAATGAAAAATCACCAAAAATTATAAAACAGTCGCATACGATCAAGACAATGTAACAAGAACTGAAATGTTGAATTAATCAGAATAAGGCCACATGGAGTGGACAAATGGCAAGTGGTCCATTTGCGCGGATGCTTCAGTTTAGATCTGGATATATGCACAGACGTATATACCCGTTCAAGTAAACAGCACTAGTGTTGAACTAGGCAAATACGTGATTGTTTAAGCGCCTGCGACAAATAAAAAGCAGAAATACGCATTGCGCCGTTGTCTAACTTGACATTACTTAGAATTAAGTTATATCTTTTTTAATCGTCATTCTAAATACAGCAGTTCAACTGATACACGTCGTATTATTTTTTTCTATCGAAGTTTCTCGTTGAATCCCGCACATGGTCCTTTACCGACCTGGATTCTATTGAATTAGCGGAAGATAAGCTGCATTTATTGTGGATTTTGAGAAACATTATTTTTATTCGAAGAAATAAATAAGTTGACCCTTAACCCCGGTCGAGGTTAAAAGGTGCACGTGGATTTGAACTGAAGTTCTGGTGTTAAAATTTCTATATTCCACTACTATTTGGTCACCCAACACTCGTAAAGGTAGTATATAAGTTATTTAAGGATTTACAAGGTTAGTAAATTATTATATACTCCATAATTATATAGTAAGGTCGGACACCTTTAAATAAGTAATTTCTATATTTTTTTGTATATTGTAATAATTAACTGCAATTAAATAAACTTATATTGTATAATATAACAATATTGTAAGCTATATTGCTTCGTTATTTATTTAATTGATATTACAATATATTAGTTTTTTGCTTATTCGTGTGCCGGTACTTTTACATAGTAAAATTGTTACGAGTGCTTAATAGATAAGGAATTAGATAAAGTTTTTTTGTTTTACTGCTATTAACTATTGTCAATTTATTTGTTATCGTATTTTTATTATGTCTATTGTTTAAATTGTATGTGAATGTCGAGTCATTAGCAAACTATTATATTCTTTCTAGAACATGTGTTGCTTATGTAAATGTAATTAGTTAAATTTACTTTGCCTTGCTTATTCGTATTTAATATTGTTAACTGTAGTTGTAATAATACATAATAGTAGGTAATAATTGCAACAAAATATTTATTATAAATTTATATTTTACTATTATAGTGTTAACGTTGAAATTGCTAAGTAGGAACATTTATTTATTGTTTAATTTTTAAATTATTTGCTCAATATTGGTTTATATAAATTTCAGGTTGACCATCGCACTCGTCTCCCATAATGTCTGAGGAAAGAGATTTAATTAAGAAGCGAGGAAGCTTCAAAGGTCGTATGACTGCTTTTATAAATTATCTTGATCAGCTGAGCGATAAATTATCGAGTAGTTGTGATGTCACTGAACTACAGCTGCGTATTGGGAAGATGGAGTCATTATACGAGCAATACGATGAGGTACAGTTGCGTCTAGAATGCATAACCGATGACGTTAAAGTACAGTTTGCTGAACGTTCAGATTTTGAGTCGTCGTATTATAAGACGCTCTCTAGAGCACAAACGTTATTAAGCAATTTTAATAAAGATTCTCAATCTAGTAATAGTGATAAATGTACTCATAGCAATACACACAAACCAGTTAAGTTACCTACTATACAGTTACCGAAATTCAGTGGTTCTTACAACAATTGGTTGGAATTTCATGACACTTTCACTAGTCTTATTCACAATAACGATGATATTGACGAAGTAAACAAGTTTCACTATTTACGAGCTTCTCTGGATGAGTCTGCTGCCGTGGTTATTAAATCTGTTGAATTCTCTGCCAGTAATTATTCTGTAGCTTGGAAGTTATTATGCGACCGATTTAGTAATAAGCGTTTACTGGTGCAGAATCATGTGTCGGCATTATTTAATATTGAAATGATTCATAAAGAGTCTTCGTCTATTTTGAAGGGTTTAATAGATCAATTAAATAAAAATCTGCGAGCTCTTGAGACTTTAGGTGAACCAGTTAAGTATTGGGATACTCTTTTAATTTATATAGTTACCCGCAAGCTTGATAATAAGACGTATCGAGAGTGGGAGGAATTTAAGGGTCGTCTGGATAAGGATTACACTATAACATTCAATCAATTTGTGCAGTTCTTACGTGCTCGAGCTCATTTAATAGAAACGTTAGAATTGTCACGTAATCAGTCTCAGGCTACATCTAACTTACGTCCTAAAATTAAAGCTATGGTAAGTACACCAGCTCCTCGCAGTTCTGACATGGAATCAGCACAGAAGACATGTCCCAAGTGCAAAGGTGACCATAATTTAATAAATTGCCCGCAGTTCCTCGCACTAAGTAACGACGCACGTCTCAAATTATTACCATCATATAAGGTGTGCTTTAATTGTTTAAAACCCGGTCATTTTGCGAATCGTTGTAAGAAGCAAGGTTGCAAGGTATGTAAACGTAGACATAATACACTGTTACACACTTCGGATAATAGAAATACTTTAAATAGTAGTAATGAAACCCAGAATAACACTACTTATTCGAATAATAATTCAATTTCTCCATCTACGTCAGCCACCTGTGACTTAAATAACGTAGCGTTGTCAGCAAGCGTTGCCTTGCAGTGTGCTGAGCGTAAGCAAAGCGACGTGCTTTTGTCCACCGCTTTAATCAAAGTGTACGATAGCAAAAATCGTGCGCATGTAGTTCGCGCAGTACTTGATAGCGGTAGTACGTCTTGTTTCATGAGAGAAAGTTTATGTAATTTGTTAAATCTTTCGTTGACTCAGGTTGACAGAATGATTGGCGGAATAAATAACGTATCTTCGCACGTGGGCAAAATGTGTCGCGTACATATGACGTCATTAAATGATAATTTTTCTTGCAAAATGCAGTGTTTCGTTTTGCCATTTATTACAAATATTTTACCGTGCCGTGAAATTGATATTACTAGTTTGAATATTCCGTCTGATATATGTTTAGCCGATCCCACCTTTTATAAGCCGAGTGAAGTAGACATTTTAATTGGCGCTGATATCTTTTGGGACTTGTTAGGATCGCAAAGAATTAAATTAGGCTCTGGTAAACCAGTACTTTGCGAGACTAGACTAGGGTGGATAGTCGCCGGTCCTACGTCTCATAATTATGCCACGATGCTCTCGAGTGATATTCGTTGTAATTTTACTAAAATTACGGATTGTAACAATAATGTTAGGTCTGATTTATCACGTTTCTGGCAATTAGAAGAAATAAGTTCCAATTCGTCTCATTATTTACCGGAGGAAAGGTTATGTGAGGATCACTTTACTAAACATACGACGCGATTAAGTGACGGTCGCTTTTGCGTTCGCATACCTCTAAAACAGAATCCTTCTATGCTAGGAGATTCGTATAAAAGAGCAACACACTGTTTGTTTTCTTTAGAACGTAGGTTTAGGACTAAGCCTACTTTCCGTAAGATGTATTGCGATTTCATGTCAGAGTATATTCAATTAGGCCATATGACAGAATTGAAATCATCGGAATTAACGTCAAATGGTTATTATATTCCACACCACGGGATATTACGTGAAGGAAGCACCACAACTAAACTCCGTGTTGTGTTCAATGCCAGTAGTCCTACATCGTCCGGAATTTCCTCAAACGATTTGCAGATGATCGGACCGACAGTTCAGGATGATTTGTTGTCTATCCTTCTTCGATTCAGACAGCATAAGTACGTTTTAGCCGCTGACGTCGAGAAAATGTATAGACAAGTCGTCACCCATCCATCTGATAGGTACTTGCAAAGAATTGTTTGGCGAGCTAGTACTGACGAACCAATTAAGTTGTACGAACTAAATACAGTCACGTATGGCACCGCAAGTGCACCATTTCTAGCTACTCGTTGTCTTAAGCAGATAGGTCTAGAGTGTAACGACAATAACATTGCTAAAATTATTCAACATGACTTTTTTGTTGATGACTTGTGTACCGGGAGCATGGATTTAGATGAAGCACAATTTATTCGTGGGGAGGTCACCAAGGCGTTGGCTTTGGCTGGCATGAGACTGAGAAAGTGGAAATCAAATGAATCTCAATTAGTACCTGAATCGATTGACTCTTCGCTCGATTTAAACATGGGATCTGAAGAGCCTAACAAGTTATTAGGTCTCAGTTGGTATACCACTTCTGATGAGCTTACATTTCCAATAAGCATGAATTTGGCTTCTAATGTAGATACTAAACGAGATTTACTCTCAGTGATTGCACGGATTTTTGATCCATTAGGGCTTTTATCTCCTTGTGTCATTACAATGAAAATGTTACTACAACAAATGTGGTTAGACAAGTCCTCATGGGATGAACCCCTAAACACAAATATTAGTTCACGTTGGAATATCATCATGAAATCTTTGCCTTTATTAAATAATTTTAGAATTCCACGTAATGTTATTTGCAATTCATATAAGGAACTAGAAGTACACATATTCACCGATGCTTCTGAACGCGCGTACGGTGCGTGCGCTTATATTCGAAGCAATAATCATGAGGGTAAGTATTTGGTTCGCTTATTAATGGCTAAAAGTAGGGTGGCGCCTCTCAAACCTACAACTATTCCGAGGTTGGAGTTGTGTGGCGCATTAGTAGGAGCGCGTCTGTATGAGAAGGTTCAAGGTTCACTTCGAGCAACTATTAGCCGGACCTATTGCTGGACTGATTCGACAATTGTGTTAGGATGGTTGCAGATGTTGCCTTCTAGGCTTCAGCCCTTTGTACGCAATCGCGTTGCTGAAATTCTAGAAACGGCGGGTAACTGTACATGGCAACATGTTCCCACAGATAAGAACCCAGCAGACTTAATATCGCGTGGAACCGATATTAATAACCTGCAAAATTCTGATCTATGGTGGTCAGGTCCAGACTTTCTACGGCTAGATAGGTGTAATTGGCCTAATCATTATAAATACCTACAGGTTGAGACTTTGCCCGAGACTCGTGATGATATTTCGTTAAATGCTATAGTTACTGATAACAGCAGTAGTTCATTTATTCATTTTAAACGTTTTTCGAAATACACTAGACTTGTGCGTTCCATTGCTTATATGCTTCGATTTATTAAATTGTGTAAGAAACTTTCAGTAAATGATAAATTTCTTACAGAATCAGATTTACAGGATGCATTAAATGTAGTGATTTTTCAAAGTCAACGTGAATCATTTACTGAGCACAAATTGATAATTAATAAACTTAGTTTGCCGAAAAAGAGCGTTCTTCTTAAATTTAATATTTATTTAGATGATAACCAATTAATGCGTGTTGGAGGACGTCTCGATAATGCTAATTTTATATATAATAAAAAACATCCTATTATTTTACAGTCCGCTCACGAATTTACTAAATTATTATTTGATTATGAACATAGACGATTAATGCACGCGGGCCCACAATTATTGCTGGCTTCAATTAGGGAGACTTATTGGCCTATTGGTGGCAGAAATTTAGCAAAGGCTTGCTTTCATCGATGCGTACGTTGCCGTAGAATGAAAGGAGCTATAGTTACTCCTTTGATGGGAAACTTACCGCGGCAGCGGCTTCTTCCTGGTTACCCGTTCGAGAATACAGGCGTCGATTACGCTGGCCCTATAATGTGCGCTAGTCGCCAGGGTCGTGGATGTAGGCTAGTGAAAGTGTATATTGCTATATTCATTTGTTTTACCACCAAGGCGATTCATTTAGAATTAGTAAGTGACTTAACCAGTAATCATTTTTTACTTGGTTTATATCGCTTTATTTCGCGACGAGGAAAGCCCGCAAGTATATTTTCAGACAACGGTACCTCCTTTGTGGGCGCGTATAATGACTTATCAAAATTTATTAAGTCTAATGCAGCTTCGTTAAGCGAATCTTTGGCTAATGATGGAATTTCATTCAAATTTATACCCGCGTATAGTCCTCATTTTGGCGGACTCTGGGAGGCTGGTGTGAAGTCAACCAAATATCATTTGCAGCGAGTGTTGGGTTGTAGTAATTTAACTTTTGTGGAACTCTACACCACGTTAACGCAGATTGAAGCCATATTAAATTCCCGTCCATTGACACCGCTGTCTTCAGATCCTGATGACGACACACCGCTTACGCCAGGACATTTTTTAATTGGACGACCCCTCACCTCAATACCACAGCCTAATCTCCAGGATTTTTCAATGAGCCAACTAACTCGCTACCAGAGGATTGAACAGTTGCGCCAACATTTCTGGACAAGGTGGAGTAAGGAGTACGTAGCTGAACTCCAACAGAGGACCAAGTGGCGCTCATGTAAGGATGGGCTTGAGTTGGGATCCCTAGTTGTGGTAAAGGAGGACAATCTTCCCCCCTTAAAGTGGAGACTTGGAAGAGTTGTAGCAGTCCACCCTGGTTCGGACGGTATTGTTCGCGTGGCAGATATTCGGACGTCTACTGGTGTCATCAGAAGAGCCTTTAATAGGATCTGCCCATTGCCTTTGCCATCATAGCTGTTAAAAGCCAAGCTTTCAACGCCCGGGGGCATGTTTAAGCGCCTGCGACAAATAAAAAGCAGAAATACGCATTGCGCCGTTGTCTAACTTGACATTACTTAGAATTAAGTTATATCTTTTTTAATCGTCATTCTAAATACAGCAGTTCAACTGATACACGTCGTATTATTTTTTTCTATCGAAGTTTCTCGTTGAATCCCGCACAGTGATTATCAGACGAATGTTGATTTCGAAGTTTGTGTTTATCGAAAATTTACACTACGAAAACCATTTATTCACTTCATTTGCAAATTTTTAAGTCCCGTCGCAAAACGAAGTAAGTTTGATGTGTGTGTGTATGTGTGTGTGTGTGTGTGGGTATCTCTGTTTGTCTGTCTACTGCCTGTCTACATGAGATATTATCTTTCGAAAAAATGAACCAATTTGCATTTAGTTGCTTTTGTTTGAAATATATCTTGTCGAGAGTATTTTAGGCTATGATTGAAGAAAATTGATTCAGTGTTACAGACTTAATAGTTATGAGGGGTGGAAGAGGGGATTAATAAACGATATTAACCGAATAAATCACATGAAAGGATTTGATTCGTGTATTACAAAATTGTCTGTTTGCGTTCGGGTTAGTAAATGGATATTTACATTTTAATTTAAGTTTTATATTTGTTCATGTTTAATTCAATTATAAAATCCGATATTAATTATTTCAAAGTATTTTCTGTACTAGTTCTTAGTGCTACAAGATAAAGTATAAGTAAATATGTAAACAAAATTTATCATTAGTCAGCAACATTTTGCTATACCTAGAATTTGTACCTGTGAATTTGTTTTAGACTATTATAGAAAAATATAACATTGTAAAAACAGTTTCCTTTGAAGGAATATTTTTATTTGATTATTAGTAAAAAGCTTCAAGGTGGAGGGTAGGATGATACATCACCGCACACACCTGCGACTCATTCATCATTTTTGATACGTCCTGATAAGCAAAGATACGAAAGGAATAAACAAAATTTTCCTTTGATATAACCTAGACGACATGGGCGAACCATTGTAGTGTTTTCTAGTCTCGTGTCGTTGTTGGTCGTAAAACTGAGATTATTTATCATAGGAGAACATTTTTTGTTTGTCAAATATCAAACACATATCAATAACACTACCCGTCACGATCTTACTCGCAGACCTATTTAAATAGTCGACATAATATTATGTTAATCACAGTAAAGTATACTACTAATTATAAGTACCCTTTCTCAAAGAAAGCTAATGCTTTTGAATTATTATGTTAAAGAATTACATCGGATGTCAAGCAATCATTAGTTTGAAATGAAAATTGTATCCATTGTTTCCTCGTGATGTCCTCATTGCCAATTTTCGATAAATTATGAACTTATATTGATTATATAAGTACTTGTTTCTTGGCTGCATTTGAACCCACAATCGTTTGCTGAGATATATTTATTCTAGCCACTCATATCACAGATCTGATTTAATTAATATAATTTTGCATAATACGTAAATTTAATTCATTAAATAGAGAAACTATTTACTTACCAGTTAATTATGATAGAATATATAATTTCAGTAAGCCGTACCGTAGTTAATTAATGATAAATATTTCAAATACATTAATAAAAATTGCAATTACGTGTTAGTTAATAGTAGCTAGTTAGTTAATAAAAATTTTATAGTTATAAGATTCATTCATTCAAAATTTATCTTTATATAAGCACTAGCGACCCACCCCGGCTTCGCTCGAGTAGCACAGTAACTATTCCTAAAAAAGACAGCGGGACGCGGGGCCAGGGCGCGCACGCGGTTGCATCGCGCGTTAGTATGACTGCTTGAATTTATTTAGTGCGCAATAGTTTTAAAATTACGATAACTTTCAAATTTTTCGTCTAAGAAGTATTAAAAAAAAATTAGTTCGTTGAGCACAATCGTTCCGTAAGGAGCCGACCCGGCATGGTATCTCGCAGAGGCTACCGCCCCCTCGCCCCTCATAACCGCCCTCCACATCATACATGCGCGCACAAATACTTATTTGGCCACAACACTAATACTTACATTTTAAATATCACTATATCTTTTGAATGAAACGTCCAAATTAAATAATTCAAAAAGTTCTAGAAAGGTATTGAATTCGTCCTGAATATGAAGTAATTTATTTTGATAAGGATTGATACCAAGGTACAAAATAAAGAGTTTTTAAAGCGACGGCGTTTTAATTTTTAAAAAAATTAAAGAAAACACTTATTGTGAGATAACTACAATAGTTAGACATATGGTGACGTGATATTTTTTGTAGACAATTATATATTCTGCGAAGTGGTAGTACATTGTTTTGTTCTATAATCAATAGTTCTCGCAGCGCACGCCGTGTAAGGATTATTTTGGGTCATTTTTATACACCTTGCGTTACATTATTGGACTTTTAGTAAGGATGCCTAATTTTTTTTTAAATGTTATATAGCCTATAACCTTCCTCGTTAAATGTACTATCCAATACTGAAAGAATTTTTCAAATCGGACCAGCGGTTCCTGAGATTAGCGCGTTCAAACAAACAAACAAACAAACTCTTCAGCTTTATAATATTAGTATAGATGAACAAACTATAATTAGAGAGAGAAATGGAGAAGTCTCGCAAAAGCTGCAACCAATTCATCAGACTTTCCATGACTAAGACCACTCCGTCAGAAGTGTACGCCTGAGAAGAAGAAGAATCCTATAACTAATATTATAATAAATAGATTGTTTTGTCACCAGTATCAAGTATATGTGTGCGTATGTGTGCGTGTGCGTTAATCTCAGCTACATCAGTTGGGTAAAATAGGCTTAAAATATCAAATGAAATGTGACAAATGAAGCATAGTAGCATTATGAAGCATTAAAAAATTAGGGACGCTTTGTTATTAAAATAATCCCAAGCTACATACAAATAATGACCCTAAAAGCACGTATGACGAGTCCAGACTATAATGAAGGCGCTCACCTGAGGACAAATGGCTCCAATTCTCGGCGACAAATTACTCGATTACCCAAATAAATTACTAACTCTTTCACCTCGCTCTCTACGATGGCAACTATCCTTTTATAAACGTATAAATGTTCTATTTTATTAAGCCCTCTTTCTTGTTTTACTAGAAATATATGTGATATTTATTTTATCACATTTCTATTCTTTTGAAGCTTTAATAGCGCAGTTGTAAACGAGTCGCCTAGCGGTGTAAGCGTCCCATGTTCGATCCTGATCTCTTGGCCTATTGTCGTCTCCATTCATAAAAAAATCTGATCCCTTAATTGGAGGGGTAAATAGGAATATTAGTAATTACTGGCTGAGTCTAGCGATAGAAACATTAGTGCCAGCGTCTCGGATACAATGCCACAGTACAATCTTTTAGGTCGTGTTTTTTTTTATAAATGTAATGCTTAATTTGTGTTTTAGTTATAGAATATATTAATATATATTTCTAAATATTTTATTAAGTAATCAGTAATTACTTATAAACATTGTCAAAGGTTAGAGTTATACAAACATTTAAAAGTGAGTACATTTTCTTCAATTATATTCCATTTTCAAAAAAATTGGCAATTCTTATAATAAATGAAGGAAAGAGAAATACGTAATAAAATGCCATTAAAATAATCAACTCTGTAGTAATTATCGCCAAACATTACACTATAATTATATTATAAAGAATATTCGTGTAATATTATTAAAGAAACATTAATTTGGTCCAAATTAACGAATATAATATTTTTTGCTGCGGTCATAAACGAAAAACACAACTAGAAATACAAAAGAAGATAATTAATTAATAAATATATTAACATTAACGGGCGAATACTGAAATGTCATTCAAATAATAAATGGAACATATTATTTGAGATGCTGTTAATTTAAAAGATCGCAAACTAAATTTTAAATAAACAGCGTCTTAAATAATTAAGTTTCACTTAATATTTGAATGACGTTTCAGTATTCGGCCGTAAGAATGTCAGAATATATTAAGGTTAACCCTAGAGTATACATATGTTTTTTTTAAACACTTAAATCCTTATGGTTCTGGCAGAGAAAAAATATTTAGAGTCTCAGCGTTTCGAACACTTAGTGTTGTTGGATTCGACTAATGGTTTTTTTTGTTAAGCGCATGACCTCTATCAAACACGTAAGTGCCTCAACTATGGCTGGAACTAACCCAAAAAAAATCCAATATAATAAGATCCACGAACGAATGAAATATTGGCGTCATTCACGCGACTTCAAATAAACACAGTAGGTAAAAACAAATAATGATAAAAGATTTAATGAAGAAAATACCGTAACTTTTAATAAAACACACAAATAATACGGATTTATAGAAATATTTAAAAGGGCAACAATAAAGTATATTAAAAAAAGGCTTTATTTTAAAGAACCGCTGTCATTTGCCTTTCAAATAAGCCAACCTAAAAAAAATCCAAGGAGTCCACAATGTTAAAAACAGGGTCCAAGCAAAAACAGATTGAGGTCAGCGATCCATCAGCGAGGATTATCCTCCCCTCCCCGTATCCGCACTCTTGATTTCTTAATCCTTAAATCCTCGGCTTTTTCTAATGTCTTGGTTAAAGTCACAGGATTAGATGATTTGGTATATTTCGTTTTTTTTTGTTTAATTAGTACGATTAAATCAGGAATAAATTCAATAGAAGCCAATGAAGTAGGTCAGTGCCTGAATGCATGATAAAGATCATATTAAATGATTATATTGGTTATTATATTTCAATCGCACGATTACATATAAAAATATTATATGTAAAACATTGCTTATTATACAAGCGTTTTAATAAGGCAACGATTTACGGGTTGCCTATCCATTCCTGTTCCTAACGGTTCCTGATAATTTGGTAATTACCATCCCCATTCTAGCACATATGCACTCAATTGGAATTGGTATTCTCATGTATCTCACATGAGAATATAAGTAATTCTTTAAAAGACGTTATTTAAAAAATATTGGATTTTTTAAATAAAAATATAAATAGGCTCAAAACTTGATATTTAATAAATTAGCATTTCATGTTCCAACCAGTTAATTACATAAGACGTCGAACATCGACGATCTGTGATTACCGCAGGATCATCTCCCAGAGTTCCAGTGACGCGGCGAAATGGCAAGTTGGGGCAAACTTGCAAACTTATACAATAAAATTGATGGGATGGAGTTCGCCAAACAGCGTTATTGTCTCAAGGAACTCTTGATTTCTGGTCCAAGTCACAGGAGACAAATTCATTATACACCTTACATGATATCCTAAAATAACGAAGCAGCAATTAATTTCTTATTCTTCTCCATTTCTTGCATAACACTAACCGATGATCGCGGATTCAAACCTGGGCAAGCACCGCTGGATTTCATGTGATTAATTTGTGATTATAATTCATCTCGTGCTTGACGGTGAAGGAAAACATCGTGAAGAAACCTGCATGTGTCAAATATCAATGAAATTCTGTCACATGTGTATTCCACCAACCCGCATTGGAACAGCGTGGAGGAATAAGCTCCAAAACCTTCACCTCGCAAAGAGAAGAGGCCTCTGCCCAACAGTGAGATATTCACAGGCTGTTACTTTACTGATTATTACTGATCCTTTTCGTGATTATTATTTATCTTATAAGGACAGTCACTCGTCAAATACGATACCGCTTGATGCTAACTTTTTGGACCATGTCATTAGTAGAAAAGCGAGCTGATCTAAGTTTTGTATTTTAATCGTTTTATTCAGGCTTATTTCAAATTCTACGTGTCGCAATAAAGGGGTTCATTATTTCATGTTTAACTGTGTTTGTTTCATTAGCTTTTATTGTTCTTGGCCACTTTTATACACTTGGCAGCCATTAAAACTTATGATTTGACAATTCACTTACTTCGTTCCCAATTTGCCATCAAAGTTATGGTTTTGAAGGAACATTCTTAAATAATTATATTTTTCTAGATCTATGTTAGAGAGCATGAGGTTAATATTTAACGAACAGTAGTTATTTTATAAACAACTGTTCATTAAACATATCTATCTCTCTTTTCTCTATTTTAAGGTAACGTGAAGAGCGTTGGAGTTTATTCCGACACGTTATCTCAATGTGTTTGGTGGGTACATACATATTTTCTCACACGAATCAATGATGAATCAAATACACAAATTAAGTATTTGAATATCATTGGAGCTTGCCAAGTCTATCGGATAGCTCTGATATGGTAACTGGTAAAAAATTCACATAAAATAGAACAACAAGTAAATATTTGTAAATCCATTCCAACGCTTCTCGTTCATTAACTAGAGGGAAATAAAATAAAACCACTCCGACATTCCTACCAAAAATATACATTTTAAATAAATAAAGTTAATATTTTTATGAAATAATTTTATAAAGTTAATTAGATTTGACGGGCGTGTAATAAAAATTTGTAATATAGAGGCGTAACAGCGAAGCGATGCTCTCGACAAGTTAAACACATGGCACGGTATTCGTGTTAACAGAGTTAACAACGTTGAGTGGTGATTAACGACAGCCCGGTCAAGCGGGGCCGAGGGCACGAACGTGTAAACATTATGGAAGAGACTGACAATACACAAATCCAATCTGACATGGAAAAGACTGACATTCGTCAAGTACCTATTGACAATTACACTAAACTTACCTTTACATAAAAAAATCTGTATCAACTTGTGATGATTCAATTCTGTAGGGGACTTCATACATTAATACCTTTATACAAGAACAGTTTTTTTTAGTATAGTTAAATTTAGAAGTATTTTTTGAAGGTCAAACAACTTTCGACGGTCATTTTTGGCGCCAATTGTATCGTGTAATAAATACAGAGATATAATTTTGAATTCCTTTTTTTAAAAGATCAGTTATAAAAACATGAAAAATCAAATCAGTACTGCTATTGACTAAATTATAAAATATATTATCAAACAGATTGAGTAATTTTAAGATTATGTAATATGATTTCGTCTTAAGTCACTTTCAGTAAAGGTTTTACATCAACGTAAAACATCAAAACGATCGTAAACCTTTGGTTTACAAGCTCACTGTAAACTGGCCTATGATTTACGAGCGCGTTGAGTGCACTATAAAAAACGTTTAGTGACAATTATTTTGACACGGCTCTATCATGACGCGGGACTTAAATAAATCGATGTCTATAGACAAGACCCTGCGAACGTTTACACTATTGAGTTTTTATAGGTAGACTGTACTAGCAGCTATTTGAAATATATTGAGATATTGATTTTGATGCTGACCAAACAATTATTTATTGAATCCTCATTATATTCTCGTTCATTACTACTAAGTCCTTTTTCGAGAAATGCCATATTTAAGTTTAATTCGAAATAGTTCTTGAGGGGTAACCTTTTAAAAACGCTGTTATTACTAGTTATCCAGTGTATAATAATCTGATAAGTTTGTTTGTATTGTATCTTTTGTCTTCTGTCTGTTTGAGAAAGGTCATCCGAAAATATTTTTCCTATTATTTATCAGGTATTTCTAATATATAAACAAAAGTAAGTTCTAGTAAATCTCTTGACTATAACAATCAATTTACTATAATAATGATATCTGGTAACAAATATCTAAACAATATTCTCGTCACAGAAAGCTAAATGAAATAAATAATACGAACGCGTAAACTTCTAATATAATCGTTCCGAGAAGTGGATAATGTGGAAAAAATATCGGAATAAACAAAACGTGATCGCCTTCTTTCAATGTTTACTTTTATCTCAATTCCAACCAACTTGCGCTGGAACTTCACTAATTTAATTTTTTCGCTTTTCCCTCTAGCATACACATTATTATGCATAGCGCACTGGGACCATTGCTTTATCATCAATATTAACAATATCCATTGCTGTTTTTACACCATAACAAATGTACCAACTTCATAGCTATTCAGCAATGTATAGCATACAATCAAATTTAGTTTTATATTTTGTCGGTTTTATTTGTACATGGTAATGGTCCGATGTGAGAGGATTTGGCCTACAACTATTTTGTATTCGTTGTACAGAACCCACTATTTATCCGTTAGACATTCAGAGCACGTAATAAATCCGAGTTATTTAATCTAGTGCGAGATATCTATGGTGCAGCGTACTATCTTTATCATAGCTTATGAGGTTTTTATCGTACAATATAGTTTTTGTGCTAGATTCTGGTCTCATAACTTATTATTTTTATTTATCTATATTATACGAAGAAATATTAGATTCGTATTTATTTTCATTAAAAATATATTATATTGATCCAGGTGTTATAGCGAGTAACGAATCTAGAATTAAATTATTATTATTACCTTCAGTATTGTTATTTAACTAGTGTATGCCTGTTTGCATTACCACCAGAAATATCTCAGAAAGCATTCGACGACAATCAAATGGAAATTATTAAAAATCTGTTCCGGATAAGCCTTCTTTTTTACAAAAACGTCGTGACTCAATTATAGTTTCCTAAATAAATACTGGATTTCGAAATTTCTTGGAATGAATATGACGGATTTTGATATAAAAGTAAACAAGATTATTTAAGTTCTTTCTAAACTCGACGAGTTATCAAGTTCCCAATAAATTGTTACAAAGTCATAAAATGTGGAAAATAATACTAAATTGTACGCAAACGTAGTCGTAGGTACAGGTCGTATAATAAAGATTAACCTACTTCAAATCCAGAATTAGATTCGTCTTCAGATAAATTCCATTTCAAGATTTGTATCAAGCAAATGTAAAAATAATATGAACGGGGATATATCTAGCGTAGGAGCAATCCAACAAATCTTTAGATTTATACGGCTTTGGTGCTTAGATTGTGAGGGAAATAGAAAAAAAATAACGAATTCGTTCCTTTTGCATTAGTTATTCGAAATTGGATTACGTTTTAATAACAGCTTCACAAACTGTTGTAAAGCTTAATAGTTAAGCTAAGTTAAGCTTGACTTCGATGTTGAATTAATTTTATAATTCAATCGTTTTATTTTTATAAAAACATACTGTAATAAATATGTCTTTAATATGATATCATGGCCGGTGATAAAACAAAACATCATGAGTCAAAAGACTAGTAGTTTATTCCAAGGGAGGTTAATACCATTATGGAATATGCTCCAACGCCACAGTCCCACACATTTGCAGATCTTCCTGATGGTAAGAAATGTAAACCTCCGCTTACATCGCCAATGCGCCACCAACCTTGGGAACTATGATTTTATGTCCCTTGTGTCTGTAATTACACTGGCTCACTCACCCTTCAAACCGGAACACAACAATAACAAGTACTGCTTTTTTGCAGTAGAATATCTGATGAGTCAGTGGTACCTACTCAGACGAGCTAACACAAAGCTCTACCACCGAGAAAATTAAAAACTTGGGGTTCGTGGAACACACATGTGACAGAATTTCAATGAAATTTGACACATGCAGGTTTCCTCACCAGTTTCTATACCGTCAAGCACGAGGAGAATTATAATCACAAATTAAGCTCATGAATTTCAGTGGGGCCTGCCCGGGCTTGAACCCACGATCATCGGTTAATATTCACGCGTTCTTATCACTGGGCCATCTCGCCTTGTTATATTATTTTCTTTATTCTTTTAAATTTACAATCGTTGAAAATTTTAAATAACTTTTCTAGCTAGACTTTTTTAGATTATAAGTCTTAAATATTTTGATTTCAAACAAATCTGAACTCGTTTGTAGGTCACGAGAAACGAGAGCAATATCAATAAATACTCAATATAAAAGGAAAAAAAATTGGCAAGACCTTACGAGACATCTTCATCCGTAATTCCTATTGATATTTTTATTTACAAAATCAAAGAACGATCGAAAACGGATGATAACAATGGCCTATTGTTGATTCGTCGTGTAAAGGAAGGCTATCCTGCCTACATTATTCATGCCATTTATTTTTTATGCCAGATATATTTTCTTAAAGGTTACGTAAAGTTTTTCTGGCGTCAATTTATTTAATTTCAGCTTTATGAAAGAAAACTACCGAAGTAAGAATAACTTAATATATATATAAAAGTGATGGTATCAAGGTTTTGAAGTTAAATATTTTACTTACTGCTAATTTAGTTTTCTTTGTCTGTCGGTATATTTATGTTTCAAGGGCCGAGAAATTCTAACGGGCTTGGACACGCAACTGTTATTAAGTATAGCAATAAAACTTTTATACATCAATTATTTCGTTTTGTTTGAAATTACCTATAACTTCTGATAAATATAATATTAATAATATTTATGAGTGTTGACATTGATTTATTTTATAAACCGTTTTATTGCCATAAAACCAAACTCAAACAGACTTTATGACGGAAAACACGAAAATACTTTTTAATTCCATTAATATTAAATTCATTCATTTATTTTATTTTTTATACTTGTTCATGTTAGTCGAGATGGCCCAGTGATAAGAACGCGTGAATCTTAACCGATGATCGTGGGTTCAAAATCGGGCAGGCACCACTGAATTTTCATGCGCTTAATTTGACTTCATAATTAATCTCGTGCATTACGGTGAAGGAAAACATCGGGAGGAAACCTGCATGTGTCAAATTACACTCAAATTCTGCCACATGTGTATTCCACCTACCCGTGGAGCAGCGTGGTGGAATAATCTCCAAAACCTCTCTTTATAAACAGTAGAGGAGGCCATAGCTCAGTTGTGGGACATTAACAGGCTGTTACTTCACTTTAATTTTACTGGTTCATGTTACAGTGAATGTCAAAATTCAGTTATTTTATACATTAATATAATTAACACAAACTACCATTTCAGATAAAGATTTTTTTTGACAATTAGAGATTACCTATCTGAGTAGAAAATTTTATTTGCAATTTATTTTCATCATCTTTCCTTACCTCTCCTTTCCGTAAGTGCAAAAGAGATAGAGTATTGAATAGTAGGTCAAAGTTGAGGTTTAGATTATCGAGTAACGAAATTTCGATGGCAGCAGATAAAAACTTTGACCGAAGCTACACTACTTAGGTGAGGGAAAAATTTGATTAGCCTGTGGACTGACGGAGGTAGTACAATATTATAACCTTCAGTTTTGGTGCGAGTTACAAGCGGAAGCGTTTTTAAACCAATAGCAGCAAAAAGACAGTGTAATCGTACAATTTAACAACTATTTTGTTAGAACTACTACTGTACAATACAACTTATTTCTTGAAAAAAACCTAGATCTGGTTTTGAATAAACATCACGCCTTAAAACTTAAACAAGTCGATCAACAAGCGGCAGGAAGGGTCATTAAAAATTAGTGGCTATCTATCAATCATTAATAAGAGATGTCAAAAAAGAAAAATTAGATTAATTTATAAGTTACATTAACAAAGCTAATAAGAGCATTTGTTAATTGTCACTTTTTTATAATTTTACCATCACAAGCAATTAACTCACATCACAAAGAATGATCGAGAAACAGCATAATCCTTCCGAAACACAGCATATCGGGGCATCCCAACGTAATTTGGCAGAGCTCCTTATTGCTTAACGTCATCAATATTATTACCAATTATAAAATTATGTAGATGTTATAATTAACTTTGCATAAAACGCTAGTTCCTTTAAGTTCAACCAATCCATAGTCGACCGTTACGTCGTGTAATTCAGAAATCTGAAGCGATAATTTTAGCGGTGTTATATTTCAGAGGTAAAATTTCACAATGAAAGTCTTAGGTATAAATAGCAATAATAATTTAATATTATTTACTATATTTTTTTTGTATTATATTCTGTAGCTACAATTCGTGACTTCATTTTTTAAATACTTTCCATGTAAATATTTCATTCGATTATATCGTATTTGAATATTTAGTATTCCATGAATACAAAGATAATATAATATATCTATACGTTTTAGATTAACATTTTTGTCTATTAATATTTTTTAATAATAATTAATAAGGCGCCGCGTAAGCTGAACGGTAAATTTTATATTATAAACGAATTTTGCACTGTAATAACTCGTAATAATAATTAATATCCGTATTTATTATATTAGACACTCACAAGTGGGCTACATGATGGTTAATGGTCATCACGCATAAACCGTTCCTCACATCGCCATGCGTGGATGTTAACACACTTAATACGGGTGGTAGAACTTTATGCAAGCTCGTCTGGGTAGGTACCACCCACTCATCAGATAATCTACCGCAAAACAGCCTTACCCGCTATTGTTGTGTTCCGGTTTGAAGGGTGAGGGTAATTACAGGCACAGGGACATAAAATCTTAGTTCCCAAGGTTGGTGGCGCATTAGCGATGTAAGCGATAGCGTTTTATACACTACCAATGTTTAAGGCCCTTATGCTCATCCGCCTGCATAATCATAATAAAAAGATCAGATCACAGACAGGATATTGACTAACTTGTACTGTACTTTCAACTTGAGTGTTTCAGTTACGACGTAGACGGTTAAGTTAATCGATAATTTCGAAACAATAACGAGAACTTAGAGACACAATAGATTGCCATTTACCGACGAAGAATCGATAAAACCCGCCGATTTATATCCCCGCGTCGACCTGTTATTGTACCTCGGAGCGCCGCACCTTATCTTCAAAGTTCTAGTGATATTTTCTTATAAATATTTTCCTTGAAATATTATACAGAATTTATATTCGTACAACCTTATATCTTTATAAAATATAATTACATAATATGTATATATTAATGTTTACAATGATGATATCATGTTATCATGTCCTAATTAAAATGTTTTAATTAAAATTAAAATAAATACTAGCTTTTATTAGTAAGGAAAATATTTAATTAATGTTTTGTAATTTTTTTAGTCATAAATAATTCAAGTGGTTTTAAAAACATACACTATTATGTCACTGTATGTGTGTGTGTCTGTGTGTGTAAAGCGTTTTTAAATTTCCAATATTTTAACTTTAGCGCCGTTTCGGAAAACAGCCTTTAGTGAAGTTTGGACGAGAAGCTTTGAAGCTTATTCCACCACGCTGTACCAATGAGGGTTGGTGGAATACATGGGCGTTGGTGACTACTTACCATCAGGTAGCCCAAATGATTGTCCACCAACCTATACAATAAAAAATATAAATATATCTAGAATGACATATTTAAAAAAAAAAACAAATTAACCTTTTATAAAGTATATAAAATTATTATCAGCTCTTTTCTAAAAAGGTTTATGTGGATTATATTATTATTATATACAAATGAGTGCTTCGCAGTTTCATTCGCTTTACATAAACAATTTTATTGGTATATAATTATATATTAATGTCTCGGTTAAACTCGAGTACTAGGCATACGATGCAGTAGCAGGGTTGGAAGAATATCCATTATTTTATAGTGCATTATCTCAATTCACCATGAAGCTAATTTAATTTACCGTTTAATAAGCAATCTCCAATAATCAAGTTAACTGTTACGCCTACTAACACAATTATCCATTCAGCTGGTATAATTATGTTATGACTTGTCTATTTTAAGATTGGTTATTTTTTGACTGCTTATTAAAAAGTATACGTGCAAAGTAGTACTCTTACGTCCGAATACTGAAACGTCCCTCAAAGTTAAACGCTACTTAACATTGAGAAGTACCTAAATTAGTATGCGAAATTTGAAATTAACGGCGCCTCAAATAGTTAAGTTGCATTTAATATTTAAGTGACGTTTCAGTATTCGGCCGATAGTGTTAAAATGCAACGCTTTGTGTAAGCTTATAATTTCATGGAAACAGGAACCCAGAATGATTACGACACATAGATATAATTATATGCTCTTATTGACAAATGATTGACTGAAAATCTCGATGAATGTTCACATTTTAGATCTACTCTTATAACCATCAAACAAACACCGACTTAATGAATATACTAATGTCTTAAATTTTGGAGAAAGTATCACTGTGTCTTTGTTTTGAAGGCTCCAAAGAAAACCCAAAGCAAATAAGATTACCTGATAAGTCATAACTGTCCCTTGCGTCAAATTTGCAGTCGTTTAAATTTAATTTTAAGACAACCCAATGTTGTTGTTTGTACCATGAGCATCATCTGGTAGACCAAAATTTCTCTGATGTAGGAGGTTTTAACTGTAACTTATAATGTAAAATAAAGTCTCATAGTTGGGTTAAGGCTTCATCTCCTTTTGTTGGATTGGCCGAAATTATTTTCCGCCGTGTTTTTCCAGATTGGGTTGGTAATTACACATGTAGCAAAATTACAAATATTCGACACCTGCAGGTTTCCTTACGATGTATTTCTTCAACGCCGAGCACAGAAAGAAATTATAAACACAAATTAAGTATAATACTAGTCCAGGTTTAAGGTCACAATTTTCTGTCAAGGTTCTAACCACGGGGTTATCTCCGCTCATTTAGAGGTATATTTGATTTTTTTAATGAAATAAAAATGTTGTAATATTTTGTTTTAAAAAGAGAACTTTGATATGATTATATCTTAGTCTTGTATGAGTTGTAAACGTAAAAGCCAATTATCAGAATTACTTTTCTATTGTAAATGACGATATAAAATAAATAGAAGATAAAAACAATCTGAATCAAAAATTAACGTTTGCTCAACAATGTAACATTTACAGTGTATTTTTCAAGACATTAGATATAATATATAGCAATTACAGGTATCTGTTCAATAGTCCAATCAATAACAGTTTGTCAGAACAAAGACTGTCCTTACAATGGCTGTCGGAAGCGGAAACGCTTGACATGTAACTTTAGTCTTATCTTCGAACAATACGAAGTCAATAATCTGTGATATAAAGAAAAAACATATTAGGATTCTTAAGAGAATATATTCTGATTTGATCGTCTTGTAGGGGAAGGTTTGCCAAATCACAAGTTTTTACGTACCAGGAGAGTAATACACAACGCGAAGATTGTTTTGCTGTGTAACTTAACAATTTATTGCTCTAGTCACTGCTTGGTGAGTTTTTTTTTGTTTATATTAAGACGGGCGTACGTCACTTGATGGTCACCTTCACCTGCATATATGATCACTGTTACGAGATATAATATTTATTTCAATCCGAAAATAAATAAATAACCTACGACACTTTGTCTCTTTTCCAATTAAATCGGAACAGAAATATGACAGATGAGGCTGTAGAACATCTTGATGTTGTGAATCAAAATGACTTAGTTTATTGTTCAAGTGAAATTTTATAATCTCTTTTGTTATGTTCACAGGATAAAAGCAATCGTTAAAGAAGTACTTATACATGTGATATAATATACCCATATTAATACTAGATAAACCACAGGCAAATAAATTAAGACAAAAACCTTTAAAAAAATACCATTCCTCTTGATTTTTTTCAAAATGTAGTTCAATTTAACGTGGTCATGGTGGAATAAGCTCTGGTACTTTGTACGATAGTGTGACCAGTATTTTAAAATGCATTTATGTACAAATTGGACATAATATTAGTTCCCAAAGTTGGTAGCGCATAGGGAATATTTGATGTTTCTTTAAAATAATGTCAATTTCTATAGGCCGTGATAACCACTTACCATCAGCAGCTAACTTGCTAGTATGTCTTCCTAAATAATAAAAAGTGAAATGATTCACAAAGATTAATTCGCTTTTATATACAACAAAATTTATTCTGTCACAAAATGATAAACATGAAAACAAACGAAAAACACAATATAAAAACCAAGAAAAACTTTTAACTCCTCGAATACAAATCATCCGTAGTGAAGATATAATTTCCTTGTAGTTGGATAATTTATTGTTTATGTAAATATTTCGTTGCGAGTCATTAGTCAAGGCGAGGCTTGTAAGTATTACTTGTTTCAAGTCTTCGCGAACAAGTTCAAGCATTTCGTGACGGTAATTGTATTAGATTTTTTTTTATTTGCTAGTAAGGTAATAGCCTGTAAATACCCCACAGCTGGGCTTAGGCCTCCCGTTGAGGAGAAGGTTCCGGAGTTTATTCCACCTTATTTCCAGGCTTCGATGGCCACAGCTTGAAAATCTCCTAAATTAGTATGCGAAATTTTAAATTAACGGCGTCTCAAATAATTAAGTCGCCTTTAATATTTAAGCGACGTTTCAGTATGCGGCCGTTAATAATAATCTAATGGCAACGTTACGATGTAACTAACGTGTCGGTAATGCCCCCACCACTTGATCAACGACGTTTGACAAGTACGCGACCAGTGATATTTGATTGCCTTGGTCGAGACTTAAAATTAATATAAAGGGCTCAAACTTTATTTATAAAACTGTATTTCCAACAAAATTTCACGAGGGGGCGGAAAAAAAAAAATCACCCTAATCTATATTCAAATTCAAAATACTTTACTCAATATTGAAGTATTACACTTACTTATTCATTACATATATATAAATATTACCTTATATTTTAAATCTATGAAATGTCTGTCTATAATCTATAAAGGTTGTCTGAAAGATATTTCTATTTTACTGTCGAAAATATGCCTTCCATTCCAAGTATAGTTTTCTCTAATTTTGGTTTTGATTTATACTTGTTGTCTTTTTAAGTAAATAGCACTCTTATATGCAAATAACGATATATTAATATCCTAATATTATCCGTTATATAAATACATAATACTTATTCATGAGGGATAAAGTTTATTTTGATGGGGTGCATGAAGGAAAATACGGACGAGAATAAATAAATTTTCTTCGAAATTTGTTCATGAAACTCATAGCGGAAGGGGAATATTGAAATTCATATTTTTGAATAATATTTCATACGATATCACTATTTACTAACAAATGTGTATAAATATTGAATTTAAACTTTTACGTGGAATTTTCTATTATTGTTATACATTGTTATGATTTAGGTCGAACATAAACTGTGTCTAAAAAAAATTATATTTATATTATTCAATTCGTACCAGTAATCTAAAAGCATTATCTTACTTCATTAACGCTAAATGAAACCAGAGATATACCTTCTGGAGTTGTTTTTTTATACAAATGTCAGTTAGGTCGCGCTGTGAATAGATAGCATCCGTAACACAATAGTCCTCCAGGCGATAGCGTCTGAGAGCCTTTTGTTGGAGAGACGTTAAATTGAACGCGTGTTTCACTTTACCTGTTACCTGTCTCAGGTAATCAACGATGAGTTCGTTCCTTATCAGTTTCACGATTCAAATAGCATACGTGGAATATACAAAAACTCTTTTTGCTATTTTGAAAAAATAAATTGTTTTAGCAGTTGAAGATGCAATTTTTTTTCTCAAAGGCCGGCAACGCACCTGCAAGTCCTCGGATGTTGCAAATGTCCACGGGTGGTGGTAGTCACTTTCCATAAGGTGAGCCTCATGCTCGTTAGCTCCTCTTACATAAAAAACAACTGTAATTAAACATAAACATTTAATAAACTTATATTGCAACTTCGGTATTTATTCAATTTCGGTGTTTTATCCACCAACCCGAATTGGAGCAGCGTGGTTGAATAAGCTCCAAACCTTCTCCTCAAAAAATGAGAAGAAGCCTTAGCTCAGCAGTGGGATACTCACAGGCTGTTACTTCTATTGGGCATCCGGACGAAAATATTTTTTACATGAGCGTAGTTAAACTATGTCATGAATTTCCTTTCTTGCTTACACATTATTTTACTCCGTTTTTCTATGCAGTCCTATTATTATTGTTATGCGACTAATCTAATGCATGATCATTATTTAGTAACTTCTAACAAACCATTTGTATACATTATGCTCGCGTTTCACCCGATCGCGTCGTAATACAGAATTCTTAAATACCAATTTCAATTGATCTTTCTCTAAAAATAAAGTTTGTCCTTTAAAACTTTCATCCTCTTTATAACTGTTAAATTCAGAGCATTCAGAGTTAAATCTTCAAAAATTATAACTCAGTGTACCCTAGTGCAGACTTTCACAAACCAGCCCCAGTAGTTTGGTCTGTGCGGTGATATGTCAGTCTGTGAGTCAATTATTCTTTTATGTACGTACATAAAATTATATAAATACTGTTCGTTTATAATTTCCCTAAATCATTTACTAGCATTCTATTAGCGTGATCCAGATATAATTAAATATTTATTAGACGAAGATAAAATATAATTAATAAAAATCAGCCTAGAGCCTTCCTCGATAAAATAAATATACAAAAAAATAATAATTTTAAAATTCAAACCATTAGTTCCTGAGATTAGCCGGATCAAACAAACAAACTCTTTAACTTTATATAATAGTATAGAAGTATAGATATAGATTTGATAACTAACATAAACATATGTATGTATTTAACATACATATGTATTTAACTTCGTCGTAGGGCTTTGTGCAAGCCAGTCTGGATAGTTACCACCCACTCATCAGATATTGTACCGCTAAAAAGCAATACTTAGTATTGTTGCGTTCCTGTTAGCAAATACCAGTGCCTGTAATTACACTGGTTCACTCACCCTTCAAACCGGAACACAATAATAGCATATACTGCTGTTTTGTGGTAGAATATCTGATGAGTGGGTGGTACCTATCCAGACAAGCTTGCACAAAACTCTACCACCAAGTTCCTTTGAGCAGAAGAAATGTTTATACCACCACGCTACTGCAATATAGTTTAGTAGATAATATCCTCACAGTTTTAACACAAACATATTAATTTCTAAAAGTGCTTATCCGGTTGGAAACTCACAATAATATCAGGTATTGTAACCACTGCTCGACCGTCATTGTAAATACTAATAATATTATTATAAGCAATTTGTAACGTAATTATAATTATTCTAACTGTTAAAAACATACTCGTCCCTCATTATTATACACTAAACAATTGATATTATTACAATAAATTAAATATTGTTATACCTTGAATTTGTTCACAGTGAGTGTAATGTACCTTATTGAAATATAAATAAGACTTAAATTCGATTCAACTGCTATTCGGGCCTGTATCTGCTGCGGCCTGTGTCATATTGTACACGATTCCTTTGTCGCTCGCTTACAAAGCAATAATAGGATATTATGTAGTTGCAAATTGGATTGTGGAGGAAATGTGTGCATCCGATGCATTGACGCAGAATGGCTGGAGTAGCTCTGCAAGTATTAGATGTCGTTGTTGTGATCATAGGTAACGGGACATGTTTGCGTTTCAATTTGTATCACTTTTGTCTTCTCGACTTGTTCGAAATTCAAATCGAAATTGATTATTAATTTGTAACGAGCAAAATTATTTATAGCAGATGTCCTGTATAACAATTTTCTTGGAGATCATTTGAATGTTATATAAGTTTATGTATTGCAGAGATGATATACAATTAGTAAATAGTATAAAAATCTTCTACATATATACATACTTTGTTTCACGCAGATGCCTTAAGAACAGTATCAGGCCGTCTGACTGGATTCGGATCCTGACTCTTTACTACTCTTGAAGCTGCAGTATCGTACAAATATAATGCATTCGCGGTACCTTCCGTGCTGAAGGGAACACATACTTGTGCAAATATAATTACATATTTTACGAATGTCAAGCCTTATAACGGTGGTTGTTTAAATAAGTATTTTAAATGTTCATTTTATGAATAAATAATATATTTAGTTCAAAATATGCACATTCATTTATCATTTTTGAATATATTTTTTATTTTGCAAGAATTATGCCGCTGTACGCACCTTTGTTTCGCAAACACTTACGCTATAATACTTCCCGTTCAGTTAGCTACTCTCCGTTAACAGTGAATACTGTGATCGAAATTGACCACGATCAGGAAGGCGTCATTTTTAATAAGCAACAAATTGAAAACGTATGTAACTATTTTTCTTAAGAAATATATCAGATGGCGCCACCATCGCTGGAAACAAAGCAAATGGTAAGCATTTCGCTAAATCAGACACTTGGACGGATAGTTTAATTACTGCATACAAAGCGAGAGTTTAAATTCTGCTTGTAAGTAAGTTTTAATAGGACTTTAGAATTATCAAAAACAATGTTTTGAAATTTGTCATTTTGGAACAATTTCGAAATAGAGTTTACTCGTTCGTAAATGCTTGTCAAGTAATCACAAATATTCTCCTACATATCACAATTGCTGACACATTTTAAACTTTAAAAGCAACCCACTAAGTGTCAACATTGTTAAACAATATGTGATCCGACGTATCGAACGCTTGTAAATGCCTCTGGAAAATTTTAAAGCTGGGATGAACACGCTCTAGCGGATTTCACGTTTTCAATAATTTAATTTAATTTAAATTTTAAAATCGCTCTGATTATTTTCAACTTTCTGATAATTTACTTATCGAATGAATATTATTGGTTTTAACAGAATTCCGCAAAATGTGGTAACTAATGAGATTCTTTATCAATTAAAATATTGTATGTCGTATATATTTGTAAAAAAAAAATGATATGTTTTGTGCCATCACGTGGTTATTTCATACAAGCTTTAATTATTTTATTAGAGAGTTGTTGCGCTGGTCTCTCTCTGTTTACTTGGTGGTAGAGCTTTGTGCAAGCTCGTCTGGGTAGGTACCACCCACTCATCAGATATTCTGCCGCAAAACAGCAGTACTCTGTATTGCTGTGTTCCGGTTTGAAGGGTGAGTGAGCCAGTGTAATTACAGGCACAAGGGACATAACATCTTAGTTCCCAAGGTTAGTGGTGCATTGGCGAAGAAAGCGATGGTTAACATCTCTTACAATGCACTTGTCTATGGGCGTTGGTAACCACATACCATCAGGTGGCCCATATGCTCGTCCGCCTTCCTATACAATAAAATAAAAATCACTTTCTGACAATCACAATTATGATCATTTTGACTTGTTAGTAACATTGATCTTAGGTATTTTTGTTTCAGTGGTATTTTTTAGTTAATTTAATATATGTTGAGTTTAAATAAACAAGCAGACATGTACTTATACATGTGGATCTAATGTGACGAGCTATGAGGAATCTTAACCTTTCCTTTATTTCGTTTATACAATTATGTAGAAATGCGCCTGTAATTAAACTACTTCATTCACACATCAGACAGGGACACAGATATACAAAACATTGTCGCTTGGTTCATGTCTTAATAATGGATGGTACGACTGATGTCTACAAGTTGTCGACTGCCTCGTTGATCTAGTGGTTAGATATAAGGCCGCAGACTCGGTGGTCCTGGGTACAATTCCCAGGTCGGGCCAATAAATAGTTATCGGGTTTTTCTGTCAGAAAATTCTCAGTAGCAGCTAGTGCCTCGGAAAGCACGTTAAGCCGTTGGTCCTGCGCCTAAACTCTTTCCGGTCGTGTCGGATTGCCGTCCCATCGGATTATGAGAGCTAAGGAAAAAAGAATTGCACTTGTGTTTGCGCCCACACTTGTGCACTATAATATCTCCTGCGCACTTGGCTAATCTCTCTTGAAATTGGCCGCCGTGGCCGAAATCGGTCTGGAGGACTTTACAAGCTTATACAAATTCCTACCAACAAGAAAAAAATGTATTGTAAATATGTGCACGTAGTATATATGCGCAAATTGAAATATAAATTCAGTATTTGCAATGGTGCAAAACAAAGGGCACAGTTTCCACCGAACCATGTACGAGTACTAGGCATGATTTGCGTAACTAGAATTTCTCGCGGCTGTAAAATTGCTTTGAGCTGAAGCTGGTGCGGTGACAATTTGCGCCAGTATCGCCCTTTACTATATTCTTTTGAAAATATTTCGTAAATCATACAACAGTATAGTAAGTAAATCTAAATATGTTATTATATATTTAAACATATTGTCGTTAAAATCTTATAAAAACGTTAGATTTAAATGAAATTTAATCCTGTAATTTGCAATGCAATCTCTCTGTAAAAAAGCGTTTACGCATTTCTCCACATTAAATTAGGGAGTATGTAGAGTCCACTAGCACTGAGTGCGTCGGAATAGCTACTAAAAAACCCGCGGTACCCTCACCTTAAGTGATATTAATAACAATAGTAGTTTTTTTTTTTTTTTATAGCCCGGGAGGGCAAATGACTGTACTCCACCTGATGGTAAGTGGTAGTACAGTCCAAACGCGACGACGGCTAGTGCGGTCGGGAAAAATGATCTGCACTAGCCGCCCCCGCCTTGCCAGCCCGCAAGATGCCTCTTCACGCCTCGTTTGAAGGAACCCAGGTCATAAGAGGAGGGGAAGACGTGTGCCGGTAAAGAATTCCATGTTTTGGAGGTGCGACAAAGAAAAGAGTTGCCAAATTTCTTCGTTCGCGATGGAATTGATGTCACAGTTAGGCGGTGACATCGAGAGCCAGCACGCGTAGACTTGTGAAGGAAAGGGGAAGCAGGAATGAGGGAGAATAGTTCCTCTGAGCACTCACCGTGATACATTCGATAGAAAGCGCTGAGTGCCGCTATCTCTCGACGCAATTGTAAAGGCTCGAGGGTGTTGGTGGCCTTTACGTCGCCAATAATGCGAACCGCACGCCGCTGCAACCGATCCAAGGCCTCCAGTAAGTACTTGGCGGAGCCATCCCAAAGGTGCGAGCAATATTCAACGCAGGACCGCACCTGTGTTTTATACAACAGGAGCAGTTGTTGTGGCGTGAAAAAACGCCGCACCTTGTTCAGGACTCCGAGTTTACGTGAGGCTGTTTTTATAACAGACTCGATGTGATCCTTTGGATTGAGGTCGCACCGAACGTCGATCCCCAGTATGGCGACTTTGCTTTGTATCTCCAGCGTAGTGCCACAGAGGGAAGGAGGAGGGGAAAATGGTGACTTTTTCGCTGTGAGAGCGCATACCTGAGTTTTCTTGGCGTTAAACTCAACAAGATTGTCAGAGCCCCATTTGGCGATGAGTCCTAACGTCCTATCGAGTTCAACAACAAGATCCCTCCGCCTCTCCTCAGTTTCCGCCCGCCCGGCTACTGCGCGTCCGTGGTATCCCCCATGCACTGTACTATCATCTGCATAGCAATGTATGTTCCCGAGAGAGAGCATATCATTGATATGCAAAAGAAACAGTGTGGGAGATAGCACAGACCCCTGGGGGACCCCAGCATTCACTACATGGAATTGTGAAGCGCAACCATCGACTAAAACGCGAAGGCTACGCTTGTGTAGGAAGCTAGCAATCCAGGTGCAGAGCTGAGCTGGCAGACCGTATGCCGGCAGCTTGGAGAGAAGACTTCTGTGCCAGACCTTGTCGAAAGCCTTGGAGATATCGAGGCTGACAGCCAACGACTCCCCATGCTTGTCGATAGCTTCACCCCAGAGGTGTTACGTACGCTAGAAGATCACCTGTGGACCGTTTTGGTCGAAACCCATACTGGCGATCATTGATTAGACAGTGATCTTCTAGGTAATGGATCAGTTGGTTGCTTAAGATCCATTCCATCACCTTACAGAGAACTGAGGTGATAGCTATTGGCCGATAATTTGCCGGGTCTGATCGATCCCCTTTTTTGGGAACCGCTTGCACATTAGCTTCTCTCCAAGAATCCGGCACACATCCTGTAGAGAGAGACAGTTGGAACAGGCGCGTCAACACAGGAGACAGTTCCGCTGCACACTTCATCAGCACTATGGCTGGTATTCCATCGGGACCGCTAGCTTTCCGTACATCAAGTGACTGCAGCTCTGCACGCACATCACGCTGCCTGATTTTAATGTCAGGCATCGTGTGGCCACAAGAAGGGATAGTTGGTGGCAGCGCACTACAGTCATTGATCACGGAGCTATCCGCAAACAGTTTTGCCAGAAGATCGGCTTTCTCCTGCGGACTGTGAGCTAGCGATCCGTCCGGATACCGGAGCGGTGGCAGCAAAGGTTGGCAGAAATTGCTTTGCACAGATTTGGTCAGACGCCAGAAGCTACGGGAGCCCCTAGGATGTGAAGCAAGGTCATGGCCAATCTGTACAATGCGCTGTGCATCCGCTCTTGTGTATGCCTTCCTACAGGACTTGGAGGTTTTATTGTAGGTTGCTTTCAGTGAGTCAATGTTAGATGCCCCGCTAACGCGGCCATTGATCCACGCGCGATATGCCGCCTGCTTAGATGACACAGCATCGGCACATTCGCGAGTGAACCAACGGTTACGCGTACCCTTACTGGTGAGGTCTGAGTTAGGAATGTAGTATTCCATCCCCAATAGGATCTCACCAGCAATAGCAGCGGCGCTAGCTGTCGGGTCATTCTCACTGAAGCAACGTTCCTTCCAAGGGACTGACGCATAGTAATCGCGCAAACCGTCCCAATCTGCCGACTTATAGTGCCAAACGCGACGTTTGCATACCGTTGGTGACGGCAGCTTGGCCTGTGGCACTTTGGTAGAAATCAGGCAGTGATCCGAAGAACCAAGAGGAGCCCGAACCTCAACCTGATATTCCACCGGGTGGCTAGTTAGCAGAAGGTCCAGTAGAGAAGGCGCTTGCCCTTCAATGTCTGGGATCCTGGTGGGCTGATCAACCAGCTGGGTCAAGTCATGCGTGAGAGCGAAAGGATAAGCAGTCCTACCAGCATGGTCAGTTTTGAGGGACTTCAACCATGATTCATGGTGAGCGTTAAAGTCCCCCAAAAACACCAGTTCCGCATTAGGAAACTGCTCTTGCGCAGCATCTGCCACCCGACTAAGATGGTCAAATAGTCGGCTTGTCTCCAAGTCACCATTATGGGATCTGTAGAGGCACACGTAGACTCGACTCTGACGAACCAAGTCCACACGCACCACTAACATGGAGAAGGAAGGGTCCTCCAAGCAGCGCAGACGGTGACAACAAACATCCGTCCTGACGAACAAGCATACTCCGGCTTTCGCTTTGAAGGATTCTTTAAGCGTATAGCCGGGATAATTAAGGTAGCTGGTATCGACAGGACGGAGTATTTGAGTCTCCGTAAGAAACAACATTGCTGGCCGTGCTGTCTCGAGATGGTGGTGGACAGCATTGAGGTTAGCGTGGAGTCCACGGATGTTAGCGAACTCGACCTCAAACAGCGAAGGTATGGTGGGGGTGTGCACCGCTGTACGACCGTTATTTCTTATTTGCACTGTCATGAAATAAGGGAAAAAAGAGGAAGAGACGTGAAGCGAGCGTCGCATTGCCACGATAAGGATGGTCAAAGTGTGGAGCTGTGTTTCCCCAAGAAGCTGCCAGAAGGGAAAATAAACTGATCCGCCGGACGGAAGGGCCCCCGAACCCTCCCGGTAGTGGCCGCCGGGACCCCACCGTCCGGTCACCAACCGGCACGACGGTCCACTCCGAGATTATGCGTAGCCTGGTGGGGCAGCCTCGCGAGCTGGTTAAGAACGCTTGGGCCCCTGTACTCTGCCACGGGCGGCCAGCGGAACAACCGTTTCTTCGGGTCTCCCTGACCGGCGGGTCAATACAATTTCCCCCGGCATTGGTTCAACAGCAACTTCCACCGGACCACCACATATCGCGGCAATGCGCGCTCGGGAACTGGCTGTACGCTGGCTGATCTCGAAACGCGGCTGCAAGCAGCCACTTCACGAGTTTTTCACCATGCGTACGGTGGTAACAAGCCAGGCGGATGATTGACATCCTACCACCAGATGAGCAGATGGTCGCTCAACTATCCCTTAGTCGCCTCTTACGACACCCATGGGAGAGAGAGGGGCAGTGAATTGTATTCTTACTCCGTCACTGCACGGAGCAAAAGTATATTTCGTTCTTATATTATTACGTTTACACTTTTAAGATATAAAAACCACCCCTCGTCGTTGCTTCACAAACCTTAGGAAATAAGATGATATTACCCCTGTACCTGTAGTTGCACTGTCTCACTCATCCTTCAAACCGAACACGACAATACTAGCTATTGCTATTTTGCGATATTATGTTACATGTTCATGTGTCTGAAGTTACCCATTCATATCAGCTAGCACGATTTGATATATTTTTTTTATGTAAGAGGGGGCAAACTAACAGTAAGCTCACCTGATGGAAAGTGACTACCACCGCCCATAGACACCTGCAACATCCGAGGACTTGCAGGTTCGTTGCAGGTTCGTTTATTGACTATAATAATTATAACGTTTTAAGTATACAAGTATCAAAATAGCGTGTCACCGTTAGTCGGATATCAAAATTTCTAGAAAGAGACACGAATTGAGCTAATTAAGAACACTACAGCTGTAAGACATCATTTTAAACATAAAATAAGTTTTTCGATTAATTAATTTCTTTTGTAAAACATTTATATAGTTTATATATTTTTTATTAATTAACTTTAAATTGTTTTATTTCGTTTCAATTTTGCTCGGAACCACCGAAACGTAACGCTCGTGTGAAATAATTAAATAAAATCCGTAACTTATTTCGTGAAATATTAAAATCTGTTATTGAGAAGTTTTTTTCTGGTCATATATAATTGGGCCTTGGTGGGTCCAGTGGCTAGAATTTAAAATTTCAGACATTAAAACTCAATAGCGCCTGATTAGACGTGTTTTTCTTAATTACTCGAGAAATCTTATTATAGTAAGTATGATATCTTAATTAAATACATGAATATTTATTGTACATAAGTATTGTACTTGAAAACACTCTAGTTACTCTTATTCCACCTCTATTAATGAATAGTTTATTAAAATTAAAAATGAAGCACGATAATTATGATTTATCTAATAAAAAAATTATCATTAAAATCGGTTTACAATCGACGAACGAAACACACGCAAAAACATGCAACCGAATTTATAATTCACTTTGAAACGTACTTAATAAATATCGAAATTAATATATCGTTGGAAACAAATACAGACACAATCATTAAAATAATTTAAAATATCGCAGTTACATAAACGCTGAATTCCTTTAAAATACATGTAAATCGTACAAGTTGCACGTTCGTTCATTTGTATTCATTTCTGAACGTCGATCACGTGTCCGGGAAGATTGATGAGCACCCTCGCGATGCAATAAACACTTTACAGATTAAATGGTACCCATTGATCTCACGATACGATTATACAACAAGATTACTTGATTGAGGTCAACTTGAGGAAATATAAGAGACTACCTTTAAGCAAGATATGTATATGTGCGTCAAACCAATGCGTCACCAACCTTGGGAACTAAGATGTTATGTCACTTGTGCCTGGAATTACACTGGCTCACTCACCCTTCAAACCGGAACATAACAATACATAGAACTACTGTTTTGCGGTTGAATATCTGATAAGTGGGTGGTACCTATCCAGACGAGCTTCCACAAAGCTCTACCACCAAATATTCCATCCACCATATTTTATCAGCTCCACTTATGTAGAAACTTTTATATTATGTGTTTTATTTATGAAGATTTAAATTCATTCATTAGCTTTAAGGATTTATAAGTTCCGAGATTGGTTTGATTGGGGTTCACTTCCCGGGTTGGCACAGTAATAAAGTTATTGTGTTTTTCTCTTAAGAACTTACGACGATTAACAACCTGGAGTTTGTAAGTTTCCTAAGCTACATTACCATGCCTCGGAAAACACGTGAAGTAGTTGGTCTTGTGTAAGAATAAATTCCACTCGTATTGGATATGACTCTTTACGGATGTTTATACAGAGTTGATACATTGTATTGACGCTAATCGTCTTAAAGTATATTTATCTTTAAGAAGTCGAATCATTCAGTCATTTTTTGAAGGACCAAAACAAAAACATTCATAATAACGATACTTTACTATACATCAGTGTTTATAATGTGCTTAGTATCCAAAACAGAAAAAGTCAAGTCATATTTATTTATATCAATTAATTAATTAGTTAGTTATCAATGTTGGAAATCGTTCGTAAAGATTGTTCTGACTGATTGCAAGGAAACTTTCGTGATTTGGATGAATATCTATCAAATAGGTATCCACGGACCTGCTTTACAAAAGTGAATACAACCTTCTCCTTAAAAGCATGTGAGGCTAAACTAAGGAGAGTAATTTCATATACGAATTGTGTTCAACGAGGATTATACCATCAGAAATTGGTAGAATATTGTATTTAAATTTAATATCAAGATTTGTTTGTGAATGTTGACATTTATTTATTTATTTGTCAACACAAACAAGTAGTACAACAAATATACACAATAAGCCAAAAGTTATCATAATTATTTAAGAAATCGCCTTATTTTTTACAGGTATTCTAGAATTACTTAGAATATAAGTCATCATTGTAAAAAGTGAACTAATAAAATATATTAATAAAAATATTGAGATAATAGGATAAAAGTTTTAAATACAGTTTTGTCAAAATATTATAAATAAGTAAAATAAAATAATTTAAATACATATATAAAGAATATAAACCAGCGTGTCCTTCGCTATTTTGGTCATATAGCGCGAAGGCAGCCCAACAGCCTGGACAAGTTGATGATACTTGGCAAAGTGGAGGGGAACCGACCATGCGGAAGCTTCAAGTGACCATAGCCCTGAGAAAAGCCGAGTACAGGACGGAATGGAGGAAACTTATAAAGAACGTGACCCAGACCCTGAAACAGAGTGGACACGACCTTCAGCAATGAAGAGTACGACCGAGAAGAAGAATAAAGAGTTTGGAAAATGTCATAATGGAAAGAAATAAATTAATATATTATAATTTTATTCGCATTCGATAGAAGCATCCTGTGTTCACATCTGTTATCGTTCTTTTTTATTACGAAAACTATTGTGTAAGATGGATTGTTAATTGTCGTGTCGTGAAACATACTCTCGATAAAGATTGATGTGATAATATGTGTCTTGAAATAAACAGAATATTCTAATTATAGTTTGTTCCATCAAAATAAAAGATTTATAATAATATTTATTAGTAATAATATATAATCGGAATTGCGATTCAAAGGGGAAATGCTGCTAGCATTCTTGCCACCATTCCACGCGGTCACGACTTGTATAATAATTATTTTTAATTTTTATTTGTATTTAGTTAAGGTTTTAATGTAAATAAATATAAGTTTTATTATTAATAATACAAACACAGCAACCAATTAATGTAATAATAATAGACAATCATAAAAGTTATCACTTTTTTATTTAAATAAGCTACGATTCTTCAACTGGGCTTTGTAAATGCTCACAATACATGATAAAAATGCTACAGTGCGAATTGACAATCTGCAATTCCTGTTTGCTAAATTTAACTAATCGTATAATATATATCAGTAACGATCCGTCAGTTGTTTCGAATGTTTACGTCATATTATGTGACTTTGATATACATAATTATATGGGTTTTTTATCAGGAATTTTATCATCTCTATAAATAGTCTCTAAAAATCTCTCGTTCTAAAAATAGTTTCTAGAAATATAGTAAATTTCTTTTGCGTTATATTGAGGTACACGAAATAAGGAATTTGATTAGTTTTCATTATAGGGGCCGCGTCCCTTTTTCTTTAACTAAGCGTCATTCTTTTTAGAAAAATAAAACAATATTTTTTGAAGTGAAATCTTCTTTAGCATCGTTGTGATTTGAAAGTCGATGAAACGAAAAAGCGACAGTAAAAGGAGACAGACAAATATTCATAAGATTTAACGTGGGAGAAAATGAGATAGGAAGCATTATACAGTTGAAGCCAAAATTTTTTAAGGATTCACTTCTACCACGTATGAATTGCACACATGTTTTTTTTAATAACACGATGCATCTGATGCTGATACAACTGGGATTCAAATCTAGGACCTTAAGATTTGTGGTCTAATAAGGTCAACGATTATTATTATTACCAACGACGCAGTTATAAAAATACGTGAGATAACGGGCAAAAAACTTCGATCCTCAAGGCAGAAACCCAATGAGAATTGGTAAATATTAATATTTTTGCAATATTAATTACTACATCCAAAGCGATTTTTTTAAACATTTGCGAAAGTTTAAGGGAGCTTCGATGAAATGTAAACAGATAAAATTGACCCGTCTGATACTGATGTCGCCTTGGGCAAAACTAAACATTTTCGAGCTAATGGACTTGCAACTTTGCTCGGGAACACGGATTTTTTTGCTCTGAAAACGATTAAGTTTAAAAAAGGCAGTTAGGGCTGTCAGCTTCAGTGAAATTCAATTAGTTTTTGTTTTGTCTTACAAAGGGAATACTTAATGGAAGGAATTTCAAAATAAGAGTCTGTGAGAATTCGTTTATTATATTATTAAGGTTATAATGATACTTTAGGAAACATTTTATGATATGGAAAAGATTGAGTTTACTGTGTTTTAAATTTAACTAATTTTATCATATGCCTTGTTATGTATTCACAAATTATATACCAGTAAATATATCATAATGTTTGCCCTGAGTCATATTTTTGATTGAAAATTTGCGGAATACAAACACATATGATTTGATTTGTTAAAAATATATTTGAAAGACGTTTATATACAGACCAGAAAAAGTTGCCGAACTGTTTTTTAATCTTTGCTTATTTGTATACACTTGAATATTAACTTCATCACGATTTCAATTCACAAAATCTCTTTTTATCTCGAAGTTCGCACGTCCCTTAGATGTAATTATTAATCAATATTCGTCATAAACGCACACATGTCGCATATATTTCAACCACAAATTTCACCTGGAAAGAGTACTATGTTTCTTGCCAGTGCTTCTGGATAAAATCAAAATTCCAAACTTTTTGTTTTTTTTTTATGTAAGAGGGGGCACACGAGCAAGTGGCACCTGATGGAAAATGATTACCACCGCCCATGGACATCTGCAACATCCGAGGACTTGCAGCTGCGTTGCCGGTCTTTGAGGAAAAAAAACGCTATCTTCTTGAACGTTTTTTGCTGCTTGCTGGTTTTCGCATACAATCAATTAATTATATAACAAGATTTAAGCGTTCTTACAAGATGTGACTCGAGTAAGTAATATTTCGGTTAAATCGTATATACTATTTTGTAGCTCTGAATGTAAACGATTCTGTTTTCAGAATTTGTGATTCTTTCACACTACATCAGTATATTACAGTGAAATTGTATATACATTGCAGTGAAATAATATTTTAACCAAACTTACGTTGTGCGAAAGAGGGTTAACATTCAAAGGTTATAATAGATTTAAAGGTATCGAATCAACGTTATATAAATAACTCATCACTTTGTATAACCTTTCGAGAGATTACTAGCACGGTGGCAAATCTCAAGAGAGATTAGTCAACTGTACAGGACATAGTATAGTTGATCAGAGAGTGTTCAAGCGCATGAACGGCTTTTCCGATACACGGGAGTAAAATGTATAAATTTTGAGTCACTAGACCAACGATCGATGCAGTCTAAATATTATGTATAGGATGGACCAGTCGCAGCATGAGCATGCGTATATAAAATTGCTGGGGATAGTTTCATGCCAATACTTAGAATAGAAATTACATAAAATGTACGTTAATTAGGAACCTTCAAATGCGTTGAAAAAAAAATGGTTGTTTGTAAAGTCGGTTTACGGACGATAGTTTAACGTGACGACGTCATAACAAAACATTGATGAAATGACTGCAATCGAGTGAAAGAGAGATAGATGCGGCGCAAGCGTACAATCAACGTAACGGGACAATGAACGTAACGGGACAATATTTCGTGCATGCAGCCAGCGTTCATCGATTTATTAGACGTTGTCACGTCAAAAAATTGATTTTTTGGATACATAATATAGAATTATTATAAACTAGGCTTATTACACATGTACACAAAATAATTGCGAATGTAAGCAATAAAAATTAAATTTTATTCGCCTCGTCAAGTTGCGCGTGCGACTCAAGCAAATCTCACCTACAACTATGTATGTAGTTACAAACCTACCTTGGCTGACATTGACTCCAAAAATATCAATAATTATAACTACATTATCAACCACACAACACAATCTTACCTACATATTGATGGGTAGAAAAAAGTAAGTTAATTATCAAATTATAAAAGAATACGCAATTATTTTTTTACTTTTTAGTGCATATTAATTTGTTTTTCCTTTGAAATCGGTTTTATTTTGTTAAAATTTTTATTTATACTTAATCAACGCATCCAAAAAGTCGGAGTGTCCGAGTAATTGTAGACTTAAATTCTAAATTTATTAATACGATAGAATATTTCAGTTTTCTTTAGTGCAGATTTATGAATTTTAAAACTATTGGGAGCACACAGGAAGTTAATGCCCTATGTTCAGCAAAGATTATTATTATATAGTAAGTCATTATAAATTATATTCAAAAAACGAACGAAGGAATATAAAAGCTCAGTGGTGTTTTACCTTCGGTAAAGATTCACAGGTTCTACCCATTGGCTCGTGTCGGCTTGATCTAGTTCCTATCAGGTGACGATTGCTATAAAGGTTAGTCGAGTAACTGAATCATCATGTCAAATATCAAAACAAATCCGGGCAACACGAGCGCAACTCTCGCGAATATATAACAGGAAAACATTAAAAATATACAATCCAAAACTCAATTTCCTACACTGCATAACTTCCAGTTTCCACTGCATGTTGTAACAGAGTTAGATAACTTTTCGATACATTTCATTTCGCCATACGTGAATATATTTTGAACATTTTCTACGAAACTTCGCGTTTACTTTTACTATTATTATTGTATATCTAAAACGTATTAGTAGAATAATATTACGTAAGCGTTGAACATTGGCTTTAAAGATAAGCATCTAACAGCTATGTTTTATTCTATTTTATATGGTTATAAATTCAATTTACTTAGTGGTAGAGCTTTGTGCAAGATCGTCTGGGTAGGTACCACCCACTCATCAGATATTCTACCGCAAAACAGCAGTACTTGGTAGCGTTGTGTTCCGGTTTGAAGGGTGAGTGAGCCAGTGTAATTACAGGCACAAGGGACATTAGATCTTAGTTCCCAAGGTTGGTGGCGCATTGGCGATGTAAGCAATAGTTAATAAATCTTTTACAAAGCCAATGTCTATGGGCGTTGGTGACCACTTACCATCAGGTGGCCCATGTGCTCGTTCGCTTGCCTATGCAATAAAAAAAACTGATTGTTTCGTTGGACTAGATGAGTTTCTCTGTACTGAAATTGTCAGTAACAACTGAAGCATATAAAGGCGTTGGTACTGCGCTTGAATTCTTCCGATTCGTCTCAAAGCCGTACCATCGTTTGCACGTTCACTTTTGCACTACAATATTTTTGTGCAGTTGGCCAGTCCTTATGATTACCTTCTTCCTTCGTCTCCCTTCTCCCTTATGGTTCCTCTGGTCGTAATCAATTGGGATTTCACCACTTTCAAATATATATATACGTTTTATGTGCCTTATTAATGTGAAACCTCGTTAGTAAACCTGCCAGGTTTGCATAAAATTCTACCACTTTTCAATTTAACTATGAAGAAGCGTAGTGGAATAAATATTTATCCCTCATCTAAAAAGTAGTAAATCTTTGACTAGATGTGGGAAAATTACGAGCTGTTATTTCACTCTCTTAATTAATTTACTATTGTGATGGGATCTAACCATTTCCAGGCATTACACTAGACTTTAAAACTGTCATATATATGTAGGTTAATTTGAAAAAATGCTAAAAGTACGTTCGTGTTCAAAGTTAAAAGCATTTTAATTTTAATTTTCATCGCCCAAAATACAAAATTTTAATTTAAACTTTTGTCAAACACCGATAGTGATATTTCACTGTTAATACGTTTTTTTTCACGAACTCCGACGAAACGAAATTTCCAGTTTAAAAAAAATACAAGCGAGTTCGTCACAGATGTGTTCCGCCGAGTTGAAATATGGCCATCCTGTCCCATAGTTTTATATTAAATTTCTCGTAATTCCACGAGGACCGCTTCGTTCGCTATTTCTCGAAAGTTCGCAAAAACTAAACTCGAATATTGTCTCGTGAATGTGGTAAGTGGGGCTCTGATTTTAAAATATAAAATAATCAAAAAGTTACAAAACTATAATCCGATAAATAAATATAACCTCGATGGTCTAGTGGTAAGTATAAGCCTGGATATCCCGAGTATGTAGGTTTGATTACCGGGTAGGTCATTTGTCCAACAGTGTGATATTTCATAACCATCTGGAACGACACAATGGATAAAAGACGTGGACATAAAAAGAGGTTAAAAAAATCAATGCAACAATAAATATAATTTGAGCTTCTAAGCTCCAAACGTTCTCCTCCAAAAGGGAGCGGAGAGCTTAGCCCAGCAGTGGGAAAATTACTGGCTGTAACTGTAATACTTCGAAGATTGTGTGGAACCTAAACTGCGCACGTCTTTCACCTATAAAACTGTAAGAATAGAAAGTGCATCTTCCTTACACATACACTTATGTACTGTAATTTATGTACATATTATTACCACCTGGGTAGCAATATAACAGCTGGATATCTGGTTCCAAAGACTTATTTCTGTTGATCTTATTATAGTGATGCTAAACAAAATTGACAAGAAAGAATTTACAAAAAACATAATACTTTTATAGTTAATATCTTGCACGTGCGTTGAAAATATAAACGTTGGTAATAAATCTGTCTAGACGAGTAAGTTTAAAAACGTAATAAAAAAGTAAAGGATAGAAAAAAAATACAATATAAGGCAACATACTTATATACTTGGTGGTAGGGCTTTGTGTGAGCTCTTCTGGGTAGGTACCACCCACTCATCAGATATTCTACCGTAAAACAACAGTACTTGCTATTGTTGTCTTCCGGTATGAAGGGTGAGTAAGCCAGTGTAATTACAGGCACAAGAGACATAACTTAGTTCCCAAGGTTGGTGGCGCATTGGCGATGTAAGCGATGGTAACATCTCTTACAACGCCAATGTCTATGGGCGTCGGTGACCACTTACCATCAGGTGGCCCATATGCTCGTCCGTCTTCCTATGCAATAAAAAAAAACATCTAGAGCACTTAGAGCACGAAAATATGCACTAAAAACCAGTGATACACAGTGGGTGGGTGATTTCTTCAGGAGCGTCACTGATCGTCGTGATATCTCTTAGATAACTGGTCATTCTAAAATTTTATTCACACCTTGTCAGGGGTACAGAAAAGAACATTGTGACATAACACATATCCTTTAAGCAGGCGAAGTCTCGGTCCGTAACAATTTTAATATATTTAATTATTAATGGCTAAAATCTTTGCCCCAGCTTAAATATAATAGAAATTTCCATCCGACGTGATGTTCGAATGTTCAAAATTCAAATCACGGAAGGATTAGACGAGGAGCGCAAGAACTCCATTCAAATGCACTCAAGCCCGCAGTTTGAAATATTCCTTTCGTATTTCATCCTCCCCACCCATCAAATGTATCAACCGTTCAACCATTACAGCGTGTTACCAATCGCGATAGTTAATTGGAATTTCAGTGAGTTATTGACAAATATTGGTGTTTTAAAATTGTTTCCACGTCGACATATCGCATCCCTATTCGAACGTAAATATTAATTGGCAATTGTATATTGCTTTTGTTTACATTGGCTTTATTAAAAAATATTTTATATATTTTGTATGTATGTATGTTTATGCTGTTATCTTAATTTTGACCATTTAATCACCACTGTCCATACGCATTGGCATGGCGTAAAGCGATCCTTACCAACCTAGGGAACTAAGATATCTCCTAAGCCTGTGATTACCCTGTCTCATTCACCCTTCAAATATATAAGACGCTAACAATACTAACTATTGTTGGCTAGCGCTAGAATACTTGACGAGTAGGTGGTACCACCCGGACGAGTTTGCAAACCTTACCGCCAAATCAAAAATGAGTATGTATGGTAAAATTTTAAAATAATTATGTGACGATTTTTTTATGAGAACATATCAGCGGTTATTTTTTATTGCATAAGAAGGCGGACGAGCATATAGGCCACATGTATGTAAGTCACCAACGCCCATAGACATTGGCATTGTAAGAGATGTTACCATCGCTTACATCGCCAATGCGCCACCAACCTTGGGAGCTAAGATGTTATGTCCCTTGTGCCTGTAATTACACTGGCTCACTCGCCCCTCACACCGGAACAACAATAGCAAGTACTGCTGTTTTGCGGTAGAATATCTGGTTTGTGGGTGGTACCTACCCAGACCAGCTCGCGAGGCCCTACCACCAAGTAGGGTTATTGGAACATATTTGAATAAAGTATCTATGTTTTAAATTATCATGTGATAAAAAAGTAAAGGACTATATACAAATATATCTTAAGAGGTAAAAATAAATTCCATCTGTCGCTCCGCCCTCATCTACCCGTAACTTTTTAATTACGTCGCATTCCAGGCGAGCCTGTAATTTCTTGCTAAATATTTTATGTTAATTGAGCTAGCTCAAAGACTTCTAACCTTGTGTAGTGTCCTACAAAGGGTTGGTTTTTCAAAGTGATTTACGAACAGTCTGCTGCCTTTTATTAAAACGATTTTTTACATTGAAGTTTGTTGATCGTTTCGAAAACCTCGCTCAAATTTATTTGAAATTGATATCCGTTGAAAAATAGACGTTCATGTTAAAAATATCTTATTTCAAAATAAATACCGGATAATGATTATGAAATTATAGCGTGGTACAAACAATGTCCGGCGACTACATAATCGGGTATATATTTGTTATTAAAATAGACCTACATAGTACATAGTACTCAATGAGCCATAGGATGCATTTAAATTTAAATTCCTGCCAAATTGTAATGTAAATATTACAACCTGTGAATGCCCCACTGCTAAGGCCACTGGGCTAAGGCCTCCTCTCCTTTTTTTGAGGAAGTTTGGAGCTTATTCCACGACGCTTCTCCAATGCGAGTTGGTGGAATACTATTTAATTATATTAATCTATTCAATCGACTTTTCGAGTGGCGAATATAACTGAATATATCGTTGCGAAAAATCCAATAGTTGCACCTGAAGCGCTTTCGATAGAAAGGATTATTTTGCAAAAAAATCAAAAAGTTATATTGGATATCATCAAATATCGCTAGCCAAGCTCGTTTGTTAGTAAATGACCGCAATACGCCAGTTTTCTAAGCGTTTTCATAACAAAAAAAAATCATATATAAATATATATAAAAATCGGGGTTTGGCGACCCAGCAATAAAAGTTTATTGTAGCGTATGCTACGATCATAAAAGGCTCTAGTTTCCGCTACCTTTTACGAAAACTAGAACGAATAAAACATAACACACTCGTAATTCAACGCTCTGTTAAGTAACACGTTTTTGGATTTATTGAGCAGTTTCAACGTTTTTGATTTCAACGATAAATCTTCGATGATTTCGACGAAATTTGAATAATCCTAATACAATCAAAATGTATATCCAACAAAAATACATAGACTTAATGATTTCTGGATAACGTATAGAAATTTACTTATTGCTTATATCGGTTTTTTTTTTTTAAAACAATAATTATTACCTTTTTTTCCATTTCATTCCTTCATTGATAGTATCCGAACTCCAGACCGGTGGTAACGTTCTATTCAAAACTACTTCTAAAAGTTTCGTTAATATAAAATAACATAATACTTTATTGTACAATTTCTTCTTTGTGAATAAAACTATTTTCCTATCCATCAACAAAGTTTACAAAGTGCATTGTCAGAATAAAATATAATAATAATAATAACAGTTTCAGTAAAGGAAAAATAAACTATTTTTCATAAAGAAAATGTCCATAACAAACAATTATTAGCAAAGATTTACGATACAGTACTGACAATGGAGTCGTTGCTCCACGCGCCATTACACAGTGTCCACTTTATTTATACCAGAGGATCCCTAATCCCATGGCGTCCAATGATTCTTTATATGGGAGATTAATGACCTAAGTCAGTAGGCCGAGACTCCCTCGATAAGGAATCTATGTGATTCTAAACGCCACGAGATCTTCAGTTTGAGCAAATTGTTTTTGTAACAGACGGCACTTTGGGATTTTGTCCACGTTTATTAGTGTTATAAATTTAAGAGGATAACAAGGATTGAATTGATTTCTGTTGGAAGTTCCTTAATCACTGAACAGGAAGCTAGGGGATTTTTTTAAATGTATTTGTTTAACAATAAAAAGTTTACAATTTTGTTCTGATCGTATATTATATAAAAAACGATACTTAGTATTGATGTGCTTAAGCGGTGTTTTTACCGACACAAGCTAGTTTTACTTACAAAAAAAACAATAACTATTACTTAGCCCGTACTTTATCAGTTTCGAATGTTGAGCCTCGGAATTTGCAGTCGTAAGCATTCACCGCTCAACCAACTTATACTCACTTTTATAATATAATTTCGTAATTCGCTCTTTTTATTCATATCAACCCATTTTTTATTTTTTCGTTAAGCTAGATATGATCTACGGACTTTAATAATTGAAAGAGTAATATATATAGTAATGATAAATCATATTTTGAAAAAGATTGGACAGACAGATATAATCTCGTTACACTTCTGTTGTAAGAAAAGTACTTCCACTGCAAAGCAAAAGCCTATTAAGGTGAAAGCGGGCTCATTCCATCATAATATTTCACTACGCTGATGAGATGGTCGTCTTTAACCGTGATAGTCCAGTAGTTATATAAAGTAAAAGTAAAGTAACAGCCTGTGAATGTCCCACTGCTGAGCTAAGGCCTTATCTTCTTTTTGGGGAGAAGGTTTTGGAGCTTATTCCACCACGCTGCTCCAATGCGGGTTGGTGTAATACACATGTGGCAGAGTGAAATTTGACACGTGCAGGCTTCCTCAGGATGTTTTCCTTCACCGTCAAGCACGAGATTAATTATAAACACAAATAAAGCACTTGAAAATTCAGTGGTGCCTGCCCGGGTTTGAACCCACGATCATCGGTTAAGATTCACGCGTTGTAGCCACTGGGCCATCTCTGCTCTAGTAGTTATATAACGGATTCAAATACAAGCAAGCACCATTGAATTTTCATCTGCTTAAATTTTGTTTATAATGAATAATTTTGTGCTCAGCATTGAAGAAAATCTGGAAAGAAGGTTTATCCACCGATATCTATTAAAACACAAGGTATGTCCAAAGAGCAGTAAATATATATAATAATAATAAGTATAACAATTAATTACAAATGATAATCCCATTATTAACCTCAAAATAATTGGGGTAATCCATAATATATAAATTATTTCACCCATAAACCTTAAACATTTTCCCATCTAGATTCTAGAAGCGATCCATTAATAATTCATAGTTATATTAATAAATAATTCATAACAGATAAACTGCTAAGCCTTGAAGGGATTTCTGGCGGATTAAACTTAGATTGAGGTATCACCTATTTGGGGATAAGTAGCACTTAAACTATATAATTGTATCAAATAAAAACATGAACACTTAGTGTTAACTTAGAGGAAAATACAAACGTTGACTAAGATAGTTGTAACACCGGTTGTCTAATTAGTGCACTAATTACAGCGATTTAAACTAGCGAGATAAGTTTATTTTTGGCGAATGTAAGCTGAATTTCGTAGAATGAAAACATTAAATAGAAATGCAGTTCGTAATCGGGATCCAAGCAAATAATCTTTATGAATGCGATCGTTATATGCCCTTGTGTTTTCTTCTTGTATAATTAAAAAAACTGACTATAACTATGTGTAGGTATCTAGCTTAAATAAATTTTGACCTATTGAACTTGGTGGTGGAGCTGTGTGCAAGCTCGTCTGGGTACCACCCACTCATCAGATATTCTACAGCAAAACAGCAGTACTTGCTATTGTTGTGCTCCGGTTTTTAGGGTGAGTGAGCCAGTGTAATTACAGGCACTGGGTACATAACATCTTAGTTCCCCAGTTGGTGAGCCAATGTCTATGGGCGTTGATGACCACTTACCATCGGGTGGCCCACACGTACGTCCTCTTTCCTATGCAATAAAAAAAATATTGATTTGATTTTGACAAAATCGATGGCATTATTTCTACATATTTTGTTGCAGTTGTTTGTTTAAGACGCGCTTAATACTAAACACCGCCTACCATGCTATGCAATGATTACTAAAGCGACGTGAACTGCTATTAAAACATTAGTCCTTGAATTGAAAATAACTTGATTAATAATTTGCGTGTTTATTTTGATTTCCTCAAGTGTTTTTGTTGCCTTTTTTACGCTAAATTTATGAGTATACAATGTTTTGTTTGATAAATTAAGTCTTATAAATATAATGAAGAATTTTTTGTTGAAAATTAATACTCTTGTGAAGATTTTTAGATGTTATAAAAGTATTATAGTTATGTCTTCCAGACCGATTTCGGCCATGGCGGCCAATCTCACGAGAGATTAGCCAACTGCGCAGGAGATAATATAGTGCACAAGTGTGCGCGTAAACACAGGTGCACTCTCTCTTCCCTAGCTCTCATAATCCGATGGAACGGCAAACCGACACGACTGAAAGAGTTCAGTCGCAGGACCAACGGCTTTACGTGCTTTCCGAGGCATGGGAGTGAACACACTTCCATCTCCCAGACTACGGGTTGCTACTGAGAATTTTTCTGACAGAAAAACCAATAACTGTTTATTGGCCCGACCTGGGAATTGAACCCAGGACCACATCTAGCCACTGGACCAACGAGATAGTCAAGTATTTAGAAGATAAAGGGAATTCAATTTCAATTTACAGTCTGAACGATATGCACAAACTGAAATTTCCCTGAAATTATTATTAATAAATTATCAAAACAAAACAGTAACAAAACATTTTAGACAATAAATAAACAAGGATAAATATAGAATGTTCGTATTTACGTCGAAATAAAGTCTCAAAAATTTAAGCACTTAGAAAGAATACAAAGTTGAAAGTTACAATTCCCAGTGTAACTCGTCAGCTGGTCACTGGGGGAGGCGCAGTCAGCATTATTCGAGATAACTTATACCAAAACTGCAAACGCGCAAGACAGTTTGTAATAAGCTAATGCATTGCAATGAAATTGCTTCCAGAAGATGATGTTCTTTTGATATATTCCATTAAAATACTTAATGTACGAATTTAAAAGAAGGAAAAAAGTTTTTATATGTAATAAAGAATAATAGCCTGATTGCTTAGGGATTTCCTTCTTAAGGAGAGGGTTTGGAGCTCAAATATGGGTTGTTGGATACACAATTACTTATTTTGTAGGATTTTATTCGACACAATTATGCAATTATCACGTTGCCTTCACGAGAAACAAAAATAAAGTCTATATTGGACACATAAAAACGCAATGATGCCTCTCCACTTTTGGACGCAAATCCCTCATTTAGGATTTACATCTCTCTGCCACTGATCCACCTAAATTCCTTAAAAACGTTAAGCATAAATATTTCTGGTTAGTGTTTCAAGAAACTGGTCATTATTGACATCATGGCTATGGCTGATAGTTGATACTAATAATAGGAACGACAAACGCTTTTGTAAAGTTTTTTTTAATTTTTTTATTGGTTAGGTAGGCGGACGAGCATATGGGCCACCTGATGGTAAGTCACCAACGCCCATAGACATTGGCATTGAAAGAGATGTTAACCATAGCTTACATCGCCAATGCGTCACCAACCTTGGGAACTAAGATGTTATGTCCTTTGTGCCTGTAATTACACTGGCTCTCTCACCCTTCAAACCGGAACATAACAGTACCAAGTACTGTTGTTTTGCGGTAGAATATCTGATGAGTGGGTGGTACCTACCCAGACGAGCTTGCACAAGGCTCTACCACCAAGTGAAAGTGAAAGTGAGTTAAAAGGCAATAGACGCAAATGTTAGAGCCCTATAAACTAAACGTATGGTACTTACGAAATATTATAAGTATTATTAAAATACAATCTCGAAGTCTAAATTTTAATTCAACTTGCTACAGATTGATATCTACAGCAACTGGTACGAATGAGAACGGGTGAAAACTGAGGTCCATCCCGAGAGGCTGGCGAAGCGCCAAGTAATAATACCGGTATTTATCTCCACTGTCTCTAACTAAAATGTCTATTTGCAGTTACAATTTGTTTAACTGTTTCTGAATGTGACGTTTATTAAATATCTTTTTTTGTTCTTTCCTGAGTTCTTGTTTTTGTTTTTAGTCGAGACAGTAATTGTAAGTATCTGCTGGGTAAAGACCTTATCTGATGATGATTTTTTTTTTTAATACGGCGTATAGGTTTTTTGCTTGATTATGTAGAATGTGAAGTGTGCAATGTTGACTACTAACTTTTGATGAGTATACGCATTCTTGAAATGTTATAATTACTATGGTAAATGTACCATATCATTTTTTGACATGTCACGACCATTTTCTTCGGTGTGTTTCGAGTTTGTTCAGAATAGCCCTACAGATGTTCTGGTCATTCCTGTCAGATTACCGTAATCGCTGTATTACGAGGGGTTGACGAATAGTGATTGCACGTGTGTTTGTCCACTATAACATCTCATGTAAACAATACATCGTACCACTTATGTATCCATATAGTTTTCACATATAGCTTATAATATAAGTTGTATAACCGTACGAAATTAACAGCTACAATACATAAGATAAGCGTGAATAAGATGCTCGCAAAAGTCTTATCTCCACGCTTTGTATCAACTCGGCCATCTCGGCTCATGTAGTGATGTAATATAGTTTAACTTTTAGTGATGGGACGACAGGTTCACGAGTCGCTGGCGGGTTGCCAAGCAGATAATGTTTACCACAAAATGTCTCAGTAACCGAGAACTATATTTGTATTTGGTACAATTCACTTAATACTAGTGCACTATAGATAAATGTTTCTATCTAAAAGAACTGTTCGAAATCTCAAAAGAACCGGGATAAGCCCAGTATAAACTACTGATGATTTTGTTAATAATAATAACATTAAAGCCTATTCTTTTAAACTACAGATATTCCCGTATAAGCTTGTGTAAGAAGTGGGGACGACAATTATTAGCCTAAGGCTCACGATCGAGCGTACGACAATACACATCGCTAAGCGACCCGTAAAAACTATATAAGTTAGTGACGTTTCAATAGTGGAATGCTTTTTTATTCATCATTTATATATTATATATATAAAAGTTTATTAAATTTTACATTAAAACCTTAACTAAATACAAATAACATTTAAAAATAATTATGGTGGTGGTTATAATATAATGGTGGCAAGAATGCTAGCAGCATTTCCCCTTTGAATCGCAATTCCGATTCTCTGGGCGAAAAATGAACCAGCCCTCCTGTCACCAGTGGAGGCAATAAGGCGGGGAGTAATATTTTGGATGATTTTTTTGGCACTATTACTCCAAGGTCCAAGCGTTTATAAACACTCCTTTTCACTTAAAAGGATAAACATAATATATAAAAAAAATCTATCTGTTCAATATTCTCAAAACTGGAGACGACGAGCCATTTATACAAAGCTTTTGGAATACTAGTACTCCGTTACAGGGACACATTTTGTTTTTGTATTCCTTAGTATTGCTTTGTACATATTGGTATATTATTGTACCACCTACCCGGTTTCTATTTTAAAGTCTCCTTTCCGGTTGGGTTGTCTCGCTAATTAGACATAAGTCCACCCTTTGTACATAATTAGTTCTAAGAATTGACTGTACTATTTTCTAGCTAATGTACAACAAAATGTAGATAAATAAATAAAACGAGTAAATTGAGATTCGAATAGTCGACACCTTTAACAATAGTGGACTGAACATAATTAGCCAAACCTTTGTCCAGCAATGGGACATTTACTTACCTTACCTTACCTTAGAATTATAAATTAATAACCGGGAACGTTCATAAATCAAAATGAATGTTTATTTTGGACATAAACGTATACTTTCAACTTATTCGAAAGAGCTTAAAAATACATCAGTTCAGGGTATAAGAAAACGAAAAATGTTTTTGATATTCTATGCTCGCGGATACCCTGAATTCCTTTACCGAGTGATATTGTATAATTCTTTGGATGGAGATTTCGACGAAATTCCACTTAAAAAACTTCAAGGCCAGGACGAGCTGATAGGCGGAGCGGTTTTATTATGAAACCTATTACGAACTAGCTGTTTCGCGTTATTGATCTCCCGTAGTCCAAAAAACTCTTTATGTGAATGTGATTTTAAACGTTACTTCTTTGGATAACATTCAGGGGCAGATAATACCTAGGTTTAAGTCATCGCACCGTGAAAATACTTTACAGTTACACTTTCAAGTAGTTATTATATAGTTAGGTAAATGTAATAATCAGTAATTTAATTGTCTAACCAGATAAAACTAGAAACAGTATTTCCAGAAATTGATCTCCGCTCATCGAGCCCAGGTCTTTTGGATCTTTAGTCCTATATGCTGGACTGGTCAAATTAATCAAGTTTAAGAAATTACTTTATATTTTTGTTGCGATACTTTTTATAAAAAATTATATAACTGAAAAATAAGCTAAGCTAGGAACGACAATAATATTTGAAGTCTCGCTTAGTGAGTAAAACCTCATCCTAAGGCTCTTTGATGGTAAATCGTTGGTAGCAAAGTAAAATTAATAATTCCGGCCCGGTTGCCCGCCATTACAGCCCTTTTGCAAATTTCCCTAAACTCAACAATTATTTTCATAGAATTTAGAAATTCAAGCGTAGTTTATTTCGTCTAATATTAAGTGTTTTTTATAATCATGAAATTGCCTCAGAAAGCTGGCTAGGGTAAATATTTACTACGTGATTTTCATATATTAATTATAATAAGAAATATTCTTATTATACACATAGCATAAGGAAAAAAATCAGAATGGTTTATTTATTAAATTATAGTAGCTGCTCGTTACGTAATATTAAATAATTATTTTATCTCGTGCACTTTTAATTAATCCGCTTTTAATCAGATATAAACACTAGCTAATCGATTTATTCGCCCCAACAGTAAAGCGCTTACGCCATATTATAATATGTATGCATAAAGCTTAGTACGACACGCTCTGTATAATTTTTCATGCGTTTGTTTACATGTCTCGTAATATTTTAAAACTATTAGTTCGAATTCCAAAGTGTTAGTGTTATCAATATTTGTTCAGATGAAGCGTTTATAATCTTTATGTTATTTATTTTGATGAGGATTTAGTATAATTTCTGATAATTAAACTAAACTAGCTGTGTCATTATTTATTTCTTTTTGTAATAATAATAATGGTAGCAGTGGTAATCAGTTATATATTAAAAGTAGGTAATATCGTTGACTTCATGTTGACTTTTTTTTAGGACGGCAACGCACCTGCAAGTCCTCGGATGTTGTAGATGTTCATGGGCGGTGGTAGTCACTTTCCACCAGGTGAGCCTACTCGCTTGCCTCCTCTTACATAAAAAAGTCATTTCGGAGTTCTTATACAAAGTTTTTGTGTGTATGGAGTTAGTTATATAGTTATTGTATTGTTTTGGCGGTCGCTTCATAACAGGTTTGACCGACAATTTTCTCTCTGACCATGTTACATATTAAGCTTATTTAAAAAAATATCTAAATTATTAACATACTATATATTTGACTATAAAGCTGAAAATTGTCCATCGTAAAAGTATAAAAAAATAACGTGAAAGTTGTGTATAGAGTTTTTATATTGTTGTTGAGTAGAACCGAAATATTTACATACTTATGTAACAGTTGAAGCGACTACAAATTCAGTCAAGCAATTATTTATATACACTTATCCTTATAATTTCTAATTTTGATGAAAATTAACGGAAAATATGTAGATACTAAGTATGTATACAACAACAAATATTAAACAATTGAAGCAACTAGCAAATGTAATATTTTTTTTTTTTAAATCGTTTACCAGCGAAAAAAGTAATGTTTTGTATGTAATAGTTTTAGAGTTGAAGTTAACGCAAAATTAGAAGTGGTTAAACTAAATTATTTAACAATTGCATTTGAATGTAACATTCATATACAGGTTAACGATCTATTTTCATACAGTCGGGCCAAGCTAAGAAAGTACCTAACATTTTCTGTTGACTTTTATTCTCGTCGTGAAACTCAAACAGTACTGTAACCTAGTACAGCAATACAAAACAAAAATTAAAACAGTATACTCAAAAGACCGACTTTCCAAATATAGTCAAAATAAGACTACCTCTATTTCTTTTCTCTCTTTTATTTTACTTAGTGGTAGAGCTTTGTGCCAGCTCGTCTGGGTAGGTACCACCCACTTATCAGATATTCTGCCAATGTCTATGGGAGTTGGTGACCACTTACCATCAGGTGGCCCATACCTGGTGGCTCGTCCGCCTTCCTATTCAATAAAAAAAAAACAAAAATAAAATAAAAGTAGGCGGTTTTCTATAAAATAAATTGATTGTATTTCTACGATTCGAAGTGGCTATTACGACCCTGGAAACCTTACGTTATAGATTTATTAACTTACGTGACGCAAAAAAAAACTTTTTTGCTTTTAGTGTCGGTCGTAATCTTGTAAAAAAAGACGAGGTTTCCACGAACTACGTCAGCTTTCCATTATTCTCTTAAGTCATTTCTAGAAAAATCCTTTCGCCAGTCTAACTGTATTACCATAAAATAGTTTCTTGAACGCAATTCTGAGATAAAACATACAAGTTTTAAAATCTCCTCGGAAATGTGTATCGTAACTTACATTTACGTAAATTTACTCTTTGAGATTTTATATTTACGTTTAAATTCGTTTAAAAATGTTTGTGTCAACTTATGTACACTTTAGAATTGACATTTAATTCATAAAGTGAACGTTGTGCGTCATATGATGTGTCATTTGTTTTAAAATTAAACAATATAGTTAGAATTTAGTTAGTATTTAGTCATTAATAATAACATTTATGTGTCTCTTTCTTTCGTAATTAATTTGATATTCGAAAGATATTTTTTTGTATACGTAGGCGGATGAGCATATGGGCCACCTGATTGGCATTGGCATTGTAATTTTTTTTTAACCATCGCTGTTAAGATAAGATAGGTTAAGATGTTATGTCCCTTTAATTACACTGGTTTACTCGCCCTTCAAACTGGAACACGACAATACAAAGCTCTGCTATTTTGCGGTCGAAAATCTGATGAGTGGGTGGTACCACCCAGATAAGCTTGCACAAAGCTCTACCAACGAGTAAGAAGCAAACATAGCTTTGTTTAATCAATCTTCACCGAAAGGACATTGACAAAAAGTAAAAAGTAGCAGCCTGTAAATGCCTTCTTGCTGGGCTAAGGCGTACTCTATTGAGGAGAAATTTTGGACATTTATCCGCCACGCTACTCCCATGTTGATTACTGAGCTTTCAACACTTCATCAGTGACCTACGAAATCGTGAAGTGAACAACACGCGTTACGCGAGCCAAAGTGTTAACTCACATTCATGTCATAACTTGAATTTCAACTTCATCTATAGCTAGTTCTATGTACCTATGTATATATAAAAAAACGCATTCTCCTCAAAACGTGAGTACAGGCTGGGACTTTTTGTCAATGTTCTTTAGGTTGAGATTAAACAACGCTCTTATTTCGTATTTCGAACCAATAATGACAGAAAGAGATAGATTAGTGTTTCATTAAACATGTTATTGTTTTATAATATCATAAATGACACATACTGTATATAATACATGTACAATTTAACGCTAAAAACATCATATAACTTACATAATCAATGTAACCTCATACGATATAGAATCATTAGCTAAAGAAAGCGGGAATAAATCATTAAGCATTATCATAAATAAATATTCAGTGGCGTATTAAATTTCATCCCTAACTGCGGGCGCTTGGCTGCTTTCCAAAGGCCAACTTGTCTGGTACGCAGATATAGTGAACTGGATGGAGCAAGGATTACAAGAGCGTGGAAGGCGACGAGTAATAAAAACAACCACAACATTTAAATGGCAATAAGAAAGAACGATGATGCAACCACTCTTGTGTCGCTTTCTTGAAGCATGGGGAGTAGCGATTAGATCGCAAAATCCAAGCTGCACTGTACCAGCAGCTGTCAAAGCAAATTACTAAGTAAATGTAACATATTATAGTAGTAGTATTAAGTTTTGAATGTGATTAAAATATTATACGAATATTTATTATGAACAAGAATATAATAAAAATTAAGGTACAAATGCAAATGTCTACAGATGAAATGTAGTATATTAAGAAAATACAACAATTTCCCTTAATAATAGATGAATAATAGATTAAGTAAAAACGCTACGTAATTTGCCTCTTCCAGTGTATCTTATCGACGGTATTGACGATGCAAAATTGACTCCGATGTTTTTTCCGCACTATCCATTTTCTATCCATTAAGATTCTTTGATTCTTACTCTGATTATTGTTCCAGTAGCGTGAGGTTTCTTGTTTTTAAGTGACCTTTGCACTTTGAGTTGGAAATTATCTAAGTACATCGCGTGACGTCGTTTGATCGTGCGAACGAATTGGATATCATTGAAACGATTATTGCATACTATAATACCTCTAGTACCCTCTAGAATACCTCTAGTATTCGATTGAGTGACTTCAATTAATATTCAGTAAAATAATAATAATATTTTAAAATATGTAATTTTATTAGTGTTTTTACAAAAACACTCTCACACAGACAACAAATCTCACACAATTACTAATAGTTAATTTATGTCCAGCAATGTATTAGTAGTAAATAAACTTGGAGTTTTCATTATTTCTATTTGTAAGTTTTGTCACTGTCTTTCTTTAGCTTCGAATATTGATTAAATTTTTACTTTTAAGAGTCTTTTAAGAGTCATGTTCGATTCTATGAAGTTACGGGTCTTAAGAATTAATATTAATATATTTATTTTATAATAAGTAATAGATTATATAATAAGTAACAGCCTGAAGAAAGAAGAATATCCCGCAGCTGGGCTAAAGTCTCTTCTCCTCTTTGTGAGAAGAAGGTTTGGAGCTTATTCCACCAAGCTAGCAAGCAAGCAATTTGGGTTGGTGGAATACACATGTCACAGAATTTCAATGACATTTAACACGTCATGTAGGTTTCCTCACGATGTTTTTCTTCACCGTCAAGCACGAGATGAATTATAATTACAAATTAAGCACATGAAATTCAGAGGTGCCTGCCCGGGTTTGAACCCACGATCATCGGTTAAGATTCACGCGTACTTACCACTGGACCATCTCATGCGTTATATTTTTTTTTTTTTTAAATACATTCAAATACAAATATTATTTAGATATATCTGTTTGTGTTATAATAATTCTAAACACAATTTAACAACACAGTAACATCCGAAAATACAAATATTCTATCGTAACACAGTTTTCAATTCAATAAATAATATATTATAATTATGCTATAAACACACAACACCTAATTACATCGCTAATATAAAGTGCAGCTACATTTAATAAAGCAGTTAACAAGCTACAAAAGTTATCAATACACAAACTAGACTCATTTCGCTTTAATATATTTATCATGTAACATTTGGCTTAATTGCTAACATACCAATTGCATAACACAAGTACAACACAAGTTAATTATTTCGAGACCACTCCATACCGAGTGCTTTTAAATGATAAAGTTCTAATAATCACTTCACTCGATACATGTGGTCAAAGTATAAACAGCAATCAAATATGTTTAAGTAGAACGACGAAAGTTTATTTGTATGTAATTATGAGTTGCTTCGTCTGTAAAATATGGAGCTTGGGTGACTAACTTGTGCCACCTGCTTGCCAATTTATTGCTTTGATGTAAAACTATCCATGTACGTCACGACAGAAATGACTGGCGCTTGTGTCGTCTTTTAAACTGTTAGTTTGTGATTGAAATATGATAGAAAGTTTTGTTATTAATTTATTGAAACAATAATTACTTAACTTGGTATTTATTATCTTAAGTAGACGTGAAAAACACTTTACGAAAATGTTTCTATGTGAATGGAAGAGTGAACGAAACAAATTGATTTGTTGAATGAAATTAATGGTTGATGTTGAATGACACAAAGCTAATAATAACAGACGTAAATAAATTGAAAGGATTGTTGTTGTTATTATCAAAATAATGGAGACGATACGTATTAAATGTATTTGACGGCGCCGCCACCTGGTCTCTAAAGCAACACGTGCAACAGTCAATCCCCACCAATGAAACCATATAAAAAGCAGCGCTCGACTGAGCGAGCATTCATTCTTTCGACATCAGTTGCCCGGTGCACATCTTGCATTGCAATTATAAAGTGTTGCTGTGGTTGTATAAGAAGAATGTCGGCCCCTGTGCCGACATATTTTATATTTTCTTGACACAAAACAGTACCACAAAACTACTACACATTATGTACTTACTATATAAAGTACGACGAAATATTATTTTGTTAAACCAGAGACTGTCTTGTTAAAATCGTATTATGTACAACTCTAATCAAATAGTAAGTAAATACTTATTATCAGAAGTGACGGTTGGTTTGAAATGTATATAGAGGTGCTATTTATGTGCACATATTCATAAGTGCTGATCTAAAAGTGATATTGTTTTAATTATTTTGTTTACTTAGTGGTTTCCTAATGGTTGAAGACGAGAATCTTAACTAAATCTTAAGATTCTGAGTTCATACCCGGACACGAACCACTTTGGTGTGATTAATTTGTGTTTATAATTCATCTCGTGATCAGCGGTGAAGGGAAAGGCCTTAGCCCAGCAATTAGCCTACACAATGATGATACTTTAATTTTTTAAGAATAAGTTTTCTTAATAACAATACAATTATTTTCAATTCTATGATAACTACTAATAGTATGTTTGTTTTCAATTACGAATGAATAAAAATCCTTGAAAAAAGATTTAAAACACGAACTCCATCACGGAACTTCAGTAATGGCGCTGGACTGGTATATATAAATGGTCCAAAAGTTTGATACCAAGAAAGGGTAATAAATGGCGTAGTATATCGGACCCTACAATAATAAACTATAAGGGTTCCGACGGGACAGTCAACACGCACACTTAATCTAACGCATATAAGGGTACTGTACAGACATCCACACAAATACATATAGAATGAATATAGAACTAATAAAATAGATTTAAAATATATAATAACACATGCTAACTAATATTATACATGCGAATGTGAGTTTGTCTGTTTGCCTGTTTGTTACGCTTTCACGACTAAACTGCTAAATCGATTTTGAAAATTCTTTCACCAATGGAAAGCTACATTATCCCATGGGAACAGCTATATAAATATTCATATGCTATATAAAGATTTGGAGCACAGTAGTATGTTTGGCGATCTCAACTCCAATTTTATGAAATCTACTAATTACCAGTTTGGCAAGTACCTCCATTTTATTTAAAATTTATATTTTCATGTCTATGGTTTAAGATACTATTCTAATATCCTGAGCCTACTCTGTTGGCGTGTCGTATATTGAACAGGTAACTCTAAACAGTAAGTAAATGTACTCCGGTTAATCGCAGACAGTCGAGCTTTGTCTGAACTGACAGAACAATGTGGGACCCCCATTCACGGGCAGTCTCTTGTGAAGCGACGGTTAATTTATGGCACCTTAGTTGAGTTCTACGACTTCTCAACTTTCGGGCGCTTAACTTCGAGATTAATGTCTTAAATGAAAAATATTCGTTTTAAAATCACATTATTTTCGGTTCAACTTGGAAATATCCTGCGTCAATATGTTTGTTTATAGTATGAATCTAGAGAAGGCTTATAATATTATACCCGTTTTGGACTTTACGAAAAATCCTTATTTATTTTTTCTTTACACAGCAAACTAAACTTATTCTAATAAAATAAATAACACTTAATAATATATCACAGCGATCTCTTCTAGGCAAACTCTATTAATCAAAGTCTTCACTTACAAAGTATACAGATAATATTACAATATGTTATAATTATGACAATAAATATATCTACATTAATTAATATCATCATCAGTTATTAACGGTTAGACAGTAATTTACTGGTTTGACCCGGTTTAAAAGGTCAATGACCCAGTGTATTTACAGGCATACGCGCTAAACACCTTAAAATAAAGCTGGTTAAAGCTTACAAGTCTTGCAGTGTCATTATCTAAGTGTAAAAAGGTACTATATACTCTAAACGTTTAAACCTAAGGCTTGAAATGTGAATTGCGTTACTACCATGTCAAATTATAGGTTCGTATAATAAACATATATTTAAACGTTAAAATGTAGTTTCTAAATAAATTATGATATTGTATGGTACTAGCTAATAATAATAATAATAATAATATTCTGGGACATTATTCACACACGGCCATCTGATCCCAAACTAAGCAGAGCTTGTGTTATGGAAACCAGACAACTGATATACTACATATACTACTCTTTCTTTTGTAAATACATACTTATATAGATAATTACACCCAGACTCAGGACAAACAGACATGTTCATGCACACAAATGTTTGTCCTGGGTGGGAATCGAACCCACGACCTGCGGCGCGAAAGGCAGGGTATCTACCAACCACGCCAACCGGCTCGTCAAGCTGTGCGCCACGGTTTCACTCGCATATAATTGATAAAAATATAATGAATAAAAATAATCCTAGAGGCTTCCTCGATAAAAGGACACAAACATATTTTTTAAATTCGAACCAGTAATTCCTGAGATTAGCCGTATCAAACAAACAAACTCTTCAGCTTATATATTTATAGATTTCAAGCAGCATGACAGAATTTTAGCTTTGCGTTTGCGCATCATTTACTTGATTGCATAATTACGATTTACGTAATCGTAATTATTTATGCAATCAAGTTAATCATGATGATTATACAGAGGAAAGCCATATGACAAAAGAATTTCTTTTTTTTTTAAATAAAATCATAAGAAAAACATTCAAAATCTGATATAAAATAATACCATTTTTAAGGTAATAAAAATATTTTCCCCTTCTTTTGATTCTTTAAAGTGGGGTTCCTTTATATTTTTTTGACAAAATATCTGCTTATAATACAACAACAAATATTTTTATATTTCGTTAATGCTTATAACCCGTGTAATATAATTTACCAAAGGAAGTATGCTTAAGGTACTTTGTATAAAGTCTGGAACCGAAGATTTTAGTATACTATGCTATAAACATGTCTGTCTTGAAACTAGAACCACACGCTCGGTAGTAGAGCTTTGGGTAAGCTCGTCTAGGTAGATATCACCCACTCATCAAATATTTTACCGCAAAACAGCATAATTAGGTATTGTTGTGTTCCGGTTTGAAGGGTGAATGAGCTAGTGTAATTACAGGCACAAGGGACATAATATCTTAGATCCCAAGGTTTGTGGCACATTGGCGATGTGAGCGATGGTTAACATTTCTAACACTGCCAATGTCAAAAGGCGTTGGTGACCTACCATCAGGTGGCTAATATATTCGCCCGCCTACCTATGCTATAAAAAAGCCAGACCACATGTTGCAGAAAATCATCCAAACCTTGTAGACTTCTTCGATATTTTATTGACCACCTTATTCCAAATGAACTATACGCACAAGTTAAGTACGACTTCATCTTCAGTTAAGACGTTCTTGTTCTAGCCACCGGGCTACGATATCGATTTAACGTTAATGTAATTATACACTATGTTAATTCTCAATTTGGTATATAATGTGTTTTCGCTCTTGGTAAATTGATGAACTAGATGACCCAGTGATTATAATGCGTGAATCTTAATCACGTGCTCAATTTGTATTTATATTTCATCTAGGTTATGCTGGAAAACATCCTCATGAAACATTCGTGTGTCTTATTTCAAATGCCTGAAATTCTGCCACATATCCACCAACCACCAAATAAGTTCCAAATCTGTTCCTAATAGGTTCATGACAAACTGTTAATTTTGTAGATCAGTATACCATACTCGACACAAGATCTTATTTGATAATTTAATGTTAAGTATTTTCTCAAATATTGTTTACCCAAAAATATATTTTTATCTTCTGTATCTCAGTATCCTCCATCTCTGGTTGAAAAAAGTTATATCGATGGAAAAATTCCCGAGCGGATGAACTTGGTCAGTTTACTTGCCTATCGACATAGTAAGAAATATCAATCATGCCTTTACATCGCCAATGCGCCACCAACCTTCGGAAACTAACACAATTTTGTAACAATTTATGTTGACTAGTTAAAAGAAACGTTTATCAACGTACTTATAAGTTATTTTATGTACCAAGAACAAAATCTCTATATAGTACGAGTAGACAAATAATTATACGGTATAAAACAGGCAAAGTCCTACTGAAAAGTAGAGAAACAGTCTGGTATATAAAAGGTGGGGTAATTTCGCTAGCAACTTGCGGGTAGCTCTAATTAGACGAGGTAACACTACCTCGTGTTAATTGAATCAAATTGCAGTGCCTTGTATACGGTGACCACGCTGGTGTTCTTTGTAAGGATAGTTCTGATTATTTTTACTAAAGCCATTCCCAATCTCATGTTCCATAGAAGCAAAACTCTGTATTTTATAAATGGCTGGCATGTCCCACTGAGGAGCAAAGGCCACTTTGCCTGTCAATAAGGTGGTGTAGTGCTTATTCAGCTTCCCATATTTTTAGATATGTGTCAATTTCAGAAGATAGGTACATAGACATACATACATACATCACAAAAGAAAGATTTTGAAAAGAAAAAAAATATTTTCAAATAATAACTCTATATATATTATCACATCTTATTCATGGAAACAGCTTATAGAATTTATCAAAGCAGATTTAAATTTTGAATGAAAGGGATGAAACAAATTAAATTAACAAATAATTTACAGTCCAGTTAATTAAATTCAACCAATATCATTATAATATTTGCGCCTTAATAATACAAATAATTGCGCCAAATAGAAATACAAATAATTTTGTATAGAGTTTTTATAATCTTATTCAGTCTCATAGTGTTGATATTGAACCATGGTGACTGTAATTCGCGTGCGCGCAGACCGCATTCCTTCCTGCAACCGCGAGGGCGGCCGCCGCACTGATGTCTAGCGCCGCTGGCAGCCAATTTGCACATTTTGAATTTCGAACGCCCCTTCCAAACTCAAATTTATTCCAATATCCATACTATTACAAATTGCACTTTATGCAGTTGTAAAAGAGATATTTTTCCCTTAATGTATGATGTAATACAACTTTTTAAACGAATATTCTTGGCAAAGTTCGAACATGGAACGGTTGCGGCTACATCACTCATTTCAGTTTAAACGGTTTACACTTTAAGTTCACTTAACCGAGTATTTTTATTGCGTTTCCATTATCAAATAGATTTTAAATTCACGACTACATTATAGAAAAAGAATAATATCACAGCTGAGAAGACAATTTTCAGTCGGAATCACAGTTGTATTCACAATGAATCCATGATTCAACAAAAAAATTATAGTACATATTTCATTTTCTACCAAACCATAATTTCTGGGAATGATAAAACAATTTTTAAATTATATAAATGGCTTATATTATGTTTAATTGGAAATCGATTTGTAACTATAACAAATTTCACTCTTCCATTTTTGAAATTATTATATGCGTTACTATATATACTTTTTTGTAGATTACTAATAATAATAATGAATAACTATATAACAATAAGTAATTACTACACATAATATATACAAATAAATAAAATTGAAATATCTGCGGCTGATTTCTGAATAACTTTTTGTCGCGGCAATAATTAATAAATTTACAATTCTATCAAATAACAAAATGGTGATTTTAAATAAGCTAGCTTCCTTTTTTAACAACAAATAACAAAACAAATAAGAGTTATGTACATTATCATAGCAGATTAAGAAAGTATTTCGTCACAAGCTTAATTCCACGCTGGCTAAGCCGCGGTTTTTGCTAGTATTATAATAGTTTTTAGTAAACCTAAAACTAAATAAGGTAAAATATGATAATAAACAATATTGCTATTAACAATGATATAACAAAGTAATAAGCCAGCACACGTTGTAGCCTCTGGGCTATTTCGACTAATATAATTATGATATAATATTCCATGATAAAACAGTATAGTGACAAACGCTGTGTTTTTGTAACTAGGTCAGCATGGTTAAATCTTAAACTATATCAAAATATCTGATGAGGTTGGACTATTTTATGAAAAAACACATATAAATACGACTTTGTAAGAAGTATAATAACCATTATTTACATCGCCTATGCTTGGAAACTACCATTTTGTATCCCTTGTGTGAACACAACAATACTCAATATTGTCCTAGCATATATGATAAGACCCATTTTACATCTACTACACAGAATTCGCAAGAAGTCCTACTTAAAAATGAAATAAAAAAATATTTTATCAAATTGAATTTTTCAGTCCTACAAACTCTCACTACAAGGTTTGGTTTGGTCATCTAAAGTCACATCAAATTCTGTCCACATTTAATCATTTAGAATCTCTCTTTCAGATTTAAAGGTATCTTACATTTGTCAAAAATATTATTAATGAACTGATAAAATTTAGAAGCCTAGTCGTTATTTCCAGTACGTACTGCAACGCAAATCCTCTCAAGTAAACCAAATGACCAATTTGGGACTCAAGTGTGATTTGACTGAATAATTTAGTGAAGCGAAGTAATTTGCTAAGAGCTCAAGACGCGTTCTCTTTAAATATTCATCTCGTACAGCCAGATGCAATGACCTAGACCAATCTAGACTATAATGTACCGTGCTGGATTATGGATAACTTAAATTACTACTCGTAGTCTTTTTAAATTACTGTTATTTAAAAAAGTCTTTTTATATATTCTCGTGGAATTTCCCATGGACATATTTAAACTTAAGGGTGGAGTTCGTCCCAGTCGGGTTTTATATAAAAGTTATACTCTGTAAGTATCCCACTGTTGGGCTGAGACCTGTTACTCCAGTCCATGGTTAGGGAGCTCATTTCTCTGTGTGGCAGAATATCAGCCCGGACATACGATGTCTTTCTTTACATGAATCAATTAACTGTATACACAAATAAGGTATGACAATTCAGATTTTCCCAGTTTGGAACCCGTGATCTTCGGTTAAGATTCACGTATCGTTGGTCTATTGGCTAGACATAAGGCCGCAGACTCGGTGGGCCTGGGTTCAATTCCCAGGTCGGGCCTATAAATAGTTATTGAGTTTTTCTGTCAAAGAATTCTCAGTAGCAGCCCGGAGTCTGGAAGTTGGAAGTGTGTACACTTCCGTGCCTCGGAAAGCACGTTAAGCCGTTGGTCCTGCGCCTGAACTCTTTCCGGTCGCATCGGATTGCCGTCCCATTGGATTATGAGAGCTAAGGAAAAGAGCACTCTCTTTTGTGTTTTTGCGCACACACTTGTGCACAATAATATTTCCTGCACAGTTGGCTATTCTCTCTTGAGATTGGCCGCCGTGGCCGAAATCGATCTGGAGGACCCTAATGAACTTAAAACAAAAATTATAGCGATTGGGTCACAGTGACACCCTATTATTATATAGCCACTACGATAAAACGGATTATTAGTGTTTTATAAACCTAATTTACTGACACCAAAATACTTGTAATATAAATATGGATGCTATAATTCCACGAAGAGAAAAGCATTTGGTTACATGTATATAAACCGAAACAGTTTAACCACGATCATATAATAAATTTTACCGTACATATGGACTGCTGTGAACGTGACTCGCTAATTTAATTGCAATACAATAGCAGTCGTGTACAATGTTTATATTTTTCTTTGTATGTAACTGGAAAAATATAGAGAAATATTTCTTTAATATTGTAAGATAAGCCCCAATAGCGTTGTGGATAGATCATGTGAATTTTAATAAAAATAATTTTGGTGCATATTATCTTGTGAAGATATTAATATGAACAATGTTTAGTCCATCGATCGCCACAAGTATAATTAAAGCTCTTGCAACGTTGCGTTAAATTGAGAGAACGATCAATAAAAGATAACATTCGAAGTTGTGCTAATATATAATGTGCTAAAAAGCCTTATATATGAAACAAGCTGTGCCCCACGGTTTCATCCACATATAATTAATAAAAACCTTCCTCGATATTAGCCAGATCAAACAAACAAACTCTTCAGCTTTATATATTAGTATAGTTATTTGAAAACATTCTAATTTTATTATATTCATATTGGAAATAACGAACTCTTAACAAGAAAGTGTATAGACCTAATAATATACATATATAAGATACCATTTGCGGCGCATTGTCAGTTTAGCGAAAGGTTACGTTTTACATTAATTTAAAATAAGATTGGGGTTAATGGCCCTTTTTTTTCAGCCTTTTGCCATCCACTGCTGGACGAATGTCCCTTTAGCTGTCTTATATGTGTGATATATTTTGATTAAGATTTAAAGACAAATTGAACAATATAAACAAATTAAGCAGAAGGAATACAATGGTGTCAGCTTAGATTTTCTAGCCGCTAGGCCATTTCAGGTTTATAATGCCGTTGTGTATTGGTTAAGCAAACACACCATCAGGTGGTCAAATTCACATCTGCATTCTCGACAAAATGAAAAAAAATACCTGTAATACTTATATACTATAAACATAAAGGAGGGACACTACTTACTTCACTAGTAGAGTAGATAAAATTGAACAGAGCTCTTACCAAGTCTCGTCTGGGAGTAGGATTACGAAGCGAACTATAGATAAGACAAACATAGAGTCGCCACAAAAGTCAACTTTAAGGAACAAGGAATTAAGCGGCTTAGACGAATTTGAACAAGTATTTTTCCTTATATATATATATATATATATATATATATATATATATATATTTATTTGTAAATTAAAAAATACCTATAACATACGATGACACCATTTTTTATTGTGAATGTTCAACTTATTTGATTAAGGCGGCCTCTCCCTTTAAGGAGAAGCTTTAGAGCCTATTCCACCATATTGCTCCAATGTAGGCTGTTGGATAAACATAATATGGCAGATTTCCATAAGATACATGCAGATTCTTCATTATGTTTTTCTTTATCGCCGTGCTCGAGCTTAAATTATAAATACAAGTCAAACGTGGTTTGCATTTATAATTTAAGATTGTTGAAATTTAGTGCTTACCTCGATTTGAACCCTTAATTTTCAACCAGTTCAACACTGGAGCATCTCAGCGTTAAACATAGATGCTCGTATTTAAGCAAGAATTATATCTACTGAGTCATCTAGATTCATCAAAATTACAAGGTGTTTTATTGAAGTACGCTCTCAAGGAGCACTTTTGAATCGTCATTTTAAAAGATTAATTAAACACGAACACTTGCAATGTGTATCCTGTCAGGGAGATTCGGCAAGGAACTTAATGGATACTCTTTTATTCGGATTATAATATTTAAATTATTTAAATCAATATAAATATTAATTTCATTTGATTTGATGTGAAACATTTATTGTCGTGCCTTGGGAGTAAAATCGACTCGTTTGTGGTAATGGCAACTACGTAACGCTATTTTAACTGTCATTCCTTCTCTCCCTCTCTCTCTACTCCCTTGTGTGTGCGTGTCACATAAGTATGCTATATAATATACGTGAAATATAATTATATTTAGTTATTCGTTATATAAGTAATATTAACTCGGTGGTAGAGCTTTGTGCAAGCTCGTCTGGGTAGGTACCACCCACTCATCAGATATTCTACCGCAAAACAGCAGTACTTGTTATTGTTGTGTTCCGGTTTGAAGGGTGAGTGAGCCAGTGTAATTACAGGCACAAGGGACATAACATCTTAGTTCCCAAGGTTGGTGGCGCATTGGCGATGTAAGAGATGGTTAACAGCTCTAACAACGCCAATGTCTATGGGCGTTGGTGACCAGTTGACCACTTACCATCAGGTAGCCCATATGGTCGTCCGCCTTCCTATGCAATAAAAAAAAAAAAAACTATAGCAGCCATATTTATTTATTTACAATCATCTACATTATTATCATTTATGTATATCTGGATTAAATTAGTTATTAAATCAAAAATAATTCATTATAATAGTTAATGACAGTATCACTTGATTTTCAGATAAGATCTTGTTCAGGCATCATCTAAATATTCATCATCATCATTGTCATCATATTAGCCGGAAATGGCCACTGGCTGATTTTGCGCTGACCACAAATCGTATACCTTGGGCATATCCATGCTGCTTCTGCTAGTTCGTGGTGGCAACTCATGAATCTTTCTACCAAAGTACCCAGTCATCGTTTATTTAACCGAACGAGATAAATTGCTATGTATTGCTGTGTTTCTGTTTGAAAGGTCATTGACCTACTGTCATAATAGTTGCGGATATAACATCTTCAATTCCGTGGTTCTTTTATCATTGAATTGCATGTACTTATATATTTAACATTGATTTTGTCTATCGGCATTGGTGAACACACTGACGAGCCGGTTGGCGTGGTTGGTAGATACCCTGCCTTTCGCGCCGCAGGTCGTGGGTTCGATTCCCGCCCAGGATAAACATTTGTGTGCATGAACATGTCTGTTTGTCCTGAGTCTGGGTGTAATTATCTATATAAGTATGTATTTACAAAAGAAAAAGGTATGTAGTATATCAGTTGTCTGGTTTCCATAACACAAGCTCTGCTTAGTTTGGGATCAGATGACCGTGTGTGAATAATGTCCCAGAATATTACATAGAAATAAATATTACATTCAAGTCTGATAAGTTAATTACTTTTCTAAGCATAGCTAAGCTAAATCAAAGTTTAACCCAAGATATTCAACTGAATCTCTTAGAATCGATTTCCTTCGGTTTCATATTACATTAGACAATAACGTTGACGTAAATCGCTCTGCGCTGCGGAAACCGATGCAGAGTACATTTAAGCTAGATACACACTAACCAGTGCACGCGAGTCCAGCGTAAACTTTGAAACGTGCAATTAAAGAATACACACCGGATTAGGAACATGTTTGATTGCAAGGAAACATCTGTTTTGCAATTAAATCATTTGATAGTTGTGAACGCTTCAATTTGTTAGTTAGTAGCAGTTCATTATAACTGTCTTATGTTTCATGAAATTTTAATTATTATACATTATTGATTATGTAGTTGTAGTAACAGCCTGTGAATGTCCCCACTGCTGGGCAAAAGCCTCTTCTCCTCTTTTGAGGAGAAAGTTTGGAGCTTATTCCACCACGCATCTCCAATCCGGATTGGTTGAATACACATGTGACAGAATGTCAGTTTCCTTGCGATGTTTTCCTTCACAGTCAAGCACGAGATGAATTATAATCACAAACGAAGCACATGAAATTCAATGGTGCTTGCCCGGGTTTGAACCCACGATCATCGTTTAAGATTCACGCGTTTTTACCACTGCGCCGGCTTACTGATTATGAAAACATCTCTTGGTAGGGATGCGGAATAATTGGTGTTACAACTATGATAATAATTTATAATGATTATATTTTAATCGGTTAGTTTATCATTAGCACAACTTTTAATAAAAATTAAGCCATGATTTTCTTCCGAACGAAACTGATAACTTCAAAAGTGAGCGTCTATCTTAAGTCTTAGGCGCTTCCATTACCATACAAAATGACCGGTGGCGCAACCTTAGCATTAATATCGCTATTACTGCTATTTCAAATTTAAACCGCTATCTAACCATATACCAGGCATCTAACTATTCACAATAACTACAATATGTAATACATTAATATTGTTTCCCACTGCTGGGACTTAGCATTAATGGAAACAAAACCAATCTCAATATGTTTTTCGTCACCGTAGAACGTGTCGCGAATTGATAAAAGATTAATACGTTAGTGTTTTCAGATTATAGGTCTTTTTCAGATTGAAAACGGTGACATAAAGACGATTTGCACATTTCTGCCGATCCTCTATTTGAACATTTAAAAAAGGATTTTATTAATTTACTTGAGTTCAAAGTAAGTTCTTATTGAAAATAAATGTATTATAATATTAATATTATTTTTACTTGGTGGTAGAGCTTTCTGCAAGATCGTCTGGGCAGGTATCACTCACTCATCAGATATTCTACTGCAAAACAGCTTGGTATTGTTGTGTTCCGGTTTGAAGGGTGAGTGAGCCAGAGTGATAACAGGTACAAGGGACATAACATCTTAGTTCCCAAGGATCGTGGCGCATTAGCGATGTCAGCGTTGCTTAACATCTCTTACAATGCCAATGTATATGGGCGTTAGTGACAACTTACCATCAGGTGGCCTATACTCTCGTCCGCCTACCTATGCTAGAAAAAAAACCTCTTAAAAATATATTTTATAAAGGTTGATGTCAAGAGTGGCCGAAACAGTTTTTTTATCGGTAGGCGACTTGCGTACTCAGTTCGCAACTATAGTTAGGATGAACGTCCATAGTTTTTGCGTGCGTAATCTAAAATATAATTTTAATTTGATCGCTACGAAAAAAAATAAAAAATTACGTTGGTAAGCAAGCGTGCTACATCCTAGAGTTAGACCGTGTCATTGTTTATCATCAGGCAAGACAGCGGTCAAACGCTTGCCTATTAACTTTAAAAAAGTCTAATAATACAGTCGTCATAAATACGGTGATAGTACCTAAATGGAACTGGGTGAGTTACACGGTTATATACCAACCGTACGTTAACCCTTAATCTATTTTCTTATATGACATCTCATGTCAGTAGTGTATTTGAAAGTGAATTAAAGGCAGTCGATATATAACGCTCCAGCATTGAATGTATAATTAATCACCCACTTGGCTGGGACTAGTGGATGACAACTAGAGCAGGAATACTAGTAACAAAATATGAAAAATATCTTGTGCCTTTAATTACGCTGGATTATTCACCCCGCCTACAAATAAAAGTCAACACAGCAAACTATTAATGAGGTGATGGTACGTTTTCAGACCTTAGAAAATTCGTTTCTCCGGTAAAAAAAACAGGTTTTCTTTCGTCGTTTACTATTTCAGAACCCCACTGAGTAAGTTAACCTATAATGGGGTGCCCTTTAAACCAAGGAACTAATTTCCTCTAACATGTTACGATAAAAAACAAAAGGTCGAGAAAATAAATTGTCAGTGTATTTTAAACGAAACTTTTCTTTTACTTGTAATCGTGTTACAATTTCGCTATATATTTTAATGTATTCAAAACCTTAATACGAGGTATTTAGGCTTATATTTGTATGTACCGTGAAGTAGGGAGGTATTCTCCCAAAGTCTCCTTAATAATTCACCTACCCTATATTTACTAGTCATGACCTCAGTAAATAGATTGCAAGTATGTAGTTGCTTTGTTAAAATTACAAGATCCAATACTTGTTACTTGGCAAAAATATTCATCGTCGTAAACTTAAAGAGCATATTTCGTCATAGTATTAAAAAAGTGTAAGAATAACAAAACAAAAACCGATTTCATAGGAAAAACAAATTAATAGGCACTAAAAAGTAAAAAAATAATTGCGTATTCTTCTATAATTTGATAATTAACTTACTATTTTCTACTCATCAATATGTAGGTACGAATGTGTTGTGTGGTTGATAATGTATTTACAATTATTGTTACTTTTGGAGTCGATGTCAGCTAAGGAAACACTATAATATACCTAGCAATAATAACACACAAAAAAACATACAGATGAATTGATAACCTCCTCCTTTTTTTGAAGTCGTTTAAAAACGTTTCTGTCGCAAGCATTAATAATACCAGATATGAGGGTAGTTGTGATTTCTATAAAATAATAATAATCAATGTTTTATTTAACTATATGCATGTTTAAAATGTTTAAAAACTTTTAATAATTAATTATTATTCCACATTCATAAATAAAATAAACTTTTCATCGTAATTCAGGAACAAAATCGTACGAACCAAAACTCTGGTTCTAAAATTTTAGCGACTCAATTCCCAGCTCGAGTTTAATATCTACAAATTACACATTTCGTTCAAAAGTTGAACAATGGGGACGGAGATATATTAATGCGAGTATGATAATTCTCGTAAAAAATATTACACGCTTATCTACAGAGCGATAAACCTTATGAAAAAGAAATTGGTCTCATTTAAGAGATAGACGTTTAAAATAGGACCTCGATGCGAAAGTAATTCAGGATGAAAACTTTTAGGATAATATTGCTAATGTAAGTCATATAAAACCGCTTGTACATTTAGGGAATGAAACGATCGCCTCCAGGGTATTTCAAATAAAGAAAAAATCTGTTATTGTATAAATTGCATATATTGTAAAGATGAGATTTATATATATAAAAAAAAACCCGCTGAGTTTCTTTCGCCGGTTCTTCTCAGGTCTGAGGTGTTTATTTCCGAACCGGTGGTAGATTTTTGACAATCAATAAGTAAGTGTAACGCTTGAATATTGAATATAGATTTTGACTTTGACTTTGACTTTGATTCATTTTTCGAAGCCACGTTAAGTAATCGTATGAAACGAATTTAAGCCGTGTATGTATTTAATTTAAAGTGCATATTTGTTTGGATGTCGAAATCCTTTTGTTATCTTTATAAAATTAGTAGACGAACGGGCTAATGAGCAACCTGATTGTAAGACTGGTTAGAAATATTAGCCATTCCTTAAAACCCCAATGTATCATAAGCCCGGGGAACTAAGATGTTGTGTTGTGTATAATGGCTAACTCACCCTTCAAACCGGAACAATACAATATAGTATTGTAGGTGTATGAGATGAGTTGATTGCTCATCCACAATGTAAATTTAACTGATAATAACATAATATAATTATATAAGTCGAGTTATTTATAGCCTATTTCATGATATATTTTGTAAGCACGCGTCGTAACGAAGCCATTGTTAATATTTCGAATAATTTCCGGCGAAATTGTTCATAAGACATCATCAGATATAATTTCCTTGATACAAAGCAACTTTGAAAATTACTTTGTGATTTAGCCCGTACTCCGCCGGAGAAAATGCGTAACGGTCGGGACACATTGAGAAAAATATATTTAACACATGAAAATAAACCGGAATGAAAATAAAACTTGTTAAAAAAAATAATATTGGTTGCCTGTAAAGTCGGTATACGGGCGAAAGTTTTACGTGACAACGACTTTGAGTGGTAAAATAATTTTAATGTGAATATTCATTCGTATAGTAGGAAGAAGGATGAAATAATAGTAACAATTTAAAACATTTATTTATACAAAGAATTATATTTAAAACATTAATTTATACAAAGAATCTCGCACTGAATTTCATATTAACAAAATTTTATTTTTTATGTCTGTCTCTCTCGCTCTTAGGCGGGCTAACCATGCCCGAGTGGAAGGGACGCGTGCCTCTCACTCGCTCTCATTGTGAGCGCATAACGTGAGCGGAGCGTAACGCAGTTTCTTGAAGTGTCACCCGGCAAACCAATTTATAAGACGTTGTCACGTCAAAAAAGTATTCGTCTTTGTTTTTAAACATGAACGTTGTGTTCTTTTTATGATATATGCAAATGGCACCTGATGGTAAATGGTCACCACTAGCATTGGCCCGTGGCGCGTAAGAAATATTATTCATTTGTTACATTGCCAATGCATCACCAGCTTTGGGAATGAAGATGTTATGCCCCTTGAAACTTGTAGCTATACTTTTAGTTACGCTGGCTCAAACCTAACCTAACCCAACAAAGCGTTACAACACTACTAACTATAAGTATTTAAGGGTAGAATATATGATCAATGGGTGGTACCTAACCAGAGAGGATTGCACAAAGCCCTACCACCAAAAAAAGTAGTAGTTTTTTTTACTAACGTGATTGCTTGATAGGTGGAAATATTTTTTTGGCTCTGTACTTATCGTGCGTTTGATATGAATATTACGCAAATATAACCATAATGAGTCAGTGCGCCCCCTACCTTGTGTTACTCGCGCGAGTATTTATCTGCGGTTTAGTTATTACCCTTTTTGGGGCATTACATGTGCCTTTAATGGTAGGAGTTCATTATGTCTCTAGTGGCAGTCATATTTATTTACTTCGGTGTCGGGAAACTGTGTCCTATTTTAAATTATTATTCTAAGTTAAAACATAGTTGCTGCAACTATGTTTTGTCGTAATTAATCAATAGTATAATGTAAATGAGGAAAAAGCTAAACTGGAGATAATAATTATGTTAAAAGTCGAATATCGTTACCGAACAAATAATACATTTTATTTATTATGAACAGATTATACATTTTATTAGACAGTTATACGAATTCGTGCCAAATACCTTAATTTCATAAAAATATAGAATAAATTATTCAATTATTTTCTAGTTACTAAAGGTCGCACAAAAACTACTGGTGGTAGAGCCTTGTGCAAGCACATCTGGGTAGGTATCACACACTCATTCTACCGCAAAACGGCAGTTCTTGGAATTGTTGTATTCCCGTTTGAAGAGTGAGTGAGCGAATGTTATTAGAGGCACAAGGGACATAACATCTTAGTTCCCAAAGTTGGTGGCGCATTGGCGATGTAAGCGATGGTTAGCATCTCTTACGAGGCCAATGTCTATGGGCGTTGGTGACCACTTACCATCAGGTGGCCCATATTCTCGTCCGCCTTCTTATGCAATAAAAAAAAGTTATGATAACGCTAATGAGCCTGAAAGGTTAGGAGTGGATCAGAAGTTTTCATCTATAGGCCCTTATATAATTCAACAATTGATATTTCATAATTGTCATTGTTTAATAAATCAGTAAGAACTCATCATAAAATAAAGGTCAATAACCCTGTGGAACTATTAAAACTGACGCCAGTACATTTATCGTCTGCGACGAGATTCGAATGGGTCGTAATGGGAAATCCCGCGGAACCAGTATAAAGGCCCATCAACGATTGTTCAGCTTCAATCACAATTCAATCAGCGCTGTTTTCATATCAGATCGAAATGTCATTGAAATGTCGCCAGCAGTGAACGGTGACACACGCGTGTTCATTTTTTTCATATTTGTAAGAATACTATTTTAATGTTGCGTATGACGGTCTAGTTACCTTGTTAATTCGCTACCTCGTTGGTCTAGTGGCTAGATAATGTCAAACCGGGTCTGCGGCCTCATATTATAAGGACCCGGTGGTCCTGGGTTCAATTCCCACGTCGGGTCAATAAATAGTTATTGGGTTTTTCTGTCAGAAAATTCTCAATAGCAGCCCGGAGTCTGAAAGTTGGAAATATGTATATTCCCGTGTCTCGGAAATCACGTAATTCCTTGGGTCCTGCGCCTCAACTCTTTCCGATCATGTTGGACTGTCGTCCCATCGGATTATAGGAGCTAAGGAATAGTGAGTGCACCTGTGTTATATAATATACTTTGTATATTAATTATATACATATACTTTGTTCAAGTTAACTCTTAGCTATCTTCAATTAAATTAAATGTAAGATAGCCGTCGACTAAAGAATATAGGTTCTACTGAGAATAACTCAATACTTACTACTCAATACTTGCCTCATTTAATTCACAAATCAAAAAATATAATAAACAATTAAAACAAACATTTGTCCCAATTAATAAGAATCGAATGGAGAAGTTCAGAGGTAATATTATGGCAAAGATCTCATATCTACCATTTCACGAAAACTCCAATGTGTTTTATAACAACTTTTTTAAATTAATTAAAAATGAATTCAATGCCATATTTACTTCTAAGACAGTCAATTCAAAGAGTTTTCTCACATTTAATGATTGGGCGACTGTAGGAATTCATAAGAGTAGGCAAAGGTTATATGAACTTTATAATGAAAGAACTTACAACCGGTCTCTTTCTTTCATTAATTATGTTAGTGCCTACTCTAAACTATTCAGACGAGTATGTTCCTTAGCCAAGTCTTTGCATATTAAAAAAAAAATTGTAGACGCACCAAATAAAATAAATATTACTTGGAAAATTATTAATAGTGAAACTGGAAAAGTCCAAAATAACACTACTGACTTCCCTCTGTCTATAGATAATATGCCCGTTACTTCTGACCAGAATGTTGCTACTGTTTTTGAAAATTTTTTTGTTGATATTCCGATCTCAACAACCAAAGCACTAAATTCCTCTCCTACCGTCGCTGAATCGTTACTAAAAAATAATGTAAGTAGGTGCAACATTAGCTTTAATTTTAAAACTGTAAATGTTAAAGATATAATCAGAACTTTCAACTCATTGGATGTTAAGAAAACTGCCGATCTGTGGGGGATCTCTGTTAAGGTAGTCAAATCAGTTATTGATGTGATTGCACCTTATCTAGTTTTTATATTTAATAATTGTATCCTTAGTGGCGTGTTTCCTGACCTTATGAAACATAGTAAGGTAATTCCTATTTTTAAATCTGGTAGTACTTCAGACCCCAATAATTATAGACCCATTTCTGTACTACCAACGCTTAGTAAAATCTTTGAAAAATTAATGCTTAATCAGATGCTAGAACATTTTGATACATACAAGTTGCTACACAGTAAACAATTTGGCTTCACAAGGGGTCGCTCGACAACCGATGCTGGTGTCGAGCTCGTTAAAAATATTTATAGAGCCTGGGAAGAGTCACAGGATGCCTTAGGAATATTTTGTGACTTATCTAAGGCTTTTGATTGTGTGCAACACGAAACGTTGATCAGGAAACTACGTCACTATGGCATTAGAGATAAAGCACTCAGCCTTCTGAATTCGTATTTGAGCGATCGGATTCAGAGGGTTGATATTAATGGAAAGAGATCTCCCGGGGCTCCAGTTGGTGTGGGGGTCCCTCAAGGATCTATTCTTGGTCCATTTCTGTTCCTCATCTATATAAATGACTTGCCCCATCTTTTAAATAATAAACATGAGATAGTATTGTTTGCTGATGATACTTCTTTAATTTTTAAAATTAAAAGACGCCTATCGATATATGACGAGGTAAACTATGCTCTCTCTGAAATAGTACATTGGTTTAATATTAATAATTTACTGTTAAACAGTAAAAAGACAAAATGTATTAAATTCACTGTTCCCAACGTGAAATTTGTAAAAACGAATGTACTTCTAAATGAGGAACCGTTAGATTCTGTAGAAGCCACAGAATTTCTTGGTATCACCATAGATTCTAAGCTTCAATGGGGCCCTCATATTAATAAATTGGCAAATAGACTCAGCTCTGCAGTTTTCGCGGTAAAAAAAATTAGAATGTTGACTGATATTGAAACGGCTCGCCTAGTGTATTTCAGCTATTTCCACAGTATAATGTCTTATGGCATTCTACTCTGGGATAATGCAGCCGACATAAATACGATTTTTGTACTGCAGAAGAGGGCTATTCGTGCAATTTATAACCTGGGCCCGAAAGATTCATTAAGATGTAAATTTAAAGAAATTAAAATAATGACTGTCGCTTCTCAATATATATTTGATAATGTTATGTATGTCCGCAAAAACTTAAAAGATTTTCCCAGAAATTGTGACGTACATACTGTTAACACCAGGAACAAGTATAAACTTACAACCACTGTTACTAAATTACACAGGGTTAGTAGGTCTTTTATGGGACAATGTATACGCTTTTACATCAGGATCCCAGAAAGCGTTCAAAAATATTCAATTGTGAAATTTAAAAGAATTGTTAAGGAACGCTTGTGTACTAAAGGATATTATACAATCAATGACTTTTTAGATGATTGCACACCTTGGGAATGAAACGATCGCCTCCAGACTGTTTCAATTAAAGAAGAATATTATTATTGTATTGTTATTATATATTATATAAACATTGTAAAAAATGAGATGAAAAAAAATATCCCGCTGAGTTTCTTTCGCCGGTTCTTCTCAGGTCTGAGGTGTTTATTTCCGAACCGGTGGTAGACTTATGACAATCAATAAGTAAGTGTAACACTTCTACATTGAATAAAGATATTTGAATTTGAATTTGAATTTGAATTTACTCTTCATTTCAAATTAAGTTAAGAAAAATTTTTTTTTAAGCGAAGGTAGGCGGACAAGCTCCTGGGCCACATGATGGTAAGTGGTCACCAACGCCCATAGACATTGGCATTGTAAGAGAGATCACTAACATCGTCAATGCCTTTAATTACACTGGCTCACTTGCCCTTCAAACTGGAACACAACAGTACAAAGTACTGCTATTTTGCGGTAGAATATCTGATGAGTAGGTGGTACCTACCCAGACGAGCTTTCACAAAGCTCTACCACCAACTAAATGTATATAAAATATCCAGTATTTTTACTAATCCACTGTTTAAGATATTCATTGTAATATTTAATAGTTTTTTGACCTTTATAATTTTGCAAGGCTGTTATTATCTAAGATTTTTATAATAGAAACGAAAACGCGCCGTGAAGATGTATTGACTTTACGAAGTTAGAAACTTATTAATAAGTTTATCTTCACAAGAATTATTTACGCAATGGTTGCAGCTGATTATATCAAAATTAACAATAACAAGTTAAATTATATAACTATAATAATATTTATTTAAATTAAAACCTAAACTAAATACAAATAAAAATTAAGTGTAGTTACTGTACAAATCGTGACCGCGTGGAATGGTGGCAAGAATATTAATAATAACTATGTAATATTATATTTTAATTATGAAGATATAAAATTTATTTCTCATAAAATATACATTCGTATGTTTACAACGAACGGTTAACGTAAAATAATGATGACAACACGGAAGTAAGGTCAATTTCATCGCATCCATTTTGTGGAATTAAAAATGTTATTCAATTTTAAAACTTCACAACATAAAGTAATTCCACAAACACATTGCGGTGTACACGGGAATGATTTTTAATCACTTCATATTGTACGAACGTATAATATAATATATAGTGATTCCAACGAACGAATTCCAACCGAAGCATCTGTTTGTCCGCGATAAATTCAAAAACTTCTAAAGAAATTTTCATACAGTTTTCACTAATAGAGGAATTAATTTATGAGAACTTTAACTGTTGCTCGGCGGTCAAGAATTTTTTGAGGAAACCTACACGTGTCAAATGAAAAATAACAAATCCAACAGTGACTAAACTCCAAACCTTATCTCTTTTCTTTATCTAAAGGAGCTTTTTTTATTGCATAGGAAGGCGGACGAGCATATGGGCCACCTGATGGTAAGTAATCACCAATGCCCTTAGACATTGACATTGTAAGTTGTATCCCTAACATCGCCAATGCGCCGCCAACCTTGGGAACTAAGATATTACGTCCCTTGTGCCTATAATTACACTGGCTCACTCACCCTTCAAACCCGGAACACAACAATACTAAGTGTTGCTGTTTTGCGGTAGAATTTCTGATGAGTGGGTGGTACCTACCCAGACGAGCTTGCACAAAGGTCTACCACCAAGTACAAATTTGCTGTTACTACTACTTCTAATCATTATTATTGGTATTAAAAGCAAGCACAATATATTATTATTAATATATATATGAAACCATTACCAAAAGAATATATTAGAGATAATTAAAAACTTCAAGTAGGTCGCAGGTCGTTTGATCCATAGCACTGGTTCCCAATTTATCGAGAAACTTAACCAATAAATACTTGCCAAAGACTCAAAGAGAGCACCGTGCAGCTCCGAGCCGGTTATTGAACCTGTTTTATTACAAGGCACCTTGGATTTTTTCCATATTACTATTTTGGTGTTAGATATTATCTGCATATTCTGCAAACAACATAATTTTTTTCACGGCACTTAACCCAATTAACGAGATCTGATCCCGTTGACATGTTAATTTTTTTGTAAATTTTCAATTAATTGTTAGTTGTTTATATATTAACTAGATTTTTTTTTTTTTTTTTTATTGCATAGGAAGGCGGACGAGCATATGGGCCACCTGATGGTAAGTGGTCACCAATGCCCATAGACATTGGCGTTATAAGAGATGTTAACCATCGCTCACATCGCCAATGCGCCACCAACCTTGGGAACTAAGATATTATGTCCCTGTGCCTGTAATTACACTGGCTCACTCACCCTTCATACCGGAACACAACAGTACCAAGTACTGCTGTTTTGCGGCAGAATATCTGATGAGTGGGTGGTACCTACCCAGACGAGCTTGCACAAAGCTCTACCACCAAGTGAATAATAATATAGATAAACAGTTTACGATACTTTTTATATTTCTTCAATAATATATTAGTTTTAATGATTTAAAAATAGCCAATTAGTACTTACTTGACTTGGTTGAGCGCCTTCTCTGGTGGAAATGGTGGTTATGTAAAGTGTGAGGTAGGCTATGCTGACGTCACTCTTTTTAAAATTCACCTCTGGATTAGTCCTTTGTTAAATTGATTTATTTAACTTCTGAATTATTAATATTCAAGTAGGCTTTAATAATCTTTTATATATATATATATATATATATATATATATATATATATATATATATATATAACTGACAGAATATGTCAATATAACCATTTTATATTGATTTGATGAAGTTGATACAAATCTGAATTTACTGCAAAAACTTCAGCTGCAAGTTAATTCAGCTGTTACTTATACAATATAACACCACATTTTGCAACATTAATGCAACAGATCACGTCGATAAAGTCACGGCTAAAAGTCTGTCCATAACAGATTAATATCACGACCTTTTTCAGCGTTAAGTCTTTAATACAGTCCCATGATATGACCGACCCCCAGATATAACGCTTAAGATAACCAATGAATTCAGAGACACTTATATACTTTATTGGCTTAAAAATAAAGTTCATTTTGCTGTAGTTGGCTAGTCAAATTAAGGTGGCTGGTCGTGGTCACAGCTGTGCAGCGCTAGACCCAGTCGTTTGCGGTCGCCAGACCAAATACATACAAACAGACGGGTATATGTTGTTTTACTTGGAAAGTGATAAATTTTGGGGTTTCTAACATATCTATGATATCGTAGATGCAAATTATATCTAAGTCTTTGCGAGGGCAGCTTAGCAGTATTATTTATAAGTGAAATACACACCATTCCCAACGACAATTTTTAGATTTTTATAAAAGTAATTTATCAATTAGTAACTGAAAATATTTTTTTTAATTATGTGTAGGGTCATATAAGGGCACGATATGAAAGCGTTTGTATGAACTAACGAGCCATCTACAAGTTTCAATGACAGCGGGTTCATTCCAAGATGTATTGAATTTTCAAGAGCTTAATTTTTGTTTATTTGTAATTTATTTCGTGCTCGTAGGCGAAGAAAATGTTTATTTTGATGTTCTCTAGACCGATTTCGGCCATGGCGTTCAATCTCAATTGAAACTAGCCAACTGCTAAGGACATATTATATTGAGAAACACAGCTGCACTCTCTATTTACTCGCTCCCATAATCCAATGGCACGGTAATTCGACATGACCAGAAAAAGTTCAGACACAAGACCAACCTCTACAAAGCTTTACGTGCTTGCCGAGATAGGGAGTGTACACACTTCCAAGCCTGGTTTGAACCCTGGACCTCTAGTACTGCTATTAAGCAGCAAGCTTAGCTAGTCACTAGACCAACGAGACAGTCAAAGAAGTCAGTGAAAACATCGTGAGAAAATCTTCCTAAGTCAAATAACTAATACCTTTAATGAATCACATATCTAACCTTTATATCTGGTTTATAATTGCTTTTTGTTATTTATTACAAATTTTAACAAAAAAAAAATAACGGAATTTATTAAAAAAATGTCGTAAATGTATAAAACCTTTTTGTAGACACGTAACAGAACATAAATCATACAATATTATATAGAGTTATGACGTTATATAAAACTAAAATAAAGATAAAATCTGAAACGTGACTTACATACATACCTGATATATATTTTTCACTAATATATCTCACTTGAAGTTAAACAATAGACATTATAAGTCCTTTGTTTTAAGAAATATTAAAAAAAATAAACTAAAGTTTTCTAATCTCCACGGACGTTGTGCCTTTTGATCCACAATTAAAAGAACAACAGAGCTGAGATAGCCCAGTGGTTGGAAGAGGTTCCCCTGAGGAGAGCTCCGCCAAGCCACGAGTGGAGCACAGAGGCTCTCCGATCCGTGCCGAGGACGGTAATCGCAGTGGTTTTAGTGGTTAAGCTCATTAACCGGTTCCTCCCCCAAGGGAATCGAGTACCTTTCTGAAGGTTTTTACTGTGTGAAAAAAAAAGTTGTTAGAAGACATCAAGTAGGTGATCTTAATCGTTTATTACGTGCTTAAAACCTAAATTATTATGCTTCATAAGTGTTTAGAGTTGAGCGTGGTGGAATTAACTCTAAATATACTCCTCATCAAAAATATCAATGGATGCAGGCTGCCCAGGATCGAGATGGTTAGCGTTTTATAGGTGAGGCTTTCGTCCAGCAGTGGATAGTAAAAGGCTGAAGTATGTTCCTCATGTGAAGAAGTTTATGCTCAGCTGTTTGTAATGAATAGGCTAAAAGAGTTGTAGTTATATTAATGCTAGCAGTTCTCATAATTACGTTTCGTCGCGAATATAAATATTAATTTGTTTTAATGTTAATTAACATGAATATGTGTTATTCTTTGTATCGATACATTATTTGCGAATGTGCATAATATAGACTAGGGTAGAAGCCTTTAAAAATAATAAAAAGTGAAAAAAAATAATAGTAGGATGAAATCCATTAGAAAAGGAGGGGAATATTATAAAAATGAAAGGAAAAATAATTTACGGGCGATCTGAGCTCGGGAAGGGGGTAAGGGGGGGGGTTTAAGGGTAAAAAACGGTTTTTCTCGATTTCCGGCAAAACTAAAAGTACTATCGAAAAAAGTCAAATGGCAAAGTTGTAGGTAAGAAAAAGATCTAAAACTCTTGTATTTATACTTTTTTCACATAACCTCAAAATTTATGTGAAAAATTCAAAAAACCAAGTTTTTGGTTTTGTATTTTTATCTTTTACAAAAATTATTTTTTTTTAACGAAATTTGGTGAAAACTTACCTTTTTATGTCTCAAATACGCTGTAATTTATTTGATTAAAAATATTTATTTTTTTACCTTATTTTGAATTAATATCGAAAAAACACCCTAATTTTCAATCGAAAATTCACCCGTCAAAATATCAGCTTTTTTCAAAAAGTTGGTATGTTTTTTGTTTGTTGAAACCTCTACTTTCCGATGGTGACAAAAAAAATATATGTTACCATAGTAAATCTTCTCAGAAAATGCAAAAAATCGCAAATAACTCGAATTCCAATTTTTTGCAACAAACAGCAACAGATTGGGGCTGGAAGCAATATCAACGTGGAATTATGCCCAAATCTACACAAAAGAAATTAATTCCGGAAATATTGCTCAAAACATGACTACCACCTTCTTCCTCTCCAACATTATTTCCAGAATGCGTTGGTTCTTCATCCACAATTTCTTCTGAATCATTAATTTCCTCGTAGGTTTCTTCTTCAATATTGGAGCAATTTTCAGAACCATGACAATTTGAACATAAATTTGTGCATGTTTTCGGCAACCACATTTTAAGCTATTACATGCAATTTCACAGCTGCAGAAAATAGTTTTGAGCAATATTTCCGGAATTAATTTCTTTTGTGTAGATTTGGGCATAATTCCACGTTGATATTGCTTCCAGCCCCAATCTGTTGCTGTTTGTTGCAAAAAATTGTAATTCGAGTTATTTTCGATTTTTTGCATTTTCTGAGAAGATTTACTATGGTAACATATATATTTTTTTTTCACCATCGGAAAGTAGAGGTTTCAACGAACAGAAAACATACAAATTTTTTGAAAAAAGATGATATTTTGACGGGTGAATTTTCGATTGAAAATTAGGGTGCTTTTTCGATATTAATTCAAAATAAGGTGAAAAAATACATATTTTTAATCAAATAAATTACAGCGTATTTGAGACATAAAAAGGTAAGTTTTCGCCAAATTTCGTTAAAAAAAAATAACTTTTGTAAAAGATAAAAATAAAAAACCAAAAACTTGGTTTTTTGAATTTTTCACATAAATTTTGAGGTTATGTGAAAAAAGTATAAATACAAGAGTTTTAGATCTTTTTCTTACCTACAACTTTGCCATTTGACTTTTTTCGATAGTACTTTTAGTTTTGCCGGAAATCGAGAAAAACCGTTTTTTACCCTTAAAACCCCCCCCTTACCCCCTTCCCGACCTCAGATCGCCCGTAAATTATTTTTCCTTTCATTTTTATAATATTCCCCTCCCTTTCTAATGGATTTTATCCTACTATTATTTTTTTTGGTTTTAAAAATTATCGACCCTAGTCTAATACAGGAATGTACTGAAAAGAACTTGCAAGAAACTAATCAGTGACGTTTTAAAATTAAAAACTAACCTTTCAATATATTTTATATCGGAATTTCAGAAACTGATCCCATGAGAAATGTTTCCGGAATATTCCAACAACTATATCGTCAAAACATCGTATATACATAAAAAAGGCTAGAAAAAACCACCTGGCTCCATACCAAAATATTTTGCAACGCAATAGTGTTGGTTCGTCGTTCCCCTGGTTTCCAGGTCACTGAATACATATTGTAGTTAGTCTCTGAGGATTTCTGACGTATCTTGGATAATGTCACGTTGAATGCTATTTAATTTATTTAAAATTACTTTTTTATGATGTATTTATCATCAAAATATACATGATACATACAAAATACACATGATTTATATTCACATTTGGCAGATTTTTATGAGACACCTGCATGTTACATCGCGTTGACATATGTTATGATACGTGGAAATTTAGTAGTACTGTGCGGATTTGAACATGTAATCATCGGTTAAGTTACATGCATTCTAAGCATTGGTTCATCTCGACTTTCGATTTTTACTTGTAATTATTTGCCACACGGCTTTTTATAATCAAGAATCTAAATACATTACCTTAAGATTATTAAGATCTCTTTCACCAAAAATTGAGTAACAACTTAAATTAATAGATATATCAATTTGCCGAGTGTACTCATTGACTATAATGTCTTATCAATCTTTTTGTTTTACTTTTTTAAATGTACATTTGTGTCGGACACATTTCACATGAGAAGCGATGTATCGATTCAACGTGGTTTATCATTCCTCTGTTTATCCAGGTCAATGGTTACGTATTGTACGACTCCGGGGACAGTCTTTCATATCTTAATACGTGACAGAAACAGACGTTTTCATTTATCACGTATCGACTGCTGCTAAAATAATTTTCAATGAAGAAATTTGATTCATAGGATGAACTCACTTTTTCATAGTTTTCGAACCAGAACGGGCGTCGTTTCATATTTGAAAAGATCGGTTGATACAGTTTAAACATTACATTACATAGGTAATACACAACTGATTTACATACTTCAAGTATATACATATGTATTTTATACATATTATGTATTAAAATGAATCTATTTCCCACCACCTACGATATGGGTACCTTCAAGTCTAGAGTGAATAGGCACCTTCTTGTGTTTATGTTACCGGCCAAACCCGATTTCAGGACAAACTAGTTTTGCCTAGGCTAAATTAGTTCTTCCTATACGCGATAGGATTAACTAGTATAGCCTAGTCCAAACTAATTTGTCCTCAGCCCGATAGGACAAACCAGTTTAGGCTAGTCTAAGCTAATTAGTCCTAGGCCCAATAGGATAGACCAGTTTAGGCTAGGCCAAACTAGTTGAGAGTTCATTGTAATTTTGCCATATTATGTGTATTCACCGTCCTAGAGCAGCGTGGTCTCATCATCTCCTTTTTCTCAAAGGGAGAAAAGCCTTTAACCCGGTATTGCGACATATTTTCTGTTACTTTTGTTACCTCCTCCATTCATTTGAGATACATCTACATATTTAAGCATAATATCAAGCTAAGTTTTATCACTTAACAAAATAAAATATTGTCAACGTGCAACGAGGTCCTATAAAGATTTCTCAGTTATCAGGATTCACTACGTAATAAAGACTGAATCCGATATTTTATTCCACGAAATTATTCATCGCACTCAGCATTGAATACTAATGCTGAGACATGTGACTTTGAATTTCAGACTTTAACCACTCGACTATTTGAACCATTTCCAACAACCAAGAGCAAATGCATACTTTAACGTAGCATCTTCTACTTCATCGGAATCACATCAACTTTTTATTTTACAAGTTTCAGTATCAAATCTCGGGTTGAAAGTTTAAGTGGCATAAGAATAAGTGCTTTGGATCTAAGCCAAGGACTGGTTTTACTGTATTTATACCAATTTGTGAAACCGTAACTTGTCCTATTTTACTCTTTAACTGTATTACTTATAGAGGTTATTCGCTTGCTTTAAATCATCAACCGTGAAATTGTTAACGGAAATGTACCGAGACAAGTACTTAAATTAATATTCTTAGTTTTCAATTTTCAATGCGATATTAGAAACATTGTTTTCAAACGTATTCTAAAGTTATAATACGATCTAGTCATCCCTATTATTTCTTAACTGACAGGTGAATCTAAAAACACAAATCACACGATACCGCAGACGTTTCTATGTAGATTTTAAGCCTCTTTTAAAGATCTTCGTTAAATTAAATCTTATCTCATGATCTATCTTAAAATAGTGTGTATCTCGGACACAGCACTAATGATTTGGCTCTAATTGCGTATTTAGATTAGGTTTTACTTTTTTTAGTTTATGTAAGTGAAAAAAGTTATATACTAATATAACTACGAAATATCAAATGAGCTGAGTATTATTTACATTTCTTAAAAAATAACAGATGTCATAAATCAAATTACAATTTAGTTAAAATAAAAAAGAATTCAAGTAACAACTCCAAAATACCACATTTTAAAATCTTTCTCAAAAATCTTCAATTGCTTTTAAATCACATTAAATAAACAAAGTTGGCAATAGAGCACCACAACTGTTAAACGATACGATACTCCACTTAGAAATAGTACGAGATATATTATATCGGACGAGATATGGTGTAGTTTTATGTAGAAAATTGGAAATGCTGGTTGGATATTGGAACTTTCTAATGCGATCCGTAATTTATTTTCCTTCGGAGATTGGTTGCGGATTCGTTCGAGAATTGTCCGGATCTACGGCGAAATGGAATTCTATCCACATTAGTTCCTTTACAAATTCAGGATACATTTAAAGCAATAATTGAAATAGCACATGTAAGGTTTTTTTTTTTTTTAATTTATTTATCAAAATCTTTTACGGAAAATACATTATCTCACCAAATTGTGTGCTAATTATACGTTCTTAAGAGGATTGTTATAAGAAATAAAATTAAAAAATCTATTGGAGATATCATAATTGTAATTATTAAAGATATTAATGAAAACTTTTATAATAATTAAATAATATAATATTTCTTAAGATGAAGATAAGAGGGAGAGTCAAAAAAATGTGAACACTTGGAATTGATTAAATAGTATTATATTTATTACCAATATGAGACTTTACTCAAAGAGTATGAAAACTTTTATTTTAAAAACTAGTCCACATTAAATCTTGGAATATTGCTTTATAGTGATCAAAGCTACATTCAAATGCTGTCTTGCGGGCCGGCAAGGCAGGGGCGGCTAGTGCAGATCTTCCCGACTGCTTTAGCCGTCGTCGCGTTTGGACTCTACTAATACTTACCATCAGGTGGAGTAGTCATTTGCCCTATAGGCCGGGCCTATAAAAAAACCTATAGATGAGGTTATATTACAAAGTTAGTTTTATAAATAAACATTCCACTCATCAGATATTCTACCGCAAAACAGCAGTACTTGGTACTGTTGTGTTCCGGTTTGAAGGGTGAGTGAGCCAGTGTAATTACAGGCACAGGGACATAATATCTTAGTTCCCAAGGTTGGTGGCGCATTGGCGATGTGAGCGATGGTTAACATCTCTTACAACGCCAATGTCTATGGGCATTGGTGACCACTTACCATCAGGTGGCCCATATGCTCGTCCGCCTTCCTATGCAATAAAAAAAAAAAAAAAAAACATGAATATCCTAACGCAACTAATAGACCATGGCTCAGTGCGCGGATTTCCGACCATATATCCCGAAGCGGTAATAAAACCGTTATAATCTTAGCCCGGACACTGCGAAATGTGGGACATCGTCTCCGAGCCTCCAGATTTGTACAGACAACGACGGCTGTAACTTTATATCTTTATATTATATTACAAAAAAAAAACAACTTTGATAAATAAGCCTAAGATTATATAAAATGATAAAAAACTATAGAGTTAGTATTTGTTGTATTCCAAGCAGGAAGTACATTAATAGATTCTTGCCGGTTCTTCTTCATTCCTAAACGGTGTTAGTTTTTTTTATTTATTTCATTATAACATTACGATGCAATATTTCACTTATATAGACTTATATAAATAATTATTTGATTCGATTGACTCATTAAGTAGATTGTATAATTGTTATTAAATTTTTATTCTTAAAATTTTCGAGTTTATTAACGAACTGTATAAAATACTTTACAGTTACGAATTACGAATAAATAAAAGGTATTAAATTCTTAAATCAACATTCCAGGACGGTAAATATAATACACGAACCAAATAAATATAAGTATTATCAATTTAATAAAGAGTGATTAAAAACTTCTAACTATTGAGATTTAATACAGATTAAATATTAGACTAGATGTGGTCGATATACAGGTTATTTATCAAGACTGTATGTACTATAAAAACGTTCAATTTTGTAAACGTTTATAATATATAGATAAATAAATGGTTCCATCTATCAATGCAAAAGTCAAATATTCATAATCCAATGGGCTATTATCGTCTTTTACGTCTAAAATTAAAAAATATATATAGAATACATAAATGCATATAAGCGTAAAAATATATTCTTATATCACAAGAGTTTACCAATACCGCGGATAATATGTAAGCATCGTATTCTGTACGTTACCAGGAAATTGGAGCCTGCGTTTATCGGACGCATCGCCAATCCGACCGTGATCGAGTAGAGATTGTGTGAAGAAAAACATAACGATAGTGGAAATATTACCGCTTATATTGAAAATGTTCGCCGTTTTTGGTAAAATAACCTTAATATTGAACTGAATATTGCAATATCGTATGTGTTTGATGAGATTGTAAACAGTGGAGATTGATATTGTTATACAAATCATATATTCTGATGGAGTTTATATTTTTGAAAATGTTAATGTCAGAAAGCCAAACGAGGGAACTGCCTTTGGCGACTAAATTTCTACCAACCGAAGAAAAAGAAGAAGTTTTTACCATTACCATACCATACCATAAAACTATTTACCATTTCTAACTAAAACGCGAAATATATATTTTAATTTTAAAAAATTGTCGAGAAATTCGCTAGAGAGAACCTGCCCCTGAAGTAAGTTTAACCAAATTAAACTTTTAAGTTTTAGCAGTAATTCTTCAAATAAACCCATCTATGATTTTCAGTAATGAAATTGGCGAACTTCAACCTGGCGCCGTCACTAATTGCTGATAACTTTCCGTAAGCCACTCGCGGGTCAGAGCGTTTCCGTCGGCTGTTAAACATTCCTTAATGACCTCCGCTCGTTAAGAGGAAAGGTTTCGGCTATTCTTGAAAATTAACAGTTACACCGATTCCCGCGGCCAGTGTAACTTAAGCTACCACCCCTCCCAAATTGCTTACAAGGAGCTGAACGTTTGTGGAACTCTCACGTTTAAGCGAGGTTCAATCTTAGCTGGTTAGAGGTTTTGCGGTGGGACATAAAGTTTTATGCATTTGAAATAGCCCGAAAATTGCTCATTTGACGTTTTCAAAGCGGCAAACAGCAGTTCGTTTATACCCTGAACTAGAAATCTTGATTAGACTTGATGCAATGTTATGTTCATTCGGCGAACGTTCACGGTGATGGTCGATACTATATTTAAGTGGATTTTGTGATAATGGATATGTATTTTTAATCTTTACTAATATATAAAGCTGAAGAGTTCGTGTGTTTGATCCAGCTAATCTCGGGAACTTCAGGCTCGAATTTAAAAAATATTTTTGTATTATATAGTCTTTTTATCGAGGAAGGTTCTAGGGTGTTTTTTATTCATTATATTTTTATTAATTATACGCGGGTGAAACCGCGCGGCATAGCTAGTTGTATATAAAATAATTGCTATGTCTGGTTAAGTTTACTATCACGTTTAGTATTCGAATAGTAATTTTAGTCATCATATAATTTATATATCATAGTAGTAGTAGTAGTAGTAGAGGTAGTAGTATAAATGAGATGATCGTATCAGTAGTATTTTACTTGGTGGTAGAGCTTTGTGCAAGCTCGTCTGGGTAGGTACCACCCACTCATCAGATATTCTACCGCAAAACAGCAGTACTTGTTATTGCTGTGTTCCGGTTTGAAGGGTGAGTGAGCCAGTGTAATTACAGGCACAAGGGACATAATATCTTAGTTCCCAAGGTTGGTGGCGCATTGGCGATGTAAGAGATGGTTTACAGCTCTTACAACGCCAATGTCTATGGGCGTTGGTGACCACTTACCATCAGGTGGCCCATATGCACGTCCGCCTTCCTATGCAATAAAAAAAAAAAAAAGTCAGGAGTTCAGACTCGGGAGCTTAACGTGATTTCTAGTACCAACTTTACAAACTCCGAAATGTTAGACGGGTCTTATTGACAAATTACGCAATAACTTTTTATTTGATTGGAACATAAATATTGGATCCTTACACTTCAAAATCAACTGGCCCTAGATGGAATTCAAAATTAACTCACTTGTACTCGTTTATAGTACAAAGTAAAGCCATAAGCCATTATAATGGCAGTCGATATTAATAGTTTAATCAAATTCAAATAAATCGAATACTTTTACGTGGTGGTAGGATTTTGTGCAAGCTCGCCTGTGTAAGTACCACCGACTCATCAGATATTCAACCGCGAAACACTGCAGTACTTGCTATTGTTTTTTTCCGGTTTGGAGGGTGGTTGAGCCAGTGTAATTACAGGCACAAGGGACTTAACATCTTAGTTCCCAAGGTTGGTGGCGCATTGGCGATGTAAGCGATGGTTAACATCTTACACAATTAAAATGTCTATGGGCGTTGGTTGCTGCTTACCATCAGGTGGCCCACCTGCTCGTTTGTCTTCCTATGCAAAAAAAAGCTTTGTATTATACAGAAAGTCTTCATTTTATATACAAGAAATATAGAAAAAACATTCAAGATGTAACAGTTAAGATATAAATTTAAAGAAATTAAAATAATAGCAGTCGCTTCTCAATATGTATTTGATAATTTTATGTATGTACGCAAAATCAGAAGATTCACTCTCACACACTCTTACTTTTGCATATCAATGATATGCTCTCTCTCGGGAACATACATTGCTATGCAGATGATAGTACAGTGCATGGGGGATACCTCAAACGCGCAATAGCCGGGCGGGCGGAAACTGAGGAGAGGCGGAGGGATCTTGTTGTTGAACTCGATAGGACGTTAGGACTCATCGCCAAATGGGGCTCTGACAATCTTGTTGAGTTTAACGCCAAGAAAACACAGGTATGCGCTCTCACAGCGAAAAAGTCACCATTTTCCCTTGCCCCTTCCCTCTGTGGCACTACGATGGAGGTACATAGCGAAGTCGCCATACTGGGGATCGACGTTCGGTGCGACCTCAATCCAAAGGATCACATCGAGGCTGTTATAAAAACAGCCTCACGTAAACTCGAAGTCCTGAACAAGGTGCGGCGTTTTTTCACGCCACAACAACTGCTCTTGTTATATAAAACACAGGTGCGGTCTTGTGTTGAATATTGCTCGCACCTTTTGGGATGGCTCCGCCAAGTACTTACTGGAGGCCTTGGATCGATTCCAGCAACGTGCAGTTCGCATTATTGGCGACGTAAAGGCCACCAACACTCTCGAGCCTTTACAATTTCGTCGAGAGATAGCGGCACTCAGCGCTTTCTATCGAATGTATCACGGCGAGTGCTCAGAGGAACTTTTCTCCCTCATTCTTGCTTCCCCCTTCCTTCACAAGTCTACGCATGCTGGCTCTCGATGTCACCGCCTGACTGTGACATCAATTCCATCGCGAACGAAGAAATTTGGCAACTTTTTTTTCTTTGTCGCAAACTCCAATACATGGAATTCTTTACCACACGTGTTCCCCCCCTCTTATGACCTGGGTTCCTTCAAACGAGGCGTGAAGAAGCATCTTGCGGGCCGGCAAGGCGGGGGCGGCTAGTGCAGATCATTCTTCCCGACTGCACTAGCCCTCGTCGCTTCAGGTGGAGTAATCAGGTGGAGTAGAGTCATTTGCCCTCCCGGGCTATAAAAAAAAAAAGATTTCAAGTAAAACAAGTAAAAAGTTACATTTACTGTTACCAGATACCACAGGGTTAGTAAGTCTTTGATGGGTCAATGTATATATACGCTTTTACAACAGGATCCCAGAAAGCGTTCAAAAATATCCAACTGTGAAATTTAAAAGAATTGTTGAGGATCGCTTGTGTGCTAAAGGATATTACACAACCAATGACTTCTTAGATCGATTTCTTCGATCCGCCCGCGCGCCCGTGTGCGACGGACGTTTTGTTTCACTTCTCTTAAACGTTTAAATTAAAGTATTTAACAAAATTGCAAAATTAATCTGTGTTTTTGGACTAAAATGTGCATTGTTAACTTACCCGATAAACAGTGCAATCTAAAAACAGTGCTGTCAAGTTTGTGAAGTGATATTTAGTATTATATGATTGATATGATTTCATATTAAAATTGTGTTTGTTGCTGTGACCTGACCTCTGTAGGACAAAGCAATGTCATGGTCGCTATTTTTTATGACATCCGATAAATAAGAGTGTTATTTTAGCAACAAGAACATTGAGTGTGAGTGGCCCTTTGGTTCTACAGTTCAACTAAACCGTTTGTTGAACAGCTGAGAGTTCAAACCCCGACACCAAACGACTTTTTTTTTTTTTTTTTTGTCTTTTTTTATTTTCGTTGGTTAGTCATATTTTATTAAACATGCCTCTCAGAAGATCGCCACCAAGCAAACCTAAAGATATACGCTACGATTCCGAACCTGATATGAGTGCATCGTCACCGTCTCAGCACCTATCGGCGAATATTACTCAGAGATTTAATCGCAAGCTTTCACACAATGAAGATATGAGTGATTTTATTTTTGAACTGAAAAAAATGATATCTGAATTTACGGATACGCAGGACAAAAAATATAATGAGCTCTTATACAAAATAAATGAAATAAAAGAACAAAACATTGAAATTCGGAAGAGTACTGAGTTTTTGTCAGAGAAATATGATGAACTTTTACCTAAACTTACCAAACTAGAGAATGACAACAAAGAAAAATTGGCATATATACAAATTTTGGAGGAAAAAATAGAAGATCTTGAAACGGCGACTAAATCAACTAGCCTAGAAATTAGAAATCTACCACCGATTCAAGGAGAGAACAAATCTACCTTGTGTGACATCATAACTTCCACGAGCAAATTCCTCAATGTCAACCTGCCAAAATCTGATATTAGCGACATTTACCGACTAAAATCTAAATCTGGATCAAATGGCGGTACGGTCATCGTTAATTTGACGACAGTCATGGCTAAAGAAAACTTACTACAGGCCTATAAAACTCATAACAAAACGAAAGCATCAAAAAAACTCTCTACATCTGATATTCACATTAATTGTCCGAGCAAACTGATATACATGTCAGAAAGCCTGACTACTAAGAAGAAACGGCTATTCTATCTTGCACGTGAAAAGGCGAAATTAAAAGAATATGCTTTCTGCTGGATCTCATACGGAAAGATATATACACGAAAAAAAGAGGGCCTGCCCGCAATAAGAATAAATTCTGAACTAGACCTGGATAAAATACGAAATACAGATAATACAGATTGACTAAATGTCATTACCATAGCGCTAACATATTGTAAAATAGTTATAGTATCTGTTATTTTTCATTTTTTTTATTTCTACTGCATGTTGTTTCGTCACTTAATTACTGCGTCCACTCTATATTCTTTTATGATTGATCATTATTATTGTATAAATAATTATTTTGCCAAAGTTAATTTTAACTCAATTACTCACACACTCATATACATAAAACCATACACTATCTCAAATTATTACAAAAATTACACCCACATCGAGCATCTAGGCACTCCAATTACGAAATCAATTAATTACACAACACCTTCTCCCCAAAGTTATTTATTACATATCGAAAGATATAGATTCATTACAAAAGCTCATACTTATACTTACTCACTACAAAATGGCTGACGGATTAGATAAAATTTCCAATGAATTGGATTCTTATAAGATATCTAATTCATTCAAGACGTCCATCGCTGAATATTCAAAAACTATAAAATGCTCAAATAACGACTTAAACATTTTACACCTTAATATCCGAAGCATAAACAAAAATTTTGATAATTTTATAGTATTTCTTCAACTAATCCAAACCAATATTGATGTGATTATACTCTCTGAATGTTGGTTAAGTAAAACTGTAACAATCCCTGCACTAGATGGCTACAAATCGTATTATACAAAAAACTGTAAAAATCAAAATGACGGTATTGTAATCTACACAAAGTTAAATTTAAACACTAAAATCACAGAGCCAAACTTCGATAACTCAAACTGTTTAATATGCGAAATTGATGAAAGTATAGCAATTGTAGCTTTATACAGATCTCCATCATATTACAATATACATCCTTTTATAAGTAGTTTAGATAAAGTACTAACATCGTTGATTCATTTTAAACATATTGCCCTAGTAGGAGATGTCAACATTGATATAAAGCTCAATAACACTGATCGTCACTCGCATGAATACTTAAATCTCACTGCATCTCACGGCCTACTACCGGCACATGAATATCCAACTAGGCTCAAAAATTGTTTAGACCATGTCTTATTAAAAACAAGCCTTCATTCTACTGCTGTTGTTATAGAGTCTCAGATAACGGATCATGAACCAGTAATGCTGAGTATTAATGTAGAATGTAAAAAAACTAAATTAAAAAATACCACAACAATCATCAATTACTTAGATATTAAAAGAGATATTGAAAACGCTGATTTCTCTAAAGTACTTTGCTCGAAGGATCCTAACGAATCCACAGACATGTTTATTTCAATACTTACTGAAATAATAAAAAAGAATACGAGCGTAGCTAAAGTGAAAAAGAAGTTCCGCAACATAAAGCCTTGGATCACTCCTGGTCTTCTTCGTTGTATTAGAAAAAGAGATAAAATGCACACCCAAACTAAGAAACAACCGGAAAATCACGTCTTAAAAATCACCTACGCTAGATATCGTAATTTTTGTAATTCCTTACTTCGTAAATTGAAAATTGAATACGAAAAGAGTCAATTTCTAAAAGCTAAAAATAACTCGAAGGCTACATGGGATGTAATTAAAAAAATAACCAACACCAAAGCCACAACTCTACCTCCCCGAGAACTTCTAGAAATTGGAAACAGTAATGAAAGCTCAATTGAACTCATAAATCAGTACTATATAAATGTCGGGAAAAACCTAGCAACAAACATAAAAAAGCGGCCAGCTTGCCATTTATCACCATATCTCAGTACAAAGAATCCGGTACATTCATTTGCCATTACGGAGACTGATTTTACAGAAATTGACGCACTCATCAAAAATCTTCGCAGTGACTGTGCTGTAGGTTTTGACCTTATTTCAAATAAAATACTGAAGATGACACGTCACATACTGGTCCCAGTAGTCACTCATATGTGTAATCTTTCGATCTCTACCGGAGTATTTCCAAATGCTCTAAAAAAGCCCTCATTCTTCCAATATACAAGAGTGGGGACAGAAATAGTGTACAAAATTACAGGCCTATCTCTATACTACCTTCTTTGTCTAAAATATTAGAAAAGATCATAAATAACCGCCTAACTAACTACCTTAACGCTAATAAGATCATTGCAAGAAATCAGTACGGGTTCCGTCTAGGTGTATCAACTGAAGACGCAGTCCTAGCCCTAACAGATACAGTAACTGAACATCTTAACTCCAAAAATAAGTGCTTAGGTATATTCTTAGATATATCTCATGCACTTAATCTATTTGAGAGCTACCTTAAAAATCGCTCTCAATGTGTCAAGATTGAGGATAATATCAGCACAAACCTTAGTGTAGAGTACGGTGTTCCTCAGGGTAGCATATTGGGGCCAACATTATTCCTGATATATGTAAACGATCTTTGCTCACTTACTCTAAAAAATAGCTCAATTTTTACTTATGCAGATGATACTGCCTTACTGGTTCATGGCAAGGACTGGAATAGTACAGTGCAGTTTGCTGAAGAGAGTCTTGGAATTGTCACAGATTGGTTATCTAACAATCTTCTAACGCTAAATGCAGGAAAAACAAAAGTAATTACGTTCTCTATATCATCTGTGACACAACCTAGAGTCCCTATCAACATAAGAGCACATTCCTGTGACAGAACTGCGTCTCAATGTTCATGTTTGCCACTTTCTGTGGTCCCCAGTATCCGCTACCTCGGTGTTGATATAGATAATAACCTTAAATGGCATACTCATATAGCTAACCTAATATCCCGACTTCGTAAGCTTATCTATTTTGTAAAACCTCTCAGATTTTCAGCGAGTATGGACACACTCAGAATGGTTTATTGTACTCTTTGCCAGTCGCTTCTGTCTTATTGTATTGTTTGCTGGGGAGGAGCAGACAAAACTAGTATGCTGAAATTAGAAAGGGCTCAACGAGCAGTCCTCAAAGTTATGTACTGCAAACCCTTCAGATATCCAACAAATTTACTGTTCAAGGACAGTGAAGTTTTAACGGTTAGGCAACAATACATACTGCAATGTGTTCTGAGAAAGCATCGCTCTCCACTCATTACTTCTAATAAGCGCCGCGTAGATGTTATCTTTCCTACGGAGGTACATAATACCAAATTTGCGCGCAAGCAATCGCGTTTTGCGTGCCCTAGACTATACAACAAAATTAATAAGATTTTAAAAATACACAAGTTAAATAGAAGAGATTGTAAAATAAAATTAAAAAAATGGTTGAGGACACTGGATTATGGTGACACAGAAAAAGTCCTCTGTTAACACACACGTAAATACTCTCATACACACACACACCCACACACAAACACATACACATACACTCACACACACACACAATGACACACATCACACTTACTATATTAGAAACGAGTTATAAGTTACAATGCTAATATATTTTACGCTAATATACACATATAGATCTTATCCATGCACACGGGCTATGTGTTTCGTATAAAGTGAAATTTGACTTCCAAGATACAGGCTATCCTAGTTTGGAAGTCAAAAGAATTATTTTTTTGAGTATTAACTATAATTAGCCTACCACTTTACATGTTCCTAGTTTTTATAACATTACTGTGGTTTTTATTTGTTTATTTTTTTTTTTTTTTTGTTTCCTAATTTTATTATTAATATATATTTTGTTGGTTTATCTTTTGTTTAGTAATATAAAACTGTATTTTTATTTTTAAGGCTACTTGTTCGCAATAAATTATTATTATTATTATTATTATTTATTATTATTATTAGATGATTGCACACCTTGAAAATGAAACGATCGCCTCCAGGCTATTTCAAATAAATAAGAATATAATTTTATAAATCAACTATAATTGTAAAGAATGAACTAAAAAAAATCCCGCTGAGTTTCTTTTGCCGGTTCTTCTCAGGCCTGAGGTGCTTATTTCCGAATCAGTGGTAGATTTATGACAATCAATAAGTGTAACACTTCTACATTGAATAAAAATGTTTGAATTTGAATATATAAAACGCTTACAGTACTGTTAATCTTTAAAGTTCTAAACCATTAAAATTGTTCTGGATGTTGCGTTTCGAATTAACGCAAAAATAACAAGTAAACAAATATTTTCTCTCTATAATATACGATAATTAAACTCTCGGTTATGTGTTGTAATAATCTATTGAATTATGTCAAATTAATTAATTATTTTCGATCCAATTTCAACGCTCATACACGACTGGATTTGGATACTTAATACACCAAAATAGCGGTTCATTTTGGTGATAAACTAAAACCGGGAGTATTAATGACACATCCGATTATAAAACAAGGTATAATGGTCGGCTGATTATAAACATATCACTATAATTATTATTATTATAGTTAGGATTGTTATAGATAGGATACGGCCTTACTTATGAATATATTTATTCTTCTGCCTCCTTGGTCTAGTGACTAGATGTAAGGCTGCAGACCCAGAGGTCCTGAGTTCAATTCCCAGGTCAGGCCAGTAAAAAGTTATTGGTGTATTTTTTTGTCAGAAAATTCTCAGTAGCAGCCCGGAATCTAGAAGTTAGAAGTGTGTACACTCCCGTGCCTCGGAAAGCATGTAAAACCGTTGATCCTGCGCCTGAACTCTTTCCGGTTGTGTCGGATTGTCGTCCCATCGGATTATGAGAGCTAGGGAATAGAGACCTGTGTTTGCACCTGTGTTTGTGCACATACATGTGCACTATAATATCTCCTGCACAGTTAGCTAATCTCTTTTGATATTGGCTGCCGTGACCGAAATCGGTCTAGAGGGCATTACTATTACTTATGAATTCTTTTAATTCATGCTTTATCTTCTTTTTTCGTATATCAAATCAATAATGACAGAAAGAGCGAAATGAATGTATAGCTAAACAGCCGCTAAGAGACATTTATACTTATAAACATTTCTTATTAGATAGTCTTTAGAGCGCTTATCAAATTTCTTCTGAAGATTTATAAGCTTCGTGTGCGTGACTGCGTATGTGTGTATACTGTATACACACAACTATTTTATTCTTGCTAATCGAAATATAACGAACTGATCCTGTTACATTTTTATCTCGTATATCATTTGTATTGGCTCTTATTTTCTTTTAATAACAAAATAATAAATTATTTCGCCAAGAAATCAGCTGAGAAGTGTACTATTAACAAAATGGAGTTTATGTGTTTGCTAAGATTGCTCGTCCTAACTATTCATCCGATTGTCATGAAATGATCAGCTATAGATAAGGATATAATTATGTAAGAGAAATATTAGCAGTAGAATATCATACATGATACATACAAATATTGACGAGCCAGTTGGCGTGGTTGGTAGATACTTGCGCCGATGGTAGAGGTTTCGATTCCCACGCAGGACAGACATTTGTATGCATCAACATGTCCGTTTCTCCTGAGTCTGGGTGTAATTATCTATGCAAGAATGTATTTACAAAAGAAAAGTAGTATGTTCTACATTAGTTGTATGGTTACCATAGTACGAGCTCTGCTTAGTTTGGGGATCAGATGGCCTTGTGTGAGTAATGTCCCAAGATATTCTTATGTACACAGCCTGAGCATGAGACGAATTATTATAAATACAAATTAAACACATGAAAATTCTGTCGGGCTTGCCTGGGTTGAACCCAAAATCATCGCTTCATTTGTTCTAATGTCCACGATAATTTTGTATTGTCTTGTAGAGCATTGTATTCTAAATTCTGAACTTAATAATTGCTTGCGTATTTTGTAAAAGAAAGGTCTTTCTAAATTTTAGCGGTTCATGCTTTCTTTTTTGAGAATATAACATCTAAAATAAACAATAAGCGGCTTTGAAACCTTATATTTTCAGCGGGAATAAACTGGTCAAAGGGCTTATTTCAAAAATACAATTTTAAATATCGAATGGAAATTTTCGATCCCCAGCTAAGATGCACAGTGCCAGTTCTAAATAAAATATTCCTTACGAAAATCGTAATCTCTGACGAAATTCCGCCGTCAGTTTTTCCAATTGTAAATATTCATCGGGAAGAAAAATTCTCGAAACATTTCACGGCACCTGTTTTTAATTCCAGTTACCGTTTTATATCCACTGAAATATAGCTTTATACTGTGCTATGCAATGATATTTTTTTATTAGTGTCATCGAAGGATAACCCCAAATATATATAGAGAAACAGAGATTTATTTATTTATTTGACAACACCAACAAGTAGTACAATAAAAATATACAATAAATCAAAAGTATAAATATATAAATAACTGGGTAATTGCCTACTTTTTTATAGGTGTTCTAAAATTACATGAATATTGAAATATAAGTCAAAACTGTAAAAACGATAATTATAAAAAGTTAATCGATAAAATAATACATTACAAAATTAATAAAAATAATGAGACAATAGGATAAAGGTTGAGATGGGTTGGTTAATAGAATTTGTTTCATTGCAATCGAAAGAAGCGAGGTTATATCCATACAGGAATAACTGAGCTCTCAAGAGCTTAGTTTCTTATAATGCATCTCGTGCTCAGCTCCATATCAGACATTATATATTCTTATATATAAACAAAACCTTTATCTACTTTACATCGGAGCTGCAGCTGACTGCTCTTTTGTGTTCATAATTACATGATAAAATGCTCTAATGCTCGAAGATCAAAGTTACTGCTTCAGAATACCTTACTATTTATTATGTATCGTCTACCATATTATTATATAGTGATCGAAATAATTATAATTATGTGGAACAAACATAAGTAATGAAATAGTTAGACGAAGAACATTGGTGCTGTTAGAAACATTGACCATTTCTTATCTAATTCGCTACCTCGTTGGTATAGTGGCTAACTATAAGTCTGCAGACCCAGTAGCCCTGGCTTCTATCCTCAGATCGTGTTAATAAAAAGTTATTGAATTTTTCTGAGAAATTTGCAGTAGCAGCGTGGAGTCTGGAAGTTGGAAGTGTGTACACTGTGTATCGGAACTCTTTCCGGTCGTATCGGATTGCTGTCTCATCGTATTATGATAGAATAGAGAGTGCACGTGTGTTTGCGCACACACTTGTGCACTATAATATCTCCTGCGCAGTTGGCAAACCCTTGAGATTGGACACCGTGACCGAAATCGGGCTGGACTTATGCCTTTAGTTAAATTGGTTGACTCACCCTTAAAACCGGTCAAACAGCAATACTTATAATATCTGAGGACTGGGCATTAGGGTCATTACATATTTTCGTTACTATGTTTGTGTCTGTTTGTGAAGTGTCTAAGTGTAAGTATAGATTGTTGGACGATAAACCTAAAGCCAGTGTCCCGAGCGGCGGGAGCGGAACTCACTCAGCTGTCGGATTACTCGGTACACAAAATATTCCACTAATATTCATATTTCCCACTCTGTTCGTATAAAGTCACCGGAAAAATGTATTTACCATACATACACTCATATATGGTACATACATACCATGTATGTACCATAACCCACTATGTACCATGTACTATAAAAAACATTATATCGTGATAACAATAAATATATTTTCAAAATTACAATAAGGCTACCACCCTAAAATGCGTTTTTTTTATTGTATAGCTAGGCGGTTGAGCATATGGGCCACCTGATGGTAAGTGGTTACCGACATAAACAATGGCAGTGTTAGAAATGTTAACCATCGCTTACATCGCCAATACGCCAACCAACCTTGGAAACGAAAATGATATGCTATATCGCTTGTGCCTATAATTACACTGGCTCACTCACCCTTCAAACCGAAACACAACTATATCAAGTACTTTTCCGATGAGTGGGTGGTACCTACCCAGACGAGCTTGCACAAAGTTCTACCACCGCGTTTAATGAAGTGTGTTTGAGATTGTGCATGAGATGGTGTTTCTCATATAAATAAACTAATTAATTAAACTGTTAACGTATCTTATCTTTTGCTAAACTTGTTATTAAAAATGTTATCTAACAAGACAAATAAAGATAAATATTTTAATAGATTAATAATTTTGTGATTATTTATAAATAACACAATATTTGACGTTTACATTTGCATGTTTTAAATACTTCAAACATTTGTCTCACACTGAGACCAATCCACCTCGTTAATTATATTGAAATAAATTATATTGTCCTTGTTCAATCCATCCTCACATACTGTATGAGGATAAAACGAAAAAATAGATAGATAGAATATTTATCTATCTTTTACTACTGATTCTGTAATATTGGAAAAAATAAGCTTTCGTAAACGTATAACATGAAAGTGATATCGTTCGCTATTTTTATTACAAGTATAAGGGCGGCTACACACTTAAAATATCAATATAATAAACTCTCAGTGTATTTAAATTTAAGAATAAGTGATATTGAATGTAACTCTTATACTAAGATTATTATGATGCGTACATCTGAGGCGAGTTTTTCTCGTAGAGAATAAAGTATTTGAATAAATAATAATCATAAATTATGAATATTCTTTGATCAACCTTTAAAAACTAATTATTATTAAAATAATAAATAAAAATATTACAAAACAAAAACCGACTTCATAGAAAAACAAATTAATATGCACTAAAAAGTAAAAAAATAATTGCGTATTCTTCTATAATTTGATAATTAACTTACTATTTTCTACTCATCAATATGTAGGTACGAATGTGTTGTGTGGTTGATAATGTATTTACAATTATTGTTATTTTTGGAGTCGATGTCAGCTAAGGAAACACTATAATATACCCAGCAATAATAATACCTCATGCAAATTTACGACTTATATGGTTTTCTCATGGATTCCATTGTCAAACCTGGACCAAAAAACCAGTGGGACCCCACGGGAAGCAACCCCTTTCAAATAAAAAAAAAATCATCAAAATCGATTCACCCAGTAGAAAGTTATGAGGTAACAAACACAAAAAAAAAAAACATACAGACGAATTGATAACCTCCTCCTTTTTTTGAAGTCGGTTAAAAACTGTTCGAATTAAGAAAACATTTTTTTTACAGTTCCACATAATGAGCGAAACAAAGGTGCGATCTTAATGGATTCCAATCTGACACGACCAAAACAGTTCGGGCGCAGGATTTACGACTTTTCGCGTTAACAGAGGCAAGTGGTTGTTAAATTTCTTCTGAGACTTTACTGATTGAAAAAATACAATATATTTTATATAAAAACCCCTATGAAGCCTGACCTTCGATATCTGGACCTTATTATCTAACAACTAGACCAAAGATACAGCTGCAATTTTTGAATTAGATATAATTATATGAAATTCAAAAAATATCCAAATTATCTACTGCTCTTACAAATCGAAGTCTTTCACAGCTGTCGAAACTTTTAAAAACTTCTAAAGAGGGGACAGTCATGCAGCTGGACGGACAGGCGAGACGGATTTATGACAGTTACATTTTAGACATGAAATAAAGAAATGTTACCTATTAGTATTCTCGTCTCTTTAATAAGATATTGATATATAATGAACTAGCTGTGCCCCGAAGTTTCACTCGCGTATTATTATTAATAAAAATATAAGGAATAAAAATCAGCCTAGAACCTTCCTCGATAAAAGGACTATAAAGCACAAAAATATTTTTTTTAATTCAAACCAGTAGTTCCTGATAATAGCCCGATCAAACAATGCAACTCTTCAGCTTTATATATTAGTATAGACAATTTTATTTAACATACAATTAATTTCTATTTTAAGTCTTTTTTTCATCCATAGGTTCAAAATAACTAAAACTTACCAAACACCATAAGATCCACTTATTCTTAAAAACACACGAAATTAAAATGATATCGCTAGTCTGTAGTTCGCCTAATTGACGATATATGGTCATTACCACCTAATCGTAGATAACGTGATGTTTTTATGATCGTCTATATATCCTTATATCTTGGTAACGATTCTTTAATATACTCGGAGTTGCGTCATATAATTGTATCATAATATATCAACAGCATATTGTATATTGTGACCTCCTTATGAACCCTGCTTGGCGACTGTTTAGTTAATTACTGATTTCTCTCTTTCTGTCATTATTTATTTATAATTTGAAATAAGACGTCACAGCATTGATTCACTAATCACCAGCTAACGTTTTAAGGCTGGATATAAACAAAATCCAAGATGGCCCAGTAGTAACAACGCGCGTATCTTAACCGATGATCGTGGATTTAAATCCGGGCAAGCACCACTGAATTTTATGTAATTTATTTGTGATTATAATTCATCTCGTGCTTGACGGTGCAAGAAAACATCGTGAGGAAACCTGCATGTGTCTATTTTGACTGAAATTCTGCGACAGGCGTATTCTCCTTAAAATAGGAGAGGAGGCCTTAGACCAGCAGTGGGACCTACATAGGCTGATACTGTTACTTTACATAAACAGTATGCCTTGTTCGAGATTCTTTAAGTTAAGAATTCCAATTGTTGAAACAAAGACAATATAAATTAGTATACTAATAATAATATATACTAATTATACTAATAAGTATACTTAAATAAAAATAATAATAGATCGCAATAAAACATAAAAAATGCTGCGTTGGCCGGGAATCGAACCCGGATCAACTGCTTGGAAGGCAACTATGCTGACCATTACACCACCAACGCAGATGACGACACGGTTATATAACTTCAATGTAATCTAACAAAACAATTTGTACATATCCGACATCTTATCTCTAACACAGTTGTGTAAACACTCATCGATTAGTTCAAGCTATTATTTTTACTATTATATTGTCATAAATTTAATTATTGTTAATTGTTCCGATTAATTAAACTATTCAAACATGTTTTATTTCAAAGTTTATGTAAATAAATCATACTCTATGCAAGACAAAACTGATGATTAAGGGCGGAAATGGCGAGGTACATAGGTTTTGATTTTTTAAATAAAGTGCTGGTAGCGTATAGTTCAATTGCGTCTTCGTAGGTACCACCTACTTATTCAACCGGTTTCGATTTGAAGGGTAATTAAACCAGTATAACATGCACAAAGGACGTGCACATTACTTGGTGGAATGGTTAACATATCTTACAGCGTCAGTGTGTTGGTGACCACTTACCATCAAGTAGCTCATTTAACTGTCCATTTACCGATTACATAAAAATAAAAAGCTCTCATCTATTAAGATGCTAAAACTAAACTTACCATTTCAAATTGCTCAAATAAAAAACCCGACACAAAAGCAATTTGACATTCGAAAGGGCTGAAAGAGCCATCTATGCCTCTATAATTGGCCGGGAATCGATCCCGGGCTTCCCCGTAATTGAATTACAATACCATTATTATTTGTTACATTGGATCAATGACTTCACGGAGACAAAGAAATGGTTCGGCTTGTGAAATTTTAGGGGAAAAAAATTCGTTTCAAATTTTACTTCCATTTTCTTCTTATTGTACTTTTATATTGGCGTTTGTTATTGAATTTCAATTACCTTGTATCACTTTCTTTGTTTAGATTTCTCATTTTATTTCTAAGGAAAATATCACAATAGAGACACGGGGCTACATAATAAAATTTATTTTAGATTGCGCAATACAAACATGTTCGAAATTTGGTAATTGTTAAATCATTTTGTATAGGAAACATTTGTTGTTGATTTAATATAAGGGTGTGTAGGATTGTGGGGGGCTTATATCCTGATTTGGGTCAGTCATAAAGTTTTGTTGCAGATAAGTTCACAGAATCAGGCAGAGTTAGAATATCGGTAGTGTGACGCTCTCGTAATCTCATCTCGTTCTCTCTCTAAATTGATCAGGGAATATTCTAAGTAATATTATAATTACTAAATAACTAAAATTACTTGGTGGTAGAGCTTTGTTCAAGCTCGTCTGGGTAGGTTAGACCACTCATCAGATATTCTACCGCAAAACAGCAGTACCTGGTATTGTTATGTTCCGGTTTAAAGGGTGAGTGAGCCAGTGTAATTACAGGAACAAGGGACATAACATCTTAGTTCCCAAGGTTAGTGGTGCATTGGCGATGTAAGCGATGGTTAACATCTCTTACAAAGCCATTGTCTATGGGCGTCGGTGACCACTTACCATCAAGTCGCCCATATTTTCGTCCGCCTTCCTATGAAATAAAAAAATGGGAATGTACGTTTGTTTGTTACGCTTTCACGCCTAATTTTTAATTAGCCTTTAATAGCCTGGGAGGGCAAATGTCTCTACTCCACCTGATGGTAAGTGGTAGTAGAGACCAAACGCGACGGCGGCTGGTGCAGTCAGGAAGAGTGATTTGCACTAGCCGCCCCCGCCTTGCCGGCCCGCAATATGCCTCTTCACGCCTCGTTTGAAGGAACCCAGGTCATAAAAGGAGGGGAACACGTGTGCTGGTAAAGAATTCCATGTTTTGGAGGTGCGACAAAGAAAAGAGTTGCCAAATTTCTTCGTGCGCTATTTATTAAATTTATTAATATTTGACCATTGACCACTTTGCATGTAGTGGATCATTTGCATGTCTGTCTTTGTTTTTTAAATGAAAAAAACTTTATAACTAAGTCATGAGAGTTGCTATAAATTTTGCGCTAGATTTTTCCCGCCTCGGTTATATTCAAACGGCAGAGGTGAACGCGTATTTCATTTCACCCGTTTGTCGATAGCTCGTGAGTTACGGGCGGGCGAGCACGGCGCATGCTCTGCGGGTTTTAAATGATCTTAGAAATATCTGACTACGTAACTAAATTTGTATGTCTAGAAAAAAAACCGACCAAGTGCGAGTCGAACTCGCGCACGAAGGGTTCCGTACCATTATAAATATAAAAACTGCAAAAAAAAATCATGTCTTTTGTATGGGAGCCTATTGTAATCTGTTTTTATTATTTATTGTTTATTCCATTATCTGTGAAAATTTCAACCGACTAACTATCATCGTTCATGTAATACAGCCTGGAGACAGACGGACAGAGAGACGGATGGACGGACAGACAGAGGGGTTTTAGTAATAGGGCTCCGTTTTACCTTTTGGTGACGAAACCCTAAAAACATCAATAACTTGTTTCAAGTTATTCAATATTCATTTTACATAATATTAAATGAAAACTTTTTAACAACAATTCCAACTTTTGCGTTTTGGCGGTAGAATATCTAAAACTAGATCACAGTTTCTATTCCTCTAACCAAACGTAAATGTTAATTACATTTTAAGGTAATATAAATTGGCAAGGACACTCACAGGTTCTGTACTTTTTTATATTTGTAGTACATTCACTTTACTATGATAGCCAGAGTATTATTGTTGAAATTTCTCTATTTCATAGTCAATGTTAAAAAAATATACGATAAATAGAGACATAGATAATTTTTAAGCCAAGCTATTCGATATAAGGACCTCGAGCCGCCACGAGGTCACTTGTCACGTCACCTTAATAGACGCTAAGTTCGTTTTCACTCGCGTTTTAAAGTCGAGTTCAGAAATTTCAAAGAGGCTGTAATCACTGCGGCTTTTCATTAAAAATTCAAAAGCGCTATTTGAACCAAGTTCAGTTTTCATTAATTGAGAAAACGAAGTTTCTGTCTTTCATTTTGTTTCTCACGATGTTATGAAGCCTAACACGCGGAAAGGTCTGAAAAGTGGCGGTGTATCATAAAAAAAAATGTATCACATTTTTCTGTATGTGAAAGAAGTTCATTTATAAAACATTTCTTTTTAATAAACATTATGACTAGTATCTTTTGAATTATTACTCCTTTTTATAAATAGTCAAAGTTGAAAAAAAAACTTTATAAAAATGAGGAAGAATTCTGTATATTGCACGAAATATTAGAATACAATCCGCGCAACGGTAAATAATATCATAATTCATTAGTATTTAATCACCATACATACATACATACATATGTAATTGATGTAGAGAAGATGATCTATTTTGAATTTGTCACAAGAGAATAATATCGTTCTTATGTAAATATAACAACTATGTAAGTTAGTTAAAACTACCATCATGAAAGAACGGCCAAAAAGGTAAATCAACCTTAATAAATAAAAAGTTGTTGTTGGCGAAAAACTAAATTATTTTTATTCGACCAAATACATTCATAAAAAAGCTGTAAAGATTTATGATTCTGTTATAAAATGAAAGCCTAAAAAATTAAGCCTTTTTTCAGTTATCATAAAAATTGGTGTAGGTAAATGCGCACTATATTTTTCAAGTGTGAATATTGAGTTTCTATTTATAAATAAAAAGTGAATTTTAGAATTTAAAAATAATTTTTATCAGTGAATCATTTGCTATTATCGACGAATTCGTTTGTACACCAAAACGCAGAAAAGACGTATATAGCTTTTTACAATAGAAGAAGGAGTAAAGTTAAACAAATCTTATTTACTAGGTCTCTTTATTTGTCTTCTTAGATAACATTTTTTAATAACAAGCTTAGCAAAAGATAAGATACGTTAACAGTTTAATTAATTAGTTTATTTATATGAGAAACACCATCTCATGCACAATCTCAAACACACTTCATGGGGGGGGGGGGAACGCGGTGGTAGAACTTTGTGCAAGCTCGTCTGGGTAGGTACCATCCACTCATCAGATATTCTACCGCAAAACAGCAGTAGTTTGTATTTTTGTGTTCCGGTTTGAAGGGTGAGTGAGCCAGTGTAATTACAGGCACAAGGGACATAACATGTTAGTTCCCAAGATTGGTGGCGCATTGGCGATGTCAGCGATGGTTAAAATTTCCTACAATGCCAATGTCTATCGGCGTTGGTGACCACCTACCACCAGGTGGCCCATATGCTCGTCCGCTTACCTACACAATAAAAAAAAAAAAATCATGTCAATTCATTGTCACTCTTGTCTATTTGTCATTACTTCTCTTGTGGTTGGAATAGTCAGTAAATATATATTTCATAATATCTTGGGACATTTTTCACACACGGTCATCTGATCCCAAACTAAGCAGAGCCCGTACTATGGAAACCAGACAACTGATATACTACATATACTACTTTTTCTTGTGTAAATACATACTTATATAGATAATTACAACCAGACTCAGGACAAACAGACATGCTCATGCACACAAATGTCTGTCCTGGGTGGGAATCGAACCCACGACCTGCGGCGCGAAAGGCAGGGTACCAATCACGCCAACCGGCTCGTCGTATATCACGTGATCAAAGACAGGCTTAACAAAGATGTTAGAAATCGTTTCGACTCGAGTCGAATGCATTTGTATTAGAATAATCTACGTGTAGCCAAAGAAACGAAAAGTTAAATTTGAAGGTTTTTGTAAAAAGAAAATGAAAAAAAAACGAAAAAGAAAATGAAAAAGAATTATTAACATATTCTTTCTTTACACATAATATACATACATAATATATTATGTCCATTTTATTTATTCCTACAACATTTATTAAGACATTTAACTCTGTTTTCTATAAAAAAAAAACATTATTACCTGTTTATCCTGAATAAACGTTTTCTCGTTCTTATTCCTAAAATATGTCAAACACGTATTTCATGTAAATCACTCATCATTCTATTACGGACTTTTAAGATCAAAACCAAAACATACCAAAACATTTAACTCTGCACAATTTCAAACACAAAACACTATATAAATAAAGGCAATAATCGCGTGTACACCGTATACCCTATATAGGAGAGACATGCAAATGCCGACGAAACCTGGTCTCTAAGCTACCAATAAACATTTTACGGCCTACAGTCGGGGAATTTATGGCGCCAAATAAAATATAAGACCTACTTGCAAATTTACTGCGCTTTGAGGAGCAAATTGAATACAAACAATAGATGCTACTCTCTTTAGACTATAGCGATAGATTCCACTGTGAGACATAAGCATAACTGACCGTGTGTTATAAGTACCTGTCAAAATTTATATATTGACAAATACCTTATATTTGTCAAGATGTATATTATAAACAAGCTATGCCCCGCGGTTTCACCCACGTTTAATTAATAAAAATATAATGTATATTAATAAGGCTAGACCCTTCCCCGTTAGAAGGGCTACACAAAACAAAAATATTTTTTACCAACCAACCTTGGGAACTAAGATGTTATGTCCCTACTGTCTGTAATTACACTGGCTCACTCACCCTTCAAACCGGAACACAACAGTATCAAGTACTGCTGTTTCGCAGTAGAATATTATCTGAGGAGTGGGTGGCACCTACCCATACGAACTTGCACAAAGCTCTATCACCAAGTAAAACTTTACTATTTTAACATGACACAATTTCGATGGACGTTTATTGGCAGCTTAGACCCAATTTCGACGGCATTTGCATATCTATTTTGAAAAATTAAGTTTAATAGTAACATCTTAATCGTAACAACAAAATATTAATAAACGGATCATATCGTAATAGGTATATTACAATATTTAGAAAATAATAATAAAAAATATCTAAGAATCTTGATCTTACACTTATTTTATTATCACTTTCTTTAAAAATAACACCTTTACTATTACGACAACGTCACGGAGACTGTATAACGTCTTATATATGTCCCACAGTTGCTAAAATTTCTTCTCATGATGATGGTGGGGTGAGAAAGGAAGGGTTAGGAATCGATTTGATCACGCTGTTCAATACGGGTAAACTTGGCAGAATTAACCCAACATGCGCACATTTCTTTAGCCGCCAAGTAAAACATGCACGAATGAAATAACGATAAGCACAAATTAAGCTCATGAAAAGTTTGAGCTCATTCAGGTCATTGACACGCAATAAATTACATATTATACATATACATAAATAAACACAATATACGAAGTAATAAAAATATAATATTCCAAACATATAATAGATTATACGGCATGTTAAAACAAAGTAAGTTAAGACAAGCATTGAACCGAGGCATCATAAATTTCGTGCTAGATTTTTCCCGCCTCGGTTATATTCAATCGGCAGAGGCGAGTATTTCATTTCATCCGTCTGTCGATAGCTCGTGAGTCATGACAATACCATGACGTAATTAAGCTTTTAAAAGTAAAAGATTTACATAGATATAGAATTAACTTGTCAATTAAAAATATTTAATTGAACAGCTAATACTTAGATCTAAAAAAAACGAAAACTAATTAGCCGATTATTTTATGCAATGAGTTAATTAGTAACAGTTTTTATTGTAAGACAAAAAAAAACTAAGTGACCATAAAGATATAATTATATAAAAAATTATAATTACAACTTCCACTGATAACTATAATTACACGAAATCCATTAAATTCTATTCTTAAGTTAAAAATCAATCAACTTAATGAATCATTATCATTAACTATCTATAAAGCATGATCAGCAAAAGTTACCCTTTACCTTTTCGAATCAAAAACGTACAAAAATAAAACTAGACAGACGAGGGCAAACATTACTCATTCAGATACGTAAAACATATTTCGACGTTAAACCATAAAAGACTTACATTGAAACAAAAAGGCAAAGATGCATTTATGTAAATGAAACAGCACAGATTGCAGTAAGAGAAACTAAGCGAAAGGGTCTACGTTCTTTTATTCAGAGCTACATAATTCGCTATTTGTACGGTGCATTCGGGCCGTTGTAGCTGAGCCATGAATAGAATTACCCGGCCACGAGCGGTTGGAACCCACCTTCCATTACCATAGTGAATGTCCAACGACTCTCCAACTTGGACGTATTTGTACGTAAATCGACTGAGCCGTCCGTCGCGTTAGACGCTCCGAATTTGAATTTTAAACTAAGCGTTTTCGTTCCGTTTTATGCAGAAGGTAAATTCTGAGAAAGGTTTTTACGCCAAGGATAATTTGGTTTTCGGCTGTGCTGTACAAACTCCTTCCCGGTCCTTAATTAAAAGCAGTCTCTTATTAACATCCTGGCCGCTCATTTTATAAATTTACTTGAATTACCTCGGATTTAAGCTTTATTGTAATTTTTTCTAATAAAAAATATTATATTTTTGATAAAGTTGGCTTAATTAAGGTATTATCATTTCTCGTACATTTAAGGTACGGTTTTTAAATATCAAATTTATGAATTCTCAGTTTAAAAATGTATTACAGCTTTGGCATGACATTTTTTATAAATAATAATTTAATCGATAAAAACAACTTACTTACTTTAGTAAGTGTAATTCGATTACTATTATATTTTATTTTACGATTTTCGCAAAAGATTTCTTAAAAGTTTACTTTCAGCAAAAGCCTTAAAAGTAAAATAAAGTGAAAGTCCCTAATTGTCACAGCTGGGTAAAGTGCTCCTTTCTTGAGGAAAATGTTGACCTTCCCCCGCGCCAGTCAACTGGGAAATGATGACTCACAACAGTTTATTTTAATAACTGATCATGAGCTAAATTATAATTATAATAAACAAAAATTAAGAACATGAAAGTGAGTGTTGTTTAATGCTTATAGTAACCAGTAAATATCCCTCTGCTAAGAAAAAGCCTCCTCTTCTTTTTTGAGGAGAAGGTTTGGAGTTCGTTATTTGGTTTAATCCACCACGCTGCTCCAATGGAGTAATACACATGTGGCAAATTTTAGTGAAATTAGACACATGTAAGTTTCTTCGCGATGTTTTCCTTCACCAAAAAGAGCGAGATGAATTACAAACACTAAAATTAGGCACATGAAAATTTAGGGAGGCTTGCTCGGGTTTGAGCCCACGATCATCGTTTAAGATTCACGCGTTCGAAAAATTAGGCCATCTAAACTTTTAATATTTTTATTATACTTGGCTAGATTTACTTCTAAGATTTCTGGTAAGGAATCATGTAGCGAATCGGTTCTTAAAGCCATACCTTTGACTTAAAATATCTATAAAATGTAATATTCAGAACAAGTTATCGATTCATCACTATCCGAGAGGTTAAGAATATTTTATAAAGTCAGTTCAAACAAAAAACAGCGCAGAGGAGGATTAATTACACTTGGCCGTAAAGAATTCAGCGCGAGCGTCTATTGGTTCAACTTTAACGCTCTAATTAGCCATTAAAACTTCTTTAGTAAAATTTCGAACTTTTCGTTTGAAATTTTTTTTTGTATCAAATCTAATTTTCGATATCGTTACGTGTAAATCGTTTTTTGTTTTAATGTTTCCGTTATAATTATAAAATTACTTTTGATACTCTATGAGAGTGTATGTTCGACATGATAAATTATATTAAGATTTTTTTTATTGTATAGAAAAGGCGTACGAGCGTAATATGGGCCACCTGATGGAAAGTGGTCACCAACGCCCATATACATTGGCGTTGTAAGAGATGTTAACCATCGCTTACGTCAACAATGCCCCACCAACCTTGGAAACGAAGATGATATTTCTGTAGTGCCTGTAATTACACTGGCTCACTCACCCTACAAACCGGAACATAACAATACCAGGTACTGCTGCTTTATGGTAGAATATCTGATGAGTGGTCTAACCTACCCAGACGAGCTTGCTCAAAGCAAATTTTTGAAATTATAATCTTTGTTATTATATACTTATTGACTTATTTTAATAACTTCATACATATATAACGTATAACGCAACAAAATCATGTATGGGATGATTTTACCATTACATACATTATTTTCTAGCTGCGTTCCTTTTGACAAAAGGCAATTTAACTATTTCATTTAATTTTATTGTTGCTATAAATTATATTTGGAACATAATAAAGAACAAAATCATTGGACCGTTTTCAAAAGCAATATACGTGCATTTTTCGGCTATGAAAGTAATAAAAAAAAAACACTCTATCAATGGACACTAAACCGATAGAGACCAAAGCGAGCGAACTGCATTCAATCCTCCCGCGAAATCTATTGAAGTAACGACACACATTAATCTCCCAGCGACATAGACACATGAACTTAAATTTTATTATATTCCCAAGACTATTGAAGTTTGTTTTGATCGAACCGTATTTTAGTAACGATCAAGACTGCTGATATTTTTATTGCATTTACCGATAGCTTTAACATATTAAGTGCTTATTTCCTTATTTATATTATTTTTTCTCCACAGACTTGTAACTTTTCTTTTTACACGACTGCCCATAAAGGGTACTTATTTATTTATTAGATAATCCAACAGTTTCGATACACAACTTTCTACTTAAAATAAAATATAACAATTACTAAAAACCAAAATAGGATTACACCGTTTGTTCTATAATATATAAATTTTTTTTACAAACTAGAAGACATATATCTTATGAGAATTTGCAAAAAATTAAGTTGAGAATCTAATTGAGTGAGAATTGTTGTGTGTGTGCGTGTGTGTATGTGCGTGTGTTTTAACTAACTGCATCTTTACTTTTAAGTGTTTTTTTAAAAGTTGTTTTTGACATGTTGAACAAATCTATTTCTGAGTATGACTCATTATATGTGTATGTTGGTGAGTACGTGATGCTGTCGTTATTTTGACTATTGAATTTGAAACAAGAGTGATAGCAGACATTTTGTTGTTATATCACCCCGGTGGAACGTCAAACGGACAGCCATATACCGTGGTTGGACGCCATCGACGGATCGCCGTTAATTTTAATCACGTTTGAATTATTCTTTAGTTTGGATTACAATATAAGATGGATTTACCTAATATCTCTACTGATACGCCTATAGGTAGAATTAAACTAGTATGTACCTGTATACGTAGTTATATATGGGAATTTCTTTATTCTACGATAACTTTTAGTTATTTATATAGTTTTGAATGTATAAGGTGTTGTGCATTTATATAAATTAATAAAAATCAAATGAGTGTCGCTTCTCAATTTATAGAAGATAAAAGACTAAAACATACAAGATTATTCCAAAAATTATGACGTACATACTTACTTTTCATTCTAGGAACAAGCATAAACTTACATAGGTTTACCTGATTACACGAGGTTAGTAACTCTTTTGTAGGACGCGTTTACGCTTTTACAATAGGATTCCAGAAAACGTTCCAAAATATTCAATTTTGAAATTCAAAAGAATGGTAAATGAACGTTTGCGTGCTTAATAATATTACTAAAACAATGAAACGATTGCCTTCGGGGCCATTTCAAATGAAAAATGTAGCTTTATTATTGAATGAAAACTGTAAAATTGTTAAATTTGAAATAAAAAAATATACCGCTGAGTTTCTTTCGCTCGTTGTTCTCAAGTATGAAGTAAAATTATATTGTAATTTAAAAATAAATATAGGTAAGGTAGAATCAGAATTAAATTAGCTAGTATTTTTAATAAAAAAGACTAAAATGTGTTAATTATTTAACTGTGATGAAAAGTAAAGAATTAACATATATTTCGCAACAAAAACAACCTATCTTATTTATGATCTTAGTGTAATCAAAGACAAAATCGTATCTTTATATTCATAATGTTATTGTTGCATTTGATAGCTATTTTACACTTCAATAGATTATGTAATATTTTTCAGATTTCTAAAAATATTTGAAGCATTGAAAGCCCACAAAGGAGAATGATTCTCAGCCTATAACTCAGAAACTATCGTGCTGAACGGTGAAATGAAATACGCGTTCACCTCTGCGCGTTCGGAAATAATCGCAGGTACGAAAAATCTAACGCAGAATTTATGACAGTTTGTTTATTTTCAAGTACAAGAAGACGTATTGTTTAATAAAATATTTTATACATGTCATATTTATGCTTAGACCTCGAATTAAATAGCAAATCCAATCAGAGTGAAATACGTTATTTTTATTGAATGAACTTATTGTTTTAATAATATACTATTGTTATTTAAATTTACTTCTACAAGTTCTAAAAAGCCGAGCCGAAATGGCCCAATAGTAAGAACGCGTGAATCATAACCGATGATTGTGGGTTCAATCCCGGGGCAAGCATCACTGAATGTCATGTGCTTAATTTGTTATTATAATTCATCTCGTGCTTGACGGTGAAAGATAACATCGTAAGGAAGTTCATTGGAGCAGCGTGGAGAAGAAAAGAGGAAAAGAGGCCTTAGCCCAGCAGTGGAACATTCACAGGCTGTTACTTGATACGAAATATTAAGTAACTCAATAGTTACGAGTATTATTTGAAAAAAATTAGTTACAGTACATTCATTGTGCGTGCATTAATACCGTTTATGGACGGTACCTAAGTACGCCGTGGTAGAGAAACCAGACGGTGGTCAGGGAGACTGGTTGAGAAACCGGCGGAATATCCAAGTCGGATCTAGCAGCACCACATTCTGCTTACAAGCGAGGTTGACTCGGATTTAATCGTTTGCAATTACAACGATTATTATTATTATTATTTGGATCGAACATTAAAGAGAACGAAAATTAAAATTATACTTACACAAATATTATAGTTTAACATAAGGGCTCGTTCAAATTATACATTATTAATAAATGATTGCTATCTTTTTTTTCTTTTATAATTTTTGTAACAAGATTACAATCTATTCATACCATAAATTAATTAAATGAATCTTTAAATAAAACAAGACCAACTTTAAATATATAAATATATCAATATAAACATTTACAGCATTTTCTTACAAGCAAAGAAACAAATGCGGCCATTAAGGACTGCCCTAAGGTAGCCTATTAATCTAAAACGACCCTTTAGATTATAGTGTGTATAAACATTTTTCGCTACTATGGAAAAATCAGATATGATATATTCCCGTATTTAACATACAATGCTGCATCACTAAGATCTCAGTGCTAAAGTTTATATATACAGCCAGCAATGTATACCTTAAAAATGATTATCCTTTATATTGTCTGTGAATAGAAGCTATCGCGCAGGGGGAGTCAATTTATAGATCGAATGAACTTTGCCAGGAAAATATATTGTTTCTGAACTTTTACAAATAGGTTTTCTATTTTTATTGAAATGATGAATCTATAAAAAATGATATCGGTAATTGTAATAAAACGATTTATCTGCCAATTAACCTGTTACGAGCGTTTTAGAGTACATGTACGTAAAAGAAATTACACACCGGTAGAATAAAATATTTCTATGACTGTTTTTTATTTGTCTTCCAAACTATATTACCATCTCTATGTTCTGTCTTTTAAACATTAGTTGTTTGTTGAAAGCAAAGAATGACTAAGAAGGTAACTGTGAACCACTTGTATCAACCAAACCATATCAGGACAGCATGATCGGTGAGGAGAGGAGTTTTTGCCCAGCAGTGGATTTACAAGCTGTTACATTTTATTTTGCTTGTAAATTAATGTTTTCCAGTGTTACTAATTTAAATTTAAACTTCATTTATATTTTGTGGTAACTATATTTACATATTTTTAAAAATGTGAAAAAAAAAACAAAAAATTGATTATGATTATTTCGATGTTTTTTACGTACGCATCACATTAAATGTATCACTTACTTTCAAATGTGATATGTTCTAAAATACATATACCTACAAACTCAATTTTTTTTTCTGCTTATCGCCGTCCACTGCTGGACGAAAGCCTCCCCCAAAGAACACCAACTATCCCGATCTTGGGCAGCCCGCATCCATTTATAGAATATATATCTTGGTGCCTAGTACGAGTTTTTTACTTATTCCAAAGCGTCAACGTTAACTGCTGTTTGTATGGAATTCCGATTATTTTCACTAGACAGCGCTCTTTGCATTCCGTATCAATCGCAGTTAACGTCAACGCTATCAAATAAAGAAAAAAACTCACTAGGCACACAGATAATGTGTATAAATGTCAAAATTTCGTCTTCCAATTTCAAAATATTACATCGATATAATCATGTTTATTATTCTTCTCTCATTTGTCAAGATAGCTTGTTACATATATTTTGGTGTTCGAAATCTATCTATATCGTATTTAGAAACTAATCTATTCCTTTGTACCATTCCATCTTTGAAATATTTTGTTCTCTCAGTTTAATTAAAAAGGATCGACGTTAATCTCAAGAGCCTGCGGAAATTGATTCCGCAAGTTTGCGTTATTGGGAATTCTTAAATAGCTCCTATTCTATATTTTATTTCATATTTATCGAAATTTAATACGTTATCATCTACAATTTTTTTATTATTTTTGTTTTTAAATTCAGAAAGGTAAAACAATACTACCTTCGTCCATAGAAACTGGGTTCGTGAGGAATTAACACCAGTTCTTACTCAAACTATAATAGGATCTGCATTTAATCTGTTAGTATTATATAATTATATTCTTTGAAAATTATTTTAATAGTAAGTCTCCAAGTAAAATTACTATCGCAACCGAGCGTTTCTATAAAAATGCTAAATTGACAAATTATAAAGAAAACGTTGCTTCATTTTTTTTTTGTTCTCTTCGAATCTGAGGTTGCAAATTTTCGAAGCGAAGATAGATCGATAATTTAACAAACCTAGTTAAGAAAGCATAATTTTATTAAATAGGTAATCTATTAAAAGACTAAATCAGTTATTGTGGATTCTGTATTGTTAGAAGAGCAGCTTTATAACCTGTTCTCTTTATTAAAAACATTCCGTTTTCATTAAACTTAAACAGCAGTATTTGAATTTACTTAATTCTGACAAAAATATGTTAAATGTATTTTTTTTAAGTGTTTATAGATAGTTGATAGACAGATATACTACAACTTGATCTAAATCAATAATAACTTTTGATTTACAGTTGTAGTGAAGTTTTGGAGAATAATCCACCATGGTGTCCCAATGCGAACATGCGTGGTCACATGTCCGAGCTCGACATGAATAAAAAGAATAAAAAATTGGAGTACATACAAAGTTATTAATTATTTTTTCAATTGAAAATAAAAAAAATTGATCATTGGACGTAAAATCCAGATTGTTCTACACTAAAGTACAAACGACCATACTTATGCAAAAACTAGCCCAGACTCAAGAGCGGGCACTTAGCGCTAAGAAGTGCTATTAACAATGTTAAATTACGTCTATTTCACACTTTCCGAGACATTTAAAGAGCTTGTATAAATGAGAAGTGAAGTTTTGTCTGTATTTCAACTTATTTATGTACATGTACATAAGTAATTTGTCGTTTTTCTACTAATTTTGAAACCATTGTTTTTTTTTTTCAAAACTAACACCAAATTTAATAGTATTAAAATAGTTTTTTTTATTGTGAATTGTAATAAATTTAAATTAAATGTGTGAAAATTGGAGTGTGAGTACACTCCCAAAACCTATTATTATTCGAAAATTGAAACAATATGACAAAAATCTTGTAAACAAAGAATATTTGCGTCGTTTACCCAAATCAGCATTTTCCACAGTGGTATCAACCCTTAACTTGTTTCCTGACATGAGACGAGGCAAACATGTCACCGCATGTGACATTTCACAGAAAGTTCAACCCTTTTGAGAATTGTCATCAATTCACCAATCAGGGTCCTGATAAGATGTTGTTTTAGCTGGTATTGCTATTTTTAAATTATTCTTTGCTGTATTGTGCCCTTAATTAGCTGTAAACATAAAATATTTATCTTTTAAATTTTGTTTTACTATTTTTTTTTAATTCACGATTAAAATTAAAATTAAATAAGCTCCAAAACCTTCTCCTCACAAAGAGGAGAAGAGGCCTTAGCCCAGCAGTGGGACATTCACAGGCTGTTACTATTTTTTTTTGGTACGCAGTACAGTTCAGCACAGTAACAGCCTGTTAATGTCCCACTGCTGGGCTAAGGCATCTCCTCATCTTTTGAGGAGAAGATTTAAAGCTTATTCCACCATGCTGCTCAAATGCGGGTTGGTGGAATACACAGGTGACAGAATTTCAGTGAAATTTAACACATGCAGGCTTCCTCACGATGTTTTCCATCACCGTCAAGCGCGAGGTGAATTATAATCACAAATCAAGCACATCAAATTCAGTGGTGCCTGCCCGCGATAAGATTCACCACTCCACAGGACCATCGGGTGGGCTGCGGAGTCACAGGAACGCAAAGATAAATAACTAAAAGTCATTACATAACAATTACATAACAATCATTAGTTTTGTAACACGTTTCTTCATTTTCATTCAAATCTTTGCATAATTTGCATAAATATAAAATAAAAAGACATATTTCTGTTAAAGTGAATTATTAGAAAGTAAAGTTAAACTTGACGAATATAGCATTTTCTAAACTTTGCGATAAATTTACTACCGAGTCGTAACAATAATCTCAAAGATATATATCGCACAAAGCGAACAGTGCTGCTGGCAATTCACGTTATAACAAAACGTTTCGTTGATAAAAATTCTTTTTTGTTTAGTCCAAGATAAATGAGACGAAACTATGAAACTGTCACCGCAAAAGGTTACACCTTTAAAACTACATAAAGGTTGGGAGAGGTCGTAATTCCGAACATTTTTCAACAAAACTGAAAGGCTGACCGTTGATGGACGGCGTGTACTGCGTGATTGATGCACCTTTGTCCTCGCCCGGACAAGTCCTGAACTAATAAACCGTGGAACATGAATATTCTTCGGTAGTTTTTGTTCGAATAGCCGCTTCGGTGAACAACCAATTTTTATCAATGGACTTTTGTAAGAATAAAAGTCAACGTGATACTGCAATACAATTATATATTCAAAATTCAAAATACTTTATTCAATATTGAAGTATTATGATGGCGAACGGGATATACCCGTTAGTCATATCCAATCTATAATTCACTCACTGTGTATAAATTATTAGTAAAATTAAATTAAACTAGAAAATACATTATTCCTTTTATAACATATGGCGAAAATTCTGTAGAAGTATTTATGGTTAATATATTGACTGTGTGAAGGAATGCGTGCGGCGTGACGTCATTAAAACTTTAATTGTGCGGGCCGTGGAGCGCTTGATTGACAGCCTCTGGCGCTCGCACGTACAGTTCCCTGGTTCATTGTGGTTTATACCCTAACTTTGTAGTTACATTAAAAACCGAAATTGTTTTTGATTCACGTCGATTGAAGGCTACTGTTAATGTTTCTAATAACAATATCGTGGATGTCTGATCTTTAATGCAAATGTCAAAATCATTAATGGCTTGATGCTGACTAACTTTTTTGGAGCACTATTAAAAAAAAAAAATTGGTTGCCTGTAAAGTCGGTATACGGGCGAAAGTTTTACGTGACAACGACTTTGAGTGGTAAAATAATTTTAATGTGAATATTCATTCGTATAGTAGGAAGAAGACGCGTGCCTTTCATTTTTTATGTCTGTCTCTCTCGCTCTTAGGCGGGCTAACCATGCCCGAGTGGAAGGGACGCGTGCCTCTCACTCGCTCTCATTGTGAGCGCATAGCGTGAGCGGAGCGTAACGCAGTTTCTTGAAGTGTCACCCGGCAAACCAATTTATAAGACGTTGTCACGTCAATATATATATGAAGAAAAACATATAATATGTGCCAACTTAGAGCGTTCGGTCAATAAAAGTTATAATACGTTATTCTTAAATAGACGTAGATAATGATTAGATAATAGATATAGACAGTTTTTAAGTCCGTTTGAGTATGTACTATAGAAGTTATAATAATTACTATAATACTTCCCCTTTTAAATTTATTCAGTTTGTATCCAGGAGCTTCGAAAGTTATTTGATACATTTACGGCCGAATACTGAAACGTCATTCAAATATGATTGGGACTTAATTATTTGGAACGTCATTAATTTCAAAATTTCGCATACTAAATTTTGAAATTAATGACGTTCCAAATAATTAAGTCCCACTTCATTTTGAACGACGTTTCAGTATTCGGCCGTTACGGTATTATATCTGTAAGAAGTTAAAAATGATATAATTAAGGCGCTTAAATATTTATTTTATTACACTACAATACACAGTCATAATATTAGTCATCATTACAATCGATCCTTTAACTTTGACTTTCGTATACCTTTGAGAAATTGACGCGTTATTACCGTGAAATATATCAAAAAAAAAGTCTCGTCAACTATCACACAAATAAGTGGGTATTGAATATAATCCTCCAAAAATACGTTTTCCTCGGATTCCAAAAAGATTTATACGAAGAAAACTTCGTGATCGTAAATATAAGGGTATACATATACAAAGAAAGGCTGCTGAAGTTTTAATGAAGGCATTCTCAAACATCTGTCCGTCTAAACTAATATTATCATACTAACCTTACTATTATTATAAACGAGAGAATTTGTACCTTTGCAATACTTGATCATACTCGTACAGTTGGACCAATCGCAATTTATAATAGTAATCATATTTTTATTGCATAGGTATAGATGTTAACCATCGCTTACATCGCCAATGCGCTACCAACCTTGAGAACTAAGATGTTAATTCTCTTGTGCCTGTAATTACACTGGCTCACTCGCCCTTCAAACCGGAACACAACAATAGCAAGTACAGCTGTGTTGATGCAGAACATCTGATGAGTGGGTAGTACCTACCCAGACGAGCTTGCATAAAACTACCATATAATTATAATAAAATGCAAGATAAAAATATGATATTTTAATTGCGTATCAATAACAATTTTTCATTAAAAAACGTTAAAGCTTATGATCGAGGAATAAACTGAACGTACAACGGTTCTCCAGGAATATACCACACCGTCCGGCTGTCAATCTTCACATCAGATGGCTTGGGGCTGTTAGGATATGGCGCCATCTTGTATTTAAGGAAAATTGACGACATAGCCATTCTTACTGATAACAAAGCAAACCTCTTTCCTGAAATAAAACGAAATATTGCTTTAAAAAACTCTAATGAAATTAAATTATAATGATAGTGAACAAACCAAATAGGTATTCCAATTAACTAACCGATGCAAAATCTGGGGCCCTCTCCAAATGGTAAATAAGAGAAGGGTTCAATCATGTTTCTGTTTTCTGGTAGAAATCTATCAGGATCAAATTCGTCAGGATTGGGAAAGTATTTAGGGTCGAAGTGCATTCCAGCGCAGTTGATATACACAGTGGTACCAGCTTCTATCGTTAGCTTATCATCTATTCTGTAGTCTTTCTCAGCGATTCTATCGAGCCAGCTCATCGGTGCATATTTTCGAACAGCCTCTGTAATATTTTATTTAATAAATACTAGAATACTTTTGAGCTGTTAATTTTATTTCAGATTTAACATCGAGATAGGATAAAAAGAACACAGTAATCTGCACCAAAGATTTAGTTCTAAAACAGAGCACTGTTTTTTTTATGCTGAATATATTTTGAAGGTTTATCTTTTGCTATTAAGACAATTAGTTCATAGATTGATATGCTAGTAGTAACATGCAAGCACAATACAGAAACATTTATATTAAAATTAAACTTACACCAAAGACAAGGAGAACACATCAATGGCAATACAAACACAAAGAAACATCAAACCGCACTAAAATAGCGTGGAGGAATAAGCTCCAAGCTTCAAAGAAGATTGTATTTTTATTATGATATATTTTTAATTGAATTATTTATTATTGTAATCGCGCCTTTAACCTTTAAAAGTAATCAGTTGAAATCAGCCTGGAGGACGACTGATTTCGACCACGGTGGTCAATCTCAAGAGTGATTAGCCAACTGCGTAGAAGATATTATAGTGCACAAGTGTGTGCGCGAACACAGGTGCAATCTCTATTCCCTAGCTCTCATAATCCGATGGGATGACTATCCGACACGACCGAAAATAATTTAGGCGCAGGACCAACGGCTTAACGTGCTTTCCGAGATACGGGAGTGTACATACTTCCAACTTCCAGACTCCGTGCTGATACAGAGAATTTTCTTACAGAAAATCCAAAAACTTTTTATTGGGCCGACCTGGGGTTCGAACCTGAGACCACCAAGTCTGTGGCCTTATATCTAGTTAGTAGACCAACGAGCCAGTTATTATATGCACCTTTAATAACACAGTTGAGATATGTTAATTCTGCAAGGACTTCCATATCGAAATCCGCACTTCCGTGACGTTGGATGGCTTCTGTGAGTTCTTGATATAGTTTTTCCTGCAATCATTATAAATAATATATTACTATACATTAGAATATACATAGTATAGTATTAAAAACCTCGAAATTAATGAAATAATTATTATTCATACCTGTACATCCGGGTTATGAGCCAGTTCATAAGTAATGTATGTCATGAGATTTCCTGATGTGTCATACCCGCCCTGTAGCATGATAGCTGCCTGCGCGATTATCAGATCATCTGAGTAAACTAAAAATATTTAACAGAACGTTAAATTTAATTTATTTTAGTTTTTATTGTCATTCATATTAAAACGTTTTTTTTTATATAAAATGTATTTCAAGGCATCTTACATTTATTTTCTTTTTGAATCCTTATCAATATATCAAGTAAGTCTCTATTTTCTCCTTCTGTCCAATTTTTCTCTCGCTGCATAGCAGCTTCGTGAAATATTTTTTTGAAATACGCAACTGAAGATTTCGGGAAAAATTTAAATCTAAAAAACAATGTTTTTAAGAGCAAAAGGTTAGTGTAAATACATTATTGATTTATTTTACGATAAAATTTATTTAATCAAAAAAGAGACGATACGATAATGATAATTTTTACAAAAAATGTAGCCAGCGCCGTTCACAAATAGAAAAAAAGAAACCTACACCATCTACATTAAATGAAAACGATAAAAACATAGCTTAACTTTAAAATTTATAAAATTTGTTTACAAATATAACCTACCTAAAGAAGTCAACCACTTCCGGTAAAAAAAATATGCTACACCAAGATATACTTCTATAGAGACTGTATGTCGACCACTCATTCGTTATATCCCTCAAAGGTCCACCTTTTGTGAGTGTCGCGTCGCTTTTAACGCCGAATGCAGAAGTACCAATTATATCTGTCGAATAGTCTACAAACATTTTCTAAAAAGAAATAGTTATGAAATATTTCCACATTACCATTTAATAACAATTACGAAATATGTATGTTGTTTACGGACAGAAGTATATTTTACCACTTAAGTTTATATCATATACATGCAATAGTATATAAACAAACTGGTCAGCAATTCAGCATTAAACAATATCAATGAAGATTATTAAGGGCAATTTCATTCCTAATATTTTAGTAAATATATAGGCTTATAATAATATTTAATTGGTTTGCATAAAAAGCTAGTACAAAATATACATAATAGTATACCAGACTAATGTTTTTTTTCATTTTGCACAAGTGAGAAATAAAATGTCGCTAAGCAACCTTTTATCTCATCTGATGGAACTGACTACCACCGACCATGGCTACCTGTAATACCGGAGGAATTGCAGGTGCGTTGCCAGCCTTTATGGAATGAGTAGGATCTTTTCTTGAATGGTATGTATGACATATTATTCCGGAAATGTCACCGGCGAAAGTTGGTTCTACAGAGTCGTTGTTACTAACTACAAGTACGTACCTTAAGATTAATTTTAATATTGCGATCATTATGAATCCTCTGAGCCAATTCCTTTGATTTGCTTCGAACGTAGCCTTGGAAAGATTTAAGTTTAGCCGCCGAGAACACGGTGCTGAGTTGTTTTCGCAGAGGCGTCCAGATTGGATCCTACAAAATATAAATAAAAATTTTAACAAAACAAAAACCGACTTATAGAAGAATATCAAATTATAGAAGAATACGCAATTATTTTTTTTACTTTTTAGTGCATATTAATTTGTTTTTCTTATGAAGTCGGTTTTTGTTTTGTTAAAATTTTTATTTATTTTTCGATTTTTAGTGAATCTGAAGTACACTCACTAATTTGTAGAATATGGGTAGACCTACTAAACGTGCAGTTCATATGAGACAGCGCCATTTATATTATTATTTAAATATATTAATCTAAAACAGTGAAACGTAAAGAAAAATGCATTTTGGTACTTACTTAATAAATATTAGTTAAAATGGTTAAATGTATGAATATAAATTAACATGTTTTGATTAAATAGATTTAGTTGGTGGGGTAATTTAGTTGGGCAGCCATGACATAATCAAATAGTTATTTCTAGTAATAATTAAATAAACTGTATGTTTATAGATGTTGTGTTATACCATTCTTCACCGTAAAATATGACGGAATGTCTGTATATTAAAAAAAGGGGAAGTATCTATATTATCCTAAATAATATTATAAATGCGAAAGTAAGCTTGTTTGTGACGCTTTCACGCCTAAACCACTAAGCCGATTTAAAAAATTCTTTCACCAATGGAAAGCTACATTATCAAGGAGTAATATAGGCTACATTTTGTCCCCATATTCCCACGGGAACAGGAACTACGCGGGTGAAACCGCGGGAAAAACACTAGTAATCAATATATAAATATACATAAATATAACATGTATATAAGAGTACTTATACGATTCTATAAATATATATATGTATAATTTTCAAAATTGGTCTCAAGTTTTAGGAGATGTTCAAATATGTTTCAATTACAAACATATACATATATACTAATGCTTACATGCATAACTCATATTATAAAGAGGAAAGATTTGATTTTTGTTTGATTTTTTATTACGATTTAAATCAAAAACTACTCGACCGATTTTAAAAATTCTTTCACCCTTAGAAAGCTACGTCTTTACCGAGTAATATAAGCTTTATTATATTTTCAAAAACTTATAGATCCCTACTTAAAATGGAGCAATGTAACCCAACGTATCAAACTGTTGCCTATAAAAGTTATTATTTCGCGTGCGCTGCGAAAACTATTGACGGTATATAAAGAAGTGTTTTTTACAATAGTACTATAATTACTTGATCATAACGATGTTATGGTAGGTGAATGATAAATCTAGATAGCCTATAAAAGATTCGGCCGTGTATCGTTAATTTGCTACTAAGAATTGAAGATTTCCGTTACTTTGTCATGGATCCTATAATCAGAATCTAACCAAACTATCATCAAACGACCCTTGAAGTATACTCTTTCTAATAAAAAAAAATCATCGAAATCGGTTGGCGTGATATTGAGTTATTCGTCCATTTGTCGCGCACATACCTCATGCAAATTTACGACTTATAATAAAAAAAAAAAAAAAAAAAAAAAAAAAAAAAAAAAAAAAAAAAAAAAAAAACATACAGACGAATTGATAACCTCCTCCTTTTTTTGAAGTCGGTTAAAAATTAAAGAAAAACTAAATATGTTTTACAATTTCAAGTTTTAGTTTATTAAATCGAAATGTTATTTTTTTTTTATTGCATGCATTATGCTCGTCCGCCCAGAACGAGCATATGGTATGGGCCACCTGATGGTAAGTTATCACCAACGCCCACAGACATTGGCATTGTAAGAGAAGTTAACCATCGCTTACTTCACCAATGCGCCACCAACCTTGAGAACTAAGACGTTTTGTCCCTTGTGCCTGTAATTACACTGGCTCACTCACCCTTCAAAGCGGAACACAACAATAGCAAGTACTGCTGTTTTGCGGTAGAATATCTGATTAGTGGGTGGTACTACCTAGACGAGCTTGCACAAAGCCCTACCATCAAGTGAATCTGCATCAAATATTCATTTAATTAAAAAAAATGTTAGATTAATTATTTTCTAGATGTTGTAACTTACATTAGTGGTAAATAAAGTATGTCTCCCAATCGGATCTGTGTATCCGCCACTCAGGGTGCGGTTCCTGAAGTTATCGAAATCCTTGACGAGGATATTGCGAGCGATGTCTGGTGAGTTGACGACGAGAGCTGGTTTCCAAAATATCCAAATTCCTATGTATGGATACTTGAATTGTTCATATATACGACGCAACCAAATACCCTAAAATTTTAGAACACTTTTTTATTTAATATTTAAGATAGTGAGTAGGAGGGCTGATTTATTTATAAAAAATCGGAATTATGATTCAACTTATTAATTCAATTTTCAATTATTAATAATTTGAGGAAGGTATTCTCAATTTTTATTTGTATATACTAATTGAAGTTATGTGAGCAATTCTTATGAGAATAAAATGGTAAAGATACAGGAACTAATAATGCGTTAGCATTTAAATAAAATACAAATTTACAATATAGAAATAAACTTACAATGTTCTCTCTTTGCAGGAAGGTAAAATTGCCCAGTATTGGCACTGGCGGCATATGAGTTACTCCGCGATCTGCCCAATACCTCTTGATCTTAAGCCAACGCATATATAGCCAAACTACTAAACATGCAATTACACCAAAAAACGAATGAAGATACATTTTGAATCTGAAAAAAATATGATTAATAAATGTCAACAAAATTGTCTTGAGACTCTTCTCAAGGCAATTTTGTATGTATATAAATGATGATGGCTCTATAAAGGCCACTTGATGTTAAACGGACCATGTGATGGTAAGATGTAAGAAATGTAACCTATTTTATATGCCGTACATCGCCAATGTGCCACCAACCTTGGAAACTAAGATGTTCTATATCTTGAGCTCTTAGTAACACTGGATCACTCACCCTTCAATCCGAAACACTACAATACTAAATATTGCTGTTTGCCGACAGAAAATCTTTTAAGTGGGTGGTAGCAACCTAATATGGATACCCAAATAACCCAAATATGGATGAAGGTGGGCTTGCATAAAGCTCTACCACCAAATAAATTACAATCACATATAACTATCCACATGGTCGCGCGAATTGATAAATATTGTTATACGTTTAAACGCCAGGGTTAAAGCAACACGCTTTATCTATCTCTTAAGTTCAAGTACATATATATATATATATATATATATATATATATATATATATATACACATATATATAAGTATATTGATCGATTATATTGTAAGCACATATGATTGACATTGTTAAATGAGTGTATTTTAAGTTAAATTAAGCCATTTAATCATTGTTATATAATGCACTAGCGATTTACTCGTGGCTTTATCAAAACTAATAAGAAATTTTAATTAAGGTCTATGTCTATTAAGATATATGTCTTCTTATACGAAAAATGACGAAACCGCGATACAAAGATTCAACCCCATATTTCACCTTATGGGGGTAGTTTTTAAAAACCCTGAATTACATATTTATTTATTTCCAATCAGTCTTGTATATAAAATTTCATATTTCTAACTTAAAAAAATGCCGGACTTCCATACAAACTTTCAACCCCTATTTCAACCCCTTAGGGGTAGAAATTACAAAGTGTATACGTAACAGAATATCAATGAATCTTCGTTTTTTATAAGATGGATATGATGAAAATGGATTATATCACTGCGTCGTTGCTTTAGTGGCTAGAGATAAGATCGCAGACCCGGTGGTCCTGGGTTCAATTCCCAAGTCTGGCCAGTAAAAAGTTATTGGGTTTTTCTGTCAGAAAATTCTCATGGAGTCTGAAAGTTGGAAGTGTGTACACTACAATACCTCAGACTGACCGTCGTAGCCGAAATCGATCAGGACGACGTTATAATTATATGATGAAAACAAAATAAAGTAATTGCTTGCCCCGTTGGTCTACTGACTAGTAGCGCAGATCCAGCAGATGTAAGGTCCACCCACTCATCAGATTTTCTATCGCAAAACAGCAGTACTTTGTATTGTTGTGTTCCGGATCGAAGGGTAAGTGAGTGAGCCAGTGAAATTACAGGTACAAGAGACATAACATCTTAGTTGGATGTAAGCGAGGTTAACATATCTTGCAATGCCATTGTCTATGGGCGTTGGTGACCACTTACCATCAGGTGGTCCATATGCTCGTACGCCTACCTATATGAAAAAAACAACACTTTGCATTCCGGGTTGCACTCCGGGAATGCCGGTAAGAGTGAAAACTTGGATATTCGTTGTGCATTTTTGATATTTTGGAATAGTTAGGGAATTTGCACGAAATGCTTTAATTATCAGTATAAAAGTACTATAATTTATGTGGTAAAATACAATATTAATTTATTGCGATATGGTACACAAACATGAAAATTTATATTACATTAAAAATTTAACACTTCAGAATGTGTCTTACGAATTTTCCATCAGGGTCACGTGACCCGACGCGAGTTTCACATTTTTTACCCATCACAAAAAAGTGCACAACGCCGCTAATGGCGGTTTCACTTTACTAAATTAACATGTATAATATATATTTTTTTCTGAATTTGAACCAGCAATCATTACAATAAACCTCATTTCGCAAAAGTTTAGTATCGATGGCCGTAAATCATGTGAAATTAAATTTATTTTAAATTAACAATAGCAATGATTAAATCACAACAATAATACGTTCATCAGGTACGTAGTTTCATCAACACAGCATTTGGGGAGCTTCAGCAACAAACAATACCTGAATTAGTTAGCTTATATAACTCTCGAATAATTGTTCAATCAATGTAATGTTTTAAGATACAATCACTTGAATTACCTGAAAATATATTCGATAATTGAAGATTTTGATATTGAAACTGATCCGCACTACCACTAAAGACACGATCTAAAATACAACTGATATTAATATCTTGAGAATATTTCTATTATATTTCTCCCACGAAACTTGACCTTACTTTATATTAGCATCAAAAATGAATTCTTATCGAATCACAACAATTTAAACATTTTAAGAGATAGAGATTGATCTTTGACATTAGAACAATATATTTTATATTCAGGAATAATTAGTTTACTATGTTTTTACCGTTTATGTTCTTCTCGGAAAAATCGAATAAGAATTCAGTACTGTAAGATGCTCCAAAACTGATTCAATGAACGTAGTCACTGAAGATGAGAATCGAAAACGATGTTAAAAATATTGTGGTCGGGGCATCCCCGTCAGGCGACATTTTTTCGGCTCAAACCATGATTATGAAGCATTGCTCAAAATGCAGATTTTAATTGACTATATTACTGTATTTTTGTCACACCGAAAAAGTAATTTTGAATCGATCTCTTAAATTTGAACGCATCGCAGTTTGTAGCATTTCTTAGGCACAGTATGAATGCAATTTCGTTACTCACGTGACCTTAGGCCACTGACATCGCTCTACTGTAAGCCGAATAAAAGAACTAGTCCATTGAAATGTTACATTTTTTAGGCCTTACCTTGCGTTTTTTAGAGGACGTAATTTTATTTTTTTAATGTGTTGGGGGGGTCAGTATGAAGCTAAAACCAAGTTTGTGGGGTCGCCACCCTTGTCCCACGGCCGCCATTTAGAAAATAGGGGTTGAAATGATTTTTACGATATATCTCTTAAACTATTTATCTGATAAAAAAAAATTTTAAACATTTTTTGTTGCAAATTAAATTCTCTACAACTTTGATCCAGTAACTTTTTGTCGTAGAGCTATAAATAAAAAAGTATAACTTTTTTATATGTTATATGTAAGAATACTGAAAAATAGTACTCACTTCGGAGCGCTGAAAACCTTAGCTATTGACTTAATGAAAAAAATGTTGCTTATAAAAGTTGTTCCTCAAAAAACGATCTACAAAAAATGGTCTGATATATTTTTTTCGTAAAATGATAAAAAAAGAGCTATATCGAAAAATATAATTTTTTTCTTGAATTTCTGAACATTTTCGCTTATAACTTTATTTGTAATGACCAAACGACCTCGCAGGACTAGATAGCTAATCACGTAAGCAACAATTTTTGTGCTACGACTTCGGACATAACTCAATACATAAAAAAAATGATTTTGCAAGTATTTGTCGTACTGTCGTGACATTTGTAGGTCTATATTTTATTCATAAACGAAAGGACGACGCGACGCGTCGATCTTTGCGTTGCGCGTAGACTTATAAATGTTCAAACGGGAAATTAAATAAATACTTATTTTTGTATGAAAATAAGATGCAACATATTATCAAAAGTCGTAGAACAAAAGTTGTATACTTAATTGCCCTGTATACTTAATTGCTATAAGTTATTTTAATAATAACAAATGTATGCAATAAATGCAAAGTCATCTTCTGTGATCGGTGTGTGCATCAAACACGTATGCATCTGCTTGCTTGTTACAAATGAAGTATACACATTGATTAAGATTATAAATATTAAAATTAAAAATTAATATGAAAAACTACGGGATAGATTTCAATGAAATTTTCTAAATTATATTTCTTAAACATTTGGCCCTTACCAAATAAAAAAATATTGCGATATCTTCATTAAATAAAAAGTTATAATAGTTTCAAGAAACAACGATTTGTATATGCACTGCGTGTTCAGTGATGTATGTTTAAACAAAGTATATTTTTGCTTGCGATGTTTTTGATGTTTTTTAATTCGTAAATTTCTCTAATTTAATTTTGTTACTCTCTAATTATACTTTGTTAATATATCAAGCAACGCGGACGAAGTCCCGGGTATCAGCTAGTAAATATAATATGAAACTTGCAAATATAATTATTTTTTGGGTGAATTTACTAATAACTTATTTTAATAAGCTTTAATATTACTTTTTTTAAACCATTACTATTATTCCTATTTACAAACAAGTGTAATAAAATCCCAAGGGACATCAGCCTCGAACCTGTGACTTACATCGCTGGGCAGTCCATTTCAAAGCACTAGATTGACGCTCCTATACTTATGTAAACAATAGGAATATTCGCTAAGGATACACGTGATTTGTTGAATTACAGACTTTACAGATTGTCAATCTGTTAAAAATACTCGATATATGGTCACCACTGCCCATAGACATTGGCATTGAAATAAATGATATCCATCACTTACATCGCCAATGCGCCATAAACCTTGGGTACTAATATGTTATGTCCCTTGTGCCTTTATAATTACTGGCCCACTCACCCTTCAAACCGGAACACAACGATACCAACTACTGCCATTTCGAAGGAGAACATCTGATAAGTGGGTTGCATATAGCCCAGCCCTATAACCAATTTAGTTGAATAACGAAAACAAAGTCAAATCTTATGTCAAATATTTATTTAAATATTGCTATATATTGTTCGCTTATTTTCTTGGAATAAATTCAACGTTCAATGTTTCTCCTGGCACTAAAAATAACCCACGGACATCCATCTTAATGTCTGCAGGCTTAGGCATGTTCGGGCAAGGTTTGATTTTGTAATTAAGTAGAACTGACGCCAAGCCGAATTGTAGTGTCATGAAAGCGAATCTTTTACCTGAAATATAGAAAAAAAACATGAATTAAAACAAACGAAGCTACCACTTTACGTCGATTTTCAATTATATGCTGGCCCATTCAGCTGCAACCAGGAGGAATGCAGTGTGGCACTACAAATATAAAAAAAACTCCACCACTATAGAAAATGTCGCTCGCAGATACATCCTAGTAGATTAAACGTACAATAAAAACCAGTAGTATTTAGTACTGGCTACGTCGAGGATCGATATATTCAAAATTCAAGTTAGAATTCCAAATTAATTAAATTAATATATGACATTTCTTTGAATACATCAGTTCATTTGTGTAGAAATAACAATAATAAAAAAATATACGGATAAATATATTCTTACCAATGCAACTTCTTGGTCCGTCTCCAAACGGTAGATAGGAGTACGGTTCGATTTTATGTTTGTTTTCTGGTAAAAATCTATCAGGATCGAACTTGTGAGGGTCGGGAAAATATTTAGGGTCATAATGCATCCCAATACTATTGATATAAACAACGGTACCAGATTTTATAGTTAATTTTTCATCTATCTTGTAGTCTTTCTCAGCTACTCTGTCAAGCCAACCCATTGTTGGATATTTTCGAAGACCTTCTGTAAAAATTTGATTGAAAATATTTACTAAGGGATTTTTTGCCTCTGTATGTATATGTATGTTACAATTTTTTCCATCACTGGTGAGTACGATATAAATTATAAAAACTAATTAAGTATGACAATTCAGTAGTCATTGCTTTAATCTCTTTGATCTCGCAGTCATCGATAAAGATGCTCTCATTCTGACCAGTGGGCACCCGTTGCCAATAACTTCAATAAATATATTTTAAACCATATTTTACCTTTAATAACACAATTGAGATATGTTAAATTCGCAAGTATGTTTGTATCGAAATTCTCGCTCCCATTTTGTTGCGCGGCCTCGAATAACTCTTGATATAATTTATCCTTAAATCAAAAAGATTAAAATTATGGGACACTCACTTATCTATGAATATACATAAATATACTCGTATGAATTACATTTACCTGTATTATAGGATTATGTGCCAGTTCATATGTAATTAACGTCATAGCAGTTGCTGAAGTTTCAAACCCACCGAATAAGAAAATAGCAGCTTGAGAAAGTATAAGGTCGTCTGAGTAACCTGAAATTAGGAGAATAAAATAATTAGATACATTGAATGTAGTATGATAACTATATATAATAATAATGAACTCCAGATCCATATAAGCCACGGCGGCCAAAATCATGAGACCAACTGCGCAGAAGATATTATAGTGCACAAGTGTATGCGCAAACACAGAAGCATTCTCTATTCCCTAGCTCATAATCCGATGGGACGGCTTGCTACTGAGAATTTACAGACAGAAAAACCCAATCACATTTTATTGGCTCGAAATGAAATGCTGGGAATTAAACCTAGGACCTCCGACTCTACGGCCTTACATCCAGCCACTAGACCACCAGGCAGTTGGTATCTACATACGTATAATTACAATATCACCAATATCTCATAATTCGTTACTTATTTATCTTAAAAAACTAACTACTTCGTATTTTACAAGTATTTTACCTTCATTTTCTTGTTGAATTTTAATCAACATTTCAAGTAAATCCTTTGCATCTCTTTTAATTGCCTTACGTTGTCGTGTTACGGAGTGAAATATTTTCTTGAAGTATTTAGTTGAAGCTCTTGGAAAGAATTTAAATCTGTAACAAGAACAATGTACTATTATCAACGTCCATAACTTTTATATACTTATTTTATATACAAACCACAACACAGATAATTGTAAATAGGATTTACCAATGATTAACGTAGACATAAAATGGTGCGTAGATCAGACATTTGTTACATATTTATAGATTGAATTGGTATTAGCGGTTGAGTCCAAGGGGGAGCACTAGCATTCAGTGGACATAGCGAACACCTTTGATCGGGTAAAGCATAAAGCACTACTCTCGAAGATTCCTTCCTTCGGGCTTCCCGAGAAATTGTGCAAGGATCACCAGCTTTTTGGCAGATCGGAGCATCATGGTCGTTGTGGACGGTGCATGCTCCGACTAAAAATTCGTCAATTCTGGTGTTTCACAAGGCTGCGTTCTTTCACCTACTCTGTTTCTTCTGCATATCAATGATATGTTACAAATCAGTAACATTCATTGCTATATGGATGACTGCACTGTAGACGTCATTTACACCGGCCGTTCTAATATTTCTCGGGGATACGTCGACGAGTGACAGAATAAACTTGTGTCTGAAGTCGAGATCTTGTTAACCAAAGTCTCGGACTGGGGCCGACTGAACTTGGTCCAATTTAACCCCAATAAGACTCAAGTTTGCGCGTTAACCGCTAAAAAGACTCCTTTTATCATATACTTGGCGTCGAGATTTCGAACATTGTTCAGTTCTGCGGTCAATTGAAAGTTAAAGCCAAATTGGCTTCTAAAAAGCTTGGAGTGCTCAACAAGGCGAGACAGTTCTTCACGTCGGCCCACCGCCTACAACTTTACAAGGCGCAAATTCGGCCTCACACGGATTCTGCTCTTACCTCTGGGCGGGTGCTCCCTAATACCAGCTTCTTTCTTTTGATCGCATTCAACGTAGAGCAGCTCGAATTGTCGACGAACAAGCTATTACCGACCGGCTTGATTCTTTGAATTTGCGTAGAGATGTTGGGTCACTCTGCATCCTCTATCGCATATACCACGGAGAGTGTTCTGAGGAGTTGTTTGGTTTAGTCCCGGCAGCTAAATTTCACCACAGGACATCGTGGCAGAACTCAAAATTCCATCCTCAGCACCTCGATGTCTGGAAATCCACAACAATACGTTTCTTGCCTCGCACAATTACTCTGTGGAACTAGCTTTCGCAAGCGACTTTTCCGAACCGATATGACATTAAAACCTTCAAGAAGAGAGCGTACTCTTTACTCAAAGGCCGGCAACGCATGTCCTCGGATGTTGCAGATGTCCATGGGCGGTGGTAGTCACTTTCCATGAGATGAGCCTCCTGCTGGTGTGCCTCCTCTTACATAAATAAAATATATATAACATGTAATTATAAAGTTACCTTTACTTAAACGTAGTTTTTAAAATAGTACCTACCTAAAAAAGTTAACTAATTCTGGAAAAAAGAATATGCTACACCATGAGATGCCTCTATATAGGTTGAATCCTGAGAACTCATTTGTGACATCCCTAAGAGGTCCGACACCTGTGAGGGTCGCGTCGCTTTTAACACCGAACGCAGCTGAACCAATGACATCGGTCGTGTAATCTACGTACATTTTCTGAAAAATAAGAAAGAAAAATATTATTTTACACTGAAACAGTTTTTTAGTTAATGCAGTCCTCCTTTACGGCCGTCTTTATCCGTCACAATCTTCAGTACAGTGAATATTGTTATTTCTAGTTTTTTCTTTAAGCTGGAACACAACAAGACTAAGCGCTACAAGACTAAGACTAAGTGCTAGACTAAGACTAAGTGCTGCAAGACTAAGACTAAGTGCTTAAAAGTGTTAAAAACACTTCTAGAGAGATACAACTAAAACTCGGACCACCTTAGTATATTATAAAACTTATTACCTCAAGATTAATCTTAATGTCGCGATCATTGTGGATCCTCAGAACCAGCTCCTTAGCTTTGGCTTGCGTGAAATCTTGAAGAATCCGAAGCTTGGAGGTTGTGAACACGCCGCTAAGATGTTTTCGCATCGTGGACCAGATAGGATCCTATTCGTATATTCAATGCCATTTATATCAAATTAACAAAAGTAAGAAGAACGACAGTTGTAAATTTAAATAACTTACATTTACTGTGAACAAATTAAGCCCTCCGATAGGGTCAGTATCGCCACTGCCTAACAAGCGATTCCGAAAAATGCCAAAATTCTTGATCAGGATGTCACGAGCCATTTCTGGAGTGTTGATGACGATACCAGGTCTCCAGAAGATCCAGATGCCGAAGTATGGACTTTTCAGTTGTTGGTTAATTCGAAGGAACCATAGGCCCTAAAAAAAGAAGATACAGTGAGTACGAACCAAAAGTAATCGAAATGCTATCAATTTTTTTTGTATTTATTTACATAACACACGGTACATAAGCTAATAATAACAAACGATAATAATTTTGTTAAGTTTGTCGGTGCATAACTTACAGCGTTTTCTTTCAGTATGAATGTGAAATTGCCCAGCACTGGAACTGGAGGCAGATGAGGTACGCCACGGTCCGCCCAATACTTCTTGATTTTCAACCATTTCATATATAACCAGCATATTAAACACAGCCCAGCGCCAACAAGAAGTGGTAGATTCATGCTGAAATCTAATATTTAGAAGTTAATTTTGTTACTAAGCTATCCTTTCTTATTATGTTATTATATCATGCCAATTATTTCGAGCCACTTTGCACTTCATGGCAGAGCCATCAGACAACCTGGCACCATAAGGAGACGTCATTGAAATTACACCTATTCGCAATAAACTAAAATTACTTCTTAATTTTAGATGAGAAATGCATAAAAACACATAGGAATGTAGAAGTAGTGTATGGGATATGATGAAGGTCCACATAGGCCAGGCAATGTTTCTGGGGCCCTCACGCGGCACACTCAGCAGCCGTGTTCGGTAAGTGCCTGCGTTAACCTGAACGAGAGCGTGCCTCATTTCCTTTTGACCCAGCGACTGAAGTGGGGATGTTGCAGGTGTCCATGGGCTGCGGTAGTCACTTTCCAACAGGTGATAGGTGATTTCCTCCTGCTCATTTGCAAAAACGTTTCCTATTACAAAAAAACTTAATTTCTTTTTTAAATTTAATTTCATATTTTAGTTAATTATAAAATATCTATATTTTAATGTTACTTTAAATTAATATTTAATTAGATCGTTAAAATTGTGTGTCTCTTTTAAATTTTATCTGTGTTTTAATATGAATACTAGCTGTGCCCGCGGTTTCACCCGCGTATAACTTGTAACCCGGAATTGTAGTACCAATAGTTATGATTTTCCCAGAGGGTTGAAAATACACCCGAAAACGGGTACTCCGGCTTTCGCAAGCCACGCCTCCTTCGGACTTTTAATGAATAAATATTATTTAAACTTATGAAATATGAAATTTAAAAAATTCAGGCGCCTACAGGACAGATCAATAAACATGAGAAATTTGCAAAAACTAAACCTTCTTTTTTAGTTAATTGTTAATATCTTTTGCAATTATTGCAAGCGGAACTGCATTTTTCAAAAATCATCTCGATGTCATTCAGAATCGAATGACACCTCAGTCATAATTTTCGGAGACTGCCGAAAAAGTTGACCAAAAAGACACTTGTTGACTAGACTAATATACAACATTTATAGTTTAATTTTAGTGAAATATTTAATTCATTATTTTAGCTGTACCCGGATCTAGATAGGGATCCAGTCCTTTGGTTATAAGAAAAACAGCATTCCTTTAAATCTATTCCAATATACTTAAATGTCTTTCCTTGTACATTATTTATTGTGACAGCAAGCGATACATTCAAAGGAAATGTGTCCTTTTAAAACTGAAAACTAAATATGTGTATTTAAAAAAGTTCTTATTATCACCTTACCGACTAAGTATAAAATTAACAAAGCAATGAGAAAAATATAATATTATATGCCCCGACGGAACGACATACCTATCTAACCTATAACTTAAACTTACAAAGTTATTTACAAACCGAAAACAAATACTTAAGTATGAATATTTTCAAACAACCCACTCAACTACCTGTTGAAACTATAAAAAGTACCTACTGTAAAAGTACTAGACTAACACGCAGCTAAATAAACAATAATTTTAACAAAACAAAAACCGCCTTCAACGAAAAAACAAATTAATAATGATTAATAGATGCATTTCCATGACTTATTATTAAAAAAGTGTGAACATTATGGATTACGTGGACTCTGTTATGCATGGTTAGAAAGTTATTTAAAAGATAGGAAGCAATTTGTCGAACTTTCGAAATGAAATGAGAAAACACAATAAAAACATACAAGTCCGATCTTCAAACAAATTTATATGGTGTACCCCAGGGCAGTGTTCTGGGGCCACTATTATTTCTCATTTACATCAATGATCTTCCCGATTGTACAAAACATAAGTTTATTATGTTCGCAGATGACGTATCTGTTATTATACATTGCGTAAAAAATGCTGACAATTCCCATGAAATAAATAAAACTATTAATGAAGTCCACGAGTGGCTAAGTAGTAATAATTTACGCTTAAATTTGAAATAGACTAAATATATGATATAAAGAAATAAAAAAATGACATATAAATATAATAATGTGAAATGTGCTAATGAATTAATAGAACAAGTATCTACAATATCGTTTGTGGGTATTCAAATTGATGAATTTTGTACTTGGAGTCCTAATATCAATAATCTATGCAATAAAATTAATAAATTTGTTTTTGCCTTAAGAAGAATATCCAGAATCATTGACCAAAAGACAGCCTTATTGGCAAATCACGGCTATGTTGCATCCAATATCCGATATGGTATTATACTTTGGGGCAATGCATTAGAAATGAACAGAATATTTATTATTAAAAAAAAATGTATTCGAGCAATATGTAACAAAGATCCAATGTATTCATGTAGACCCTTATTTAAAAGTCTCAGATTATGAACCTTACCATGCATCTACATATACGAAGCAGCATGTTTCGTAAAAAAATTCAAAACCGATTACTTTGAGGCCAATCAAAATATTATATCATTTAATACGCGATATCCAAAATAGTTAGTACTAGTTATAAACCCACCTTGGCTGACATCGACTCCAAAAGTAACAATAATTGTAAATACATTATCAACCACAAAACACATTCGTACCTACATATTGATGAGTAGAAAATAGTAAGTTAATTATCGAATTATAGAAAAATACGCAATTATTTTTTTACTTTTTAATGCATATTAATTTATTTTTCCTATGAAGTCGGTTTTTGTTTTGTTAAAATTTTTATTTATTTTTCTTTTCTTTTTTTTCTCTTATTGTCCCCGCCTAAGTGAACGCTCCGTTATATGGTCAGCTAGTTTGATCTTGAAAGCATTGAATGATTGTACAGTTTTAATTATATTTAAATATTTATAAGATAAAAACTTAAGATAAAATTAACCACATGTCATGCTGAATGATATTTTTTTTTTATATCCCGGGAGGGCAAATGACTTCTCCGCCTGATGATAAGTGGTAGTAGAGTCCATATATTTTATTCTGAATTGCAACCGGCACTCGTCACAATAAAACACTGATTGTGAAAATTGTAAACAAAAATCTTTTTATATCGATGACTGTGAGAAATCATGAAATTAAATTAAATTTTAAAATAACTATTTTCAATGTAAATTACAAGTACCTTTATTATTATTATTATTATTTTGGTCATGTAACTTATTAAAAAAACATACAGACGAATTGATAACCAGCTCCTTTTTTTGAAGTCGGTTAATTAAGTAAAAATATAAATAGTAATATATTAATTTTAGTCATACAAATTTATTTTAATACTTGTTATTTGTCGAATTGTTGTGTTTTAATTTTGTAATTTATTAATTTTGTAAATTCTATCGAGAATATTTATTTTCTTTTAATTTGTGCAACAAAAAATATTTTATAATAATAGAGAAATGTAGCTTTGTTGACGGGCTCGACGTGGGACGAGCTGTAACTGCGGCTCAGTTTTATAGTACACCATTTATATAATAAGGTAATAATAATAATAATTTATATATTTATGTGACAACAGTTATTATCGCTAATTTCTTTATTTCTAATATTATGATGGTTAGAAATAAATAATAATAATTATTAAAAAAATCATATTCACTCACATTATTCACTCACAAATTCACTTGAAAAAAGTAGAAATTTATGACAGATAACAAATAACAGTTCAATCAATACACAGTTTCAGCGCGATACAAACATCAAAATTACCTGAAAAATCTAGTCGAAAATTTTGATATTGGTCACGAACGGCACTACCACAAAATACACGATCTAAAACACAATTAACATAAGTATCTTGAGAAATATTCTCCCACAAAAAATTACATCAATATTATACTTGGTGGTAGAGCTATGTGACTTGTTGGTAGAGCTATGTCACTTGGTGGTAGAGCTATGTGCAAGCTCGTCTGGGTAGGTACCACCCACTCATCAGATATTCTACCGCAAAACAGCAGTACTTGAAGGGTGAGTGAGCCAGTGTAATTACAGGCACAAGGGACGTAACACCTTAAATCCCAAGGTTGGTGGCGCATTGGCGATGTAAGAGATGGTTAACATCTCATACAACGCCAATGTCTATGGGCGTTGGTGATCACTTACCATAAGGTGACCCATATGCTCGTCCGCCTTCCTATGCAATAAAAAAAATATATATATTCTTATTTTCTGTAAGTTTGTTGAAATATAACGATAATTGTTGAAGAAGTCGGAGAAAAACGAAGCTTTCACCGAAAACGCTGTAAAATCCCTTTGAAATATAACAAAATAATGTAAGGTGAAATTGTTCCCCTTTATTAGATCTACAAAAAAGTTCACGATGGCATAATATGTCTATCTTTTAAGGATAGCTTACTATACCCACTATAATGTTTAATAAAATGGTTACATAATAATGTGATAAGTGGAAGGCTATAAAAACGGATAATATGATATTAATCCTTATCAAATTAAATACGATTTTTACTTTAAGCATTTCATGTTTATATGTGTTATCGTTTGTGTATGAGTTATCGTAATTTAAAAACTATCGCCCACCAAATAAATTCAAGCGGACCAACACCGATTACAATAACGTGTGATTGTTATATGTCTTTTTGAATGATTTCGGCCATGACGGCCAAGCTCAAGAAAAATGCGCAGGAGATATTATAGTGCACAAGAGTGTGCGCAAACAAAGGTGCACTCTCATTTCCTTAGCTCTCATAATCCGATGGGACGGCAATCCGACACGACCGGAAAGAATTCAGGCGCAGGACCAACGGCTTAACGTGCTTTCCGAGGCACGGGAGTGTACACACTTAAAACTTCCAGACTCCGGGCTGCTACTGAGAATTTTCTGACAGAAAACCCCAATAACTATTTATTGGCCCAACCTGGGAATTGAACCCAGAACCACCAAGTCATATAATCTATCATATATTCTATTGACTATTGACTGCCTCGTTGGTCTAGTGGCTTGATATAAGGACGCACTCGCTGGTACAGGGTTCATTTGCCAGGTCGGGCCAATAAAAGTTATGGCGTGTTTCTGTCAGAAAATTCTCAGTAACAGCCCGGGCGTTGAAAGTTGGAAGTGTGTACACTACCGTGATTCGGAAAATACGTAATGCCGATGGTCCTGCACCTGAAATCTTTCCGGTCGTGTCACACAGTTGAGTACACATTTCTGCACTATAATATCTCCCGCGCATTTCTCTTGAGCTTGGCCGTCATGGCCGAAATCATTCAAAAAGACATATAACAATGAAAAACAAGGTAAGTTATGTATAAAATAAGTTTTATAATTATATGCTTCTACTCGTTATACATGCAGGTACCATCAGTAAGAATTTTGTTCAGTATATTAAATACATCGTCGTAAATTACCCACATGTATTTCATTTCTGAATTTGAACCAGCAATCATAACAATAAATCTCTTTTCGCAAGAGTTATAAAAAAAAAACTTTTTAATATCGATGGTCATGTGTCATGATATGAAATAAAATTCAATTTAAAATAACAAAAACTATGAGTGAATCCCAACAATACTACGCGTAGGTTTATCAACATAGCATTTGTGGAGCAGACAATCAAACAATACCAAAATAATTGTTCAATCAATGTAATGTTTTAAGGCGATACAATCACTTGAATTACCTGAAAATATATTCGATAATTGAAGATATTGAAACTGGTCCGCACTACCACTAAAGACACGATCTAAAATACAACTGATATTAATATCTTGAGAATATTTCTATTATATTTCTCCCACGAAACTTGACCTTACTTTATATTATCATCAAAAATGAATTCTTATCGAATCACAATGATTTAAACATTTTAAGAGATTGAAAGGACTAGCTTATACTCAGAAATAAGACAGGACTTCAATGAAATTAATATATTATTTGCTATTATAAAATCCTTATATATGATTTGGCGCGCAACGCTCGTAAGATATTTTATAAGTGAATTCGTTTCCCGCCAAAAAAAAAGGGAACCTGTCATTGTTCTTGCTTACAGATTAAAAATGTAGAATATTGTTGTTTAATATGAAAAATGACACACACTTCAGTAATATGTAATAATAATACGTATTATGTTCAATATTATATATCAAAATATTATTGACGCTTACAGCTCGGCCATCCTTTGATGAGTGAGACCTCTCACTCAACCCATGAAAAATAAAAACAAATACAATAATAAAACCCTCAGAATACTATACAAAGAAAACAACATTTTTTTGTGTTACATGAAATTTCTATAAAGATAGTCAATTAAACTATATACATATATGCTTAATGATACTTATTATTATAACTATATTACATCTTGACACAGTCTGCTACGATCTACAATCATCTATGCTATAGTAATAACGTCATACTTTTCATTTTCTGCACTGATTGCTCATAGCCTGTGTTCGCATTAAACCCACGTAAGCAAATATCTCACACAGTCTGCTACGATCTACAATCATCTATGCTATAGTAATAACGTTATACTTTTCATTTTCTGCACTGATTGCTCATAGCCTGTGTTCGCATTAAACCCACGTAAGCAAATATCTCACACAGTCTGCTACGATCTACAATCATCTATGCTATAGTAGTAACGTTATACTTTTCATTTTCTGCACTGATTGCTCGTAGCCTGTGATCGCATCTAATATATAGGAATATATAAATATCTCGTACAGTCTGCTATAATCTACAATCATCTGTGCGATATCAAATAATTGATACCATTCGTTTCTGCACTGACTGCTTATAGCCTGCACATATCTAATTCACATCTACTCTACCATCAATTGTTAACGCACATCGAGATGTGGAAAATCATGTAACAAATTCATTCTTACCTGCTTAGTTTCTTTATTCACTGCGCCACTTACTGTACTCGATGTGCTACTCCGATCAGATGACCTGCGTCGTCGTCTGTGCTGCAGCTCACCCGATGCTCATGTTCACGCCCGCGGCTCACCCGATGCTGGTGTTGACGCCCGCGGCTCACTCGACGCTCGTGCTCACACCCGCGGCTCACCCGATGCTCGTGTTCACGCATGCGGCTCACTCGACGCTCATGTTCACGCCCACGGCTCACCCGATGCTCGTGTTCATGCCCGCGGCTCACTCGATGCTCATGTTCACGCCCGCGGCTCACCCGATGCTGGTGTTCACGCCCGCGAATCACTCGATGCCCACTGAGTTTCGGACTTCCTCATCAGCTCGCCTCGATCCTTGGACTCATTACGCATGCTTCGGCCTTGTTTATATTGTTTCTCTTTATTCGTCCAGTTTTCGTTTAATCCGTAATCACTTCGATGATGTTTATTAATGAACTCAACGTCTGGAGTAAAGCGAGACCAGCTCCGTCGAAGACAACTTTCATTAAAATTTTCGATTTCCATAAATTATTTTATTCCAATTAAATGTGGGTGTGTAGTATTTATCCCACTTCTGAGTTGAAAGGACTAGCTTATACTCAGAAATAAGACAGGACTTCAATGAAATTAATATATTATTTGCTATTATAAAATCCTTATATATGATTTGGCGCGCAACGCTCGTAAGATATTTTATAAGTGAATTCGTTTCCCGCCAAAAAAAAAGGGAACCTGTCATTGTTCTTGCTTACAGATTAAAAATGTAGAATATTGTTGTTTAATATGAAAAATGACACACACTTCAGTAATATGTAATAATAATACGTATTATGTTCAATATTATATATCAAAATATTATTGACGCTTACAAGATAGACATTGATCTTTGACATTAGAACAATATATTTTATATTCAGGAATAATTAGTTTACTATGTTTTTGCCAGTTCTTCTCGGATCAATCTAATAAGAATTCAGTACTGTAAGATGCTCCAAAACTGATTCAATGAACGCAGTCACTGAAGATGAGAATCGAAAACGATGTTGAAAAAATTGTGGTCGGGGGACCCCCGTCAGGCGACGACAGACGACATTTTTTCGGTATGATTTAATCATATTTATAGGTTCTATGTATTATATTTTTTATTTCATTTCGTGCATATGCACTGCGTGTTCAGTGATGTATGTTTAAACAAAGTATATTTTTGCTTGCGATCTTTTTGAAAATAAGAAAACTTTGTTAATATATCAAGCAACGCGGACGAAGTCGCGGGTATCAGCTAGTAAATATAATATGAAACTCATCAGTTTTATTCCGATAAATACAAACAATAACATCAACACTGTTTCTGCCAAGTCATTTAAATTCATTAATTTTAATACACATTATTAAAATAAATAAATTTAAATGACTTTGCAGAAACTTATCAGTTTTATTCCGATAAATGCAAACAATAACATTCAACACTTTTTTTTATTATCATCGATAGGCCCGCGTTTAACCGCTGTCTTGCCTGATGGTAAGTGTGAAGCACGCTTGCCTAGAAGGAACCTGTTGACTCTGCACTTGAAGACACCTACGTTGTACTTAAGGGGAAATACGTACTCAGGCAAAGTATTACACAGTTTAGCGGTACGAATGAGAAATGTGGATTGGAAGCGCTTCGTACGTATGCGGGGAATTTCCACGGTGTAACTATGGCGCTTAGGTCTCGTTTGCCTGGCCGTTCGATGGTAGAAGGGGGCGGGTGGAATTAACTCGTGTAATTCCTGAGCACATTCACTGAAATGTATTCGATAGAATACGGTAAGTGACGCAACTATACGTCGATGTTCGAGACTTTGGAGCCTAGACTCGACCAATGTGCCATATCCTATCAGCCTCCTGGCACGTCTCTCAATCGACTCTTAAGCCTGAAGGGGGCACTTAGCAGAGCTGTCCCAAAGGTGAGAGCAGTACTCCATACAAGACCTCACCTGTGCTTTGTATAAGATGAGTAGCTGTTCTGGAGTAAAGTAACGTCTCACCTTGGAGAGGATACCAAGTTTTCGTGCGGCTATTTGGACTTTGGACCCATGGATACGGGGCAACAACAGATCATTAATCAGCAGCAGAAATAGTGTCGCTGAGAGCACTGATCCCTGGGGAACACCAGCATTTATAGCCATTTGATCCGACGAGTGACTATCAACCACCACTCGTTATGATCCTCAGGAAGTCTGAGATCCACGCACACAAGCTAGGAGGCAGACCATACGCAGGAAGCTTGCTGATAAGGCCATTATGCCAAACCCTGTCAAAGGCCTTCGAGATATCCAGGGAAACAGCAAGTGCCTCCCGGTATTTCTCGTTGGCCTCACCCCAGATGTGTGTAACATACGCCAGAAGACCACCAGTTGACCGATTTCGGCGAAATCCGTACTGTCGGTCACTAAGAAAGTCATTGTCTTCTAGGTACGTTAGGAGCCTAGTATTAAGAATACGTTCCATAGTTTTACATAGTATGGACGTAACCGAGATGGGCCTATAGTTGGCAGGGTTAGCTCGATTGCCTTTTTTAGGCACGGGCTGCACGTTAGCAAGCTTCCAGGACTTAGGTACTTGACCAGTCTTGAGAGAGAGGCGAAACAGACGAGTCAGGATAGGAGACAGTTCAGGCGCACAGTTCCTCAGGACAAGACTGCGTAGCATTTTGCGAACTTCCTTTTGCCGAATGTGTATATCACTCATATGAGTGTGGGCACTTGGTGTCACGTTACCAGCCTCAAGACGTGAAGACTCCGCAAATAGAGACGCAAAAAGATTTGCCTTCTCTTCAGCGGTGTGAGCTAGCTTCCCGTCAGGCTTCTGAAGAGGAGGCACCGAGGGGCGACAAAAGTTCGCTTCAACCGACTTAGCTAGGGACCAATACGCTTTGCTACCCGGGGGAAATGAAGCCAGTTTGTTCCCTATTCGACTAATGTGATCGAAACGTGACTTTTGCATAGCTTTCTTGCAGGACTTGGCGGCCTTATTAAAAGCTCTCTTTTTTTGACGTATGTCCCTCGCTTTGTAGTTTCGAGCTTCAACCCAAGCCAGGTACGCTTGATGCTTAATCGCTTCTGCGCGTCTGCATTCAGACCCGAACCAAGGTTGAGCTTGGCTGGATAGTGGCACGTCTGAAAACGGAATTAAATATTCCATAGCCAGACGTATCAGATCTGTCACACTATCTGCGCTAATCGAGGGATCACCAGAGGAGAAGCATACACGCTGCCAAGGATAGCATGCAAGGAAAGTACGCATTTCTTCCCAATCTGCTGACTTGTATCGCCACACTCGCCGAGTGCTAGTGGGGCAGGGATTGGGCGGGGAGTAGACAGATACAGATTTCACCAGACAGTGGTCGGATTTACCTAACGGTGAAGAGATTGACACTGAGTAACGGTCTGGATCAGTTGTCAGCAGAAGGTCCAAGCAGTAAGCTTTATGCGAGTCAGCGTCTGGTACCCGTGTTGCACCATTGACCAGTTGGGTAAGATGTAACGCTAAGGCTAGCCTTCGCGTCTCGAACCCTGCATGGTCAGTATCCTGGTATGGAAATAGCCGCTCCTTGCAGTGGGCATTAAAATCCCCCAGAAACACTAATTGGGCCGTGGGGTACATCTGTTGAGCCGCATCTGCCGCCTCACTGAGGTATTCGGTGAGCCTTGTTGCCTCCTGATTCCCGCTGTGCGATCGGTAGACACAGGCATAAAGATTTTTTTCCATACCCGTGTCCACCAGAGCCCAAAGTACGGAAAATGTGGTGTCTTCAAATCGTCGGAAACGCTGAAAGCAGATGTCATTCCGGACGTAAACGCATACGCCTGCCCGTGGTTTAAAATTGTTCTCCAGGGTATAACCTGGGTAAGAAAGATACGATACGTCGGACGGACTAATCTGCGTCTCCGTAAGAGACGAGAGGTGGGTTTTCTCAGTCTCAAGATGGTAGTGGACTGGAACGATATTAGAGTGCAATCCTCTAATGTTGCTGAGGTGCACTTTAAGTGAGAGGGAGTGCAACCGCTGTAAAACTTTCCTCTTTTTTTGTTTCTTGTCCATGAATAGAGTTTAAAGATAGAGAGTCGGAAGTAGAACGAGACGTCTTGATGCTAAGACACGACGATACACACAAAGTGTATCGCACACAGTGATGGGTGACTAGGCTGGAGACAGCGGGGACGCCCGAGCCCCCCCAAGGATGTCCATCGGGCCCTCTCATCCGGTCCCCGACCGGCACGATGGCGCACCCTCGGGATTTTTCGACAGTTGGCGGGGCAGCCTTTTGTGAGTGGCTAGCTCACTACTTGGGCCCCCATCTATCTGCGGTCGGCCAGCGGTGCACAGTGCCTCGGATCCCGCTACCCTCCGTGACTAGTCTCCCGATGTGGCGATTCCAGTATGCATTGTTTCGGTCTTCTGCAGGGACGCAACTGTTCTCACCCGACTCTCTGTTACGGTGTCACCAAACATCGTACCGGAACACAAGAGAATTGCTTGGCGTAACGGCTTTGTCCGGTGGGTGGTCACTAACCACGGCTAAGGTTGTCACCTAATTGGCACCACCCAGGGACCACGTGTGGGGTTACGAATTTTGGGACACGGACGGGGATGACTTGGTCCCACTTGTTTCTGCCAAGTCATTTAAATTTATTAATTTTAATACACATTATTAAAATAAATAATTTTAAATGACTTTGCAGAAACTTATCAGTTTTATTCCGATAAATGCAAACAATAACATTAGACACTGTTTCTGCCAAGTCATTTAAATTTATTAATTTTAATAACGTGTCTATGTTTTTTTTTAATATTTTGTATGAATTTACTAATAACTTATTTTAATAAGCTTTAATTTTACTTTTTTTAAACCATTACTATTATTCCTATTTACAAACAAGCGTAATAAAAATTCAAGGGACATCAGCCTCGAACCTGAGACTTTTACATCGCTGGGCAGTTTATTTCAAAGCAGTAGATTGACGCTCCTATACTTATGTAAACAATAGTAATATTCGCTAAGGATACACGTGATTTGTTGAATTACAGATTTTACAGATTGTCAATCTGTTAAAAATACTCGATATATGGTCACCACTGCCCATAGACATTGGCATTGAAATAAATGATATCCATCACTTACATCGCCAATGCGCCATAAACCTTGGGTACTAATTTGTTATGTCCCTTGTGCCTTTATAATTACTGGCCCACTAACCCTTAAAACCGGAACACAACGATACCAACTACTGCCATTTCGCAGTAGAACATCTGATAAGTGGGTGGTACCTACATAAACGAGCTTGCATATAGCCCAGCCCTATAACCAATTTAGTTGAATAACGAAAATAAAGTCACATCTTATGTCAAATATTTATTTAAATATTGCTATATATTGTTCGTTTATTTTCTTGGAATAAATTCAACGTTCAATGTTTCTCCTGGCAGTAAAAATAACCCACGGACATCCATCTTAATATCTGCAGGCTTAGGCATGTTCGGGATAGGTTTGATTTTGTAATTAAGTAGAACTGACGCCAAGCCGAATTGTATTGTCATGAAAGCGAATCTTTTACCTGAAATATAGAAAATAAAAATTTTAACAAAACAAAAACCGACTTCATAGGAAAAACGAATTAATATGCACTAAAAAGTAAAAAAATAATTGCGTATTCTTCTATAATTTTATAATTAACCTACTATTTTCTACTCATCAATATGTAGGTACGAATGTGTTGTGTTGTTGATAATGTGGTTACAATTATTGTTATTTTTGGAGTCGATGTCAGCCAAGGTGGGTTTATAACTAAATATAAAGTTATAGGTGAGATGTGCTTGTGTCACACGCGCAACTTAACGAGTCGAATAAAAGTCAATTTGTAATGTGTAAGTTTTTGTTTGTTTTTAAAGGATTCCCATATTATTATTGCTAGGTATATTTACTTAACATGACGGATGATGATGATGATATTTCTTTGAATACATCAGTTCGTTTGTGTAGAAATAACAATAATAAAAAAAATATACGGATAAATATATTCTTACCAATGCAACCTCTTGGTCCGTCTCCAAACGGTAGATAGGAGTACGGTTCGATTTTATGTTTGTTTTCTGGTAAAAATCTATCAGGATCGAACTTGTAAGGGTCGGAAAAATATTTAGGGTCATAATGCATCCCAATACTATTGATATAAACAACGGTACCAGATTTTATAGTTATATTTTCATCTAGCTTGTAGTCTTTCTCAGCTACTCTGTCAAGCCAACCCATTGTTGGATATTTTCGAAGACCTTCTGTAAAAATTTGATTGAAAATATTTACTAAGGGATTTTTTACCTCTGTATGTATATGTATGTTACAATTTTTTCCATCACTGGTGCGTACGATATAAATTATAAAAACTAATTAAGTATGACAATTCAGTAGTCATTGCTTTAATCTCTTTGACCTCGCAGTCATCGATAAAGATGCTCTCATTCTGACCAGTGGGCACCCGTTGCCAATAACTTCAATAAATATATTTTAAACCATATTTTACCTTTAATAACACAATTGAGATATGTTAAATTCGCAAGTATGTTTGTATCGAAATTCTCGCTCCCATTTTGTTTCGCGGCCTCGAATAACTCTTGATATAATTTATCCTTAAATCAAAAAGATTAAAATTACGGGATACTCACTTATCTACGAATATACATTAATATACTCGTATGAATTAATGTAGGTCAAAAAAGATCTAAGTTCCTGCAATGTCTCCGATGAGGACACGTCCGATAGAGCAAAGTGGAAGAGAAAAACCATAAAGGCAGACCCCACCATCAGATGGGAATAATAAATGCCACGGAGAGAGAGATACTCGTATGAATTACATATAAATATAATACATACCTGTATTATAGGATTATATGCCAGTTCATATGTAGTGAACGTCATAGCAGTTGCTGAAGTTTCAAACCCACCGAATAAGAAAATAGCAGCTTGAGAAATTATAAGGTCATCTGAGTAACCTGAAATTAGAAGAATAAAATAATTAGATACATTGAATGTAGTATGATAACTATATATAATAATAATGTCCACCAGATCCATATAAGCCACGACGGCCAATCTCATGAGACCAACTGCGCAGAAGATATTATAGTGCACAAGTGTATGCGCAAACACAGAAGCATTCTCTATTCCCTAGCTCATAATCCGATGGTACGGTTTGCTACTGAGAATTTACAGATAGAAAAACCCAATCACATTTTATTGGCTCGACTTGGGAATTAAACCTAGGACCTCCGAGTCTACGGCCTTACATCCAGCCACTAGACCACAAGGCAGTTGGTATCTACATACGTATAATTACAATATCACTAATATCTCATAATTCGTTACTTATTTATCTTAATAAACTAACTACTTCGTATTTTACAAGTATTTTACCTTCATTTTCTTGTTGGATTCTAATCAAAATTTCAAGTAAATCCTTTGCATCTCTTTTAATTGTCTTACGTTGTCGTGTTACGGAATGAAATATTTCCTTGAAGTATTTAGTTGAAGCTCTTGGAAAGAATTTAAATCTGTAACAAGAACAATGTACTATAATCAACGTCAATAACTTTTATATACTTATTTTATATACAAACCACAACACAGATAATTGTAAATAGGATTTACCAATGATTAACGTAGACATAAAATGGTGCGTAGATTAGACATTTGTTACATATTGATAGATTGAATTGGTATTAGCGGTTGAGCCCAAGGGGGAGGCACTAGCATTCAGTGGACATAGCGAAAACCTTTGATCGGGTAAAGCATAAAACGCTTCTCTCGAAGCTTCCTTCCTACAGACTTCCCGTGAATTTACGCAACTGGATCATCAGCTCTTTGACAGATAGGAGCATCAAGGTTGTTGTCGACGGTGTATGCTCCGACTTAAAATTCGTCAATTCCTCAGTCTGTTTCGGCATTCACCGTAGACAATCTTGCATGTTCGCCTATTCTGTCGCTGGGTACACATACGGCATGTCGAGAAACGTGTTAGTATTACAAAATACTAACTAATACAGTTCGTACAACAGAAATGAAGTCCGGGGAAACAAAGCCAAAATCATCAACACAAATGCCGTCATGTGCATGTCAAGTCGTCAATACAAAAGTCATGATTACGAAAATATGCGCAGAAAACGAAGGAAAGTAGCTAACTAAACCATGAATGAATAAATGATAATGACCTAATCAATCGTTTCTAACATATCTCACAATATCACATCTGTTCACCCCATTTAAACTATTGTGAAAGAGATCTTTATGTGCACGTTTTATTAAATCCTATTGCAAAAAAATAGCAATAATACTTTTTATGGAATAAAAAGTGGCAAGTTTTGTACCATTTTGAAATCGTAACTAAATGTTCCAACTTTTAAAATAACTGGACCCAGGGTAGTACAGTACACTTTTTTAAAAGAGAAAGCGTCATAGATAATTGACATGATTTTTTAAAATCATCACTCAATAAAACATTTTTTTTACATAAAGTAAGAAAGTCCGTTGTTTTAATTGTAACTGCGATTAAAGGTTTGGCAAAATGATGTAATGTTTTAAAAAAAGACAGCAAAATTGTGAAATTTGTGTTCATAATCCCTTAAGAGGTGTCATAGTATGGATTTTCAACATTTTTCAAAAATATGTCTATTACTACTAAACTAGGTGACATAGATTTTTTTTTTCAGACCCTGGTATAACTAGACCTTTCACCCGGTGCCCGCTTGACGTTGAATAATGGGACATCCTGTGTATTAAATATAAATAGAAAGTAAAAATATATAACATGTTTTTATAAAGGTACCTATTTTTAAAATATTACCTACCTAAAAAAGTTAACTAATTCTGGAAAAAAGAATATGCTACACCATGAGATGCCTCTATAGAGGTTGAATCCTGAGAACTCATTTGTGACATCCCTAAGAGGTCCGACACCTGTGAGGGTCGCGTCGCTTTTAACACCGAACGCAGCTGAACCAATGACATCGGTCGTGTAATCTACGTACATTTTCTGAAATATAAGAAAGAATAATATAATTTTACAACGAAGTTAATGCAGTCCTCCTTTACGTATACGTCATAATCTTCCAATGCAATAAATCTTGTTATTTCTGGATTTTTCTTTAAAAGTTTAAAGAAGAAAACAACAAGACTAAGCTCCTGCTCCTGTTTGGCAGTATAATATATGATTAGTGAGTGCCCACACCACCTAAACGAACTGGCACAAAGCCCTACCAACAAGTGTTAAAAAACACTTCTAGGGAGATACAATTAAAACTCGGACTACCTTTGTATATTATAGAAATGTTTACCTTAAGATGAATCTTAAGGTCGCGATCATTGTGGATCCTAAGAACCAACTCCTTAGCTTTGGCTTGCATTAAATCTTGAAGAATCCGAAGCTTGGAGGTTGTGAACACGCCGCTAAGATGTTTTCGCATCGTGGACCAGATAGGATCCTGTTCGTATATTAAATGTCATGTATATCATGTACATTAACAAAAGTAAGAAGAGCGGCAGTTGTAAATTTAAATAACTCACATTTACTGTGAACAAATTCAGCCCTCCGATAGGGTCAGTATCGCCACTGCCTAATAAGCGATTCCGAAAAATGCCAAAATTCTTGATCAGGACGTCACGAGCGATTACTGGAGAGTTGATGACAATACCAGGTCTCCAGAAGATCCAGATGCCGAAGTATGGACTTTTCAGTTGTTGGTTTATTCGACGGAACCATAGGCCCTAAAAAGAAGATACAGTAATAATAATAATATCCTCAGACATTTTTCACACACGGCCATCTGATCCCAAACTAAGCAGAGCTTGTATTATGGAACCAGACAACTGATATGCTACATAATATACTACTTTTCTTTTTGCAAATACATACTTATATAGATAATTACACCCAGACTCAGGACAAACAGACATGTTCATGCACACAAATGTTTGTCCTGGGTGGGAATCGAATCCACGACCAGTGGCGCGAAAAGCAGATGTCTGCCGAACACGCCAACCGGCTCGTCAAACAGTGAGTACGAACCGAAAGTAATCATAATGCTATAAATTTTTTTGTATTAATAACATAACACACGGTATATTCTAACCTAAGTAACATTGTCAGGACGTTATCAGGTAATAATAATAAACGACAATAACTTTATTAAGTTTGGATGACTGCACACCTTGGGAATGAATCGATCGCCTCCAGATATATCAAATAAAGAAAAAAAATCTGTTATTGTATGGATTGCATATATTGTAAATATGATATACATATAAAAAAAAACCTGCTGAGTTTCTTTCACCGGTTCTGCTCAGGTCTGAGGTGTTTATTTCCGAACCGGTGGTAGGTTTATGACAATCAATAAGTAACTGTAACGCTTGAATATTGAATAAAGATTTTGACTTTGAATTTGGTGCATAACTTACAGCATTTTCTTTCTGTATAAATGTGAGATTGCCCAGCACTGGAACTGGAGGCAGATGAGGAACGCTGCGTTCCGCCCAGTACTCTTTGATTTTCAACCATTTCATATAAAGCCAGCATATTAAACACAGCCCAGCACCAAGAAGAAGTGGTAGATTCATGCTGAAATCTAAAAGTTAATTTTGTTACTCAACTTTCCTTTCATATTATGTTATATCATGCAAATTATTTTGGGCCACTTTGCACTTCCTGGTAGAGCCATCAGACAATCTGCCCCCGTTAGAGACGTCATTGAAATTGCACCTATTTGCAATGTACAAAAATTACTTCTTAATTATAAATGAGAAATGAATACAAATACTTAGGAATGTAAAAGTAGTATAAGGGATATGATGAAGGTCCAAATACGCCAAGGAATGTTTCTGGGGCCCTCACGCGGCACACTCAGCAGCCGTGTTCGGTAAGTGCCTGCGTTAACCTGAACGAGAGCGTGCCTCATTTCCTTTTGATCCAGCGACTGATCGAGTGGGGATGTTGCAGGTGTCCATGGGATGCGGTAGTCACTTTCCAACAGGTGATACTCCTGCTCGGTTGCCCCCTATTACATAAAAACTTTTTCATATATCAGTTAATTATAAAATATTTTTACTTTAATGTTACTTTAAATTACCATTTTATAAGATCTTTAAAATTTTTTGTGTCTTTTTAATTTAATCAGTGTTTTAATATGAATACTAGCTGTGCCTGCGGTTTCGCCCACGTATAACTTTAATAAATTACTAAGAGCAGACTTTTTTTTAAAGCAAACGAAGGCGGTCGAACTTATGGGCCACCTGATGGTAAGTGGTCACCAATACCCATAGACATTGGCATTGTAAGAGATGTTAACCATCGCTCACATCGCCAATGTGCCACCAACCTTGGGAACTAAGATATTATGTCCCTGTGCCTGTAATTACACTGGCTCACTCACCCTTCAAACCGGAACACAACAGTACCAAGTACTGCTGTTTTGAGTTAGAATATCTGATGAGTGGGTGGTACCTACCCAGACGAGCTTTCACAAAGCTCAACCACCAAGTATTCAAGTATTTTAGTGTACACGACATTTATAGTTAATTTTAGTGGGATATTTAATTAATTATTTTCGCTGTACCCGGATCTAGATAGGGTAACAATCTATTGGTTATGAGTAAAACGGCATTCCTTTAAATCTATTCCAATATACTTAAATATTTTTCCTTGTACATTATTTATTGTGACAGCAAGCGATACATTCAAAGGAAATGTGTCCCTTTAAAACTGAAAACTAAATATGTGTATTTAAAAAAGTACTTAGGTATTATCACCTTACCGACTAAGTATAAAATTAACAAAGCAATGAGAAAAATATGTTAAATGCCCCGACGGAACGAAATACCTATCAAACCTATAACTTTAACTTACAAAGTTATTTACAAACCGAAAACAAATACTTAAGAAAATATTCATATATTTTCAAACAACCTACTCAACTACCTGTTGAAATTTATCAAAACTATAAAAAGTACTGTAAAATTACTAGACTAACAAGCAGCTAAAAAAGTACAAACAGTTTTGCAGTGCATTTAATTTAAAAAAAAAAACAGTTAATGCATTCCTTACAGCATTGCTTAGTTCAATTGACATTGACCGACTCATAAGGCGTGTGCGTGGCGGGTAATCTATATGTTGTAATGAAGAGAAGAGAATGTTGGGAGCTAACACCAGCACGCTGCTCTGATGCTGATCTGTGGATCATGCATCATGCAGGTTTCGTCAGGATGTCTGTCTTCACATCCGAGCACGAGTTGAATTATAAAGACATTATTAATTGAGTCAGCCTATGCGGTTGCGATGAGGAAAATTATTTCATTTAAAGAATAATTTATTCAAAATACGACATTCTCACTTATTGCTTTTTGTAATTGACTTGTAAGTGTTGTGACCACGGCTGTCTTTGTACTACTTTTGTAATAATTGAAAAATTAACAATTGAATAGTTCGTATATTAGCATTTCGGACAAAAATATTTACTTCTTTTTATAAAAATATTATAGATATGATTATGGGCAGATGGGACCTTATAGTAAGTTAGCACCGTCCATAGACATTGGCACCATAAGAAATATTTTCCATTCCTCACAACACTAATGTGCCACCAATCCTGGATATACTTTGTAGTTACACTGATTCACTCACTCACTTGATTCACTCGTCCTTTCCGGAACAGAACAATAACTTTATGGCGGTAGAACATCTGATGAAGTGATACCTAACCAGACGGGCTTCCACTAAGCCTTACCGAGTGAAAAAGAAGTCTTTTGCAGTTTTTTTTTTTTTGAAGTTAAAACTTCTTTAGCGTCGTTGTGATTTGAAAGTCGACGAAACGAAAAAGCGACAGTAAAAAGAGACAGACACATAAATTCATAAGATTTAACGTGGGAGAAAATGAGATAGCATTATACAGTTGAAGCCAAATTTTTTTAAGGTTTCACTTCTACCACGTGTGATTTGCACGCATGTTTTTTTGTAATATTTAATCACTAAAGATTTAATGTATTTTTAAAACTAACCTCACGTCACGATGTCAAACGTCTGAACGTACAGTGTGACTAAGAATCGCCTACGATCTGTATCTACTAACATCTCATCTTGTTGATGGTCATATAATGATATTATGAGCACTGTGTTCACTTGAAGCTTTGTGACGATAAGTTGCGCGATATATTTTTGCTGGAAACATAATTGAAAAGCGGAATTTTACGGGTGGCCCAATTATGTGTTTAATATTTACTTAGAATAATATTTTAAAAATACAATGGCTAACGCGCATATAATAACTAATAAACAAAGAGACAATTAGAAAAAGACAGCGCTCTATAACTATCGACTGAGTCAGTCGAGCTTATCAGGAAACGGAACTACCGTCGTTATCAGTAGACCATAAACCGAATTTTCAAAAATCGACGCAATTTAGCAATATGGGCTACCGTAGTCTTCCAAATTGTAGAAGCCAGTGAATTTTTATTAAAACAGGTTTGTTAGCGTATGTTTAGCAAATGATGTCCCAACAAACCATGTACTAAACTAGAAACACTATGCAAACCCATTCGAAATCAAACACCGCATGCAGTGTTCTTGTACCGATTACAATTTCATAAAAATATCAAAATATAAGGGAAATACAAAACCATACACGGCCCAGCAGTAGTACGGGTTATAAGTCTCAGGTACCTTTAGCTATTGTCACAATTCCCATCATAAACTTTGTTTAATTCGAGGGGTAAATTACTAAAATAATATTAAAATATTAGTAAATTCCTCAAACATTAAATTGTTTCTTAATTTTTGATAAGAGAGAGTTGCATAAAGTTGAGACGATTGTTGGTGTGACAAAAATACAGTAATAAAATCAATATTTTTAAACAGGTTCCCCGTTTGCACATTTTTTTAATCCATAGCGATTATCAATTCGAAATATTTTTAAATTTGAACACATAAAACTTTTAATACAAAACTATATTAAAGATATCTTAAGCGTTGTTTATAGTTTTTATAATTATAAGAACCTATTACATTATTATAATATATTTCCATGACTTTTGTATGTTGATGAGTTGAAATTACTGAGCTAATGACTATCGAGAACAGTCACAGCTACCTATTACATAACAAAGAAAAATCTGTATCATGATGTACTAAAAAAAATTTATTGATAATATCAACGACACGCACTATATACACACATACTACTACATATACATACATACTAAATACATACAAACGTCAACAAAACACATTCACACGTTCTACATATATACATACACTCATAACTATGTTCACATTATGTTTAACTATGGTGCTTGTAAACACATCGCTGTGACTGGTAAACCTTTTAAAAACACAAACATATCCAACCCTAAGGGATACGGCACTGATACTAACACTAAAAACCGGCCAAGTGCGAGTCGGACTCGCGCACGAAAGGTTCCGTACCATTATCTATAAAAACGGCAAAAAAACATGTCTTTTGTAAGGGGCCCCCTTAAATATTTATTTTATTCTATTTTAGTCATTTGTTATAAGGGCAACAGAAATACATCAGCTGTGAAAATTTCAACTGTCTAACTATTACGGTTCATGAGATACAGTCAGGTGACTCCGTAACTTTTTAAGTAAGAAGCATGATGAATTTAACATACTAGCTTATGTTTAGAAATAAATAAATACTTATTTCAGGGTTTTTTTAAAACTACCCCGCAAGAAGCTTAAATACGGGGTTGAAAGTCTGTATGGCGTGTCTGTCATATTTGATGTAAGAAGCATGAAATTTCATATACAAGTTTTGGTTAGAAATAAAATGATAAATACTTATTTCGGGGTTTTCGAAAATCTACCGCCTAAAAGGGTGAAACAGGGTTTGAAAGTTTGTGTGGCGGATCTCTCATTTTTACGTAAGAAGCATGAAATTTTATTTTAAAGCCTCTGAGCAAAAATAAATGCATACGTACTTTGTCATTTTTGAAAATTCAAACCCAAACGGGAGAAATGGGTTGGAAACATTAGTATAAAAATTGGTCTGTACTATGGAAACCAGACAACTGATATACTACATTTTACTACTACTAATTTTGTAAATATATAATTATATAGATTATAATTACACCCAGACTCAGCACAAACAACTTATTCATGGACACAAATGTCTTTCCTATGTGGGAATCGAACCCATTACCTGCGGCGCGATAGGCAAGTAAATGTCAACTACGTCAACCAACTCGAATTAAATGCACAGTGTTAAATACACAGACAGACAGACAAAAATTGAAAAAAATAGTATAATGTGAATCACAGCATCATAAAACGATAATTTATCACAAAATTTGTTGAAAAAAAAATGTACACACAGAACCAATAGATTTATATAGCAGTATAGATAAAGATAAGAAAGCGTTCCAAATAATTCAGTTGCTAAATTTTAAAAAATTGTAAAGGAACGCTTGTGTGCTAAAGGATATTAATGAATTTATGGATGATAGCACACCTTGGGAATGAGACGATCGCCGCATGGCTATTTCTTTTGTTTTGTTTTTTTGTAAAAAACATAAAAAAGTTAAAAAAAAAAACAACCCGCTGAGTTTCTTTCGCCGGTTCTTCTCAGGGCTGAGTGTTTCTTTCCGAGCCGGTAGTACTTTCCAGTTTGACAATCAATGAGTAAGTGTAATACTTCAATATTGAATAAAGTATTTTGATTTGATTTGATTTTGATATAGAAATCATATCATAATTAAAACCTACAGTAAGTAATTCATAATAACTTAATTATTTTACCAAAAAAAAAATACGGAAATAAAGTTTTGCTTTTAAAGTTGAATGCAAGGTAATTAGAACGTGAATTTTAAACGAAAGACCCCCAGCGCTTAGAACTGGACGTCTAACTGTGATTAATCTCCCGGGAATGGTTCTGGACAAGCTTAATCATTGTAAAGAGAGAAATTTTAAGTTGTGTAATGAGTTGTAATTATTACGCTGCATACCTAACTGGTTCCTTGGTCTGGTGGCTATCTAGTAGGAATTTAGATCGTAGTCCTTTGATCAAACCCAAAATATGAATCAACAATAAAAAAAAATATGTAGGACACAAACTAGCAAGAGGCTCACCTGATGGAAAGTGACTAACTCCACCCCTGGACACCTGTAGGACACTGGATGGCTTACAGATGGCTTTTTATTTATTTTTTGAATTCTATCGAGAATATTTATTTTCTTTTAATTTGTGCAACAAAAAATATTTTATAATAATAGATAAAATAATGTAGCTTTGTTGACGGGCTCGATGTGGGACGAGCAGTAACTGCGGCTCAGTTTTATACTATAGTATAACCATTTATATATTTATGTGACAACAGTTATTATCGCTAATTTCTTTATTTCTAATATTATGATGGGTAGAAATATATAATAATAATTATTAGAAAAATCATATCTAAGTAAATTCACTTTAAAATCAAGTAGAAATTTACGACAAATAACAAATAACAGTTCAATCAGTCAATACACAGTTTTAGGGCGATGCAATCACTAAAATTACCTGAATGAATTTGACTTTCTCTTTCGTCTAGTGGCTAGATATAAGGCCGCAGACCCAGTGGTCCTGGGTTCAATTTCCAGGTCGGGCCAATAAATAGTTAATGGGTTTTTCGTTCAGAAAATTCTCAGTAGCAGCCCGGAGTCTGGAAGTTGGAAGCGTGTACACTCCCGTGCCTCGGAAAGCACGTAATGCGGTTGGTCCTGCGCCTGAACTCTTTCCGGTCGTGTCGGATTGCCTTCCCATCGGATTATGAGAGCTAGGGAATAGTGAGTGCACCTGTGTTTGCACATACACTTGTACACTAAAATATTTCCTGCGCAGTTGGCTAATCTCTCTTGAGATTGGTCGCCGTGACCGAAATCGGTCTGGAGGTCATTATTATTATTTTACTGTAAATAGCTTTATATTTAATTCAATACTGTAACATGATTATCCGAAAGTGATTTGATGAACGTAGTTGGATATAGGATGTTTTATTTTTATTCAAAAATAATTATAATAATTTTCTGTAAGTGATGAACAAATAATTATTTTCTCAATCACATGAAAAACAAAAGTGGGTCTAAACTGTCTGATATATTCACTCGCTTATTCAGCTGCAGACCTTGAGTTCCCAGGCTCGAATCCTGGCTAGACCACACACAAGTGACAGGGTTCAACAACTATATTCCAAGTAAAAGACCGTGACCCAGAAAAACGTTTGATCTCTTGTACTGCATTGAGACTAATCAACTTTATTTAGAAAACAAACGTAATGACATTTGTGATGTTGATACTCATTAATAAAATAATAAACATTATCACGTAAATGTCAAACATGACTATCACTGAATCTCACTGAGTAGCGTTAACGTAGAAAAAAAAACGTTCAAAAGTAGATTAGCACAATATTATCATTATCAATATTGTAATAATAGTAGGTCATGATATGGCTTGATCATAATATACATAAGTTGTATGTAGCATTGACTTAATGTATTACTTCAATGAAATCAAAGACAAAATATGTCCGTCAAATTTGTAATCTATACCAGAGATAACGAGGTTTGTAAACAATGAGAATATACAAAATGAAATGAAATAAAGACGGCGTGTCAGAAATCACGGATTTGCTTTTTTGATGTTTGACATATTTTGACGCGCTTTGGGGGTAAGACCGACTCATATACCTTACACGTCTCTTTGCCGCTATTCTCTACTATCTTGTGTATGCGTGGCGCGTCTTCTATATAATTCGTTGTTGTAGATTATTTTAATAATAACAAATATATGTATCACATATTTTAAAATCAAATACACAGAAAATTACAAATGTTATAGAGGCAATAGAAAACTGGAAGGTAAAATGTCCTAATGACGATATCCCTAAGGAAGGTACCAAACAAAAACTTTGAGATTCGCCACTAGTTCATGTTACACAACAAAGTTTGAATCAAAATTTAACAAGTGCCAAAAACCGTGCACGGCTTTTAGCTTTATCAACTAAAGAGTCAGGTCACTGGTTACATGCGGTACCTTCTAAAAATCTTGGGATGCTTTTAGACAGTGAATGTTTTCGCGTATCAATAGGTCTCCGGCTGGGAACACAGCTGTGTATTGAGCACAGGTGCCCGTGTGGAAAAGAGGTTGACTCTTTTGGTTTACACGGTCTTTCTTGTCCAAAGAGTTCAGAGAGGGTTTTCCGCCACGGTTCTCTTAATGTTATTATTAAAAGGGCTCTTGCCACCATTGACGTTCCTGCCATTATTGAGCCTCATGGAATTAGTCGTGATGATGGCAAGAGACCTGATGGACTGACATTGGTTCCCTAGGAACGGGGACGGGCCCTTGTGTGGGACGCAACATGTGTTGACACACTGGCCCCGTCTCATATCAGGGAAACAATGTTAAAAGCCGGATCTGCCGCGGAAAAAGCTGAAACGAACAAACGTAACAAATATTCTTCTCTTATTCCAAAGTATATTTTTGTTCCGTTTGCAGTTGAAACGCTTGGACCTTGGAGTAATAGTGCCAAAAAATTCATCCAAAATATTATTTTTCCTTATTGCATCCACTGGTGACAGGAGGGCTGGTTCATTTTTCGCCCAGAGAATCGGAGTTGCGATTCAAAAGGGAAATGCTGCTAGCATTCTTGCCACCATTCCACGCGGTCACGACTTGTATAATATATTTTTTTAAATATTATTTGTATTTAGTTAAGGTTATAATGTAAATAAAGACTATTTATATGTAATAACTAATAATGTTACTTGGTAGATCTTTGTGCAAGCTCGTCTGGGTAGGTATCACCCACTCATCAGATATTCTACCGCAAAACAGCAGTACTTGTTATTGTTGTGTTCCGATTTGAAGGGTGAGTGAGCCAGTCTAATTACAGACACAAGGGACATAACATTTTAGTTCCCAAGGTAGGTGGTGCATTTTCGATGTAAGCGATGGTTAACATTTCTTACAATGCCAATGGCCGTCCGCTACCTATTTTAGAACAGAAAATATACAACAAAAATTATTAGTTCTATTTTAAAATGAAAACTATAACATTCAAAACTGTTTCTGCTTAGTCATATATACATATTTATTAATTTTAATAATGTTTCTCTATATTTTTTTTAACCCGTACTTATTTTTTGAATATTTGTAATTATAAATTCATTTAATATCGATTTTTTAAAGGGATTACTACTATTCCTATTTAGCCTTTCAGGCGTAAAAAAGCGTACAGATTGTGTTAGGAATAAGGCGACAATAGCTCAGTCAGTTAACCTCAAACCTGTCTGTGACCTATACATCGTTGAGCAGCCATTTTGAAGCACTAGATTGACGAAATATTCGGAAAGGATACCAGTGGCGTTTCGAACTAACAATCCCCGTAAAGAACTAAGTTCTGTGCAATCTTTTTTTAACTCAACAGTATTTTAAAATGCACATTTTAATTGATTATATTTATTTATTTATTTATACTTTTACTACATTGTACACCTCAACGGAAAAAAACTACACAAACATGGATACAACCTAAATAAAAGTAGCATACATGATTATCTTGTTATACTATATTTTTTTCGCACCAAAAAGCACCTCAACCTTCTTTATATCGACCTCCTAAATTCGAACGCCCAATGCATCGCATTTTGTAGCATTTGGTAGGCACAGTATGAACGCCATTTCGTTATATAACCTGACCTTGGGCCTCTGCCATTTCACTCTACTGTAAGCCGCGTGAATGAACTTCGTTCCAAAAATACTCGCTATATCCTATGACGTTAAAGTGAACGCTTTAAGCTTCATGCAGTGATTATATATTATCACCTCGGTCGCCTGGCTTCTTTGAATAAATAAAATAAAGTCAAATCTTATCTCAAATGTTTATTTAAATAAAAATAATAAATATCGTTAGCCTATTTTCTTGGAATAAACTCAACTTTCAACTCTTCTCCAGGCACTAACAGTAACCCACAGTTATCCATCTTAATATCTGTAGGTTTAGGCATGTTCGGAAGAGGTTTGATTTTGTAATTAAGTAGTATTGAGGCCAAGCCGAATTGCATTGTCATAAAAGCGAACCTTTTGCCTGTAAAATACAAAGAAACATGTATTAAAAAAAAGCAGAAAATAAAAATTTCGTAAATTCACAAAGTATTATATAAGGGTGAGTGAGCCAGTGTAATTACAGGCACAAAGGACATAACATCTTAGTTCCCAAAATTGGTGGCGCATTTTCAATGTAAGCGATGGTAACATCTCTTACAATGCCCATGTCTATTGGCTTGGTGACCACTTACCATCAGGTGGCCCATTTGCTCGTCCGCCTTCCTATGCAATAGAATCAGAATGGACGGCGATCCTACACTAACGGTGAACCACACAGATGAATGCATAACATGCTTTTCACGGCACCGGAGTTTTTAAAGTTCGGCTAAAGAATATTTCGACCGAAAAACCTATTGAATGTTTTTGTCCTGATTCAGGTTTTGAATCAACCATCTGCAACCTTATATAAACTAGTTATTAAGCCTTGATGATGATACGAGATTTAAACTATGTTACTAAGAAAAAATAAGATAAACATTTTTTTTTAAATAAAATATAGAATCCATATTTTGATTACCAAAAAAGAGTGGTAGTTACCAAGTCTCTTGCAGATTCTATTGTATTTAATATTATCTTTGACATTTCTTTGGACATATGAATTAATTTATGTTATAATAATAATAATATATAAGGAAAAATATATTCTTACCAATGCAACCTCTTGGTCCGTCTCCAAACGGTAGATAGGAGTACGGTTCGATTTTATGTTTGTTTTCTGGTAAAAACCTATCAGGATCGAACTTGTGAGGGTCGGGAAAGTATTTAGGGTCATAATGCATCCCAATACTATTGATGTAAACAACGGTACCAGATTTTATAGTTAATTTTTCATCTATCTTGTAGTCTTTCTCAGCTATTCTGTCAAGCCAACCCATTGTTGGATATTTTCGAAGACCTTCTGTGAAAATTTGATTAAAAATATGCACTAAATTGTTTGTATCTATGTACCTATATGCTATGTTTAGGTATTTAAGAATACGCAAAGTGTCGGCGATAATTTTGTGATAATTTGTTTGTAAAACATCAATTGTAAATTTAATAATAATATTGGAGGTATTAGGTAAGTTAGTAGTTTCCAAGCGTCTCAACTACATCCAAAGAGCTTGCCCAGATAAGGCGTTTTACGCGCAGTCACATGCTTCTCGCGCTACTAAAGGTTCAAGCAAATTGCATGCGATTTATGGGCGTATAAATGTAGACGAATTATATACCCGTTGTCAATAATTTCAATAAAAATGTTTTACCTTTTATAACACAATTGAGATATGTTAAATTTGTTAGTATGTTTGTATCAAAATTCTCGCTCCCATTTTGTTGCGTGGCTTCGAACAATTCTTGATATAATTTATCCTAAAATAAAAAAATATTAAAGTTACTGGGCGGTCACTCACTTTTATCGGAAGATATCTAAATAAAATATGCGGTTGGGAAACTCCCGTCAGGAACTAAGTTCTTTGAGATATTATTTCGACTCAAAACGTCTTATAAGATTTAGATTTCTTTTTTACTGTTAGATTATTTAGATTTTAAATTATATTAATGTATTTTTGTCACATCAAAAAGCGCTCCAACCTCCGTTTTGTAAATGTCAATTACCCCCTTTGTTAATAATGCAATTAAATTTAATCTATATATATTTTTGTTAATGCCGCGTACGATTTGTGACGCAAAACCTCCTTTACACGTAACACTTTATCACTAAGAATTTTGAATGCCGACATTCTCTGTCTATCTATATCTCTACTACTATATAAATCTATTGGTTCTGTGTGTACATAATTTTTTACCTAATTTTGATTGGATAAATAATAATCGTTTTATAATGCAGTGATTAATGTTATACTATTTTCTGTCTGTCTGTCTGTCTGTATGGCTTCTTATAACTTAAGAACGGCTTGACCAATCTTGATGAAAATTGGTACACACAAAGAACATGTGATGGCGCAAATGTTAGGCCATATATATGATCGGTAAACCCTACGGTATCTTATGAATGAATGGATGATATGTGTGTGTCCGTGTGTATGTTATTACAGTAATAACATAATTTAATATATTTTTATTAATTATAGGCGGGTGAAGCCGCGGGGCATAGCTAGTTTTGATTAAAATGTTAGTAGCTTGGTGTATTAAATAATAATACTGTAGCATGTTTGTGAATAATATTTTTGCTGTAAACAGTTAAAATGGATACTCGTATGAATTACATTTACCTGTATTATAGGATTATGTGCCAGTTCATATGTAGTGAACGTCATTGCAGTTCCTGAAGTTTCAAACCCACCGAGTAAGAAAATAGCAGCTTGGGCAATTATAAGATCGTCTGGGTAGCCTAAAATTAAAAGAATAAATTAATTCGTTTCATTGAACGAAGGTATGATAACTATACAAAATAATAATACTCTGACTGCCTCGTTGGTTGAGTGCTAGATGTGAGGCAGCAGACCCGGTTGTCCTGGGTTCAATTCCCAGGTCGGGTCAATAGAAATTTATTGAGTTTTTCTGTCAGAAAATACCAGTATCAGCCCGAATTCGGGAAGTTGAAGGTGTGTATACTCCTGTGCCTCGGAAAGCACGTTAAGCCGTTTATCGGATTATGAGAGCGAGGGAACTGAGAGTGCACCTGTACATATCACAAACTTGTGCACTATAATATCTCCTGCGCAGTTGGCTAAACTCTCTTGTGAATGACCGCCGTGACCGACATCCATCTGGAGCACATTATTATTATAATAATAATATTATATAGTTATTATTTTTTAATTGGTTAATAAACTAATTACTTCATGTTTGTTCACCTTCATTTTCTTCTTGAATTCTAATCAACATTTCAAGTAAATCCTTTGCATCTCTTTTAATTGTCTTACGTTGTCGTGTTACGGAATTAAATATTTCCTTGAAGTATTTAGTTGAAGCTCTTGGAAAGAATTTAAATCTGTAACAAGAACAATGTACTATTATCAATGTCAATAACTTTTATATACTTATTTTATATACAAACCACATATCTCACATAAGCATTCTACGTCAGATATTATTTATCTGCATTATATTTATATTTATAATTTACCAATAAATAAGACATAGACAAAATATAATATGAACACGAAGATTAAACATCTGTTGTATATTGATAGATGTAATTGGTATTATGTTATGTTTAATTTAGAATTACAAATGAAATATATCACCTGCATAATAGACATGACATATGACGGTCTTGAAAATGAGAAGGTGCAACTTTAATAATCATTTGGCATCAACATTTTACAAGTTGAGTTTTAAAAAGTAGTGTTCGTTAAATTCTTAATTCCAAAAAATCGATAACAGTTATTTTGACGTGAATTAATACAGCGATTAATTTGTTCTTTCAATTTTGCCTTAGCCTTAGCCTTGTTAGCCTTGAACTATTCGATTATTCAAGCTTCTACGAGTAAATCCAATCAAATATATTGAGTTTCACAAATACAAAACTCGAACCGATACATCATTGATTAAAAATTTAAAATAAGCAATTGATAGTTATAGTCATAGAAAGTGAAAATATATAAGCTTATAAAAATATATATTTAAACAATATAAACTACCTAAAGAAGTTGACTAATTCTGGAAAAAAGAATATGCTACACCATGAGATGCCTCTATAGAGGTTGAATGCTGCGAAGTCATTTGTGACATCCCTAAGAGGTCCGACACCTGTGAGGGTCGCGTCGCTTTTAACACCGAACGCAGATGAACCGATGACATCGGTCGTGTAATCTATGTACATTTTCTGAAAAATAAGAAAGATAAGTATTATTTTATTTTGAATCAGATTATTTTAATTATTGCGGCCCTCCTTTACGTATTTTGTTATTTCTGAATATTTCGTTAAACTAGAATAAAAGAAGACTAAGTACTCCTGTTTGGCGGTGTAATGTATGATTATTAAGTGGCCATACCATCCAAACGAACTGGCACAAAGTCCTACCAACAAGTGTTAAAAAATACATTTAAAAGTTAAAACTTAAAACACTTCTAGAGAGATACAACTAAAACTCGGACCACATTTGTATATTATATAAATAAAAATTTTAACAAAACAAAAACCGACTTCATAGGTAAAACAAATTAATATGCACTAAAAAGTAAAAAAATAATTGCGTATTCTTCTATAATTTGATAATTAACTTACTATTTTCTACTCATCAATATGTAGGTACGAATGTGTTGAGTGGTTGATAATTTATTTACAATTATTGTTACTTTTGGAGTCGATGTCAGCCAATGTGGGCTTATAACTACATACATAGTTGTAGGTGAGATGTGCTTGTGTCGCACGCGCAACTTAACGAAGCGAATAAAAGTCAATTTGTAATCTGTATGTTTTTAAAAGATTCCCGTATTATTATTGCTAGGTATATTATAGTGTTTCCTTGGCTGACATCGACTCCAAAAATAACAATAATTGTAAATAAATTATGAACCACACAACACATTCGTACCTACATATTGATGAGTAGAAAATAGTAAGTTAATTATCAAATTATAGAAGAATACGCAATTATTTTTTTACTTTTTAGTGCATATTAATTTGTTTTACCTATGAAGTCGGTTTTTGTTTTGTTAAAATTTTTATTTATTTTTCGATTTTTAGTGAATCTGAAGTACACTCACTAATTTGTAGAATATGGGTAGACCTACTAAACGTGCAGCTCATATGAGACAGCGCCATTTATATTATTATTTAAATATATTAATCTAAAACAGTGAACCATAAAGAAAAATGCATTTTGGTACTTAATTAATAAATATTAGTTAGTATGGTTAAATGTATGAATATAAATTAACATGTTTTGATTAAATAGATTTAGTTGGTGGGGTAATTTAGTTGGGCAGCCATAACATAACCAAATAGTTATTTCTAGTAATAATTAAATAAACTGTATGTTTATAGATATTGTGTTATACCATTCTTCACCATAAAATATGACGGAATGTCTGTATATTAAAAAAGGGGAAGTATCTATATTATCCTAACTAATATTATAAATGCGAAAGTAAGTTTGTTTTTGACGCTTTCACACCTAAACCACTAAGCCGATTTAAGAAATTCTTTCACCAATGGAAAGTTACATTATCAGGGAGTAATATAGGCTACATTTTGTCCCCATATTCCCACGGGAACAGGAACTACGCGGGTGAAACCGCGGGAAAAACACTAGTAATCAATATATAAATATACATAAATATAACATGTATATAAGAATACTTATACGATTCTATATATATATATATATTTATATGTATAATTTTCAAAATTGGTCTCAACTTTTAGGAGATGTTCAAATATGTTTCAGTTACAAACATATACATATATACTAATGCTTACATGCATAACTCATATTATAAAGAGCAAAGATTTGATTTTTGTTTGATTTTTTATTACGATTTAAATCAAAAACTACTCGACCGATTTTAAAAATTCTTTCACCCTTAGAAAGCTACGTCTTTACCGAGTAATATAATTATATATAATTATATAATTATATTTACTTGGTGGTAGAGCTTTGTGCAAGCTCGTCTGGGTAGGTACCACCCACTCATCAGATATTCTGCCGCAAAACAGCAGTACTTTGTATTGCTGTGTTCCGGTTTGAAGGGTGAGTGAGCCAGTGTAATTACAGGCACAAGGGACATAACATCTTAGTTCCCAAGGTTGGTGGCGCATTGGCGATGTAAGCGATGGTTAACATTTGTTACAATGCCATTGTCTATGGGCGTTGGTGACCACTTACCATCAGGTGGCCCATATGCTCGTTCGCCTTCCTATGCAATAAAAAAAAAAAAATAAAAAAAATATAAGCTTTATTATATTTTCAAAAACTTATAGATCCCTACTTAAAATGGAGCAATGTAACCCAACGTATCAAACTGTTGCCTATAAAAGTTATTATTTCGCGTGCGCTGCGAAAACTATTGACGGTATATAAAGAAGTGTTTTTTACAATAGTACTATAATTACTTGATCATAACGATGTTATGATAGGTGAATAATAAATCTAGATAGCCTATAAAAGATTCGGCCGCGTATCGTTAATTTGCTACTAAGAATTGAAGATTTCCGTTACTTTGTCATGGATCCTATAATCAGAATCTAACCAAACTGTCATCAAACAACCCTTGAAGTATACTCTTTCTAATAAAAAAAAAGTCATCGAAATCGGTTGTCGTGATATTGAGTTATTCGTCCATTTGTCGCGCACATACCTCATGCAAATTTACGACTTATATGGTTTTCTCATGGATTCCATTGTCAAACCTGGACCAAAAAAAAATGGGACCCCATGGGAAGCAACCCCTTTCAAATAAAAAAAAAATCATCAAAATCGATTCACCCAGTCGAAAGTTATGAGTTAACAAACATAAAAAAAAAAAAAAAAAAAAAAAAAAAAAAAAAAAAAAAAAAAACATACAGACGAATTGATAACCTCCTCCTTTTTTTGAAGTCGGTTAAAAATGGATTACCTTGAGATGAATCTTAATGTCGCGATCATTGTGGATCCTCTGAACCAACTCCTTAGCTTTGGTTTGCATTAAATCTTGAAGAATCCGAAGTTTGGCAGTTGTGAACACGCCGCTAAGATGTTTTCGCATCGTGGACCAGATAGGATCCTATTCGTATATTAAATGCCATGTATATCAAACTAACAAAAGTAAGAAGAACGGAATTTGTAAATTTAAATAACTCACATTTACTGTTAACAAATTAAGCCCTCCGATAGGATCAGTATCACCACTGCTTAAGAAGCGATTCCGGAAATTACCAAAATTCTTGATCAGGACGTCACGAGCGATTTCTGGAGAGTTGATGACAATACCAGGTCTCCAGAAGATCCAGATGCCGATGTACGGACTTTTTAGTTGTTCGTTTATTCGACGGAACCATATGCCCTAAAAAAGGAGAAACAGAGATTATAAACCTAAGTTATGTAATATGTTAATCTATTTTTTTATTTATCAACATAACACACGGTATCATCATCACCATCATCACCACTTCTTCGTCAACTATTGGACATAGTTCTCTCCAATGGCACGCCATTGAGCTCGATCTCCAGCTCTCAATTTCCATCCGCTGCCAGCCACATTCCGCAAAATTATCATCACTCTACCTCGCAAGGGGCGCCCTACGCTACGTTTGTTAAGGCTCCACTCTAGCGACGTATGACATGTGTGACCAGCCCACTGCCACTTTAGCTTGCTAACCCTTCGGACTATGTCGATAACTTTGTTTCACTGTCGGATCACCACATTTGGGATTCGATCCTTCAGAAAAACTCCGAGCATATCCCTCTCCATTGCTGAGCGACTTTAAATGTTGGGCCAAATGTAATTTCCATATGCTGTATAGACCAACTGTACTTTTCTGTGTGCCTCCTTCCCGACACATACAACTCATGGTAAATTCTTAAATAAGTAACCTAATAAGGACGCTATAAAGTAATAAACGACAATAACTTTGTTAATTTTGTCGTAGCAGAACTTACAGTATTTTCTTTCTGTATGAATGTGAGATTGCCCAGCACCGGAACTGGAGGCAAATGAGGAACCCCGCGGTCCGCCCAGTACTCCTTGATTTTCAACCATTTCATATATAACCAGCATATTAAACACAGCCCAGCGCCAACAAGAAGTGGTAGATTCATGCTGAAATTTAATATTTAAAAGTTAATTTTGTTACTGTTTTGGTTCCTTTCATATTAATTTATATCATGCAAATCGTTTTTAACCACTTTGCCCTTCATGGTAGAGCCATTGTACAACCTGGCACCGTTAGAGACGTCATTGAAATCCATCTACTCGCAATCGCAAAAGAAATGCATAGAAATACAAAAGTAGTGTTTAGGATATGATGAAGGTCCAAATCCGAGGATATTTTAACAAGCGTGTCATGACCTCACAATCGCCATCCTCAGCAGGGTGGCCGCTTATACTTACAGAATAAGTTATATTAGAAAAAAATGTAAATTATTTTTAACCGACTTCAAAAAAAGGAGGTTATCAATTCGTCTGTATGTTTTTTTTATGTTTGTTACCTCATAACTTTCGACTGGGTGAATCGTTTTTGCTAATGATGATAAAAAATTATTTGAAAGCTGGTGCTTCCCATGTGATCCCATTTTAATTTGGTCCAGTTTTGACAATGGCATCTATGGGAAAACCATAGAAGTCGTAAATTTGCATTAAGTATGTGTGCGACAAATGGACGAATAACTCAATATCACGCCAACCGCGATTGGTCAGCCAAGGAAACACTATAATATACCTAGCAATAATAATACGGGAATCTTTTAAAAACAAACAAAAACTTACACATAACAAATTTACTTTTATTCGCCTCGTTATGTTGTGCGTGCGACACAAGCACATCTCACCTATAACTATGTATGTAGTTATAAACCCACCTCGGCTGACATTGACTCCAAAAATAACAATAATTGTAAATACATTATCAACCACACAACACAATCGTACCTACATATTGATGAATAGAAAAAACTAAGTTAATTGTCAAATTGTAGAAGAATACGCAATTATTTTTTTAGTTTTTAGTGCATATTAATTAGTGTTTCTTTTGAAGTCGGTTTTTGTTTTATTACAATTTTTTGTTTATATTCAACGATTTTAAGTTCGTACGCCCCGAATGCACGAGCCCGAGTAAACTGAGTGCGAGGCACCCGTATTAATACCGATAATTCATTTTGATTAATACCACAATCAAAGTATTAAAACTAATAAATTAGTTTTGACTTGTGTTGTTTTTTATCGCTGGCAAAACTATACGTTGTCCCCGCGGGGACACCCTTTCCGACTTCGCGTCCTAGCTTATTAAGTTTTAACTGTTTATTAATTTTAAGAAAATGTTAAGAATTAGAATAAGAAAGCATTTATTCAGGACAAAAACACAATGCAAACATAAAAAATAAATATACAAAAAAATAAAAATATAAGGAAATTAAACATTAACTAATAACTATAAGAAAACAACGAAAAAGAACCGTAAAATATAATATTAAAATTTAAAAAAAAAACAACAAATTCATATACACACAAAAACACAATCTTATCTAGTGATGTCTGCAACTGTGATGTGTATTGAAAAGGTGGATGTTCGTGTATTAGTAGAGAATTTTTAGAAAGTACTACAGGAGATCCAATTAAGCCCCGTACTGAATGTCATACTCGCCTCAGCGATGTATAGTTGCACATGGTTGCAAAGTAAGGAAGATGTTGGTACCAGGCACCCGAGGATGCAATTTAATACGGTGTTAGGGACAGCGAACGTGACACTTATTTATATAGGAATTAATGACATTCTAAACAAATCTTAAATCACATTGGGCACTTAACTCATAACGCCTATTACAAGTATATAACTAATTCGTTATCGAAATAAAAAGAACACAATATTTCCATTAAAAGCGTGTCTTACAGATAAAAATTGTTATATGTGACCCCATCTGATGTCATTGTCATGCGTGATTGTAATTGTTTTAGTTAAATTATCTTCTAATCTCTGACACTCCAAAATAAATAAAAAAACAAGTTTTTATAGATCAGAATTAACTAGAAAAAATCACAGGCCGTTCGCAGCTTCGCCCACGTGAAAGCGATAGAGGAGTTATATAATTATCTAATTTATGAGCAAAAGTAACTGCTATATTTTTTTTTGACGTGACAACGTCTAATTAATCGATGAGCTCTGGCTGCATGCACGAAATTGTCCCGTTTTGCTCATTGTCCCGTTACGCGCATTGTCCCGTTACACCCATTGTCCCGTTACGCTGATTGTACGCTTGCGCCGCATCTATCTCTCTTTCACTCGATTGGCCTATGAGTGCAAATAAAAGTAAATTTATCAATTAAATTGTAGATTTCATTTCACTCCTTTGTATCCATACAAAATAATGATAATAAAACAAAAATGATTCAATTTTATTCATAAAAGTATGCAGTCATTTCATCAGTTTTGTTATGACGTTGTCACGTTAAATTATCGTCCGTAAACCGACTTTACAGACAACCATTTTTAACCGACTTTAAAAAAAGGAGAAGGTTATCAATTCGTCTGTATGTTTTTTTTTATTGAACATCAGTAATCCTTAAAGATAACACCAGACACTAAAGAACTTTGCCGCAGCCGAAAAGTCGATTTACTAGCATGCCACACGAATTAAACGGCGTTTTTATCGACACAGGAAAGGAATAATTAAAATTAGCTAATTGTGCGAGAAATAATCATTCACAAATTATATCGATAACTTTTGCTTAATAAAAGTACCTTCTTTTTTCTTTTTTTTCTCGCCTGGGAGGGAAAATGACTCTACTCCAACTGATGGTAAGTGGTAGTAGAGTCCAAACGCGTTGACGGCTAGTGCAATCATGAAGAATGATTTGCAGTAGCCGCCCCCGCCTTGCCGGCCCGCAAGATGCCTCTTCACGCCTCGTTTGAAGGAACCCAGGTCATAAGAGGACACGTGAGCTGGTAAAGAATTCCATGTTTTAGAGGTAAATTTCTTCGTACGCGATGAAATTGATGTCACAGTTAGGCGGTGACATCGAGAGCCAGCACGCGTAGACTTGTGAAGGAATGGGGATTGGGGAAGCAGGAATGAGGGAGAAGAATTTTTAAAATCGGTCGAGTAGTTTTTGATTTAAATCGTAATAAAAAATCAAACAAAAATCAAATATTTCCTCTTTATTATAAGAGTTATGCATGTAAGCATTAGTATATAAGCAGCTAAGGAAACACTATAATATACCTAGCAATAATAATACGGGAATCTTTTAAAAACAAACAAAAACATACACATTACAAATTGACTTTTATTCGCCTCGTTAAGTTGCGCGTGCGACACAAGCACATCTCACCTATAACTAACTATGTATGTAGTTATAAACCCACCTTGGCTGACATCGACTCCCAAAGTAACAATAATTGTAAATAAATTATCAACCACACAGCACATTCGTACCTACATATTGATGAGTAGAAAATAGTAAGTTAATTATCAAATTATAGAAGAATACGCAATTGTTTTTTTTACTTTTTAGTGCATATTAATTTGTTTTCCTATGAAGTCGGTTTTTGTTTTGTTAAAATTTTTATTTATTACTGTCTCTCTTTCGTTTTATCGATTTTCAAATCACAACGATGCTAAAGAAGTTTTCACTTCAAAAGTAGCTAAAAAAGCAGAGTTTTGCAGTGCACTTAATAAAAAACCCAATGACTGCATTTCTTAGAACATTATTTGGTTTAATTAACTTTGATAAACTTATGAAATGAATTTATAAAAATAAATTTATTAACGCAAAACATCAAGTGGCCCCGCACTAGACGTCGTGAGGCGTGGTAACAAAGGTCATGACGCTCTCTTATAGCGTCTCCACCGCCTTTTAATAACTGAATGCGGCTTTAAACTATATGCTGTAAATGTCCCACTATTGGGGTATGACCAAATATTTTTTTAAGAGAAAGTTAAAAGTCTTCCCCAACACGCCGCATCGATGCGAATCGGTGTACATACTTGTTAGTGTTTCTTTAGGATGTAGGTGAAGGATCACCGCCAAGATATAGAATTATACACTGGATTCGGGGTCATCGCAGTTGTTGTGAAAATTGTTAAAGTTAACTGAAAAGATAACTTTTCTTTAGGTGCCTTTTAAAAAGAAAATTTTGATAAATAGTTTATTTTGGATTTATTTCTTTATTAATATTTATTATTTAAAAAAAATGTTGCTTTTTTATTTGTGGCATGTGACCACGACTATCTTTTATAAATCAGTCTTTGTAGTAAATTGAAATATATAACTTACTAGTTGTTCCCCGCGTTTTCACCCTCGTATAAATAATAAAAATAAGCCTCGATAAAATGACTATACAACACAAAAATATTTTTTTAATTCGAACCCGTAGTTCCTGAGGTTAATCGGATCAAACAAACAAACTCTTCAGCTTTATATATAAGTATAGATTTAATTATAGAAAAAAATATATATTTATAAATATAAGAATTTTGTATAGGACTTTTTTTTCTTATTCTTTAAAAAGACGTATAGACGGGCAATACTACGTTAGTAGCAATTTAATGCATTTTTAAACTCACCTAACGTCCCGATGTCACACGTAATGTCTGAACGTACAGTTTCACTAAGAATCGCTTACGAACTGTTTTTATTAATGTCTAATCTTCTTGACCGTCATTATATGAGAACTGCGTCCACTTAAAGCGTTACGATTAGCGGCGCTAATAAGAGCGATATATTTGATGGAAATATATTTTAAGATCGGAATTTTATTATAAATATTTGGTCGGAAATTCGGTAATATTTTTTTCAACACATATTCGTCCAAGTATTCTGTTTAAATTGTTGTTTGTTTGTACCTTGTTTTTTTTTTTTTTTATTATATAGGGAGGCGGCCGATCATATGGGCCACCTGATGGTAAGTGGTCACCAACGCCCATAGACAATGGCATTGTAAGAAATGTTAACCATCGCTTACATCGCCAATGCGCCACCAACCTTGGGAACTAAGATGTTATGTCCCTTGTGCCTGTAATTACACTGGCTCACTCACCCTTCAAACCGGAACACAGCAATACAAAGTATTGCTGCTTTGCGGCAGAATATCTGATGAGTGGGTGGTACCTACCCAGACGAGCTTGCACAAAGCTCTACCACCAAGTAAAATGTTGTTTGAATAATATTTAAAAAATATAATGACTTAAAACAATCATAAATTAAGGAGCAAAGAAAGAGCTAACTAGAAACTCTCTACTGAGCAAACGCTTTAGCTTATGACGAAACAAAGAGCTACCATCGTTTTTGACAGATAGAACTATTAACCGTAATTTCAAAAAGCTGTTGCGATGCGATTTCCGGTCCGCGCTATTAAGGAAATTACGGTTGAGCAAGCTCGAGGCTCGAAAGGTTGGAAGACCTCATAGAAGAGAGTTTCCATGATCTGCTGTATTCTTCAAGATCGGAGAAGCCAGTGAAAATCACTTTTGATGACCAGCGATTTGAGGTACTGATATTGTATAATGCCACCAAAATGACTGTCCAAATCCAGGACTTTAAGACGAAAGCGAAACTGCGTAGAGAGTTAGCCAGGCTGATCTATACTCGCAGTTGAATGCATAAGCGATCCCGTGGCGCTCCCCTTAAGACGGGAAGGGTACCGAGGTAGTTTTAATGGGTAGGACGGGCAGCCGAGTAGGAGCCCCGTGAATCCCACATACCCGTCCCGGTCCCTCAACCGGGTGGCATGCGTAAATGCATTTCCCCTCGTTAAAAAAAAGGCTGATCTATACTAATATACAGAGCTGAAGAGTGTTTGTTTGATCTGGCTAATCTCAGGTTCGGCTACTGGTTCGAATTTCAAATATATTTTTGTGTTGTATAGTCCTTTTATCGAGGAAGGTTCTAGGCTGATTTTTATTCATTATATTTTTATTAACCGCGGGGCACAGCTAGTGCTATATATTACCGAAACTGTTCAACATCGGGTTGGAAGAAGTCTTCAAGACGCTCGATGTGACTGATTATGGAGTTAGGGTAAAGGGCGAGTACATCACCCACCCACCCACTAATATAATTAATAAAAAAAAACAACGGGTTGCACGTCGGGAGTGCCGGCAGAAGTGAAAACTTGAATATTAACGTTATACATTTTTGATATTTTGGAATGGTCAGTGAAAAATTTTGCACGAATTGCATTAATTATCAGTATAAAAGTACTATCATTTATGTGATAAAATACAATATTCATTGATTGCGCTATCGTAAGCAAACAATTTATATTACAATAAAAATTTAACACTTCAGAATCTTACGAATTTTCAACCAGGGTCACGTGACCTGAAGCAAGTTTATCATTTTTTAACCATCACAAAAAAGTGCACAACGCCGCTAAAGAAGTTTTCACTTCAAAAAAATGACAATTTCCATAAATTGGGCTGCTATTATGTAATATACCAAACCCCAACAAAGAGTAGATTAGTCTGAACTTAGTTTTGTACCCGTAACCTTACCAAGGTTCTCTATCTATATCTATATCTTATAGCTACAAGCTACAAGACCACCGAGATTGTCCAAATGATATCACCGTTATCTATAACCTGAGTGATAAATAGGATTAAACATTCTATCATTTTTATTGGCTATTTTCATACATTTAATTCATAGCATGAAACAAATTGAAAACATTTTTCTCTAATAATTATTTTAACTATTAAGAAAATCTCCATACTATGATAGATGAAGAAATCTCGTAGCCGAGAAGTAAGAAATAAAAGATAATGCACAACACACGTGCGCGACGACTGCGGTCGCTCGAATGTGTCACAATTTGCAGTGGACGTGACGAGTTGGTAGGTCGGCAGCGTGACGGTAAGTGACTGACATTCAGCGAATATATTATTCTATAGATGTTACGTGGTAACAAATTGATATACCTAATTATGAAACGCTATTTTTCTAGATTACTATAATATATTTAAATAAATTTGTGACCATTGTAGACTGTTTCGTGAAGAACTTAAATAGTACAATAATTAAGTATTATAAAATTGCATTATTTATCGTATATATTTGTATATGCAATAAGAGGTTATATACTTATTCCTTCTTATTAAAATAATTATTGTTTTATTTTGTAACGTTTTTACTTATTTAAAAGTTAGTATGTTTTCTTTTTTTATTGGTAGTGCGTTTAATTAAGTAAATGTAACAAGTAACGTCTGTAAGATTATGCATGCTGAGTTAGCCTTTAAGTGTATACAATGTTTTTTTTTCTCTTTATATATATTATATATAAGTTACTTATAAGACCATGTGCCGGGGGCGTTAAAAGATACATCACCCTCAGTCAACATAAAATTTATTGGGCGTGGTTCGGAAGGGCCTGTCAATTTTAAAATCCGAGAAGGCAGCCGTGCTGGTACTGCCCTGCTTGTCCCGCAGCTGGTCGTTCGGAGGAATCCAGGAGTCGCGCAGGTGAGACACGTCGTCAGGGCGTGGCGACGAAATCCGCTATAGCCCGCTGGTACTCCGTGATGGTCCCAGGATGACGGGCTTCAGACGTGACCTCCAGAGGGGATGGTGGAGAACTTGCGTCACGCCGAAATTCCGAGTATGACGTAGGACCCAAGTATGACGTAGCACCCTGGAATTTACGTCCCAGAACTTTTATCGCTGCACACCATACGCTCTTCTGAATGTGACCCCTTACAAACAAGCCGCGAAAGCAAAGCAAGCAAGTACGGTGCAATACGTTAATCTTGGTGAGTGATTGTCACAATCAGATCGGAGCTATATATTATACAATAAAAAAGAAAGCTATATTTAAATCTGATTAATTATTTTTTTGTTCATACGCAATCAAAAAAAATCAAAAGAATTTAAAAAAATAACGGTTATGAATTGAAAAGAGGAAGGCAATAAAATAATAATCAATTTAGCATTAAGCCAAGCTACAAGAAACAAAATAACATATATTTAATATTGTATACAACGTTGGCTTCCTATTAAATAAATAAATAATCCCTAAAAGTACACTACATACCACCGTGCCTCCAGCGATCGTCAATTTCGCAGTATAGGAAAGAAAAGAGAAATAAAATACTAGTACGACTCCTAGCGGTTATTGCGAGCACGTTGTGGGTTTGACGTGTCAGCGATGTTCTGTGATGTTCCGAAGTGAATTAAATCGTGATAAATATTTTTATGAATCTAAATAATTTGATCGCAATTCTGTACATTATGATTGAGGGATTAAGTTTATTGTTTTGTTGTTATTACTTTTTTAACTTGAATCTATAGTAAGTAAAGTAATAAAGTAACAGCTTGTAAATGTCCCACTGCTGAGCTAAGGCCTCTTCTCATTTTTTGAGTAAGTGAGATTGGTCGAATTCACACGTGGCAGAATTTTGAGTGAAATTTGACACATGCAGGTTTCCTCACGATGTTTTCCTTCACCGTCAAGCAGGAGATGAATTATAAGCACAATTGAATCTATACTGTCTGTTTGTTTATATATTTTTTTTAATATATTTTTATGAGAAACCATTTTTAATCTACTGTGGGATTTGGGCAAGCCCATCCGGGTAGTTATGACACACTCATTAGGTATTTTACCATGTAAGCCTATAAATTTTATATTTTCAATATTTTAATTAATTATAAGTAAGTCAATTGTTGCAAGTTCAAGCTGTTGGAGGTTTTGTTGTTTTGTGGAGTTGCCTGCTGTTGTTTGCTGCTTCGCACTGTTTGATTCTCTAATTTTGATGCTGCATTTAGGGTTTGCATTATCCTGCTTTTTCCTCATAAGTTGTAATCAATGCCAACTCATATACTCACTTAAGTAATATTTCATAATTTGATAACTTAATTTAACATCAATCAATCAAAATCAAAGTAGCTTTACTTCAATTTAAATGATAACTGTTGAAATAGTTTTTTGTTTGTATTGATGTTTTAATTATACATTCTTATATGACAAGACACTGTCAATAGCCCGCCTACTGATTTTGTTTTATTAGTATTAAATCATTATTATTTTTATAACCTAACCTAACCTTTTTTTTTAATAAAGCTGACATGGCTTAACAAAATATTTTATTTGTTTCGACCATGACAACCGACCAACAGCATTACATAGTAAAGTTGTATTCTGATTTGAAGACTGAGTAAGCCAGTGTACAGCCTCAAGTGGCATGACACTTATTAAGAAATGGTTAATATTTCTTACAGCGGTTAATATTTGATTTATAATTTCTTAGTTTCGTTACTCACCATCAGGTGGCCGATTTACACGACTGATTTAATAAAAAACAATTAATAACGCAATGGCAATTTGTTTGAAATATGATGATTAAATATTTTAACGTATAGTTGTCAATGGCACAAGCATAACAATGCAAAGATATATTTGTAAATAAAAAATGCACATATCGGACGTTCATGTAATTTACACATACCTATATATGATAGCTTCAGTTTCTTAACAGGTTTTAAAACATGAATCATCATCATCATCATCATCATTATCAACCCTTTCTCGTCCACTGTTGGACATAGGTCTCTCCAATGGCACGCCACTGAGCTCGATCTTCAGCTCTCGATTTCCAATCGCTGCCAGCCACTGTGCGTATATCATCACTCCACCTAGCCGGAGGGCGTCCTACGCTACGTTTGCCAAGGCGTGGTCTCCGCACTAGAACACGTCTACTCCAACGATTGTCGGTTCTGCGACATGTGTGTCCAGCCCACTGCCACTTCAGCTTACTAATCCTTTGGACTATGTCGATAACTTTGGTTCTCTGTCGGATCACCACATTTGGGATACGATCTTTCAGAGAAACTCCGAGCATAGCCCTCTCCATAGCTCGCTGAGCGACTTTGAAGTGGTGGGCCAAACGCACTGTCAGTGTCCACGTCTCGGGTCCGTAGGTCATAACTGGTAGGACGCACTCATGAATCCTGATGTTATTCTTAAGGTCGAAATGAGTCGTTATAACGACTCATTAGTTTATATCATATTTAGATAATATCAACGACACGCACTTCACACACAATAACATACACAGTACACAGAATACGTACACAGAACATTTACTTACATAAAAATGACTAACCCCCCATATAAACTTACATCCCCCATTTCACCCTCTTAGCCATTTCGTTTCAAAATTCACCACGAATTTTGATGAACTCTGATTTGCGTTCTTATTTATATCTAACCAGAATCTTGCATATAAAATATCATGCATCTAACTTTGAAAATGACGGATTTCCATACAACGGTTCATCCCTTATTTCACCCTGTTAGGGGTGGAATATCCTTTCTTAGTACGATCAATATAATATAATACAAAAATAATTCTTATCAACTGACAAAATTTCAAGTCTCTAACAGTGGTTTAGGCTCTGCGTTGATGAGTCAAACAGGACAAGTCTTTTTATATATATAGATAACAAATGCTTATTCTATTTAATAAATGGATGTTAAAATCATAATTTTTGTTAAAATGTATATGACCTATCTAGAGGTTAAAAATAATTAATGCAGTAATTGAATATATACTTTTTATATTCACTTAAGTTTTATCTGTTTCGAGCTAAGTAAGTAAAAATGTTGTAAAATATATTAAAATTAATGAGCATAATTTTTTTGTAGTCATTACAATTATTATGACTTCTAATAAGCTCAGTGGTGTAAATGGTATAAATAGTGACGTTAAAAACCAGATGCTTCTAAGGTCACCAGATAATGATATAGTAAAAAAAGACAATGTCATTTAGTTCCCACACTTATGAGAAGTATTGTATAGATGTCTCTATGGACGGTAGAACAATAACAATCAGATTAATTAGCCTTTCAAAATTAAATTTAAAAAATAAACTACGTCACCAAAAGTCATTTATCACCAAAGTTTATTTCAACAAAAAATAACGGAAATAAAGTTTTACTTTTAAAGTTGAATGCAAGGTAATCAGATCGTGAATTTTAAACGAAACATTGTAAAGAGAGAAATTTTTAGGTCGTGTAATGAGTTGTAATAGTTTCGCTGCATAAGTAATTGATTCATTGGTCTGGTGGCTAGCTGGTAAGAATGCAGATCGTTGTCCTTTAATCATATCCAAAGTATGAATCAAATCAAACATGTATACTTTTTTATGAAGGAGGGGTAAACTGGTACGAGGCTCACCAAATTAATATATTAAATATATATTTAATATATTAAATATATAACATAAATTGGTACCTAATTTAAAAAATATTCTATTTGAGTTTAAAATTTGGAAGGTATATAACAGTTTTCTTCCGATAATAATATTTTAATTATACAATAAAAAAGTCATGAACAAGAATTAAGTAAAATAAATAATAATCATTCAATAATTTATCCGATAAGTTTATTCATTAAATCACATTTCCAACTATAACGAACTACTTGGCCAAAACCAAAACACTTAAATTTTAAACGATTTTGAGCGCTATTTCTTATTAAATAAAGTTTGAAAACGCTCGTACTTTTGTCATTATCAAAGAGAGACATGCAAATGTCAACGAAAGTTGGTCTCTAAGCCACCAATAAACATTTTACGGCCTACGTTTGGGGAATTTATGGCGCCGAATAAAATATAAGACCTACTTGCAAATTTACTGCGCTTTGAGGAGCAAATTGAATGGCTACTAAGCGTACGCTTTATATAGTTCCTTCTGATTTGCTTAAAACTAGAGTGCATATTTTAATTTTCTTTTATTTGCTGAGTTTGTAGTTGTATCGTGTAACTGCCCAAGAGTATTAACCAGAAAGGCCTCCACTCCCTACGAGATAGGAGTTTAGCTTATTCAATAAGACAAACCGGTTGGCGTGGTTGGATAATGCTTGCCTTTCACGCCGCAGGTCGTGGGTTCGCCGTTCGATTCCCACCCAGGACAGACATATTATGCGCGCACGAACATGCCTGTTTGTCCTAAGTCTGAGTGTAATTATCTAGTTGTCTGGTTTCCTTAGTACGAGCTCTGCTTAGTATGGGATCAGATAGCCTTAACTACACTGGCTCACTCTCCCTTCAAATCGGAACACAGCAATACAAAGTACTGCTGTTTTGCGGCAGAATGTCTGATGAGTGGGTGGTACCTACCCAGACGAGCTTAAAGCTCTACCACCGAGTAACGATGTAAGGAATGGTTAATATTTCCTACAGCGCCAATATTTATAGGCGATGGTGACCATTTAGCATCAGGTAGTCCATTTGCCAGCCAACCTACCTTTTTTCACTAGTCCAAAGGACAATACTGTGTTACAATAATTTTATCAGAAAGCCAGTAAGTGATAATGAAAACATTTTTAATACCATACATCAGAAACTAGTCACCGGTTTTGATAAAAAAGGTGACATCATCAAATATTATTAAGTATTGCGCAGCTTAAGACATTATAATAATATGTATGTGAGTGAAGAGCAGCGCCGGTGAAGAGTCATTACAGCATAAGAGAGCGCCATGGTGTCCGTCACGGTACACGAGTTGGTCTAAGAATACCCGTAAGGCATCTATTATGTTTCACATAAACAGTCTTATATCATCATCATTATAAATCCATCAAAATCGTTCAGTCTTGTTAAATAAATAACTTGCTCTATCCGAACAAATACAATATAATGCACGAGTAGATACATTGTGTATTTTTTATCGAAGTATTAAAACAGTTAAGGCGATGGAATAACATGATCGTTGTGTGCGAAACTCGATGGCTGCCAATATAAACGGGGCAAAATTTGCATCATAATGTGTCCTAAATCTATCCTTGAACGCTTTATTACACTAGTATTTTGCCGCATTTTCATTCGTACCTACATAAAAGTAAATCTAAAAGATTATATACTGTTTCATACTGATGAGATCTTTTTCTCGTGGTGGAGCTTTGTGCAAGCCTGGTACCTCCCACTCAATGATGGTCTATCGCTAAATAGCTAATTATTATTGTTGTGTTAGGACACCGGGTTTGAAGGATGAGTGAGGCAATGTCAGTGCAGGAACAAGGGATATAACTTAGTTTCCAAGGTTGGTAGCGCATGGGTGGTGTAAAGAGCGGTTAATATTACTAACAGCGCCAATATCATGGTGATGGTGGCCGTTTACCACCAGGTGGCTCATAAGCCCGTCCACAAACCTATTAAAAAACGTATTTATACCTAATATGTAATGTATTATTTGACTTTAGCAATTGGAAAATCTATAAAATAATAGCACAATCATAAATCAGATATTTATTCAGAAATAACAAAAAATTAAAAAGATAACTTTTTAATTGTATTTTGCATATTTATTAAGTTAATATACATAAAAATTAAAAGTTAATTTTTGAATTACGATATTAAAAACTTCACACAACAACAATTTATATATGAATAAAAGTATTGCATTTTTCCATAGCTACAGTACTTAATTAGTTGCTTTTTCGCGGAAACCTTTTGACTTTTATTACAATGTTACTTCCAAAAATGTTTTCCTGTTAACAACGTTTACAGTTACGAGTTGGACTACCGATGAGACAGCACCATTTTTAACAACACGTGGAGTATTCCAAAGTTTTTTTACCATAATTCTGGCAGTTGGAGTTAAATCATATAAAGTTAAAGTCTATTTTATCCTATCACTACACTAAATTAATAACCTTTTTAAAGACGACTAAAAATAACCGTTTAACTTTTTTTTAAAAAACCTGAAGTTATGTTAATTAGACAGACCAAAATAGACGTCCAGCGCATAACATCTATATGTAAATTGGACATTAACGCTGAGACAAACAAAAAACTAAATTATTCAAAGTCAGTTCAAAGGCATCAAATAGCAATGTTATAAATAATTTTATTGTTGTATATAAATTTTACACTTTGATTAAAATATTTACTGGCACGCCTTAGGGAAAAGACCGACTCGTATGCTGAGACGGCCAAAGGCACACCGCCTATATTTATATAGGCCTAATTGGCGAAGTAAGATATATTAACCCTGTCACCAACCTTGGAAACTAAGATGTTATACCCCTTGTTCTATACTTTCACTAACTCACTCACCTTTCAAACTTTAACACAACAATACCTGAGTGTTACTATTTAGCGGTAGAATTACCTACCCAGACGGACTTGCACAAATCATGTCTAAAATGTAACATACTTAATTATAATCCATTATTTTTTTATTTGAGTGGTATATTATAGAAAGAACTGTAAACTTTTTTGTATAATAAAATATTATACAAAAAAGAATACAAAGATAAGAGATACTTTAGGCAACTGTTACATTATATACAATCAACAGACGTAACTTCGAACATAACATGGTCAGTGTAAGGTAATGTATGTTACATTGCCTACTGTCTATCAGTGGAGGTACTCAGAATATACTAATAGTAGGTACCACGGCTGGCTAAAGCCTACTTCCTTTTTAAGGAGGTTAGGTACTAATTCCAATAAGCTGATTCAATGCGATTTAGATGTGGTAGATTTTCATCCTACATAGATTTATTTGTGTACTTTTGATTCACCTGAATTGTTAATACAATAAGTTTAGTGATACTAGCCTAAGTTCCAAACACTTGGCACTTAACTTTTTGCAATATTTCTTCTTAATATTAAATTTCTCACCAACTTTTGCAGTATGACTTTCAATATGATACATATCTTTCATGGGATATGAAAATATTATTTATATCGTTTGTAAATTGTAATTCCGCAAGCATCTAGTCATTTCGAATAGATGGTAAAAATAAGACCCCAATAAATCAGCCTCTGCCCTTTCATGCTAAATCAAAGATCAGATAACACTAGAAGAGACATTAACTGAACCATGATTGTTGTTGTTTTTTTTTTATCAACATACATACATAATTAAGACATAGGTACATTACATACATATGTAATTAGGTATGTATTAAAATCGGTTCTTAAAAAAAAAAGGTTCGGGCGTAACTTTATTTTTACGATTTCGATGATTTGCTGTGGATTTAATTATGGTCTGAGCTTGCTTGTTCTTAATACATAATTACATACCAATGAATTGTATTAGAAATAGAAAATCGTTCTTTTTTTTTGAACAATAGTTAAATTGCTATTATAATAAAAAACATATCAATTCAAGGTTACATGGAAATAATTCATTATAACAATTGAACAATTTAAAGATTTATATTAATGCCTTAAATTTACTTGGTGGTAGAGTTTTGTGGAAGCCCGCCTGGGTAGGTACCACCCATTCATCAGATATTCTACCGCAAAACAGCAGTACTTGGTATTGTTGTATTCCGAGTGAGAGTAATAAATTTAATTAATTGATATTATTATTACAAAATAAGCAAATATAAATTTGAAGCAATCATATAACATATTTTTTATTATTAATAAATTCAATAATTTAGATTTACAAATAATGTAAAAGTAATGCCTTGGATAGTATATCTGGTTAGTGTTTATATGGTAGAGGATAACTTTTTGAATGGCATTAGAACCTCCTTGGATGCCGTCGACTCCTTTCTGTCATCAAATTCACGGTACGTGGTAAATTGAATATTTTAGTTGTCAAGAATTTATCCTTAACACGAGGACTCGAACTTTCAAGTCTTCGTAGTTTACTTATCATTCTCAGTAATTTATAAATCATACACTTCCTTAACACTTCAATTCATTGCCTCATCAGTAGAGAAATATATTTTCAATAGCAGAAGAAATTCGGCAATGTATCCTGTACAGAGGTAAATTTTAGTTGTATACGGCACATACGTAGTAGGGGATTAGGGTACGAGGTCGTATATGTTTTAAGGCGAGTGCTCATTGAATTTCATAAGGCGAGGATTACAAGACGCCGGTTGTTCGGAAAGTTTCGTCGATGGCTGCATCCTGTTGTTTGTGTAATAGATTTTCCCATCGCGATCGTGAGAAAGCCGATTTCGTATCCGTACAAGCTTAGAAACAATGGAATTATTGAACGAGGAGAATTTGTTATTGCAAGAGAAAGTCTATGAATAATCAACTATTTTCACGCCGACTCATATCGATTTATGGTGTACGAAGAAATCTTGCAATGTTTATTACTTGGAGATTTATTGCATAAATGTAACAAACAATAATTGTCTTGATGCTGGACTGACACGGATTGCTGGATATATTTGTCACAGTGCATATCTGACACAATATGCTTCTTTACAACGATGTCCTTATACAGGGTTATTTGTAACGACCCACCAACAATTTTGCTTATGGTGTTACTTATCTAGTCCTGCGAGGTTACTGTATCAATTATAATCAAAGAATCAATTACATAAAAACTAAACGGTGCTTGTCCAGGTTGGCCCCCGCATCATTCTAATAAGATTGACTCTAACCACTGAGCAATTTTGGTTCTTAAAAATCATTCTTTATTATTGACGTGACAACGTCTAATAAATCGATGAATGCTGGCTGCATGCACGAAAAAGGATGACTCATTGTCACGTTGCGCTCATTGTCCCGTTACGCTCATTGTCCCGTTACGCTGATTGTACGCTTGCGCCGCATCTATCTGTTATGACGTTGTCACGTTAAACTATCGTCCGTAAGCCGACTTTACAGAAAACCATTTTTTTTCATCATCTTTATATCACGACATAATATTAGCATATTTGGCTACGTAATACTACGGTAAACATGACTATAACATCTTCGTTCTGCACAAATAAGTAAAAATGATGTCAGGGTCGTCTTCTATTTCGCAATATCTAGTATCTCAATAATAACAGATGGAATACGACCTCGGCCAACTGGGCCCGCGCCAGCCAATTCAATAACCTTAACTATTCACCCATATTTAGACCGTATCGCAAGCTCGCCCTTATGGAATCTCAATAGATGAACGCCTGTCCCAACCATTTGCTGATTCTCGAATACATTTTTATAAATATTCTAACGCTTAATGATAACAAAATACTGTAGGGCTATTATGTAAGAAAAAAATCGAAATTCACCGAAATAATGGTGAAATGTCAGAAACTTTTAACTAATTTACTTTTACTAATTTTTGCTGTTTTTTTTCAAATAGTTGAAAATACGTATAAATCAATGATGAATATTATGTTTAGAAACAATATATTTTTTTTAAATATATGTTTATCAGCCTTAAAAATATTATTTTTTAAAGATAAGTATATTAATAAACTTTTTTAGAAATAGGTAGGAAGACTGGCAATTGTGCCATTTGATACTAAATGGTGACCATCATCTATAGACATTGGTGCTGAAAGAAATATTTAGCATCCCTTACATCGCCAATGCGCCACCAACGCGGAGAACTAAAATGTTATGTCCCTTTTGCCTGTAATTACACCGGCTCACCCACGCTTCAAACCGTGTAAAACTTCATGCTTCAGCTTCAAAAACTATATATAATGTAACAAAACCTTAATAATAAAATAAACATGGCAATTTTTTTAAATTTTTTCTATCATTTTTTTAAATCATAATGATTTAAAGTGAGTGTGTAAGTAATGTGTTTTGTGATAAATTGGTGAAAAATTGCTTAAAGAAATACCCGAATATAATAAATACAATTTTTATGAATCATTTTCACAAGTATAATTTATACAAAAACGATTTTTTTTTACGTTAAGCAATCCTCTCTCTCTCTCTTACATAATCTTTTGTTGTTTATCCAAATGTCAAACTAATAGTTTCTGAAGTCCTCTGATCCTCACTAACCTCTCAAACTTTGTCCTGACATCTTGGGTCACCGTAACATGCATATTTACTAAGTTCATTAACCAAGTCATAATGAGAATAATATTGTGTTAGTTTAAATAATTTTTGAAGTGAAAACTTCTACAGGATTGTTGTGATTTGAAAGTCGATGTAACGAAAAAGCGACAGTAAAACGAGACAGACACATAAATTCATAAGATTTAACGTGGGAGAAAATGAGATAGGACACATTATACAGGTGAAGCCAACATTTTTGAAGGTTTCACTTCTACCACGTGTGAGTTGCACAGATGTTTTTTTTTACATTATTATTCTGCCAAACAATGTTAACTATGAAGATGCGAACATCAGCAAGTTCATATCATCAAAATCATGTAGAACACACTCAAAAGTACCTCATCGTTAATTACAATCATCTTTTCCATATTTATATTAAATAAAGATTTTTTTATTCTTTGTTATATAAAATACTGTGTTATGGAAGAGACCCTCTGACACGAGTATAATATAATGCTCACTACAGGAGCTAACTTTAAATAGGCTTTGTATTAGACCAAGAGCTAGTGAGCCCTCCGAGTAACGGTATGTCTGTAAGGCTAATATTGCCCGTCATCAACCCCTATATTTTTTACATAAAAAATATAGGGGTTGATGACGTGCCAGGTGATGTTTGCCGTACTTATCAAGCTATGATTCATCACTATAACAATTTGTAGCCTTACAGACATACCGTTACTCGGAGGGTTCATTAGCTCTCCTACTATATACTATGGTAAAGAACAAACTATTGTTTTTTTTTTAAATGTTAACGTACACATTAGGTAGGAATATTACTTGGCCCACGATGATAAGTTGGTTGGTTTGAATATGTAAATCCTAATCGAAGATTTTCTCAAGGAAAGGCCTTTTCCCAGCTGTGAAATGTTTACAAGCTGTTACCTCACTTATTATTTAACATTGTTTAAATGTGCGTTGGTTTTGTGGCTGCCAACAAGAAGTTTTATTTACAGCCCAGATCAATTAAATGCTCAATAAATTATAATTAGAAGTTATATGAAAAAGTTAGAAGGGTTACACTAACAAGCACATAAAACCTTTGTACTTGCACTGAGGGTCTCTTGCACTGATCTCTTAAGGGTCTGTCAGCCGTCCATTATGATTGTTTGATTAAGTGAATAGAGTATAAGCCTTGTGTTCTCGTATATACCTAAACACTATAAGATCTTCCACGCAAGTGACTAGTCTTTGAGATTAGCCCGGACGAAGTTTAGTCAGGAGGACTTCACATGTGTTAATAACCCAACTTCACACAATCACATATGTTAGAACATTAATGTCACCTGGCTCTGCCTTTTGTTTGACTTTAGTTTCCAGCACTTGAATATAATAGCAAACGTTATCGATTTGAATAGATGAGATAAGCTAGCTAAATATATATTATTTTACAAAAACGGATCGACAACTTTTTGACCTGCTTGTGTTTAATTTGATTTTTTTTATTTAAATTCAACTCGTACACAAGTAAGACAAAGAATGACCCACTACTGAGCTAAGACCTCGTCCTCTTTTAACGAAAATACTCCAAACATATTCCACCACGCTCCAATTCGGGTTACAAATGCCAAAATTTCAGTGAAATTTTCCCTACGCAGGTTTTCTCACGATGTTTTCCCTCACATTTCCCGAACACGAGATGAATTACAAATAGCAGTAGTAATATGATGATATCCGAACATCCTCAAGAGCAATTAATTGACCGTTCCTTACTATAACATAATAATATAATTAAAAATGCAATTAAAAGCCTCTTATAACCACTTTATTAATTCTCTTACCATCAAATGACTTAACATTGTTAAACAATACAAACCATCAAAATGTCTGAAATTGTTTCAAACAGAAAACCCTTTGTAAAAGGATATTGAATATTCATAATATTTTAATGCCTCTAAAAAGCATCCGTTTCGCAAAAAAAAACCCTTTATTGGATTTTTGTTAAAAAACGACTACTGAATTCTGTGTCGGAGAAATATGAACCTTAATTACAATATAATAGAGTTATTTTTATAATAAAACTATCGTCATCATCACCATTCACTTTTATTCATCCTTATATTGATATTTTTTTGTCTATTAATATGCATCTTCTTTGTCGTCATAACTACCACCAAATAGCTAATGTCAATAAGAAGGCTAGCACGAATCATCGCTGCCATCGTAATATACAAAGAGTCAGTACATGTAAATAGCTTCAAAGAGATTGAAAATTGTATCACGGAGCCAATTCTACTAACAAATTTTCACTTTATCAAGCAATCGAATCGAAGCTTGACCCTTCCTTGTGTCAATTTTACTATTCTTAATTATCGAATATTGTCATAAATGTTAACAATCATGTTTAATTTTAACGCTACGGTAGATGTTAAGATATATAACCTGAGGCCCTAGCCAAGTTGACATTCTACAATCGTAAACGCTATAGAAAACTAAACAAATATATGAGAATGACATCTCTCAACGATAAGTCACGTGGTCATTCTCATACATTTGTTTAGTTTTCTATGGCGTTTACGATTATAGAATGTCAACTTGGCTAGGGCCTCTGTTATATAGTTCGGCTTCGAATTCATATACTTTATTCAAAGTTGTATCGGAATTGAATCGGGAACGTATCGCAATCGTTATAGATTAGTAAAATTCGGGCCCAGTTTACGAATAAGACTTGGTATTACTTTTTTTTTATTGCATAGGAAGGTGGACGAGCGCATGTGCCACCTGATGGTAAGTTGTACGCCCATAGACATTGGCATTGTAAGAAATGTTAACCATCGCTTACATCGCCAATGCGGCACCAACTTTGGGAACTAAGATGTTACCTTGTGCCTGTAAATACACTGGCAGGGTGATTACCCTTCAAACTGAATGAATGTTTAACATTTCTTGCAATACCATTGTCTATGAGCGTAGGTGACCACTTACAATCAGGTAGCACATGCTCATGCACATGCTGATGCTACTTATTCAATAAAAAATTAAAAAAAAACTCATACTCCGACCCCGTAATTAAACTTAGGTAACTACGAATGATCAAAGAATATAATTAGTGCCATTGATGGAATCCCATTAATATTAAACGCCTAATGGGTATTGGATCGTCGGTCTAATGAGATTAAAATTCGTTCGCTCATTACCCTGAAGGGATCGTAAGTATTTGAGTCGCTTTGTTCATTTCTTAAATTGCCGCTTTGTGTCATTTCGCCTTTTATTTAAATTTCATTTCAATTATTGTGGTACTAAGAGTGGCTCTTTATATTAATATAATAAATGATATGGCCGTCGGGCTTAATTTTTGTTTATAATTCATCTCTCGATAAAACAAAACATCGTTAGAGTCATTAGACAATTGCAGGTAGCATTTATCTAATGAAAATGAGCCGCGATTGTATCCACGAACCTACAGACTGGTTTCAGTACCAAACCTTGTACTCGATAAAGGCTGTACTATATTAAACAAAATATTCAAATCAATGCATTTTTGTTTCAATTTTCATGTTAAATAACCATTTTAGTCAAATGATATCAATCATGGACGTCCATTTCAATGGAAATTAGTCAATATATATATTTTATTGCACAGGAAGGCGGACGAGCATATGGGCCACCTGATGGTAAGTGGTCACCAACGCCCATAGACATTGGCGTTGTAAGAGCTGTTAACCATCTCTTACATCGCCAATGCGCCACCAACCTAGGGAACTAAGATGTTATGTCCCTTGTGCCTGTAATTACACTGGCTCACTCACCCTTCAAACCGGAACACAGCAATAACAAGTACTGCTGTTTTGCGGCAGAATATCTGATGAAAGGGAAAACTAACCGATCCAGAGAAAGTTTCCGCGCAAGAGCCACGGTTGTATGTGCTTTACATACATGTGTTATGTACATGTACACACAAATGTACATATCTATGATGAAGATAACTATTTTCCATTTTAACATGTTGTCTATCCCAGATCTACTTGGAAGGTATAACTGTTTTTAACTTTAACAATCACCTGCGGTCCAATGTTTTGTTATGAATTTGTATATTTTTAACTAACCTTCATCTGAAATTACTGAGTCAAAACCGAGGGCAACGTTGTTACATGTTCCTGGAATGAAACTACAGGCACAAGTGACATGAAACAATTTAGTTTCCAAGGCTGGTGATCAGTTGGTGATGAAAAGAATGCTTAATATTTCTTACATTTGTGGTGGTGGGTGGTGACTACATACCACCAGGTTGCCCATTTGCCTATCCATAAAATAATAAATTTTAGTAATCATTAACAGCCTGTGAATTTCCCAATGCTGGGTTAAGGCCTCTTCTTCTCTTTTTAAGGAGGTTTGGAGCCTATTCCACCACGCTGCTCCAATAAAAAGAATAACACATAGTTTTTCCAAAATTTCCTAATTACATTTTAAATCATAATATTGTCCTTGAAGCTCTTTATCAATATGATAACCTAATGGACTGATGATCCGATAACTCGACTAGAGGACAATATCTAACTCCGCCGGAAAGAGATTCATACGCTTGTAGACTACTTGCTTCCTAGTACCGAACTCGGAATGTATAGTTTTAATCGCGCTAGACAAAACGAAGGAATACCATACATAATGTATGCCAAATGAAATAACTTTTCACATACGAAATGTAACGAAATAATAAAAAACCATTTTTTTCCAACAAGATTCCATTCATTACATAAATCAAGAACACGGTTGCGTTTATTTAAAAAAGGAACGCTCCGAATATGATTTACCGCGAGTAGATGTAAAATGTAATATCGCTCCAACGTTGCCGCGTCCCGCCGCCGTCCCGCCGGGACGCACATATGGAAATGAGACAAAAAGTCAATACATTGATAACTCGGAAAATATAACTTTTTTTTTTGTTCTGCATGAAACACTCGTATGCATAAATACTTGGTGCAATTTTAAACTATTGTATTGCATATAAAAGTACATCTGTCTGTGAATCTAAGATAAAAGGCATTCTTAACACAGCACTGGAGTTATTACACAGCAATATATTTTTTAATTATATTTGAAGACACGCGTGTACGAAAGTGTTATATCATAATTTTTTATAGCATAGGTAGGCGGACGAGCATATAGGTCACCTGATGATAAATGGTCACCAACGCCCATAGACATCGGCATTGTAAGAGATGTTAACCATCGCTTACATCGTCAATGCGCCACCAACCTTGGGAAATAAGCTGTTTTCCCTTGTGTCTGTAATTACACTGGCTCACTCACATACTGGATTAGCCGTGGCCGAAATCGGTTAGGAGTACCATTAGTATATCAGTTGTCAGGTTTCCATAGTACGAGCTCTGCTTAGTTTGGGATCAGGTTGCATTGTAATCTCCCAGGATATTATTACTATTACCTTCATCCACTTATGTCTTCTTATATCTTCGAATTATATTGTCTATTATATACATATATATTATGTACCTATGCTGCCCACCCGAATGAGTTTGGCCACAACAATGAATATTAGTATAATTATATTAATTATTTATTTAATACTAGCTGATACCTGCGACTTCGTCCGCGTTGCTTGATATATTAACAAAGTTTTTTTTATGTACGAAGGAAAAAACATCAAAAAGATCGCAAGCAAAAATATACTTTGTTTAAACATACATCACTGAACACGCAGTGCATATACAAATCGTTGTTTCTTGAAACTTTTATAACTTTTTATTAAATGAATATCGCAATAATTTTTTTTTGATAAGGGCCAAGTGTCTTTGAAATAAAATTTATAAAATTTCATTGAAATCTATCCAGTAGTTTTTCCGTGATGCGCCCACAACAGCAGACCTCTATCATTTTATTTATATACATCAGTTAAGGTTACAAAGGGAAGGGCAGTAGGTATGAGTGCAATAACTACCGTGCGATAAAACTAATGAGCCACACGATGAAGCTATACGAACGAGTTATTGACGCCCGGCTAAGATTAGAGAGCTCGTTATCCAACAACCAGTATGGGTTCATCCCCGGCTTATCCACAATCGACCCGACATAACCTGTAACCTGCGACCAAAGAATGCCAGTGAAACTTAAGGGACTTATATATAAAAGTATTATCAGACCAGTTCTCACTTATGGTAGCGAAACGTGGGCCTTGACTCAGCGCCATGTCCAGTCCATGCAAGTGGCCGAAATGAAGATGCTTCGGTGGATGTGCGGAGTGACCAGACGCGATAAAATTCGCAACGAGTACATTCGCGGTAGTCTGGGAGTACGTGACATCGCCGATAAGCTCCAAGAAAGCAGGCTGCGCTGGTTTGGGCACATCAGAAGAAGACCACCCGAGTATATAGGAAATGTAGCGACCACTCTCAACATTACGGGGTCAAGACCCAGAGGACGACCTAAAACAAAATGGACAGATGTGGTCAGAAAAGATCTTAAACACTGCAATGTTTCTGAAAACGATACGTCGAATAGAGCGAAGTGGAAGCAAAATACTAGGAAGGCAGACCCCACCATCAGATGGGAATAATAAATGCACAGGAGAGAGAGAGAGAGAGACATCAGTTAAGGTTATACACAAAAAATATGAAATTACATAACAAATACGATGTAACTCAATGTTGAATCGTTAATGTTAAACGATGATCATTGGTTCATAGCCGTCGTGCGTGACGGTGAAGGAAAACATCGTGAGGAAACCTACATGTGTAAAATTTCACTGAAATTTTGTCAAATGTTTATTTCACACTAGTTTTTGAACCCACGACCATCGGTTAAGATTCACGCGTTCTTACCACTAGACCATTACAGTTTTTTTTATGTATTATATAGTATTCACATATATATTATATAATAAATATTTAATATCCCGTGTATCCTTAATTATATCGAAGTATATTCGGAACAGCTCGCATAAATAACCGATAGATAGTTATTAACGTTGTACGATATACAAGAAAATATGTCATTAAATATGTCGTATTAATTACGGCATTGTAATAATTATTATTTATACTATAATTCTTATATTCACTTATATGATACATAGCCGTTGATAGGAAACGTATTTTGACGCAAATTGTACATTCTTTTGAATTTATGCAGCCATATTTCAATAAGGCGGGCTATATTGTGCGCGTGGATAAATACTGTTGCCCAATTTATAAAGTAAAATAAAGTTTTTTTTAACGAATTTAACCATTAACATAAATTCGGTTTTTTGTAGTTTCGATATTTAAAAAAAAAACATTGCATATTTCTTGCGTAAATTTTGTATTCGAATTTAAAAAAAAACGGTGATACATTTCTTAAATTGAATAAATTCTACGAAAAAAAGCGACGGTACAAACAAAGTCTGACTTCAGAAGAGTTTTTATTTTAACGAATATTACGAAACTGTTTTGTATTCCATACGCATATTAACATTTTCAGTTTTTGTAGTTGTCTAGACTGTTCTGAATATCAAAGGTCGAATGCTTTAATAATTTCGAGAATAATATCTGTTTTTATGGTTCCGTACACAAAGGTTAAAACTGGAAACCGTCAGTCCGTCTGTCCGTCTGTCACTAGTGTATCTTATGAACCGTCATAGTTAGTTATATAATTATATTGTATAATCTCCTAAACTATGATCCTGTATCAATTGAAATCAGTTACAGTTACTCCTTCCCTGACGCAGATGCTCACTAAGAACGAACTTTACGCAAATCATATCCGAAATACAATTTTCATCTTATATACCTACCCGTGCGAAGTCGGTACAATTTGCTAGTATAATATAATAGTAACTAATCCAATCACTTCGCTTCGTAAAATGAGATAGCATACTTTATATCTACCAATTTGATCGATTCTCCTATCAGTAATAATATAATATCTTGGGACATTTTTCACCCACGGTCATCTGATCCCAAACTAAGCAGAGCTTGTACTATGGAAACCAGACAACTGATATACTTACTACATATACTACTTTTTCTTTTGTAAATACATACTTATATAGATAATTACAACCAGACTCAGAATAAACAGACACGTTCATGCACACAAATGTCAGTCCTGGGTGGGAATCGAACCCACGACCTGCGACGCGAAAGGCAGGGTATCTACCAATCACGCCAACCGGCTCGTCAAGTGCCTCAAAGGTTGGCTGCAAGAGATCTCTTATTGGGGTAAGTCCGTCGTTGTACACTTTATCGTTTTAATTTAACACTTTAATTTTAGTTTACCCTTATGATCTTTTGTAACAACACATTATCATGAAATGAGTCCTAGTTACCAAATAACTCATGAATAACAGTAAATATACACAGTTCTCAAAAACTTATATAATTTATTATTTCCATGACGATCGGTATATATACCGTATATATACAAGTTTTTTGACTGCCTCGTTGGTCTAGTGGCTTGACATAAGGCCGCAGACTCGGTTCAATTCCCAGGTCAGGCCAATAAATAGTTATTGGGGTTTTCTGTCTGTCTGAAGTCTGAAAGTTGGAAGTTTGTATACTCCCGTGCCTCGGAAAGCACGTTAAGCCGTTGGTCCTGCGCCTGAACTCTTTCCGGCCGTGTCGGTTTGCCGTCCCATCGGATTATGAGAGCTAAAGAAAAAGGAATGCACCTATATTTGCGCACACACTTGTACACTATAATATCTCCTGCGCAGTTGGCTAATCTCTTTTGAGATTGGCCGCCGTGGCCAAAATCGGTCTGGTGAACCAAATTAAATTAAAAAAAAATAGCTTATATAACTAAAGAAGCGGTTCCACGAAACAGCATCTGGAATATCGAAAACTTTTGAAAGATGCCAAATCTGAAAACAGAAAGAAACAGCCTGTGAATGTCCCACTTCTGGGCTATGGCCTCTTCTCCTCTTTTGAGGAAAAGGTTTGGAGCTTATTCCACCACACATGTGACAGAATTTCAGTGAAATTTGACATGCAGGTTCTTTCACCGTCAAGCGCGTGATGAATTATAATCACAAATTAAGCACATGGAAATCAATCGTGCTTTGCCCGGGTTTGAACTCACGATCATCGGTTAAGATTCACGCGTTCTTACCACTGGGTCATCTCGGCTTTGAAAACAGACACTGTGAAAATCCCTTTTAGCAAAAAGTATTTTCCGATTGAATTGTATTTACACATTTGCCGATGTCACGTTAACTTTACATGAATAACCTTTAATATATTTTAGACTCTATTACTTTGGAATACGATTTAAAATGTAACAAATTAAATTGTGTATATTGGGAATATAAAATTGCAGTCTTTCATTTTTAACCGGCATAGTTAGAATGTATGATACGAATGTCGGTTTGACTGATTTGGCGTTTTGTTTTTAGTATGAATTTCGGCGTTACACTATTTATTCTTATATTTATCCAATTTTAATAGGAGTAGTATTGCGTGATATTCATTTTTTGTTGAAAGGTCGAAGCTGAATGTTGGTAGTTACAAAATATTTATCACAACTAATCATAAATTAAATAAAAATAATTAATTAGTTAACGTATGTAACACACTGGTATATTATAACATTCATAATTATGTTCACTAAATGAAAATAATGAAACTACTAATTATACAATTAATTCACAATAATTAACACAAAGATTCGCCGGTTACGATGTCAATGTGTCGACATCAGTGTTCTAAAGATACCACAACATTTCTATAAGCTAGTGAGGCATACAATGTCACACTATAAGCGCCCGATGGCTGATCCTGATGGGTAGGAGACCACATACTAACATCATTCTCAGTCTAACTCAGCAGCCAGCACTAACTAAATGAACGATAATTAATAACGATTTATTACGGCTTTTGAGGATTTATGAAATTTCTAATAATGACAACTTTATCAAAATTTGTATTGTCCTTTCAAAAATACGTTTGCGTTCGTTGGTCTGTTCTCTCTCTATCTTTAGAGGGATTCAGACGATTCCTTTGAGGTTTTGCTATGTGTATAAAAAAATCTTTCCTCTACTAAGCCACAAACGGCAAAAAGATATTTTTTTCTCAAAGAAAAGAATTACACATTAAAATGAGAGTTATTCGTAGATTATAATCTTACTTGGAAATGTTATGAGAACAGAATTATCAATGTACAGACTTTTTGTTTAATTTCCATATACGTCCCAACGGGACGTCGACGGGATGGCGGCGATATGACGGCGGGACGCGACGAATGATAGAGCGATATTACACTTTCCAGCTAAGCGAAGTGAAAGATATTTCTATGATACGTTATATGATATGATGTTCCATATTAATTTGTCTGTTTGCAATGTTCCCAAAGAATAACTTACTTTAATGACCAATAGTATAAACAGCTTATGAAATATTTACTTAATTATAAAGGCTAAACTATTCATCATGAAATTTTGCATGTTCTCAGGTGTAAAGAAAAGGTAGGCCACCTGACACATCCCCCTTCACACGTAGATGAAGCCGGCGGTAACTATAACGTAGTTATCTCGTCCAACTATAGGATGGTATACAAATCGGAAAAAACTATTCTTTCTATAAAGAAAAAATCGTACTCTATCGAAAATGTATTTTTAAGTCACTTAATAAACCAATTCAAAAATATAACATTAAATATAGGTGTTAAAAACATTTAATTGTATCAATTGAATGAGAAATGTTTACCGGAATAAAATGCATAAAACTTGTTTTGTTTTTCATAAAAAAAATATATTCTGCACACATATGGACTTAATAATCTTCTCGGACATGCAAATAAAAAAAAAATATTCATATTTAATATTTATATTTAATAAAAACTCTCCTCCAAGTCTCTTCCAAGCCTTCTCCTCAATTGAGGAGAAGAGGCCTTAGCCCAGCAGTGGGACATTCACAGGCTGTTACCAAAAACATTATAATGCAAATTTGTTTGTTTATTATAAGCATATTGAAAGTAATATATTAATGAGCCTTACAATACATCAGAAATGAGATGATTATACTAACATAATCAGGAGCTTTAACTTAACAAGACCGATAACAATATTCCCCGCATGTTCTTTCGGTATATTAATTTCCATAATTCATTTGATATCATCCATAATTCATACCATTTCATCCGGCTATTCGGCTACTTATTCGTATATCGGGTTACCAGCCGTCGAGTCTTCAGCGGACACTTCTGACCCAACAGGACGTCATTTAACACGTCAATATATTTTAATATATTGACTACCTCGTTGGTCTAGCGGTTTGATACAAGGCCGCAGACTCGGTGGCCCTGGGTTCAATTCCCAGGTCGGGCCAATAAATAGTTATTGGGGTTTTCTGTCAGAAAATTCTCAGTAGCAGCCTCAGTGCCTCGGAAAGCACGTTAAGCCGTTGGTCCTGCGCCTAAACTCTTTCCGGTCGTGTCGGATTGCCGTCCCATCGGATTATGAGAGGTAAGGAAAAGTGAGTGCACCTGTGTCTGCGCACACATTTGTGCACTATAATATCTCCTGCGCAGTTGGCTAATCTCTCTTGAGATTGGCCGCCGTGGCCGAAATCGGTCTGGAGGACCTTATATTTTAACGCTTTTCAATTTTGTCATGTTTCTACGCACCTATAAAGTATTAAGCGGCTTTGAGGTTTCTATTTGATTTTATTTATATATTCATCAACTGCCTCGTTGGTCTAGTGGCTAGATATAAAGCCCGGTGGTCATGGGTTCAATTCCCAGCTGGGCCAATAAAAAGTTATTGGGATTTTGTGTCAGAAAATTTTCAGTAGCAGTCCGGAGTTTGGTAGTTGGAAGTGTGTACACTCCTGTGCCTCGGAAAGCACGTTAAGCTGTTGGTCCTGCGCCTGAACTCTTTCACACCTGTGTTCACACCACTTTGCACCTCTTTGCACCTATGTTTGCGTATACACTTGTGGACTATAATATCACCTGCGCAGTTGCCAGCGCAGTTGCGGCCAATCTCAAGAGAGATTAGCCGCAATTTAACAATTGAATCAACTTACATTCAATTATATAACTAACTCAAAAGTTTCGAAATTTCATAATGGATAAAAATCCTGATGTTCGTTATATTATTTGATAATATAATAATAAATTTCATATAAGAAATATAATTAATAGTAATCCAAATTTCCAAAACAATGGTCACTCTAGTATATATCAATGTCAGAAAACCAATGAATGTATTTTAGGAGTAAATTTATTTAAAAAGTTGGCATTACGGATGAAATAGTAGATTTTTCAACGCCTTATGATTTTTATACTTTATTGCACAACAAAATGTAATTGCATAACAGCTGCTCATAACGCTACTCTATGTGTTTCAACCAGCCAATGCCAAGACAAAAAAATGTGGTCATTAGGTAAAGAAAAAATTAAGATTGGGGTAGGGCTTTGTGCAAGCTCGTCTAGGTAGGTACCATCCAGTCTTCATAACATCTTAGTTTCCAAAGTTGGTGGCGCATTGGCGATGTAAGCGATGGTTAACATCTCTTACAATGCCAATGTCTATGGGCGTTGGTGACCACTTATCATGTGGCCAATACGCTCGTCCCCCTACCTATGCTATAAAAAAGTAAAGTATAGCATGTCTATATGCCAGTCCGTGTACATAATTATAAACAAAAAAATATTTATACTGACATTAATTAGATTATTAATAAAATACGATATACTTGACAAACAATATAATTACAAACATTTCTTAGAAGCCTTTTCAAAGCTTCTTAATCGATTAATAAAACTCAGTCGAAACTCTCGAAACGCCACTCCTCATTCGACTCCGTTGCCAGTAATGAATTCGCCGGATATTTTCACAAATGTGGAATAATCAGTAGCCTTTCACTGGAAATTCAATTATATTAATTTCGATACCGAGTTCCGATAACGTGACAAGTATCTTTGCTAGTTCAAATAGATTGAACTTATTATATCAACGACTAGCTGCTCAACGCAATTTCACTCACGGCAAACGTTGAAAATTAATTTTAATTAAGACCATCGAATAGATTTTTTTTTACTTGGTGGTAGAGCTTTGTGCAAGCTCGTCTGGGTAGGTACCACCCACTCATCAGTTATTGTACCGCAAAACAGCAGTACTCGCTATTGTTGTGTTCCGGTTTGAAGGGTGAGTGGGCCAGTGTAATTACAGGCACAAGGGACATAACATCTTAGTTCCCAAGGTTGGCGGCGCATTGGCGATGTAAACGATGGTTAACATCTCTTACAATGTCATTGTCTATGGGCGTTGGTGACCACTTACCATCAGGTGGCCCATACGTTCGTCCACCTTCCTATGTAATAAAAAAAAATATATATTTCCTTCTTTCGTTTCTCTAAGAATTTATTTCAAATTATAAATTGTGAAGAACTGAAACATTAACTTCTAAATCGTGATAACAAAAATTGTTAACATTAAAATAAAATATTAATAAGACATTACTTTTTGACGACTTGACTAGAACAAAAAGTCAACAACAGTAAAATAATTCTAAGCTTTTTTTAAAATAATATTATCTATATATAATGATCATTATATAATGAGCGCAAGTGTGACGTCACATTCAATTATAATTGAACGCGCATTCGGCATTCTTTAGTCAGAGATTGCACTGAGCGGACGTGCTTAAATACGCTGTGATGCTCATTTCAAGGATTCAGTAACGAAGTTATTGAAGGGTTGATCCTACGCCCTTCCTATATAGTTCTTTTCGTACGTATTCTAAAAGCAAGACTAACGCTTTATCGAACGGAAATTTACAAATGTTATTTATACTACGAACAAATACATATTTAATAAAACCTTGGAAATGTTTTACAGTGAATACTACCTTTAACACAAGGATTAAGGATGTAGTCTAGGAGCTGGTGGCATTTCAAAACTTTACATTAATTATTTTAAATAAAGTTATATTTTAAACAAATCAAAAAAGATAAACTGTAATTATGTTTCCAAAAATGTGTAATGTTGATTGATTATAAATCTTGACTCAAACTAACAATTCATGGTTTTTTTTACCCTTACCGTTTGACCGTTGTCTTGCCTGATGTTAAGCATCAACACGGTCTCAGATTTAGCGCACTTGGCTGGAAGAATCCTGTTTACTACTCTAACGTTATACCTGTGAGGAATTCTGCATATAGTTTATGCTTATTTTATATTTAAGCCATATATTAAATTAAAAATAAATGTATTTTTTGAAATAACAATGGATAAAGAAATATTTGCTATAAAAGTTATCTAAATTTTGTCTTGTCTTGATATTATTCATAATTTAAACAATTATATATAAAGAACTTTAATAATATATGTATCTACAAATTAAATAAAAAATGAACGTTAATTTCATCATCGCCCTGAATGTTAATTTATTGGCATCAAATTTTCAGTATCAGCTCGGAGTTATAATTTGTCAGTGAGTGAAATCACGTAAAACCGTTGCATTGGTCTTACTCGTAAATAATCCCCGGTCCCGTCGAATTTGCCGTTCTATCGGATTATAAGAGCAAAATGAATTAAGTGCACTTGTGTTTGCGCAGTTGCACTACAACCCCTACCCAGTTGTCCATTGAGAATTGCCAACAAGATCTAAATCGGTCAGGATGACATCATAATCATATTTTTAACAATAATGTAGGTCGTTTTAGTGATCGGTTCCTAGACTATGTTCACTCTCTGGTGAACTTTAAACCCCTAAAGTTCAGAGAATATTTAAATTTCAATGCAAAACGACGTCTTCCGTTCTTTCGTAAGGCCACCATTGTGCTAAAAGTAACGGAAGCACAACTGAACATTGAAGTCATCACTACGAATCATATAAAATTATATCTTTAACTCAATTACATTAAAAATGTAAGCATGTTAAAGGCCTATGAAGTAGTCACTCTAGTAAGTCTCTTCTATTCTTGGTGGTTGGAGAGCCATGTGGTTGCGTCGAAATGGCCGAGTGCTTAGAACGCGTGTCCGATAATTCCGGGTTCAAGCCCAGACAAGCACCACTTAGTCATAATTAACTACTAGAATCTTACACACAAACATACTGAATGTATTTTAAGAATGAAACAATAGCCGTTAAGGTCATTCAGCCTAAAATAATAAATTTAATTAATGTATATGCCTTTTGTACTTACGTTACTACTTTTCTTAAATAGTATTTATAATTGTATATTTCTGTGATCTTGTATGTGTTGTACAATAAAGCATATTCTATATTATATTCTCTATGTCACAGTAAAAGTGTAAAAACCGCAAAAAGATAATCCGTTATATTGTAAACTGTAAAAAAATTATACGGTTCCCAATCACCCATTACAGTCGACAACCTCGCGTGATTGTAATCTAGCGATATTTACAATTTTATGGTGACATATTTTTTTTGTTGTATAGTTAGGCAAACGAGCATATGGGCCACTTAATGGTAAATGGTCACGCCCATAGACAGTGGTTCGTACATTTGTTAAATAAAACAACATCGCCAATGCGCCACCAACCTTGGTAACTAATATGTTATGGCCTTTGTGCCTATAATTACACTGGCTCACTCACCCTTCAAACGGGAACACAACAATACAAAGTACTGTTTTGCGGAGAATATCTGTTGAGTGGGTGGTACCTACCTAGACGAGCTCGCAAAAAGCTCTACTAGTAAAAATCAATAATTCGGTATATATGTATAAATATTATATATAAATGTATAGATTAAAAGAGTTATATAAATCTACAGTTGACTAATACACTTTGCTTTGAATACAGCAACAAAGGAGGCGGTGACAGGGTGACAAGGCAAAAATGGAGGTTCGTTATAAAGACTCGCCGTGAAGAGCTTTGTGGTAGCAACCTGTCCGTAGCAGGGACGGGTTCTGTAATAGCGAGGGAAGTATACTCAGCTTATTTTATACACATACTGATGAAATAGTTAAATTTAAATTTCGATTAAATCAAAATTAACCTAACTGATATTTTTCAAAAGACGATGATTTTAAAAATAAAAACGTATCGATATATAAAGTATTTCATGTTATTTATTTTCTTATTAAAGGAGTCATGCCTTAAAATATGTGAGCTTCAATTATAGACCACATCACATCATAAAATATTGTCTAAACAGAACTAAGAGAATAATAAAAAGGAATGTTACATAGTGGCACTCAATAAAGTGATATAGGAAATACAAAAAGGTAAACAATGTTTGTTCAGACTACGTTATGCAAAAGTCAGTTGATTTTATAAGACAAAACAAAGTATGTAACAGAATGTTAAATAATGTAGGTAACATTATGCTAGGTATATATAATAAAACCATTAAGGTACATACATACATTAAAACTTTTTCTTGAGTTTCTAGAAATATTTAAGAAACTGGGTTTGCTTGGTGGTAGATCTTTGTGCAAGCTCGTCTGGGTAGGTACCTCAAAAAATATTCTATCGCAAAACAGCAATAGTTTGTATTGTTGTGTTCCGGTTTGAAGGGTGAGTGGGCCAGTGTAATTACAGGCACAACGTCTTGGTTCCCAAGGTCGGTGACGTATTGGCGATATAAGCTATGGTTAACATCTCTTACAATGCCAATGTCTATGGGCGTTGGTGACCACTTTCCAGCATGTGGCCTATATGCTCGTCCGCCTTCTTATATAATAAAAAAATAACTAGAAAGTTTATTGTAAGTGCACACTATTCCTTATTACTGTTCCAGCCTTAATCTTTAATAGAGGTTGCCTAGAAGAGATCACTGTAAGCGATAAGGCCGCTTTTGCATACTTTATGATCTGTTCTCTTTTCTATATTGTCTGTAAATTGTCTGCAAGATAAACTTAATAATAAGTAAATAAAGATTGAAAGAGAACTGATTTTCAAGTAGTTCTAGTTCTTGCCAGCAATAGATTCCTATTTAAGATATCGCCGTATTGGCAATTTTGTGTTTCGTCTGTTCTTTCATAGTAATTTATTTTGGATTTTTTTGAGGATAGGTCGACTCGTAGCTTTGAAGTAATTTTAAGGTTAATGATATTTAATGGTGAACTGCCTCGTTGGTCTAATGGCAAAATAGAATGCCACAGAAGTCGCGGTCCTGGGTTAAAACTGGGGTTGACTAATAAAAGAATGATGGACTAAAGTTAATAAGTTTGTTCTGCGAAAAAAAAACAGTAAGTCTCGAAATGCAGTAAAGTTGGACCTGCGCCTGAACTCTTTATATATGAACTCTTGATACCTTTCAGCTATCAATTATGCTGCAACTAACAAAGCGCAATATTCTCTTCTATAGCAAAATTATCTTAAACATACTCAATTTGTTATCATAATCACCATCATCCCTATCCGACTTCATAAACTGCTGAGTGAGCCCTTCAATTGAGTTATCTGAGTCACTCCTCACGATTTTGCGAAGTCTTAACCAGGTTCAGCCAACAGCTTTTCTTGCGTCATCTACACGACTTCTCTAAAATAACTTTTCGCAAATTAAATCATAGACTAGATTCAAAATGAGGTTTAGTCCCCAAAATAACATCACTAGCAAGACATTGTTAATATTTTGCACTTATTAATTAATGATAAAAATAATTCTATAAATTTTATGAAACCACTTAAGATAATCCGGAATTGCCTTTCCATTTTCATGAGATGACAGAAATAGTGTTACGATGTATTTAATTTCCGAAACAATCCGTTTATTTATTACCTAGCCGCGGGAAACGGCCAAAGCCAACTTCCGCTTCCCTAACGATGTTTGTCTCTTCAAATAGTTTTATTTCACTACGAAAAGTTTTATTTTTTTATGCTCGTAAATAGTGTTTGTACGCGTATTTTGCGTATATAACGATTTATGTATGTAATATAAAACCCAGAAATAGCATTGAATCACAGACATACATCTTAACTAATATTATAAATGCGACAATGAGTTTGTTTGCTACGCGTCCATGTTAAATACTCAACCAATTGTCAAGTAACTACATACGCGTCGTAAAGGGTACAGAAAGCTCATAAGCTGCCCTCACCCTCTAGTAATTAATAACATATAAAATTATATTTGATAAAATGACAAATATTTTGCAAAACATAACTGCTTCAAAATAAAAGCAATAATTTGGTATAGATATGTTAACGAGTTGTCGATTTCCAATTAGTCCATGACCCATGTCAAGTAAAGTAAGATAGTAATAAGTCAAGTAATATTTTGATATTTATTTGTTGTAAATTCATTCAACTATTTTAAATAAAATTCGTAATTTCGAAAGCATTTCATCTGATTCAATACACGTAATACTTTATGTCCTAGATGAAAGGGATCTCATTAAGCTTTAACGAAGAATGGTCAGTGGGGCCACTGCGCCATTCAGTTGCAGATTATTAAGCGCGTATTTAGTTCGGTAATCGAATTCCTGACTCTTAAATAAATTACGGTAAAAGCACGCGATTTAGTGAGGCCCACGTTCGGCTCTTATTTGTCAAGCCCGCGCACTCTGAATTGTAAATGCAAACATTTTTCAGGCCTCTGGAATGGGAGCAATGAAATGCACGGAGGCTTTGGATAATATCGCAATATTTTAGACCATTTGGCATTTTAGGTACCTCATGGAATAGTGGTATGAATTTAAATGTAACTTAAAATGAAATTTAGAGTGAGAACAAGATTTGTTCTTATCACTCACTTTTACTTAGATAGATTTTTGTTAAGGTTTTGTTTGTGTTCTATAATTAAATTTGAGAGGAATTTATTTATAGCACAATATTGTAATTTATAAGGAAAGATAAACTGAAAAATAAGAATTATCCTGTCCATGTTTGCTTTTTTCTTTAGGAATAGGAAAAGGCTCTTAATTAAGAGAAATACACGAACAAACATCTTCATAATTAGGGACATTGTTACGTAAATCTGCGTCCCACGTAACATCAAAACGTTCGTAAAACAAAAGTAATCCACGCGAAAACATTCTCTCATGGAAGTCCGTAATCACCTTTCATTATAAGTTAGGATTGAGTCACCATTTTTACAAAAAGCTTTTGCAAAGAAACAAAGAGATCGCTTAATAGAATAAGTTGTGGTTCACCCGCACGTGAAGTGGTTCACCCGCACGGAAGGCGTGGTAGATTTTTGCAACCCGTTTAATATGTAATAATATAATAATGATATCCTGGGACATTATTCACACACGGCCATCTGATCCCAAACTAAGCAAATTGTACTATGGAAAACAGACGACTGATACACTACATATACTATTTTTCTTTTGTAAATAGATACCTATATAGATAATTACACCCAGACTCAGGACTAAAAGACATGTTCATGCACACAAATGTTTGTCCTGGGTGGGAATCGAACCCACGACCTCCAGCGCCAAAGGCAAGTATCTACCAACCATGCCACCGCGGCACCGGCTCGTCAAGAATAAGTCATGGTGCAAGGAATGGCTTAGATTCAATTACCATTGGGTGACATTTGTTCTCGCTTATCAACATTCGTGGTGCCAACTTTTTCTGTGATCTATCAAACGTCCACTTTTTATTTGCCTTCGATGGTAATTTTCGCCCCACTGTAAGATAACAATTTCCTAACCGAAAACTACCTAAAACAATTACATAATTAGTTTTGAAACTTCAATACAATATAATGTGAAAATAATTAAAACTAATACCAAAAAAGGTCTGGGCATACGGGTTAATCTCAATCATATATATATATGGAAGGAACAGAACTCTCCAAATTGGGGTCAAACATATAGATTATAACTATTTATATATATTAGTTATTTATATAAGTATGGGTTTAAGCTTCATACCAAAATCGGTTCAGTGTTGAACTGTGAAAGCGACAGATTTACTTCAGAATTTATAATATTAGTATAGATATATAAGTTTACATATGGAACACAAGCTATGTAAAGTATCAGCCATTCGTTACAATACAGAAAACATACGAAAATTTATATAACTACTTGATCGAATAATTTTATGTGATTTCCTTAACCGGAACACAACAATAACAAGTACTTCTGTTTTGCGGTGGAATATCTGATGAGTGGGTACCTACCCAGACGAGCTTGCACAAAGCTCTACTAAGTAGCTTATATTAAGCTGACATATAATCGACACATAGAAAGAGAGAGAAGATTTAAATCGACAAAATTCAATAGGTAGTCATAAAATCGCGAGCACAACTTTGCTTATTACGTGAAGAAACATTGAATATACCTATTGAATATCGAAGTAGGTTTCTCTTTCATTTAAAAACTATACAGTATTTCCAGAACGCTTCTCAGGCAACGCACGTGTGAAATCTTGGGCGATTCAATCTGAGGGGAATTAAGAGTAGAGAATGTATTACGTGGACTATTTATTAAGGTGAGGCTACGAAAATAGCGATAAGCAAATTCAAGTTGATAAAAGATCGACTCCAAAAATAGGTCACAAAACATAATCGTACCTACATATTGATGAGTAGAAAAAGTAAGTTGATTGTTAAATTGTAGAAGAATACTCAAATATTTACTTACTTTTTAGTTTAGTTTGTTTTGGAATAGTTTTTTTTTGTTTAAAGTCGGTATTTATTATGTTATTAGTAATTTGTTAAATTACTAAAAATTACCACCATAAAACCGGTGATTCTAACATAATGGAATATAGCCATTACAATATTTATTTGTATTCCAAGTAGGTGTGATATAGAAAACTGCAGGAAAAATAAATTTACAGGGCTTATATGTCTTGCAATAGGAGCCCGTAATCTCGAGATTGGAAGTGGGTATATTCTCGTGCCTCTGAAAGCACGTTAAGAAATTCGTCCGCGCTTGAGCTTAGGCTATGGCCATGTCGGATTAACATCCCATCGGATTATGATAATGTGGGAATAGAGTGTGCACCTGTGTTTGCACACACATGTTGCACTATAATATCATATGCAGTTGACATCACTTGAGGTTGGTGGCCGTGTCTGAAATCAGTCAGGTGGACATCATCATACAAATCCCAGTACATATTCATTAAACCAAACAGTATCTCAACGGGTTTGTCAAAATTTTACTTGGTGGTAGGGCTTTGTGCGAGCACGTCTAGGTACTAAGACCACTACCCACGCATCACATAAAATAAAATTGAGATTCATTATTTCGTAGACGGGGTTTAAACAACTGACAAATTACCCAACACAAAGAAAGAAAACAATTTATTATCTCAGTGTCAATAAATAAATAAAGTATATAATTTAAAATGTAATATTACGCAAAAGTTAGTGACTTAATTTGTGGAACCAGCTTTCTATCACGGTTTTTCTGAACCGATGTAGACATAGGAACCTTCAAAGTCTACTCATTCTTTAAAGGCCAGTACCAAGCCCTCCTGTGTTTCAGGTGTCACTTTCCACCATCCAAGTTTCCTGTCAGCTTGCACTTACATAAAAAAAATATCAACGAAATTGTGTAATATATCTTTACAACACTCATTAAATATGTCCGCTATTACAATGGCCACACCGCAGGGCACGCAGGAACAAAGGCACCGGCCTCATTGTAAGCGATACGCACAATTAATCACTAACTCTTCGGGGCACTATATTTACGTCAGTCGTGATGAAGCACGTGGAAAAGTCTAATGTGCTCTGATTATAATTACCTGAAATATTAGCTAACTTCTCGTTAGTAAGTTTAATGATAATGACATATTATTTCGGTGGATTTTATCACGTAACATATAATCAGAGTTATGTAGCCAACTTCTAAATAAGGTTAATTTATTTAGTTTTAGCGAGTTCGTACTAATTTAGAGGTAATTTATTTTGCATTTCCTGAATGCTCTATAGTCTCTCACTTCTCAAGTCATATCATAGTTGTATTAACATAATTTAAAGACATCTTTATAATATTTTCTTTACAATATGTATACGTCTTATTATTCATCATTTTTAACGACCTATTTAATGAAAAGCGTTACTTAGGTCTATTCCACACATGTCTCTGACAGATTTGAAATTGTTGTAAAGAACATTTGTCATCACACTTCCCCTTTTTGTAAATATCCAAGGTACGATTAACCGGACAAGTTCAAGCTCGCTAAGGATAAAAAAAGAAAAAGTATTCGTTTTTATGCCCCTGTTATTATTACTCTGTCATCTTCGGCCTGAGGGACATTATTTATTTACGTGTAATGATTTATCGTTACATTTCGTTTTAGATTGCTTGAATTTTTGATGCTGTGTTTTGAATTTTTTTTAGGAGTTCTATTTTGTGAGAGCCGAGATGGCCCAGTGGTAAAATAAATCTTAACAGATAATAATTACAAGTTAAAACCCAGGTACTATTGTGTTTTCATTTAAAAAAAAATAATAAAAATTTGCTTGATTTGTATTTGTATTTAAACACTTTCAGATATCCTGTTGGATGAAAATGCAGCACATGTGTACCCAGTATCCACCAATATGCAATTGAAACCTCACAGTGCAATCTGCCATCAGAAGCAGAGGAGTCAGTAATCCTTAAAAACTATTTTTTACTTTGTCGTACATATATCTATCTTTTTTAAGCTGATTAAATATAATTGAGGTTTAATTATAGCAGCAAGACACATGCATACACTATGCTTATTCATATTACTTTTCTTATTACATTACTTGGTGGTAAAGCTTGGTGCAAGCTCGTCTGTGTATGTACCACCCACTCATTAGATATTCTACTGCAAAACAGCACTTTACTATTTGTAATGTTGTATTCCGGTTAAAATATAAAAAAATGCACAATGACATATAAGCAACTATCACATCAAGTAAGTAGATACACTACATTTATATATTTATAGTCGTTATAATAGTCGCTTAAAATATTTCGAACTTATTTATTTATTTATTCTTTATTGCACACACTACAATAACATAGAATAACATAGAAAGAACAAGTTTTACATAAAAAAAAAGTATGCAAAGGCGGCCTTATCACTTACAGTGATCTCTTCCAGGCAACCTCTATAACAAAATAATATTTTGCCCGGAGAATTGATCGGGTATAGTGGGCGAACTGATACATACAATATATATAAAATATTATATAATAAACTTAATAGTTTGATCGATCGGAGACAGTATTTAGACCAGATTCTGCTATTTAAATTGATTAACGGTTTACTGGATAGCCCCAATCTCGTAGAAAAAATAAATATAAATGCGCCCTCAAGATTTCCCCGTGCAAGTAAATACGTTCCATTTTCGATTCGAAGTTCAAAAACAAGATTGGGTCAGAACGCTACTATGAATAGACTATTCACACAGTACAATAGATTAACAAAAAACAATGCAATTGATATCGATATTTTTTCAGACAGCCTGCCAAAATTTAAAAGCAAAGTTACTGCAAGCTTTTAGTTTTAGTGTTAGTATTATTAAGTATAATTTTTTATTTTTTATTTTATTAATATTTAGTTTTAGTTTTGGTTGATTTTTTTTATTTTTGATTCATTGATTTACATTTATATAAATTTTGTTTTTTTTAAATAGTTTAATATAAGACAAAACTGTCCTTTACCATGCCGTGGCAACTTGTAAATAAAACAACACTCAGCAAGTTTGTAAATTTTTATAAAATGTATGTATATTAGTGTGTGTTTTGTAAGTTGTCCTAATAAATAAATAAATATTTAAAATGCAATGAGCAGCAAGAGCAACGTGAAGGCGTGCCAGCAACTGGCATGCTGCCGTCAATTATGCCTTCTTATATTATGGTTTTATTGAAACATGTCTCGTTTCTGCAAACAACCTACTATTTGCCTCATAATCCTACTTGTTGCTAATCTAATTTTTCATTATTCTAAAACAATTATTATTTTATAAATGATGTTATTTACTTGATTTTGGGGCATTGTCAAAATGTGTGCACAGGTAAACATTTGCTGTTAGTGAAAAAAAAAATGTTACACGAAAAACGAATTTATTCGAACTCTGGCCTAGTTCCTGTTTTTTCGGTCGAACGCGAATGGGATACTTTGTAAGCTTAAAAACTAATCAGAAAGAGTTATTTTACTAAAAATATACTATTTACGATATTAATGAATGTTTTAATTAATGAAAAACCCATACGTCATCTAGTTGATTAAAAGTTTTTATGCAAATAATTATGACTATTATATTAATTAGTCTTACAATTTTAATTCATATATATTGTTTTATTGCAATATTTTTATATATATCATCATTACCAAGTTCCAAGCTTAGATCTGTATAATTAGCCATAGATCAGCATATTTCTTCCCTATCATACGTGATACTACCGAAAAAAGTGGCGCTTTAATAACGTCACAATCTTTCAACAGTTACAACCTGTTTAAACTAGTAAAACGGCCCCTACAATTTGAAAAGCCGAGATGGCCTAGTGGCTACTACGCGTGAATCTTAACCAATGATCGTGGCACAATCGCACGAGGCACCACTGAAATTTCAAGTGCTTAATTTGTGTTTACAATTCATCTTATGCTGACGGTGAAGGAAAACATCGTGAGGAAACCTGCATGTGACAAATTTCACTCAAATTTCATTCAAATTCTTGCACATGTGTATTCCACCAATCTGCATTGGAGCAGCGTGGTGGAATACCCTCCAAAATGTTCACTCCAAAAAAGGAGAAGCCTTAGCTCAGCAGTGGGACATTCACAGGCTGTTACTTTTTACAATTTGACGGTGTTTTCGACGCCGGTCCTGGGGTAGAGCAAGAGGAACGATCGCTCTAGGCGCCATGTAGAGCGGGACGCGAAATTATCAAATAATTTCCAGATGTACATGAGCGTTGTTTGTTTTTTATAGGTGTGGTAACTATCATTTATATAACATTAATTGAAATACATGATTTCTATAATATCTTTAGTTTCATAATATTCGATAATAACAAATTAAATGATGATTCAAGATGAACAGACACTGATTATTATTAATAAAACTTTCTTTGGACAGTTTTAATAAAAGTACACTCGGCTCCGGATTTGGAGCATTCGGATGTGAGCGGCGACTAAATAAATTTGGACGTCTTATTTTACAGTTCTGTAAATTACGTAAAAGATGTACATTTTTAGAAAAATAAAAAATCATTATTACAATTGCATAAATCATTCAATGGGAACCTGACATACTCCAGATACTTTACTTGGTGGTAGTGCTTTGTGAAAGGCCAGCTGGGTAAGTGCCACCGACTACATTTATTTACACATATCATGTAATAATAAAAACACATCAGACTTAAGACTATAAAGTGTGCAACTTTTTAAAACGTCCACAACATGCATGCAGATTACTTTTGTATATCATAATATATAATTATATTTCTTATATTACTTAAAATTATTAATATAATTAATACTAAAGATTGGTAACTACATTTCTATGAACTTAGATTTATAGATATTAATATTATTGCCTCATGTCAATTCTTCAGATTTCAGCTAATGCGGCCATGACTATTCCATGGGATACTAAATATACAAGATACATTGCAGTGCAAGAGTGAGTGTGCAAACAGATAAACTCTATATTCCATAACTCCCATATATCCGACAATAAATATGACATGGGTATATATGATATGAACGTGTTATGTTTTTTAGAAACGAAAGAAATATTTTTTAAATTGTTATAGCGATAATGTATTGCGTAATGGTAAAATTTCAAATAGTAATTAATACTTAAATTAGCTTCCGACTATACAATGGCTGCCTGTGCTCTGACGAGGTAATTTTAAAGGTAAATTTGACGCCAACAAAACACTTGGGGTTGTTCAAAAGTATGTAACAATTTGTCAGCTATTATAACTTCCAGGGAATCAATTATGCTTTATTTACGACGAGGGTGCCACCCTCTGGCCACCCTTATTTGAATAATTCCTCTCGATTTTAATAAATGCTTCAAATTTTTTACCTCCCCCTCCCCTGAATATTTTCTCGTTTTAATGTCTCGTAACTTTTTAATTTTGAAACAAATGATTCGAGTATTTTTATTTTGGTAGTTGAACGAGTAAAACATTTTTTTTTTTCATCCAAAAAAGATCGACACGCCTTTTTTCTTATGCTTTATCTCTACTATGTCGATTCAAATGTTTTTAAATATCACAAAAACTAATTATGTAAATTGCAAAGTTTAATATTCCGGTCTTTTTAGTATTTATATTGTATATAATAGTATAATATAATATTTAAAAAAAACATGTTATATATGTTTCGAACCACCATCGACATTATGAACCACAAGCTCAAATGAAATATAAAATTAATCCAAGAAGCCCCGTGTAAACAATGTTTACCGGATTAGTTAAACATTGCTTTATTTTCTTCTATCGAATGACAAATCAATAGTGACAGAAAGAGATAAATAATCTAAACAGTCGCTTAGCAATATTTATAAGTAAGGATGTAACGTGAACTGAGACAGTTTATTTTGATATGATTTTTCCATTATGTATTTATAATGTTTATTAATTACAGACATAGTCGCTGTCAACTACTAGTAGTTTATACAAACAAACGTATATAAATAGAGCAACAGTCAGACACAGTGGCCAGAAACCGCAACTCAGTCATGATACCCTCGAGGAACTGCGGTCACCGTCATGTAACTAAGTATGCATTCTATCTTAACTAAATATATAAATACTTGGAACTATATCAAGATCCTTGTGTACCAATGCATATTTTAGTATATAACTTTATGTATATAAGAATCACTCGGATTGAAGATTTTAATAAGTATATACAAATTAAAATAAAAAAAAAACACCGTACAAATCGTGACTGCGTGGAATGGTGGTAAGAGCGCTAGCATTTTCTTATTGTACGATTTACCGAAACATTAACCAGACCATCTATTTGTAATATCTCAGCAATCTTACACTATACATTAATGAATTATACACCTAAGCCTTCATCACTAGCACTCTGTTCATTGGTGCAAGCCGTAATAAAATCGGTCGGGTAGTTTTTGAGTTATTGCGTTCTGACAGACAGATAGACGCGGTGGGGTACTTTGTTTTATAATACTATTGTGATATAGGTTTCAGCAATATTATAACTAAGTACAATCTTTTGTTTTGCATGAACTCTTTATTGATATATCTATACTAATATATAAATCGTAAGAGTTTGTTTATTTGATTCGACTAATCTCACGAACTACTGGTTCGTATTTGAAAATGATTTTTATGTTGGATAGTCCTTTTATCGAGAAAGACTCTAGGCTTATTTTTATTTATTATACGCGGGTGAAATCTCTGGGCACAGCTAGTTGTAATATATAATATATACAACAATATCATACATTATATCTAATTTAATACGATTTTAAATACGTCATTGGTAACGATTGGTAACAATAGGTAACGAGAAGGTGCCGTGATCGACGTTAAGTTGCACGACACACGGCTTTACCTATAAATACAAATAAAAGTATTAACCTCTAATCTTCGATAAAAACCGATTTAAATGGGATTTCGAATATTCAACAGTTGATTACGCCGATATAATATCGGTGGATCAAATGTTAAATAAAACAAAAGTGATGGTCATTGTTCATACAACTAGAATTTTTTTTTTCTGTATGTTTGTATGATGTTGGCATTACTGACCTTTGCAACGTCACCGGACGTTGCATTGGGGCGAAATTTGAGCCGTCTCAGGCTCCGGGTGACGCATCTCCTATGAGATCGCGAAACGCTCCTGCATGAAGCACCATACTATGTTACAACTGGTTCCGTGACGTCACTAACCTGGGAGTCCTGGGACCTCGTTTCAGCCAGAAATGGTGTATGTTTGTTATATAAAGTGTTTTCCCTACATAAGGAACACTTTTTAATATTAGTTCCACACTATATCGACCCAGTAACGAATATCTAGACAGCGCGATTCAGGAATGTGACATATTCAATCAGCGCCATCTATCGGTACAGTGTAATATACGCGATTATAGAACAGCAATTACTCGTTTTAAAAACGTTTTCACAGGGAAATATTAAAGGCGTACATTTCATAGTCAGGAGCGTTACAGTAATTATTTTAAAATGTCTATTATAAACGGTCCCCCTAGCCCATTCCTCCCGCCTCACTTATTCGAGGGCCGAAAGAGAATTTTATTTACAATTTCCTGTAGCGGCTTTTTTGTATATGTAGCTTTGTATATGTCGCTAACTGACTGTTCTTGAGGATTTTGTTTTGCCTCGTGTGCGTCTATTTCGTGTGCACGGTTTTGATACATGAGGTTATTGATACAGTACAGTAACATGTCTCATTGCTGAGCTCTTCTGCTCTTTTGAGGGGAAGGTTTTGGAGCTTATTTCACCACGCTGCTCCAATACGGGTTGGCGGAATACACATGTGACAGAATGTCAATATAATTTGACATATGCAGATTTCCTCACGATGTTTGCCTTCACCGACAAGCTCGAGATGAATTATAATCACAATTCTATTGTGACCTATCCAGACCACTTACATGGTTGGCTACAATTCGCCATATTGTACTTGCAATTACATTACCGAAACGTAGTGAATATATACTAAAAACTATAACAATACAATTGTACTTTAATAACAACGGTTGTTATTTAAATATATTTAAAAAAAAAACAAATATCTAATCAAAATTAAGTGAGGCAAGGTTCAATAAAAATTTTAAAATGGTACATAACAAGATGATTATTATCATTTTTAACATTAAATGGTCCATATACTACCTTCTTTATATAAAACCGTATTCAACTTTTTTATAGTCACGAAAGCTCGGAAGGAAGGTCGTTTAAAGCCATTTATCTTCAACCAGACGCCGTAAGGAGGTAGCGAGGAACGCCTACCATTGACGTAAAGCAATTCTAGATATGGTTCTTATTGTGATTTATTAAAACGATCACACACTATACTCAATGTGCTGGAAAATTCATTACAAGCGAATATAAAGGTCATGAGGATCAAACGGCTTTACTTATTTATTATAAGTAAATCTCGAAGCGGGAGATTAGAAACAATGCTGTGTCTCCTTCCTTCAAATGTATAATCAATAATGACAGAAAGAGTCAATAAGTAAGACGGTAAAAGCGGAGATTGTGCGTTTAATTGTAATACGATGTATGCCTGTCTTTTTGTTGGGTGAGTTACACTAATAACGTTCAGTAAAAAAAATTTAAAAAAGGTTATTTAATGTAAAATTATAATCTGGGCTGATACTAAGATTCTGACCTAGAGTTTGGACCCAGGACCTGCCTGGCTACACCTTTTATCGAGCAACCAACAAGGCAATTAGAGATTAAATATTGATTTATTACCTTACCAGATATAAGGCCAAAACGACTGCCTCATTGTTCTAGTGGCTTGATATAAGGCCGCTGACTCGGTGGTCCTGGGTTCAATTCCCAGGTCGGGCCAATAAATAGTTATTGGGGTTTTCCGTCAGAAAATTCTAAGTAGCAACCCGGAGTCTGGAAGTTGGAAGTGTGTACACTCCCGTGCCTCGGAAAGCTCGTTAAGCCGTTGGTCCTGTGCCTGAACTCTTTCCGGTCGTGTCGGACTGCCGTCTCATTAGATTATGAGAGCTAGGGAAAAGAGAGTGCACCTGTGTTTGCGCGCGCACTTGTGCACTATAATATTTCCTGTGTAGTTGGCTAATCTCTCTTGAGATTGGCCGCCGTGGCCGAAATCGGTCTGGAGGACTATTATTATTATAAGGCCAAAAAAAAATCGAAAGGAAAATCGATGACGAGGGCCTAATATTATAGACTGTTATATTACACTGATTTAAGGATTGTCATTTGTTTAGTCTGGTTTTCATGTGTAATTTTTTGAAGTCAAAATGAGGTCAGCAATGCCTGTTCCATATTTACCGTGTTCTGTGTCCCGCCGCGTCTTGTCACGTCTGTATTGAAGCAAGAACGTTGTACATGAGAGAACAACTCAAATGCTTCGTAACGATGGAAAGATTAATGTTTAGAAAAACATGTTTATGGAATTGGGTTAAGAGGACGTTGACGTCGACGTTCTTATTGGTAAGTGGAGTCAATACTGGCGCTTTATCTTTATATTTACTATTAAGAGCGCCTCTAAGAAATTTCACTCGCGACATTATAGTTCTTAGCCTTAGGCTCTCACGGTGCGCGATCACATTTCTGTTTTTCTTTTTATGTTTTTTTTGTAAATATTTTATTGTAAATATAATTAATTATCCAATATTTATATCAATTACCGTTATCATAAAGACCATAATACAAAAAAAATGTAAAAATTGGATGACATATCGTGATTTTTTTAACCGACTTCAAAAAAAGGAGGAGGTTATCAATTCGTCTGTATGTTTTTTTTTTTTGTGTTTGTTACCTCATAACTTTCGACTGGGTGAATCGATTTTGATGATTTTTTTTTATTTGAAAGGGTTTGCTCCCTAATTGGTCCCATTTTTTTTAATCCAGTTTTGACACTGGCATCCATGAGAAAACCATATAAGTCGTAAATTTGCATGAGGTATGTGCGCGACAAATGGACGAATAACTCAATGTCACGCCAACCGATTTCGATGATTTTTTTTTATTGGAAAGCGTATACTTCAAGGGTTGTTTGATGATAGTTTGGTTAGATTCTGATTATAGGATCCGTGACAAAGTAACGGAAATATTCAATTCTTAGTAGCAAATTAATGATACACGGCCGAATCTTTTATAGGCTATCTAGATTTTTCATTCACCTACCATAACACCACCCACCTACAAATTAGACAAAATATTTTATAATTAAGCTTCAAAATATACACTTTACACACAATGTTTTATTTTTATATTTGAACTGGATATTCGTACAAAATTAAATATAAGAGAATTTAGCCTTTTACCCTATTCTTAAAACAGACTCTTATAATGTTACCAGTTTTCGTCTGTAGTCCTTAGAACCAAAAGTTACCTCATCAAATTCTGTTCAGTGGTTTTGCCATGAAACAAACAAACAGACAGAGAATAATTTCACATTTATAACATTACTATACATCAAGCAACTCCATCCCATCTAATTCTCTCCAAAACAAAGACTATCTTCTCGTTTAAGTATCATCTAATCTTTCTCGAGAGTACTAAGCTAAATAAATATCAAAATGTAATTTCTCCTGTATTATAACTATGTCGGTGTGTAATCTGTCGTAACGATACAATGGCTAAACGATGTGCTGCAGCTTATCAGTGGAAGGGAGGAATTTAATAATGCGGGCCCCCTGATTGGTTCCTAAGAGCCTCTGCTTTGGGAGCCACGCTAGAGGTCCGAGGCAAAGAAGGTAGCGATCTACTAAATATTTTTTTACTACTAAATGTTTTATTTAACAAATAGTTTGCTGTGGACTGCAGCTATGTATATATCTATATTTTATATGCATTTAATTCTACTGCCTTACACAAAAACAAAAGATAAACAGTCGTTCTGACTCTAATTCTATAAGGCTTAATGATTGACGATACACAAGATACATAGTCGGGTTAGACAAATGATTAACCGATAGTAATTCTCATGCGATAGCAAGCTTGGGAACTAACATCGCATGTGTCTGCTGTTTCACTGGCTTTTTCACCTAATCTGAGTATATTGTGATGTATGATTGGGTAGGTACTACCTACTCAAAAATGTCTATAGGTGACTACTTTACTTCAGGTGGCAACTCTTAGAGTTCATCATAAAAAAATAAAAGAACCGAAATGAAGTAATACTAAGTTTTGTTGTTTGGCGGTCGTATATATGATGGGTGTTACCCTGGTGATAAAGGAGATACCCACGGAGATGGGCATTCACAAAGCCCTACCACCATGTTCTTCTTTCGGATCAGACTTTTGAACTAGGATCGCCATGATCGCGCGAAGTTTGCCTGAGACCGCTTGGTATGAATCTCATTGTGTTATAACGTCTAAGTTAATGTTCTTTTTTTTCTATTGCAGAAAATATTAATAAACAAAAACGCAACCGTCTTTGTCTCGTGCCACACACCACAGAGTAAAACGGTACAGGAGCTATCCCCGCATTTGCATTCTCTCTACGTGTTCAGTCCCATCCTTCCGTGCACACTCTTGCACGTTCACAAACGTTTACATTCACTAATTCTGTTCCTAAAGAATACTGTTAGATATTTTTAAAGAAATATTCAAAACTGCATCTGATTTTAAACGAAGTAGATTAAAAAAAAACTTTTTCTTAGAGATTTAAAAGAGGTGGTATGAGGAAGTAGTCTATATCCTTGCTTGGGGTTCAAACGTGCTTTATACCAAATTTCAAAGCGTAACAGACAGAATTACTTTCGCCTTTATAATAGATATATATAACAAATTATTACATATGAACATTACAATACTTACTAATGTCTGTTGGTGAAGTTGTCACAATTGACTTCCAGCTCATCTGCTTATTTATTATTAACTATCACACAATATTCTACGATTTCTTTTACTTGGTAGGGCCTTGTGCAAGCCCGCCTGGAACTACTCATAAGATAGTCTACACAAGGGACATAACCTCTTACCTCCAAAGATTTCACCCCCATTGGCGTTCTAAAAAATAAACACTTTAACATTTTCTTTCTTTACTTTCCGAATATTTTTAATAATAATAGTAGTAATATATCTAATGTGTGGGAGCGAAACAATATACATATAACAAGCGTTTTGCCCGCGGTTTCACTTTTCTGCTTAGTTTCCGTTCAAAACGAAGCCCATGTTACTCGCTAATAAGTAGCTTTGCATTGGTGAAAAAAAAAATTGGTTTAATGATTTAGACGTCAAAGCGTAAAAAACAAACGAACAACTAAACTTACATTCGTATTTATAATATTAATTTAAAATTCTTAAATACTTTAATATTTTTTGCGTTTTTTTGTATTGACAACCGTGAATCCCTGCGAAGTAATAAGCAAGACAATTCTCATTTCATTCCAGCTACTCAAAGTCCAAGATGTCTGAGCTTTACGAACGTGTTAAGTTTAAATCCAGTACTTGTATAGAGACGGTGGTTGTGTGCGTCTCTCGTCACGTCGTACCCTACGGGATTAGAGATGTTTGTGACTGCGCCAGACCGCTACAAAGATATTTAAATAGTGTAGATAACAGAGAAAATACGAGGTAACCGTCTGTTTGTTTGTTTGTACAAGTACAACAATGTTATGACATATACAAGTGTGCATCAAAGATGTTGGTCCCGGTGGCCTTATCAAAATACATCGACTGAGTTCGAAAAGCTTTGTCTGTTAATAAAGAACTACAAATAGTATGATATTTATCTAACACTTTATCGTTTATGTATTACACGTAAGTGAAACTATTATAAAAGTCATATCTATCCCTTGAATAGATGTCTTTCCCTTATTTACTTACAATTATAATAATAATAATAATAATAATAGAGCTTTATTTAATTCCATGCAAACTACATAATAAACGAAAACAGTAAAATTGGTAATTTCCTAACCTAAGATATTCAGTTACATTTGTTACGCTTAGATGAATTTGGTTTCTAGTTGCAAATTCTATTCCGTAATAAGTTTTATTATTATTTGCTTAATTATCAACTACCTAAATATTTAAAGCATGGACCCCCTCCTAAAAGCCTCCCCCAAGGAATGCCATCTTTCTCTGTCATTTGCTACTTACAATTATACGGAATCAAAATTACAATATACAATGAAAATCTGCCTTATCATACTATCTAACACATAATCTGCAAGTTCATTCCTAAATCATCGTCTAACGCGGCAAAAACTTAGTGATGCACAGACTTGAATCATCAATCCTTATTCCTCAATCTAAGTTCTTATCACTGGATCGTGTCGGCGTAGTCCAAGGGGAAGGTAAGGATATTCCATCTGATAAAAATTTAAAAAAAAAACGTTAAACGTTACGTTTAAAAAAAACACTAAAATTCAAACCTTCAACACACCAACACATCAGTCCCAATGAAGAATTAATATATATTTACTTGGTGGTAAAGCTTTATGCAGGCTCGTCTGGGTAGGTACCACCCTCTCATCAGATATTCTACCGCAAGACAGCAGTACTTGGTACTATTGTGTGTGTTCCGGTTTGAAGGGTGAGGTTAGGTGAACCAGTGTAATTACAAGCACAAGGGACATAACATCTTAGTTCCCAAGGTTGGTGACGCATTGGCGATGTAAGCGATGGTTAACATCTCTTACAATGCATATGCACATAGGGTAGTCCGCCTTCCTTTGAAATAAAAAAAACACACACACACACACCAACACATCAGTCCCAATGAAGAATTAATATATATACATATTATATAGTAGACATAGATTACTTTAATCATGACTTCACAAAAATCTAAATAATTTGTGACACGTTTAAAGTCAATAAAAATCAATAAAGGTTTATTCTTTATGGGAGCCGTAAATGTCGCCGATACACAAGCATTACACTGTCACGAGCGTGCGCTTTAAAATGACGCCGAAACTTTGAAACGATTCTGTATATAATATGATTGTGTCTGTTTACCGTACTCATTAGCCTCATTGATCTAAAGGCCAACTTAGGTGGCCGATGTTCTTGCATCTTACATCTCTGTCTTTTGAATTTCAAACACGTCGGATTTTGAGAGTAAATGAGATAGTACGACTAATTGTCGATTGAATACACTATTTCTACTCTTTCAGATACGCTATCTTGACCGAAAAAAAACCAGTCTGAGTGGAGATTTGGACGTATTTGGTTCATAATATTGAGTCCCGAAACACGTATATTTTTTTTATTGCATATGAAGGCGGACGATCATATGGGCCACCTGGTAAGTGGTCACCAACGCCTATAGACATTGGCATTGTAAGAGATGTTAACCAACACTTACATCACCAACTTTAGGAACTAAGATGTTATGTCCCTTCTGCCTGGAATTACACTGGCTCACTCACCCTTCAAACCGGAACACAACAGTACCAAGTACTGATATTTTGCGGTAGAATATCTGATGAGTGGATGGGTAACATACCCAGACGAGCCTGCGCAAAGCTCTACCACCAAGTAAATAATGTCAGTGAAGCTGGATCAAATAATAATAATAAAAACACTTTTACAAGAAATGTAAATATTAAATATTACAATTAATATTTATTCACTAAAACAAAAGAAATAAATCCCTCAAGAGTCTCTGAAAATCGTCGAACTAACGTTAATTAGTACTCTGGTAACACAAAGGCTACAGAAATCCTAACTCCAACTTAGTTTACAGCTACTCCAGAGGTTTGCTATTGAAAATGAATTTCAGACAAGACTCGACTACGAAACTTATGGTCTAAGAACTACTATTAGCGATCTGTTTATTATAAATAAGCATTTAATACTAATAATTAATTAGTCTAAAGTTCTATTAGTGTATAGTAAAACGAAATGTGTCTTGAGAAACTGTTGTTCAAAAATTTTATCATGACCATGTTCGATCACAGCGGCATTTCAAGTGAAACTAGATTATTGCACGACATTATTTATATAAAAGCGTTACACTTATTAATTTTCATAAAAAAGTGCAAATGCGTTCGCAAATACAAATATACACGATATACGATTCATACAAAACCCGAGCAAAATGACCGGAAAGAGTTCAGGCCCAAGACCTTTACGTGGTGTCTGAGTGTTAAGGTCCACAGTGACGACGTAAATTCTGACAGTCTGCCTACCTGCCAGTATTTTAGATAAATAAAAGTGCACATTAGTGCATTACTGTTACATAACTCTCAGACGCTGTTAATTAGAATTTCTCAACAGACAAACCCAATAACATAACTGGTCCTACGAAGTGTAGATTTTATTTGATTATATTAATGTATTTTTGTCACACCAAAAGCGCCTCAACCTCAATTTGGTAGGTTTGTCTGAACGATATTTCGTTTCTGACCTTGGGCCACTGCCATTTCACTCTTCATTCCAATAAAAAAAAACAACTTTTGAATAGTTACAAAAAAATATATACTTCGAAAGAAATTGTAACAATTTAAACGTTAAGTTGGGATCAAATATATGTATAACGGATCTCTTGGTCAAAGCAACATCTTAGCACCGAGCCCAACGTCCGCTTAAGCAATATTTTACCTAAGCCCGGGGACGTCCGACGTAGATACGACCCCTCACGGCCTTTAAATAAACACGCTCTAAACACTGTGCTCGTTTCACTTGGAAAAACTATATAGCCTTACCTCGGTGTGAGCAGTTGGAATACAATATCTACAATGTGCATCGTTTTATAGAATTTTGTATTTTATTTATCATAGTGTCAGAGTAATCGGTTTTTTTAACTTCGATATTTTTTTAACTTGTATTGTATGTCATCATAAAAGTTATTACCCTCGTGTAATTATTATAATTATTAATTTTTCGTTTTACCGAGTATTTTTTCGTTTTTACACTATTTTTATGTAATTTATAAAAGTTAGACTTTTTATATAATGTCTGGAAGTATATAAAAATGTTTCAAGAAATGGATTTTAATAAAAATGCCTGCATCGATTCTTTGGGGCGTAACTAACAAAGTTCTGAATCCTGAGATCTTGTGAGGAGTTTCTACAAATTTCTCTATCAGGAAACAATCTAAACAATAAAATCTATTTGTTATTGTTAGACCCCTCTTCAAAGGGTTGGACGAGGGTGACCAGGAATATGACCACAATATTCAGGATATAAATATTAAACTAATTTTAAATAATATTTTTTTATGATAATGATAACTTCAAAACACTAACCTTTAAATTTAAACTAAAGTAACATATTTTGATGTGATATAAAAAATATGACAGAAAATTATTGCAAAATATGTTTAATATGTCCTTTGTGTCTGTAATTACACTGGCTTACTCACCCTCAAACCGGAACACAACAATAACAAGTACTGCTGATTTGCGGTAGAATATCTGATGAGTGGGTGGTACCTACCCAGACGAGCTCGCACAAAGCTCTACAATAGAGTGTTGACATTGTTAATATGTTTCTGTCAGGTGCCTTATCGAAAGTAGAATAAAGCTTTGAAGTGACTTATAATTTTTCATAGTGTTCAGATAATAATTACAAGATACATTTTAAATTATTATTTATATTATTTTAAAAGTATTGTCACCATATTTTGGTAGATGTGCCGCATGCTACGAACAAACGGTTAATAATTGAAATGTAAATACTATTGAGAATCAAATTGGCTGGGACGGTTCGTGTATTGATTTTACTTCATTTAGGAACCTTTGGTTAATTCAATTAACAACAATTAATAACACTGAGTCAATTGATAATTATTCAATTATTTCAATTTCTTACGATCCTAAAATTAATCAACTTAGTAAAACAATCTTATCTTAATAATAGTCCTTTAAGTATTTAAACTTTAAAATATTTTGTAATAAATACTGGGAATATGTTTGTCTGTTACGCTTTTAAGGCTAAACCACGCAAATGATTTATATATATTAAGAAATTCATATAGACTATATACATATTAGGTCCGCTAGAGCCATATTCTATGACCAGAATTTTAAATAGATTATTCTTATGTGATTAAGTAAAAATATATAATATAAGTCATTTATCTATAGTTTGATTTTCTGTAAGAAACACCAATTTCTATTTTCATATAGAATGAAAAAGCAACTAATATAGGGTATGCAAATTGGTAATTAAAGAGGCCACGTTTGACGGTACTTAAATAATTAGGAAACAATTAATGATATATTGGCTGAAACTACTTATTTATTTATTTAACACTTTATTGCACAAAATATATAAATACCATAAAAGTAAAGAAGAAATATCAACAAATGGTGCGCAAAGGCGGTCTTATCGTTTATAGCGATCTCTCACAGACAACCTTTATTGGAAGGAGCTTTGTAAGAGTACAGGTAAGTGGTAAATAAAAGGAGACATTTTAATAATAACAAATTTAAACATATATTATATACATAACAATATAATATAAAATTAAATATAGATAATTGTAAACTACATACTATTCCATACACATATACATACTTACATACTTACATATATATATATATATATATATATATATATATATATATATATATATATATATATATCATATACTATGATATACATAATTTATTACTACTTCCATACATAATAAACAAAATAACAGACTTCTTTAAGATGAGCTCTTAAAACTATTTCCAGTGGACTGAGTTGTGAGACTTGCATTTTTTTAAATAAGATATTTTAACGTAAATATCTAAGCTAATTATGTATTACAAAATTATATATATATACATTAGCAAACTCAAACGTTGTTATATTGACATAAATATAACCTTATACAACGGTCCAGCATCGAATGCTGAAATTAATAGTTGAAACCTGAACACGGTCTAGAGCCTCACACTATGAAATCGACCTTTCCGAACCGACGGAGCTGAAACACCGATCGAATTGCTTTCACCAATACGTCTAAGAATTTAGCCCGAAGATGGACACGAGCGTAGCTTGATTTTACATATGAAATTACATCGAAACTCACAATATGGATTATATTGTTTGTAACGTTTCAAATTTCATGTGTATATGGGTTTAAAGATCTTTATTTTCCATAAAAGACACAGAGTCACTTACATGGAAACAATAATATTACAGTAAAACTAAGTGATCGTAATCAATTAAAAGTTATTCTTTTTTTTTTACCCATTTAATGTAATTATTTCTAAAGTGGGTAGTTTTGAATAATATGTTCCGATAGTTTTGTATATTTCAGTAAGTAATAACAGCCTGTGAATGTCCCACTGCCGGGCTAAGGCCTCTTCTCCCCTTTTTGAGGAGAAGGTTTGGAGCTTATTCCACCACGCTGCTCCAATGCGGGGTGGTGGAACCCACATGTGACAGAATTTCAGTGAAATTTGACACATGCAGGTTTCCTCACGATGTTTTCCTTCACCGTTAAGCACGAGATGAATTATTTATAATCACAAATTAAGCACATGAAATTCAGCGGTGCTTGCCCGGTTATGAACCCACGATCATCGGTTAAGATTCACGCGGTCTTACCACTGGGCCATCTCGGCTTTTATATTTCAGTACTTTAAAACAAAATAACCAGTTTCTTCCTACTCGTATAGGTTAATGATGTACTATATTCATACTAATAGCTTTCTTTCAAGATTATCATTCTGTTAGAAAACCTGCATTGAGACCTCCTCAACTCTGATATGGCTTTGAGGGAAGAACTCCAACCTATACCCAGTACTGGAATATTTAACGGCAGTTTTTACGAAGCATCTCTTAAATACAATTCAATAAATCATGTATTTAATACGACGATGATTACTTCTAAGGAGAGTAAATTTATTATCGTATCCCTCGTGATCTTAGTTACGAAATCCATTTGTATTTGATGTTAATTTAGCACGAGATAATTCAAGTTTGTAGGTCTCATAGTTCTAGAAAGTTCGAACCGTTGAAATCCCTAATCCACCCGAAACATCTTTGAAACTGTCTACAAAATTCGAATTATATATCTATGAAGTATATTTAATATTATTTAAATACAATATGCTATTTTTTTAACTATATCTCTTTCTATGAGATTGTTGAATAATAATTATTTGGTTTTTGCTTTATTTATGTTAGATACAAGTTAATGGATTTTATGTTTTTTTGACTTAATGGAAAATATCATATATTATTATTACGTGCTTTCCAAAGCACAGGAGAGTAAAACTGTCAACTCCTGCAGTGCTCACCTGAGTTTTAATAGAAAAAAAACTCAATTACATTTTTACAGCCTAACACAGGGTTTTATCCCAGGATTTTCGGAGTCGACGACCTAATTTTCTGGTCACTAGACTAACAAAATAGTTAAAATAAATTGACTCATATATAGTATACTTCTATCAGCTCTTCAAGTCTATACTAGGTTCAAATTAAGACAGTTATTAAATGCACATCGTATATTATTCTAATGCCTAATCTGTTTGGACAAAGCGTTATATCCACAGTAATTCCGGTCCGAATTCACTTTGATTGAAATGTTAATTGTAGAATTGAATTATTAAATACACGTTTAGGACCAGAGACAAACTGATAAAGCGTCCATATTGATTCTAATTGTCTTCTATAATATGCAAAGAAATTGTCTAGTCCAATTTAGATATATGTTATTTAATTACTCATCTAATATTATAATATATTTCAGATATTCTACCGCAAAACAGCAGTACTTGTTATTGCTGTGTTCCGGTTTGAAGGGTGAGTGAGCCAGTGTAATTACAGGGACAAGGGATATAACATCTTAGTTCCCAAGGTTGGTGGCGCATTGGCGATGTAAGAGATGGTTTACAGCTCTTACAACGCCAATGTCTATGGGCGTTGGTGACCACTTACCATCAGGTGGCCCATATGCTCGTCCGCCTTCCTATACATTAAAAAAAAAAATAATATATATTATATTAATAATACATAATGCGTTTTATATATCTATCGTATGTACGTGTGTATGTCACTGAAGACGTTCTAGACGCCTGGATTTCGATGATGGTGAGTTGACGGGTGTGTGTTTAAGTGAATCATTGGTTTTGATCGGACCCGGTAGGTGGCACTGCGATGATACCAGAAATTGAATTTAAACAAGAAAAAAATACACTAAAATTTCAGCCGTAAGTAACAGGGTCGTTAGTATTAATATTAGAAATACATTCTTACACATATACAAAGATATATAATATATATACATGCTATAAGATAAACTACTACATTATATAACAACAGACAAATCGACATAGGACAAGACATATTGTTCTGTTCCAATACGACAATACCACACTTATAAATATAAAACATGAGAATATCCTATAAATATTATGTTAAAACATAAAAGAATAAGGCTTATTACAATACAAGAATATAATAATATAAAAACTTGACACAAAGATACAATTGAATATGTATATCTTGTCGTCTGTTATAAGTAGAATCTGCATTCGAAACCATAGTTATAACTTAATTGAATAAATACAGGATTAAAAAGGAAGAGAGATAAGAGCTTCTTTGTAAAAAACAAGCTGTTAATTGTTTTACTAGCTCTGTATTGCATGTTGATAAAGCCGAGATGGCTCAGTGGTAAGGTTCAGATGGCGTGAATCTTAACAGATGATCGTGAGTTCAAACCCGGGAAAGCACCACTGAATTTCATATGCTTAATTTGTGTTTATAATTCATGCGTGCTTAACGGTAAAGGAAAACATCGTGAGGAAACCTGCATGTGTCTAATTTCACTGAAATTCTGCCCACATTGGAGCAGCGTGGTGGAATAAGCTCTAAACATTCTCCTCAATAAATGAGAAGAGGCCTTAACTCAACAGTGGGACATTCACGAGCTGTTACTCTACATGTTGATATACTGATATAAGGTTGAAAATAAACACGCACTAAGGAGGGAAGAAGAATTACATAATACATATTAAATTACCCTTAAGAGGCTGAATAACTAATAGCGGAGAGGTGAGGGAGGTAAATGGAGGTCAACGATGTAACGAAGAAAAACTGCTTGCTCATATCATTAGTGAATCACGGTGAGGTGTGGTGCTGGTGTGTGATACTAGAGCTGACTTGTTCTAGAGCTGATAATCAGTGAAATTTAAATCTTAATTGAAGATTGTGGATTCGAATTTGGAACAATTTCATGTGTATTTTTATATGTAATTAATCTCGTAATTTTCGATGAAAGAAAATGTATGGACACTATGTAGGTCTAGGTATCTTGAATGTTTTTTTCCGGATTGGACGGCTTCCTGACAGTATTGCATGAAATTTTCGTAACCACCATTTTCACCATACAAAAATAAATAGATACCACATAGATACTTTGTAAATAGTTAACTGATCTCAATTATTCATTCAAGTATCTTCATTTTCTCTTAAATCGCTATCACTGTGACCACAAGCGATGTAAGAACCATCCAAGATATTCGTTACTCGAGAAACACATAGTGATAATTCTAAGTTATGTGTCCACAAAATATGCATGAGAGAACTTGAGCTAGTAACCTCTCGGGCTAAACAGAAATGCAATTATAATCACTCACAAGAGTTAAAAATTATAGACTGTGATTATATTCGGCCATTCTTTTATTCTCATTCGGTTGAGGTGATAGCTACCTAATGGTAAGCAGTCACCACCGCCATGAGAAATACTGCTTTCCTTAGGTCGTTAATGCCAAGACCTCACTGCAGCCTTGTATGATAGACACCAGATGAACGAGACGATCATTCAGAGGCCGAATTCTACTAAGATCCAACTTTGACCCGAACTTGGAAACGAACCGATATGATAACATAATATAACATAACATAACATATACTGTTATGTCGAAACCAAACTTAGTTGTTAACTTTTATGCCAACAGTCGATTAATTAAATAAAAGAATAGGAAAATGGATAAGCGGCAACGATTACACTTCGATTCGATTGCGATAAACTGGCAATCTGTTAGTAGAATTGTACATCTCTTGTCCATCTCTTGTCCATCTCTTGTCCATCTCTTGTCCATCTCTTGTCCATCTCTTGTCCATCTCTTGTCCATCTCTTGTCCATCTCTTGTCCATCTCTTGTCCCTCTCTTGTCCATCTCTTGTCCATCTCTTGGCCATCTCTTATCAATTAGCGTAACGATAGGCTCTCGTGTGATGAATACAACTGAATCAGCCTCTCGAATAAACATCCATATTATCTCAAATTTTACAATTCTTCTCTACTAATAGTTCTTGACATAAATCTTGATACGTTTACTATTTCATTACATTTCGTGGCTCCGATCTCATGAAATTCAATGTTCGTCCCCGAGGCGAGGGCTATCTGTGTAGTGATGTAGCCAGTGACTCTGTGAGCCGACATTAAAGTGAAACCAAGTGGAATGAGACACAACTACATTTGAAATGACACTTCTTGTAAGTCGGCAAAAAGAACTCGAAAAAGAACTTGTCGGAAAAAATTCTTGATGTACATCAGTGAATACAAAAATCAATGATTTCAATAAAAAATGATAAATAATGCTCGCTTATATATTGAATAATGTAATGATGGGCGTGGTCTGTCTACCAAGCCATCCCATTCTTCTTTAATCAAATGCAAATCCCATCAAACAAATTATCTGAAAAGGAGGCGAGCCAGATGTGTCACATCGACATTACTGTTTCGTTAATAATAATATTAATATATTTCCTATTATTTTAATCAATATGTTTGCTACATTCATTGCTACGTTGCATGGTATAATTTTATTTTATAATTTTATTTTCAAGTTAACTTTACTTTAACGTAAGAGTTAATAAACTTAAGAGAATAAATCCAGACAACAAACTGCTTCATAATAATAATAATAAAAAAAAAATATATATATATTTTTTTTTTATTATTATTATATCATAATAATAATAATAAAAAAAAAAGGTTGTAAACTTTGACCGAAGTGGACGTGTACTTAATTTATGCGAAATTAAAATAATTAGTGCTTCCCAAAAGTGATACTTCAAGTAAAACAAATAGAAACTATTGTGGTGTGAACAGTTTAGTTTGATTTATGACTTTTAAATAATAAGTGCAAGTGGACACTGCTGTGCAGCGAGCGTCAACCGCATACTTCACCCCCGCGGGACGAGAACGGTCGCTATTTTTGACTCGCTCACACAGAGACTCTGCGTTCGGTGCACTAGTACGAAATACATTATTTTTAAGGAATATAATTATACGCTCAACTATTTTCGATGGCAACAAGGATTATATTATGTTGAATAATAATATGAAGTATGAACATTAATAAATCGCAAATGACTGACTAGCTAATTCACGGAACAGTAATTAATACAATTTTTAAATTTGTTCCCTTGTGTTATTTAGCATAATAAGATTATTAAGCGGTTGCACTATCTCTGCATCAGTTGGCGGTCATCATTTTTGCAATGTCATCGAGTATATGCGGTGGTTGTATTCAAGAATTAAACGAAGATGAAGCTATGCGATGCTCGTTGTGTTTGGTTAAATATCACTATAGTTGTCTAAATATTCAGGAAAATAAATTTAAAAGTCTTTCGAATTCATTTAAATCAAAGTGGGTCTGTGTGACATGTCGCTGTGAGGAACCTAAAGCAAATAATATGCCTGTTCATACTTTGTCATCTAATGTAGATGGTCCCCAAAAGCATGAGAATGTTACGCTCCGTACAAAATCAAAATCAAGACCTACTGCGAACTGCTCTTGTATTTCTGCTGATAGTATAAGAGATATTATCCGAGAAGAGTTGCGCTCTGCCCTAAATAGTCAACTTCTAGAAATAAAAAACCAGATATCAGCCTTCGACCAATCTCTGAGTTTTTTGAGTAACGAGTATGACTCGATTAGGAAAGAAATTGAGTCGCAAAGAAATAGCTTACATAGTTTACAAAAAGAAAATGATTTATTACGTACAACTAATCGTGATATGGCCCAACGCCTTCAACAAATTGATCAACTGTCTCGGGCTGCTAACGTTGAAATCCACTGTGTTCCTGAACATCGCAGTGAAAATATATATAACCTAATACAACATTTGGGCAAGACAATCAATTGCCCGCTTAAAGATAGCGATATACACTACTGCTCAAGAATAGCCAAAATGAACACCAGCACCCCCCGGCCACGCTCAATACTGGTACGCTTTAGTAGCCCCCGAGTTCGTGACAGTTTTTTGGCAGCTTCAGTTACATACAATAAAAATAACTCCAAAGATAAACTAAACGCAACACATTTAGGAATTGCCGATGAGAAAAAATCTCCGATTTACATTATAGAAAACTTAACTCCTGAAAATAAATCACTTCATGCTGCTGCACGTTTGAAAGCCAAGCAACTTTCTTATAGACATGTATGGGTACGTAACGGTAGAATCTTCATGCGGAAGACAGACGATGCTAAATACATCTTTATTAAGGATACTACCACCTTAAAAAACTTAGTTTAACTTTAGTTGTAAATCATATAGTTCATGTTTTGGTTTTTTCTTATTTTGATTTCGACTCTCTTAATATATACTACCAGAATGTTAGAGGCTTGCGATCAAAAACTGAGGATTTCTTTGGCAATATTGTTTGTAATGATTTTGATATAATTATCCTAACAGAAACATGGTTGAATGGCAGCATCTTCGATTCAGAACTTTTTGATCATCGGTACGTTGTCTATAGAAGAGATCGTGAAACATCAGGCTTTCATCCTAATAAAAATGGTGGTGGCGTTCTTGTAGCCATTTCTGCAAATCTCAACTCCAGGCGTCTGATTACATATGACTCTAAATGTGAAGATATATGGATATCTGTTGATGCTTCGAACAGTAATGGTAAAATTGAGAAATTACTTATATGTGCTGTTTATCTTCCTCCTCCTATACAAAAACATATTTTGGAACACTTCATTGACAATTCTAATCGTAATTTTGACTCGTCTAACTTTGATCACATTCTGATTGCTGGAGACTTTAACTTAGGTAATATTAACTGGTCTGTAGGTTCAAATAATCATTTAAATGGTAATAGTTTATTTAATACATTGTTACTTGATTTCATATCATTGAATTCACTCAAACAATATAATAATGTTCTTAATAATAATGACAAATGTTTAGATTTAATTTTATGTAATACGGAGATTGCAGGCCTTCGTCTCAATAGTGCGCCATTATCGATAATGGATCCTCATCATCCTCCTTTGCAAATGAGCCTACCGTTAAGGACCCCTAGTAGTCTGCCTTATAACACTGTAAGTAGACTTTGTTTTTTCAAAGCTGACTTTGATAGCATAAGGACAGAACTTAATAAAATTAGTTGGGATGATAGGTTCTGTTATTGCAATTCAGTCGACGATATGCTCTCAGTGTTTTACGAAGTTTTACGGGATATTATTCATAAATTTGTTCCTAAATATAAAAGTAGTAACAATAGGAATTCATATCCTAATTGGTATTCATATAAACTAAAATCTTTACTCAGTGAAAAATACAAATTGCGCATTCAAGTACGTAAACATAATAGTAACCCAATGGACGTTTTATCATTCAAGTTGTTGAGGAAACGCTGCTTAAGACTGCAATCATCCTGTTATGCTGCATATAAAAGTCGTCTGGAATCTCTTTTACGTTCCAACCCCAGGTTCTTTTGGTCCTTTTATAAAAGCAAAAGAAAAAATAAGAGCTCATATCCATCGCAAATGACCTTAAACGACAAGAGAGCCTCCAATGGCCCAGAAATATGTAATCTTTTTGCTACCCACTTTTCTTCAATTTACAATGTAAAGACAAATTACATGAAAGATTCACCTTCTAATAAGATGGGGCTAACGAGTAATTTTCTGAATTTTATCAAGATATCGCCTGATGATGTTCTAAAGGTTTTAAAAAGAATGGACCCTTATAAAGGTGCTGGGGCAGACGGAATACCTTCTATTTTTGTTGTAAAATGCGCTTCTGCACTAGCCTATCCCCTTTCTACCATATACAATAAATCTCTATCATCAGGTGTTTTCCCGTCTGCTTGGAAGACAGCTTTAATTGTCCCCTTGTTTAAAAGTGGCAATGCTGAATTAATTGGTAACTATAGGCCGATCTCCATTCTAGTAACTTTTGCAAAAGTCTTTGAGAAAATTTTATGTCCTATAATAGAATGGCACTTCAAACAAATAATTTCACCATATCAACACGGTTTTTTCAAATGTAGGTCTACGTCAACGAATCTTGTATCCTTCATTGACACCTTATCGACTGCTATTGATTCTCGTCAGGTAGTCGACGTTATTTACACTGACTTCAGTAAAGCGTTTGACAGGGTTCCCCATGTTATACTTCTTAGAAAGATGTCTGAATACGGTATCTCGGGATGCTTATTGGAGTGGTTTCAATCGTATCTAAACAAAAGAGACTCGCTGGTGGTAGTCAATGGTTATAAATCTAAATCATTTCAGGCTATTTCTGGAGTCCCACAAGGCTCGCATTTAGGACCCATTCTTTTCAACATATTTATTAACGACATAAACGTTTGTTTCACGAATTCCAGCTTCATGCTATTTGCGGATGATCTTAAATTCTATCGAACTATTTCCTCACCCAGGGACGTAGTTTTACTTCAGGAAGATTTAGATTGCTTAAATACTTGGTGTGAAGATAACGGCATGAGTCTTAATGTTGATAAGTGTAGCTTGGTATGCTTCAATAGACTCAAAACCATTATACACAGATCATATAAATTAAAAAATTCAATGCTTCGGGAACAGAGTGACGTTCGGGATCTCGGGGTCATTCTTGATCATAAATTACGTTTCCATTTACATATTGACACAATCTGTCGAAAGGCTTTCAAAAATTTAGGTTTTATATTGCGCAATTGTAAGGACTTAAAAAACCCAACCACCCTAATTATTTTATATAATGCTTTCGTCCGCAGCGGTCTGGAGTACTGCAGCGTTGTTTGGAATCCCTTCTATGATGTTTATTCCAAGAGATTAGAAAGTATTCAGAAACGCTTTTTGTGGCATCTATGCTATAAAAACGGTTTGGCCGAAAAAATACCTAACTATAGGGATAGGTTAATACATTTTAAAATGAAATCGCTCGCTGATCGAAGATGCTTGCTAGACAGCCTTTTTATGTATAAACTTATTAATGGCATTTTAGACTGTCCACAACTGCTGTCACTTGTAAGTATTTCTGCCCCTTCAAAATGTTTACGTTTGAAGAGGCGTAAAATGTTTAAACCTAATGCTTCAAAATCGAACCTAGGACATAGTTCACCTATTAACAGAATTATAAGGACCTATAATTGCTTGGATGCGTACAGGGACGTTGACATTTTTACAAACAGTTTACATAAATTTAGAAGGTCCATAATGCCATTAATAGGTAACACTCAATTAATTAATTAATTAATGATAATTGTTGTTGTTGACAAACAAACTCACCATCGCATCTTTAATATTGGTTAGGATGTAATTTGTATACCAATGGTTTTTATTTGAATTTGTTAATATTTGAAAAAAGAAAAAGTTTTTTTTTTTTTTTTTGTTTGCATGTATTTTATAATTTCGCTTTAAAAGGTGAAGAAGAGGAATATATATATCTTTATATGTGTATCTTTCTCTTTTGTATTTTTTGATGTAAGGTTCATAGTTGTTATTTAGTTACTTTATTGTTAATGTTGAGTACGTCTGTAATTGTCACTCATATCAGTTCTCCAAATTATTGTTTAGTTTTATTTATCAGTAAGTGTTATATATGTGTGATGTTGATGTACCTTTTTAAATAAATAAAAAAAAAAAAAAATAATATAATACTTTGACAAAATTGTAAGCAGAGTATACATTTTATAAAAAAAGCTGTGACACTCGTGATCACGGCATACGATCTTAATCCCAAAGCGCGCTAATAGACGAAGTTTAAAAAAAAAACATTTTTGAATTTCGAATGATAGAACGGATTATCATAATAAGTACCACGGAAGCTGAGCGAGGTACGGACGTGTGCAAACGTAGACCGCGAGTCGGACCAGCGTTGCAAAAATATAAAGGTTAGCTACCTACTCCTGATTTGCCGCCAATGCGAGTTTCGTCTTTAGATTTCCACGACGTACGTGTCGTTCCGGTTACCGTTACTACGTGTTCCTGTTATATCAGTCGATAAGGGAACAAAGGAAGCGCAAAATATGTAAAATATATTTATTGTACTTTTCAATCCCCTTTTTGTGTAGATTTTGACCATAGCTTTCGGGTCCTTATAATCTGATATATACTATTCTCAAACATTTTTTTTAAATTGTTCCATGTTGTATTATGAAGAGTATTAGCGTTTTTCCCGCGGTTTCACCCGCGTAGTTCCCGTTCCTGTTTGAATACGGGGACAAAATGTAGCCTATGTTACTCGCTGATAATGTAGCTTTCCATTGGTGAAAGAATTTTTTAAATCGGCTTAGTGGTTTAGGCGTGAAAGCGTCACAAACAAACTTACTTTCGCATTTATAATATTAGTTAGGATTTAAGGTAGTAAGGCATTGCAAGCTCGTCTAGATAGATATTCTATTAGCAGTGCTTAGTATTGTTGTGTTCCGGTTTGAATAGTGAGTGAGTCAGTATAACTGATGGCCCAAAGAAGAATCTTAGTTCTTTAGGTTGGTGGTGCATTGGAGATGTAACGGATTAATATTCTTTACAATGTTTGTGAACATCAGGTGGCTTACTTGCCAGTCTGCCTACATAACGCAAGAAAAAATGAATATTTATAAGCTTTTTTGCACACAAACAATGTCAAGCCGAGTTGGTCCATTGGCCATAAAACGTGAATCTTAACTGAATCTTCAGTATTGATTTAACTGATTCAAACTCGGAAATTTTGTACCTTCATTGTTTTGACGATTCGTCTCGTGCTCGATGGTTATCGAAAACATCGTGAGGAAGCCTGAATTACTTACGAATTTCTGCCACATACGCAAACAATTTACTCAACAGTAAGCAAAACTTTGCTCACTAATCAATTCTACCTGTGTTCGACTTTACCACAAGTAGTAGGGGTCATGATATAACAAGAACTCTCGTTGAATTTGTACATATATCGTTCTTCTTTGTAACTAGTTATATGGTAGCTGTTTATTTCACCGTACAAGCCGTTTTATGTATTACCCCTTTACGATAAAGATTAAAATTGCTTGTCTAAAGTAAAACCTCGCTCACGTTTGAAACAAATTTTGTTATAAAAACCACAATTTCTATCTCAAGTTCGCGTGATTCGAACAATATTGCACAATTAAGTATCTTATACCTACTCGTAATTATATTTTACTACCGTTCAATATATATTTATGAATTCGTAATCACTTTATCGATGTAGTGGTGAGCTTGTATGGCAATAGATTTATTTTTATGTAAGAGGGGTCAAAAGAGCAGGAGACTCACCTGATGGAAAGAAGGAACAGATGCGTTGCCGGCCTTTAAATTTTAGAGGTATTTGATTCGAATATATGGTTGAGCTTGATCTATTAGGAAGCATCATAATTGAAATAAATATTTTTTTTTTATTGGTAATTTTTTTTTGTATTTAAAATTTGGGTAGGACCTTCCTTAATACCAGTCAAATGCCGTTCAGAGAAACAAATAAGAGGCTTAGTTTTCCACTCGTCATTTTCACTTTTCGAGGCAAATATCAATATCAATGAGAAAATGAGAAGTCCTTTTTTATTTAACGTTAATTCATTCCCTCATGATGTTTGTTCAAATAATTTTTATACTGACATAGTACAAAACATATGTAGATAACATACAAGCTAAAAATTCGAGGAACTAGACTGTTAATCAGAGCATTAATATCTATATTATAATTTACAGGTGTGAAAACATTAGAGTTGTCTAATGAAAAATTCACGTTACAAATTCCAAATTAAATTGCACAAAGGACCATGTAATATAGAATGATCTGCATTAATTTTACTATATAGGTAATATGTTGATACAATAATTTAACCAAATAAGACCACCCTTGACTTACAAAATAAACAAATATTGGTCAAAATCGGTTCAGAATCAACGAAGATATAGTATCATCATCATCATCCATCCTCTGTCCACTACTGGACATAAGCCAATGGCACGCCATCGAGTTCGATGTTCAGCTCCCAATCTCCATCCACACCATCTATCTGGAGGACATCCTATGCTACGTTTAACATACAACCATTCGACAATGAATAAACAGCTTTATATTTAAAAATCGGCAGAGAAACAGTATAACCTAACTTTAGCATTAACCTATTTTAAAACTTGAATAATAGCTGTCAATTCAATTCCAGTTTCACAGTAGAATAGACTATTGATATCATTGAGAATTCCAACAATAGCAACGCTTTAATCCAGGCTTTTATAGATTAAACCTGCTTGACCTAGGCCACAAAAGATTCCATTTATCACATGGTTCGGTTAAGAATAGAAATATTTTTGAAACGATCCTAATACTCTGTGATCTCGAATCAGGAATATTGGAATTATTAAAATGCTGCAGGAAATATTAATGCTTATTAAATACTCATATTGCTTTGCGGATTTTAACTGGGTTATGGGTTATAACTGAGATGGCTCCGTGATAAGAGCGCGTAACCGATGATCGTGGTTTCAAACCCGGGCAAGCGCCACTGAATTTAATGTTCCGTCAAATTTCACTGAAATTCTGTGACATATGTATTCCATCAATCGGCTGGAGCAGGTTGGTGGAATAAGCTCCTAAGCATTTAACTGATTTTCGATTGTGACGTTTGCAAAGCCGCGGCTGATTCGCTACAGTTGATGCATTTTATTGTGAAAACGCGTACTAAAAAAAGACTGGAAATTTCACCCCTAACGAAAGAAATGGGTCGGAGCTTACTGGTTTTACCGCAAAAACAGGCCATTATTGACCTATTTTATTATTTCTTATTTTACCGCGACCAAAGCCGCGGGTGATCCGCTAGTATATCATAATTAACATATTTTATTATTTTTGATTATGTCACCGGCAAAGCCGCGGGTGCTGGCGCAAGCTATTAACGTATATTAAAAGTTCGGTGACAGCTTAACAGTCAACAGATATTCGTCACACACCTAAACACATACGTTTAAATGCACGTTAATACAGACCCTTAATTTGATAAAATTCAGATATATTCAATCAAGACCGCTCAAATACTTCTAAATAAGAATTTAAAAATCTATAAAAAATTTCAACAAAAAGCCTTGGAAACTACATAAAATAGGTCCCAGATATTATCGCCATAGTCGTTAACTGTAAGGAAGAGATAAAGTGTGATCGTACATTTAGCGCGTAGAGGTCCAATTTTAATGGCTCTGGTTAAAAACTTGCGACGAGACGCAACCTCTTCTAATTTATATCGCTGCAATTATATGATACTTATTTGTTGTCTATTTACATTGTTTACAAAAATTTTCTAGAGCTAAGTATCTATACTAATATTATAAACGCGAAAGTTTGTAAGTATGGATGGAAGTTTGTTACTCTTTCACGTAAAAACTCCTGAATGGATTTTAATGAAACTTTACAACAATATAGCTTATATATCAGAATAACACATAGGCTACAATTTATAAAGATATTGTGTGAATGCGGGGATATCGAGGGAGACTGATTTTTATTCATTATATTTTTATTAATTATACGTGGGTTGAAACCGCGGGGCAAATCTAGCTTAAAATATAAATTTTCGAGTAAGAACGCATTATCATTATTTACTTATTTATTACCTGTTTATAAAAATAATAAACCGGGATCGCCGCGTCGGCTGCTCAATGACGACAACAGCATAGGACATATGCCTTTGAAGTTGCATTTCGTTGCGTTGCATGGCTACATGTCGCATCGTGTCGCTCGCCTAGGACGACACATGAGATTCGACAACCAATCTCAGAGTGATATCTCCTCAGGCCATCCCACCAGATATAAGGGCATCGCCGTACTGTAAATACACGGCCAACTTTCATCTCATACCCATGTCTGTAATTGCACAAGAAATAGCTTAAAAAATTTAACACGTAACCTTAAAATGACTTGTAAATCGTAAACAGGCTCCATCAAATTTGGGATAAAGTGTGGAAATAAGGATAGAAGTATTAAAAGGTTCGCTGTTTACGCAATGCGTCCTACGAATTGATTATACGATGGCTTATCGGCCTTTATAACTCGGCGCACTCAGATAAGTGAATTATAGAAGTGATATACTGGTAAGTTATATTTCATTCAGTACTGATTTCTAGCCGGTTCTCTTTGGTAGTATCTACACTCAGAACCAATAGATTTACATTGAATTATATCCCATATGATATTGTTATTATCAGCCTGACGTGTCCCACTGCTAGGCAAAGGCCTTTCTACTTTCGTTCAACAAGTCTCTATTTTCCGCCACATCAAACCAATCCCTCTGATAGAAGTCCAGCTCGTCTCGCCATCTCCGTCGAGGCCTGCCACGATGTTCCTTCCCTGATGCATTCTCTGATTATTATTTTTTATAGCATAGGTAGGCGGACAAGCATATGGGCCACACGATGGTCACCAAAGCTCTTAGACATTGGCATTGTAAGATATATTAACCATCGCTTACATCATCAACGCGCCACCAAACTTGGAAACTAAGAGTATGTCCTCCGTGCCTGTAATGGCTCACTCACCCTTTAAACCGGAACACAACAATACCAAGTACTGCAACCACTGTAGAATATCTGATCAGCGTGTGGTACCTATCCAGACGAGCTTGCACAAAGCTCTATCGCCAAGTAATATTTTGATTTAAATAACTTTCAAATCAGTCACGTGTAGCGAATTTACCGCCTTATATTTACCACTTCCAAGAACCTGTTCTGAGGTGACACCCGTAAAAATTGGGGACGGATTTTTTACGAAGGGTAGAAATACATAAACACAAATGTATATTAACAGATTGGAGTTTTAGAGCGTGTTACCTCGTAACCGGGTATTCGTTTTTATCGTTGACACAGAGACAGCGCTTGCTATTAAATATTACATGAATTTCCAGCCATGTTCATCTTTATATTTTAAAATGATTTCATAAAGTTTTAATAATATTAATGTACTCTGTTTTTTAATTAAATTAAAGAGGAAAAAGAGTGCTCCTGTTCTGCTGGCGGGTAGTCTATTTTTTTTTATTATATACAGACGGATTGACAAATAGGCAACCTGGTGGTAAGTTTTCACCACTAACCATAGATATTGGGACTGTAAGAAATATTTTGGGAAATAAGGAACCGGAACACAACAATACCATAAGTATTGTTGTTTGGCGATAAGATATATGATAGTAGGCGATACTTATCCAGATGGGCTTGGATTTACCTCTGATAGAGGAACTCAACTCTAAATCTAAACACAAAAATAAAAGCATAAAACAGAACAAAACCAATATAAGTTTCGTGTTATAAAGTTACATGATTTTAAGTACACTCGTTAAAGTGAGGAGCGTTGGACCAACTTATTTATTAAAGGCAAATCATATCCTCAGATCTTAAAAGAAAATTTTCATTATAAAGAACTTTTTTTATGTGCGCCATCGCTTAAGCGTTTTGGGTTTTTTCCTGAGTTTTCGTCCATAAATCGTCCGTTAAGAACTGCGGTTATTTATTTTTTGCTTCGAACTTTGTACTATAGAATTATGGTAAAAATTACGAAGTGCTGTAAAACGCTATTAAACTTCACCGAGTCTCGACAACATCGAGGGAAAGTTCTGATACGAAAAACGTCTGGACATCAATATTATAAGGAATTATTTTAATGTATATTAACTGATATATATACGTCATTACTTTATAACATAAGACAAAATTACAATGTCACATTTTTAAGTATTAATGGGGCAGGCAGGCAGTAGTCTCACCAGATGGACTGTCACTATGTAGTAGGGCTTTGTGTAAGCCCCTCTTTCAAAACTTAAGGTGCTCAACCTTCTCAAAATCTCGGTTCTTACTTGATACATTACAATTTATAGTCATATAAATATATAGATTATTTAAATTATCAATAATTTAAATTAAATAAATAAAAAAAATTAAATATTAATTAATAACAGACCTTTAATGTCCCACTGCTGAGCTAAGGCCTCATCTCCTCTTTTTGAGGAGAAGGTTTGGAGCTTATTCCACCACACTGCTCCAATGCTGGTTGGTGGTGACGGAATTTCAGTGAAATTTGACACATGCAGGTTTTCTCACGATGTTTTTCTTCACCGTTAAGCACGAGATGAATTATAATTAAAAATTAAGCACATGAAATTCAGCGTTGCTTGCCCGGGTTTGAGCCCACGATCATCGGTTAAGATTCACGCGGTCTCGGCTTTTCTTTCAAATAAAAATAAAAGTTTAAAATAGTTACTGTACAAATCGTGACCGCGTGAAATGGTGGCAAGAATGGTAGCAACATTTCCCCTTTGAATCGCAATTCCGATTCTTTCAGCGAAAAATGAACCGGCCCTGTCACCAGTAGAGGCAATAAGACGGGTTGTAATATTTTTGATGAAAGTTTTTGCACTTGTAATAACAAGCGTTCCACAAGTCCAAGCATTTAACTACAAAATATAGATTATTAAAAAACAAACAGCCCTTGCGAGCACTTTTAAAGTGTAAATTTATAAGATTAAATTAGATTTTAAACTACCACCGGTTTGAAATCAAGATTCTACTGAGATGAACCCATATTGTATAAAAGTGTATACGTATTAATAAAACTATATAATAATTTTAGTTCGTAAGTTATGAAATATCTTGAGCGGTAAAGGTAAGGTAGGTAAGATCTTTAATCAGAGAAAATAAACATTTGCAGTTCGATAAATACGAGAACGCATATTCGACTTCACTGATTGGTCAACACTTACCTCCTGTGAATGGTTGATGTCGTGAATGCCCATTTCGATTTTGTTTATTGGTTTTTTTTATTATATCTACTAATACAATACTAATAATAATAATGACTGCCTCGGTCTAGTGGCTACATGTAAGGCCGCAGACACGGTGGTCCTGGGTTCAAATCCAAGGTCCATTAGTATGATTATTTTGTTGCTACGTTTACCAGTTTCGATATTCCACAGCCACCAGTTATCCCACATTTGGATATAATTAAGATTTGCAAACATTCATAAATTGACGACATTGGTATTTGTAAAATGACGTTTTAAAAGTTTAATATGAATAATAAAACAAACTACGGCTATATATAGATGCGAGATCTTAGTTTTTCCACTCACAACTGGAGCTCCAGATCTTAACAACATAATGACTTGAAAAGGAACACAAAGGAACAATGGGTTGCACAAAGAGCTATTCTGAGAGACTAGATATACTGTCTCATGTATAAAAAGTAAGTCAAATCTCAGGTTACTTGAATATTTCTCTCTCGTCTTGAAGGTGATGGTTGATGGATACATTTGATTGTTTTTGATTATTTATTTATTTTTAATCCAAGTACTAAAACGCAGTGTATCTCGTTACATTTTTGAAACTAAATGTTCGAATTTCAAAATGTAAAGATTTTATCTACATAACACATTTTAAATAGTAATTAATATGTAATTCATTTGCTTTTATGCTATCTCACTTTTTCACATTTTGTTAGTAAATGAAAATTAAAATATATGAAACTATAAAAGATAAATTATTGCAGTCGCTGACTTTTCTGTAAATAATATATTGGAGTCTTGCAAATCTCTCGCATAAAGTTTTTTTTTCTGTTATAGTTTTGGCAACGTTCGCTTCCAAAGCGCCTGGGACAATTTTCTTTCCCACGACGGCTGCATATTAAGGTATATCTCAAATAAATTTGCAACATTTTAAAGTACACTACGTACACCAATAAACAATATAATTAAATGTAAGAAAAACCACTCCCCACACTGCCAATGTGCCTCCGACTTTAGGATGATATACTGAATTAGCCACAGATTTATACCTGGACTACATGGCACCACAGAGCCAAAAACAATAACATAATTATTCTCTAACTGTTTCGGAATGAGGGGCCTACAATGTCAAACTGCCGAGGGGCACAACGCCTGTGCCTGGCCTCACTTAAAAACACTGTTATATAAACTGCATTAAATTGTAACTACATATTAATATGTCATGTTAATAGTGTTTACACACGTTCAAGTTTGTTGAATTCATGAATAAGGGATTAAAATTCAGCCTGTAATGTAAGCACTTACTGTAATTACAGAAGTGTAGTCGCAGAGATTGTCAGGGACTATAATATTGTACGCTATTAAATTTCACGTTAATTGCGTTTTGTCCGAAATGCTATAAAATACTTTGTAGTTTTATTAATGTTAAAAAATGAGTATATACATTTTTGGACTATATTATTGATGAAGTCTAATTTTTAATTTAAAAAATAAATCCATAAATGTTTGCCATCGATCCTATTATAACATTTTGGCAACGTATGAAACTAACCGTGAAGAACCAGCAAAGAAGAAATCGATTCAAGTTCGAAAGAAGATTAGCCCAGATTATTGTGTCGTATCTGCCTTTGTAATGACTTTGATGGTTTTCTCATGAACCCCGTAATCAGATCTTGATCTCCTTGATCTGCAACCACTAATGTAACCCCCTTCTAATTAACTGTCGAATGCACAAATTTAAGTATATTATAATTTTGGTTTCTCCTAAGCCAATCAAACTTTTTAAAATTGGCTAAAGATAAACCATCGCTTCACAAACAACACATATCACTATAGATTTTTTTTTATATACAAATATATAGCCCCTCGTTTATGTATTACCGAAAAAAAATATACAGAAAACATTTCAATCCGGGATTTGAATTCTAGGGATGTGCAACATTAGACTAACGAGCATTTTATGCATACAAAAACATAAATAATTTGGAAAAACTAAACTATATTTATCTAAAGCAACTTCAAATCCAGTACCAGCCTGTGAATGTCCCACTGCTGGACTAAGGCCTCCTCTCCTTTTTTGAGAAGAAAGCTTTAGAGCTTATAAGAGTAAATGTTTATAAATGCAAAATAAAATATCAATGTTAATCATAACAATATTCAACCCTGACAAAGATAATTCTTAAAACTTCAAAGACAGATGTTATAAAAACGAGTAGCAAACATCTCAGGCAGCCATTAATCTGTGTCAACAAGACGTCGAATCAGTAATTAAGAAGTTTATCATAAAGCAAAAAATTAAGCAACGCGAGCGTTCGACCTAAATATACTTGGAGTGTCAGTGCAAGCGACTAATAACAAATTGTTAAAAATATGTCAAATCTTTAAAAATTACTAAATTGTCTGTACTTTCATCCTAATATTGATAAGACTATCTTTGATGGAGCCATCTAAACAGGACATTTTTTTAAATATAAGAGGGTGCAAACGAGCGGGAGGCTCTCCTGATTGAAAGTCACTACTACCGCCCATGGACACCATGTGTTGCTGGTCTTTTAAATCAAATCAAATCAAATCTGTAGCGACATCTATCTCGCCACACACAACTATGACCAGACGTATCCTACATCGCGATATTAAAGTTATCAGAGCGATTGAACATAAATACAAGAACCCGACCACAACCGTTGGGGGGCAGTAGCCCACCAGACACAACACCCGTCTGGTCGGAGGATCCTCCCGTTCCAATGGTGGTCACCCTCTAAACTGGTGACCCCGAGCATGAACGTCAGCGCAGTCTTCGCAAATCTACGTCATCGTGACATCATCATCACTTCCTCAAGCTTTCGAGCAGCGAGTCATACAGCCAGCCAGCACTCACGGCTACTACGGGTATCCTGACCACCAGCATGCAGCGGACGCGCATTCCTGGTCATCACCCACAGCCTTCTCAGTGACCTTGGCACAGCACACTGCACTTCGGCCGGTCAGCAAGCAGAGACGCACTTCTCTCCTGGTCGACGCAGCAGCCAGCCACTACGCAGCACTGCACCACTCCGACTCACTGGAGCATTTGCAGCATCACCCCGACTCACTGGGGCATCACCGCAGACAGTTCCGACTCACCGTGAACTATGCGGCATCTGGTTCCGACTCACTGGAACATTCCACTAGCGCGGCAAGCATCACAACATATATGCACGACTCAACCTGCTATCGACCTCCGGTCTCGGAGGGGAGTGATGTAGCGACATCTATCTCGCCACATACGAACTATGACCAGACGTATCCTACATCGCGATATTAAAGTTATCAGAGCGATTGAACATAAATACAAGAACCCGACAACAATCGTTGGGAGGCAGTAGCCCACCAGACACAACACCCGTCTGGTCGGAGGATCCTCCCTTTTTCAACGGTGGCCATTCCCAAAAATCAAATATCTTTATTCAATGTTGAAGTGTTAAACTTTCTTATTGATTGTCATAAATCTACCACCGGTTTTAGGAAATAATACGCTATTTTCTTGAAGGTTTCTATGTGATATCGGTTCGGAAAAGTTTCCGGAGAAAACTGGTTCCACAGAGTAGTTGTGCGAGGCAGAAAATGTCGTAGAAAGCGCGCTGTTGTGGATTTCCATAAATGAAGGTGGTGAAGATGGAATTTTTAATTCTGGTGCATTTTATATCACACAAGTATGTGCGCAACGATTGCACTCCTACATTTCCATAATCCGATGATACCACCAATCCAACACGACCAGAAGGGGTTCAATCACATGATCAAAGGGGTTACCTGTCATCCATGACACAATAGAGTAAATACTGCCCATTCCAAATTCCGCGATACTAATAAAATAAAATATATACATAAAAAATAAAATATATAAATAAAAACCCTTTTTTTATCGGTCCGAGACTTGAATCCTTATTCTGTTCGACTTGTTAATAGATACGTAACTAATTAATAATAATTATCTATTGAAAACATTAGACAGTAACATCTTGTTGTTTGGGTCTGTGCCGGAAAGTAATTATTACGCATTAAAAAATAAACGAGAATAAGCATAATCATTGTGATAATAATATTATGAAGCAAAAATAAATAAATCGCAAATCGCTCACACTTAGACCAAACATTGTCCTGATATTATTTTAATTTACGTTCCTTCCCGTCTGTGATGAATACGGCAAAACAAAATTTTGAGATTGCCTACTTAACTCTGCATTGCAGATTTCGCTATAAGAATAACAAAAGAAATTCAGCTTAAACGATTTGCCAGCTTTTTGTACTTGAGAAAAATTTGCTCTCTCTCTATTCCATTTCGTTTTGTACTTCTAGCGAAGAAAACCGTTTTGATATAAAGGAAAACTGCTTAATTCTTTTTTTGTTGTTTAAGAGCATTTATTTCATTAAATATATTAATAATATTCGAAAATCTCAGATAATAGCTTATCTAATATGTATTCCAGTGTCATAAAAGCTAACGTAACTCTGTCTTTGTACGCTTTAACAACTAAATCCCTAAATCGATTTTGATAAAATTTGGTATGTAGCTTGGGGCTTAAGGACATAAGCTACCTTTTCATACCTAAAACCTGCCAAACCTCCCGGTAAAAATAAAATTTATAATATTTTATTTAATTAAACGCAATATTTATTTTAATAATATACGTTATAATTTTTGTGCATTTTAGATCTAGATTTAGATTTAGATATAGATCCATTCTGTATTGTGCTACTTTATTATTTTGTTTTATGTTAACAACCTAGTTCTGCTTACGTCGCATAGTTGTCTGGAAGAGATTTTTGAGCTGACTATTAATCAGCTATATAGAATATCTAATGATGTGCTATGATGTTGTATTCTTTATGACCAGAAATAAGTTTATAAATAAATCTGATGAGCTTATTCCACCACGCTGCTAAAATGCGGATTGGTGGGATACACATGTGGCAGATTTTCAATAAAATTAGACAGATGTTTTCAACGATGTTTTTCTTCACCGTCAACTGTCAAGCACGAAATTAATTATTAGGTTCTTACATATGAAATTTGCGTTTTGTACGGGAGGAATATAAAGTCATTTTTTTTGTAAAATATATTTCTATGGTGGTAGGGCTTGAGCAAGCTCGTCTGGGTAGGTATCACCCACTCATCAGATATTCTTCCGCAAAACAGCAATACTTACTATTGTTGTGTTCATGTTTGAAGGGTGAGTGAGCCAGTTTAATTACAGGCACAAGGGACATATTAAGATCTTAGTTCCCAAGGTTGGTGGCGCATTGGCGAGATAACCGATGGTTAACATCTCTTACACTGCCAATGTCTATGGGCGTTGGTGACCACTTACCATCAGGTGGCCCATATGCTCGTCCGCCTTCCTATGCAATAAAAAAAATCAAAGTATGCACCGTTGTTATCTATGCACTTTTGCCATCTCATAGGTAGTTCATTGATCCCTTTACTAAAAAAACCATGGGGACGAGAATCAATAAACTCTTTGAAGGCGGTTTGAACTGCCGCCTCGGAGTTGAATTTTTTTCCTTGTAAGAAGTTGTCCAAATTCCGGAAAAAATGGTAATCTGTTGGAGCAAGGTCCGGGGAGTACAGTGGATGTCGCAGACATCCAATTGTAGATTATCTAACTTAGTGCTTGTTTGTTGTGCAGTGTGTGGTCTTGCATTGTCGTAAAGCAGCAGTGGCCTAGAGCGATTGACCAAATTCGGTTGTTTAGCAGCTTGTTCTTCCTTCATGGTTTGCAGTTGCTAACAATAGATATCTGTCGTAATCGGTGCAAGTCCACCAAACACTCACCAGTAACTTTTTCTGAGTTAATTTTCTGGAATTCTTTACCAAAGAGGAGATATTTCAGATCAAAGTGGTCAGTACGGCAAAACGCTAATTACATATGTAAGGACCTAATATAAACAAAAATGAAGCACATGAAAATTCAATGGTGCTTGTCCGGGTTTGAACCCACTGCTGAGCTAAGGCCTCTTCTTTTTTGAGGAGAAGGTTTGAAACTTATTCCAACACGCTGCTCCAATGCGGATTGGTGGAATTCACATGTGGCAGAATTTTGGGTGAAATTTGACACATGCATGTTTCCTCGCGATGTTTTCCTTCACCGTCAAGCACGAGATGAATTATAAACACAAATTAAGCACTTGAAAATTCAGTGGTGCCTGCCCGGGTTTGAACCCACGTTCATCGGTTAAGATTCACGCGTTGCAGCCACTGGGCCATCTCGACTTTTGTCGGTTAAATTAAGTATATTGTGTTCATTGTATCACCTAATTTATTGTATTCAGTTTTGCCAACGAAATAAATAAATAAAGTAATCTATACCAATATTTGGCGATACGATTACCTACCTACACATACATATTGCTTTTATTTTACATTTTTATGTCTTCACGGAAAACCCAGTATAAGTTAAATGGAAAAAAACTAAAATTATGAAATCATTTATGTGGCCTTAGTTGTAAACGTAGCAGTTGTTTAGTTCAACACTGAATTCGCTCTTTCTGTCATGTCTTACAACGGAGCCTAATTTCAGTGGTGAAAGATTGGTACGATCGTGTCATAACTTTTATTTCTCGTCAACGCCGCTGTACGTCGTTGCTATCGATGAGTGCGGTCACTTGCGGTTGAGTGATACGCGTTACGTGTGAGAGAAAGAGGCAGAATGCTATTCTGTCTTCGTTGCACAGCACACCCAGCTATCGTCATGTCGCTGGCGGCCGTAAATTGAACAGAAGAGCGCAACCATTAAGCCTACGTTGTTGATAACATACACTACTGTTGTTGATAACATACAATACGAAGTAAGACGTCATAATTATAAAAGTACTTTTTGATATGGAGTCAATTTGGTGGGCTAAGCAGAGACTTGGTTTAAAATCTACTTCATCAACAATTGACAGGATAAAGGATTTTAAAACCAAAATTAAGGACCCCTGCAGTGAAATTGCAGGTGAAGAAATGCCGGGTAATAGGGAAAACCTTGGTACCATAATAAATTTAACTTTCTTTAGTGTTTGGGCTTTGTGCCCTGGGTAGGTTCCAGCAACCGTGTTTGAACCCACAATCACCAGATAAGATTCACATACACTTTTCTATCTCGGCTCAAAGTATGAAAACTCAAAATCAGCTTTAAAAAACCAAAATTTATTCATCTACATCAAAATTCCTTACAAATATTCTAATAAAAATGCATTAAAAGCAAATTCAAGCTTTATACACATCAGTGTGTTTATAATTAACTTTCTTATCAATCCCCAGAAGTTGTCTGATGATGAAGTCGGGGAGACGTTTGTGTCGCCAGCGAGTTGGCAACGGGGTGTGGTTGGCTTTCTCCAACTTACTGGCTAAATACTGCTCGGCAGAGAATGCGTTCGCTTGCTTTATCATAGCCAGGAGTTCATTTTGAAAGATCTTCTCTTTCTTGATACGACGGTTCTTTTTTACCTGAAAATTGACATTTATGTTTTCATAAGTACCTATGTATTTTGTTAATATAAAATTTCATAATTTATATGTTAAAAATTATTATAATATATATTTATAAAATATATCTATTGTATCTCAGAAAGCACATATAGCCCAAATAAGTCGGTGAGGAGATAGAAAGCTTCTCTTATCATTATTATGATTTTAAAAATCTATTTATTGATCATGTTATTTTGATATAAAATTGATTTGACTTTGTGAAGACGAAAACTTGATGTTACAAGTTAATCTTAAATTTTCATATTTATATATTTATACAATATTTATCAGTATAGTAGGAGAGCTACTGAACCCTCTGAGTAACGGTATGCCTGCTAGCTAGAAATTCTTATAGTGATGAATCACAGCATGCTAAGTACGGTAAGCATCTCCTGGCACGCCTCAGCCCTGCACGTCATCATCCCCTATCTGTTTGAAAGTGTAACTAAATACATAACATATTGTAATTCCATAATGTATACAGACATTACATAATGTAATTTCATCAGTGATATGAGTTTTCATGTTACGCCTCTTACTTTGACTCCCATAGCATCTTTTCCCTCACCTGTCAAGGACTTATGCTAGCCAGAATACACATAATGCTATTATTTGTTATACTGATAAATTTTTTTAATGACTTTTAATAATACATACCCTTGCCCAACGATGCCTCATCCTCTTCCAAAGCTTCCTTCTCTGGTGCTTCTTCATCTTCTTTCTCCGAATAACAATCAAACGTACAGCAAGCTTTTCTTCTTGATGGATAGCTGGCAGTTCAATTTCATCTTTTCTCCAGTTTGTATCAATTATAGGTAGGATAGACCGGGGATTTACTATTGGTATGTAAGATAATGGATCTTGCTGCTTTTTATACTGAGTTGGCTTGTCCTTTATATCAAAAATGATGCTATGTGGGGTGAAGTTAATAGTTTTCGCTTTGGACATTAAATCCAATTTTGTCGTTGCCGCCGTTGGTGCTGGCTTGCATTCTTTCAAAGTGTTCAGAGCTGTCTTTAAGTTTATCAACCGCAAATCTGTAACAGTAAAGTATCCAAATAAATAAAATTAAAATTAATAGAATACCATACATTCAAAGTTACGTACATTTTACGGTGTTTTGAAGAGAGTTCATCATGTTTTGCTGCGTTTTAAATTAATATTTATAAAGAGTACATTATTTTAGTAGCTTTGTAATCTTTATTAAAATTATCTTTAAATCTAATTTATTTTTAAAATAACCTCAATTTTAACATAAAAATAAGCTGACAGTAGACACTGACATTTAGGCATAGACTTATGATTAGCCTTGAATGTTTTTTATTTTGCTTCTAGGAAATATCTAAGTATTACAACATACAGCCTGTTAAGTTAATAAAATTGATAAAATGAAAATAATAGAATTAAGAGCTAATAACATTTTTTTAAGACAAATTATGCTAAATAAGAACTGATATTTAAATCTGTTTTATTTAATTGTAACATCCAAGTGTTATTGTTTAAGAATTTCTTGATCAGTTGGCACAACACCAAGGTCGCCGACTATTGCCACTGCCATTTGATTACCTGAAAAAGTATTTATTTTTATATTGCTATAAGCGTTTATCAATCTATTAATTGATAAATATATACAATATAACATAATATTAGATATGTCAATCTATTTACTCGTATCATTTTTCATATCGAAGGGATTTTTATTTATAAGGGCAACTTTAACACGAATCCGTATTTTAGATTATAAAAAAATCTGAAATCTAAACCTGAATCTTGGTTTTGAATTGAATTCACACTGGGACAAGCATCAATGAGTTTCCTTATTTGAGTTCCTTAATTTGTACTTATAACTATTGTATAAGCAATTGTGGTTAGTAGAGAAGGAAAACATCGACCTATCAACATTGCGGCTGTGTTTTCGAATTGGCAGTCCACACATTAAGTATAAACTTTAGCCAAGCAATGAGATCGGCAGTAGTTTAAATTATATCATTTGCATAACAAGAAAACATTAATTTTCTTTTATGCTTAATCATAATTTTATTTGACATACTAAAATAACTCATATAAAATACTAACAATTCGATGACAAAGATGTTGCCGTTGCTTTAATTTCGTCGAGACTAATCGTGTCAATCATGGTGTATGAATTCTGGACACTATCTATCTGTGTATTGTTGGCTAACTGTAATGCGAGACCTTCTGACACCTTCGCACAATCCTCTTCGTGAAGGGCGAGGCTTAGTTCTGAAAACACAAAATGAAAATTTTACATTTTATAATATTTTGCTAATATTATGAATGTGTAAGCTTGTTCAATACATCTTGTATTGAACTGTTGCTTAATCATGTTTAAGACCATGTCCTGCACGAAAATAGTAGTAAGTAGTACCAAAGTCATATTGTGTGTGATTATAAGTTATGGTACTTTTGGTGTTTTAATTATAAGGAGCTCTCGTTTTCTGGTTTTGGTGCCCATTTAACTCGGACCAACCCACTTTTATACAGGGTTATTTGTAATGATCCAGCAATCTCGCAGGACTAGATAGCTAACATCATAAGCAACATCTTTTGTTCTACGACTTCGGACATAACTCAATACATGAAAAAAAATATGATTTTATAAGTTTCTGTCGTACTGTCGTGACTTTTGTAGGTCTATATTTCATTCATACACGAAAGGACGACGCGACGCGTCGATCTTTGCGTTGCGCTTAGATTTATAAAGATTTCAGCGGGAAATTACATTAATACTTACTTATTTTTGTATTCAAATGAATATAAAATCTAACAAATTATCAAAAGTCGGCGTTTTTTATTCCATTAATATCTTAAACGTGATTTTCAAAATATTTAAACTCATGGTACCACTTATCACGCGAGCATAACGGCCTTTAAAAATTAGGTAAAAAGCGGAACGTAAAAAGACAAAAATAAAACAAATGGTATATGCACGACGCTTAGAAGAAATAACGTTGCGGCAACGTAAAACTTATGATAATATTTAAGTATGATATTCTTCCTCATAATTTTCATAGGGAGTATTCCCAGTATCATGACTTTTGATATGTAGGGGTCAGCTCGAATGCAATAACAAGAATTATATTTAGTGAGTCGATCCATTTATCAAATTGTATTAATTATTTATCAGTAAAATGTTCACAGTCGTTCATCATCATCACAAAGTCCCCCGCGTTTCCTGTCTGTCTGTATGAACGCGATAAAATAAAAAACTACTAAACGGATTTTCATACGTTTTTCACCAATGGAAAAGTGATTCATCAGGAAGGTTTACGTGTGTAATTCATGTTTTCTGTAAATTTGTTGAAATATGACGATAATTGTTGAAGAAGTCGGAAAAAAACGAACCCATTGGGGGAGCTTTCATCGAAAACGCCTTAAAATCCCTTTGAATTATATATAAAATTACACATAATGTGTGGTGAAATTGTTCCCCTTTCATAGATCTACAGAAAAGCGATGGTATATGTCTATCTTTTAAGGATAGCTAACTATGCCCACTTTAATGTATGAAAAAAGGTTACATAATAAATGTTATAATTGGAAAGCTATAAAAACGGATATGATATTAATCCTTATCAAATTAAATACGTTATTTACTTTATGCATTTCATGTATATTATAATTGCCCTGTACACCATCCAATTTAAGTTAATATCTTAGGAGTTATCATAATTTTAAAACTATCGCGCACTAAATAAATTCAAGCGGTCCCACACCGATCATACTAACGCGTCATGCTATCGTCCACGCGCACCCGCAACCCTGTCTCCCACGTGGCTAAAAGATGATACAATACTACGAAAGTTTTTTTTTATGAATATTTACTCCGCTCCTCGGGCGAAGCCGGGGAGGGTCGCTAGTAACTTATAATAAGCTTGCTAATAAAAAAATGATAACACAATGGACAGTTTCTTTAAAGAACAAGTTTTAAATTTCATAATAAGTCAGTAATATAGCAAACACCAAGCCATGGACACAGTCACAATGTTCAAGTTGTTTTCAATTTTCGCTTTCGCGTTGTGCACCGCTGAACCAGAGTTTAGCTCGCGACCGACAAACGTCAGCTTGCATCTTATACATCTCACTTACCAGGCGGAGAAAGGTCCAGTCGTGTTAGGGCCTTTCGGAGTATGGAACTTGATGGCAGGCATATCATTTGGGGCCACCGGCGTCACGAAAAGAGAAATCAACAGAGCATTTAAATTATCAACAGATAATGAAACGTTCAACGACGAATACAAGAACTTAACAGCTACACTATTTCCTGTGAACACCAGTGAAGTGAAAGCTTGGAACGAAAATTTCGTTTTCGTAGACAATGATATCGTTATGTATACAGATTTTGTGGAAATGTTAATGAACGATTACCTTACAACGTTAACATCGGTCGACTTTCTCGACCCAGACGCAGCTGCGGATCAGGCAACTGAAGTTATCAAAACTTACTTTCCAGATTCTGAAAGTGTCTTTAGTTCAGATGATTTCAAAGATTCTTCAATCATTATGAGCAATGTTTTATGGTTCGAAGGTTATTGGTCGTCACTCTTTAACATATCACATACCAAGTTAGAATTGGTAAACTCGTTCGACGGTAGAACGGGTAGTGTACACATGATGCAGATGAGAGCGAAAGTGCGTTCTAGTCACGTGGAAGTGATGAAGGCTACCGTGACAGAATTACCATATGGAGATGACGGGAAGTACTGTATGCTGCTGTTATATCCCGACCCAAACGTCAGTATAGAAGAAGTATACAGTCAGTTGGGATTAGTTACATTCAGGGATATATTTGCTAAGCTTGAGAGCGACGAAGATGAATTTGGTCTAAAAGAAATCGAAGTGAAATTACCGCGATTCGCAAAAAGATCTACACTCCAACTACGAACACCACTCAATCGTATGGGCGTTTATAAAGCATTTGAGCGAGATCATGCTGAATTTGGTTACATTACTGAAAATCCTTATTACATTGCTTCAATAGAACATAACGTAGTAGTCATGGTAGCGGAAATTGGGACTATAGCATATGCAACTACACCAGGCATGAACAGAGCATATACCAGTTTCAGAGAAAATAAGGTAATGCCGCCCTTTACTTTCTTTATCATAGAAAAGCCAACTGCAACTGTGATTTTCGGAGGAATATTCTAGTATCACTTATATTAAATTAGCTAAATACTATCGATTGATTCGTTATTTATATGTAAATATATAAATAAATAAATGTTTTGACTGGTAAATGATTTCGAAGTTATGTATCTAGTGACTTTATTATGTATAAGATTTAAATATATATAAGGCATAACAGAGGATATACCAGTTTCAGGGATAATAAGGTAATGCCCCCCTTTACTTTCTTTATCATTGAAAAGTCAACTGCAACTTTGATTTTTGGAGGAATATTCTAGTATCACTGTCACGTATGTTAAATCGAATGATTTGTTGTATAAATGTATTGACTGATAAATTTTTTCAAATTTACATATGTAGTGACTTTATTATGTATAAGCTTCAAAGAAAATGTATTAGCAATAAAGTTTTGCTACCATAGCCATAAGGTGGAATATTGTAAATAAATGAACTTATATTATCAAATTGAATTATTGGAACATAGTATCTTTTGTTTTTATTATGAACGAAGTTTGAAAAAAATATATATTACCAATTAAATTCTTACAAACTTTAATTTCGTAGGAAATAAATACAAATGCAAAATTGAGTTTTATGTTAAAAATCGTACGTCTCGTCTATACGTTGTTTTTTTTTACGACATCACAACTTATTTATTTTAACGGAAAACTTATTTTTTATTTTAATGCTTTATTGTACTTCCTTAACATTTGGGTATAATTCTTGTTTTGGTTTATGAGGATAATTTCGTTATTTTGTACCTGACTCAACATCAAAACCCACACGCAAATGTGACACTGCAAATAGGGTTCTATGTAAATTTCTTAAGTTATTAAAAGGAAATATTATGTGCCATATTATAGGCGTTATACTCAAACTTGCTATGAATCATTTGACTGGGCTATATGTATACGACTTAATAGCAGACGTTTTATAGCTTATAAATAGTTAAACGTTATTTTTTTTTTATAGAATAGTAAGGCGGACGAGCATATGGGCCATGGGGTGGTAAGTGGTCACCAACGCCAATACATTGTAAGAAATGTTAACCATCACTTTCATCAGCAATGCTCCACCAACCTTTGGAACTAAGATGTTATGTCCCTTGTGCCTGTAATTATACTGGCTCACTCTCCCTTCAAACCGTAACACAACAATACCAATTACTGCTGTTTTGCGGAAGAAAATCTGATGAGGGGTGGTACCACCGACCACACAGCCCATAGACGCCTAATGTTTCATTTCACGTATTGAATTAATTCCGCCGAAAGCCGAGGTAAGACGAAGCGGGGTTGCAACGCCGTGATTGGCTAATTCAAGGCCACAATGAAAGATAGTAATGTACAGTGCATATTCTTCGGTTAATGATTGTCGATAGACTTATTGATAAAATATTAAATGTATTCCACGTATGTATATCAATATTAAATGTATGTACGCTTAGGGGACACCCTTAACCTAATCCAATCAAAAAATTGAGTAGTGGGATTTTATGCAGAGCGAACGCATTCGCTGGTGCTAAAATTCGTGGACTACAACACTTTTGTAAATTTATAAAAGTTACAGCTTAATAGCTTTTTAATTATTAATACAGTTTTTATTAAATAAATAAACAAAAAACAAAAGCGTTGATAACATTTATGAATAAAAATAAATAATAAAAATAAAATAAATATATTATCGACAACGAATTTGCTACGCCGCTAGATACACGTGCCACGAAACGTTAGAAAGAAATAGATTACTTTACGCAACGGGAAAGAATGAGATGGCACGATAGTTTGAGTACTTTGTTTTAAAACCACGACCAGTGAACCGTGAACTCCGTTCTAGCGAAAAAATTCGAAATAGATTCGTAGTTTTCGAAAACAAATAAAGATAATAGTTACTTACAAGTGAAATGTTATTCCATCTTTATTCATATTAGATGTGCTACTGCTTTTACCGCACCATTTAATGCTGCACTGTGGCATTTTGATTTTTTTTTAACTTTCTTAACTCACTCCGACACTCGTGTTGACAGGTCACAGTACTGGTCGACACTGATTGAATGTTTTCGCGCGGACATTGATATGAGCGTTATAAGGCTGATTGTTTGTGAAAATCGTTCGCCTGTTATTAGGCGTCTATAGGTTGTGTGGTCGATGGGTGGTACCTACCCAGACGAGCTTGTACAATACCCTACCACCGAGTAAATTTGAAAATATATATTTTACATTATCTATAATTCTGTCATAAGTAATTTGATAATCGAAAGAAGAAAAAAAAACAGAAAGTCAGCCATATATCACTCAACCGCTACAATATAAAGCTCACCAATAACAGAGTATACATATAGAACTTACGTAGTCTCTTTTTTCCATCTTGAATCTGTGTAAAGCTTAAATCACCAACATTCGCGAGAAACTCTGACACAGCTAAAGCATTCCTGTTGGCGTTGGCTGATTTCGTTTTAGCTACAATGCCTAATGAAATTTGTAAATATCAAAATACTTTTACTAGGTTTAAACAATAACATATATTTATTTTTAGTTTAATATTAAGTTTAGTTTAATTATATTAATAATAATTATATCCTAGGAAATTATTCACACACGGCCATCTGATCCCAAACTAAGCAGAGCTATGGAAACCAGACAACTGATATACTACATATACTACTTTTCTTTTGTAAATACATATTTATTTAGATAATTACACCCAGACTCAGGACAAACAGACATGTTCATGCACACAAATGTTTGTCCTGGGTAGGAATCGAACCCACGACCAGCGGCGTGAAAGAAAATATGTATCTTACCAACCACGCCAACCGGCTCGTCAGACAGTAAACTAGCAGAAGTAGCATCATTTTAAAACAGAATCGGTCTTTTTTTCAGTTACTAACATCATATTTATTCTGAATCAATTTAATGTTCAGCTAAAATTTATAATTACTGAATTACGTCCCTTGGCAGAAGAACCACTGGGGTTACTGCCTTGATTTTACCCACCTGTCGGTTAAGACCCACTTGTGCTACCAATATCAATATCTTAGCATAAGCATGGTAGCATATTAGCCAATATGCTCGTCTGCGTAATTGCTACGCTATTATTACTATAATTGTTATTTTTGTAAAAGTTACCAAATATTCCAGTATCCGCGTATGATATGTTGAAAGCTCTAAAATTGGTGTAAATATCATCCCCAGTCATTAAGCCGAGTGGTGGTTGGGGGGTTCGATCCAACTCGTGTTGTCCCTGTTGCATGTTGTCCACACCGCAAGCCGCCGTAACGATGGCGTGTTTCATTAGATTGCTTAAAGTATTAGACAATCTTTTACATCAATAATTTGAGCATGGAAATAGATTCTAAATATCTTGAAGTTGTAAGGGGAACGCGTCTTTATACTACTTTAAAAGATATAAATTAAAAAAATGCCTATTGTTTTTAAATCTCCGTAGTAAGTATCTAGCTTAATGCATTGTGCTTAGAGTGCTAAAAATCCTGCCCCATAAAATTATTATTATTCTGCGTTATTACGACGGTTACAGTTAAAAATTATATATAAAATTTACTTCAAATCATCTGTTCCACAACTTGGTACGGCCACCGCTATCCATGTGTCGCTACCAGAACCCAGGTCGTAATACTCGAAGCCCCCACGAGGTTTTGATGGGGGATGATCTTTCAGTTTCGGTTTTTCCTAGAAACAATATCTTCAAATTATTTCAGAGAGCTTTATAAAAATTACATTTTCATTACATCTACTTTATTCGACAACTAATTAATATGATAACCGATCATAAAATTTAACTACGTTTAATAAGTATAGAAACTTCTAAAAAATGAATAAAACCGAAATGGATTTTCTGAAGTTGTCGTAAAAATTATCCAAAATGAACTTTGCGAAATGTCAAACTAAGAAAAGAAATTCATGAAGAATACGTATGAACAATTTAATAATATAAAATTAGCCATACTCTACGAGTATCAATCATTTCCGCTAACTTCATAGTTTCGTCAAAGGGCACTCCGAAACTCGCCACACAACAGTTGCTCGTTTTAAAGTTACTCTTCACGTAATCGTTCAATATATCTCCAGACATTTCATCGATTCGTTCGTCCTCACAGAAAACTGAATTCGCAAGAGGACCAGCCCAAAATGCTTTTTGAACCAAATCAAGAACACGTTGTTCTGGATCTATTCTAGCAAGATCGCCTCGCACTAATGATTTCCGATCAGATATCTCCCAGTTGTGATAACAACATCTGTTAAGAAGATACGACATGAAAACCTTCAAGAAGAGAGCGTTTCTCTCTCCTCTTTCCTCAAACGGCAACGCACCTGCAAGTCCTCGGATGTTGCAGATGTCCATGGGCGGTGGTAGTCACTTTCCATCAGGTGAGCCTCCTGCTCGTTTGCCCCATCTTAATCAAATTATATATAAAAAAAAAGATTGGACAAGTTATCATTAAAACTGCTCACTCCTATGATCTCTATGAGCAAGTTACGTTCCGTTATGAGCAAGTTTTTACTTGGTGGTAGCCTTTTGCGCAAGCTCGTCTGAGTAGAAACCACCCACTCATCAGGTATTCTACCGCAAAACAGCAGTATCTGGTATTTTTGTGTCCCGGTTAGAGCGGTGAGTGAGCAGTGTAATTACAGACACAAGGGACATAACATCTTAGTTCCCAAGGTTGGTGGCGCATTGGCGATGTAAGCGATGTTTAACATTTCTTACACTGTCAGCGTCTAAGGGCGTTGGCCTACCCTCCATTTAAGGAGAAGGCTCTTAGATTTAAAGGTCTTTAGATCACATAATATCTTATCTTTCGACAAAAAACTAAAACATCCTTATATAATGTACCTTACAGCAGTATCCAGAAGATAGTACTTTAGATTTGAAAAATATAGCAGCGGGCATTGTAATGTGTAGGAAATAGATTGTCTATCCGAAGAACAAGTCAAGTAGGCGCCATGTTGTTGTAATACTCGCAGCTTAGAGAAGGCAGTGAAACCGCTTCCGGATCCTGATGATGCTGCGCGGAGGAAGTGTGAAGCGCCAAGGGAGTTGGAGCTCTCGTATCGGGAACCAGCCTGAAGGATACCTCGGTTTATACTTCTACAAACTGGAGAAATCTACAAGTAACTTTGTGTTTTTTTTTAAAACAAGTATAATAAAATTCAATTGGAAATAATATATAGTTTTAAATTAAATCAATTCAACCGTCTTGAATCTAAAAAAGACGTTGTACCTGAAAAAAAAATCATTAATAAGTAAATTGTCTATGGTTTCAATTCTGTATGGTCTATATATGCTATCTTTGAAGAAAATAATAAATATCTATATAGTGAATTTATAGATAAATAAGACTATAAACTAATAGTGATAATTATACAGTAACCTGGAACATAATAGTACAGGCTGTCATCAAAGCTCCAGAGGTCTTTGCAGCGACGATTTTTATACCGTTCAACATCTCTGATCTTTGTACTTCCATCGGTCCATAGCTGGGCTTGGGGCAGCAGACCGATCTACAACATCCGCTTGTTGATACCTTCTTTACGTGGATTAAGAATATTGAGTATAATTTCTTCATTATATACAATTGCACTAAATAATTATGATATTTATTTACTATTACTTAAATCAATATAACTTTATAATTAACGTCAAGTTTGGTTATAAAATGACAAATTATCTTGACATTCGATTGAGTTATATTATAACGTAGTGATTGTATACTCTTTTGCTGTATATTTACCTACTGTCAAAAGATATCAATACAACTGTCAATACAAATCACGATGTTTAAGCGGCGACCGCACAGTTGTCATATAATATAAGCACCAAAATACACTTTTATTATTTCGATATTTGATAAAATATAAACCATTGAGTCCATTGGTCTTTTGTATTGTAATGTAACCTATTTTTTAATATATTTTTTTCTATGAAACAATAATGCAATGTACGAAACATTTCATGTTCGATCGCGATATCGCTCGTTACATTAAGTCTAATAATAATAACATATATAGTATGTATATAGATATATTAGTTTTAAGATCCTTGTGTTAAACAACAAATATTAAAAACAAAACATATTAAAACGTCGCATCATTTTAATAAAAGCTTTATTATATTCAGTCAGTGTTTCATTGATGTCAATCGCCGTCGTAGTTACAAATATCAGAATAATTGACCACATTTTTAAACGACACAAATCACATCATTCCATTGCGGTGGTGTTTAGTCTCAAATGATTGAATGATATAGAGAACTATTGTCTACCAATAACCAATCTATAACCAACAGGCGCAAGGGACTTAAACTTTGGTTCAAAGTTGGCGGCGCATTGGTGATATAAATTAATATTTTCTACCGTGTTTACCTGTGTCTATGGGCGGTAGACAGTTCAGGAGAATCATCAGAATCATCAGGTGTGGCCCATTTGCCGGTTCCTCTATAGTAACTTACATTACCTTACCTTTGTAAAATATAAAAATACATATATTTAAATCTTATACATAATAAAGTCACTAGATATATAATTTACCAGTCAAAATATTTATTTATTATTATTTAAATAACATATAAATAACGAATAAATCGAAATTATTTAGCTAATTTAATGTAAGTGATACTAGAATATTTCTCCGAAAATCACAGTTGCAGTTGGCTTTTCTATGATAAAGAAAGTAAAGGGCGGCATTACCTTATTTTCCCTGAAACTGGTATATGCTCTGTTCATACCTGGTGTTGTTGCATACGCAATGGTCCCCATTTCTGCAACCCTAACTACTACGTTATGTTCTATTGAATCAATGTATATATGTTCTCCAGTAATGCCACCGAATTGAGCATAATCTCGTCTAAATGCTTTATAAACGCCCATACGATTGAGTGGTGTTCGTAGCTGGAGTTTAGATCTTTTTGCGAATCGCGGTAATTTCACTTCGATTTCTTTAAGACCAAATTCATCTTCGTCGCTCTCAAGCTTAGCAAATATATCTCTGAATGTTACTGTTCCGAACTGACTGTATACTTCTTCTATACTGACGTTTGGGTCAGGAAAAAACAGCAGCATACAGTACTTCCCGTCATCTCCATATGGTAATTCAGTCACGGTAGCCTTCATCACTTCCATGTGACTAGAACGCACTTTCGCTCTCATCTGCATCATGTGTACACTACCCGTTCTACCGTCGAACGAGTTTACCAATTCTAACTTGGTATGTGATATGTTAAAGAGTGACGACCAATAACCTTCGAACCATAAAACATTGCTCATAATGATTGAAGAATCTTTGAAATCATCTGAACTAAAGACACTTTCAGAATCTGGAAAGTAAGTTTTGATTACTTCAGTTGCCTGTTCCGCAGCTGCGTCTGGGTCGAGAAAGTCGACCGACGTGAACGTTGTAAGGTAATCGTTCATTAACATTTCCACAAAATCTTTATATATAACCATATCATTGTCTACGAAAACGAAGTTTTCATTCCAAGCTTTCACTTCACTGGTGTTCACAGGGAATAGTGTATTTGTTAAATTTTTGTATGCTTCGTTGAACTTTTCTTTATCTGTTGATAATTTAAGTGCTCTATTGATTTGTCTTTTCGTCGCGCCGGCGGCTCCGAATGATATGCCTGCCATCAAGTTCCATACTCCGAAAGTCCCTAACACGACTGGACCTTTCTCCGCCTGGTAAGTGAGATGTATAAGATGCAAGCTGACGTTTGTCGGTCGCGAGCTAAACTCTTGTTCAGCGGTGCACAACGCGAAAGCGAAAATTGAAAACAACATGAACATTGTGACTGTGTTCATGGCTTGGTGTTTGCTATATTACTGACTTATTATGAAATTTAAAACTTATGTTATAAGGAAACTGCGTTATGTTATCATTTTCTTATTGGCAAGGTTGTTATAACTTCTGAACGAATACGAACATTATACTGATAAATAATAAATACAATTTGATAAATGGATCGACTCACTAAATATAATTCTTGTAATTACATTCGAGCTGACCCCTACATATCAAAAGTCATGATACTGGGAATACTCCCTATCAAAATTATGATGATGAATATAATATATAAACATAAACATAAGTCTTACGTTGTCGCAATGAACGATGTACATAAATAATTACAATCCTGTACAAATTTATGAAAATGAAAAACTACTTTAGATATTCAATAAAATTTACATAACACATAATGTCTATAGACATTTAGGTAAATATTAATTTAAAACATACTTGCTTAGAATACTTAGCCTATTCCATTCACTAGAGGAATAAACCCAAATAAACAACTTTGACATCGAATTGACGTGATATCATTGGTCGAGATCATGAATGATCTATGATTTTTACTATGGACTCTCATAAATTGCTTTTTTTTATTTCATAGGAAGGCGGAAGAGCGTATGGGCCACCTGATGGTAAGTCGTCACCAACGCTCATAGACATTGGCATAGTTGTTAACCATCTCTTACATCACCAATGCGCCACCAACCTTGGGAACGAAGATGTTATGTCCCTTGTGCCTGTAATTACACACAAAGTTAATCGGTGATATCATTAACAATTAAGGGCGACCACGCTGTATTGTTTTATCTTAAGCCGTTTATTGGAATTAGGCTGTTGACCTCTATTTTGACTTAATCGATCCTTCTGAAGAACCGTGAGATGACCAAGTACTGCTGTTTTGCGGTAGAATATCTGATGAGTTGGTGGTACCTACCCAGAAGAGCTCGCACAACGCTCTACCACCAAGTGAATTCAAACAGCAATCTGCACATTATATATAATTCTTCCAAATATTTATATTCGAAAAACTAATAAAATAAAGTTGTACTTGAATGTGAAAATTAAATAGAAAACATACCAGCATGTTCTTTCGTAAAAAATTGCAAGGGATTTTGAATTCAATTTTGGAAACCTCAAGGCTAAGCAAAGCGGTTTACATTAGGTAAATGTGGGCTAAATTATTTTCTAAACCGTACTAATTACTTCGATCCACTATATAGTAAAAGCTATCTCGGGACCTCAAGATTACCACCTAGAGACGAGAGAGAGAAGGAGAATGATATTCTAGAAAGGACAAGCTCCTCGAAATGAAACTTCATTTTCAGTAAAAACATTATGTATTAGCAAGTCAGTTTAATGAGCAAATAGAAGTAAACGTACACATGATTCTTATAAATAATATCATTATCTATCACTTACTTGTTTATATTTATTCTCACTACCCAAAGAGAAGTATTTGAGTACTTTTTTTATGTAAGGTTTCTGATTTTGTACCGTAAATATTAGAATATACCGCCAAAAAGAACTGTTGCTGATGACTTTTCTATAATAAAAAAAGAAAATGGTGGCAATATCTCATTTTCCTTGAAAGTGGGAAATTTCGCAAAGATACCCGGCGTAGTTCCATACGCCATGGTCCCAGATTCCGTTACTACAACTATAGCGTGGTGTTCAATTGCGTCAATATAAATTGGCTCACGTGCAATCTTTCCAAAAGTAGCATAATTTGGATCAAATGCATCGTATATGCCCATATCGTTAAGTGGTTTTTGTAATACTAGTTTTGATCTTTTTACAAATCTTGGCAACTTTACGTCAATTTCATTTGGTCCGATTTCATCCTCGTCGCCCTGAAGCTTAGCAAATATATCCCTGAATGTAACTCTTTCGAAATTTCTGTACATATCTTTTATGGTTACATTCGGGTCGGGGTGTAATAGTAGCATACTGTATGTCCCATCAACTCCATATGGCAACTCCGTCACAGTAGCCTTCATCGAATCCATGTGACTCGAGCGTACTTTCGCTCTCATATGCATCATGCTTACGCTGTCACGTTTACCGTCAAAAGAACTTACCGATTCCAATACGGTATTTGCCTTATCGAAAGATGATGACCAATTAGCATTAAAAATCATAACATTGCTCATAACAATCGTTGAATCTTTAAAATCATCTGAATGGAATACCGTCGCCGAGGGAGTTAGAGCTTTAACTATCGAATTCGCACGATCCGCTGCTGATTTTGGGTCTTGGAAGTCGATCGTCATGAATTTCGTATTATAATCGCTCTTTAACATATCCCTAAAATCTGGAAGTAGTAAGGAGTCCTTTTCAACAAAGAAATAATTTGTATTCGAAACGCGCACACCACTCGTAAACCCTGAGAACAGCACATCCGTTAAGTTTTTATATTGTTCGTTGAATTTCTTTTGATCTGTAAGTAGAAGAAAAGCTCTAAATATTTCCCTTTTTGTATCTCCAGTGGCACCAAACGACACACCTGCCATCAAGCTCCATATCCCAAATGGCGCTAACACGACTGGACCCTTGACCGCTTCGCTCGTGAAATGTAACAGAAGCAGGCTGACATTTGTTGGTCGCGAGCTGAACTCTGCAGCGTCACACGATGTGGCAGAAAATATAAAAAATAATATCCACATCGTGAATCTGCTCACGTCTCGACATAATATGTTTATATTTACAACTGACTCATGTAGAGTTCAAACCTGTCCTCTTACAAAACAGGTTATATGTATCCTCAATGTAATAAAAATATACCAACTTCACGCCATTGAAACAATCAGTTTCTATGTAACTGTCAAATAAGTTGGGTGCATCCAATTTGCATCCAATATTATCACATGTAATATAATATGTATGTCAGCAAAGGTCGGTTTTGTGAGAAAATAATAAGCAAATTATAAAGAAAACTATTTAATACTTTGGAATTTGTCTGTAATCAAAGTTTGTATTTAAAATATTTTTCCTTGTTTGACGTCGATGAGGTCTGCGTCCTAATATCACGCGCCAATGTAAGAGATGCTTAACATTTCTTACAATGCCATTGTCTATGGACGTTGGTGACCACTTACCATCAGGTGGTTCATACGCTCGTTCGTCAAACTATTCTATATAAAAAAAAATCATGAAATGTATAAAAGTATTATGCGACGTCGACTAATAACGATTATAACATTTAAGTATTCGAGGATACGCAATAAAATGGCGTATCACCGTAAGTTGCCAATTAACATGTGTTTTAATAGAATAGTACTCATACTCAATATACAGCAATTAATACCAACATTATTTACACTAAAGAATATAATAATTTATTGATATAAAAAAATGTATAATTAATTACAGTGGATAATAATTCTTTGATAAGAATGACATAATATATTTTACTAGCTGTAACTCGCGGTTTCACTCGTGTATCTATACTTACTAATATATAAAGCTGAAGTGTGTTTGTTTGATCCGGCTAATCTCAGGAACTATTGGTTCGAATTTAAAAATTATTTTTATGTTGTATAGACTTTTCATCGAATAAGGTTCTATGCTAATTTCATAATATATTTATTAATTATACGCGGGTGACACCGCGGGGCACAGCTAGTAATTAATTAAAATATAATGAATAATAATCAGCCAAGAACCTTTCTCGATAAGACTACAACATACGAACCAGTTTTATATATTAGTATAGATTATTTTACTAAACGTTGTTTTTTACTTATGATATTATATACAAATCGTTATGTATATTATTATTCTGTAGATGTATATTGATAATTTTTGGATGGTATATATTGGAACCGGTAGGTGGAGCTGATATCGAATTCAATTTTTTTTTTAAATATGTTTTAAAATATTTCAACACAGGTCGGGGACCTCTGATGTATAAATGATGTTTACAAAAAGTATGAAAGTACGAAATCATGTGATCTGCAAAAGAAAAATCAAGAAATTTAAATTGTTATTGTGATAAATTATTTCCGTATACTGATGATAACGAATTGTTTACTTTTATTTAACGAGGTAATCCCGTATGTATGTTTAATAGCTAGCGAGAATATAATCTCTAAGGACTACGTCAGTTATGACAGCCAAGGTTACAGGGTGTACTGGACAGCTGTTACGAAATTTTTATGATCAAAACATTTTAAATGGTTATCTAACAAAACAAAAAATATTCGTATCTTATTTCAAATTATATTTTTGTTCCGTTTGCAATTGAAACGCTTGGACCTTTGAGTAATAGTGCAAAAAAAAAAAAAAACATCCAAAATATGTCCCCGTCTTATTGCCTCAACTGGTGATAGGAGGGCTGATTCATTTTTCATCCAGAGAATCGGAATTGCGATTCAAAGGGGAAATGCTGCTAACATTCTTGCCACCATTCCACGCGGTCACGACTTGTATAATAATTATTTTTAATTTTTATTTGTATTTATTTATGATTTTAATGTAAATATTTTTTTGTAGTTAATTCAATTCTCTTTTTGTTATAATAGTAATAGTCAGTTTGTTGTGCGTACTGTTCTTATGTTCTGTAATGTTGTAAGTTCTTTGTATTGAAAATATTTATTGATAATTTTATCTATGTAATATTAAAGTAATATACATGTAATTTTATTTATAGTTTAAATTAAAATATTTAAAAACTGCATATTTAAATAATATTTTATCCGAAATGACAAAATTTATATATTTAAACATAATTTTAAAGCCGTAGATCTCTATAATAAAAGATACATTTTAAATATTAAAACTTAAGTTGTTCCCGTAATATTATAAGACTAACGTTGATAAATTTATTAATAAGACAAGGTCCTAACTGGTTCAGTATCAATGCACAGCCTAAAACAAAACCCCATAGAAAATACCCTCAGATCACAGAAATAAGAGGATGATGAGAAGTGAGGGTCTTGTGCTATTATGAAGATTTTTAAGAATTTTGGGTTAAATCGTACGTCTTAGCACACTGATATACAGAAAAATGGCTATGGCTATTAAAGTATGTGGGGTCACACACTGTGTAACACTTACAAGTTAAAGTTCATTTACACAGTTATACTCTATTGTATAAAGCAAAAAAATATATAACAAATATTGAATTATATACCAGCTATTCCTAAAACTTATGTACCAATACCACCTCCTTCCCTTTGATTCCGTGAAGCGCCAGGCAATTCGGAGACTTAATTGATCTAAGATTCTAAGCCATCTGCCATCGCCAAGAAATTCGAATTATTGTCAACTCAATACTAACAGATCGTTTAGAATCTCAGATCAATTAAGCCTCCGGTGAGATGTTGGCTTACTGTGTTCCATCTGTAATATGAGGGATGTTCTGAGGTGATCTTTCTGATGCTTTCCCGGAGCGCTATAATATGTGAGTTTTGAAACATTCTTTCAATGGCGTTAACGCACCAACAACTCCCTGTACGTGGAGTTTCGAAGGGCGCCCTGACCCTGCGCCTGAACTTACCGGTCGCATCGAATTCCCTTCGCTTTGTGCGAATGAGGAATAGGTTGCTCCTGTGTTTGCGCACTATATACCTCGCGCAGTTGGCTACTCTCTCTTGACAATGGCCAACGTGACCGACTTCAGTTAAAGCGATATCGTCATTAATAATATTAATGGTAGAACTACTTTTATATTTTATTCTGTTGCGGCTTATTGGGTATTATTGTTTGGATATACTTTTTAAATCATTTTTATCTGTCAATAAGTTTCTTGTAGTAATGTGGTAGTGTGGAAGAATCATAACGATATGTCTTATTACTTGTGACAAACAAACGCATAAATATCGCCTGTTTGTTTATTTGGGAGAAAAAATGCCTTATAATGTTAGTCTTATTGATTCTGCATCGATCATTGAAAATATCGCAAAATAATCTCGTTATTAAATCTATAAAATAAAAAAGTGAGGTTACGAGATCACGAATGGTCAGTTATGGAGCCCACATGTCACTAAATCAGTGAAAATTCGTTGAAGCGCTCTGAAGCAGCCTATCACTTTTATGACTTAATCACACTAGTAAAGATATTAGACGCAAGCTTGTTTTCATGGAGATATTCTTCTAAGTAGGGTGACTATTAAATTAATTGTTTCAGGATTTTTACTATGAACTTCCTCTTAGAAAAAAATATCGTAGATTTAGGTAATCTTTATTAATAAATGTATGAGAGTTGTGTTATTTCGTAAGCGCATTTAACACTTGACTGTTAACTGCCTCTTTAAACTAGTAGGGTTCGAATCCCTGTTCGGAATTTTTTAGTAGCAGCCAAGAGTTTGGCGGTTTACAGTGTTAACACTCCCGTGTTAAAAAGCATATATGTTGCCGTATTCTAAAACTATCTCCAGTCATGTCAGATAGAAAGGCATCTTTGTTTGAGCACACACTTACCCAATTTAATATAATTAATAGTAACAACCAAACAAATGTATTTTCGTTAAACTATCACCTACCAATAATAGTGGTAATAATTTAATTAAAATATCTTATTATTTATTTGAGGTTCATTTGTTTCAAGTATTAATGATAATACATGATATCAATTACTAAAAATATCAACAATTTTCAAAAATGATCTTTATTTTCACGAATTCTTTCTTCAAAGTCAGATTTCCGCGAACAAACAAAATTTATCATTATATACTATTATTTTTAAAGGCATTGATGAGCAATGACGATAAAAATCAAACACAATTACTCGAAGTTATTCGTAACAAGACTGTCCTATTTAAGACTGTATCATGGTTACATATGACAAAAATTGCAACTCAGTCAACAACGCAATTTCAAATAAACATGAATAATATCAACGTTATAAACATTATTGTATATAAAAGCGCCGGCGAAATTCACAAATAATATACGGACGAGACTTTTACCAAATCGTATCAACTTCACCATTAAGATGGAAAAGCAATTTCAAGATGGAAGTAATTATCCAATATTCTTGGATAACAACGATAGTCTGGGACATTTCCGTCAGCGGTTTTACTTGAAAAGGGACAACATTTACATGTGCGGGAACTCGTTGGGACTGGCATCCAAAGACGCAGAAGAATCTATACTAAACGTTTTGGACAAATGGAAAGAAGAAGGCATCAAAATTTGGAATATAGAAGAGAATAAATACCATCTATATTCAATACATTTAGCTAAATTAATGGCGGAGATGGTCGGCGTCGACGGTGACGAAGTAGCTGTGACCGCTTGCACAACTGTTAATATTCACCAAGCGGTTAGCACATTGTATAAGCCAACTAACGATAAATACAAAATACTTGTCGACGATATCAATTTTCCTACCGATCGATACGCCATTGAAAGCCAAGTCAAATTGAAAGGTTACAAAATAGAGGACGCAGTTAAAATTGTTAGATGCAATGGAAAATTTATCGAAGAGGATGATATTATCGAAGCAATGACTCCAGATGTCGCATTGGTCCTGCTGCCGACAGTATACTACAGATCAGCGCAAATTTTAGATATGAAAAAGATAAGTGAAGCGGCCAAGGAAAGGAACATCATCATAGGATGGGACTTAAGTCACGCTGTCGGCGCCGTCGATGTTAATCTTAAAGAATTAGATATAGATTTTGCTGTTTGGTGCACGTATAAATACCTAAACGGTGGTCCAGGTTCGACAGCGAGTTTATACATAAACAGGAAACACTTCCATCAGGTCCCAGGCCTGGCTGGTTGGCACGGTAACAAGGCAGAAACTCAATTCAAATTACTCCAAAAATTCGAACACAGACACGACGCCACCGGTATGCAGATTGGAACACCGCACCTCTTATCGATGGCGGGACTCGAGGGCTCCCTGAATTTGTTCCTAGAAGCTGGCTTGAAAAATATTAGGAAGAAATCTCTTCACATCACCGCGTACTTGATGTTTCTAGTAGACACCAAGTTGTCCGGCTACGGGTTCACCATTGGTAACCCAAGGGACGACGAAAGGAGAGGGGGGCATGTTTGTTTGGAGCACGACGAGGGTTACAGGATCAGCTTGGCGTTGAAGGCTCGAGGTGTCGTTCCAGATTACAGAGATCCGAATGTCATTCGTTTAACTCCCACCGCCTTGTACACGAGTTACGAAGAGGTCTATAGACTGGTCGACATCTTGCTGGACATCGTTCGAAGCGAGTCTTATAAAGAGATTAGTGACGCAAGAAATATGGTTGTTTAATGTTGCCATATTTATTAATTAAGGGCTTTACTTTTAAATTTTAATTACGTAGTCATTGAAGTACAGGAATGAAATGCCATCTTCTAAACTGCAAGATGCTACTCAGATATTTCATTTTAAATTTTTTTACACATTAAATAAATAAAGGATTATTAAAATCAAACAAAAATTCCGTTCTTTTCTTTATATTTTTATCTCGAAAATAGGCTTAGACTATTTTAATTGTAGCTGTAATGTGATTACTTTTTTTTAATAATTTACGCACCATGTATCGTAACTTGAAATTTCAGAAATTTCTGTTTTTTTTTTGTTAATCACGTCACAACTTTACAATATTTAAATAGAAAATAATTAAAATAACATTAAAAAAAAAACAAATGTCAAAATATAATTTCTCTCACAATGTTTCCAAACGCTATTATTTCTTTATATTTCGGTACTTAACTTATATGGGCATAGAAAAAAAAATCCTAATCTATGGAACCTTAACTATTTTATCTAGATTTTTCTATTAATTATTATTTACAGTAATTTACATCACAAGAGCAATGTTGTACGGTGGCTGACAATACAACATGTTTCCTTATTAAATTTACTTTTTTGTATTTTAACACAAAACTCCAAATTTAGCCCTAAAGGAACTATAAATAAAGATCATTTTTATAAAATATAAAATAACAGAGTAAACTTTTGTTTTAAAACATAAAAATAATATTCAATCTTTGTAATTTTTAGTCTTAAATTTTAGTCTATTTTCATGAGAGCCGCAAGGATTTTCAACGATTTCTTAGTCTTTTCTGATTTAAATGTTGAAACAATTATCTTTAAATTCCAAATTCAAATCGGCTTTTTGGCGCCTAAAATAATCCTAAACTAAAAAAATCAGGAATATCTTCAACTCAAATGTATACTTCAATTATAAAATGACTGATTTTAAATGCTGAAACTAACCTTCGTATAGATAATACGTTTTTAATATCTCCATTAATTATTATAATTAAAATGTTAAAAAAAAATGATTATTAGTTATCATTAATCTTTTTTTTTTGTTATTATCTGGAACTTTTTTATTTTTTTTAATCTATGGAAACGTCAGTTGTCTATGTGTTATTGTTTGTCTATGCAGTATCTATTCGTAGTCTGTCGTCATGACCACCATACTCGTCCTCACAGAGCACACTGGGTGACAGACGGCTCGGGTTCTGTCGCTTTTAGTTCCTGTAACAGAATGAAACATTTTAATTATTATATTACAAAGCTAATCACCAACAGGGCAGAATTTGAAGTTCAATACAATGGCAGGTGTAGTAATGACACTATAATATAACTATGATCTTGAAATTACATTATTGGTCGAAATCTCATATTTTAATCTATGGTATTTATTATATATTCATGAAAAAACACAAAGCTATGTTAATCCTGTATGGAATTGCAGTCTATTGCATTATGACAGGTAAATAATATATGTAATATATCTTTATCCCTACTGCCATTGGAATGGACTATTCTTTATAAGATAAATATTTATACATAAGATGTATATACTTTATGACATACTGACGTATCAGTGTAAAACGTGTATGAAAACTATACACTACAACAAAACTAAAAAGTATAAGTAAAATCAATTCATGTATAGTTTTAAGTAAGTAATCAATATTCAAATTAAATTTTCATGGATTTAAAACGTAATATGCGCCGACAAAATAAAGAGGTTGATTCTAATATGTATACTGTGATTATAATTTTTTAATAATATGAAGTGATTTAATGATTCTATTATTATTGTTTTAAACTGTTAATTGTAACGTAATATGACTAACGCAAATTCAAATAGTACATCCATTTTTTGTTCGCGGCCACATCGCAGCTTTAACGCATTCTTCCTGGAAGAAAAAAATTAAGAAAAAAAACAATTACTTCCAGAACAAACGATTACAAGAGAAGTATACCTAAATGACCAAATTTGTTTTGCCTTTGAATTTTCATGAAAACTTAGTTACGAATTCATTGTTTATGTAATGTTACGCGAATTTTTTAATTACTTAAATTTATTAGAGCTAAATTAAAAATGGTTTTTTAAAATTGCGTTTTGGCTTTCGGATACTTGCAGTGTCTGTCTAACGTTTGTGTCTATTTAATCTGTTCTACTTATATATTTAGAGCTTTCAATATCATTGAAAGTGGACTTGTGTTGGTAACATACATTTTGTTACACTTGTAATATGTTATAGCGAGATGTTTCAAACGTAGCATACGTGCGTCTTGTTGTGTTTGCATTCGCATCTCCTTTTCTGTCTTTTTGTCTGTCTGAGTGGGTATGGGTGTGTCTGGGTGGGTATGGGTGTATGTGAGGGTGGGTACGGGTGTATGTATGAGCGAGTAATGGTGTATGCCGTGTGGGTATGGGTGCACCGAGGGCCAGTGGTGCGGGTCCCGGCGACCCTACGTACAGTTGGTGACGCGCACCGAGGGCCAGTGGTGCGGGTCCCGGTGACCCTACGTACAGTTGGTGACGCGCACCGAGGGCCAGTGGTGCGGGTCCCGGTGACCCTACGTACAGTTGGTGACGCGCACCGAGGGCCAGTGGTGCGGGTCCCGGTGACCCTACGTACAGTTGGTGACGCGCACCGAGGGCCAGTGGTGCGGGTCCCGGTGACCCTACGTACAGTTGGTGACGCGCACCGAGGGCCAGTGGTGCGGGTCCCGGGCGACCCTACGTACAGTTGGTGACGCGCACCGAGGGCCAGTGGTGCGGGTCCCGGTGACCCTACGTACAGTTGGTGACGCGCACCGAGGGCCAGTGGTGCGGGTCCCGGTGACCCTACGTACAGTTGGTGACGCGCACCGAGGGCCAGTGGTGCGGGTCCCGGTGACCCTACGTACAGTTGGTGACGCGCACCGAGGGCCAGTGGTGCGGGTCCCGGTGACCCTACGTACAGTTGGTGACGCGCACCGAGGGCCAGTGGTGCGGGTCCCGGGCGACCCTACGTACAGTTGGTGACGCGCACCGAGGGCCAGTGGTGCGGGTCCCGGTGACCCTACGTACAGTTGGTGACGCGCACCGAGGGCCAGTGGTGCGGGTCCCGGGCGACCCTACGTACAGTTGGTGACGCGCACCGAGGGCCAGTGGTGCGGGTCCCGGTGACCCTACGTACAGTTGGTGACGCGCACCGAGGGCCAGTGGTGCGGGTCCCGGGCGACCCTACGTACAGTTGGTGACGCGCACCGAGGGCCAGTGGTGCGGGTCCCGGTGACCCTACGTACAGTTGGTGACGCGCACCGAGGGCCAGTGGTGCGGGTCCCGGTGACCCTACGTACAGTTGGTGACGCGCACCGAGGGCCAGTGGTGCGGGTCCCGGGCGACCCTACGTACAGTTGGTGACGCGCACCGAGGGCCAGTGGTGCGGGTCCCGGTGACCCTACGTACAGTTGGTGACGCGCACCGAGGGCCAGTGGTGCGGGTCCCGGTGACCCTACGTACAGTTGGTGACGCGCACCGAGGGCCAGTGGTGCGGGTCCCGGTGACCCTACGTACAGTTGGTGACGCGCACCGAGGGCCAGTGGTGCGGGTCCCGGGCGACCCTACGTACAGTTGGTGACGCGCACCGAGGGCCAGTGGTGCGGGTCCCGGTGACCCTACGTACAGTTGGTGACGCGCACCGAGGGCCAGTGGTGCGGGTCCCGGTGACCCTACGTACAGTTGGTGACGCGCACCGAGGGCCAGTGGTGCGGGTCCCGGTGACCCTACGTACAGTTGGTGACGCGCACCGAGGGCCAGTGGTGCGGGTCCCGGTGACCCTACGTACAGTTGGTGACGCGCACCGAGGGCCAGTGGTGCGGGTCCCGGTGACCCTACGTACAGTTGGTGACGCGCACCGAGGGCCAGTGGTGCGGGTCCCGGGCGACCCTACGTACAGTTGGTGACGCGCACCGAGGGCCAGTGGTGCGGGTCCCGGTGACCCTACGTACAGTTGGTGACGCGCACCGAGGGCCAGTGGTGCGGATCCCGGTGACCCTACGTACAGTTGGTGACGCGCACCGAGGGCCAGTGGTGCGGGTCCCGGGCGACCCTACGTACAGTTGGTGACGCGCACCGAGGGCCAGTGGTGCGGGTCCCGGTGACCCTACGTACAGTTGGTGACGCGCACCGAGGGCCAGTGGTGCGGGTCCCGGTGACCCTACGTACAGTTGGTGACGCGCACCGAGGGCCAGTGGTGCGGGTCCCGGTGACCCTACGTACAGTTGGTGACGCGCACCGAGGGCCAGTGGTGCGGGTCCCGGTGACCCTACGTACAGTTGGTGACGCGCACCGAGGGCCAGTGGTGCGGGTCCCGGGCGACCCTACGTACAGTTGGTGACGCGCACCGAGGGCCAGTGGTGCGGGTCCCGGTGACCCTACGTACAGTTGGTGACGCGCACCGAGGGCCAGTGGTGCGGGTCCCGGGCGACCCTACGTACAGTTGGTGACGCGCACCGAGGGCCAGTGGTGCGGGTCCCGGTGACCCTACGTACAGTTGGTGACGCGCACCGAGGGCCAGTGGTGCGGGTCCCGGGCGACCCTACGTACAGTTGGTGACGCGCACCGAGGGCCAGTGGTGCGGGTCCCGGTGACCCTACGTACAGTTGGTGACGCGCACCGAGGGCCAGTGGTGCGGGTCCCGGGCGACCCTACGTACAGTTGGTGACGCGCACCGAGGGCCAGTGGTGCGGGTCCCGGGCGACCCTACGTACAGTTGGTGACGCGCACCGAGGGCCAGTGGTGCGGGTCCCGGGCGACCCTACGTACAGTTGGTGACGCGCACCGAGGGCCAGTGGTGCGGGTCCCGGTGACCCTACGTACAGTTGGTGACGCGCACCGAGGGCCAGTGGTGCGGGTCCCGGTGACCCTACGTACAGTTGGTGACGCGCACCGAGGGCCAGTGGTGCGGGTCCCGGTGACCCTACGTACAGTTGGTGACGCGCACCGAGGGCCAGTGGTGCGGGTCCCGGTGACCCTACGTACAGTTGGTGACGCGCACCGAGGGCCAGTGGTGCGGGTCCCGGTGACCCTACGTACAGTTGGTGACGCGCACCGAGGGCCAGTGGTGCGGGTCCCGGTGACCCTACGTACAGTTGGTGACGCGCACCGAGGGCCAGTGGTGCGGGTCCCGGTGACCCTACGTACAGTTGGTGACGCGCACCGAGGGCCAGTGGTGCGGGTCCCGGTGACCCTACGTACAGTTGGTGACGCGCACCGAGGGCCAGTGGTGCGGGTCCCGGGCGACCCTACGTACAGTTGGTGACGCGCACCGAGGGCCAGTGGTGCGGGTCCCGGTGACCCTACGTACAGTTGGTGACGCGCACCGAGGGCCAGTGGTGCGGGTCCCGGTGACCCTACGTACAGTTGGTGACGCGCACCGAGGGCCAGTGGTGCGGGTCCCGGGCGACCCTACGTACAGTTGGTGACGCGCACCGAGGGCCAGTGGTGCGGGTCCCGGTGACCCTACGTACAGTTGGTGACGCGCACCGAGGGCCAGTGGTGCGGGTCCCGGTGACCCTACGTACAGTTGGTGACGCGCACCGAGGGCCAGTGGTGCGGGTCCCGGTGACCCTACGTACAGTTGGTGACGCGCACCGAGGGCCAGTGGTGCGGGTCCCGGTGACCCTACGTACAGTTGGTGACGCGCACCGAGGGCCAGTGGTGCGGGTCCCGGGCGACCCTACGTACAGTTGGTGACGCGCACCGAGGGCCAGTGGTGCGGGTCCCGGTGACCCTACGTACAGTTGGTGACGCGCACCGAGGGCCAGTGGTGCGGGTCCCGGGCGACCCTACGTACAGTTGGTGACGCGCACCGAGGGCCAGTGGTGCGGGTCCCGGTGACCCTACGTACAGTTGGTGACGCGCACCGAGGGCCAGTGGTGCGGGTCCCGGGCGACCCTACGTACAGTTGGTGACGCGCACCGAGGGCCAGTGGTGCGGGTCCCGGTGACCCTACGTACAGTTGGTGACGCGCACCGAGGGCCAGTGGTGCGGGTCCCGGGCGACCCTACGTACAGTTGGTGACGCGCACCGAGGGCCAGTGGTGCGGGTCCCGGGCGACCCTACGTACAGTTGGTGACGCGCACCGAGGGCCAGTGGTGCGGGTCCCGGGCGACCCTACGTACAGTTGGTGACGCGCACCGAGGGCCAGTGGTGCGGGTCCCGGGCGACCCTACGTACAGTTGGTGACGCGCACCGAGGGCCAGTGGTGCGGGTCCCGGTGACCCTACGTACAGTTGGTGACGCGCACCGAGGGCCAGTGGTGCGGGTCCCGGTGACCCTACGTACAGTTGGTGACGCGCACCGAGGGCCAGTGGTGCGGGTCCCGGTGACCCTACGTACAGTTGGTGACGCGCACCGAGGGCCAGTGGTGCGGGTCCCGGTGACCCTACGTACAGTTGGTGACGCGCACCGAGGGCCAGTGGTGCGGGTCCCGGTGACCCTACGTACAGTTGGTGACGCGCACCGAGGGCCAGTGGTGCGGGTCCCGGTGACCCTACGTACAGTTGGTGACGCGCACCGAGGGCCAGTGGTGCGGGTCCCGGTGACCCTACGTACAGTTGGTGACGCGCACCGAGGGCCAGTGGTGCGGGTCCCGGTGACCCTACGTACAGTTGGTGACGCGCACCGAGGGCCAGTGGTGCGGGTCCCGGTGACCCTACGTACAGTTGGTGACGCGCACCGAGGGCCAGTGGTGCGGGTCCCGGTGACCCTACGTACAGTTGGTGACGCGCACCGAGGGCCAGTGGTGCGGGTCCCGGTGACCCTACGTACAGTTGGTGACGCGCACCGAGGGCCAGTGGTGCGGGTCCCGGTGACCCTACGTACAGTTGGTGACGCGCACCGAGGGCCAGTGGTGCGGGTCCCGGTGACCCTACGTACAGTTGGTGACGCGCACCGAGGGCCAGTGGTGCGGGTCCCGGTGACCCTACGTACAGTTGGTGACGCGCACCGAGGGCCAGTGGTGCGGGTCCCGGTGACCCTACGTACAGTTGGTGACGCGCACCGAGGGCCAGTGGTGCGGGTCCCGGTGACCCTACGTACAGTTGGTGACGCGCACCGAGGGCCAGTGGTGCGGGTCCCGGTGACCCTACGTACAGTTGGTGACGCGCACCGAGGGCCAGTGGTGCGGGTCCCGGTGACCCTACGTACAGTTGGTGACGCGCACCGAGGGCCAGTGGTGCGGGTCCCGGTGACCCTACGTACAGTTGGTGACGCGCACCGAGGGCCAGTGGTGCGGGTCCCGGTGACCCTACGTACAGTTGGTGACGCGCACCGAGGGCCAGTGGTGCGGGTCCCGGTGACCCTACGTACAGTTGGTGACGCGCACCGAGGGCCAGTGGTGCGGGTCCCGGTGACCCTACGTACAGTTGGTGACGCGCACCGAGGGCCAGTGGTGCGGGTCCCGGTGACCCTACGTACAGTTGGTGACGCGCACCGAGGGCCAGTGGTGCGGGTCCCGGTGACCCTACGTACAGTTGGTGACGCGCACCGAGGGCCAGTGGTGCGGGTCCCGGTGACCCTACGTACAGTTGGTGACGCGCACCGAGGGCCAGTGGTGCGGGTCCCGGTGACCCTACGTACAGTTGGTGACGCGCACCGAGGGCCAGTGGTGCGGGTCCCGGTGACCCTACGTACAGTTGGTGACGCGCACCGAGGGCCAGTGGTGCGGGTCCCGGTGACCCTACGTACAGTTGGTGACGCGCACCGAGGGCCAGTGGTGCGGGTCCCGGTGACCCTACGTACAGTTGGTGACGCGCACCGAGGGCCAGTGGTGCGGGTCCCGGTGACCCTACGTACAGTTGGTGACGCGCACCGAGGGCCAGTGGTGCGGGTCCCGGTGACCCTACGTACAGTTGGTGACGCGCACCGAGGGCCAGTGGTGCGGGTCCCGGTGACCCTACGTACAGTTGGTGACGCGCACCGAGGGCCAGTGGTGCGGGTCCCGGTGACCCTACGTACAGTTGGTGACGCGCACCGAGGGCCAGTGGTGCGGGTCCCGGTGACCCTACGTACAGTTGGTGACGCGCACCGAGGGCCAGTGGTGCGGGTCCCGGTGACCCTACGTACAGTTGGTGACGCGCACCGAGGGCCAGTGGTGCGGGTCCCGGTGACCCTACGTACAGTTGGTGACGCGCACCGAGGGCCAGTGGTGCGGGTCCCGGTGACCCTACGTACAGTTGGTGACGCGCACCGAGGGCCAGTGGTGCGGGTCCCGGTGACCCTACGTACAGTTGGTGACGCGCACCGAGGGCCAGTGGTGCGGGTCCCGGTGACCCTACGTACAGTTGGTGACGCGCACCGAGGGCCAGTGGTGCGGGTCCCGGTGACCCTACGTACAGTTGGTGACGCGCACCGAGGGCCAGTGGTGCGGGTCCCGGTGACCCTACGTACAGTTGGTGACGCGCACCGAGGGCCAGTGGTGCGGGTCCCGGTGACCCTACGTACAGTTGGTGACGCGCACCGAGGGCCAGTGGTGCGGGTCCCGGTGACCCTACGTACAGTTGGTGACGCGCACCGAGGGCCAGTGGTGCGGGTCCCGGTGACCCTACGTACAGTTGGTGACGCGCACCGAGGGCCAGTGGTGCGGGTCCCGGTGACCCTACGTACAGTTGGTGACGCGCACCGAGGGCCAGTGGTGCGGGTCCCGGTGACCCTACGTACAGTTGGTGACGCGCACCGAGGGCCAGTGGTGCAGGTCCCGCTCCCGCTGCGGGTGTCGCCTCCGTAGCTGCGGCGGCTCGCTGCGCCGCACGCAGCCCTCGTGTATGTGCACGCACGTGATGTCGGAGCCGGGGATCTCGAACATCACCTCCAGGAGCAGGTTCTCCTGTGGATAATGGAATTGGAATTTTGAATATTTGGACTAGATAACAGTGTTTTTAACGAAAGCTAAAGATTAAAATCGAGATGAGCTATTGAATCTAAAATAAACGTATATAGTCTCACCATGATGGCTCTGAGTCCTCTCGCGCCGGTCTTGCGCTCCATCGCGAGCGAGGCGACGGCTTGCAGCGCCTCGTCGCTGAACGACAGCTCGCACTTGTCCATCGCGAACAGCAACTTGTACTGTGCCACCTGCGACGGTCGCAATAGATATATTGAACACATATACTACATAAAAAACAAAAAATAAAAGCGATCCAATAATATACTCACAATAGCATTTTTGGGCTCGGTCAGTATCCTCACGAGCAGGTCCTGGTTGAGGCTGTGGAAGGGCACCAACACCGGAAACCTGCCTACGAATTCCTGGAGAGAAAGTCAACGAGTAATGTAAGAGCAGCCGACCCGGTCACGATAGACGCGCTCGGGGCGGCGGGGCGGCGGGCGCACTCACGGGGATCATGCCGAAGTCGATGAGGTCGCGCGCCTGCACGGCGCGCAGCCAGTGGTCGCGCTCGGCCGCCTCGGCGCGCGCGCTGTCGAGCGGCGAGGTGTCGGCGGCGGCGGCGGCCAGCGCGGCGCGGCGCCCCGACTTGGGGTCCCAGGCGCCGAAGCCGAGGTACTTCTCGTTGTTGCGGCGCTGGATGAGCCGGTCCAGCCCGTTGTAGGCGCCGCTGGCCACGAACAGGATGTTGGTGGTGTCGACCTGCACGGCGTCCCCGCGCAGCTTGCGCGAGTTCCGCTCGGGCACGGACACCACGGCGCCCTCGAGCATCTTCAGCATGCCCTGCTGGACGCCCTCGCCTGCGAACGATTTCGTCCGGTTCGAATGTGTTCTTTTAATCCGGCTCGAAGGACCAAAATTTCCGATTGCCTCCGTTTGTTTTAAATATAATTTATTTATATGCTCATGCTATATTAACATTATATCTATGTTAAAAATGATAGAAACTTTCGACAATGAATTCCGACGTTAAAGATTAAAGTTATAAAAAAGAAAAAGCATAAAACTGACCTCCCACGTCTCTGAGTTGATGTATGCCGGGTACGGCGCCGATTTTGTCCACTTCGTCAAGAAATACGATGCCCGTTTGAGCTCGTTCGACGCTGTAATTGAAAACATTACTTATACATTATATAATATTTTAATGAGGTATAAAATATTGAAAAATAATATATGATAGCTTGGTAGTGATCCGTAAGTATCGTATGCGGTGGCACATATAGTACTGTACGTTGACGTTATAAAGCACGATCAATCAATGAAATAAAACGCACTTGAAGTTAGCGTCTTGCAACAGTTTGGCGATGACGCTCTCGATATCTTCGCCCACGTAGCCGGCCTGCGTCAGCGTCGTGCAGTCGCAGATCGCGAACGGTACGTCGAGACATTGCGCTATAGTTTGTGCGAGCAATGTTTTACCTGCGAACATATCATTTAAGAATATTAAGACCAAACTATTATCTCTTATACGTCCAGTCTTGAATTCATATAAAAAACTAACACGAATAAGCCCAAAATGTCTCCAAAAACGGTAAATATGTTTTCGACTTACCGCTTCCAGTTGGTCCTAGTAAAAGCACATTGCTCTTATCCAATCTCAATTCGTGGTTATTTCTCTCGAGCACCTCCGTGCCTCCGCCTCCCCCTCCTCCAGTAGCACCACTATTGTGACTCAAGTGTAGAAGATCTGGACAAAGACATAATAACCTATTATAAGTAGGAAAAAAACAACAGAAAACTTGCATTTTGGTGATAGTTTGTAAATACTGTTTCTTGAATAGCGACGAGAATGTTCTAGTGAGTTCTAGGGATGAAAGTTTTAGTATAAAGCAGTGGTCACCTTAAATAAGACTACAACAGACGACGTGCCACGATTACCTATGTTAAATACATTTCTCGCATATTATGAGGAACGCTCAATGTACTCTCGGTATCGGGGTTATTTTTAGCTTTATTTATATTAAGCTAATGACACTCCCTGAAAATACAAATACAATGTTTCACATTGTCTCTTGAGCCTGTTACAGTTGCTCGCTTACCCTTCGAACCAGAATACAAGAATTCTGTGTTGATGTTAGGTTATAGAGTATGTAATGAGTGGGTGGTAACTACCCAGAGAAGCTTGCACATAGCTTCGCGCAAACTTAACTTTGGTTAAAGTCCGAGTAGTATAGTTTACTTGGTGGTAGGGCAGTGCGCAAGCTCATCTGGGTAGGTACCACCCACTCATCAGATATTCTACCACAAAACAGTGGTAGAATATCTGATGAGTGGGTGGTGGTATTGTTGTGTGCCTGTTTGAAGGGTGAGTGAGTCAATCTTATTATTAATAAAAAAAAGTATTTTTGTCGTAATCATTGAAACGTGGGTTCATCGTTGAGATTCGCTTTACAAATGATAACCATGCGCTTAATGATGTGGGTGACTTTATTGTAAAATAATTTTCTCTTTCTTTCTTTCTATACCGAAAATACATCGCAATTTTTTTTTTTTTTTTTTTTATTGCATAGGAAGGCGGACGAGCATATGGGCCACCTGATGGTAAGTGGTCACCAACGCCCATAGACATTGGCGTTGTAAGAGCTGTTAACCATCTCTTACATCGCCAATGCGCCACCAACCTTGGGAACTAAGATGTTATGTCCCTTGTGCCTGTAATTACACTGGCTCACTCACCCTTCAAACCGGAACACAGCAATAACAAGTACTGCTCTTTTGCGGTAGAATATCTGATGAGTGGGTGGTACCTACCCAGACGAGCTTGCACAAAGCTCTACCACCAAGTAAACAATATAAGTTTGACATACGCCGTCTGTATTTATCATCATCTCCAAACTTGACCACTTGTAGTATTTAATTAAAGTAAAAATAATGTGACTTGTATTGTATTACACTTGTACTGTATAAAGATAACATTCACGTAAATAGAATCTAAGAATAAAGGTTTGTTTTAATTTATAGTAAGTAACTAGATTTCCAATAATATTACAAATTACATTAAGTTAAATTGTTTGACGATTCAAGTAGTAATTTTAAATCGACTATTAACTTGTAATTCAAAATAAGAAGCGGAACACGGTAAGTGGTTTTCAAACAATTTACTAACGGAAAAAAAGTAAAAAAAAAATAAAATCCGGTTTGCAATTTAAATACGGAGCGAGTATAATCGTGACAGTTTCGCTTTTAAACGCCCACAAATCGATTCGACACACTCTCCCAAGCGAATTGTCAATTGTCACTACATTTTTATTGTCCCAGTCGACAGATACGCGACAATACATTCTTTAACTGTCATCGCATTCAGTCAGTTATAAAGAAAATTGAAGGATTATGAGAAATCAACAGATACTAATATAATGTTGAATTCCGAACACTATTTTTTTTCTAAATATAAAACAAAAAGAAAAATGGTGAATAACTTTTGCCAAAAATACCTATATTTTATATTTTTTTGAAAAAGACTATTACACGTAATGATTTTTTATTTTACGTTTTGTAAAAAAAAATGGTTGTCTGTAAAGTCGGTTTACGGACGAAAGTTTAGAGTGACAACGTCAACAAAACTGATGAAATTACTGCAATCGACTGAAAGAGAGATAGATGCGGCGCAAGCGTACAATCAGCGTAACGGGACAATGAGCGTAATGGGACAATGAGCGTAACGGGACAATTTTTCGTGCATGCAGCCAACGTTCATCGATTTATTAGACGTTGAATCGAATGACGTCGAACGACGTCAAAAAATGTAATAAGCCCCAGTCATAATAATATTAACTTTAGACCGTCAATTATTTTTGCACTTTTGTACTTACATTAATACTTTTCTAAAATAGCATTTATAATTGTATGTTTCTATGATCTTGTATAATTATGTTGTACAATAAAGCATATTCTATTCTATTCTACTTATTTTACCAGTAAAACATCATCATCTTTGTCAAGAAAACATCAACAATGTAATCTATTTATTGATTACATTGTCATACATAATTAATTACGTCACAATTTTGCAAGACATATTACTGTCCTCGCGCGTCTTTCTGAACCGAACTGAATGTAATCTGATGTGAAGACAACTTGAACCCCAAGGATATAGGCTACTTTCAAGCCTAACATCCACCCAAACATGCGTTCAGATGTAGGAGGTAATCACCGAAGTTAGTCGAACCATCAAGATGAAGCGTCTATCCTGAAGACCAATTTTAATGCGTTTTAATTACGAAAGCTGATCCAGGTCTATAAAGTATGCCTAGAAGACATATTGAAGGCATTCAACTGCCAGGATTGCGCTTGTAATATAATAAAATAATACGTTTGCTTTTAATTTCTGCTGCTTTTAGGGTTACGCACCCAAACGGTAAAACGCCCTATTATAAATATTATAAGGCCCTATTACTAAGACTCCGCTGCCCGTCCGTCTGTCACTAGGCTGCATCTCATGAACCGTGATAGTTAAACAGTTGAAATTATCAAAGATGATGTATTTTTGTTGCCGCTATAACAACAAATACTAAAAACAGAATATAATAAATATTTAACTGGGGCTTCCATACAACAGACATGTTTTTTTGCACTCTCTGTAGATAATGGTGCGAGAACCCTTCGTGCGCGAGTCCGACTCGCACTTTATTTAACTAATTTTGACAGCTACGTATTTTCAAATGGAATTACCTCTGTGTGTGTGATGTAAGGGATGGTGGGCGTCTGTTGTCGTACCATTCGTGACGTTGTTGTAAATGCGCTTGTAGTGATTGTAGACGGCGACTGATAGAACCTTCTTCGCATATTCCTGTCCGACAACGTGCTTATTGAGGTATTCGAAGATCTTCTTGGGTGGAGGTGGTGGTTTTCTGAAAAAAAAAACCTTTATCTTAGATGTTTTTCTCTATCGTTTGCGGTGGACAGTAAGTGTAATGCGTCTATATTGTATGAATATTTTGACTTCCCACATTTAATAAATAGTAAAACCCGAGGCTAATCCAGCTAGAAATTCAGCTTGTGTCGCTACAATTTAAATTATAACGTAGCAGCGGTTGTCAAAGATAAAAAATGTATACCAATATATTTATTTGGTTTCGGTAGCTCGTAAATTAATTTAAAAAGGGTCACTTCTTTCATACTAGCAATAATAACTTGTATTTCAAACCACCATCCATAGTAACGAAAATAATATGTTAGTTGAAAAGAAATATGTTTACTATAAATGTTAGTGCCTATTAACTACGTAACCCTAGTACCTAGTTTCTTTTTAATTGTATAGGTAGGCGGACGAGCATATGGGCCACCTGATGGTAAGTGGTCACCAACGCCCATAGACAATGGCAATGTAAGAAATGTTAACCATCGCATAAAACGCCAATGCGTTACCAACCTTGGGTCCCTACTGCCTGTAATTACACTGGCTCACTCACCCTTCAAACCGGAACACAACAATACAAAGTACTGCTGTTTTGCGGTAGAATAATATAATAACAAAATCAATTTATTTTATTTAATAAACACAATGTTAGCCGATCACAAACTTAATCGGTGATATCATTAACGATTAAGGGCGACCACGCTGTATTGTTTTATCTTAAGTCGTTTATTGGCATTAGGCTGTTGACCTCTATTTTGACTTAATCAATCCGTCTGAAGAAACGTAAGATGGATATGATTATACATAAAATTTTATGATAAACTAATCAGTCATTGACACATTAGAAGATAATTTGCAAACTCAATAGCCTAACATTCGTTTGAAGAAACGAGTCAATATTATAATTAAAGTATCACTTAATTAGAGTCATATTCAATGCTAAAATTAATCCTAAAATGCTTTAGTAAAAATTGCCGAAATATGTAATACTTAGTGGAGAGTTTGTCCGCTATATATCGCCATCATCAATGGGCTCCTGGTGGTGACTCTTTAACATCACGTGGCTCTTTTAACGCTCCGCTTACGACCGACTAGTATTGTATGTTTATTACGGACAATTGAATAGATAACGAGAGTACCACGAAATTATTCTAGTCATACATATTTATAATATTATTTCGCGATACACAGACATTGTTAATCAATGACACGAAGCGACTTCATACGGTTCATCGACATAACATGTTTATAGATCAAACTTTATTATAATCATCATAATGAATGCTAAAATTATTGCATACATTTGACATGTGATAAGTCGGTTGGCGTGTTTTGTAGATACCTGCCTTTCACGCCGCAGGTCGTGGGTTCGATTCCCACTCAAAACAGACATTAGTGTGCATGAATATGTCTGTTTGTTCTGAGTCTGGGTGTAATTATCTATATAAGTATGCATTTACAAAAGAAAAGTAATATATGTAGTATATCAGTTGTCTGGTTTCCATAGTACGAGCTCTGCTTAGTTTAGGATCAGATGGCCGTGTGTGAATAATGTCCCAGGATATTATTATTATTACTTTCAGCAACAATGAAACGTTGAACATATTTTATATTAGATGTAAAACATTGTCACGTAAAATAAAAAAATAAATAAAAACGTAGCACTATTTGGTAATTTTTCAGTATCTATAACAGTATCTTTTGACCTCAATGTTAAATATAATTTGAACGACCTTCCCGGAATCGTTTTATCGAAGCCAAGGATTTGACTGATATGAATGAAAATATAGCATTTTCGTAATAATATTTCATAAAATATTATAAATAATAAGTTGTAAATGTCCCAATCGAGGGCTGAAGTTTCTTCTTCTTATGTCTGGATACCATCAAACAGAAATAACTGTTATTTTCGAGTTGGATTGGTGAGTGTAACTATAGACACAAGGGACATAATATCATGGTTCCCCATAGCCCATCTACACGTCTGCCTACCCTACCTATAATATATATGTATCTATATTATAGGGTACTTTTATATATACCTATATAAAAGTACGAATTCTAACCATTGAGCCAACTCGATTCATGTCACGGATTATTTGATATAACGAAATCTCTGATGTGCAACACCGTGTGCCATATTTAGAACTGACTTAAATGTTTACGCCAAAATGAACAAATTTTAAAACTAGCACCGTTCAAATGGCTTTATTTATCGTACAAGTTATTAAGGACGTCTGCGCCAAATAAAAACACAAAATTACTTTATTGCGAGCTCCGAGTTTTTGATTTATTTATTGATGTGTACTTTATTGAAGTAGGTATGGGCATGTGATGAAGAGAGATGAAAAGCATGTTACTAGAGGGATGATGAGTATGAATGTCGATAGATATAGGGGACGGGGCAGGCCGAAGAAAGTGTGGATTGCGTAAGAAACTACTCAACTTGGTGGTTGAGCTTTGTGCAAGCTCGTCTGGGTAGGTACCACCTACTCATCAGATATTCTGCCGCAAAACAGCAGTACTTTGTATTGCTGTGTTCCGGTTTGAACTCACCCGAGTGAGCCAGTGTAATTACAGGCACAAGGGACATAACATCTTAGTTCCCAGGTTGGTGGCGCATTGGCGATGTAAGCGATGGTTAACATTTCTTACAATACCATTGTCTATGGGCGTTGGTGACCACTTACCATCAGGTGGCCCATATGCTCGTCCGCCTTCCTATACAATAAAAAAAAGAAAAAAAAGAAAGGATATGTGTATTGTGTATGAAAGTACTGAGATGACGAGAGACTTCTACTACTTTCTAGTAGTGGAAGAAAAATACATTTTGTGCCGACCCCACGTAGTGGGATAAGGGCAGGAATTTTATTTAACTATAATACTTTATTATATTATATATTATAGACTCTTATGAATACGTTTAAATTGACATGTTAAGTTAACTAGCAACAAACGTTCAACAACCCGCTGAGTTTCTTTCGCCGGTTCCTCTCAGGGCTGGGTGTTTCTTTTCCGAACCGGTAGTAGTTTCCAGTTTGACAATCAATAAGTAAGTGTAATACTTCAATATTGAATAAAGTATTTAGCATTTGAATTCGAGACGAACAACGATAACAAACTCAGTGGTTTCTTTTTGTTAATCAATCATACAAAATTAATATTATGTGTAAAAATAAAAAAAAAACAAACTCCAAGATTTAATGTCCATGTTATCATATACTTTCGAATTCAAATTTCAAGCACCTTTATTCAATGTTGAAGTGTTACACTTGCTTAGTAATTGTCATAAATCTACCACCGGTTCGGAAAAAAAAACACCTCAGACCTGAGCAGAACCTGAATAATATACCTATATTATGTATTATTATATACTTCTATTGTTTGAAACGACAAATCTTCGAGCTCCTTGCGTCAGTTAATTCTAATTTCTTGTTCAATTGTCTTTGTCGTCGTGTTTTAGTTTCACGAGCTATTTATTTATTTATTTTCTTTGTTAACGTTTAACACTCTCTTACAATGTAACTTTCTCTTTGAAATATCGTCTAACAAATAAATATAAGATTCGAGATGGACGATGGTTTTGGATTCAAACCCGGGCAGGCGAAAGTATAATTAATTTAGTTTTTAGCGTTACCAATTTTTACAATACCTACTAAAGGTATGCACATATAAACTTTGCTTTTGTCCCGGTAAGTTTTATAAAATGTCTATTGGTTTTGTGGTGTAAATGTTTGTATTGTGATCTTAAGTTTCGCTAAACAATGCATAAATTAGCGGTTCACACGAGGCATTATGTGCAGTAGCGATGAGTGAACACGCATTAAGCAGCGAGATATAAGGTCTACGACAGAAAAGGGTAACATATAGTATAAATAGACGAGCCGGTTGGCGTAGTTGGTAGATACTTGCCTATATCATTTGTGTGCATGAACATGTCTATTTATCTTGAGTCTGGATGTAATTATATATATAAGTATGTATTAAGAAAAGAAAAGTGGTATGTATATGTAATATATCAGTTGTCTGGTTTCCATAGTACAAGCTCTACTTTGTTTGGGATTAGATGGCCGTGTATAAATCATTTCCCAGGATATTATTATTATAAAGTTGTTCCAGTGTAGATTTCAATAGTGGGCATGAGTATGTGCGTTCATGTGTCACACGTGTCTGATTCTATCGTCAAACACAAACTCTTAGCATTAAAACATTTCGCTTTTGACGTAGGCATTGTAACTACAGACACAAGGGGACATGACATCAGTTCCTAAGACTTATGGCGCATTGAAGATGTAAATTATGTTTCTTACAGCGCCAATATGTATAGACGATGGTGACCATTAGCCATTACCACCATTTAGGTAGTCCATTTGCCAGTCCGTTTACTATTTTTCACTGGTCCAAACGAAAGTGCCTCTCGTTTATTTTATTCGAAGATGCACGACTATACTCAAAGTAAACAAAGTAATCAACATAATTTATGAACAATATAGCTGTGTAGTATGAATAATTTCCCAGGATATTATTATTATATTATTATATATACCTGTAGAATCCAGATTTGTTTTCGGCATTGTCCTTGATGCTCTTCTTGGTGTCGACCTCGCTGAGCACGACAAAGAAATGGTGACACTTATCGCACTTGACGAATCTCGTGGAACTGACGAACGTCTCCACGTGAGTGCAGGGGTCTCCGCACTTCGGACATGTTAGCACACCGTTACCCCCCGACTTCTTACCGCCTGATGATGAACCTGAAGGCAATCATCATTATCATAGTTAGTTTATACGATGATACGTATGGAGTCTTCAGAAGGATGATAATATTTTTGGTAGTTTTAATTGGTACAGTATTATATAGCATAGCAACAAACGAGTGGAAGCGTGATGATATTTAGATTGAATCTTCTGTTCTTTAGTAAAATTCAATGGAACCTTCATTTGGATAGGATTATATTTGCCCCCAAAACCAACCGATTGTTTCAAGTTATTAGGGCCACTCTCTCATGAAAGCATATTCGCTACTTTATTGTATATTCACAATACACTAAAACACCACTGTTACCGCGTCAGCTCTATGCACAAAGGCGTGTCTGGACGAGATAGTTTTTTAGGCGATAACCGCCGTTGTATATCGTCTAGATCATTTATTATTGTATTTCAATGTTGTTTTCAAATATTATACCAATCTCTTTTTTTAAATATTCATTAAAATTTTATAAAGCTTAATCAAAAAATTAAATAACTTCTTTTATTCTAGAATCAAATCTGTTTCCTACATAAACATGTTAGACGGACGCCGTAACATTAATTGACCATTGCACTAATGGTACGACGTCGGCGTCGTGAGCTTTTAGATCGAAAATGAACATTATATTATAGGACATACAAACATATTAATAAAATTGCACATACTACATTTCAAATTAACGGCGTATCAAATAATTAAGTTGCACTTTATATTTGAATGACGTTTCAGTAGGTATTCGGCCGATAGAATATTAGTTTTAATTTAAAACCATCATTTGTTCTCAGCTTAACGACGAGAAATAAATATTTACGAATACAGATAAAAGTTAAAAAAAGTGCTTCAACGGTCGAAAAACTTGTTCGAAATTGACATAAAAAATTGGAATCAATAGAATAATATATATTTCATTATTACACATGTATTCATATTTTTTACTCTTTTTCGTCAAGTATTTGAAAGTCTACCAAAAACAAAATAGTTCACGCAATAAAACAAAAGAACAATCGATCGAGAAGGAAAACTAAATATATTTTTTTGTTTAAATTTAAAGTTTCAAACCATTAAGCAGTTTAAGGTATGATTTCGTCATGACCCTTGAAAATAATAGCTGGTCTCATATGGGCGGTGGATCTTGACCTTTATCAGAAGCGGTGATAACGGCTCGGCGTCATTTAGTGAGAGTTGAACAATGAAAATTCAACCTTGCACATATACAACTTGGGTTTCTTTCACCTTGACAACTGCATCGTGCTCAATTGGTCCATCGTCAAACGATAACATATTAATAAATTGAGCGATGTTTCCTTGCAATTGAAATCAATTTGATCTTGAAACATACACATTTACGCCTCTATTATTTAAGAAAACTCATAATATGTGTCATTATTACATGTTTTCGCTTCTACATAATATATGTATGCGTTTTGGAAACGGGGAAAGCATGTAGTATATTTTGATAATATCGCTGATAATGTACCGTCCCATTGGTGAAAGATTTTTTCAAAACGTTTTAGTGGTCTAGGCGTGAAATTGTAACAAACAAACTCACATTCGCATTGATGGCTCAGTTGTGTTAGGTTACGAAGACCAGACCATAATGTACATAAATGGGTTCAACTATCCATAATTGTTTCAAAACGTAATTAATCCCTGACGATGTAAACGATTTCCGACCATGTCAAAGAACTAAGAGATAAAATCAACCGATATTGTTCGTTGCACCGGAGCGGGTCACCTTCCGTACGAAAACATTTCAACCATTATAGGTTTATAGGTACCTACCGTCTATACTCTATATACACATAAAATTTACTTGGTGGTAGAGCTTTGTGCAAGCTCGTCTGGGTAGGTACCACCCACTCATTAGATATTCTACGGCAAAACAGCAATAGTTGCTATTGTTGTGTTCCGGTTTGAAGGGTGAGTGAGCTAGGTAATTACAGGCACAAGGGACATAAGATCTTAGTTCTCAAGGTTGGTGGCGCATTGGCGATGTAAGCGATGGTTAACATCTCTTACAATGCCAATGTCTATGGGCGTTGGTGACCCCATCAGGTCGCCCATATGCTCGTCCGCCTTCCCATGAAATAATAATAAAAAAAATTGATCCAACTCGTAAACGCAATGAAATTTTGGAATCCAGTCGTCTCGACTTTGTACGAGTGAGATTTATATTTTAGAGTTGCTATATAGAGTTAGAATAAGACGAGATGGCCCTGTGACTAGAACGCGTCAATCTTAACCGATGATCGTGGGTTCAAACCCGGGCAGGCACCTCTGAATTTCATGTGCGTAATTTGTGTTTATAATTCATCTCGTGCTTGACGGCGAAGCAAAACATCGTGAGGAAACCTGCATGTGTCAAATTTCACTCAAAATTCTGCCACATGTGTATGCCACCAACCCGCATTGGAGCAGCGTGGTGGAATAAAATCCAAAATCTTCTCCTCTAAAAAAAGGAGAGGCCTTAGCTCAGCAGTGGGATATTCACAGGCTGTTACTTTACTTTACAGAGTTGCTCCCATTCCTTCCTCCTTGAAGATGAAATTGCCAAAGTATACCCCTCAGTGGATGCTTGCATTGTTAAATAAATCTATGTTACAAATTTCAGCTCTATACAATTCGTTTTATCTGTGCGTTGATAGTCAGTTAGGACAAACGACTTTATAAGTATGTATAGATGTACGTTTCGTAATGTAGAGACGCGTTAAGAAAGTATTTCGCAAACTCATTATAAAGCGGCCGCTCGCTGCACCGACATCGTCGACTAATAATAATATATTACAAGTAATCAAAGTGATAGTAAAATTGGTAAATTATAATTATGATGAAATTAAATTATCATTAACACATTATCAAGAGGTTGGATCGATTGGAGTACGTTTATATCACATTGGATAAAAATAACACAGTGTAAACCCATCTTTTACACGTAAAAAAGTCAGGATAGCTGGTCGCATTATAGTCACCAAATGTTCACAAATAAATATTTCAACATTTGAAAAACGCATGAATATACTTATACCTACATACATTATATACTTTATGCGGGCTGGTAGAGCTTTCATATGCATACTAGTTAACGCTCGTGACTTCGCCTGCGTGCGAGTGCAGGGCCTTATACATTTGACAATGAATTCGTACAATTTAATGATAACCAGTTGAGTTAAGAAGCGAAAGCAAACTAATTTACTATCGCATTTATAACATTAGTTATTACACAGCTTAGATAATAGGCTAGTAAGATAAAACAAACGATGTCACGTAGATATGTTATGTGTTGTGTACGAACCGTTGCTCGCGGCGTCTTTAGCGGTGTGCGGCGGGCCGGGCGGTTGCTCGGTAGGACTCTTGCACAGCACGGCGCACGTGCTCAGTGGACGGGCGATGGGGCGCCGCAGGGCACGGCATGTTTGTGCGCCACCTGGTGGGATAATTATACGTTATAAGTACCTACATATATATATATATATATATATATATATATATATATATATATATAAAGATTATTCATACGAACTTGTAATTTGATGTAATCTTTTTAGAATTAGACGGCCCAGTGGTTAGATGGTGAGACGATGATGGTGATGTGACGATTTCGTGTTGAAAACCGGGGCATTTGTGTTCATCAACATCGCGCTTGACGGTCAAGGAAAGCAACGCGAGGAAACCCGCATATGGTGGTTGAGAATCTGCCACATGTATCCACCAACTCACAATGGAACCGATAGTGAAGTAAGCTTCTCCTCAAAAAAGATAGGACATAAATGACAGACTGCTTATATTACTCTACTGTGTGAGATATTTGCAATGTTCGACTGGCTGGGTAAAACTTAATACATAAGTGCGAAGAGTGTTTCATCCGTTACTTCGTCTGTAAATATCAGATACTCATATATGATAAATACAGATAGGTAACCGCCGCGCTGCGAATGCTGTACAACTGTCACAATCTTGGTACTAGAACGGAGCGTTGATTAAAGAAAAAAAAGTCCTCTATATGATTGAATTTATTTTTTGTATACGATCTTTAAAACTATTAAAACAAAACTAACATACTCTTTCTTATACTACGGCATTAGCTACACGCAAATATTAGCTTCTATAATATGAATAGTATTTTAGATTTAAGTTTTAGTTCCAAGACAAGGAAAATGCAAGCGACATATTTTCCTGTTCCAAGAATATTATTCGGTTATATTTAGTCTTACCGCAAATCACTTTGATATTACTACGGATAATATATATAGTACAGGTAGGCGGACGAGCATATGGACCAGTTGATGGTTTGTGGTCACTAACGCCAAATGGCATAACACTGGCATTGTAAGAGATGTTAACAATCACTTACATCGCCAATGCGCCACCAACCTTGGGAACTAAGATGTTATGTCCCTTGTGCCTGTAATTACACTGGCTCACTCACCCTTCAAACTGAAACACAACAATACCAAGTTCTGCTGTTTTGCAGTAGAATATCTGATGAGTGGGTGGTACCTAGCCCGACCAGCTTGCACAAAGCTCTACCACCGAGTAAATCAAACTGATTTCATTGACAAACGATCCGTTTTTGTTTTTAATAATCTTTCACTCAACTCTGTACCCAGGCAGGGATACTTACAGTGACGTCACGGTATATGCAGAACAATTACAATTGTACTGATTACTAACGAATATGGTGATGTCTTTGTATATAATTGAGAAGTACGTCATATAGACTTTCTGCACCAAATTGCCGACTATACAAAATCAAACGAACTTTGCATGACAAGCTATTTGAAAATATTTACTTTATAATTTACAGTAGCTATTACATACTCTACGCTCTGCGACCTTTTAATGATTGTTATTTTATCAGTCTGTGTATATGATAAAAAGCGTGAAGTTTGTTTGAAGTATTTGTTGTATTTCAAGAAGATTGAATTATATATAACTACAAGTAAACACTAGCTTCTGCCCGTGGCTACGCTCATAGTTGAGGGGGAAGGGCGAGATTTTATGTGCCATATGTGTTTTTCTCATCATACAACATCCAGCGACGACATTGTTTCACGGATTAAGAATAATAATTAAATATTTTATTTACTTTTGATATTGAACAATTCAAAAATGTCTGTAAATTAAATAAAATTGAATAAAGTACACCCGTAGTGTGATTGGAAAATCCCTTGATTTCCAAAAAAATAAATGTATTTTTTTTTTAAATATTCTTATCTGTATATTATACGTCTCATTAACATTAGGTGGTTCATTTGCTCCATAAAAAAAAACATTTAGCATGCCTAATATCGTCAACAATAAGACAGAGGACGTTGAACTCCTTTGTTTTCGTTTATCTTACGGTTCGTGATTTGTGACCTACTTTCTTTATTTACAATTCAGCTTTATAAAATATAGAATGCGATGATTTCGTAATTGTAAGAATAATATATTAAAAATACTTTATTCAGTGTTTAATCTAAATTAATAATTTTATAAAGAAGAACTATTAGTTTGTTTGTAATCTATAAACTATTAAATTACAGAAGCGGTTTTAATAAATCTTTTATAATGAGAAAACTGTTTTATTATATATAACACATGCTTATTAAATTAAATAAAATTTCAACCTAAAACGATGGTTTTTGTAAAGGACGTCAGCAGAAAGCGCTATCGAGCTGCTTTATCGACGCATGCGTATTAATGTATGTATGTACGTAGCTACTGTTATTGTTACAAAAAAACTGTTCGCGGACAAAGTCGCGGGCACAGCATGTACACTAATATAATAACTTTTGAATAATTTGAAATAAAATAGAAGGTAACGCTATCGCTAGATTTTACTAAGAGAGACATTTTACTGAGAGTAATTGACAATAGGTATTTATTAAATGTATATACTAGCTGTACCCGCGACTTCGTCATTTTTATTTTTATATAATACCTATTATTATTACCATTTTTTTCTAAAATAAAAGTAGCCTAAGTTACTCCTTATTACATCAGCTACCTGCCAATAAAAGTCCCGTCAACATCGGTCCAGCCATTTCAGAGATTAGCCGGAACAAACAGACAGACAGACAAAAATTGTAAAAAATGTTATTTTGGTGTATGTACCGTATATATTCATATGCATGTAGTAAAAAGCGGTTATTTCAATATTACAAACAGACACTCCAATTTTATTTATATGTGTATAGATATTAACGACTTTATAAATGCAGAGATCATATATAGAATATAAGTAAGTATTAAAAATACGATAGCGTTGTATGGACAGAATGCTAGCGCATTTCAACGTCGAATCGTATGTATTCTGCTTTTGTTGGTGATAAATTTACCGGACCTTTGTTCTGTCACTGAATCTTGTCTTGTCTCATCGAATTAAAATATCTCACGTCAGAAAGTGATATATCCGACAGTGACCATAATAAATAAAAAATTTAACAAAACAAAAACCGACTTCATAGGAAACACAAATTAATATGCACTAAAAAGTAAAAAAATATGATTGCGTATTCTTCTATAATTTGATTATTAACTTACTATTTTCTACTCATCGTTTACTTCATAGTTGTGTGGTTGATAATGTATTTACAATTATTGTGTAGAGTAAGTCGTCCATTTGTCGCGCACTTATGCAAATTTACGACTTATATGGTTTTGTCATGGATGTCAGTGGCAAAACTGGACTAAAAAAAATGGGAAGCAACCCCTTTCAAATAAAAAGAAATCATCAAAATCGATTCACCCAGTCGAAAGTTATGAGGTAACAAACACAAAAAAAAAATACAGACGAATTGTTAACCTCCTCCTTTTTTTGAAGTCGGTTAAAAATCATAACATTTCAAGAATACACGCATCAAAATAGTATATCACCACATGTCAACTGTCCACGGTGAGTGGTGAAGTGAGTTTTACCATAATTGCACTTCGGACACGAATTAGAGAAGAATATTTGCGCCGCTTCGCCATCTAGTACTCAATGATGGAATTATAACGACGTCTTTAAGTGCATATATACAATAATAAACAATACATTGATGTCCCTTTTTTAAATCACTAGGGGTCAACTTTCAGTGTAATGTTCTCTTGATTACGTACGTACTCGTAATCTCAGAGTCCTTACTAGGTATTCAATCAAGAATTATTCTCATACAAGGCAATGACGAGGTGAAATTGAACCTTGGATTACGAAATCACACCTTGGCATATTGGAATACTTAAGAAATTTCAACTTGTTTTTTTTTTTTAATAAATAGTATTCAAGTGTAATTAAGTACTAGATTTTCTTAATTTGTAATATTCTATTATATTAATACAGTGGTGGCATGTTTATAGAAAAAAAAAAATCTAATTAATTAATACACTATTACTATTTATTATTAGGTGTTGGTGTACAACTATTTGAGATTGTCTGTCGTTGTGAATAGACATCGTCTTCGAAAATTAAAACTTTACCATCAACATATAAAATTATAAATCCGTTTTTTTTTTTTTTTTATTGCATTGGAAGACGGACGAGCATGTGGGCCACCTGATAGTAAGTGGTCACCAACGCCCATAGACATTGGCGTTGTAAGAGATGTTACCATCGCTTACATCGCCAATGCGCCACCAACCTTGGGAACTAAGATGTTATGTCCCTTGTGCCTGTAATTACACTGGCTCACTCACCCTTCATACCGGAACACAACAATAGCAAGTACTGCTGTTTTGCGGTAGAATATCTGATGAGTGGTTGGTACCTACCCAGACGAGCTCGCACAAAGCTCTACCACCAAGTTAGAGTCGTTTCGGAATACACACAAGAATAGTTGATTTAATATTAAAAGATAGATATTAGATACGATAAGTGGTGGTCGGTTTCTCTCGCTAAAATCAGCTTGCCTTTTAATATAATCTATTTAAATGATTCAAGCGTGTTTAAAAGAGCTTACTTGAATAAATATTTTGTATAACTTATCAAAATGTCTCCATCTCTTTCATTCTCACTGGATAATCACAAGAGGAATAAAGGCAATAATAAAAATGTTATAGGTATATAACATTAATCATTTTCAGATGATAGCATCGTATGAAATAATTACCCAGGCCGATACAAATACAAATGAATACATTGTGTGTTATGTTTAACACACAATGAGACACATAATATGTTTTATCTACGAGATCTTAAGAGAGTCTTAACCGATGATTACGAGTTCAAAATCGGACGAGCACCACTGAAAAATTCATCTGATTAATTTTATAATTCATCTCATACCCGAAAGAAAACATCGTGGGAAAATATGTATGTGTTAAATGATAATCTGCTGGATATCCAACAGCTTCATTTGAACAACTTAGTCGAATAAGCTCCCAAACCTTCTCCAAAAAGGAGGAGCCTTTGACCTAGCATTCAAAAACCATTGTGATTCAAATGATTATTATTTTATATATAGTAATTTTAATCCAAGAACGCAAATGTTAATAATTGAATAGCGAACTTTCACGCCGTATTAAGGGCACGGGTAATCCCCGTTGCGTGTGATGGTACGATAAACAGACGTCATTTTCAGAGTCTGAGAATTGTAATTATGACAAACGATCAAACATTAATATAATACGAGAGAAACTTCGTGCATTACGCGCTATTTCGTATGAATACAGTTGCATCATTTTACAATTACACGTATCTTACATAATTATAATTAAATTGAATTATTTATGAACATTTTTTAATAAAATTATGTATTTATTTTAGAATCTAAATTATTTCGAAAATTATTCAAAGCTTTTTTCTAGCGTACTGAATATTACTTTAAAAAAATGTATGTTTGTATGTGGTCTCCATCTTTATAATTTTACGTATGTACTAGTTTCCGCCCGTAGCTTCTCCCGCATATATGGGGAGGGGAGGGGGTAAATAATAGATACTCTACAGTAGAAGCCCCTTATTCACGTTTCCTTTATTCGCGGATGAAAAAATTGCGACCCAATTCCTATATTCGCGGCTAAAATTTCTTTATTCTAAATTATTTATTCAGTACATATTATCTAATCAGTACATATTAAAAAAAGGACTGGGCATCCTTGAGAAAATGTTAAATCCGCAGGCCACTGAAGAAGAAGAAGAGGCTTCATCAAGCACTTGAAAGAAATGCCGTGTCATTGTGATTTCTTTATGAAAACTGATCCGTCTATGGAACGGAGTCTTATTTTTAAGAGGCAAATTGCTAATGCCACTCCTGAATATTAGTCTGAATTGAAGCTTTTTAAACTGCTAAGCAAGAAAAAAAATTACAAAGTTCTTTAAACCATTGCCTAAACCTGATGATAGCAACTAATCAATAAGGTAAAAAAAATCTATAATTTTTTTAAATATTTTTTTGTTATTTATTTTGCCACCTAGGAACGTATAATCCCATATAAATTGCCATTCCATATTCACAGTTTCTGTATTCGGTTGTTTAGACTTAAATGCGTAACAAACAAACAAAAAAACTCACTTTAGAACTTAAATTTTATTAGTAAGGATTGTTGCTGTTTATGAAAGTATCTCGAACGAACTGACAAAATAATAAACGTAGTGCTTTTTACGAGTCATTTGAAAACGTGAATAGAAGTATATCAATGGAAGAAACAAAAAATTAATAAGACTGACTATCGACTGTGCGCCCGGAAGGCAGAACTCCAAAAACAACAAAAATATAGTAGCGCGTTTTTAGAGCGACACCTGCTGGGGCGTCGTGTAATCCAATAACATCTTCAAAGGGTCGATTAGATGTAGGGCCCCTTTTTCACTAGAAATTCAGCGCTACTCTCTACTTGGTGGTACGACGTCACGGAATTCCTTAAACATATAAATATAACGGCCCGATAGCTTATCTAAGCCGGTTCTTTTGGCTTAAGCCATCGGACCTACTGAGAACACCCTCAGTCCTGACCTGGCTTCTCTGTACCGTTGGATGGTAGACGAAGTTGTTTATGTTTATGCGTCGCATTATAGCTTTGCTCTTCGACATCCAGTGAGGAATCTACCTTAATAGCCGACGCTTTCGCTCGGACCAGAATAAATATATAATGAGTTTGTAATGATGGTGACCATTTAGGTAATTGTCGCTATTTTACCATTACCTTAAGTGTTTGCGGTGAGAGAACTCGTGTCGCAAGAAATAATAAACTTGAAAACCTCTTCGAGTAATGCCCGGTTACTATCGTCAACGAACGATTCGTTTTGCTTACGGATAGTAGAATCGTTGACGAGCACTGATTCTCTTCGTAAGATAAGTTATTAAAACTGATATTACATGGTCGTTTATTTTTTTAATTTTTTTATTGCATAGGAAGGTAAACGAGCATATGGGCCACCTGATCTTAAGTGGTCACCTACGCCCATAGACATTAGCATTGTAAGAGATGTTAACCATCGTTTACATCGCCAATGCGCCACCAACCTTGGGAACTAAGATCTTATGTCCCTTGTGCCTGTAATTACACTGGCTCACTCACCCTTCAAACCGGAACACAACAATAGCAAGTATTACTGCTTTGTGGTAGAATATCTGATGAGTGGGTGGTACCTAAAGCTCTACCACCAAGTTTATTATAAGGAAATGCGGCGGATGTAACTTCTTAACTATTCGTTGCTCGTAAATGAAAAATTATCGGTAACACAAACCATCCGTAAGTCAAACAGGAATACAATACAATTCAACTCGTCAACGGGTGAATTGTATTGGCGGCATTATGCCTTTTCGATTTGATTTATATTACAAACGAAAATAAACTAAGAGCGGTTTTAGTGAAAGCTATCTTTTGTGTATGGCGATGCAAAACATTCGCTCTCCGGACGAATTGTAAGAGAGTTCCATTATAACTATCGTTTTTATAGATATCGAAATATTATTACCTAACCTAATGGCATAATTAAATGGATATTCTCCTATCATTGAAACACTATTCTAGACTATACAGCCTAGGTTCAATAAACGCTGGCAAATACTTTTTTATTTAAATTTGGTAAGCGGACTAGGTAATTTCATCATCATCACCACTACCCATAGACGTTGGTAGAGTATGGCAGAAAATTTACCTATCCCATATATTGTCAATGCATCTTTGGGATCTAATATAGGCAATTGTGGTTGTAACACTTGCTCTCTCACTGTTGAAACCGAAACAGAACAATACTAAATATTGCACCAAGTAAACTACTTGGTGATAGAGCTTTATGTAATGTTTGCTGACGTACTTACATGTTTTAGCACATAATAGTGTTGTAAAAAAAAAAGTAAAGTAACAGCCCGTGAATGTCCCACTGCTGGGCTAAGGAATCTTCTCCTTTTTGTGGGGAAGCACCACTGAATTTCACGTGCTTAATTTGTGATTCTAATTCATTACGTGCTGGTGAAGAAAAACATCGTGAAGAAACTTGCATGTGTCAAATTTCATTGAAATCCTGTCACATGTGTATTCCACCAATCCGCATTGGAGCAGCGTGGTGGAATAAGCTCCAAGCCTTCTCCTCAAAAGAGGAGAGGAAGCCTTAGCCCAGTAGTGGGACATTCACAGGCTGTTACTGTACTGTACTGTTACTGTTGCAGATCGGAATTTTTGATAGAAATACAATACAATACAATTATTAATTTTATAATTTCTGCTAAGTTACCGTATCTTCTTCAAATTCCAAATTTACTCGGTGGTTGAGCTTTGTGCTAAGCTCATCTGGGTAGGTACCACCTACTCATAAGATATTCTACCGCAAAACAGCAGTACTTTGTATTGTTGTGTTCCGGTTTGAAGGTTGAGTGAGCCAGTGTAATTACAGGAAAAAGCGACATAACATCGTAGTTTCCAAGGTTGGTGGCGCATTGGCAATGAAAGCGATGGTTAACATTTCTTACATTGCCTCCTATGGGCATTAGGTGGCCCATGTGATACATAAAATGTGTCATTTTCCTACATCACATACAAACACTTTTATTTATCTGAGATATACATTTTAGGTTTATCTTAATTTACAGCCAGGATCCGAGGCGTTAACTGAATATTGCGAGTTCCAAACGTTTGGTATAAAAAATATCTTTTACATATTTAAAACCACAGTTGACCATAACGGAAGCTCCAAACTTTCTCCTCAAAAGGAGAAGGAGCGCTGTAGTGGGAGATTACAGGCTGTTACTTGACTGCACTTTCTTTACATAAGATTTGCTTAAGCAGCCTTTATGAACACGTTTGATGTGCAAGTGAAACCATCCCGAACAAATAATCTATGTCTACAAATTTTCATCCATTTCTCTTTACTATCAAACATTGAATGGGATGAAATTTTAATGCTTCCATGTTTATTTTAGACTGCGTCTCATTTAATTATTTGCACAAAACATGCTAGATAATGTCGAATCGCATTATCTTCCAGTCAAACTTGAATGCAACAATGAGTACGTAGTGTAAATAATCTTTACTAATATGTATACAAATAATATTAATAATGCGAAACTAAATGTCTGTTACACTTTCACAGTTAAACTACTAGAACCATTTTGATGAAATGTCATATGAAGTCAATTTAAACTTCAAGGGGGGGCACATATATATTGTATACCTCCCTTTTTTCGCTAACAAGTGGGTAATACATACGTAAGATATTTTTCCTTTTAATTATTCCCTGATGATTGCATTTAATCGGTGGTAGGGCTTTGTGCAAGCTCGTCTGGGTAGGCACCATCCATACACAAACAACCCTGTTCATAAAACAAAAAGTATCGCACGAAGCGCTTAAAAGACTACGTACGGAACGCTCGTCCACATATACGTAGACCTCGCAACAGTCGCTTAACGTCGTATTAATTGCAGAACACCTTGGACGCGATACGCGAGGTGTACAGGTTCAAGTTCGCCAACTTCGCTTGTTACAATATCGAATTTACATATCATTGAAAACATTAAAATAATCGAGACGTCACGATGATCATCTATACTAATAATACTAATATATAAAGCTGAAGAGTTTGTTTATTTGATCCGGCTAATCTCAGGAACTAATGGTTAGAACTTAAAAAATATTTTTGTGTTGTATAGTCCTTTCATCAAGAAGGTTCTAGGCTGATTTTTATTCATTATATTTTTATTAATTATGCACGGGTGAAACCGCGGGGCACAGCTAGTAATAACTATATTTACATACTTCTAATTAAATTCTGGTATTATTGAAATCGAAATATACATTATTCAAATAGGCTCTTGCGAGCACTTTTGAGTCATTTCACAAGATTAAATTAAATGTTAAGATATCACCGTTTCGGAGCGTAGATTCTACCGAGAAGAAATTACACCAGTCATCAGATATTTTGTCTTGCTGCGGAGCCAGTGTAATTACAGGCATAAGGTCCCTTGTGCCTGTAGTAACATCTTAGTTCCTAATGTTGGTGGCGCATTGGCGATATGAGCGATGGTCAACATATCTTACACTGCCAATGTCTATGGGCGTTGGTGACCACTTAGCATCAGGTGGCCGATAAACTCGCCCGCTTACCTATCCTATAATAAAAAAACAGCAAGAAACTCAGTAGTTACTACTAATATTTTTCCTGCATGGAAGTCAACGGATATTGATTCCACACTTTTGATCATCCCCCATTGAATATTACGCCTTATTTATCAATATTTTGTTTATATGGCATCAGAACTTTAGAAGTACATTTAAACAATATTATATTAATAAAGAACCGTAAGATATATAATATATGTAAATATAAGGTCTATCTTTCATCGTCCTATAATTGGAATAAAATATTCTTTATTTACAACAAAAGCACGTTGAATTTTTGGCTCAATTCAACATGAACTAAGCAGAAATTATAATATTATAAATTGCACTAATATATGCGGGTGATATAATAGAAATAACCATTAATATATAATATATATTAATATAATATAATATTTACATATTCTTCTTTACATAACAAGAATTTTTGCCATATATAATGTTCGACCGTGAGCGATATTGCGTTTTTAATTTCGACCCAAATTCATGTTTAAGTATTTCAAGGCATCATATTCGTATACAATTTAATTTAACAATTATTCAACACTATAACCTAATTAGTATAATCGGCCAGTTTTATACGAATAAATATTTATCACATTTATACGATCTAAATATATTATTTAAAGTTTTTTTTTTTTTTAATATTCGTTTTGACGTTTGTAAATGGGTATATTACTCTGGTTGGGGTGGGTTGATATCTACGTAGATATTAGAGAATATGTGAAGATTAACAAAGAGGAAACTTGCAATAGTGTCTCTTGCGAATCGTTTGTCAGGTCCATGACAAATTATAGGAGGCGCTTTGCGGAGGGTGTGGTCGTCTCGTGCGACGACAAGACGTCGCAAGCCGGGACCTCGTTTCCGCCCGTGACGATGTACTTCCTTACGTAGTATAGTATCGATCTCGTCCACGTTGGCGTTAGATCTCAATGAGTCTACCAGCTATCAGGTAAACGTAACGTAGTATGTTGACTTGTACCACCAGGGCCAGTCGCACTGGTGGTATAGTTGAGCCTCTTAAAGTATCGCACCGACAATTCTTTGAAGTATTCGGAGATCGAGTAGATGCGGAAAGGAAGGTTACATGTATACAATTTCACGTGACATCACAACTTTAAATTCCAAATACTTAAACGATATAAAAGCGTTAGACTGGTTTTGTGACGGACAAGATATCCAGCCCTGGTTGAATATGGTCCTCCTGACCGATTTCGGCTACGACGTCCAATCGCAAGGAAGATGAGCCAACTGCGCAGGTGATATTATAGTGCACACAGGTGCACTCTCTATTCCCAAACTCTCCCGATGGGTGCAGACCCTAATCCGATGGGACGGCAATCCGACACGACCGGGAAGAGTTCAGGCGCAGAACCGACGGCTTTACGTGCTTTCCGAGGCACGAGCCGCGGTTCAATAGCGCAAAAGTTAACGGGCCGACAAGTGATTTAAGTCTCTCGTCCAATTCCACAGCTCTTAGGCCGTACACTTACTTCGAGAGTTAAATAGTTAGCTATTGGTAATATAATTTTAAAAAAAGAGTAACTATTCCAACAATTAATTATATAACGCGAAAGGCAATAATATTTTGTATGTCAGTCTATATTAAGAATGGCTCCAATGTTCTAAGCTCAAAAGTTAAATTTCACAGGTGAAAGTGGTGTTACGCCATGGCCACTTATCAGCGCTAGGCTGCCTGTAGACTGAGATACGAGCCCGAATAAGAGAAGGGGAACAGTTTCTAACTAGTCGTATTTGCGTTGATATAGGAATTTATATTAACTTGCGAAATAATGAATTAAATTATGATACCTTATATATGTACATTTATATATATAAAGTTCTGTTCAGTAAGAAATTTAATAATAATAATAATATCCTAAGAAATTAAGCAGAGCTCGTCATACGGAAACCAGACAACTGATACATACTACATATAGTACTTTTCTTTTGTAAATACATACATATATATATATATATAATTACACCCAGACTCAGAACAAACAGACACATGTTTACACACACAAATATCTGCCCTAGGTGGGAATCAAACCCAAGACCTGCGGCGCAAAAGGCCAGGCAATCTATCAAACACGCCAACCGGCTCGTCAATTTGATGTATAGCTCTTCAAATTGATGTATTAGGTATATTTACTTTTCACGGAGAATGTTTTTAGTTTTAATACTGATCATTTTTTTGTAACTAGATGGCGCTCATTAACTTCTATAACGTTACACCGTTCGTCATGAGATATTATGGTGAACTAGATGTGCGCCGCGGTATCACCCGCGTATAATTAATAAAAATGTAATGAATAAAAATAAGCCTAGAACCTTTCTCGACAAAAGGACTATACAACACTAAAAACAAAAAAAAATACAGTAGTTCCTGATATTAGCCGGATCAAACAAACAAACTCCTCAGCTTTATATATTAGCATAGATGTCCTATACACATCTATGCTAATATATAAAGCTGAGGAGTTTGTTTGTTACTAATATATATAGCTGAAGTACATAACAACACATACAGTCTGCCGGAGATCACGACACACACGTGTTTTCGTTCGAGTTGCAACTTCGTTGTTTTTATTGGCAGATAAATAATCGTTTCTGGCATTGTACCATAAACGTACAAAACTCTACGCGTAAGTTATGGGTAACACGTGTCGAAAAATGGGATAATATTTTATATGTCAACAATTTTTTAAGTTTTTTTTTCTTTTATTTATTTAGAAGACTACGAAGCACGATCACCGATCGATCGTTTTCGTCTCGTTAAAAAAATATATAAACAAAAATACAAACAAACATCTTAATAACAGCCGAGCTGAGCTGGCTTTGTAGTTAGAGTACGTTGATCTTATCAGAACGTCGGTGGTTCAAATCCGATGAAGGAAAACATGGTGAGGAAACCTGCATAGTACTAGCACTGTGGTAGGGCTTGATTTACTCTACCACAATTTTATTGATTACCATAACCTGAAGCGGATCAGCGTGGTGAATAACTTTCAAACGATCACCTTAAAATTATACGATGAATTTTTCCAAGAAATTTTACTTCATCTTACCATTTAAATATTTTCGAACTAATAAAAATATTATATCTATACTAATATATAACGCTGAAGAGTTCGTTTGTTTGACCCGGCTCATTGATCGGGTTTGATGAATCTCAGGAACTACTAGTTTGAATTTAAAATTTAAATTTATGTCGTGTATACCTTTTTTTATTAATTGTATTTTTATTAATTATACGCGGGTGAAACCGCTGGGCACAGCTAGTATATTAAATACTATAACCAAAATAATAATAACATTATAAAACATATAACGCTACACACTACGTACGATACGAAATTGCGATAATTTTCAATTTTAGAAAGTCTTCAATGTCACTATAACGACTCAAGAGCAATTGGATAATGTATAAAAACGAAATTTCGTAACAATAAAAACATACCACGACTTTCAGAAACGGAGAAATGTTAGTCGTTTTATAAACTACGGTCGTGGAAAATGTTTTAAAACGATAAAACCTATATTCTTTATATAACTTATGTTTGTCTATTCATTAGTTTATAAAGACGCTGATCAGGAGGTTCGGGGTTCTTTAGTCATTTTTATAGACATTTTCGTAGATTAACGATATTATTGCAAGAGTCGAAAAATATACCACTTGGTGATAGGGCTTTGTGCAAGCTGGATAGGTACCACCCACTCATCAGATATTCAACCGCAAAACAGCAGTACTTGGTATTGTTGTGTTCCAGTTTGAAGGGTGAGTGAGCCAGTGTAATTACAGGCACAAGCGACATAACATCTTAGTTTCCAAGGTTGGTGTGGTGGCGCATTGGCGATGTAAGCGATGGTTAACATAATATCTTTAAATGCGAATATCTATGGGTCTTGGTGACCACTTACTATCAGATGGCCCATAAGCTCGTCCGTCTTCTTATGCCATAAAAAATACCCCAAGATACGACATCATATCATCAAAGCATGCCACTATGTACTAGGTATTTACTATTATTAGTCATAAAAATGACCTAATATGCAAATCTAGGACGGCCTATTAATCCACCCAACTGGGTAATCATAGTCATAAAAATGCAAACATTGTCGTTTACAATACGAGTATTAGCCAGGGTTACCTAACGCGTTCTTTTCACATCCAAATCTATTTTACAATTTTGAAGCTTTACGCTTACATATTGATTGTCATATTAAAGACTAACTACTAACTAACTAACAGGTAAGAAAAAAAATGCTTACATCGCCAATAATAAAAAAAATATATGAGAAGAACTGGTGAAAAAAGGCTTCAGCCGCGTGCAAGGGGGGGGGGGGGGGGGGTTAAAGGCATCCTGTATTATTTGACATCGTGTATGCAAAATTACATTTTGATCGGAAGTATTTAGGACGCATAACGAACAAACTAACTTTAGCATTTATAATAGTTAAGCTGATTTGGGATACTATTTGTTAATTTATAACGAAATACATTGTGTCAAGTCTACGCTCTGATTAATTGTTATCTTAAATAACCTAAAAGAATACAACAACAACTACAATTATACATAATAAAATAATATACCTACCTACTAGTGTTATTTGCGATGCGAGAAAGCTCACAATTTAATTATATTTAATAATAGTTGTTGGCAACCCTATTAAAGTGAGATTATTTTATATGACACATTTTGATAACATAAACGACTATGAGACACGGTCGTTCATCGTGCGCGCGACTTTCGTCGTTTCGACTATAAACGAATACAGATGTCGCATATTATTATGTATGTAGGTAATATACTTAATTTAGTTTTTTGTATTATGCCAGTGTTATAATACATAATAAATGTAGCGGACAATCTTAACGAAACAGATGTGGTCAGAAAAGATCTTAGTTAGTTACTAACGATACGTCGTATAGAGCGAAGTGGAAGCAAAAGACTAGGAAGGCAGACCCAACCATCAGATGAGAATAATAAATGCATAGAGAGAGATAGAGAGATAATAAATAGTGAGTCTCATATATTGGGTATATCGTTTATAACTATCTTTAAATGTTGACAGTGATACGGCGACGTCAAGTTAAGGTGCGTCCTCGTAGAAGACACCAATTTGTTAAGTACCACTAAGTGTTTTCTATACTCGTCGACTATCAATAACAGTATTCAGCCTCCTAACTGGTCACTCTAGCGACGCCATTAGGAGAACACCATTGACGTTACATACGCCATTGAATAGCCATCTCCTTCCAAATAAAGTCAAGTACAACACCACCTAACTCCCTATAGAACCTAACTCCCTCCCCCTAATTAAAAATTACGGATAAACACGCTCGACCTATACCTACTATTCATTACTTATTGTATGGATACATAGATAAATAATAGCTATTAATAATAATCGTTTTAAATCTATTTATAAATTAATCGCAAAAAGAGCGCTGACCGACGGCCATGACACTTATAAAAGGGCATACAACTTTGGACTTGTTTTTTAAATCCAGTCAGTTAAAAATAATACTAGATCAACAAATCACATCAGACAATGTTTACACACCAGGCTCGGGTGTCTATCCTTCTATTTAAAAAAAGGAGGGAAATATCAGTGGTTTTTGCTCAGTCTGAACCCACAACGTTCTTTCCGTAATTCGGCCTGGAAGCCGATTCCATTTAAATTCAAAATTAAAAAATCTTTATTCAATTCAACACTTCTAGTTTTACACTTGCTTATTGATTGTCATAAATATACCACCAGAGGCCCTAGCCAAGTTGACATTCTACAATCGTAAACGCTCATAGAAAACTAAGCAAATGTATGAGAATGACATCTCTCAACGATAAGTCACGTGGTCATTCTCATACCATTTTTAGTTTCCTATTAGCGTTTACAATGGTAGAATGTCAACTTGGCTAGGGCCTCAGTTCGGAAATCGACTCGAAATGTCGAACGCGAAAGTCAATCTCATACATTGATTATTATTTTCTATTCTATTCTATTAACGTTAAAGCCACTTGTCTAGGCCTACAGAGAAGAATCGGCGAAAGAAACTCAGCGGGTTTTTTTTTTAGTTAGAACACATGTTCTGTGACGTTTCTTTGTATTCTATTATAATTACACAAATTGTTAACAACTAAACATCAAATAAAATTATTACCAATAAATTAACTGTAGCCTATTACAATCATAGAAAAATGAAGATAAACATACCTCCATTATATTGATTAATATATATTAATTTATACTGAAACACTATTCCACTTAACAAATAATTATATCAACAATATTGCATCAATTCATTGTAAATGTTGTTTATGTGTCCGTACTCCTGTAGTTATTATAGGCTCTAATAGAAATCATTAGTAATATTTATAAGTCAAACATTTAGATAGACGTTTAACATTACATTGATTTAAACGGTTTATTGGATCAGCAGTTTGTAGGGTCATATTTATCAAAAAAATATTATTTACTTATAGTATAGACCATGAACTTGGCGTAAAAGGAACTCTGAACCCGTTAAGTGAACTGTTTTATCCTATTGATATTTTCATTGCAGCCAATATGCAATAATTTTAATTGATGTGTTTCGATTTTATGAGTATGCCAGTATAATTGCAGGCACAAGGCATAACATCACTGGTTTTACAACATACACATATATATATATATATTATATTACTAAGTTCAATAGTATACATTTTAAAGTAACTTAAAGTCAGATAAATAATAAAAACAATAATCACAACTTAGACTATATAGAGAACAGGCATTATAATTTATTTTTCTGTATGGATGTGTGAATACCAAATAAGGAATACTACATTCAAATTTCGTGTTAATTATAATACACAGATTAAGTTAAAAATCTTGATTCTATCTTATCGGCAAAACAATGATCACTTCCAGGTAACTAAAATCGAAAATACTTTGATCTTACAATCACAATTGAGTGGTAATTAAAAAAAAATAACACTGGTCTACCAAGACCCGAAAGTTCGGAATCTATACACTATCATCAAGAAAGGAAATTATCTCAATAATGTGAAAAAAAAAGAACAGTACCCATTTATTATATATACATGTATATTAATATGTAGATAAACTTACGAATATCAATCAATATTACTAAATAAAAAGAACATATATGATGTATTTCATTGAATAATAGTGAAACATACTAAACTAGAAAGCAAGATAGTGTTCTTTTGTTATATTTTGAATGTAACAAGTGACTGTGCATTTCTTGCCTTGAGAGCTAGAGAGTTTGGACATCTTGGATTAAATAGTTAAATACACAACTGTTGTAACTTTAAATATAATTGCTAAATAAAATGAAATTAACATGTTATATGTGTCATGCTACAATGTTTTTATAATATAATTAAAACATGTTAATAAGTTTTTAAAATAAAAAGATAAAATTTATTTATTTAAAAATAACTGATATTATATAATAATTTTAATTTCTGTAACACATATGAAATAAAATTTTAACTTTAAAAAAAAACATTTCATCTTCAACCTTTTTTAAATTTCCGACTTGATTATGTTGAGGGAAAAGTCAATGTGAACATAAAGTAATAAAATATACATATATCTTAATATAACTATTTGGATAACTAACAGCTTACTTGTTAGATGAGTCGATATTATGCAGTATAAATAAATTTAGCAGCTTTTATGTTTGGGCATTGAAAGTTCATGCTACACAAGTATTTTTCTATTGATTGGAAGCTCTTACATTTCTTAGTATGCAACAAATTGGCTGAGGATTGGTTCAGCTATCACCACCAGGTTTATGCCTTTTTACATTTTTTATATTTGCAGCATTAACTTTTGTTTTATACTTTCATTTCAAAGTATTCATGATTAGTGTATTTTAAAAGATTCATAATGTTATGTATTTTGTTTTTTTTTTGTGCATACATAAATATTTAATTTACATAAAAAAAACCTTCCTCGTCAATGTCAAGCACTGGTTATACAATTTTCATGTTAATGACCTTGCTACTGTGAACAACCTGATGTTTGAAGATTATCGCTCTAAAAATACAAAAATTTTTACATCTCCAATATAAAGCGTAATTCGATTTATGACGTTTGTTATCAAACACGTTCAATACGCTTATTGACGTACAAAACTGCGACGCAAACCACTGGAACACGGCCAGTTCTTATAGAAAACAAAGAATAATATTACTCACCTGATGTCAACTGTGAATTTCTCCTTACGGCGATTCTCCCCACAGACACGAAGCTTAACCGAACACTACTCATTATTAGATTTGTTACAATTCAAATTCACTTAATCACATCAGCGATACACTCGACATATACGTTATACGAGCGAAATAGAAATGCTACCACTTTTAGCCGTAATCTCTAGTTAGCAAAATTGTATTTGTTTGTCAGTGAGAGAGAGGTCTATTCTGTCATGACGCAACACTTTTAGTCAACATCAACATCAATACGGTTGTAAAAGATTAATCAAAATAATTAAACGCGCTGTAGGCACTAAAACTGCACTTTACTATGTTTGTGAAATGAATATAGCAATAACAATTTTATTTTGTGGATATTAGAGCGGCCATACTGATATTCACAGCTGATTTTGATGTGTGAAGTTGCAATTTAATTGGTACCACGTTGTTTCGAAACATGTGCCATCTACCATCTAAATGTTTTCTTATATAAGGACTGTTTTACCGACAGATTATATGGGTGAAAACCTATAGGCGATAGAGGGCGTAACTAGCAAAAAATAAATCTACACCATAGACTCGAAAGTCAATAAATAATATTTTATTCGATATTACAACAAAACCTTAAATTGTGTTTAAATTCTATGACTGGATGATAAAAATAATATATTTGTGTTTTGAAATATTGGTCTTTCTTATTTAACAATAATAATTATTCTAACATTTAGAATACTCTGTCAGTTTATTTATTCGACCTAGTGTCATTCAACGACAGCAATTTCCTATGTCATCTGTGTTCAAAATTGTCCAAAATGGCTGAGACAGAAACCGATAATAACAGTATTGTTCGGCCCGAAAAAAATAATAAGGGCACTGTGGCAAATAATGGCCCTCGTCGCGTTACCATTTACAAAACTGATACTGGTTTTGGTTTTAATGTTCGCGGTCAGGTCTCCGAGGGCGGGCAGTTAAGATCGATCAATGGGGAATTATATGCTCCTTTACAGCACGTCAGTGCTGTTCTGGAACAGGGTGCTGCCGAGCAAGCTGGTATCAGAAAAGGGGACAGAATCCTTGAAGTGTAAGTTACATGATTTAGTTTCTACCTAAATAAATTTTATAATTCTGCAGTTTCCATATTGGTATTTGCTGGCCATCTATAGTTTTTCCCATAATTGTTCGCCTTAGCCTAATAACTAGAAAATTTGCTTTTTCTTGTTTAAATCAAGGCAGTTTCAACTTCTTTTTTGTTATTATCATAATCATTTATATGGATCTATGAGTCACAAAACCTGTTTTACGAAATATACTTGGTAACTTAGTTGTGTAAACTACAATTGTTTAACTTCGTGTAACGAAAATATTATTTATACGATGAATTTTGAGCAAGCTCTGTTTTAAATACGGTTCATTTTTGTATATGTATTGATGCTAAGCATCATGTCAAAATACTCTGATGTTAAAAAATAAAAAAATACTAAAACTTCTTGTTTCATTCAACTACAAATGTTACATCAATTTTTTTTTTTATTATTATTATTATTATAACATACTTAAAAAAATGTAGGCTGCTTTAACTTTATTAATAAACAAAAGTAACAACAATAAAAAAAATATATCAACATAAATTGGTTTCCGATTTCACCCATTAAAATTATTAATAATAGTGTAAAATCAATTTTGGTATAGTAACAGCAATTTCATTTCTAAGTACTGGCCATAAGCATCCTTCACCTTTCATTATCAATCATAATAATCTAATATAATTATGTATATCCAAAATACCTATCACCACTTATATTTAATAAAATGCACATAGCTTCAACAATATGCATAAACAAAATTATGTTTATACGATTACATAGAAAATGTCAAAAATGAAACTAAATATGTTTCAAAGACTAATCAGATAATGTTTTGAATATTCAAGTTTATAATATGGGCACTAACAAGTATAATTATTTTGTTTTACTAATTATATTTTATGAAATGATTATAAAGCAAAATTAGTTTGTATACAAAAGAAAATATGGAGCATAATTTTTTTAAAATATGTGATTTGATTTTTATTATATGACAGGAACACCTACAGAGTTCATGCCAACTCTCCATAGGGAGTATCAATGCAAAATCAAAAGTAATATTTATTCAAGTAGGCTCTAAAAAGAACTATTTAATCATAACTTTACAAGATTAAATATACTATAAGTTATCGCCAGTCTGAATAAATATTCCATGAATTAGAACCGATAGAGTATCATACGATTGAAAATAAATGACACCCACACTGATACGACCAAACAATCTTATGAGAGGACAAGTTTATTGTGAAATCAATGTCACCTGTGTACATGTGTTATTCTTATTATACATCAACGTTTGAAATTCTGCTTTTATACACCTACATGTTGTAAAACCAATTTTTATTTTTACCAAAAGGTAAAAAACAATACTATTATTTTATGAAACATGCATAGATAGTATGTAAAACAACATCAGATGGAAATGCTAAGGCTTCACTCTAATAACTGCTCCGAGTGGTTTCACTTGTGTTGAATATTCCTGCTCCGTCCTGATGACTTGTAGTATGTTTTAATATATTGTATCTCAATGTTTTTTGTTAATTGTACTGTTAGATCTAGAGTGGCATGTTCAAATGTTTTTACAAGTAACATAAAAGTTCTATAACAGACAATTAGACCACCTGATACTTTCAAATCAAAATCACATTTTATATAGCTATTACTGCCTTTTTTATTAACAGTATAAGTGTAGACACCGATTTCAACCATACAATAGTATTTTGGGTTGTAAATAAAGCAATACGAGTAGTAGTGAAAGTAGGCATTACGCTATAGTATTACATTGTCTAACACTTCTCAGAGTTGGCAATGTATAAAAAACGCTGGGAAAAATACACGCCAGTAAAAAATCCTACTCATAATAAAATATTCCAAGGTTGTTTGATTATGATAATATATTTCATATGATTGTTATTAAAATAATAAGTTGATAATTTTATTAATAATGAATTCATTTATTCTGTGGTTTAGTTGTTTGATGATTTTTTTTGTTGTTTTTTTTTTATATAATAACAATGGTAACTTCTGCTTCATTTATTTTAATTTCTTCTATCATAATTTAGTAACAATTTCATTACTATAATCATTTAAATGATTAACCCTGAACATTATAAATTGCAATAGTCTTGTCCGGAGTACAGTGCCGATCTTACGCCCCTCACGGCCTCAGTTCGTGGGATGTCGGCGAGTGTGGCACTACAGGTTAGCGGACTGGGATGGGATGCGGTCCTTCCTTGCATCCTACCCATGGGGGCGGATTTGTTTCGCGCCGGATGATCCAGATGTCGTTGCTGACTCGGTCGCCGATGTGGTGTTTCAGGGTATGGAACTTTTCATTCCGTACTCTGCAGTACCCATCGGTGGCAGATCCCGGCCCTGGTTTGGTGGCTTCTGCAAAACGGCGTCACGCCGAAAAGTAGAATGCTATCAAGCCTGGGCTGAAGCGACGGCATCGCGTGATGTAAATACCAGCGCATTTAAAAAGGAATATAACTCTGCCTCCAGGTCTTTCAGGGCCCCACATGGAGTACTGCTCTCACCTCTGGGCGGGAGCTCCCCAGTACCAGCTTCTTCCTTTTGACCGTATTCAACGTAGAGCAGTTCGAATTGTCGACGATCAGGCTATTACTGATCGGCTTGATCCTTTGGATTTGCGTAGAGATGTAGGGTATCTCTGCATCCTCTACCGCATATATCACGGAGAGTGTTCTGAGGAGTTGTTTGGTTTAGTCCCGGCAGCTGAATTTCACCACCGGACATCGCGCCAGAACTCTAAATTCCATCCCCATCACCTCGATGTCTGGAAATCCACAACAGTGCGTTTCTTAAGGCATTTCCTGCCTCGCACAATCACTCTGTGGAACCAGCTTTCGCCGGCGACTTTTCCGAACCGATATGACTTAAGAACCTTCAAGAAGAGAGCGTACTCCTGCCTAAAAGGCCGGCAACGCATCTGCATGTCCTCGGATGTTGCGGATGTCCATGGGCGGTGGTAGTCACTTTCCATCGGGTGAGCCTCCTGCTCGTTTGCCCCCTCTATCATAAAAAAAAAAGTCTAAAAATATTTTCAGTCACTAAATTGATACTACGAAAAATGCAAGTTTTGTATAAAAATATAAATTTAAACACAATAAGATAAAGCTATTATGAAGAATTCTAGTAATCAATTTACAAATTTATTAATAGTTCAACTTTACCAAGTTAATGTCCCACAGGTGGGCTAGGGCTTCTATTATCAAGGAGATGGTTTGGAGCTTATTCCACCACGCTGCTCCAATATTCCGAACTTATCTTACAAGTGGATAATTTCTATATCTTATTTTATTGTTATTATATTTAACTATAACATTAACTTTGTGGCAGGGATTTGTTCAATCAATCAAGTTTGGGTACCACCACAAATTATATCACATATTCTACCTCTAAACAAAAAGCAATACCTAGCATTGTTGTGTTCTGGTTTGATGGGTGATGCATAGTATTTTAGTTGTCAAGGTTGGTGGTGTTATGGTGATGTAAAGGATGGTTAATATTCCTTGATATCAATGTCTTTATAATATGTTGTGGTGACTTATTAATATGTATAGTATAGTATGGCTCATTTGTCAGTCTTCCTGCCTATTTGAAATTTTTAAAAATATACAAAAATCAAGTAATTGGAAAATTTAATATTAATTCTCATATTTGTCATCAATGCTAGCAGAGCTGATAATACTGTGTTTTGCTCGATATTGCACACATTCCAGTAACCTAGTTGTTCGTTATCTTACAAGAATTTTTCAACTCTCGTTACAGACTGTAAATTGGACACTCAAAAAATAAAGCAATTAAAATGCCATATTAATTATAATCGATTTCTTATTGCACTTTTTTTTGTTCATTATGATTTAAGATTTGTGAAAAATTATATTTGAGAATATTTTTTTTTTAGATTGAAATCATATTCTTGTTTTAAGTGCCATATTTCAAATAATGTGGTGTATCGATTAAATAAATAAATAAATACATACATACGTATTGTATGAAAGAAAATGTTATGTAAATTTAATGTTATGATTGAATTAAAATAGTAAAGAGAGCAATTACTTGATTGCAATTTATTTTCCTTTATGTAGATGCCCTCGTCGAACATACTTGCATAACCCGCATGTATGTTCGTGTATCTGTGTGTGCCTTTGTTGATATTCCAATTCCGACAAATTAATCGATTATTTCATCTTATCACTAAAGTTATGTTATTTTTTTAATGAGTTGCTTTTATTTTATTCCTATATCTATATTCTATACTAAGATATAAAGCTGAAGAGATCGTTAGTTTGATCCGGTTAATCTCAGGAACTACTGGTTCATTTGAAAAATATATAATTTAAAAAATATTTTTGTTATGTGTAGATCTTTTATCGAGGAAGGCTCTATAGACCAGTGCCGATAATTTTTGAAACGAAAAAAAAATATAGTAGAATAAAACCCATTGAAAAATTATTATTTTTATTCATTATATTTTTATTAATTAAGAATGTTAATAGGTATGCCAAATCGGTTGAAAGTTTGTTACAGTAAAGCTTGTATGTTTGTAAATACACTAGTTTTTGTTGTAGTCAAAAATACCTATTAGTTTTGATTTTACAGGCATTTAAACTTACGATAAATATCGAGTCCCGCTAACAGTCACGTGACCGCATGTGACGTCACTTTACAAAGCTCCGCTTAGAAGCAAGTCGCCAAACGTAACACGACACCGTGCTGAGAGCGCGAGCGGACTGAGCGAGTGTTGTAAAGTGACGTCACACCGAGTACGAGTCCGCATCGCACGTTTACTTCTATAAATCGGAAACTAATTGACGTATCGAAGTAATTCTTTCACTTGTATTTTTTATCTTTGACAGAGAATATGGAGAGCTAATAAAATCAAAATTAGGTAACATTCTAAATTATACGCTGGTGAAACCGCGGGGCAGAGCAAGTGTATACATATAGTTATATGTTATTAAGAAGATCTTTATTGGAGCTTAGTTAAATAGTCAATTCAATGTTTAATAATTGTATACTTATCGGAGTGTTTCCTGACCGAATGAGACACAATAAGGTCATTCCAATTATAAAATTGGGCAATATGTTGATCATATCGAATGTTATGTAATAATTGTAAACGATATGGACGGATATTTCAACAAGTCATCCAACAAGCGTTAAATGAGGCTAAGTAACTAATGCCTGTAATTAATGTAATACTATAACTAAAGTCCCACTGCTGGGCCATGGCGTTCTCTTTTAGAGTTTGGGGGTTACACCACGATGCTCTATTGCATTTAGTGGACTTATGTGTATGGACAGTTTTTTTTGGCACATGTAGGTATGCTCATGACAATTTACTTCAATGATTGATATGATCTTCCCAAATCCGTTTAAATTTGCACAAAATTATAACCAATTGTTATGAAAAAAATAAACATTAAGAACTGTTGAGATTCTTTCTTCGTCTTTATTCGGCTCTGAGGTACTTATTTCTTACTCAAGATCGGTCATCAACTAATAAAGTTTTGGTGTAATATTGAATCAATATCTTCGAATGCTCATAAGAGTATGTAATAAAAATTCAGTATCAGGAAAATTTACTAAACACGGAAGTAACTAAGTCATGAATGTTTAAATTATGTTTGAAAGTTTTCTGAAGTACCTATATGTTAAATTTCAAGAAAAGTAGAGAAAAAAACCGTTGATAATATGCTTCAAATGCAGTTGCAGTTCAAATGATTACGACATAAATGTATTTATTAATTAATAACAAGAAAAAATGGGTTGAATACATAATCCTTAATGATAATATATCAATGTGGGCCAACGTCGCAGTTATTGAACGTAATCACTGTTTAATTAATCATGTGTTGCTAATTAACCAATTATTTTCATTAGATATTTGGTCTGAGATCATTTGCAAGTGTCCCTAAGTGTATATCAGTTGAAATATTTATTTTAACTAACAAAGACATAGTATTGCTCAGCGGGTGTTCAGTTAAACAATGATTTCTCTCTTTCTTACACCAATGATTTGAAATTCGTAAGAAAGAGACACAGAATTGTTTAACTGATCGCCCCCCTAATTAAAATGTATAGGTAAAGTCGTGTGTATTTTACGCAATATATTAAAGTGTTTATATTATACTGGCTTAGTGGCTTCTGTGATTTCTTTCGGGTGAATTGCGTATTTAGGAATAAATTATTTTAGTGTAAAATAAAAGTTTGAATGAATGAAGTTCTCTATAGGAGTGTTTAGTTGATGGGAATATATTGTGTCAATGGTTTCCTGTGAACAAAGAACTTGATGCAACATGTCAGTGTGTAGGGGAGGCGTGGGGGAGTTCCGTTACTGCTATTACTACTGCGATAGTACCGGATTTGAAATATATGATTTGGAATCGCGATCAAACAAAACAACCTTTGTTAGGTATTTAATTTTATTATTTTTGTATCGTTTATATTAGGCTTGATTGATATTATTGCAGCTTCTCTTTTATGTTATTTAAATGTTAACTAAATATCCTGCGTGCATTTCATTCATCAATTCTTTTTAAAGGTGTTTTTTTTTTTATACGTTAATCTCTCATGCTGGGTTAAGTTCTTTTCACCTTATCCCAGAAGGTGGATCTGGGGGTTATGACACCATCTGTTGTAATAGGGGTACGATACACATGTGATAGATTAAGCACATGGAACTTCAGCAGTGCTTCCCCTTGTGGGCACAGACTTCCACCACTGGCTTCATCACAGCATATGATTCCTTTTTGCGTTTGCTCGAACTCAACTACTTTTAGTTTCAATAACTAATTAAGCTTCATGTGCAGCTCAGCTCCATCCTTCACCTAAGCTCCAAAGCTTCTCCTTAAAAGAGAAGAGGCCTTAGCTCATGGGACATTCACAGCGTGTTACTGTGCAGCTCAATTAACTTTTATCCTAAGTAATTATATTGTTTCCAAAATATTAGTGAGTCATTTATTTTTCATATATACATTTTGTTTCCAGCAATGGGGTGAACGTCGAGGGCGCGACCCACAAGCAAGTGGTCGATCTCATCAAGTCAGGGGGCGACTGTCTCACACTGACCGTCATTTCTGTCACACCCAAGGTATGTTAATTTGATAGAACTAGATCCAGTAAGTAAATATATAATTTGTTATTTTTATGAAATACGTAGACGGATGGACACATGGGCCACTTGATGGTAAATGATCACTACCGCCTATAGACGATGGCACTATTAGAAATATTAAATAACTAATGGAAGTTTGGTTACTAAGATGTTATGTTCCTTGTACCTGTAGTTACACTGGCTCACTCATTCTTCTAGTCCTTACTGTTTGGCTATAGAATATCTGATGAGTGGATGTAACCTGTTGGATGGTAGTGAACAATTATCAGGTGTTCCACTTGCCCGTTCGCCTTACTAAAATAAAATAAAATAAAATAAAAATAGCCTTTATTCCTACTACATTTACACTATTTTTTTTTTTTTTTTTTAAATGCTTTTACCTAATAATGTGTCTAAAAGAAAAACTTAAAACTATCAAAATTTTTTTTTTTTTTTTTTACTATTCTAAAATTTGCTAAATCTTATTAGTAGTAGTCGCCTCTTCGGCGTAGGCCTCTCCTAAACCTTTCCATTTATCACGTTCCCGTGCCTCACGCATCCATAGGGGTCCACGTCTCTGGTAGAAGATGTCATTCCACCTTTTGCTTGGTCGTCCTCTTTTTCTTTTCATGCCTCTTGGTACCCATTCTGTTAGCCGTTTAGCCCACCTGGTATCATTCATCCTACAGACATGTCCTGCCCACTGCCACTTGAGTAGTCTAGCTCTTTTCCTCACATCTATTATTTTAGTTTTTTTCCTGATACTAGTGTTGTTGACCCTGTCGGATAGTTTTAGACCGAGCATGCTTCTTTCCATCTTACGTTGGCAGATGGCCACTCTATCTTCATCTCGTTTCCTTAGTGACCACGTCTGACATCCGTATATTAGGCAGGGCAATATCGTTGTTTCGTACAATTTTTTCTTGATATTTACATGAATTTCGTTGTTCTTCATTATTTCTTTCATTCCCCAGTATTTCTTCCAGGCTAGAGTAATCCTTCTTTCTATTTCTTTTCCTGTATTGTTTTCAAATGTTACTAGTTGTCCCAGGTATATATACTCTTTTACATACTCGATCTTTTCATTTTTTACTGTGATGTCTTGAGGAGTTCCATTGGTTAGGATCTTGGTTTTCGACGTGTTCATTTGCAGTCCTGCTTTTTGACTTTCTGTTGTTAATTCATTTATCATGCTCTCCAATTCAGTGGCAGATTCGGCGAAAATCGCTATGTCGTCCGCGAAGCGTAAGTGGTTCAGTAGTTCTCCATCTACTCGTATTCCCCTTGTTTCCCAGTCTAGACGTCTGAAAATGGACTCAAGCACTGCTGTGAATAATTTCGGAGAGAGCGGGTCCCCCTGCCTCACTCCTTTTTTTATTGAAAATTCTGCACCTTCGCGTTCTAGGCGTACTTTGGCAAGACTTTTTGTATATATATTTTTAATCAAGTTCACATATTTTTGGTTGACGCCTTGTTGTACGAGTGCTGTCCATATGGCTTCGAAGTATAGAGAGTCAAATGCTTTTGTGAAGTCTATAAAGCAGATATATATCGTCTTTCCATACTCTTTAGTTTTCTCTATTACTTGTGTCACGGTTTGAATATGGTCTATAGTCGAGTATCCTTTCCGGAAGCCTGCTTGTTCGCACGGTTGGTGTTCGTCTAGAGTCCCTGTTATTCTATTCAATATAATCTTTGAAAAAATTTTGTATAAATTTGACATGAGACTGATAGGCCTATAGTTGCTTAGATTGCTTCTGTCTCCCTTTTTGAACAGTAGAATGATTGTGGATTTTGACCATTGGTCGGGGGTGGTTTCGGTTCTAAGGATATTGTTGAACAAAGCTTGCAGAGGTTTCAAGAGGATGGTGGATAGAGTCTTAAGGGTTTCGTTAGTAATATTATCGCTCCCTGGAGTCTTATCATTTTTTTGGGATTTTATTGCGTACTCAATCTCTGAAGTAAGAATTGTTGGTATCTCTTGGTTTTCATTCTCCCCCTTTAACTCATTCGATTTTATGCAGAAAGGAGAGTACGTGTTATCTGCACTTGTGTAGAGTTCTTTGTAGAATTGTGTGGCTTCATTTATGATAACTGAACGTTTTGTTACTGCAATACCCTGTTTATTATTCAGACTTACTGTCCATTCTGATTTTTCATTTAATTCTCTATAAGCTTTACGTAGACCCCCTGTTTTACTAATAAATTTTTCGAAGGTACCTTGCCGTATTGCCCTTTTTTCTTGTTTAATATTTTTATTTATTTCTTTGCTTAATCTTGTTAATTCGCGTTTAACTTCTTTTGTTCTTTTCTTCGTGTTTAATTCTTTCCGTTGCTGTAGGAGGTCTTTTGTTTCATCGTTTATATATTTGTTTGTAGATTTTCTTTTTTGAGGTAGTTGTTTTGAAAATGTTTGTAACTCTGTTTCTAGCTTATCATATTGGTTTTGTACCGCTGTGTGTGTATTAATCGTTTCCATAAATTTGTTTTCCCAATGTCTGGCGTCGTTTTCTGAGATTTTTATTGTGACTCTAGTATAGTCAACGGATTTTATTTTCCTTCTTGATGGTTTTGAAGTCAGTGACAGCTCACATCTTATCATCCTGTGGTCAGAGTTGAAGTTCAAGTTTTTTATTATATCGAAATTCTTTATATTGGTGGGTTGATTTGTAAGTATGTAGTCAATCTCGTTGAAGTATTGGTTATTTGGTGATTGCCATGTCCATTTTTTATGCGGTTTGCATGGAAACATACTGTTCATGAAGTAATAGTTATTTTCGATTGCAAATTCTACTAGTCTTTGGCCGTGTGGGCTTCTATTTCCGTGTGCGTATTGCCCTATATTCTTTCCTTCATTTGTTTTAGCCATCCCTATTTTTGCGTTGAAGTCTCCGAGCAAGATTATATTTTTTGTGTTAATGGAGTCTAAAGCGGATTGCAATGTTGTATAGAAATGAACTATATCTTCTTCGGAGCATTGTTCTGTGGGGGCGTATGATTGGACAAATGACCATATAGAGTTATCGGATATTTGTAATTCTAGTAACGCCACGCGGTCCGAGAAACTTTTGACATTTATTATTTTATTTTTTAAATATTTTTTAATTAAAAATCCTACTCCATTTCTTCCGTTCGTTCCAGGTGAGTGAAATAGGATAAAATCTGTGTATTCTTCTATTGATTCTTTTTCCTTTCTTATCTCACATAAACCTATGATGTCCCATTTTATTGACATTACAGCGTGTCTTAGTTCTTCTATTCTGCTGTCTGATAATAATGTTCTTACATTAAAGCTTGCTATGTAAAAATTTTGTGTTGTTATTCTGTTTTTTATGTTTTTGCTACTAATTTTGTTTTTAATGTGGTTTAGGAGGCGGTGGTCTGGCTTCTCCACGGTGACCGGCCGGCTTGGAGAAGGTAGAGAGGTTACGGAGGCGCTAGTTAGTTTTTTTGGGCATCTTCCACATTTACAGTTGGTGGAGTAGAGTTATTGAGATTCAACTGAGATGGTCGTAAGAAGCTGGTTATGGTTTGTGACTTGTTTCTTTTGGGTAGTTGTTTTGACTTTTCGTTCTTGTAATATTCTCTTGTATCATTCGTGGACTCTTCTGGTGATATAGACATAAGACGTTTATGTGTGTTCTTTTCTGTAGGTGTAAAGGCTTTTGAGTTTTGTGGTTTCAGAGACACAATTTTGTCGTAGCGTAGGGCTACCTTTTTCCCTGCCTCTCGCTCGCGTTTAAGGTCTTCTTGTAATTCTCTTCGTTTTTGTAGCACGCTAGGGGGGAAATCTTCTTTCAGATAAATGTTTGTACCATTCAATGATTTCTTCTTTTTAAGTAACTCTATTTTCCTACTTGTTGTTGATAATGTAACGACCACTGGTCTGACTTTTCCTGATTTTTTACCCATCCTATTGGCGTGTTCGATTTCCCACTTTTGACAAGGTATTTCCATCGTATTGTTTATGATGTCCAGGACTACTGAGAGTAAGCTTTCATAACCCTTTTCTTTTTCTTCTACTCCAAAAAATATGATGTTTTTCTTTCTAAGTTGTTTGTCTAAGATTTCTATAGTTTTTTGTTGTTGTTCTATTTTTGTTTCCAACTGTTTGGTTTTAGTTTCGAAAATGAGGAATTTTTCGTCTATATTTTTATTTATCGACTCTTTTATGTTATGTTCCATCTCCTTCATTTCTTTCTTGTTATTTGCTATGTCGACTTGTATGTTTTGTAAAATTTTTGCGATTTCATCCATTATGAACCTACCGGTCGCACCCTCTGTTGATATTGCAAGGAACTATTTGGCGCCTTACTATTCTATATAAAAAAATCATACAAAACTAATATTTGTTCAATTTGAATGATTATTTCGTCTGTTGTTACTGCTATGTAGAAGTTAACTTAAGGTAATCGAATCACCGGACGGATTTATCGCATGAGCTAGTTTAAGCCTAAGGCGGAGTATTTAAATACGGCAACGTATTACATTTAATTGTATTAATTGTGACGACGCTGTGACACAACACAGTTTAGTTATCTCTTAGAAATATGTATTCAGATCTCTAATTGATAATAAAAATATTTGTCTATACTCCTAACTAATGTTATTAATGCGAAAGTGAGTGTGCTACTCATTCAAGTCTTAATTACTCAACCGATCCTCAAAATTTTTTGAACAAACATATTAAGGGGGCACAGAAAAGTTACCTAATATTATCTGCACCTTCCTCCCATAGATAAGCCGCGGGCGAAACTAGTACATTATAATCGGAGAAGTAAATGCGTCAAATATCAGAGAGCCTATTTACTCACTGCTCATAACTTTTTAGGAGTAAAATGACAATTTTATTACGAAAACTGACATATTCATATACATTCGTCAATACATAAAACATTTTTAATTACCCGTACCGGCAATATTCCCATACAATTCAATGACATTTACGTAACATATTTAGTGGATGTGTTACAATTATTTAGGAGGCAGAACGGTTGGAGCCAGGCGAAGACGGAAATGCCCCGGTTGGAGTTATAGGAGGAGCGGCAAATTCACGAGCGACCGTTTACCAACGGTACGACTACACAGACAAGCGGTCACTACCCGTCTCCGTCCCCGATTACCGGATAGTAATGGAACGTAACACTGGACGATCCTATGTCGCTTTCAATGTTCACATGGCTGGACGACATTTGTGCAGCCGACGTTACAGGGAGTTCGCTGCTCTGCATCAGCTTCTGAGAAAAGAATTTATTGGTGAGTGAATATATGATTAGGAAATTGAAGGAGACCGACAATTATAATTACAACAAATAGAGGATTAGGATACTTCCAAGATTTTACCGTTTCGAAGATTTCTTGTCAAAATTGAAATCCTATTTCAGGTTTTAATTTTCCAAAATTACCTGGAAAGTGGCCGTTCACATTAAGCGAACAACAATTGGACGCGAGGAGAAGAGGTCTCGAACAGTATTTAGAAAAGGTACTTATATGTTATATATTTTAGGCGTGAATTAAAATAATACTGTGTATAATTGTATATAATAATACTATACTAAATTGAATTGGTCATTTGATTTTTATGATAGACTGACAATAAGTTCCGCAATTGAGTCTTGCTCGTGCAAGTTCAATTGGCTGTCTTGACTTTGGTATTTTTGTATGTTATTCTAGAGACTTATTAAGGTTTAGTAATGGAAACAGTTGGGTTTGATGAATACATCGTCATTCATATTCCAGGTGTGCGCGGTACGTGTGATAGCCGAATCGGATGCCGTTCAAGAATTCCTCACTGATTCAGACGATTCCTCGAATCCATCTCCGGTCGACTTAAAAGTTCTACTTCCTGATAAAGAAGTGGTGACGGTCTCAGTATTGAAGTCGACCAATGCTGACGATGTCTATCGGGCCGTCTGCGAAAAGATCGGCCTTTCGAAGGCCGTGCAGAAGTATTTCTACCTGTTTGAAATTGTCGAGTATAATTTCGGTAAGTGGAATTTTCGAAATCCTATAAGAGTAGTAAAAATGTGTCTCAAATTAACTTTTTTCCATTACAATAGAAACAGAAAAAATAGTAAACCAATATCAAGTGGTTCCAGTTCAAGTCATCGCTCATAAAAATTTACATTCATTGACATTATTATTTTAAATTGAACGATATCGAGCAATTGGGACTGGCCATAGATGTTCAAAATTAAGAGATATATAATAATAAAATGTGGAAAATTACACAGTTAGGTGGGTTTCTTATTAATTGGTAGTATACAGGGTGTAACAAAATTCGTGTCCGACCCGTGAAGTGGTTATTAGGTATCGTTAGTCGGTTCTATTTTTGTAATAAATTTTAAGCTAAATTTTACCCCGAAAAAACATTAATTTGACTAAATAACGACAATTATATTGCAACACAGGCGCGGGCGTCAGCGCTCGATAGCTCTTACGTATCGGGTAGGTCGGAGACAAGGTCAGTTGTTCATGAAATTTTCGTCATTTACAATTGAAAATGAAAAAAAAAAATTATGAGTAATTTTTTTGCTTAATATTTTAATTTTTTTTGCATAAATAGAACCGACTCACCATACCTAATAACCACTTCACGGGTCGGACACGAATTTTGTTACACTCTGTATGTCTTACAAAACTGAAGTTAGTGCCGGTTATAATTTTATTGACTAGTGCTTGGTACGGGCAAATCCACATCACTAATAACCGCCAAACTGGAAACACACATCAGAGTATTACTACTTAGCGGTAGAACACCTGATGAATTGTGTCTATGGGAAAGGGTCACCATCCCTTAATATTAGTTTAGTGTAAAGATTTTTTGTTAAAATTAAGACTGAAAAAGATCTTGTATATTTCAGAGCGCAAACTGCAACCAAACGAATGTCCCCATTCCCTATACATCCAGAACTACTCAACAGCCTCTAGCAGCTGTTTGTCGATACGCAAGTGGCTGTTCAATCCTGAGAGGGAGATATCAGTCGTGAAGGAAGACGAAAAAGCTGCAGCTTTTATATTCTGGCAGGTAATATTAAAGGATGGTTTAGTCTAATTGTTAGATAGATATAAATGGTTATATATTCTCGCACTAAAACAATTTCTGAAGATGTATATCTTTTTGACCTATATTTAGGTCACAACCACCAATTTATACATTAATATATATATGTCGGAAAATGAGCTCCCGTAGAATTTTTAAAAGTACAAAACCGATGACCTCATCGGTATCGGTTCTGATATTTGACGTATTGATAATAACTACTCAAATTATAACTCATAGAAGAGGACACTTTAGCGAAGACAATATTTTACTAATTATAAATATAACAATATTTAACATTGTAAAATACAACTGATAAACACAAACTAAATAATTAATTTAACATTCTAAAATACAAATGATAAACACAAACTAAATAATTTAACATTCTAAAATACAACTGATAAACACAAACTAAATAATTAATTTAACATTCTAAAATACAAATGATAAACAAAACTAAATAATTTAACATTCTAAAATACAACTGATAAACACAAACAAAATAATTAATTTAACATTCTAAAATAAAAATGATAAACAAAACTAAATAATTTAACATTCTAAAATACAACTGATAAACACAAACTAAATAATTAATTTAACATTTTAAAATACAACTGATAAACACAAACTAAATAATTAATTTAACATTTTAAAATACAAATGATAAACACAAACTAAATAATTTAACATTTAATTTATCAATTCACTCGGTGGTAGAGCTTTGTGCAAGCTTGTCTGGATAGGTACCACCCACTCCTCAGATATTCTACCGCAAAACAGCAGTACTTGCTATTGTTGTGTTCCGGTATGAAGGGTGAGTGAGCCAGTGTAATTACAGGCACAAGGGACATAACATCTTAGTTCCCAAGGTTGGTGGCGCAATGGCGATGTAAGCGATGGTTAACATTTCTTACAATGCCATTGTCTATGGGCGTTGGTGACCACTTACCATCAGGTGGCCCATATGCTCGTCCGCCTTCCTATACAATAAAAAAAAATAAAAAATTTAACACTATTGAGTTCCACCTTATGGTCTAACACCTCCGGGCTTACCATGAAGACTGAATCCAAAATCCCCATTAAACAAGTGCAAGACGTAATCTTAGGCGCCAACTCGTAGCGATTCTATTGGTCAGAAACTGACCAATAGTAATGCACTTGTTTAGATGTTTACAATCTGTTTATTCACTTTTACGAAATAAGTTAATAGTAAATCATTATTATAATTAAATAAATTCTAAGAAATCATAAAAGTATTTATGATTTTCTTTACACAGCTATAGAAGCTAGATATTGAAATCCATAGCTAGTACTGCGAAAATTATCACACAGTTTGTTTTCTTTTAAATAAAAATATAGGAAATAGATGTTAACAATGTTTTTATATAAAGACCACATCGCCTCCACGGCGACATATATGTTTCTCGAGGACCTACTAAGTTTTAAATATTTTCTGCTGGATTCTCTTTGAATTCAATCTTGTAATATGTCGAAAAATGCTTACAACTCCTTTATCCGGCTCGAAGGACCAACTTTACTCATATGCATCACAATTATTCCACTGTTAATGTAATAAACAAGTAAGCTCTTTTAATATTGAAATCAAATATAGCTGGTGAGAGGAATTTGATAAATATGTGAAAATATAATTTGAGTTTAAAACGCGTTAAGAACGTCCCTCTCATGGTAACCGCTCGGCCGGCAGGCGGTGGAGGACGTGAACCGCGGCGTGTGCGTGGCCGGCGCGCGCCTCTACCAGCTCAAGGCGCTGCAGGACGTGCGCCGCGCCGCCGACTACCTCGCCCTGGCGCGCACGCTGCCCGGCTACGGACACGTGGCCTTCCCGCCCGCGCGCACCGACGCCGCCGGCGCGCCCGCGCTCGCGCTCACCCTGGGCTGGGCCGGCCTGTCGCTCGCCTCCTGGAGCGACGCGGGCGGCGCCGGGCCCGACGTGCGCGTGAGCTGGCGCGACGTGCGCGAGTGGCGCGCCGACGACGCCGCCGCCGCCGCGCGTCTGCTCTACCGCCCGCGCGACCGCCCGCCGCGCGCGCTCGCGCTGCACACGCCCTACGTGAGTACACACGCGCCACACACACACAGACACACGCCGCCGCGCGCCTGCTCTACCGCCCGCGCGACCGCCCGCCGCGCGCGCTCGCGCTGCACACGCCCTACGTGAGTACACACGCGCCACACACACACAGACACACGCCGCCGCGCGCCTGCTCTACCGCCCGCGCGACCGCCCGCCGCGCGCGCTCGCGCTGCACACGCCCTACGTGAGTACACACGCGCCACACACACACAGACACACGCCGCCGCGCGCCTGCTCTACCGCCCGCGCGACCGCCCGCCGCGCGCGCTCGCGCTGCACACGCCCTACGTGAGTACACACGCGCCACACACACACAGACACACGCCGCCGCGCGCCTGCTCTACCGCCCGCGCGACCGCCCGCCGCGCGCGCTCGCGCTGCACACGCCCTACGTGAGTACACACGCGCCACACACACACACACACACACAGACACACGCCGCCGCGCGCCTGCTCTACCGCCCGCGCGACCGCCCGCCGCGCGCGCTCGCGCTGCACACGCCCTACGTGAGTACACACGCGCCACACACACACACACACACAGACACACGCCGCCGCGCGCCTGCTCTACCGCCCGCGCGACCGCCCGCCGCGCGCGCTCGCGCTGCACACGCCCTACGTGAGTACACACGCGCCACACACACACAGACACACGCCGCCGCGCGCCTGCTCTACCGCCCGCGCGACCGCCCGCCGCGCGCGCTCGCGCTGCACACGCCCTACGTGAGTACACACGCGCCACACACACACAGACACACGCCGCCGCGCGCCTGCTCTACCGCCCGCGCGACCGCCCGCCGCGCGCGCTCGCGCTGCACACGCCCTACGTGAGTACACACGCGCCACACACACACACACACACAGACACACGCCGCCGCGCGCCTGCTCTACCGCCCGCGCGACCGCCCGCCGCGCGCGCTCGCGCTGCACACGCCCTACGTGAGTACACACGCGCCACACACACACACACACACAGACACACGCCGCCGCGCGCCTGCTCTACCGCCCGCGCGACCGCCCGCCGCGCGCGCTCGCGCTGCACACGCCCTACGTGAGTACACACGCGCCACACACACACAGACACACGCCGCCGCGCGCCTGCTCTACCGCCCGCGCGACCGCCCGCCGCGCGCGCTCGCGCTGCACACGCCCTACGTGAGTACACACGCGCCACACACACACAGACACACGCCGCCGCGCGCCTGCTCTACCGCCCGCGCGACCGCCCGCCGCGCGCGCTCGCGCTGCACACGCCCTACGTGAGTACACACGCGCCACACACACACACACACACAGACACACGCCGCCGCGCGCCTGCTCTACCGCCCGCGCGACCGCCCGCCGCGCGCGCTCGCGCTGCACACGCCCTACGTGAGTACACACGCGCCACACACACACACACACACAGACACACGCCGCCGCGCGCCTGCTCTACCGCCCGCGCGACCGCCCGCCGCGCGCGCTCGCGCTGCACACGCCCTACGTGAGTACACACGCGCCACACACACACACACACACAGACACACGCCGCCGCGCGCCTGCTCTACCGCCCGCGCGACCGCCCGCCGCGCGCGCTCGCGCTGCACACGCCCTACGTGAGTACACACGCGCCACACACACACACACACACAGACACACGCCGCCGCGCGCCTGCTCTACCGCCCGCGCGACCGCCCGCCGCGCGCGCTCGCGCTGCACACGCCCTACGTGAGTACACACGCGCCACACACACACACACACACAGACACACGCCGCCGCGCGCCTGCTCTACCGCCCGCGCGACCGCCCGCCGCGCGCGCTCGCGCTGCACACGCCCTACGTGAGTACACACGCGCCACACACACACACACACACACAGACACACGCCGCCGCGCGCCTGCTCTACCGCCCGCGCGACCGCCCGCCGCGCGCGCTCGCGCTGCACACGCCCTACGTGAGTACACACGCGCCACACACACACACACACACAGACACACGCCGCCGCGCGCCTGCTCTACCGCCCGCGCGACCGCCCGCCGCGCGCGCTCGCGCTGCACACGCCCTACGTGAGTACACACGCGCCACACACACACACACACACAGACACACGCCGCCGCGCGCCTGCTCTACCGCCCGCGCGACCGCCCGCCGCGCGCGCTCGCGCTGCACACGCCCTACGTGAGTACACACGCGCCACACACACACAGACACACGCCGCCGCGCGCCTGCTCTACCGCCCGCGCGACCGCCCGCCGCGCGCGCTCGCGCTGCACACGCCCTACGTGAGTACACACGCGCCACACACACACAGACACACGCCGCCGCGCGCCTGCTCTACCGCCCGCGCGACCGCCCGCCGCGCGCGCTCGCGCTGCACACGCCCTACGTGAGTACACACGCGCCACACACACACAGACACACGCCGCCGCGCGCCTGCTCTACCGCCCGCGCGACCGCCCGCCGCGCGCGCTCGCGCTGCACACGCCCTACGTGAGTACACACGCGCCACACACACACAGACACACGCCGCCGCGCGCCTGCTCTACCGCCCGCGCGACCGCCCGCCGCGCGCGCTCGCGCTGCACACGCCCTACGTGAGTACACACGCGCCACACACACACACATGCCCTCTCTCTCACACACACACACACATGCGCCGACACACACACACACATGCGCCGACACACACACACATGCGCCGACACACACACACACACACACGCCCTCTTTCACACACACACACACACATGCGCCGACACACACACACATGCTCGACCCACACACACACACACGCGCCGACACACACAGACACGCGCCGACACACACACACACACATACACACGCCCTCACACACACACATGCCCTCTCTCACACACACACACACACATGTGCCGACACACACACACATGCGCCGACACACACACACACACACGCGCCGACACACACACACACACGCGCCGACACACACACACACACGCGCCGACACACACACACACACGCGCCGACACACACACACACACACGCGCGCCGACACACACAGACACGCGCCGACACACAAACACACGCTCCGACACACACACACACACACACGCCGTCACACACACACACACGCGCCGTCACACACACACACACACATGCGCCGACATACACACACACGCCGACACACACATACACGTGCCGACACACACAGACACGCGCCGACACACAAACACACGCTCCGACTCACACACACACACACACACACACACTCACACACACACACACACACTCACACACGCCGTCACACACACACACACACGCGCTGTCACACACACACACACACACGCGCGCCGTCACACACACGCGCGCGCCGGCACATACACACACGCGCCGTCACACACACGCGCGCGCCGGCACATACACACACGCGCCGACACACAGACACACGCGCTGACTTATACAGACACGCGCCGACTCATACAGACACACGGAGACATATACAGACACACTCCGACACTCAATAAACACAGATAGACACGTGGACACACCCAGACGCACGCCGATACGTACAGACACACACCAACGCGTACTGACACTCGCCGACCCGTACAGACGCATACTGACATGCAAAGAGGCGGCCCTTGTTTGTTGAACCGCCATCTTTTCTATCTTCCAAACCTCTTTTACGAGGAGCCAATACATACCCGTAATTACAATATACACCCGTTTCATTCCAGTATCAATTTCTATGCAACTGCATGGACCGAATAGCGGAGGAAGCGAGCTGGGTCGACACCGGCGAATAAAACGTCGCATCGGCCAGAATCTTCTAGAACGTAAGATATCAACGGTATTACGCCAATGAGCACCGCCATCAAAAAATCTATTTAAAATGGCGACGTTAATCCTATCTAGTTTACGTAACATATTAATGTGTTTTGTTTTTAAGTGATTATTTAAAAATGGGAATAATTTAGACCGTGTATTATCTGTAAGGGTTGCCATGAACGGGGATACTGTGATAGGTTCTTTTTGTCGGAATTTGAATGTTCAGATTTATATGTCGTGGCTGGATTGAAAATTGATTTTAATCGATTTTTTCTTTAATATATCTTACAATATATTATCTTATAATATAAGTCAATGAAATGTACCGGCTCTCATGCTACGTTTATTACGTACTTACAAATTTTTATACATAATCAATTATTATTAGTGGAATTTATAATCTTTTTGATATAAGTTAATGTAATAATTATGTACAGCGTCCGGTGAAGCGAATTGGGTTCTTATTTATAATGTGTTTAGGTCGATTTTTTATTGGGAACAAGAATAATTTTATACGAATTATTTTGGATAACTTCCATTACTTGGACAATTCTTGCGTTCAATGCGCGATTTTTTATATCGAAAAATTTATTTAGATATACATAATGTCTCAAGTGCACTCATTACACTAATAGCAAGAATTTTAAATCGTTTTTTTAAGTATATTCGATGCGCGATTCGATAAAATATTTAATCCGGAATTTGTCAAAAACATTAATTAAATTATCGGAAATTATTTTCACACTTTACTTCTTCGAGATTAATCATGTACAATGTTACTTAATCTGTTTAACATTTGATAGTGCAGCAGACACTTAAGTTCAGATGAATTTTAATTTCTCTAAAGCAGAAGTCTTCAAACTAATTAAAACTGATCCACAAATTGAATATTGGCAACTTTTGAGTTGTCAATAAAAGTCGTGACAGTATTTTGTTATTTTAACGGTCTTTCAGAACAAATAGCAAAGGCGGAATTTAATAATTCAATGCTAATGTACTATTACGTTAAAAAGTTTGAGGGCTTCTCGTAAAATAAAACAGTCTTGAAATATCCCACTCCTGGGCTACTTCCCCTCTTCCCCACCACAAGAAACTCTTGAGTAATTTTCTTCCAAATGTAATATTTTTAAAATCTCTCCAATTATATATACTTATATAGGTCGTAAATATAAACTTCATATCCATGCCTAAAATAAATACGGAATTAATTTAATGTAGAACGATTCTAACTTATATATAAAAAAAAATGTATCGTTACTTGATACTAGCTTTTATTAATTACTCTTAAAATAAATAAATAATTAATATCGAATATTTTAGCTAAAATGTGTACATAATTTATATACAGTTAAGGTTTTATGATTAATTTTTTTATTTTTCGTTCAATAAAATCATGAAATCCTTTTTATTTAAAACAATTTGATATATTAAAATATATAACTGAATATTAATTGTAATTAAGGAAACATATATAAAATAACCGCCTTTATTCAATTTTTTTTAATAACTACACTATCTAGAGGCTAAGGTATCAAGTTAAAAAGCTTTTTTTTTAAATTCACGTCTTACCAAAATTACATTAAATGTATTAATATTTTATCTCGATCGGTTAGGTGGAACTGGTTTAAACTAGTTTAAAAATCATTTTGTAATATTTGATCCAAACAATAAATATAACAAACGGGGAAAGTCAAATACTTAATACAAAATACGAGATAACAATTAAATCAGTGAAAGGAAATTAACTTGATAAAATTCAATAGAATACAAAATGGAATTTTTACAAACACATATGTATATGTATGTATATTCAATACATAAATTAAACTCATAAATAAAAGGTAGTATTTCGTAACTATGTATCTAAATTAACAATTTAAATTTTATTTTCTTTATATCTATATATATAGATTTTTACTTGATTTGAAAAAATATAAAATATTTAATTCATAAAACGAAAATATATGAGTGCATATTATATCATTAAAATTTAAATAATAAATTTTTAAGTAACAGCTTATAAATGCTTTGGTTCCAGGATTGGTTGAACTACTAATACCAATATAGATAAGACAAGTGTTCCATTTTCAAATTTTCTTCTCCACTTGTGTTGTCCACCAAGTTGAAACTTAACCATGACTTAAGTAATCGTCAATTATTATAGACACATCGATTTAAATCTTTTTTATTTTTAGTTCATTCTCGTTAAGGACAATTAAATATTTAAATGTATAACTTATTATTTTAATTCAATTTTATCCTATTAATTTATTTAATTGATATAATTTTCATTTTTAATGTATTTATAAAATTTAATTTCTTTCAATTTTTTTAGATTTATGTTTTGGGCACAACTTAATGTTAATTTCTTATAATTTCTATAGTTATCTTGTATATGATATGTAAATTTAAACATTATGATTTTCATATGAGATTGTTTAAAAATATATATGGCATAAGTGCTTAGCCATATTTATAATATGCCATAATATTATCTAAAAAATAAAGTTGTGCAATTCTTAGAATTTCTTCTTTTTTGTCCCTATTAACCGTCACGGTGTAAAAACCATCTTTGATTGTCGTTTAAAATGAAATATTTTCTAAACAGTATTAATTTAAGAATAAATATATAATATAGGTGCCATAAAGCATCCCCTATAATTGTATCATTAAGTAATGCTATACACAGTTTAATCTACATCAAGAAAACTATATTGTCTTACGCGATCCAAGTTGTATGGTGTGACTGATGAATTCGTTCGTATAGACGCTGAATTATTGATTTTTCTCTGAAACATCCTGAGAACTTCCCTAATCAACCCCTCTCCCCTATTTTAAACACACGGCCGAATACTGATACATCATTCAAATATGAAGTGGGCTGTGAGACTTAATTATTTGGAACGTCATTAATTTCAAATTTAGTATGCCCAATTTAAAACTTAATGGCGTTCCAAATATTAAGTCCCACTTCATATTTGAATGACGTTTCAGTATTCGGCCATTAGGCTATGCGTCTATCAGTCACGGTTTGATATCTATTATGTATGTATAATCTGTGTATAGGTTTACGCTATATAAATATCATTGTTACATTTCACATAGTATATAATCACGTGCTTTATTTACTTACACAGTATTTATATAAAATCAGTTCAAATATTAATTGTAATGTGATCATTTTGTATTATTATTATTATTATTATATATTTTTTTGTTTAATCTGTATATACATATTTATGTCATAGATTGTTATATATGCTGTTAATATTTGGTATTTTTTTTTTAGTTATTGACGTGTACTTAGTTTTAGTCGCATTTTATTGTGTTAACTCGGAATTTTAGAATGTTATATTACGATTTGGTGTTGCTATATCAAAATAATGATTTTCAATGTTCGATGTTTATAATCGAGTCGTGATATCGATTACGTTGCCGACTTGATCGTTTGAATATTTTAAAACAAGTGCAATAAAATGTTAAAACGCCTGTAAGGACATAGATTTGTTAAATATCCACAGCTTCTATTAATAAGATATATATATAAATGTTATTGTAAGGTCACTTAATCGTGTATTTTTTATAAATTTTACTTTATACTGTTTCGTGTATCCGAACGTGTAAAATGGCGCGGAACGATATAACCTCTTTTTTGTTTCATTTGACAGTTAAAGGTGTATTTTACGAATGTAATTTAGTTTTATTCATACATTAAAATACGGTTTTACAACTGAACGAGCCGTAAGTGTTCATTATATTATCGATATTATGTAATCCGGTTTGACTGTTATTTATTGAAGAATGTTCGACATATTCTTTCCGTCATCTCGTCCGCTACGGCTAATTATATCGACAAACTCGCTATTAAATAATATCAGTGGTACTGCATTATTTAATAAGAATATTAAACAAATAATAAACCAGAGAGAAATTGAGAAGAGCATCAGATAGCTTTTTAAATATAGATTATAAACTCGACCGTTATAATTTAGTCATGTCATCTTTTATAATCTGTGTATATAAAAAGAGGTTTTATTGTTGCCGTTCCGTTGTATTTAAATTAGAGATGGCGCTAATTTAGAGATATTCGTTAGTAAAAGCTTTTTGATATCGATTTAAAGTTCCGAATTAATTCTTAATATCATTAACATATAATTATACACTTATAATGAGAAACTTTTTAATCTATGGAATCATTTTGTAAGGCAACCTTCACAATAGGATTTTAAATATAGTCTGATAAATCAGTTGGAAAATTTAACTATTGTGTTATGTGGTTTGCATAGGCAGGTATGAACATAAGTAAGTTATATATGCGATTCCAATGGTATGAAACTTAAATATATATAAAAACAACTCTGACATTGAATTGATATTACTGGTCGAGATCTTAAATAATCTATGGTATTTATTATGGAGTTGTGAAAAAAATATTCTAGTTTCAATTTTGACCCCAGCTGAATGTCGGTGATGTTGGTTTTAGAATTTTGTGCGAATTTGTATTTACATGGTATATACATAAGGGGTCATTCGTTTATTACGTAAGACTATTTTTACTAGTACTTTTTTGACCTCTTCGCCCCTGTTTAATATTTATAACGTTAGAATCTAACGAAAAATGAATGAAATGGATAGCTCCACGAAACAAAAAACCTCAGCGGCTGCACATCAGTAAAATATTAACACTCAATTGGGTAGCGCGGGTACGTTGTCATGGATATAGTTTACCTATAAGTATCCGAGCGCGCTTTCCTCCCCTAAATCGTCTTACGTAATATATTAATGGATTCTAAGTAGTTCAGTTAAATATTAATCAAGTACTGCTTGTAACTTCATAGCAGAGTTGTCAATCTATGGTTTGTTTCTGGTTCCCCTGCTATTGGATTGTAATATAGACGTAAACCCTATTTATTACTATTAAAGATGATATAGCTTAATTATTTTCATGGACGATAACCATTGTAAAAGTCAGTTAGTAAAACTTTATTTCAATGTTTGTGTGCTTTTTGTCTAACATTTGATATGAATTGAAAATATATGGAGTAATTTAATGAGGAGCTTCAGAATATAATCCTTAAATAATAAAAGAGAAATTATTAAAGACAAAACTGTTGACCTTTTGAAAAGTATTAAAAATTAAGTTTTTTTTTTGTTCTTAATGTGAGGGTAGTCTTACATGTCATCGTTTACATTCCAGTTTCACTAGTAGTTACAAATGTTAGATTAATGTTATGATATTGTACGTGGGACGGTTTTACGTGTAAACTATCAGTATGTATAGATTTCACTTAAATAAATTGTATTACATTTATGATGTTTCATTTTACAACTAACACACACTGAGTTACCATTTGGTTGGGGCTCATTGACGGTGTAAGGAATGGGTAATGTTTATGGGCGATGGTGCTAACATACCATCTGCGCTTCCGCCTTCCTATTTTATAAACAAATGTTTGTCTGTAAAGTCGGTTTACGGACGATAATTTTACGTGATAACGTTATAAGAAAACATCGACGAATACTCAGACCCGGTCGGCCGATGGAGTGGAAGAGAGAGATGCGTCACAAGCCGGTCGTGCCTCTATCGCTTGGTCCACTCTCGCTTGCGCGCTCGGCTCAGGCGAAAAGTAACAATGAGTCATGCTTTTTCGTGGGTGCAGCCGGTGTTCATCCATTTATAAGAAGTTATCACGTCTAAAAAAAACTTTCCAAAGTTCATGAGTGAAACAACGCCATTACTAACGCTGATTAGTTAAAAACAATCTTACTAGACAAACTTATTGTTGGATTTTATCCACGACCTCGCGTATAGCCTTATAAATTACCCACATGACTTACGATATAGTATTATATAGAATACTAGCTGTGGTTTCACCAATGGTGGTATTATTATAAAACAAAGTCCCCCGCGTTTCCTGTCTGTCTGTATGAACGCGATAAACTAAAAAGTTACTGAACGGATTTTCGTACGGTTTTCACCAATGAATAAAGTGATTCAATAGGAAGGATTTACGTGTATAATTCATTAATGTTTTCTGTAAATTTGTTGAAATATAACGATAATTGTTGAAGACGTCGGAAAAAAATGAGCCAATTGGGCCGTTTTCATCGAAAACGCTGTAAGATCCCTTTGAGTTATAACAAAATAATGTATGGTGAAATTGTTCCCCTTTCATAGATCTTCAAAAAAGTTTAAGGATACATAACTATACCCACTATAATTTTTAAAAAATTGTTACATATTAATGCGATAATTGGAAAGCTAAAAAAACAGATACGATATTAATCCTTATCAAATTAAATACGTTATTTACTTTAAGAATTTCATCTTTATTATAATTGCTCTTTACACCACCCAATTTAAATTAAGATCTTAGGAGCTATCGTTATTTTAAAACTATCGCACACTACATAAATTCAAGCGATCCCACACCGAAAATACTAACGCGCGTTGCAACCGCCCGTGCCGCGTCCCGCTGTCGTTTTAGGCATATTTACTCTGCTATTCGGCGAAGCCGGGGCGGGGCTAGTTAATGAATGAAAATAAGCCTAAGCTTCCTCGATGAAAGGACTACACAACACAAAAATATTTTTTCAATTCGAACCAGTAGTTCCTGAGATTAGCCGGATCAAACAAACAAACTGTTCAGCTTTATATATTAGCATAGATGAGTCACTCGCCACATGAGCGAACCAGTAACACATGCTCACGTGATTAACAGAGCGCACTAATTCGTCTCTCACGAATGTTCATGGAGGTCGGCAATACTTTACAATGCAATACCTAAGGTTAGCTTTTGAAGTATCTTCAATAGAAGTTGTTTATAAATGTAATAGATAGACTTGTAATTTTTTTTTTATTATTATAAAAAATGCTTTGATTCAATTTTTTTTTTATGTATGAGGCAAACGAGCAGGAGGCTCACCTGATGGAAAGTGACTACCACCGCCCATGGACACCTGCAACATCCGAGGACTTGCAGGTGCAATTTAGATAATTAGTGGTAGGGTTGTGTGCAAGCCAATCTGGGTAGGAAATTGCCGACAAATAGCAATACTTAGTACTGTTGCTTTCCGGTTTGAATGGTGAGTGAGTGAGTGTACCTACGAGGCACAATTATATTTTTTATAGATCAAATGCCTATGGACGATGGTAGTCGACAATCTAGACAGCTACTTAAGAATGTGTCAGACAACGCCATCAATCGCTACCGAATAGTAAAATACGCCATTGAGACGCAATGACTGCCTCGTTTGTCTAGTGGTTACATGTAAGGCCACAGACAGCGTGGTCCTGGGTTCAATTTCCAATCGAGCCAATAAAATTTTATTGTGTTTTTCTGTCGAAGATTCTCAGTAGCAGCCCGGAGTCTGGAAGTTGGAATTGCGTAACACCCGTGCCTCTGAAAGTACGTAAAGCCATTGGCCCTACGCCTGAACTCTGTCCAGTCGTGTCGGATTGCCGTCCCATCGGATTATGAGAGTTAGGGAATAGAGAGTGCACCTGCGTTTGCGCACACACTTGTGCATTATAATAGCGCTGTCGGCTAATCTCTCGCGAGATTGGCCGCCGTGGCCCAAATTGGTCTGAAGGATTATTATTATTATACGCCATTATATCTATGTTATACAATAAAACAAATAGGTACCAATATGAACTCCTTACCTCTTGTTTAGTTGTCACGCGATTCCAGCCGCTTCATGTTATCTTCCTAATAAGGTCAACTTATACCTTCCGTTTCATTTAAACGTATTGAGTCTAGTGTTTCTTAAAGTTAAGTAACAATGCAGCTTGTAAGGCTCGCTACAAACTAACAACATCGACTCGTTGGCTTAGTGGCTGGTTTTATACGGCTGGAGACCAATTCCACTAATGTAAATCATTTATTAATGTTCTCTATTCGATTCCGACCCATTCATAAACCAAATCAGTTACCACATACAAAAGCAGTGACGACAAAAGACGAAAAGACAGTACCACATACAAAAGCTAAAAAACCATGTCAAAGTCGAACTTAATTGTCAACTTCGACGTTCCATCGAGGAAATATCGAATCGCAACTGGGGCGTTGTATAAGTAGAATAGGGAAAAACCTAAACGTCAACGATTATGTCTCGATTCGATTCCGATATTGTGATAATTATGTTAGTAGAATTGCCTCCTGATGAGGTTTAAGGTTCTGTAGCGACATCTATCTCGCCAGATACGAACTAAGAACTGACGTATCCTACATCGCGATATTGAAGTTATCAGAGCAATTGTACATATATACAAGAACGCGACAACAACCGTAGGGGGCAGTAGCCCATCAGACACAACACTTGTCCGGTCCGAGGATCCTCCCTTTTCAAAGGTGGATGAGGAACTTCACATCATGTGCCTCTCCCTTTCACCCCCAAAGTTCAAATTTTTTAAAAATACAAAAAATCTAATTGGAGTTGTATGTCAAGATGTTTGATAGTGTTATACTCTGGTACCTTAGAAAGAACAAAAATTAATATAAAGAAATGATAGGTTTTTTTTGTTATTGTGTGTTGATGTATGACTTTGTGAGCGCTTGAGTGCAAGTGGTTTGTGTATTGGGTATATTTGTCGATAAAATTAACGTCATCAATTTTTATTGGCTACTATAAACTACGAAAAATAAAAGTCGTAGTTCATAAGTATTTTAACATATCCAAACAGCTTTCTTAGTTTAGGAATCAAAATATTTTCAATTAATTTTAATAATTTTATTGTGTAATCGCCCTAATGTAACGCTATCTAGAAACGGAATCTCGTGCGCCTATTAAAGCTTCCTCCGCAGACAGCCGCCATTACTGAATTAGCCGCTTTACTGGCTTACTTGACTTAAGGCCTTATTCATAAAGATTTACCTATTTCAATTAAAATATTCTATCTCACTTGTTACAATGTCATATAATACATGACCACATTAATTGTATATTGGTGGTAAGAATGCGTGAATCTTAACCGATGATCATGGTTTCAAACCCGGAGGCACTCTGAATTTCATGTGCATGATTTGTGATTATAATTTAATTCATCTCGTGCTTGATGGTGAAGGAAAACATCAAATTCAAATGCAAATATCTTTATTCAATGTTGAAGCGTTACACTTTCTTATTGATTGTCGTAAATCTACCACCGGTTCGGAAATAAACCTCAGAAGAACCGGCGAAAGAAACTCAGCGGGTTTTTTTTTCAGCTCATTTTTACGATATTTATATAATAACAATACAATAATAATATACTTCTTTATTTGAAACAACCTGGAGGCGATCGTTTCATTCCCAAGGTGTGCATTCATCTAAAATGTCATTGATTGTATAATATCCTTTAGCACACAAGCGTTCCTTAACAATCCTTTTAAATTTCACAATTGAATATTTTTGAACGCATTCTGGGATCCTGTTGTAAAAAGGTATACATTGACCCATAAAAGACTAACTAACCCTGTGTTATCTAGTAACAGTGCTTGTAAGTTTATACTTGTTCCTGGTGTTAACAGTATGTACCTCACAATTTCTGGGAAAATCTTTTATGTTTTTGCGTACATACATAACATTATCAAATATGTATTGAGAAGCGATAGTCATTATTTGAATTTCTTTAAATTTACATCTAAATTAATCTTTCGGGCCCAGGTTTGCACGAATAGCCTTCTTCTGCAGTACAAAGATCGTATTTATGTCGGCTGCATTACCCCAGAGTAGAATGCCATAAGACATTATACTGTGGAAATAGCTGAAATACACTAGGCGAGCCGTCAACAACATCAGTCAACATTCTGATTTTTATTCGTGAGAAAACCTGCATAATTATGTCAAATTTCACTTTGTTTCTCGTGAATTAGGTTTTTTATTTTTTAAATGTTAAGTTAGCCTTTAATCTATATATATAAAGGAGATTTCCACGTATATACTCACTCATCACGATATCTCTGGAACCAAAAGGCGTAAAGACTTGAAATTTGGTAGAAATATGCCTTTCGCCGAGTAGAGGTCAGCTAAGAACGGATTTTTGGAAATTCCACCCCTAAAGGGGCGAAACAAGGGATTAAACTTAGTATGTAAATCCGTCATTTTCAAAGTTAGAGGAATGATATTTTATACACAATTTACAGGTTAGAAATAAATAAGTACACAAATTAGAGTTTTCCGAAATTCACCACCTAAGAGGGTGAAATAGGGGTTGAAAGTTTATATGGGGAGGTCGTCATTTTTGATGTAAGAAGTATGAAATTTTATATAAAAGCTTTTGGTTAGAAATAAATAAATATGTAATACATTATTTTTGTAAATTTACCCTCCAACAGGGTGAAATAGGGGTTGAAAGTTTGTATAGGGGGTTCGTCATTTTTGATGTAAGAAGCATGAAATTTTATATACAAGCCTCTGGTGAGATATAGATGAATAAGTATTTCAGGGTTTTTGTAAATCTACTCCCTAAGAGGATGAAATAGGGGTTGAAAGTTTGTATAGCGGGTCCGTCGTTTTTGATGTAAGAAGCATGAGATTTTATATACAAGCTTCTGGTGAGAAATAGATAAATACGTATTTCAGGGTTTTCGAAAATCTACTCCCTAAGAGGATAAAATAGGGGTTGAAAGTTTGTATAGTGGGTCCGTCATTTTTGATGTTAGAAGCATGAAATTTATTATACAAGCCTCTGATTAGAGATAGATAATCTGTATATATAAAATTATATATGAGATTTTCAGTAATAAAATTGACTCATCACCATATCTCTGAAACTATAAAGCGAAGACATTTCATTTTTATTTTTTCCGCTGTGGAAATGCATTGCATAACCACAGCGTATACTTCACCGCCTTTAGGGGGTGCCAAGGGGTCGCGTGAGCATTCTACCCTGACACCCCGACGGATAGCCCGAAGGCCACAACCTCCTTGGCGACGGATTAAGGTGTTAGACTCCGCCGCCAAAACACCCTGACGGCCGCAGAGGACAGGGAGGACGGCAACCTGACAACACCGCATCTCTTCTTCCTCTACGGCCCCACCGCAACGCACAAATGGTGCGCCCCCATTTGGTCGCGGGAGATAGGGCGCGCGGCAACGCAACACCGACACACCTCTCCTTCCGACTGCAAGGGACAGACAGAACTGTCCCCCGCACCCGCCCCCTGGGCGCATCCAACGCAATCCTCCTCCTGAGGCCCACGAGGAGCACCCCACACCCGGGATTCCGCTTCGCTTCCCCATGGCCAAGCTTACCACGGGTACTGAGCCCCCCCACCACGACAGGGTAGAGATCCCACGCGGGGGAAAGCGTAGAGACATGAATTTTGGTAGGAATATTCCTTTCGCCGAGTAGAGGTCAGCTAAGAAAGCTGATTTTGTTCAACTCTCATCCAAAAGATTTTTCACATGATATATCTTATCATTCACTTTATATGTAGGAGACTGGAGAGCCCATACCAAACATCATTAACAGTTGCCATAGTAACCGATTTCATGATGTTTTTATTGATAAACTAGCTGTTGCCCGCGGCTTCGTTCTTTAACTATACTACTACATATTTTAAAGAGACATTTTTTTTTTTTTTGTTTGTTTGTAATTTTTTTTATGGTATAGTTAGGCGGACGAGCAAATGGGCCACCTGATGGTAAATGGTGACCAATGCCCATATACATTGGCGTGCTAAGAAATGTTAACTAACGCTTATACCACCAATGCGCCATCAAACGAATTTCGTTTAAAGTGTTTCAATTTTGTAATCTATCATTTTTAATGATATCGTGTTTTTGTCTTACTTTTGTTCGCTCCCGATATCTATGGTGCGCTTTATATATATTTGTATGGTTTATATATTTTGTAAAACTCAAACGTTTTATAAAATAGAGAAATGTCGCTTTTTTGGCGGGCGTTAATAACAGACTGCACCACAGTTTTATACTATAGCAGTTATTATCGTTCACGTTTTTTTTAAGGATCCGATAATTAAAATGCTTTCGAAATAAAATTATTATTTTTCAATTAAAAAAGAGGTCAACTGCGCAGGACATTATAATGCACAAGTGTGTGCGCAAACACAGGTGCAATCTTTCCCTAACTCCCATAATCCGATGGGACGGCAAACCGGCACGATTGGAAATATTTCAGACGCAACACCGACGCATGGGGGGTGTAAAATATAATCAATAAAAAATTACATATTAAGACACATTTTGGTAGATAAAATAGACTAAGCTTAGTACCTGCTGTTCGCTCCCGATATCTATGGTGCGCTTTTTGCTCACTTTATGCATGATTTTATGTACCAGTCCGTCTAAGCGAAAGCTCAAATTCGAAGCATTTAAAAAGGAATTTACATGACTGTTTATAATCAAACTGAAACTATTAAATTGCATAGGGATTCATGTCATGATAAGAATATCATCATCGTTCGTTTCTATTCTGTTTTTACTAATTTGAACAAAAAGCAATAATTGTGACCTAATTATAATAGCCTTAGATATATAAATATATAGACTCCCGATCTATTTTTTTGTTAAAGATAAGTAATATAAACATGTAGTACATTATTTTTAGTATCTCAAATATTTGTCGTTTTTTCTATTTTTTTATAATCCTCATTTAGATAAATATGTTATTATTTTTTATTATAATTATTAATACCTTGGCCACTTAATATAGATTAAAATTGTCTATTACACTTATTTGAATGAATACTTTAGAAGATATGTTTATTAAACCAGCATCGATGGTAACATTGACAGGAATGTGAGGAACCGGATAAATGCAGGGTGGATGAAATGGCGACAGGTGGACGATTTGTGAATGTCCTTGAAGAACAAAGGGAAGATTTAATAGACCGTTATAATACCTGTCATGATGTATGGTTCTGAATGTTGGGCAGCCAAAGAAGATGATGTAAAAAGAATGCATCTCAGAGTTGCGAATATTAAGAGGGATGTGCATTGTAACTAGAATAGACAATATAACAAACGAGTATATCAAAGGAAGTCTGGAAGTAACACCGACAGCTGAAAATTTAAAGAGTAACAGATTAGCGTGGTATGGGCGTGAGAAAGGATGAAAAACATGTTACTAGAAGGATGATCAGTATGAAAGTTGATGGATATAAGGGAAGCCGAAGAATGTGTGGATGGATTGTGTAAAAAAGGTGTAAGTACGAATGACAGAAAGAAGTGAAAGAAAAATTAATACTGTACCGACCCTACGTAGTGGGATAAGGGCAGGAAAAAGAAGACTTTAGAAGATATCATCGATTCCTTAACATTTTCTTTAGTAGTTCTTTATTACAATGCCCTATACTGACCATACACGGTAATGTACGGGCGAATAGATCGATAAGTGAACATTTAAACGTTATTGATTTAAAAAATGCACGGAATAAAATCCTTATTTTACCCGTACGAAGTCGGGACGGGCAGCTAGTTGTTTATATATTTTGTTACAATATTTTTATACATGTAATTTGACAAAGGTTTTTCTTAATATATAACGTTGGCTTCCTATTAAATAAATAAAAAAAATAATAATAATAATAAAAAACAATACGATTAATATATATTAAAACATATTTTATTCAAGTAACTAACATATATATATATATATATATATATATATATATATATATATATATATATATATGTTAGTTACTTGAATATATATATATATATATATATATATATGTGACATCGTCGCCGACGTACATTGAGATGGACTTCTTCAGTATAGGTATAGATATTTAGCAAATATACGGCAACCGACCTCGAGAATGTTTGTTAAAATTCTCGCGCACTCAAAGATAAGAAAATTTAGGATGAATATTTGTGTCTTCACCTGAATTTTGTACAACGTTATCTATTTTAAGGATTATTTTGTATCTTTGTGTATTTTACCCGTCTTTAAAAAAAAAGGTGTCTTCTGTATTATATTTGTGTATCTTTTGTAACTTTTATTCAATTTGTGATATACTTTTACTTTTATCAGAAACTAAATGGGCGACTTTAATAATGAATAAGTTTGAACGTTATTTAACAGTTCTCGTATTAACAATATAAACAGTATTTAGATATTATTATAAAGACATCACGAGTATTTATATAATCATTATTATTAATTTAAAAATATATATATTATACTCCATGCGCTAGATTTGTTGTAAATTAATAATGTTACAAAACGTACAAATTTATTTTCTTGTAAGCACGGTTCAAATATAATCTTAATGGTTCAGTGGTATGTGATTTTTAACCGAAATCAGGTCAAACCCGGGCAAGCACTGTTGAATTTTCATGTGCTTACTTTAAAGGGAGTGGGCCTTGGCTCAGGAGTGGGACATGAAAAGGCTGCTTTTACTCGTTAATAAAAGAAAACGAAACTATTATATTTTTGAGTATTCGTGAAAATAGAATCGTTATCAATTTAAATACAAAATTACAAAATGTAATTAATAGGATAAAGGATACAGTTATTAAATTAAAACTAAAAAACAATTATAAGGATAAAATTCGCAAGGAAAAAATTAACTGAACTAATGCTGAAGCAATCCTTTTAATTAATGTCTTATATTTTTCTCTTTCTTCAAAGTCAACAGCATAGTTTATCTGTTGTTGTCCCTCCAGTGTTAATAACCATAGCTCAAGGGCTTAATTTAACATCCCTAGGCTGCTCGTAAACGATGGTAAGTTGGTAGGGATCTACATCTATCTGTCCCCATGTTTCGAAGTTACTTATCATATTTTGTCAAACATTGTCAATATAGCTCCAGTCGTGATGGCTATGCCATGTCTAACACGCAAAGTAACAAATAAAATCATTCGACAAAACTATAATATTCTTTTAAAATAAGCACTTGGTGCTAGAGGTCATTAGATATTCTACCGCAAAACAGCAGTACTTGGTACTGTTGTTTTCCGGTTTGAAGGGTGAGTGAGCCAGTGTAATTCCAGGCACAAGGGACATAACATCTTAGTTCCCAAGGTTGTTGGCGCATTGGTGATGTAGGTGATGGTTAACATTTCTTACAATGCCAATGTATATGGGCGTTGGTGACCATTTACCATCAGGTGGCCCATACGCTCGTCCGCCTACCTATGCAATAAAAATAAAATAAAACAAATAGTAGGTAAACTGCGAAAAAAACCTTATTTTTTCGGTTTTTCTTAAGTGTAAACAATTTTATAATTTTTTTTTAAAGTTACATACTTCAAAAATCGAATACATATATATTTTCAGCTATGTATGGGTAAAGTTGTTAGCGACATATAGTTTGATTTACATATTAGCTAACGTGATGTAAGTGGTATAAATTCTTAGAGTTCACAGTTGTGATGGTGCTCAGTGAAAATTATAGATACCACGCAGTCCGACGCGCGCTACCAACTCTTGCGCATCTTTGGAGTTATATTCGAGTGAAGTGTTTTTTTTTTTTATTTAAGACTTTTTTTTTAACTGTCGCCTTTAGTGACGTTTTGGTGTTATTGTGGTTAGTATTGTTGTATTATCTGTGTTTATGTTTTTAGTAATGGAAAAATTGTTTTTCATGTATTTTTTTATCTAATATAATATGTATATAATTTATTTTATATATTTACATGATATCAGTAAAGCACCTTAATATTTATATAATTGAAATCATTACATATAAGGGTATTATATATAAGAGTTAGAATTTCGGAAAAATATGGATTCAATAAAATATAAAATTGCTAATTCTATTTTAGTGCTGTTTGCGGTTGAAACAGTTAGGAATTTGATAAAATAAGGTAAAAATATTGATTAAAAATATAATACTAACACAAAAATAAACTAGAAAATCGCAAATGGACGCGGAAATGCTGTTATCATTAAAAACCTCTACATTATGTCCTCGATAGAAATGATAATTATTTAAATATTAATTACAAAACAATATGAATTACTATTATAACTTTTTAACTATTTTATTTTAGAATTCTTAGCAAATAACAATAATTTTTTTGCTATTGTTTTATAAACAAAACAATAATACATCATTATTTTATTACATAATAAATATATGATATTTAATTACTAATTAGTTAGAAACAAATCACAACAATGTTTTTAGAAGATCAAACAATAACTTAGATTTAAGTTGTACCTTGTGTAACTGGCTCAGACAGACTTGAGACCGGATATAATATCCAACAGTGCCTACCCAGACTGGATTACCCAAAGACTTACCACTAATACTATTATTTATATGTTTTTACTATAGTTAATATAGATTGTGTATGTATGTATGTATATGTTTATTTATTCTATAGTTTTATAATATATAAGTACGTGTATTTTTGTGTAGTATATATTATTTATTAATTACCGCCTTCGTGGTTTTCTGGTTGACCCAAAGGTTGACTGGTAGAGAATGCCTACAGGCAAGTCCGCCTTTTGTCCCATGTTGTCAGTGGTGATAATAAAGTTTTAAATAAATAAGTGGATTAATCAAGAATTAACATAAAATCCGAGCTAGCATGACTGACTTCTATGTGCTTATGTTCAACTATTAAAGAAAGCATCTTGAGAAAATTTGCCTGTTTTGGATGAAGATCTAACCTACACTGTGGGGCTAATTCTACTAACAAATTGTATCATTATCGAAGTGCGATCGTTTCCGTTTATCAATTTTCCTATTATTTAATTAAAGTATCGACTAAATAGTTAACAATTAAGTTTCCATTCAACGGGATATGTTAACATCATATCAGTCTGGTTCCAAACCAAATGAATAGTCAAAGTTGGATTGGATCGTGAACGTAGAATTGACCCCTAGTTCGTGGGTCCGACTCGCACTTGACCGGTAAAGGTAAGTTGTCCTTAACCATAAGTAATGTGATGACAGTAATGTTAATAAGCGATAACTTAATCATCAATCGACTTAAATGACCTTATTATGATTAACAGGTTATATATTTTGTTTATATATTATTATAAGTATATAATTATTAATTATATTGATAATGTAAATACGCAAATTCTATAGTGTAGTGATGTTATTTGAAAAGATAAAAATCTAGTTTTCTCTTTCTTACGTATTAGTTTAAAAAGGACAGCGAAAAAACTAAATCTATATTAATTTTACAAGAACATGAAATGTATGTACGCTTGAGTAGCTTATGTAATAACAATATATACTAAATCCTTCTGCTGATATAAGTTATATGTAAATAGGATATGTAGTCTTCAATTAGTCATTACAAAAACACGTCTCGTGATTCGTTAGTATTGATTTGTTTACAAACTGTTTTGTTTTATTAACAAGATTTCGTATAAAGTTATAATCGAATTAAGATGTTGATTTTCTGAGCTATACTTGGAACGCGATAGTCGAACAATTGCAAAAAAAGTAAAAACTTTTTTATTTATAATCAAATTGCATGTGTCACGTGGAAAACATTTTAAAGTAGCTAATATTTTTTGAGGAGCATATTCCGCCACGCTTTAATACGGATTGGTGGAAACAAATTCGACAGATTACCATCTGACACATATACTACACTAATGTCTTACCACTTACGGATTAAAAGGAACGGATAACGGAGAAGGTTAGATATATGAAGAAGACAGAATTCATTCAGGTTTCTCTACCACGCGACGTTATCGTGAACAGTACTTGGTATTATTTGAAGGGTGAGTGAGCCAGTGTAATTACAGGCACAAGGGACATAACAACTTAGTTCTCAAGGTTGGTGGCGCATTGGCGATGTAAGCGATGGTTAACATTTCTTACAATACCAATGTCAATGGGCGTTGGTGACCACTTACCATCAGTTGTCCCATATGTCCATCTATCTATTCAATAAAAAAAAATACGAACGCAAGACGAATCACAAAGTAAATATATTAATAACATGAAAAATCCATAGCCATTTCAACTAATAATATATTAAAATATTTACACTTGAACAACGGAGCGCATTATTTATCGCCATGTTGAAATGAATTCATGAAGATGTACATGCACGTGAATAACAGTGTTATGTACGACACGAGGTCTCTATTAACATGTGAATACCGCGGTTTTAAGATCGTGATCTGTGTATGATTATATTAATGTAATAACTTCTCATCCGGCTTCGCACTTATTCTTAATTTTATTAAATAGCATTTATTTAACAATCTAAAATACATTTCTTTTTTAAATACAAACTTTTTTTTCCTATTTGACACCAGTTTCGCCAAGTTTAGGGGAGGCCTATGCTTGGAAGCATAGGCCGTCTTCCTTCTCCATGCTACCTGCGATATTTTTTATGTCATCTTCCCATCTCAACTAACATTACAAAAACTATCACAGAACCCAAGTTTTATTACAATTAGATGAATGTCTAAGGAACGCATTGAGGACTTAACTTCGTTTTGTAAGTTTGTGGTATTATTTGTTTGCAGATATTAGTATGTAGAATAATAATAATATCCTGGGACATTATTCACACACGGCCATCTGATCCCAAACTAAGCAGAGGTCGTACTATGGACACCAGACACCAGACAACTGATATACTACTTTTCTTTTGTAAATACACACTTATATAGATAATTACACCCAGACTCAGGACAAACAGACATGTTCATGCATACAAATGTCTGTCCTGGGTGGGAATCGAACCCACGACCTGCGTCAAAAGCAAGTATCATACCCACCACACCAACGGGCTCGGTCTTTAAATATTTTGGTTAACGCTGTACGCGCAAGTATAAGTTCCAATTGACATGAGTTTTTCCTACATCTTGAACAATTGTCGTCATAATTAAATTTACACAAAACCTTAATGAATAATATACCTACCTTATGAATCCAATCTTTGGTGAAAACCATATGAAATTCCGGGTTTTAAGTGTTTAGACATACAGACAAACGCTTTCGAGCACTTTCATAGTACGTATTTATTTCGAGACTTCTTTATCAAAATATATGTATATATTTTTTATATCATGAAAATATAATACATATTAACATTAACCTGTTTAGTCAGGTTGATTTTTGATCCTCGTATTAAAAGTATCAACGTTACAGACTCTAGAAAAACCCACAATGTGAAACATCTTTTGGCGCGTATTGGGGCAAGATCGACTAGTATGCCGTGACGTCAAACGGCATAACGCTCTTATGCCGTCATGCCACCCTCCTCGCCCGCTCTCTTCTCCTTAGCAGTGCGTTATAACTTGCTTCATATGATTAACATTATAATATTAAGAAAAAAAGTAATTATTTTATTATTCTTTCTTACATGACACAGATCTGGTAGTCCCGTGACGGATTTTTTATGGCATCTTCCTTGTAAACTATTTTGCGAATGCTGAAATTTACTAAATGCTTATTGATTAATTGTAAGCTTTGATTTTTTGATTACAATGATTGAATTGATTACAATTATGGATTACAATATACTTATATTTTGACGTAACAATGTTATTTCGTGTAATACGTTTATTTGATTAACTAAATAAATAGCTTCAACGGAAGTAAATATAATAATACAAAAATACTAGCTTAGTAGTTATTGTTCAAGTGTACCCCAAACTAAAGACACAACATCCATCAGAATGTCCAATTAATAATAATAATGACGATAATGATGAATTTTATTATTCGTTTAATTGCTTTGAAAGCACAACATTAATATATTATTCTTTCAGAATGCATTTAAATTGTCAAAACCAATGTTTACTGTTGATTTTCCTCAGATTTATTTTAATACTATTTTTTTTTTAATAATATACTTTAATTCCGTGGTGGTCTCCGTGGTTCTATTACATTTCTCAAACTGACGACCATAATAATGTGGTGTTTAGTGGTTCAGATGTCAGGTATTCCCTTCCTTAGACTTCAATATTCCATCATAGCAAACATAGCATAGTGGCGCGATATATGAGATCAGTAACATAATTGAGTATATAATCGTATATTACTAAGAACAAACGAACTTTTATCTTAAGATTGACGTAGCAGACAGACTAGACAACATATCGCTTGATGGTAAGTGGTCACCTTCACCGTAAACAGTAATAATTATCCATGATCATTTCTTACAACCATGACAATTGATATATTTCCCAGTAAGCTTGTACACTGGCCCACTCACCATTGAAACTAGGATACAGAAAAACAAATTACATCTGGTGGGAGATATATTAACGATAGCGTGCTCAGCGATGGTAGAAAACATCGTAATTAAACCTACATGAGTCGATACAAAATACTAACACAAGTGTATCAGCATTGTGGCAGCGTGGTGGTATAACCTCCAAAACCTACTCATCAAAAGGAGAAGCCCTTTAGTCCAGCGGTGGGGTATTAACAGACTGTTCATATGTATTAATAAATTACTTGAAGCTATGTAGAAATATATTAAATAATAATAATAAATTGAAAACAATGTTTTGTGTTAGTTTGACTACCCATACTATTATGTGTAATAGCTACAGTTAACTCGGTACGGTAATGGTGTCGTTAGTTAAATCACTACATAATACTTCCATTAACTTTGAAATTGCGATAATATGACATACGTTATTCTAAGACAATATAATATACTAGAGAAACACTTTAAACGTATTTTTAACAGTCATATCAATATTCGCAAATATTTTTCCATGTCAGGCTAGTGAGATATAACGAGGATTTTAAACAAGTGCGAGTCGGACTCGTGCACAAAAGGGTTCCGTACCATTATAAAAAATCCCGCATCTATAAAAAAGGAAAAAAAAACAAACGCAGCTGGCACGTTGTATGTGAGTCACACTTAAATATTTATTTCATTCTATTTTTAGTATTTGTTGCTATAGCGGCAGCTAAAATACATCTGTGAAAATTTCAACTGTCTAACTATCACGGTACATGAGATACAGCCTGGTGATAGACGGACAGACGGACGAATAGCGAGGTCTTAGTAATAGCCCCGTTTTATCCTTTGGGTACGAAACCCTAATAAATACTAGTATTTTCACATGCGGTATGGGGTTGCAAGACCACCTTTTTTTTTCGTGGGGAAATCCATCATGGATGCCCTCCGTATCTGATGACTTGATGGAGGGTTATGTCGGACTCTTACCGACTAAAACCACCACGGTACCCTTCCCGACTAAAGGGGAGCGCCACGGGATCGCTTGCGCATGCTACCGTGACGCTCAGACCACTTGGGTAGGGCTAGCTACCACTCACTCCTCAGATATTCTACCGCTAAACAGCAATATTTACTATTGCTATGTTCCGGATTGGAGGGTGAGTGTGGTAGTGTACTACAGGCACAAGGGAGAACGTCTCTGTTTCCAAGGTTGGTGGCACATTAGCGATGAAAGGAACGAGTTATATTTCTTACATCGCCAATTTTATGGTAGTTCGTGACTATTTACCATAAGCTGGTCGCTTACCTATTAAATAAAAAAAAATAATTACGACACGCACCAACAAGTCCTCGTCATTATAAAAACAATAAGCATAATTTTTTAATTTAATTTACTATATTCTATTCGATATTTTCATTCGACATGTGTAGGTCAGGTGTGACAAATTATCGGCGATCCGTTGATGACAACGTTACGCCATAGTGTCATAACAGCAAAAAGTATCCAATCAGCGAGGGTTCTTCCTGACTGACTGACTGACCTGGCCTCGGGGTTTCCCCCTCTACCCGGGCAGTTCCTTGCCGGCAGTCGCGACTGCCGGATCATTCCTTTTGATCTGAAAATGTCAGGGCCTGATTAGGCCGTTTTGGTCGTCTTATTCGGATGGTTGTATGCAATCATTCTCAACTAAATTAAATAGTCTCAATTGATGTCGGCGCCACATCTCGCTCAAATAAATTACAAATGCAAAATATATTTAATTAAATTAATACTTGCGTTAATTAATTCAATAATAAGAATTATTATCCTCATTGTCCCGTTTCGATAAGAATTGTTTTACATACTACTAACGAGTTGTAACTTCACAACGGAAAAAATTTAGTAGCAATTTGTATCCAGTGAGTGTCGATTATGTTACAATTAGTTTTATTTATAAGCCAAGTGATTGTTTAAAATGTTTTTATAGTGATAAATTACAATAAAAGTTATAAGATTTTGTGCAGTCGTATCGAGAGTTTTATAATGTTTTAACGTTAAATAATATAGGATATTGTGACATAATATATCTATTGTAGGATAGTGTGAGTTGCGTGTGCACGAATTATACCGATATTTTAATATTATACATAAAGTAAAAGTAAAGTAACAGCCTGTATGTCCCACTGCTGGGCTAAGACCTCTTCTCCTCTTGGTGAGTAGAAGGTTTGGAGCTTATTCCACCACACTGCTCCAATGTGGCTTGGTGAAATACACATGTGACAGAATTTCAATAAAATTTGACACATGCAGGTTTCCTCACGATGTTTTCCTTCACAAATTAAGCACATGGAATTCAGTGGTGCTTCCCCTGGGTTTGAATATTTATATATATACATGTGCATATATTAAATAACGTATATATTCAGTCAGCTAAGTTGCAAAAACACGGTATGATAGCATACCGCGTATGTTGCTAGGTAAAATTTTCCTTTTTATAATCTTCTTGGAGTTAAAAAATTACAGTAATGTAATTAGAATACTCTTTCTCTTTTTATGAAGAATGCTTATTTAAATACCCTCTTTATTTGTTGTAAGACTCTGTGTAAACCCGCCTGAGTAGATACCACACTCATCAGATTATTCTACATCCAAACAGTAATAAGTATTTTTGCGTTACGGCTTGACAGTGAGATGTGAGGTAGTGTAAATAAGGCACGAGAGATATAACACAACCCTCAAGGTTGGTGATGCATCGGTGATGTAAGTAAACTGTCATATTTGTTATAGCGCCAATATTATAATCATGCGATGGTGACCACTTCGTATTCGTATGACCATCAGGTAGACCAGGAAGCTTTACTAACGGTTGATAAACCCTTTGCCAGAGTTTTCTCAGAATAAATATATAATAATAAATAATTGATAAATGCAGGTTTTACCGCTAGGATTTCCTCCACCGTCGAATATGAGATGAATTATATACACAATACCTATCAAATAAGGGGGGCAAATAAGGTTCTGTGACAGCGATATTTACATCAGAATTAAATTAAGCTTTGTCAAAAGATATAACATCTTTGGAGTAAAAATATATAGTTATCCAATAAGAGAAATACATTTTTAGATTTATATTCTGATTATATATATTTATCTCTCAAGATTTTGTCTCTCAATGTAGAGTCGGCGTATACTCTTGTGACCCTTTACACTAGCCATCAGCACAGCTACAGTTTGTGTCGCGCCTCTCTCGTTTCGCCCACTGTTACTGTAAGCGGTGCTGATGTATTTACAAACGACAATTAAGATTATATAATGTATAGACAATATCATTATTATTTTGTTTACAATCAATAACACCCAGAAAAACTACTGTTTGTTCACTAATTCTTCTTCTAAGATATTTTATTTCCAAAACACTAGAACTAATTTTTATTTTGACCTCCGATAAGAACATAATTGTAACACTTCTTAATTAAATAGTAGATAAGTTCTAAAGTTAAATTTTCCTTCTACCGATAGTTTAAAAATACAAATACCTCTTTGTTATCAATAACTCGACAATTTGATTATACCTTCGTTAAATTGAATGACTAAGAACCGCATGATTTTCAATCTATCAATCGTTAGCGCGTCATTAACATAATTACCGTCGCGAAAAGATGTTAGACTTTTCATCAGTAATTATTTATATTTCAATGATACTAATAGTGTAGAAATAATTATTATATAATACACACATCTTTAACTGTACACTTACAAGTACATACCACGTGATTACCTATGTCCTAGACATTATTATTTATTGGTACGAAGTTTTGGAACAAAGTTCTTTTACGCGGCTTACAGTAGTGAAATGACAGTACCTGAAGGTCACGTCATATAACGAAATAGCGTTCATATTGTGCCTACCAAATGCTAAAAAATGCAATGCTTTGGAAGTTCGAATTTAGGAGATCGATATAAACGATGTAAAGGAGAAAGGTGATTTTTGGTGTGACAAAAGTACAATAATATAATCAATTAAAATTAAAAGTCGAAAAAATATCGCACACAACTTCTTTCCTAACGGAGCTCTCCGACCGCAATTTTTTTTATTTATTCTGTTTTTTTTTTATTGTAAACTGAAATTCAATTAATACGTGTTTACATAGTAAGTAATTAATTATAATCAAACCGTCGTTGAAACTTAACCTTACATCATAAATGAGAACGTGAGTTTGTGATCATGTTTTTTTGCGTAGACGCTCTCAGGGGTAGCGAAGCTCGCGAGCGAAACCGCGGACAGAAATTAGCTACTAACAAATAGGTATAATAATTGTCTGTTGATTTTTTGATGTTTATAAAAAGTTAACAATTTCTTTTTATTCTTTTGACGGCAAACGGTCACCTTTCAAACTTTAACCTTGTAATTAATTTGGAATTTCATTGGCAATACGCCGATTGTATGATCTAAGTTACGTTTGCGTTTGTCTCTCTCATCCTTCATAAATTAGAGCAGTAAATAAACTATTAATAACGTTATGGTCTCTCATAGGAGGTTATTTTATTAGTAAATATATAAATAAGGTTCAGCGATTGAATCAAATGCTTAAAACGTTATATAAAGTGTATATTATGTAATTTCATATTTGAGATTATCATTTAATTATAATAAAGTTATAACTTAATAAAAACTTTAATGAATATAATATAATGAATAATCATTAAATTTAAGTATTGTTATTAATAATATATAATGTTTATATAATATTGATCCACAATTTCTTATACACTATAATACATATAAATTATAATAAATTACAGAAGTATTTTTATAATCATTAAATGATAATAAAAAATACGCTTAGTAATAATTGATTAAGCACGTGTATCGTAACGAAAGGTCACGGGTTCAAAACCGGTCAAGTTTTGACTTCAAGTGCTTAAATTGTTTATACAATTCATCTTATACTCGTCAAGTTGATACAAAGAATAACATTCATTACGTCATCAATGCGCCATCAACCTTAGGAACTAAGATGCAATGTACCTTGTGACTGTAGTTACGGACGTGTAGTAGTGTACGGACAGCCTACAAACTGGAATAAAACAATACTAAATATCACTGTTTTCGGTAGTATAAGAGGCCGAGATTGCCCAGTGGCTAGAACGCGTGTATCTTAACCGATGATCGTGCGTTCAAACCCGGGCTGGCACCACTGAATTTTCATGTGCTTTATAATTCATTTCGTGCTTTACGGTGAAGGAAAACATCGTGAGGAAACCTGTATGTGTCAAATTTCACTGAAATTCTACCACATGTGTATTCCACCAACTCGCATTGGAGCAGCGTGGTGGAATAAGCTTCAAATCTTCTCAAAAAAGAAGAAGAGGCCTTAGCTCAGCAGTGGGACATTCACAGGCTGTTACTTTACTTTACTACCACTTACTCGGTAGTAGACCTATCTAGATGGGAGTGTGCAAATCCCACCAAAAAAGTACAGTCAGCATGATATACAATAAAACACGAAAAACATTATTACCAGGAAATTAAAGTTCAATATAGCGTTGTAATTAAAACTCTACAATAAAATTCACAAAACAGGAACGAGTGCAACGCGTATAACGTCTTATTAGTTTTTCCTTAACGCATTAAATAATATTTAATATACGAATAATAATAATTATGTCATATGTAATATTAATAAGAAAAAAATACAGATTCGAACAAAACTGTTAATTACAATTTAATAGATAGTTTTACAAGGGAATTATTTATATGAAAAAATGACGAACGTGGAATGTTCGTCTGACGACAAAGGGTGTTGCTTATGGTGTGTTTTCAACTTGGACTACATTACATATGGAGTGTTAACGATAGCGTTATTAGTATTGTTTGTGTATTTCATGGTGGTTACTTAGAATGCTTCAGAATTCAGGTAAATATTGTTGTTTTTTTTATTTCAATCAAGTTGTGTTTATGATCTATCTTAGAAAGCAGAGCTTGAATGAAAGCGCTAATATTAGAGATAAGATTGTTTTTTTGTATGTTTGTTTGTTTTGAATTAACTCAACAACTACTAAATCGATTTTACAAATTATTTCACCTGCAGAAATATTCATTGTCAGCGAGTAACATAGGCATTTTATTTTCGAAGAAAAATAAAGATTCCTATGATTTTGCAATATGTAACCCAATGATAGAAAGATTGGCAATTGTTTAACCCGCACAAAGTCGAGGCGGGCTGCTATGAAGTCCGATGAATATTTTTATTAGTTTGATAGTATTTGATATTAGTTTAATAGTCTGTCTCGCTAGAGGTTGGTAGCTGTTGTACTTACAGTTGAAATGGTGACCATTCAAAAGCTATTGTCAAGCTTACTTGAATTAATACATTTGTTTTGATTGAGAAAAGGGACATCATCATATATAAACTTTTTGACTAATTATTATATATCAATACAAAAAAAAACACTTGCTTTGAGCCACTTTTTGAACCACTAGATCTAGATCCATTATGAACTTTTTCCAATCAACTATATATGTTTTTAGAACATAATAATCGTGTCGAGCTGAAAAAAAAACTGATATTATTATATAAAAAAAAGCCGCGACCAATAGAATATAGGAAAATATTTGTTTGACCACAAATCAACATAAAATAATAACATAATATCCTGCTGGTCATCATGAAGATGAATGGATGTGCAAACACAAGGACTTTTTCTATTCCTTCGTTCTCATAACTCGGTGGGCCTTTTTAGATGATGCCCTGGAATGCAACTTCTGCCAAACTCAGACTCGTTACAGTGAAGGCTTAAACTTAGGATCATAGACCTACGTAGGCACTACTTAGCTACATTATACTTTACTAATACAGCCGGCGTTACTAATAGAAAAACAATAGTTTTAATTAGCCCAATTCAAGGTGTAAGGATCAATAATAATACTACAATACTAGCAATTATTAAACATAAATTAATTGAATCGGATTGCATAAATAAATATTTAACGTAACATTAATGATGACGATAAATTATAGCATAATTTAATCGAATACTATATCGACACTCGGTGGTAGAGCTTTGTGCAAGCTCGTCTGGGTAGGTACCACCCACTCATCAGATATTCTGCCGCAAAACAGCAGTACTTTGTTGTGTTCCGGTTTGAAGGGTGAGTGAGCCAGCGTAATTACAGGCACACCGCACAAGGGACATAACATCTTAGTTCCCAAGGTTGGTGGCGCATTGGTGATGTAAGCTATGTCTTACATCACCAATCTTTTGTTAACATCTTTTACAATGCAATAGTCTATGGGCGTTGGTGACCACTTACCATCAGGTGGCCCATATGCTCGTCCGACTACCTATACAATAAAAAAAATCGATAAAACTTTTAAATTCTTATCACCATTATGTCTCCAAGGTCCTGAATATATGTATATAAATGACGTATGCACATTGTGTATATAAAACGGTAAGTGTGAACAAGTTAATCGCGAGATAATCATAGCAAACATATCTGAAGTGTAGTGTGTACACAGCATTAAGCGAGGCACCATGTAACGGAAATTTGTGGAAATAAATACCGTCTCTGTTATAGAATTATATGCGAATAAAGTTAAGATTATATGTTTATGTTTTATCTGTTGTTTTGTGAATCTGTGGAATTCAGTGTTACACATACATAAAAATGTATTTAATTTGTATATTTTCCGTGAAATTATTTAATTTATTACGTAATAATATTAAATTTGATAGGGTTTATTGCAAATAAACATTAGTTTTTAATATAAAAAATAACTATAAAATCTTTATTTATTATTATTAGTAATTTTATTGATAAATTTTATGCTTTAGAAAAATCCTTATAGTAAACACTACGTTTTATATTTTTACGCCCGAATACTGAAACGTCATTCAAATATTAACTGCAACTTAATTTTTTGAGACGCCGTTAATTTAAAATTTCGCATACTAAATTTTAAATTTTGAATGAAGTTTCAGTATTCGGCCGCTAGTAACCAGCTTTAGTTAAGTGTTCAGTGTGCTGGACTGACATGAGTCGTCTAACTTAATTAACACATCGCGGATTTGTCTGGACACTTAGTGACGGAATCACTTATGCTCAATCATGCGTGTACATCTATATATAAGAATCTGTGTTGGTATATATGTATGTTTAAGATTAATAAACACCTTGACCGATTACCAAGAAGAAGGTCTTTTATATGATTATTATCTATTTTGTTACTCGCCAATACAAAACAGCCATTTTTAAATACAGAAATGAAAAATAATTTAATATTTCTTCACGTCAGGACTATGTTGTCCTGATACTGATACGATACTGTGTTTGTAACAAATTGTTTGTTACAATCTGTATATATAATTTAAAAATAAGTCTATGCTTGCAATTTATCTATGCACGAATCTGATGATAAATAACTAAACAAGGATAAATTTTCAATCAATCGGCTTTGTAGAGCTGGTTTAAAAGCCAATGGCATGTATTGACTCCAAATACAAACATATGAAGATAAATAAAAGCTTCCTTTGATTGCATTTCTTGGTTTATCATATGCGTTTGTCTTTCAACAAATTGAGAGCTTTCTTATAACGCCATTAATATTCAATAGCAAGCGCGCGTATCGGTTAATTTTGTAATTACATATCACATCGTATGCCGACTTATAACGTTAGCTAGCATGTAAATTGAACATTTTGGCCATGAATATATTTCTGATAAGTCAGGATATTCTTAATTGACGAAAGATATATATATATTGTATTCCACACACGATATTAAGAGACATAAAACTATTTTGAAAACTTTAATTCCACTAGATTAGATACTTTTATCTAGAGGCCTACTTGGTTGAACAATTAAGGTCACATTAAAAATTCTCATTAACATGTACATCTATTTTTTCTAGGCTGTTACTATGAAATAAACCCGCGAGACTATGGAAACCCGAAACCAAAACAACGCTCCTCACGAAGATGTCGCGAAAGGGCTTAACTCACCCGAAATACGATCGAACAAAAACATACCTTACGTTGATGAGTTCGTTGAACTAGAGCACGTTAAAGCTAATGAACCAATGCGACCAAAACGTCTTAGAGATGTAGAAAGAGGTGATGTAGAGGCATTTGATGTAAAAGAAGATAGGAAAATTCATGCGTCGGATTTAGGTGCAGTTCATTCTCCAAATAGTGATACAATAGTCGTAGACACGCCCGAGGGAAAACTTTATATAACACTTGATCCAGAGTCTTCTAAATCATCAAAACCTACGAGTCCAAGTACCCAATCTACTGATATATCTGAGACAACGCCAACTTCTCCCAAAGCATTTGGAGCACTGGAGTCAGATGATTTGATAACGGTGGAAAGAGAAATGGAACAAAGAAGGACGAGTCTAAGAAGGAATTCAATATCAATGCCAACACTGCCAAATATGGAACTGTTGAAACAGGAATACATGAGGAACACACAAGATCAGGTAAGGTTTTAATTTCGTATTATTTTTAGCACAATAATATTATATCGTTAAGTCGGGAGACTTATAATGGTGATTTGTTTTACAACGATTTATTACTTCGAAACTTTCACCATATTAAATTATCATAAAGATATTAAATACTAATAAAAAGATTATTTATACAAGATAACTGAAGCAATAAATGAAATAATTAAAGGGTCATTAACCTAGTTACTGTAATCTTATTAACTTTTATTGCATAGAACGATAGAAGTATATTCGTTGCATATTAGTGTATAATCAAAAATATAGCTAATTATCCAAGATCTGTAAAGATAAACCCACGAAGACCTTGAATGTAGAAATTAGTATACCATTGTATGTTTTGTGATGATACATCACACAAACGATATAATAAATATTTATTTGACAATCGTATTCTTATCTTACGTCAGTTTTTATCAACGCGAAATGATAGCGGCAAATTTGATAAATACAAGAAAGAAATTTGCTTCAGTTTAAAATTGTTTTCCCTGCGATACAATTGTTGAAATTGCATTTAATAAAATACGATAAAAAATTTGACGTTGGATATAATCGGTCTCACTCGGTCTCAATCTTTACTAAAAAGGTTCTATATCCTCGCTTATCGAGATTAGCGTTGCTTCCTACTTTGACGTTATCGCCAAATTATATCCTTGGCAAGTGATAAGCTTTATCTTGTGACTTAAATATCTAATATTTACGTGAAAGAAAACATTTGCACGATTATCGTATAGTCGAAGTGAATGAGACAAAGGAAAGTTAACAATGAGGACAAGGAAGAGGCCAGACTTGCGCCTGAACATACCATCGTATCCACATGACTACGTAGAAATGCCACCAGACACCAGACGACTGATTCACGAAGCGAACCGAACACCAAACGATATACAATACATCGATGCAGATGAACCAAATAAATCTGAAATTAATTTCCAAGTTGGTAGCCCTCAATTTGAAAACAAGTTAGAATTTCGCTCATCGACACCAGAAATCAAAATTTTTGGACCGGATTACGATGCGAGTGTTAACAGCAAAGTTGAACATGCACCATCGCCATCAGTGGATGGGGATAGTCCTGTAGTCTATAGAGACTTCAAACGGTCATCCCTTTCTGTTCCAGATAGATTGAGGCACTACGAAAGACAGGAATCGAAAAATTCAAGTAATGTGAGTAACTATAATATAGAACATGTCATACTTAACGATACTCTAGCAATCATTATAATTTCACACAAGTATCGATCGATAGTTTAAAATAAACAGATAAGAATATACATAAGTAGATGATGTCTTGTGACATCATTAATTCCTTCTAGTGTGTATATCTTTTGACATATCTCAAATATCTTATCGTAAAGTAAAATTAGTTACTTTTAGTAGCAAATGTTTAATGATAAGTAATCTACTACAAACAGATTTATAGAAAACATTTTTGGAATTTACGCAAAGCACAAATTAAATCTTTTATGAACATTATTATTGCCGTTTAATTTGACTAATTATTTATTGTTTTCAATAATTTAGTGCCTTATCTTGTTATTATATAAGTAACTAATTGGATGTGCAAAGTTTATGAACAATTATTTAGACGTTGATATATCATTTTTTCTCTTCAATAATATATTCATAAGCGACCGAGAAACGTCTGCGACTCGTTTTGAGACACATCTTAACAAAATTGACCGACATCCTGTCGAGGGATGTACATTTTTATAACGATATTTTTTAGAAACGATCTTTTATTATTTTCTCTATGAAAACTGATTTAACTCACTAAGCTCACTAGTTTTAAAACCATCTTCAAATATATTATATATTATGTATTTAAGTAACAAAATAAATAATTAGATATATATAAACAAAAATCGATTTCATTTACTTCATAATTGATTCTGAAGTTGAGTTTAATTATGAAGTAAGATTTTTATTGTATTAATTTAAAGAAGAAATGTTAAATAAATTAAATATTCAATTAGCGATAAAATGTAATAATTCTTACAATAATGTTTATTCTTTTGCATTAATGTTTAATATCTTATCATGCTCTCTATTATCAAGAAATGTTCGACCTCAATTACTGTCTCGTCCATAAGTGTACAGATTAATAATTTAACGATTACTCTACCAATAAATCTTCCCATCACTAAAATTTAAAGGTCGCTCCTAAACGTCTCTGTTGTCTATTTGTCTACATCCAGCGCCCGTGATCTTACAAATCATATGTTATCTTAAATTCGTTTGGAAATGTGACCATTCAAGACTTATTAATATTATTCTAATTTTAAATTTCAATTCAAATTAAGAACTTGAATCACGGGTCATTGTTAATAATTATAAAACTATAGCCGGCAAATTAAAAATTAAATTTTCATGTACAAACAATTAATTTTAGTTTGCTTGACTTTTTCCTATTTCTCAATCAATTAAGGAAAAATTATGAAAACTGCATATTCAACATCTCAAATGAACAATGAATCTCGGTTTAATGCATTCGCTCAAACTTTTAAATATCGATCGCCTTTGTGGATTGAATCTGATACGGACGTCAGTAAGAGTGACAGTGGGGGTAGTGGGATTGGTGGTGGTTTGGGTAACAGTGACGAAAGCTTGGAGTGCAGTTCCAATAGTTCCGACAGTATCAACAACTTCTTGGACAAAAAGGTATATTGCGTTTAGTATTTTTTTCGTAATAATTTAATTTTAGATTATATTATTATTATTAAAGGTCAATATTAAAGATATAAGTAGCTATTTTTATTCAAGGCCTTGCGATATATGTAATCTATACATATGAAACTTGTCTACTTGGGGTTAGAGGTTTGTGCAGGCTCGTCTGGGTAGATACCACCCACTCATCAAATATTTTATCGCAAAACAGCAGTACTTGGTACTGTTGTGTTCCGGTTTGAAGGGTGAGTGAGCCAGTGTATTTACAGGCACAAGGGACATAACATAACATTCCCAAGGTTGGTGGCGCATTGTTGATGTAAGCGATGGTTAACATCTCTTTCAATGCCAATGTCTATGGGCGTTGATGACCACTTACCATCACGTGGCCTAAATGCTCGTCCGCCTACCTAACCAATAAAAAAACACTTGATTATCCTGGAAGAACAATTTCGAGAGAATTTTAAGTTTTAACTAACATTTAATAATATTAATATTAATGTTGACCTTTGTGAAATATATTTATGTATATTAATAGTTGAATTTATTTTATTGTTCTATGTACAAATTATGTCACTGTAATAATGATTAGGTATATATATATAATATAACATAATATATCACAGTTACGTTGCACAGGAAGCGGTTAAAACAAAAGGTAAATTACAACATTTTCAAACAATAACAACAGACGAGATAACGAACATACGGACGTGTTAATTATGTCGTTATTATATATTATTACATACTTGAGACTTGACGCGGCTTCGCACGCAAGAATTAAGATTATTTATAACTAGTTGTGACCCGCGGTTTCACCCGCGTGTAATTAATAAAAATAAGCCTAGAACCTTCCTCGATAAAAGGACTACACAACGCAAAAATAATTTTTGAATTCGAACCAGTAGTTCCTTAGATTAGCCGGATCAAACAGACAAATTCTTCAGCTTTATATATTAGTGTAGATTGTATTTTTAGTATATTCATCAGATTTTAAATGACCAACAGACAGATACTTTAACTGGTCCTGTGCTCTCTTAACTGTCTGTTAATCTTGCAGGACAATCTCTATCGCAATCGAATACTTTTCATCATTTTCCTTCGATCGACGAGATCTGCCCATTGCAATTTCAGCTTGCTAACTCTGCTATGTCGGTTACCTCAAGCCGAAGAGTTTTTTTCTTTGAAGACTCTCTATCTCTCTCTCTCTCCGCATTTCTTATTCTCATCTGAAGGTCAGGTCTACCTCTCTGGTTTTTCTCCTCCACTTCGCTCTATTGGACGTAACCTCATCGAAGACATTGCAGTAAAATAAAAAGGAAAGGGAAGGATACAGTTCATCTCAAGAAGTCGAACAGAGACTATAACAGTTACCCGATATAACTCAATGGAACGATAATAGTCTACTACTAATCACGTGTATGAAACAGGCTTATAAACTCAATATTAGAAGCAGATAATATCGGGTACAAGTAGTTGTTAGGTTATGTTATAACGGTTTTTTTTAAACTCATATTACACCATAAATTGTAATATTTCGTTGACCTTATTGATGTAAACGAAAGCGTTTAATATAACAATTAATTTACTTGGTGGTAGAGCTTTGTGCAAGCTCGTCTTGGTAGGTACCACCCACTCATCAGATATTCTGCCGCAAAATAGCAGTACTTTGTATTGCTGTGTTCCGGTTTGAAGGGTGAGTGAGCCAGTGTAATTACAGGCACAAGGGACATAACATCTTAGTTCCCAAGATTGGTGACGCATTGGCGATGTAAGCGATGGTTAACATTTCTTACAATGCCATTGTCTATGGGCGTTGGTGACCACTTACCATCAGGTGGCCCATAAGATCGTTATTTTGTTACTTACAGACTGAAAATATTATTTGAATTTTTTGTTTTTTTCAAACCGTTGTTATAACAATAACTTTTTTCGTGAGTAGTTTTCTTATTAATAATTTTGTACCGATATTGAATGTCGATGGTAGATCCTCTACTGGTACAGTTTGGAACTATTATATTAAGGTCCGAAACATCTGCTAGCTAGATTATACAAGTAGTTTCAGTTGTAGTAGGATAGATGGAGCTAGTGTGTTAAACAGAGCATCTCTAACGATCATGACGAAAAGTATTTTTTGTTATTTTCATTTTGATGTTACTATGGTCTACTATAATCTAATTTTATACAATTAAAAAAATAACAGCCTGTGAATGTCCCACTGCTGGGCTAAGGCCTCTTCTCCACTTTTCAAGGAGAACGTTTTGGAGCTTATTCCACCACGCTGCTCCAATGAGGGTTAGTGGAATACACATGTGACAGAATTTCAGTGAAATTTGACACATGCAGGTTTCCTCACGATGTTTTTCCTTCACCGTTAAGCACGAGATGAATTATAATCACAATTTAAGCACATGAAATTCAGCGGTCTTTCCACTGGGCCATCTCGGCTTTATACAATTAATTTTGAGAAATAAAACACTTTTAGATTCTTAGAAACAGTACAAATAGTATTAAAGTATTTCCATATCTTGCGGCCTCGTTGGTGTAGTGGCTAGATCACAGATCCCAAGGTCCTACCCTCAAGCTCTAGTCAAACATAGAATCAATGGAAATCGATTAGGATGACATTATTCTTCTCCAAAAAAAATATGATAGATTATATTGACTCATTTATAAAAAAATAATGTTCATATTTTTTTTATTTAAAAGGGACATCAACATGACACATATTAAACACTTATAAACCAACATCTTAAGGCTTATTATTACATCTGATATGAGTGACAATGACATATTATATATATACACTTTTAGATATGTACAAAACTAATTTACTGATCCAAGTAACTACTGAGTTTCTAACCAGTTTTTCTCTGTACAATATAATTTCTAAGCTCTCACGTTAGCTTTAAATTCAAATTAATTTCAGCTCACATCAAAACTGCTCTTAAGGAAAACGAATCATAATTTCAATTTTGATATCGCGTCACCATAAATAAGAAGGCAAAGTCAAAGTCATAGTGAATGTCCTAATCTTTATTCTATATTCAAGCGTTACACTTACTTATAGATTGGCATAGATCTGCCACCGGTTCGGAAATAAACACCATAGACCTGAAAAGAACCGGCGAAAGAAACTCAGCGGGTTTTTTTTTAAAATATATATCTCATCTTTACAATACATGCAATTTATACAATAACAGATTTTTTCTTTATTTGAAATACCCTGGTAAAGTAGTGGCCCTTATAATTTTAGTTTCTGTGAAATACATACAGGATTTAATATATCCAGGTCAAAGGAACATATATCTAGACACATGACAGACGTAATTAATTAAATCGTCTAATTGTTCCATTAAGACCGCAACAGTCCAACATTAGTGCAACATGCGCGGCGTGAAGCGACGTGATTTTGATTGCATTCCACTCACTAAGGTTTGAGAAATATATTTTCATTTCTAGAAATACATAAAATGCACAATATTGCCAAAAACATTAGTTCTTGATCACATTTTTTTATTGTATATATAGGCAGTCGAGCATTTGGGCCTCCTGATGATAAATGGTTACCAACGCCCATAGACAAGGGCATTGCAAGAAATGTTAACCATCGCTTACATCGCCAATGCGCCACCAACCTTGGAAACTACGATGGTATGTCGCTTGTGCCTGTAATTACACTGGCTCACTCACCCTTCAAACCGGAACACAACAATAGCAAGTACTGCTGTTTTGCGGTAGGTTATCTGATGAGTGGGTGGTATCTACCCAGACGAGCTTGCACTAAGCCCTACAACTCTAACTACACTATAAACTCACACTGTAACCTATGTAAACTCACATTGGTACGATTGTTGTGATTGTTGTATGAAAGCTGAAATGGATCTATGGGCGGAATATAAGAAACTTAACCAATTAAGCGTTAAACTAGTGGAGCACCACTGAATTTTCATACACTTAATTTTTGGCAGTGAAGGTTGAAGAAGTTTGCTTGTCTTTAAAATAAATTTAATAAAAATATATTTCTTATTAGGGTTAAAGTTCGGACTAACGTATAGGGAATTATTTTGAAACTAGTTCCATTGGCATATTTGACACGGGACATACTACCATCGCAATATATATTCCAACGAGTATTCTTCAACCTACCTACTACGTCTTGAATTTGACTTGGAACCCCAGGTCATTGAAATCCACTTCAAGCCATGCCTCTGCCCTGCTTAACGATCGCAGCTTTTGTTGGATTGCCTTTACCATTAGACTATTTGAATGTATATTTATGGACATCATCTACACAGTTAGTTTTCTTGATGTTGGCCGCAGTAGCCAAAGGTCTCACTAAATTCTGCTGCATATGCAGGGTCTTTCATAAACAACAGTACAATGTTTTAAATATCTTCTATCTGTTGCTACTTAGTTGTGTCACCAGGACTATTTTTAGGTAAGATTGTGTCTCAACCTGGCTGTGATATTAGTTTAAAAATAGCATCGTTATTCTCATTCAAAACAATACATTTTCCTTAGGATCTTAAAGGTAGCGTACTGATAGCAATTGTAAATATTAGCTTGATAAGACAAAATACCGGCTACTTGGTAACGCATGCACTGGACTTATGTTCGTGTTTATTTAATATAATTTCTAAGACATAAAGCATACGCAATGTTAATTTAAAACAGCTAAATTATAATTATACATAATTATTTTTATTTAAATACAATCTTATTAAATATTAAATTATCTTGTAGATATGATCAAATAGGACGAATTCTTTAAGAATGGAAAGGAAGGAAACAAATTAAGTCACAAATAAAGCACATAAGACAGCCAGAGTAACAGCCTGTGATTGTCCCACTGCTGGGCTAAGACCTCTTTTGACGACAAGGTTTGGAGCTTATTCCACTATTGGAGTTTGAACCCACGATCATCGGTTAAGATTCACTCGTTCTTACCAAGGGCCATCTCGGCTTTTACATAAGAATACACAAATCACTTTCAAAATAAAATACAAGGAACCAGTGCAAACTAGATTTATCTGTGACTGGAACTTAATATGGAATAAATAATAGTTCAAAAAAATAGAAAATAAATTTTTAAAGATTTGTATTAGGAATAGTGTATATAAGAAAAAAAAAACTTGTTAAAAAAAGCGTGGGGTGCTGTTTAATATATTATCAAAATGATAATCCTTCTTCTCATATCTATCAATAAAATATTTATAACTATTGCCAACATGCACCCTGTTTCCTGTAACTGAGAGAACATATAGATTTGTAACTACCATAATTTATTTAAAACTTGTCTTGTACTCGGTGGTAGAGTTTTGTACAAGCTCGTCTGGGTATGTACCACCCACTCATCAGATATTCTACCGCAAGAGAGCAGTACTTGTTACAGTTGTGTTCCGGTTTGAAGTAAGTCAGTGCAATTACAGGCACGAGGGACATACCATCTTAGTCCCCAAGGTTGGTGGCGCATTGACGATGTAAGCGATGTTTAACATTTCTTACAATGACATTGCCTATGGGCGTTGGTGACGACTTACCATCAGGTGGCCCATATGCTCGTCCGCCTACCTATACAATAAAAAGAAACATATAACCAGCACTCGTATTGGACTGTTTCTGTGTAAAATTAAATTAACTTTATTCACATGGTCTCCCTGCACTTTCATACGTCATCAACCAATCAAATTGACACATACGATGCAAATGAGTATTGTAATATATTTGTTATTCAATCCAGACAAATATTTAATTTCAAAAGGGCATTTCAATTATGAAATCGGTATTGACTTACGATAATAATGACACGATTGAGGGACCCGACGATATTAAAGTTTTGAAACTATTATTAAATAGATCTCAACATCGCTCCTTATTTTAACACAGTTTGTTATTTGGAAATTATTATAGTGTACAGGTATATAATCAGTTTTTATAAATACATAGTGATGGATTTGAAATCTTTACGAGCCATTTATATGGTGAGTGTATCTATGGTGTTACATTTGTTTGTGATAAGTTGGGTATTTTAATATATTTAGGTATAAGGTCGTCTATTTATATTTACTGTGGGTAAGGCTTTGTAATAGCTCGTCTGAGTAGGTTACCACTTGTTCTACCGCAAAATAGCAGTTCTTAGTATTGTCGTGTCCCGGTGCTGGGTGAGTGAACCAGTGTACAACAGTTTCAAGGAGAGGGTAACGCACTGGCAAAGTAATGTAAGCGATGGTTAACTTTTCTTACTATGCTCATGTCTATAGGCGTTGGTGACCAATTACCATCAGGTCTCACATTTGCCCATCGACCTATATATATATAGCTCGTCTAGGATACCAACCACATATTACGTTACAGTGCTTCAGCTAATAGTTTGAGTGAGCCAGCTAGCTTTCACGGGGGCTAGGGGGTATCTATACCTTAGAACCCCTTAGAGTTTGGAGGCACGCAGAAACTGGCCTATCCTCGGGACGTCACGGTAGTATGCGCAAGCAATCCCGTGACGTCCCCTAAAAAGACGGAGTGGGTACCGCTGGTTTTTAGAGGGTATTTCGGCGCCTTCAGCGTCGGCTGGCCCCACATACCCCCACCTCGTGTGGGGGAAACGCGTAAAGGTGTTTTTCCAGCGAAAAATGAAAACTTAACACAAATTGCCAGCTACCTTACAGATACAAATTGAAGTTATATTATTATTGACTTTATTCGAATAGGTTCTAAGCAGTATTATTAAATTGTAATTTTTCTGAGTTATCTTAATGACATAACCGACAAGACTCTTAATGGTTACTTTTTCTATTACGAATTCTTGAAATATTATCAAAACTAAAATGACAAAAATAAAAATGGTCTTTTTATACGTTTAACGAAAGACTTCGTATCTTTACGAAAAATCACCCTTTAACTTTTGTCTTCAGATTCCTGAACATCACCAGAGTTCAGCGTCCGTCTTCAGCGATGGCGAAACTCCTGCAGACGACGGCAACGTACTGTCCGACGAAGAGCGCACAAAGTAAGATTATTGTATCTGTATACTTTTGATATTTTATATATTTCAATTAGTTTCACATATAGACACAGTTACTATATTAATATTAAAAAAAACAGGACTTATTTGCCTAAGACCCCACCGCATGATAAAATTATTATTTATTATTAAATTTTTAAAAGAAAAATAAGCTTTTGCTTTCTTATCAAATATGGCCGCCAGTATTTTTAATTTTTTTTTTTGTAACTTTCGTTCATTTGTTATGAATGTCAATATAAAATAACAACAAGTAAATATAATTGACAATTTATTTCATTCTGTTGGAAATCAAAATATTTTGAAGTTATCGTTTTAATTTAATATGTAACCTTATCGTCGTTCTACTTAGTCTCAACCATCAAAAACTGAAAGGCATATATTGCTTCATTACTTTTATATACAAATAAATTATATACTACATCTTACATAATAATAACTCCGCTGTAAAATCATGATTATTTCTGTGCAATAAAGAGATAAACAAAAACAACAGATGAAATATAAATAAAGATTAAAAAAAAAACATAAACAGACTTTTGAAGGACCTCGACTACAGATTAGGGATTACTATTATTTTTATTTTTATCAATTTGAATATCGAATAGATTCCATATAGATCTTTAAATACGTTCTCATTGCCTTTCATTGAGCTGAAGAGAGTAACCCTTTCCCTCTCTATTAAATCATTTAAATGGTATATAATGCAATAAAGCCAGGGCTAAATCACGAATAATACAGTGGTCAAGTCGCATCGCGTTCAAGCGGTCAGTGCTGCGCCTGCGCAATGTCTGCGACTTAATGAGGAAGTGCACTCGTCCGTTGACCCGATATCTCCTGCCCTTTTCCTAATCATAATGTAGGACATAGGCGTTGGATGGCGAATATTACAGTCTTCCGTAGTATATATGTACAAAGATACTTAAAACTCGTCGTCCTATTGTAGAATATTTTATCTCATACCGATAATTTAATACATTTACCGTTGTTTTAGTTCGAGGTTGCAACATTATAAAACATTTTTAAGTTAATGGGTCAACATATAAGATATTTATTTTTTATTCATGTATCTGGAATGTTTTTAGTGTGTATTTTGTTGGTGTTCTAATAAATAAATAAAATAAAATAAAATAATTTATACAAAACATTTAAATTAGTATTATAATTAATATTATGATCATCATCAGACTATGAAACACCAGAAATTTCCTCCTGCTAGACAAAGGTCTATTTAAAGGGTTAGAGTTTCATTTGGTGGTAGAGCTTTGTGAAAGCTCGTCTGGGTAGGTACTATCCACTCATTAGATATTCTACCGCAAAACAGCAATACTTGGTATTTTTGTATTCCGATTTGAAGGGTGAGTGAGCCACTGTAAATACAGGCTCAGGGAACATAACACCCAAGGTTTGTAGCGCATTGGCGCATATTAACGTCTCTTATATAAATATAAGTAGCTTTAAATAGTTTTCAACCCTTTAGCCAATTACTACCGGCCTTGCGTAATAACGTTGTTTAGTTGAATTTTAGTTAAGTGTAGTTTTCTCTTTCTTTCTTTATTGATTTGAAACTGGAGAAAGAGGATCCAGCATTTTTATCAAGACAACCTTTAAACAACATTTTAAAGCAAAATCGGTAACATAGCAACTTTCTTTTGGATTTTTAACTAAACAGTTCAAGAACCCTTCACCCTTCAGCCTTCAGAGCACCCTTCCTCTATTAAAATAAACAAGCAATTGACACACATCGTGCAACAGTGATTTATCACTGACCATTATTGTATCATGTGTCGCTTTTGACACTTATTACTCAACCACGTTGACACAAGGAGTAATGCACTTGGGGAATATGTAGTCCAATATGGGTTCATTAGTATCTGAACCTAATTGAACCAATTGTGAAAAATATATATTTTTTAAAAATATTGTTTTCGACTGACTGAAGTTTAATTGAAGATATTACACTGACAGCCTGTGAATAACCCACTGCTGGGCTGAGGCCTCTTCTCCTCTTTTTGAGGAGAAGGTTTTTGAACTTATTCCACCACGCTGCTCCAATGCGGGTTGGTGGAATACACATGTTACAGAATTTCAGTGAAATTTGACACATGCAGGTGTGGTCACGATGTTTTCCTTCACCGTCGAGCACGAGATGCACGAGAGCATGAAAATTCAGTGGTGCTTGCCCCCCGGCAGCACACGAATTGAAGCCACGATCATCGGTTAAGATTCACGTTCTTACCACTAGGCCCTCTCGGCCATATATTGAAGATATTATCTGCAGCTAAATTTGTGAATGAATGAATTTACAGTGTAAATGAAAGCCCAACAAAGCGCTCTATCCCAGAAAACTACTTCAGCTGTCTGCAATACGCTTCCCAGCTTCTTTTAAAAGATCTAAGTGTAATACGCTACTTTGATGCCTATATTTTCAAATCATTTTCTGATATTACAGACGTGAATCGCAGAATGCGTTGTGTTTTAAATTTTTTCTTACAAAATATCTCTACTTTAACTTTAAAAATATAGCGCAGTTATTTTTCTTATCGTTGAGCATTTATTCCCCCAAATACCCCAAAAGACGTCCACTGTTGGACACAAGGTCAAGGACAGGTAATTCATCTAATCTCATAGTACACTAATACGCTAACTCAAGGTATTCTTTACGCCCCCCAATCTCATTAACAGGTGTGACAGTAATTTGATACGAGTGGAGAGTTCCGACGATTCTATTGAAGTTTTTGGACATGACGGGATAATCTTATTAGTACATGTAATTAATCATATAGTGATTGTTTTCGGAGGTCATCGTGTGTAAAATGTAGATACTATATTTGCGCCTGAAAGTGTTTTCGTAGCAATTACTTATACATACATGTCACAGTTTTTTTTTATTACATAGGTAGGCGGACTAGCATATGGGCCACCTGATGGTAAGTTGTCACTACTAGCTGGCACAACGGACCAACGGACCAACGGACGTTGTGCCTGCAATTGCACTGACTCACCCTTCAAACCGGAACACAACAACACCAAGTACTGCTGTTTTGCGGTAGAATATCAGATGAGTGGGTGGTACCTACCCAGACGAGCTTGCACAAAGCTCTACCACCAAGTAAATTAATTGTTATATTAAACCTTTTTTTATTATTATTACGCTGGAAAAACGCATGACGCGTTTCCCCCCACTGATAACATGAGGGAGGGGTATGTGGGACTCACCGTATGTCCAGGGCACCGAGTGCACCCCGGACATTGGAATACCCACTAAAAACCAGCGGTACCCTTCCCGTCTTAAGTGGAGCGCCACGGGATCCCTTGCGCATTCAACCGTGAGCGGTACTCGGTACCTGGGCCAGCTGAGACTTCGGGCGTCAGACGAGTTGACGTAACATTTCGAGCGTCAGATGAAGTCAACGTAAGATTTGTTATTATGTACGTAGAATCGGTACACGGTAGAAGGGGGAATGTGACTGAAGTTCACATGTTTACTCATAAATTGTCGTGCGTACCTTGGCACTCACACATATTTTTAATAATTAAATACCATTCCGTATTACAATAAGGATAAACTTATTAATTATTTTATTTATATGTAGTTATCAAAGTTATAATTATTAATATATAAGCCGGATGTTCTTTAAACGCTACAGGTCCTGACTTCGCATAGCATAGCATAGAAATAGGGAATTACCCTATTTTTTAAAACTGGTCCTATCCTCGTAATTAGATCTTTTATATAAAAATGGGTATTTAATGAAAGTTTTATTATTATTTATTATAACTCGATAGGTGATCTGCAACATGTCAATTTCAACATGTCATTCAACCGATTGCTATGATTGGTAGCATATAATAAATTATCCAGTTAGTAGAGTCCAGTATTTTTCTCTGAATACATTGGTAAAACATAATATTATAAAAAATCATATGTACATATTATCCATCCTGAAACTACATCCTATCCTAATATATAAGTTTCATATATAAATAATTAGTATTAGTAGTTTTTCGTGTGACTCACAAACACAAACAAACAAGACTTGCCTATTTATCACATTATATATGTTATGTAATATTTAAATGAAGTAAATAAATTGCTTAGAATACATAATACGAGCGATACGTGGAATTGCAACATTATATACATAATTTTATTGTGTATATAATAAATTCGCGCTATATTTATTTATAGGTAAAATTTCGTCCCATCGGATTAAGAGAGAAACTTGTGCACTATAATATCTCCTGCGCAGTTGGCTAATTTCTCTTGAGTTTAGCCCCCGGGGTCGAAATCGGTCTGGAGGACTATTATTATTATTATTATTATAAATATTTAAGATATAATTCCAGCCTCCGTACAATGTTTTCAATTAAGATGATTACCTTAACTTTTGATATGTAACCCAAGGTGGGTATGAACGCAGGACATCTAGATCTGCGGCGTTATATCCACTGTACCAACGAGTGACACAGTCGTGTAATAAATACACTATATTAGTGTAACAAATACGTACGTCAGCAAGAAGTGATTTGCAATTCATGAACACGTGATTTGAATTATGATGTATGTTAATTTTACACCAAGTACTTGACACACTCGTTTCTCGCTTTTCAATACATAACTACTATATACTCTCTGTCTTATTTATTAGATCTCTATGTACATAATCTATACATACATATAAATAAAATTAGAGTGTCTGTTTGTAATATTGAAATAACCGCTTTTTACTACATGCATATGAATATATATATACGGTACATACACCAAAATAACATTTTTTACAATTTTTGTCTGTCTGTCTGTCTGTCTGTCTGTTTGTTCCGGCTAATCTCTGAAATGGCTGGACCGATTGGAGTAACTTAAGCTTCTTTTATTTTAGAAAAAAATGATAATTAAAATAAAAACGGTAAAACCGAAAATAAACTAAATAAACTAATTAACTTTCTTGTTAAATTCCACGCGGACGAAGTCGTGGGTACAGCTAGTATATTATAAAATTTCAATGGTTCGTTAACTGATTGCACCATATATATATATATATGCCATATATATTAGTACTGTACAATATTAACTAACCCTTACTTCTTCTTTTTATTGCATAGGTAGGCGGAGGAGCATATAGACCACCTGATGGTAAATGTTCACCAACGCCCATAGTCATTGGCATTGTAAGAGATGTTAACCACCGCTTACATCGCCAATGCGCCACCAACACCTTGCGAACTAAGATGTTATATCCCTTGTGCCTGTAATTACAGTCACCCTTTAAACCAGAACACAACAATAGTAATTGCTGTTTAACGGTATTGTTTGTGGTAAGAGTTTGGGACCTACCCAGTGCCTGGGTAGCCAAATAGAGTTGACACGTAAAAAGTTCCCTCTAAAATCTTAATCTTAATATACTTAGCCATCCTCCTCATGCCTATTTTAATATACAATTACACAAATATAATAAAGTAACTTAAATAGTATAAAACAAACTATGCATAGTTTTATTTGTTCGCGAAAATTGGGTCGTGCTACGATTGACATTGCAAATGATATTTGTTTATATATTTACATTGTGGCGTGTCGAATTACATACGTATTTTAAAATACGAAATAAAAAGTAAAGTATTTTATTTATTTGTAAAGATTAGCCTTAAAAAGGTGGACAGCAAAGCTGCGTACGCGATCTTTAAGTTTTTATAACAACTTTTGATACACTTAAATAAATTTGATGAATTAAAGACTAAACGGTGCCTTAGAATATGCTTTATAACAATTCAGTTATTTGCATTTGTAATTTGTAATCGTTTTGAAGATATCACCGGAGAAACAGTAAGAGAAAAAATAATAATTTCATTTTGGTAGCTTGCAAATATTTCAGAGGCAGTTATTTTGAATCAACAGACATACATTTCAATTGTATTCATTTGTATATATATATACAAAACATGTATGTAGTATTTTAGTACATATCATATTTTTAATGTGTTAAAGTTGAACTCTATAAGCGAGCGTTTAATTTTTACTATGTCGTTGCCACTAACGTCAAGCCGGTCAGTATGTCTCGACGCATGCGCCGTGACACGGAGGTTGTGAGCTAACTTTGTGCAAGTGTGTTCTCGTGTGCTAAATTATAAGTGTGAGTATTTTATTTCAGAGAACTATTTATTTATTTAATAATTAATATATAAAGAGTGATACCGAGTTTGTCACTAATAAGTTCATCTCGGTAGAATCAATATTCCGAATCAGTGGTAGTTTTACATTTGATTTATTTTTTTAAAATGGGGCTTCGTTTTGTGTATAATATGATTTTATATGTTTTATAACTTCAATTATGAGCAAATAATATATTGATATGCTCGCCAGCTTCCTACCTATTTTCGTATAAATTGAATAACGTATCGACGAATAAAAACACTTATTAATTTATAAAACATATAAGAATAATAAGGTCCTGCAGACCGATTTCGGCCACGGCGGCCAATCTCCAGAGAGACTAAGCCAACTGAGAAGGAGATATTATAGTGCACAAGTGTGTGCGCAAACACAGGTGCACTCTCTTTTCCTTAGCTCTCATAATCCGATGGGACGGCAATCCGACACGACCGGTAAGTGTTCAGGCGCAGGACCAACGGCTATTGTGCTCTCCGAGGCACGGGAGTGTGTACAACACTTCCAACTTCCAGACTCCGGGCTGCTACCAAGAATTTTCTGACAGAAAATCCCAATAACTATTTATTGGCCCGACCTGGGAATTGAACCCAAGTCCACTGAGTCTACGGCCTTATATCAAGCCACTAGACCAACGAGGCAGGTCATGTTTGTCACAGGAACAAATTATATAGAAATTTCGTTCTCCAGCTCACCAGCCGTAGACTTTATCAATGGTATGTATTTGAATTTTTGCGTCAGTGTTGATTAATTAGATATTTTTCAATAAATTGTTCATATAAAGTAAAACAAAAGAATTATAAATTTAAAAACAATTAAATAAGATATTATTTAATTTTCATATTTTCATTATATACCGTAGGGTTTACCGATCTTATATATGGCCTAACATTAATTGCGCCATCATGTGTACTTTGTGTGTGCCAATTTTCATCAAGATTAGTCAAGCCATTCTTGAGTTATAAGAGGACATACAGACATACAGACAGAAAAAAAGACAAAAATTACAAAAAATAGTATAATGTGAATCACTGCATCATAAGACGATTATTTATCACAAAATTAAAGTAATAAAAAATTAAATTAAGTATAGATATAAATAAGCAAACTTGTATGAAATGTTTTTGCATATTCTAAGTAAAACTTATTTTTGTGTTTTTGTTTATTAAACATTGCGTACAAATAACACTACTTAATAAGTATGTTATATTTTGATTGCTTCCTTGGTGTAGTGGATAACTCATAAAGGCTGCAAATACCGAGGCGGTGAATTCAAATACCTATGATTTGAATCGGGATCTTCTTTCGTAGCTCTTTTATTTTTTTAAATTTTTTTATTGTATAGGTAGGCGGACGAGCGTATGGGCCACCTTATGGTAAGTGGTCACCAACGCCCATAGACATTGGTGTTGTCTAAATATTAACCATCACTCACATCGCCAATGCGCCACCAACCTTGGGAAATAAGATGTTATAAATGCACGCACACACAGCACACGAATAGATGGTGTTGCTGGGCTTGAACCTCAATCGTGAAGTGAAGTTATGATTCACATAATCAAACCGCTGGGCCTACTAGTATAAAAAATATTTTAAAATATTATAACTGTTAGTTAACGCTAGTTACCGCATTTAAAATAAAATCTAGATTATTTTCACATTGTAAGTCCCCGTGTGGGACAGATGTCTTCAGTGACGTCACTCGACCTTCGTCAGAAACAGGAATTTAAGGTAATAAGGAAACCGAGACGGAATGTCACTCGGTGGAAATTAGCTAACACGCAAAATTGTAACACTATGCATCAGTTGATTGCAATATAATCCATATTTTTTAAGGTTTAAGTACTAATTTCCTCTGCAATTAAAATAAATTTTAAGTTATTACAAATAAAATATAAATGAATCAATTGAAAATCGTAATTAACGATTTTCTTTTCTACAATTTTATGTACATATGTATTTAGAATATGCTTAACGAGGCCTCTTACTTAACTATTAAGATTAGAGCGTTTCTCATGTTATGAAAATACGAAATAAATACTTTGTGATTTTTTTTAATTTTCCTACATTATGTATAAATTATAAGATTATTTTAAGATAAATATAATTATAATAATAATAAGTAATATATAAATGGTATATTTGTTCCAATTTAATCAGTAAAATATACGTGAAAATTTGTCTTCTTGTTATTTTTTTGTCTAAAAAGCGAAAGTTATCAATTATAATAATTAAGTAGAATAATAAAATTAAATAAATGATATAGTTCTAACTTCGATCCAGCCGCTAGGTAGCTTATCTTTTAATAATACAATCATAGATCTAATTATGTACTCATTGTGTTTCAGAGTACCCCTCAGATCGCCTCGTCGTAAATCAACAGCCCCTCGAAGGTTCAGATCAGAATTCAGCATGGACGACGACGATTACTCCCCAAGTAACTCGGTGACCAGCGTTAACTCACTAGCTAGCTTGTTGAAGGAAAAATTACAGGTAACATACCTACTACAAATAATTAAGACAAATAAGTTAGATTCTTATATCAGCGAAAATTTGCATTTAATTTTATACTTATTAATAATTATTAAAATTGTGCATTGTGTGTGCATTGTGCATGTTGTTAAAGTTGGATAAAATTGTTGTGTATTTGTATTATGCTTTATTTCTTATTTCATATATACAATAGCCCCAGGGGTCAAGATCGAACCTGTTACTTTAACATCGCTTGCCGACCCGGATGTCATTGCGCTATTGACGCTTAAATTTATAAAAGGTCAATTGGAAGAGAATATAACTTAATTTGCACAAATTGCATAATTTTCGCATTGGAGCAGCGTGGTGGAATAAGCTCCAAAACCTTCTCCCCCAAAAAAAGGAGAAGAGGCCTTAGCTCTGCAGTGGTACATTCACAGGCTGTTACTTTACGTCACGTAGTTCCATTTCTCTTCAAAGCAACATCTTTAACATTAAAGTGTATCTAAGTACTTTTACAATATTAAATTCTATCAATATAAAAAATGGTTGTCTGTAAAGTTGGTTTACGGACGATAGTTTAACGTGACAACGTCATAACAAAAACCACATTAACTTTTCACTTTACTTTACTAACAGTCGACGAAATAGTTCACGTGTAGATGTAAGTTTTGTACTGTCGCTGTCTTTCTTCTCCTCGGACGCAAAGGCCAATCGAGCGAAAGAGAGATAGATGCGGCGCAAGGGTACAATCAGCGTAACGGGACAATGAGTCATCTTTTTTTCGTGCATGCAGCCAGCGTTCATCGATTTATTAGACGATGTCACGTCAATAATATGGCGAGCGTTATACACATAAGCCTTCTGAATTTATTCCCTTGTTTCTGTATTGATATCGATGATATTTGAATGCTATGATTTCTTCAAAAAAAATATATCAGACCATATTCGTAACAACCCTAAATACTTTTGGAAATATTTTAAAGACAGAAAATGCAATTCTAAGTCGATTCCCAATCAAATGATATTAAATGATAGAAAAGCTACAGGAGGACAGGAAATATGTAATCTTTTTTCCTATAATTTTCAGTCGATCTATGATACCACACATAAGTTACCACCTTTCAACCCAAAATATTTAACTAGTATTAAATGTACTAATAACACATACGCCAAATGTTCTGTAACAGACCATGAGGTTAAAACACAGCTTCTATCTTTAAATTGCAATAAAGGGGCGGGACCCGATCTAATACCACCTATATTTATTAAAAATTGTGCTAAAGTTTTAGTTAACCCCCTTACAACTATATATAATAAATCACTTCAATCGGGAATATTCCCAGCTAAATGGAAAGTTGCTTATATAACACCAATTCATAAGTCTGGAGACATTATTAATATATCTAATTACAGACCTATATCCATACTATCTACTTTTGGGAAAGTTTTTGAGTCACTAATTCAAAAAAAGATGTATTCTCATTTAAAACCTTACTTTGATTCATACCAGCATGGCTTTTGTCCACATAAATCCACAACATCTAATCTAGTTAGTTACATATCTGATATTTCTGAAGCTGTGGATAAGAATAATGAGGTACATGCTATATATCTGGATTTTAAAAAAGCGTTCGACTTAGTCCACCACGACATTCTTTTAACCAAATTGGAATGTATGGGTATTCATGGTTCCTTGTTACGTTGGTGTGAGTCATACTTAAAGAATCGATCCCAATTAGTTGCCATTAATGGTTTTAAATCTCTCGAATGTAATATACCCTCTGGTGTACCGCAAGGGTCACACTTAGGACCTTTGTTTTTCCTTGTTTTCATTAATGATGTAGGAAAAGTACTTAAATCCAAATATCAAATATACGCAGATGATTTAAAAATATACAGGGAAATTAAATCACCAGAGGATATAGAAATCCTTCAAAGTGACATCGACAACCTTGTTTGTTGGTGTCTTGCAAATCGTATGACTCTAAATAAGGATAAATGTGTTCATATTACATTTAGTAGAAAACGAAAACCACTAAAACACACTTACTACATCGACGGTACGCCCCTTACGGAATCAACGAGTGTAAGGGATCTCGGGGTGATAATAGATAACACCTTAAGCTTTAGAGATCACATTGATTACATCATATCAAAAGCCTCGCAAGTATCTGGTCTGGTGTTAAGATTAATGAAAATCTTTAAGGATCCAAGCTTGACAATATTAGTATACAATAGTATAATAAGGAGTATCCTAGAATATTGTTCAGTTGCTTGGAATCCTGGGTATGAGGTGCACTCTGATAGATTAGAACGTGTACAAAAACGTTTTCTATATTACTTAGCGTACACAGATCTAAATGCTAAGAATTTTAACTCTTACGATGCACGCCTAATTAATTATAAAGTGCAAACTCTTAAATATAGAAGAGAAGCTGCCGACTTTCTTTTTTTATACAAATTATTGCATGGATATATTGATGCACCTGATCTACTTGCTAAAATTAGTTTCTACATTCCGCGTCAAGGTAGCCGTTTACAAAATCGTAAAATATTTAGTCTACCTGATGTCAAATCAAATCTTGGTCAACATTCGCCAATTTACCGTATTTGCTCGCTTGCGAATTGTAGTCGTCAACACCTAGATGTCTTTAGTGAATCTGTTGGTTCTCTTAAAAATAAACTTAAAACAAAATCACATTATTTTATGTAATAATTAAATAATTAACTAGTTAGTAATTGCACAAGTACTGTTCTTGTTAAATATGTTTTTTTTTAAGCATGCTAGGTTTACATCCAGAAGACTGCAACTTATTAATACTCTGTTTAGCTTAGATTTTATTTTGTATGCACTAGTTGTAAGTCAGTTTTGTAAACTTAAATAAAAAAAAAAAAAAAAAAAAAAAAAAAAAAAAAAAAAAAAAAAAAAAAAATCATACAGCTGCCACAATACATCACGCTCACTGTGTTTAGCTAAAGCGACAGCGGACAATAAATCAAGCGAGGTTCACTTGAATATTTTAAATCACTACATGTTTTAAAAATCCCCCTGAATTTCAATACACTAAATTTTCTTTATGATTATTATCAATCAGTAATCATGTGTAATGATTATATATTGATTAATTAATTGAATTTTTTTTTTGTATAGGAAGGCGGACGAGCATATAGGCCACCTGATGGTAAGTGGTCACCAACGCCCATAGACAATGGCATTGTAAGTAATGTTAACCATCGCTTACATCACCAATGCGCCACCAACCTCGGGAACTAAGATGTTATGTCTCTTGTGCCTGTAATTACACTGGCTCACTCACCCTTCAAACCGGAACACAACAATAACAAGTACTGCTGTTTTGCGGCAGAATATCTGATGAGTGGGTGGTACCTACCCAGACGAGCTTGCACAAAGCTCTACCACCAAAAAAAATTTGAATACCGTACTTAATATGATACATTTGTTTTGTGAATTTTCAGTTAAATTATCGACACCTTAGTGCGTGTTATGTTCTCCAGAAATTGGGGCATTTATGATATTAGTAACAATATAATTGATCATATCAATAAATAGTCAATTTGTAATTGAATATTCAGATATTATTTTGGTCACGAAGCCTCTAAAGCAGCGGTACTCAACCTTTTTCGTATAGGGGCCACAATCACGTGTTAGTAATAGTGTCGCGGGCCGCAAACAAAAATTTTTGATAATTTTTTCTTAGGTTTTGATTGGGGATTGTTACAAATTGACTTAAAAAACTAAGAACGGATTTATTGCGTATAATTTAACATTGTTTTTTTATAATTTACTGATGATTCACTTTGCATTGTTCGTGGTTAAGAGCACTTGCTTGATAATTATTTTGGTGTTAAAAATCTTTGAAAAGAGGGTGCAAATTTTGGTCCCACCTCCAATTGCGACGTGTAATACATCGTTGGATAGGTATTATTGAGATAAACAATAGCTCCTAGTTTTTAATCTTAGTCCATTCAGGGCAGGTTCTTAGTTCGTTCGTTTTATTTAACATTGCAGTTCACGTAATAGCCAAACAATGCTGTTTAATAATCGTTTGGTACCTATGGTTCGCCAGGCATGAGGGATGTGCAGGACCAGCCTTACAGTAGAGTGCAATGGCAGTGGCCCATCTCACATAACAGAATAACGTTCATACATCGCGCCTACTAAATGATACAAAATGCGATGCGTTGGGCGTTGTAATTCTTGATATAAGGAATATTAATCTTCCCTTACACCGGCTATGCGCCACCAACCCTGGGAACTAAGATGTTATGTCCCTTGTGTTTGCAATTACACTGATTCACGGTCTCTTCAAACTGAACACAACAATACCAAGCGAAAATACTGTAGTTTTGCCGTAGAATTTCTGATAAATGGGTGGTACCTACACACTCGAGCTGGCACAAAACGTTACCACTAAGTAGGTAAATACTAGACAGAATGCACTGTATTGTGGTATACCATGATTTTTGAATATTGTAAAACTGGTGTGTTTAGTAATGCATAACTCTCATTAGCTTTTTTAAGCTGAACAAAAGTTACTATAGCAGTAACTTTTGTTCAGCTTAAAAATACCTATCCAACGATGTATTAAACGTCGCTATTGGAGGCGGGACCAGAGTTCATACAAATCCTTGCATCATCCTTTAAAACAGTTGAAAATAATGTTGGCCCTCGCGGGCCAACCAAAAAGCCCGGCGGGCCGCAGGTTGAGTATCGCTGCTCTAAAGCGTTCTAACTGTAAAACGCTTATGCAAATAATGTATGCAGGACAGTAAAATGTTTTATGATTGGTCGTTCTATTCTACGGCCACAATGTCAGAGGGTTCCATTTAGAAATTGTAACATTTTAGAAGTAGATATTGTTATTATCACTAATATTATAAAACAAAGGTATCGTCTGTCTTTCTGTCTGAACGCGATAAACAAAAAACTATTGAAATATTTTTCATACTGTTTTCGCCAATGGTGATTCATGAAGTTGGTTTAGGTAATTGATGTTTGTCGGTTTTTTAGTAGGTATTCCGATGACCGTGGCGCAGTCGGCGCCCTGGTCTGGTGTAATGCGTTTTTTCAACGTCAAAAAGAAGTTTATATTTTTTACTATGGATTACGGGTTTGGGTAAATTGGCTGAATTGGTGATTATTAATGATGTTGGAATAAGTCGTAGCGCTTTGTAGCTTTACTAGCGTGAACCAATATAGTTTTAAGTAATACGATATAAACTTTTATGCAAGCTATTATGCTACCCGTGGGTAGCCAAACCGGGTAGCTAGTAAATTAAATAAAATACTTAGAAAAATAATTGCGTTTTAAATCTGATGATTATACTTAACAAGTGATATGTATTTTAATTCACTTCGATATTTTCTGACATGGTCATTAAATAGCTATATACTGCTGGATATAACAAAATAACCGCTTCTGGAAAGTAAAAAAAAGAAAGCAACGGGCGGAGAATCAGCTGTTCCGTAAAGTTCTCATAAATTTTTTTTTTCTTATTTCATATAGAGCATCCCACAGAAGATAAGAAAGAAACCAACTGATTACAAACTTCGTGCCTTCGTTGGTCTCATGTTCCTCGCTATCGTCTTCTTCGTTGGCTTCGCGTACGTCCTCTACCACCAGCAGGCTCTCACCAAGGCTTACTTCAAAAGCGTGCAGTTCAACGAACCGAAACGACTCATCAGGGTCTTCAATAAGGATGACGTGGAAATTTTGAAAGCGAGCCTGGGTATGATTTTCTTTCAATTTGGAATGTTGACCGTTTCCTCTCCGAAGCATTCAAATAAAATAAGACAAGGACTGGTCATTTCCTGAATTCTCTCTATCGGATTTGCCGTTCTATCATTGACTCGTTGTCGCTATAACATTGACTCTTTATTTCTGCAGCTCTATAAGCCAGTCAATGCAATCATATACGTAAATAAAATTCCTATTAAAATTGCAGCTGTCGGTATTGAAGGCAAGCAGAAAGCATTTCCCTGTCTCCCTGAACATCGTCGATCTGATGGGTCAGAATGCTTGGAATGGCTCCACAATCTTCGTTTCTATTTAAAATGTCTTCCCCATGACCCTGGAGTTGATAATACCACTTGCTATTCTGTCCATTGGAAAGCTCTAAAACCAGGTTAGTATTGATCACTTATATAACACATATATTTTCCATCTATAAAATTAAACCTCGTTTGATTAGGGATATACAGCCTGCTGGCTAGTATTGTCTCCACCTTCTATAAATTGCCGTATACATACATGCCGTATTATAGATAGATGGATTGTATTATTGAACCGATTATGATTGTTTATTTTTTCTAGTGATTAATAAACTGGTTAACGATAGAAAAATAAATTACTACATTTTTTAGATGTCACTCCAAATGATTGCTTCGATTGGAGCGATACGAAGGTACACTGGTTCGGCGCTGGTCAATCAGTCAACCTTACATGGCCACTTAACACTGGAGCCATTGACTACACGCCATTTATAACAGGTGACATGCAAAAATCTCAATGGGGTAACGTCCTAACACGGTACTTGATTAACTCCAAAGGAGCTGCCATAATTATTGACGATGAAACTCCATTACATATTTCCGTTAATAAAGGAAGAAGAGAAATTTGTCTTAAAGCCAAATACGACGATTTCGCTTTCGCTAATAAGCTCACAGAGTTTCCTGAAATGAAATACAATATATGTACGTCCAGAGATATGAAATCATTGCATACGTCCATTCATAGTCACAGACGGGCTCCATTATGGGACGGCTTAAAACCAGCCGATATGAAAACTTTAGAATCTCTCATATCAGAACCAGTGTGGCAGATTGCGCCTCGATTCAGACATGAATTGCAAGACGAAACCATTTCAAAATACACAGAAGACGTTATCAATTTAGGTTTTTTAAAACAAGGTCATGTATTGATAAATGAATTTTGGCAAAACGAAATTGGCGATCTGACTGTGGATGCAAGTAGATTCGCGACATTGAATGTAACTGTGGACAAACTTCACAGACGTGGGTTCAAAGTAGCATTCACTATTCAGCCATTTATAAGTACAGAGAGTAAAAACTTCGCTGAGACTGTGCAAAAGAGACTGCTTGTTAGTGAAAGAAACAGCGATAGACGTATACCTGCTTTAACTAGATTTAAGACATCAGCTAGTGCTGGTGTTTTAGACATCACAAACGAGAGATCCGTACCTTGGATATTAAATAAACTTCAAGCGGTCATCGATGAGTACCATATAGATTCATTTTATTTTGACCTCGGGACCGCATACGACATGCCTCATTACTACCGCTGTGAAAAGCAACTGATTAACCCTGATCATTACAAAACCGTTTTCACAAGAACTTTTGAAAAAACTTTAAACATAATAGGAGTCTCTTCCGCTGTTAGTTTGCCGAGGCCTCCCACTTTTGTCTCGTTACCGCCATTCGAATCAACTTGGGAGGCTTTAAGACGAGTTATTCCAACGATGTTAACGTATGGCGTGAATGGATTTCCCTTCACAATGCCAGGAGCTGTTGGTGGTGATATATATTGGCCTGGTAGTGAACAATTTTTACCGTCGTCTAAAGGAGCGGTGGAATCGAATTCAAATACCACACAAGATAATGGTATTGCATTACCAGAAAGAGAACTCTATATGAGATGGCTGCAAATGGCTACTTTTTTACCAGTTATGAAGTTCACACATCTTCCTAGCAAATACAATGATGAAAGAGTTCTAGAAATGGCGAAAAATTTGACGTTGTTAAGACAAAAACTTGTAAGTACAAAGTATTTATTTGAAATACATCCTTACCCTTCTAACCAATTTTAATTTTCAATTATTAGAATGGTATCTTTAATAAGGATTTTCTCTGCTTTGGTGTTACTTGCCTGATTTAGTTCCAGTTATTCTATTTGTCAGCTCGTAAAGGCACTTTTGAATCGTCATGTATTGAATTAAATGTAAAGCTACCGGCTCGGAATATAGGTTCTATCGAGAAGAGTAGCAGTTACTCTTTTTTAATCTTTTTAATAACAGTCAATGAAATACTATTAATTGTATACATGTCCTGCTTGAAAACTAACTAATTTACGCCACGTTTTTTATCATTTATATAATCAACATAATTATAAGTATGATTTAAGTATATAAGTAGTGTATATTACGTTCAGGTGACTCCCCTCCTGCTTAAGTACAAGCGCGAGGCGCTTGAAGAGGGCCTGCCGCTTGTGCGCCCGCTATGGTTGGTGGCTGATGGAGACGCGCCACTATTGGTACAAGACGAGTTCGCGATCGGTGACGAGATCGTCGTGGCACCAGTTTTGAGACAGGGAGAAACTACCAGAGAAGGTGACGACTTTTTCTTTTTGATACCTAGTTATTGTATTCTGTCTGGTGAAATTCAGTCACATATAGAAAAATCCTTAATGGTTGTCCTCGCTTCTAAATCCACATACTAGAAAGATATCGCGCCTAAGGTGATACATTAAACCATGATTTTATTAACTGAACTTTGCAAGTGAACCTTTAGTACTTACTTATGTAATTCAGTAAGGTTGCATTTAAGTTCAGGCAATAGAAGCAATTAAATTACCTTTAGGTAATACAACTAGTATATCAAAATTTCACCTTTGATTGATATAATCCCAGTTTTATCAGTAATCAATGGTTTTTTAAATGGTGTTTTCCAGTGTATCTCCCTGCAGGCCTGTGGCAAGACGGAATCGACGGTTCACTACGTAAGGGAAACAGATGGATGCATGAATACAAAGTACCAACAGACCGAGTCGCTTACTTCCTAAGGAAACCAGACGATTTGCGTTTCAAATGAAAAGAATAAACTAACCAACCAACTTAACCAACAGGCGTGTACAATGTTTATAACGGTGCCAGCTGTTTATTTAGTAAATGACAGTAGCGTTATGCTATACGGGAGAAGTAATGATTTTGTGTCATAATTATCAAGCCTTAGATTTTAATCTAGTTTTAAGAAACGTAATTAAGTCATATTACACCAAAGATGGTGTTAAAAATCTATAAAATCTTTAGGATTTTCTGTCTTGACCTGATACAACTATTCACATGAAAGAAATCGTAATAAATGAATAATGGAGTATCAATTAAATTAAAAATGGAGATGTTATTCCATTCAAAGTAAATTAAATAATCGACAATGGGACTTAAACCTGGTTCGGACACAGCTTTTATAAAAATGTTGTCTACAATTTGAAGGGTGAGTGAACCTGTGTGATTACAGGCACAAGGGACTTAACATCTTAGGAATTATATATACCCATATTTGGAAGTGCAATCATAAATAGTTTAACACAAAAGTAATTACAAAAACACGATTCATTGCGTAATAGATTCAAGTTGAATTGATTTGTTGCTCTGGTTAGAAATTAGACATGCCGATAGTTGTCTGTCTGTCTTCTCTAACTGTTTAAAGTTAAATAACAACATTAGAATTTAAATAATAATTGACTTTCCTGTTATTTTTAAACGGAAGTGCACTAAAGAAGAACTTTCATAAGCCATATGATGTAACACACTGTGAAGTTTTATTTGAATGTTTTAATTAAATTGATCCAGTAATTATTTGCGACTAAGTGTATAAATGGTAGATTATAGAATATAGGTTCTAAGGCTGAAAGTGCAATTTTTCTTTCAATACAATATCGAACTTTGAGCGATTCGCGGGTAGCTAATTTGCATGCTTGCGTTTCAATTATTTTTTTCATTTAAGAGACGAGATAACGTACGAAATATACCAAAGGTATAACTAACAGTATTCTGATCTTTTGTTACAAGTTTTAGAATGTACTTTTAAATAAGTTAAGTGAATAATATTGACTATTAAATAAATAAACTTTACCTAATCAATGTGTTCGAACAACACAATAAATACCTTTCTTAAGTTGATTGCGATATATTTGTATAGATAATATTGCTTCGTGGTTTATTCATCTATGTTGATAATACACAAAACGATTATAATAACTAATCTAGAGTCGAGAGTATATCACATCGGAAAAACTGAAAACCAAGTAACGGTGATACGCAATTTTGATACGTCTATACTTTAATTGCTATAGTTATTATATTCAAAGTCCCGCGGTATTGCTTGCGTCATAATACAGAATTGCTAATCTTTCTTCTAAATGAATGATTTTTATACAAACTATCATCTCCTTCAACTGGGGTTAAATTATCAAAAATCCTTCCTTATGGCCGAATACTGAAACGTCATTCAAATAGTAAGTGGGACTTAATTATTTGGAACGTCATTAATTTCATCGTCATTTATTATCGTCATCGTCATTTAGTATGCGAAATTTTAAATTAACGGCGTCTCAAATAATTAAGTTCCACTTCATATTTGAATGACGTTTCAGTATTCGGTCGTTAGTGCTATATCTGTGTATAAAGAGCCCGTTTGCCTAACATGGTGCTAGGTACGTTTCATTTCAGTCAGTTATTATTATTTATATATAGATCAAATGTTTTATGTAAGTTATTTTAAGTAAATGGAATCCACGTGTCTTATACTAAATGTTAGCTTTTTTCATCGTGAATGTCTTCTTGATTCTAGTCCTATTATAGTTTATTTTTTTTCAATAATGTTTCAATGTTTCTTTGTATATGTTGTGAAATAAATTGTATTTTGTTGATATGTTGTTATTATTTTTAAATAAAAATTAACCATAACTGCCTCATTCCCTGCCTTTTATAAGTTTACTTGGTAGTAGACCTTTGTGATCGTCTGGGTAGGTACCACCACCCACTCAACAGATATTCTACCGCATAACACCAGTACTTGTTTTGTTGTATTGTGAGTGAGTCAGTGTTATTACAACAAGGACAAGGGAAATAACATCTTAGTTCCCAAGGTTGGTGGGGCATTGGCGATGTAAGAGCAACGCAAAGCAACGCAGTGGAACCCAAAACAATGATTGATTGAATTTTTGTCTGTGTTTGTGCGCGCTCATCTGAAATATTATAAGTCTGCTCTTAGTGAATTATTGAAGTTAGGCTTGTGTGTGAAACCGCGGGGACAGCTAGTAGTATGTATAAGCCCCTTTCCTCCAGGCGACCTCTATTATTATTTTTTTAAAACTAATGGAAATAAAAGAAACAATAACATTTTGAAATATTTTTTATTACCTTAATGATTCTCACACCAAACACGCCGAATGGGAATAGCGACATGACTGATACAATGAATGATTTAAATTTTTAATATTAATTTACATAATACAGTTATCGTTACAAATACCTAAAGACCACGAAACGGTTACATCATTATTCAAATTATTAAGCATATACGAGATAAATAATTTTAAATCATAACAAAATTTGTTAATAAGAAACGCGAAAGTATTATAATTTCTAACCGAAAAAAAATCCATCAGTCTCTAGCCATCAAGCGTGTCATTAATACCAAAATAAATAACGACCTAATTGATAAAGCAAGAGATGAAATATAACAATTTCGTATTATAATTAGATCGTCATTTATTTTGTTTATATTATAAACAATACAACATCCCATCTCAGTTGTTAGCACCACATTTACGCAATTACGTAATTCATCCACACCGTTCAATACTTTAAACTCCCGTATACATTGCCCTTTCTCAATTTTTAATTAAGTAACACTAATATATCGGGAATATATTGATTTAAGCCGATCGAACAAACTAGAATACATAAATCTTAAATTTAAAGAGATTCCGAACAAATATCCAATAATAAACTGCAATATTTTAAATTTAACCACATTTGTAACGTATCTTATTATGAAACATTTAGTAATTATGAAATTAACATAAGCCTTTTTGTCATTAAGAATACAACATTTAATAATTTTAATAATGATTTATTTCACAGAGCTATTGATGTTCACTAAGCTGATACAATACTTATTTTAATAACATTTTAATATTCCTAATATAATATGCATTAATTAGAGTTCTAGCTATTCAATACAATAGTAATTTTTTTGGGTTAGGCTTTTAGTTCCAGCAAATGTGGTCGCTGGAGATTAGAAAGCCAAGAATGAAACCCCTAACACTCAGAAAGCAAATGGTCCAAGATTGATGCATCGTCAATAACACTTGGAAAGTAATAAAATAATCTTAATAAACTGAAAATACAAAACTGGCTAATACGACAGCAGGTAAAGTAATTAATAATTATATTGTAACAGCGAAAGCTTACATTTAAATAAAGCATGCACCAGTTAAAATTAGTTAAGATGTCTCTGAAGATGCATCAATTATGAATCATATATTTAGACATTAAACAAGATTCATCTCCCTGTTTCGTCCCATTCACAACTTTTATAAGCATTCCACGTAACAGAGAACATAATTGTGCTCACCCGCTAACACTCAATTCAAACACATTAATATCAATAATAATAAACATTAGACAACTATAAAATAAATTCACATACGGTCTCAAATATAAATAAAATATATATTTTATACCATAATTTATGTATTTGTTTAATGAATTTATTTATTTATTTATGTTATTACATTGTGCTGGTGCCATCAGTTATACAGAATCATCTTCACTATTTTTTAATTATAGTTAGCAAGTTTGGCAAAGTAAGCGATGACATGCTTAGTCGGCTTATCTCTATGAATGACTTAAAATTAATTGACTCAAAATCTTCACTTGAATTGGCAAATGAAATGAGGAATTTTTTTTTAATCCAAGGAAAGTATTCTTACAGCTTATCCACTAGACTAGATGGTAGAATTTGATGAATTTCATAAATATCACATTCTCTCACACAACTTGAATAAAACGGTAGTTTTTAAACAAATATCTAAAGGGCCAGTCTATACACGTAGTACAATTGTGACATTTCGTCGAAATAATAAAAATAATAAATCAATTATTATCATAGGAACATATAATACTAATAGACATTCACAAGTTTTTGGGTTGGAATCGACTAGAAATTTAACTATTCAACAAACATGTACCAAAAATGATCATTGCCAAACAATAGTAAAATCAGATTCTGTAATAATTCTGTCGTCTGTACATGAAATGAGTTCAATTTAAACAACACACACTTAAAATATATCATAGTCATCACAACAAGCAGATATCAACTTAAAACAAAGGTAAATATATTGTTTTATTTGTTTAATAAATCTAATAAAACATTTATTTTAATATGGAGTAAGCTCTCTATCATCTTAGGCTGATCGATCATCTAGATAGACAAACAGCTGTATCTGTTTGGGACAGTACATCATGAACAACGGTGGAACTAGGTCGATATTAAACTCAGGCAACGTTTAATAACTTCCATTATTACACCGTGTTGCATCAAACGTGTCTGTACATTCTCTCGGTCCCATTTGACGACACTCGGTTTGAATTGAAAAGGGCATTGAGGATTATACTTTTCTCAATTCGTTCAGTAACCGTCTATAGTCAGTATTACAACTATTACAACTATATTTGTCTTCTAGATCAAAATTGAACATAATGACGTCAATTCTATTAATAATATTACGTAATTAGTGCAAGCAGCACTAGCTCGTCATGTGACGTCAGAAGCGTCTTTTAAAGACAATTAGTAAAATATACTCTTCAAATATATATTTCAATCACCTTACAAAATCATTCGTTTCATTCAGATGAATTTTTTACTCGTCCTTGTTTTATCGTTTATCATTTAGAACTGGACTTATCTTCAAATATCACGTCCGTTTATAAAGCGAATAGCTAAAATAATATGTAATACGTATACAATATTTAATAATACGTCCTATTAAGAAGACAATGCTTTAGCAAAATAATTTTATATTAATTTTTTTAGATATTTCGCACAAGCGGTGTTTTTGGCTAAACAAAATGGACTGGTTTCGCTAAAAATCGTGTATAAAAGCACTACTGATTGTATAAGACCAAATTTAAAAATATCGTCAGAAAAATATTTTAAATGGCATGTCCTATTTTTGTCAATGACGCTACTAGAAAACAGTTTTAGAAAAAAATGGACGTTTCTGTTTTTAGGTCGAAAATTTGGTTATTGACGTTCGTGTCGGATGCGTTTAAGGATTTTTTATTTCAGGATCGTCACTTGGCCGTTTGAACACTATACACTTTGTTAAACTATGGTTTTTTTTAACTCCACCGCAGTCAGTTGAATTTTTCATATCAAATAGTCTTTACTGCATCTATTTGCAAGCTATCTCATACGGAGTAGTGTCCTTTAAGTTAGGTGCTTTTGAATGCTCCGCTCTTTATCACAGCCTTAATTTCCTACAACAATAAATGTCTCTTTGGTTCCCCATTCAAAAGTACCTAATTTTATAAAGTGGATCACTTCTTCGATGAGAAGGCTACAAATAGACCCGACACCTAGAATTCAAGTCTATACGCCGCACATGAGGTCTCGTGGTCTTGCAAGTTAATCGTACAGCGGGAAGCGGACGGTGACAAGTCGATCTTGTATTTTTCGAGTGCTTCTTCGTTCTCGGTCACCCAGTAACCAAGAACATCAGTGTCGTATGTGGGAATTATAGTGACTTCTGTAAAATGAAACAGTATTGATTATTATTTACATATGTTTATAAATACTAAATCATATTATATTAGTCTTAATGAAGTAATATATCTTACCTAAATCTTTATTTTCCCATGTTTTCTTAGCGTCTAGAAGAGCGTTATAAATTTCTTTCGAAGGTTCTGTTCCGGAAAATACGTAATATCTAGCCCGAACTCTTTTGAAAAATTCAATAGCAGAATAGTACGAATTACCGTGGTGAGGAACATATGTCAGATCCATGTAAATAGGTGCTGGAGCTTTTTTCTTAGTCGGAGATTCGGATGCTCTCTTTGCTTCTTTACTCTTCTCTTGATTAATTTTATTTTTATTTGCCACCGTAGAACTAATTTGTTTTTTCGGCGTACCTTTGCCATCCGCCTGATTAGGTGGTAAGATAGGACTTGGTAGACCGAGCGGCTTACCCCATGACTCTATAGGATCTTTTGAAACGCTGCTAGGCTCAGCGTGTTCAATTTTTTCCGTTTTTGATTCTCTGCTACTGCTTGGTGTAGAGCTCATTTGTGTAATTTTTTTCGAATCAGTTTTAATATCTTTGAGAGTCAAAGAAGTGGTTTCTCTTTTATATTCTTGATGGCTAGAACTAGAGAAATCATGCTGGTCAAGTTTATATTTCCCTGTAACGCTAGATATCACTTCGGAACCGCTTACTTTTTTATGCTCTTCGATTGCTTTCTCAAATTGTTCATCTGCTTCTTTTAAAAACGACGCATCTGAGCTAGTATCTTTTAATTTTGTTTCTGGCTTATCTATAAAATGTATCTCAGTCTTTTCATCGGAATGTGTTGAATATGTACAAGAATCATCATCCGGCAGTTGTCCGTAAATTGAGGTAGACATTGGATCAAAACCTGTTCTTGTCATCAATGTATCATGTTCTTTGTGCTGTGGGAATTTTGTGTCTAGCTCAAAACTTAAATTTGACCTTGGCGAATGTGCTATTTGAGATTTTGTACTACTTGGACTTGCTTGGCCATCATCGTCGCTGTAATACATTCCACTACTCTCAGTTCCCCAAATATGGGTAGCGGCTCGAGATTCTCTTGAACTAATATCGGATGGTGGGGATGATATACCAGGATGATCTAAATCGTCACTTGCGGCAGATGAGCTTCGCATATCACTAGTTTTAGACGATAATTTAGAAAATGATTTTTCACTTTCACCTGTGTCGATGATTTCCTCATACTCTTCTTTTATTTCCGATATTGTTGTTTTGGTAGATTTTGTGGTTTTCGTAATACCATCGCTTCCTTTACTAACTGTAGTGGTCTCCACAGTTACTTTTATTTTCTCTGGAGTAATAACTTCTTTAGTAGTAACTACTGTAATAGTTTGAGTGATTTCATTATCGCCCTCTTTTATTATTTTTGTAAAAGTGTCTGTTTCAGTAGTTATTTCTCCTACGGGTGATCGCTTTTTGGGTTTAGTTTCATGTTGAGGTTCAATTTTTGATTCTAAAGGCAATTCGTTAATGGTAGGTTTTTCATCGGTGTGTAACATAGCGTCACTACTTCGAGACAACGACTGTTTTTCGATTTCTTCTAATTCTTCTGGAGACCAATCCTCAAGCGCCGTTCCCATGGGGAGATATGTTACTTGAGTACTTATATCATTAGTTATCTGTGTTGTACCATCTTCATTTGCATTTTCTGTTACAGTTTCAGTTACTGTTTTAACTGCTATTTGATTCTTCTCTGAATTAATCATTTCTTCCTTTGTAACATATGTTGTTATCGTTTGATTAATTTTTTTTGCTTCATCAGTAAAAATAACGTTTGATTTTTTATCAACTGATGATTTTACTTTGCCAGTTGGTTTAAGACCCCGTAACGCAGCTTGTAAATCACTGTCATATGTTTTTTGCGATTCAGAAATTGTTATTTTTATATCTTTAGTTGTTTCAATTAATCCATTAGGATATTCATCATCTGTAATTGTTTCTATAGTAGTTCTAACGCGTTCAATGTCTTTATCAGAGCTTGCTAGAATTTCACGTTTTGTTTTAGTTGTTATAGTGCGTTTAATTTCTTTGTCATCCTTTTTGACGATCTCATTTTTCACAACGGAATCTTCAGATGTATCTTCAACTATTTCACTCTCGCCTATGTATGATTCTGTTGGTTCTAATCCATCATCAGCCGAAGGAATAGTTAACAGAAAATCAGCAACAGAGACTTTTTCACTCTTTTTGGTAATGACAGTTCCATCAGGATATTCGTCTTCAATAGTTGTTTTAACAGTCGTTTTAACTTTTTTAGATTTGGTTTCAACGTTTTCAAATTCTTCCCGAATCGTAGTAACGGTAGTTTTCCTGTTAATAATTTTTTCGCCGTCAATTATTTGTTCGGTTTGTGAACTAGTTTGTATATTGGGTTGTCCCATCTGCGTATAACCTATAAAGTTTTCATCAAAAGAGTCGCTTTCATAATCAGATACAGTAATTTTGACATCTTTAGTCACTTCAGTTGTTCCGTTAGGTAATTTAGTTTCTGTAATAGTTTCAATAGTTGTTTTAATTATTTTCTTAGAATTATCTTTTGTGGATAATATTTCCTTGGTAGTAGTAATATTTATTAATTGGTTAACTTTAACACCATCTCTAGTAATGACCTTTTGCTGGTTATCGATGTTAACTGTTTTATCTAATAATTCGGAAAATTGTTTTAATTCTTCAGATTTCATCGTGTCGTCACCCTCAACATCTGCTATTGATTGTCTTTTATCTACACTTATACGGGAGGATCCGTCTGGATATTTATCAGTAGTGGTTACAGTTGTGACTGTCTTAATTTTTTTGACAGTTTCATTTTCATCAGCATAATTTGTTTTGACGATTTTAGTTAAAATTATTCTTTGTATGACTAGATCATCATGTTTAATATATTTTTCTTCACTATATTCATTTTCTACTGGATCACCTATCACAGTAAGATTTTGTAATACTTCTTCTACTTTTTCACTACTATCTTCACATACGGGACTAGATGAAACTTGTTCAGTTGTCAATGTTGCAGATGTAACTGTTTCATCTACATGAGGTGATAGAATGTCATCTATAACCGATATTTTTTCACTAGTTTTTGTAATTACAGATCCATCTGGGTATTCATCTTCAATTATAGTTTTAGTGGTTACCTTAACTCGTTTTATATTATTCGATTTATCGAGATACTCTTGAGTGATAATAGCAACTTTCGTTTTTCTTTTGATTTGAATACCATTTTCGTGGATGACTTCCATTTTCTCAGTTATTTCTTCTTTGGGCTTACCACCAGATTCAAATCCTTCAGGTATTTCATCTTCTTCAGGTTCGATTGTATGATCAGATATTTGTACCTTTGATTCCTTGGTTATCTCCACTTCTCCGTTTGGTAGTATAGATTCCGTTACAGTTTCTATAGTAGTTTTAACCTTTTTCTTGGATTTATCACTTGTTGTTAAAATTTCTCTTGTCGTGTTGGTCGTGATGATCTGATGAATGTTCTTTCCTTCAATAACGACATCCTTCTCCTGCTTATCAACATCAATTGTTTTGTCTTCTATTTCCGTGTAATCATTAAGTTCTGTTGCTTCAACCACGTTTGTATCTTCTGCGTCACTTAGAGTAGTACTACAATCAATTTTCGTTTGAGAAGATCCATCTGGATACTCGTCAGTTGTAGTCACGGTAGTTACCGTTTTTATTTTTCTTAATCTTTCATAATTATCAGCGTATTTTGTTTTAACAATTTTTGTTAACGTTGTTCGCTTAATAATAACGTTTTTACTTACCAGTTCTTCAGTTTTAGTAGATACACTTTCTTCAGGTTCTCCTAAAATAATATATTCGATTAAAATCTTGTCAATGTTACTGCTTGAACTAGTAACTAACTCTTCTGTCTTAACTTCTACGGTCTTTTGAACATCTTTAGAACCATCAGGATATTCTTTTGTAGTGGTTGTTTCAATAGTTGTCTTTAGATTCTTTTCTTTATCATTTATTTTTATCGTTTCCTTCTTTGTAGTAGTTGCAATAGTCTCAACAATGTCTACATTATTTTCTTTAATTACTCGTTTACTGACGTCAGTATCAATTACCGTATCTTCAACATTTTCCTCTGCATCATCAGAGTCCTCAGATAAATCAAGTTTGAACATGGTATCTTCTTTTTTACTTTTACTTTTACTGGAAGACATTTTAGTTATTTTATCAGTACTATCTTTTATATAGCTACTTGTAGCAGTTTCAGTCTTTTGATCACTAGTATCGAGGTAGAATTTGTCTATTTTTTTATCTTTTGCATATAAATCCATGAGTGAGGTAGACTTAAGGCTGGAAGAACATTCTGATAATAAAGTTTGTGTATCTGTGGTAGTGGTGGTAGAACCATCTGAACTTTTACTTAGTGTAGTAGTTTCAATCGTTGTTTTAATATTTTGGGGTGTACCATCTTCTTTTGAAATTATTTCCTTTGTTGTCACCGTCGTTATTGTTTGAGTAACAACATTTTCACCCTCTTTTATAATTTTTGTTACCGTATCAGTTTCCGTTTTGATCTTTCCAATTGTTTGCATCAAGTTCAAAATGTCCGAATCGCCATCATCTTCAATGTCACTTTTTATTGTTTTGGGTACTTTTTCAGTAGAAGTAGATATTTTTTGAGTTAGTATATCATCGCCTACATGTACTACCTTAGTTATAGTTTCTTCATTTCCATCAGATTTATCATATGATACTTCACTTTGAACACCGTCACTTATTTTAATATCTTGAAAACTACTTGGTATTTTTGGCAAGGGGCTGACAGGTACTGTTGGTGGTGTTGATACTCTATCAAGTTCAGGGAACACAGTAAGAGATTCAACACCTTCCGATTTAATACCCTGTTGTATAGTATCATCGCTAAATGCTTTATGTATGGATTCCATTAGGTGTCTAGCGTTTTCTGTAAGTGTATGTGTAGTGCGTTCCGCCGTGGGTAAAGTTGAATCTGCATCAAATAAAATGCTATGTACTCCTGAATCAGAAGCATCAGATAGAAGAATTTCATCTTTAAGAGTCACATCAGTAGTATAAGCCTCTGCAGCCTTTGTTGCACTGGCAGGAGTTTTAGTTTTATGTAGAGATAACAATATCCTATCGTCAATCAGGTCTTTTTTTTCTTTATTTGCTTCAGTTTTTTCGGTTTTCTCAGTACTTTCATATGAATATTTTTCTTCTAAGCTGATTTCTTTAGAAACATCTTCAGAACTGCTATGTACCAAGGTTTGCATTAAATTTTCTTTGTCTGTCATAATATCTGTAGGTTCTTTTAATTTTGTTTCGTGTCTTAATCTTTCTTCATGAAGCATTTGTTCGGTTTCTTTCAGAATTTTGTTTATTGGTTGAGATAACAAAGACTTATTAATTTCGTCCTGACGACTATCTTTGAGTACAGATATGGATTTAAGACCATTTTGATCCGTTGCAGAGGTTACTTCATTAATATATAAAGACTTTTGTCCGGCACTGGTTTGAATTACTGTCGTCTCTTTCCTTGAAGGTTCACCATTTATTTTGACAACATCTTGTTCATCTATATCCTTTTCTTCATATTTTTCTAATTCTTTTGTTATGACATTTTCTTCATCTTTTTTCATGTTCTGACGTACATTATATTTATGTAGTTTTTCATTTATATATATATCGTCAACAATTTCATCAACTGATGAGATATTATCGATGGTTTTAATAGTAATGTTTCCATCAGGAAGTTCGTCCTCAATAGTCGTTTTAATAGTAGTTTTAGTACGTTTAATATTTTTAGGTATATAAAAGAAGGATTGGATTATTTTCGAAACAGTAATTCTTCTTTTAATAGTTATGCCATTTTCTACAACAGTATCAACTTGTGAAGTAGTTTCTTCTACTGGCTCATCAGAAAATTCAATTCCATCCGAATCATGCGTGGTAACTATTTTCGTTTTCTCAACTGATGAATCGTCAGAAACATTTAAGAGTTCATCAACTTGTGAAATTTCTTTGCTAGTTTTAGTAGTGATTGTTCCATCAGGATATTCATCTTCAATAGTTGTTATTTTTATAGTTCTGATTCGTTTTATATTAGCTTGAATATTACTGAAAATTTGTTCAATCGTAGTTTTAGTCGTTTTCCTATTTATTTTAACATTATTTTCATTTATACATTCCATATTAACAGTTGTAACCTCGACGGGTTTTTCTGTTAAACTAAATCCTTCAGGAATATCGTCTTCAGTAATATCACGATCTTTAACAGTCATCGTCTTATCTGTTGGTTCACCCTGAATACTTTCTTTATACTGTTTTGTTGATTCCGTATCAGTAGGATCGACAATTTCATATCGATTACGATCAATATCAGATTCATCACCATAATCAGAGAAATAAACCTTAATGTCTTTAGTTTTTTCTGTAAGACCATCAGGTAAAATTGATTCAGTAACAGTTACAACAGTAGTTCTTAATTTTCTTTTTGATCTGGCTTCATTAGACAAAACTTGTTTAGTCGTAGTTATGGTAAGAATTTGTAAAATACTTTTGCCATTAACAATAATCGTTTGTTCTTGTTTGTCCTCAGTAACTGAAGTTTCATCGATAATTGGAAATTCTTTAACACATAAATCTTCTTTGTCTTCTTTGACCGTTATGGGCATATCAACTTTGTCTTCTTCAACGGGGAAAGAAGTCATTTGATCTGACTTTTCGAGAACGTATTTTTCGCGTTCTTTTTTAACGGGGCTAAGAAGGTTCTCCCCTGCTTGGTCGGGAAAACGTTGTTCTTTATCGTCTTTAATTAAGCTAGGTGCTTTCTCTACCACCTTTTCAATTGCTTTTTTCACCTCATCTTCTCTAATGGGGCTCGGAGCCTTGTCATCGGGCTTGTCGAGTATAGGAGCGTTACTTTCTATCTTGTCCCCTTTCACTGAGCTAGGCGCCTCGTCCTCTGGTTTTTCGATGTCATGTTTTTCTGTATCACCTTCATCTGAGCTTGGAGCCTTCTTATCTAGCTTTTTTAGTGTTGGAATGACCTCGTCTTTTTTAACGGGGCTAGGGGTCTTCGCGTCGAGATTCTCTAAAAGTTGATCAACTTTTTCAGTTTTAACAGGACTGGCCACCTTCACATCCGTCTCTACGGGAACAGGTTTTTCTCTTACTTCTTTAATTGGGCTAGGTGCTTTCTCTACCACCTTTTCGATTGCTGTTTTCAACTCGTCTTCTTTAATAGAGCTTGGAGCCTTGTCGCCTGGCTTTTCAAGTGTTGGTTTAATCTTGTCGTCGGTAACGGGGCTGGGAGCCTTCTTTTCTACCTCGTCCTCTTTCACAGGCCTAGGCACCTTATCCTCAGCTTTTTCAATATCGTGTATTCTCGTATCATCTTCAAATGGGCTTGGAGCCTTCTCATCTGGCTTTTCAATTGAAGGAACTACTTTGTTTTCTTTAAAGGGGCTAGGAACATCATCTGGCTTTTCTAATAATTGTTTTAAAAGGACATCTTTGTTTGGACTAGGAATCTTCGCATCTGTCTCGACGAGTTTAGGTTTTTCCTTATCTTCTTTAAATGGGCTAGGTGCTTTTTCTAATCCCTTTTCGATGGCTGGTATCACCTCATCCTCTTTAATGGGGCTTGGTGTCTTGTCGCCAGGCTTTTCGAGTGTTGGTTTAGCCTCGTCTTCCTTGACGGGGCTACGAACTTTCTTTTCTACCTTGTCATCTTTCACAGGGCTAGGCGCCTTTTCCTCTGGTTTTTCGATATCGTGTTTTTCCTTATCATCTTTAAGTGGGCTCGGAGCCTTCTCATCAGGCTTTTCAATGGTTGGTACTACCTCGTCTTCTTTAACGGGGCTAGGAACCTGTGCATCTGGCTTTTCTAAAAGTTCCTTTAAATGGACATCTTTGACTGGACTAGGAACCTTCGCATCTGTCTCGACGAGTTTAGGTTTTTCCTTATCTTCTTTAATTGGACTATGTGCCTTTTCTAATCTCTTTTCGATAGCTGGTATCACCTCATCGTCTTTAATGGGGCTTGGTGCCTTGTCGCCTGGCTTTTTGAGTGTTGATTCAGCCTCGTCATCCTTGACGGGGCTAGGAGCTTTCTTTTCTACCTCGTCCTCTTTCACAGGGCTAGGCGCCATTTCCTCTGGTTTTTCGATATCGTGTTTTCCCTTATCATCTTTAAGTGGGCTCGGAGCCTTCTCATCCGGCTTTTCAATTGTTGGTACTACCTCGTCTTCTTCAACGGGGCTAGGAATCTTCTCATCTGGCTTTTCTAATAGTTTTTTTAAATGGGCATCTTTGACTGGACTAGGAACCTTCGCAACTTGCTCGACGAGTTTCGGTTTTTCCTTATCTTCTTTAATTGGGCTAGGCGTTTTTTCTACCCCCTTTTTGATAGCTGATTTCACTTCATCGTCTTTAATGGGGCTTAGTGCCTTTTCGCTTGGCTTTTTGAGTGTTAGTTTAGTCTCGTCTTCTTTTTCAGGCGTAGGAGCTTTCTTTTCTACCTTGTCCTCTTTCACAGGGCTAGGCGCCTTATCCTCTTGTTTTTCGATATCGTATATTTCCGTTTTAACTTCAATTGATCTTTGAGCCTTCTCATCTGGCTTTTCAATTGTTGGTATTACTTCGTCTTCTTCAACGGGGCTTGGAGACTTCTCATCTGGCTTTCTAATTGTTGGTACTACCTCGTCTTCTTTAATGGGGCTAGGAACTTTCTCGTCGAGCTTTTCAAGATGTTGATCAACTTTTTCTTCTTTTACAGGACTTGGCACCTTCACGTCTATTTCTACCGGAACATGTTTTTCTTCTTTAATGGGGCTCGAAGTCTTTTCATAGGGCTTTTCTAGTTTTGCTTTACCTTCGTCTTCCTTGAAGGGGCTAGGAACCTTCTTTTCTACCTTGTCCTCTTTCACAGGGCTAGGCACCTTATCCTCTGGTTTTTCTTTATCGTGTTTTTCAGTTTTATCTTTAATTGGACTTGGAGCCTTCTCGACTGGCTTTTCAATTGTTGGTACTACCTCGTCTTCTTTAACGGGGCTAGGAACCTCCTCTTCGAGCTTTTCTAGAAGTTGATCTACTTTATCTTCTTTTACAGGGCTTGGCACCTTCGCGTCTGTTTCTACGGGAACATGTTTCTCTTTTTCTTCTTTAATGGGGCTCGGAGTCTTGTCCTCGGGCTTGTCGAGTGTTGGTTTACCCTCGTCTTCCTTGACTGGGCTAGGAACCTTCGTATCTACCTTGATGTGTTTTTCAATTTCGTCTTTAATTTGGCTTGGAGCCTTTTCGACTGGCTTTTTAATTGTTGGTACTACCTCGTCTTCTTTGACGGGGCTAGGAGACTTTTCGTCAAGCTTTTCTAGAAGTTGATCTACTTTTTCTTCTTTAACATGGCTTGGCACCTTCCCGTCTGTTTCTACGGGAACATTCTTCTCTTCTTCTTCTTTAATGGGGCTCGGAGTCTTGTCCTCGGGCTTGTCGAGTGTTGGTTTACCCTCGTCTTGTTTGACGGGGCTACGAACCTTCTTTTCTATCTTGTCCTCTTTCCCAGGGCTAGGCGCCTTATCCTCTGGTTTTTCGATATCGTGTTTTTCCTTATCATCTTTAAGTGGGCTCAGAGACTTCTCATCTGGCTTTTCAATGGTTGGTACTACCTCGTCTTCTTCAACGGGGCTAGGAACCTTTTTATCCGGCTTTTCTAAATGTTCCTTTAAATGGACATCTATGACTGGACTAGGAACCTTCGCCTCTGTCTCGACGAGTTTAGGTTTTTCCTTATCTTCTTTAATTGGACTAGGCGCTTTTTCAAATCTCTTTTCGATAGCTGGTATCACCTCATCATCTTTAATGGGGCTTGGTGCCTTGTCACCTGGCTTTTCATGTGTTGGTTTAGCTTCGTCTTCCTTGACGGGGCTAGGAGCTTTCTTTTCTACCTTGTCCTCTATCACAGGGCTAGGCGCCTTATCCTCTGGTTTTTCGATATCGTGTTTTTCAGTTTCTTCTTTACTTGGGCTTGGAGCCTTCTCGACTGGCTTTTCAATTGTTGGTACTACTTCGTCTTCTTTACCAGGGCTAGGAACCGTCTCATCTGGCTTTTCAAATGTTGGTGCTACCTCGTCTTCTTTAACAGGGCTAGGAGACTTTTCGTCAAGCTTTTCTAGAAGTTGATCTACTTTTTCTTCTTTTACAGGGCTTGGCACCTTTCCGTCTGTTTTTACGGGAACACGCTTCTCTTCTTCTTTTTTAATGGGACACGGAGTCTTGTCCTCGGGCTTAACGAGTGTTGGTTTACCCTCGTCTTCCTTTACGAGGCTAGAAACCTTCTTTTCTACCTTGACGTGTTTTTCAGTTTCATCTTTAATTGGGCTTGGAACTCTGTCTGCCAGCTTTTCAATTGATGGTACTACTTCGTCTTTTTTACCAAGGCTAGGCGCCTTATCCTCTTGTTTTTCGATATCGTGTTTTTTCTTATCATCTTTAAGTGGGCTCAGAGCCTTCTCATCTGGCTTTTCAATGGTTGGTACTACCTCGTCTTCTTCAACGGGGCTGGGAACCTTTTTATCCGGCTTTTCTAAATGTTCCTTTAAATGGACATCTATGACTGGACTAGGAACCTTCGCCTCTGTCTCGACAAGTTTAGGTTTTTCCTTATCTTCTTTAATTGGGCTAGGTGCTTTTTCTAATCTCTTTTCGATAGCTGGTATCACCTCATCCTCTTTAATGGGGCTTGGTGTCTTGTCGCCTGGCTTTTCGAGTGTTGGTTTAGCCTCGTCTTCCTTGACGGGGCTAGGAGCTTTCTTTTCTACCTTGTCCTCTTTCACAGGGCTAGGCGCCTTTTCCTCTGGTTTTTCGATATCGTGTTTTTCTTTATCATCTTTGAGTGGGCTCGGAGCCTTCTCATCAGGCTTTTCAATGGTTGGTACTACCTCGTCTTCTTCAACGGGGCTAGGAACCTTTGCATCTGGCTTTTCTAAAAGTTCTTTTAAATGGACATCTTTGACTGGACTAGAAACCTTCGCATCTGTCTCGACAAGTTTAGGTTTTTCCTTATCTTCTTTAATTGGGCTAGGTGCTTTTTCTAATCTCATTTCGATAGCTGGTATCACCTCATCCTCTTTAATGGGGCTTGGTGCCTTGTCGCCTGGCTTTTCGAATGTTGGTTTAGCCTCGTCTTCCTTGACGGGGCTAGGAGCTTTCTTTTCTACCTTGTCCCCTTTCACAGGGCTAGGCGCCTTTTCCTCTGGTTTTTCGATATCGTGTTTTTCCTTATCATCTTTGAGTGGGCTCGGAGCCTTCTCATCAGGCTTTTCAATGGTTGGTACTACCTCGTCTTCTTCAACGGGGCTAGGAACCTTTGCATCTGGCTTTTCTACAAGTTCCTTTAAATGGACATCTTTGACTGGACTAGAAACCTTCGCATCTGTCTCGACAAGTTTAGGTTTTTCCTTATCTTCTTTAATTGGGCTAGGTGCTTTTTCTAATCTCTTTTCGATAGCTGGTATCACCTCATCCTCTTTAATGGGGCTTGGTGCCTTGTCGCCTGGCTTTTCGAGTGTTGGTTTAGCCTCGTCTTCCTTGACGGGGCTAGGAGCTTTCTTTTCTACCTTGTCCTCTTTCACAGGGCTAGGCGCCTTTTCCTCTGGTTTTTCGATATCGTGTTTTTCCTTATCATCTTTAAGTGGGCTCGGAGCCTTCTCATCAGGCTTTTCAATGATTGGTACTACCTCGTCTTCTTTAACGGGGCTAGGAACCTGTGCATCTGGCTTTTCTAAAAGTTCCTTTAAATGGACATCTTTGACTGGACTAGGAACCTTCGCATCTGTCTCGACAAGTTTAGGTTTTTCCTTATCTTCTTTAATTGGGCTAGGTGCTTTTTCTAATCTCTTTTCGATAGCTGGTATCACCTCATCCTCTTTAATGGGACTTGGTGTCTTGTCGCCTGGCTTTTCGAGTGTTGGTTTAGCCTCGTCTTCCTTGACGGGGCTAGGAGCTTTCTTTTCTACCTTGTCCTCTTTCACAGGGCTAGGCGCCTTTTCCTCTGGTTTTTCGATATCGTGTTTTTCCTTATCATCTTTAAGTGGACTCGGAGCCTTCTCATCAGGCTTTTCAATGGTTGGTACTACTTTGTCTTCTTTACCAGGGCTAGGGACCGTCCCATCTGGCTTTTCTAAAAGTTCCTTTAAATGGACATCTTTGACTGGACTAGGAACCTTCGCATCTGTCTCGACGAGTTTAGGTTTTTCCTTATCTTCTTTAATTGGACTATGTGCCTTTTCTAATCTCTTTTCGATAGCTGGTATCACCTCATCGTCTTTAATGGGGCTGGGTGTCTTGTCGCCTGGCTTTTCGAGTGTTGGTTTAGCCTCGTCTTCCTTGACGGGGCTAGGAGCTTTCTTTTCTACCTTGTCCTCTTTCACAGGCGCCTTTTCCTCTGGTTTTTCGATGTCGTGTTTTTCCTTATCATCTTTAAGTGGGCTCGGAGCCTTCTCATCAGGCTTTTCAATGGTTGGTACTACCTCGTCTTCTTTAACGGGGCTAGGAACCTGTGCATCTGGCTTTTCTAAAAGTTCCTTTAAATGGACATCTTTGACTGGACTAGGAACCTTCGCATCTGTCTCGACGAGTTTAGGTTTTTCCTTATCTTCTTTAATTGGGCTAGGTGCTTTTTCTAATCTCTTTTCGATAGCTGGTATCACCTCATCCTCTTTAATGGGACTTGGTGTCTTGTCGCCTGGCTTTTCGAGTGTTGGTTTAGCCTCGTCTTCCTTGACGGGGCTAGGAGCTTTCTTTTCTACCTTGTCCTCTTTCACAGGGCTAGGCGCCTTTTCCACTGGTTTTTCGATATCGTGTTTTTCCTTATCATCTTTAAGTGGGCTCGGAGCCTTCTCATCAAGCTTTTCAATGGTTGGTACTACCTCGTCTTCTTTAACGGGGCTAGGAACCTGTGCATCTGGCTTTTCTAAAAGTTCCTTTAAATGGACATCTTTGACTGGACTAGGAACCTTCGCATCTGTCTCGACAAGTTTAGGTTTTTCCTTATCTTCTTTAATTGGGCTAGGTGCTTTTTCTAATCTCTTTTCGATAGCTGGTATCACCTCATCCTCTTTAATGGGACTTGGTGTCTTGTCGCCTGGCTTTTCGAGTGTTGGTTTAGCCTGGTCTTCCTTGACGGGGCTAGGAGCTTTCTTTTCTACCTTGTCCTCTTTCACAGGGCTAGGCGCCTTTTCATCTGGTTTTTCGATATCGTGTTTTTCCTTATCTTTAAGTGGGCTCGGAGCCTTCTCATCAGGTTTTTCAATGGTTGGTAATACTTTGTCTTCTTTACCAGGGCTAGAGACCGTCTCATCTGGCTTTTCTAAAAGATCCTTTAAATGGACATCTTTGACTGGACTAGGAACCTTCGCATCTGTCTCGACAAGTTTAGGTTTTTCCTTATCTTCTTTAATTGGGCTAGGTGCTTTTTCTAATCTCTTTTCGATAGCTGGTATCACCTCATCCTCTTTAATGGGGCTTGGTGTCTTGTCGCCTGGCTTTTCGAGTGTTGGTTTAGCCTCGTCTTCCTTGACGGGGCTAGGAGCTTTCTTTTCTACCTTGTCCTCTTTCACAGGGCTAGGCGCCTTTTCCTCTGGTTTTTCGATATCGTGTTTTTCCTTATCATCTTTAAGTGGGCTCGGAGCCTTCTCATCTGGCTTTTCAATGGTTGGTACTACTTCGTCTTCTTTACCAGGGCTAGGAACCGTCTCATCTGGCTTTTCTAAAAGTTCCTTTAAATGGACATCTTTGACTGGACTAGGAACCTTCGCATCTGTCTCAACAAGTTTAGGTTTTTCCTTATCTTCTTTAATTGGGCTAGGTGCTTTTTCTAATCTCTTTTCGATAGCTGGTATCACCTCATCCTCTTTAATGGGGCTTGGTGTCTTGTCGCCTGGCTTTTCGAGTGTTGGTTTAGCCTCGTCTTCCTTGACGGGGCTAGGAGCTTTCTTTTCTACCTTGTCCTCTTTCACAGGGCTAGGCGCCTTTTCCTCTGGTTTTTCGATATCGTGTTTTTCCTTATCATCTTTAAGTGGGCTCGGAGCCTTCTCATCTGGCTTTTCAATGGTTGGTACTACTTCGTCTTCTTTACCAGGGCTAGGAACCGTCTCATCTGGCTTTTCTAAAAGTTCCTTTAAATGGACATCTTTGACTGGTCTAGGAACCTTCGCATCTGTCTCAACAAGTTTAGGTTTTTCCTTATCTTCTTTAATTGGGCTAGGTGCTTTTTCTAATCTCTTTTCGATAGCTGGTATCACCTCATTCTCTTTAATGGGACTTGGTGTCTTGTCGCCTGGCTTTTCGAGTGTTGGTTTAGCCTCGTCTTCCTTGACGGGGCTAGGAGCTTTCTTTTCTACCTTGTCCTCTTTCACAGGGCTAGGCGCCTTTTCCTCTGGTTTTTCGATATCGTGTTTTTCCTTACCATCTTTAAGTGGGCTCGGAGCCTTCTCATCAGGCTTTTCAATGATTGGTACTACCTCGTCTTCTTCAACGGGGCTAGGAACCTGTGCATCTGGCTTTTCTAAAAGTTCCTTTAAATGGACATCTTTGACTGGACTAGGAACCTTCGCATCTGTATCGACAAGTTTAGGTTTTTCCTTATCTTCTTTAATTGGGCTAGGTGCTTTTTCTAATCTCTTTTCGATAGCTGGTATCACCTCATCCTCTTTAATGGGACTTGGTGTCTTGTCGCCTGGCTTTTCGAGTGTTGGTTTAGCCTCGTCTTCCTTGACGGGGCTAGGAGCTTTCTTTTCTACCTTGTCCTCTTTCACAGGGCTAGGCGCCTTTTCCTCTGGTTTTTCGATATCGTGTTTTTCCTTATCATCTTTAAGTGGGCTCGGAGCCTTCTCATCAGGCTTTTCAATGGTTGGTACTACCTCGTCTTCTTTAACGAGGCTAGGAACCTGTGCATCTGGCTTTTCTAAAAGTTCCTTTAAATGGACATCTTTGACTGGACTAGGAACCTTCGCATCTGTCTCGACAAGTTTAGGTTTTTCCTTATCTTCTTTAATTGGGCTAGGTGCTTTTTCTAATCTCTTTTCGATAGCTGGTATCACCTCATCCTCTTTAATGGGGCTTGGTGTCTTGTCGCCTGGCTTTTCGAGTGTTGGTTTAGCCTCGTCTTCCTTGACGGGGCTAGGAGCTTTCTTCTCTACCTTGTCCTCTTTCACAGGGCTAGGCGCCTTTTCCTCTGGTTTTTCGATATCGTGTTTTTCCTTATCGTCTTTGAGTGGGCTCGGAGCCTTCTCATCAGGCTTTTCAATGGTTGGTACTACCTCGTCTTCTTCAACGGGGCTAGGAACCTGTGCATCTGGCTTTTCTAAAAGTTCCTTTAAATGGACATCTTTGATTGGACTAGGAACCTTCGCATCTGTCTCGACAAGTTTAGGTTTTTCCTTATCTTCTTTAATTGGGCTAGGTGCTTTTTCTAATCTCTTTTCGATAGCTGGTATCACCTCATCCTCTTTAATGGGGCTTGGTGTCTTGTCGCCTGGCTTTTCGAGTGTTGGTTTAGCCTCGTCTTCCTTGACGGGGCTAGGAGCTTTCTTTTCTACCTTGTCCTCTTTCACAGGGCTAGGCGCCTTTTCCTCTGGTTTTTCGATATCGTGTTTTTCCTTATCATCTTTGAGTGGGCTCGGAGCCTTCTCATCAGGCTTTTCAATGGTTGGTACTACCTCGTCTTCTTCAACGGGGCTAGGAACCTTTGCATCTGGCTTTTCTAAAAGTTCTTTTAAATGGACATCTTTGACTGGACTAGAAACCTTCGCATCTGTCTCGACAAGTTTAGGTTTTTCCTTATCTTCTTTAATTGGGCTAGGTGTTTTTTCTAATCTCATTTCGATAGCTGGTATCACCTCATCCTCTTTAATGGGGCTTGGTGCCTTGTCGCCTGGCTTTTCGAATGTTGGTTTAGCCTCGTCTTCCTTGACGGGGCTAGGAGCTTTCTTTTCTACCTTGTCCCCTTTCACAGGGCTAGGCGCCTTTTCCTCTGGTTTTTCGATATCGTGTTTTTCCTTATCATCTTTGAGTGGGCTCGGAGCCTTCTCATCAGGCTTTTCAATGGTTGGTACTACCTCGTCTTCTTCAACGGGGCTAGGAACCTTTGCATCTGGCTTTTCTACAAGTTCCTTTAAATGGACATCTTTGACTGGACTAGAAACCTTCGCATCTGTCTCGACAAGTTTAGGTTTTTCCTTATCTTCTTTAATTGGGCTAGGTGCTTTTTCTAATCTCTTTTCGATAGCTGGTATCACCTCATCCTTTTTAATGGGGCTTGGTGCCTTGTCGCCTGGCTTTTCGAGTGTTGGTTTAGCCTCGTCTTCCTTGACGGGGCTAGGAGCTTTCTTTTCTACCTTGTCCTCTTTCACAGGGCTAGGCGCCTTTTCCTCTGGTTTTTCGATATCGTGTTTTTCCTTATCATCTTTAAGTGGGCTCGGAGCCTTCTCATCAGGCTTTTCAATGATTGGTACTACCTCGTCTTCTTTAACGGGGCTAGGAACCTGTGCATCTGGCTTTTCTAAAAGTTCCTTTAAATGGACATCTTTGACTGGACTAGGAACCTTCGCATCTGTCTCGACAAGTTTAGGTTTTTCCTTATCTTCTTTAATTGGGCTAGGTGCTTTTTCTAATCTCTTTTCGATAGCTGGTATCACCTCATCCTCTTTAATGGGACTTGGTGTCTTGTCGCCTGGCTTTTCGAGTGTTGGTTTAGCCTGGTCTTCCTTGACGGGGCTAGGAGCTTTCTTTTCTACCTTGTCCTCTTTCACAGGGCTAGGCGCCTTTTCCTCTGGTTTTTCGATATCGTGTTTTTCCTTATCATCTTTAAGTGGGCTCGGAGCCTTCTCATCAGGCTTTTCAATGATTGGTACTACCTCGTATTCTTCAACGGAGCTAGGAACCTGTGCATCTGGCTTTTCTAAAAGTTCCTTTAAATGGACATCTTTGACTGGACTAGGAACCTTCGCATCTGTCTCGACAAGTTTAGGTTTTTCCTTATCTTCTTTAATTGGGCTGGGTGCTTTTTCTAATCTCTTTTCGATAGCTGGTATCACCTCATCCTCTTTAATGGGACTTGGTGTCTTGTCGCCTGGCTTTTCGAGTGTTGGTTTAGCCTCTTCTTCCTTGACGGGGCTAGGAGCTTTCTTTTCTACCTTGTCCTCTTTCACAGGGCTAGGCGCCTTTTCCTCTGGTTTTTCGATATCGTGTTTTTCCTTATCATCTTTAAGTGGGCTCGGAGCCTTCTCATCAGGCTTTTCAATGATTGGTACTACCTCGTCTTCTTCAACGGGGCTAGGAACCTGTGCATCTGGCTTTTCTAAAAGTTCCTTTAAATGGACATCTTTGACTGGACTAGGAACCTTCGCATCTGTCTCGACAAGTTTAGGTTTTTCCTTATCTTCTTTAATTGGGCTGGGTGCTTTTTCTAATCTCTTTTCGATAGCTGGTATCACCTTATCCTCTTTAATGGGACTTGGTGTCTTGTCGCCTGGCTTTTCGAGTGTTGGTTTAGCCTCGTCTTCCTTGACGGGGCTAGGAGCTTTCTTTTCTACCTTGTCCTCTTTCACAGGGCTAGGCGCCTTTTCCTCTGGTTTTTCGATATCGTGTTTTTCCTTATCATCTTTAAGTGGGCTCGGAGCCTTCTCATCAGGCTTTTCAATGATCGGTACTACCTCGTCTTCTTTAACGGGGCTAGGAACCTGTGCATCTGGCTTTTCTAAAAGTTCCTTTAAATGGAAATCTTTGACTGGACTAGGAACCTTCGCATCTGTCTCGACGAGTTTAGGTTTTTCCTTATCTTCTTTAATTGGGCTAGGTGCTTTTTCTAATCTCTTTTCGATAGCTGGTATCACCTCATCCTCTTTAATGGGGCTTGGTGTCTTGTCGCCTGGCTTTTCGAGTGTTGGTTTAGCCTCGTCTTCCTTGACGGGGCTAGGAGCTTTCTTTTCTACCTTGTCCTCTTTCACAGGGCTAGGCGCCTTTTCCTCTGGTTTTTCGATATCGTGTTTTTCCTTATCATCTTTGAGTGGGCTCGGAGCCTTCTCATCAGGCTTTTCAATGGTTGGTACTACCTCGTCTTCTTCAACGGGGCTAGGAACCTGTGCATCTGGCTTTTCTAAAAGTTCCTTTAAATGGACATCTTTGACTGGACTAGGAACCTTCGCATCTGTCTCGACAAGTTTAGGTTTTTCCTTATCTTCTTTAATTGGGCTAGGTGCTTTTTCTAATCTCTTTTCGATAGCTGGTATCACCTCAATCTCTTTAATTGGGCTTGGTGTCTTGTCGCCTGGCTTTTCGAGTGTTGGTTTAGCCTCGTCTTCCTTGACGGGGCTAGGAGCTTTCTTTTCTACCTTGTCCTCTTTCACAGGGCTAGGCGCCTTTTCCTCTGGTTTTTCGATATCGTGTTTTTCCTTATCATCTTTAAGTGGGCTCGGAGCCTTCTCATCAGGCTTTTCAATGATTGGTACTACCTCGTCTTCTTTAACGGGGCTAGGAACCTGTGCATCTGGCTTTTCTAAAAGTTCCTTTAAATGGACATCTTTGACTGGACTAGGAACCTTCGCATCTGTCTCGACGAGTTTAGGTTTTTCCTTATCTTCTTTAATTGGGCTAGGTGCTTTTTCTAATCTCTTTTCGATAGCTGGTATCACCTCATCCTCTTTAATGGGGCTTGGTGTCTTGTCGCCTGGCTTTTCGAGTGTTGGTTTAGCCTCGTCTTCCTTGACGGGGCTAGGAGCTTTCTTTTCTACCTTGTCCTCTTTCACAGGGCTAGGCGCCTTTTCCTCTGGTTTTTCGATATCGTGTTTTTCCTTATCATCTTTGAGTGGGCTCGGAGCCTTCTCATCAGGCTTTTCAATGGTTGGTACTACCTCGTCTTCTTCAACGGGGCTAGGAACCTGTGCATCTGGCTTTTCTAAAAGTTCCTTTAAATGGACATCTTTGACTGGACTAGGAACCTTCGCATCTGTCTCGACAAGTTTAGGTTTTTCCTTATCTTCTTTAATTGGGCTAGGTGCTTTTTCTAATCTCTTTTCGATAGCTGGTATCACCTCAATCTCTTTAATTGGGCTTGGTGTCTTGTCGCCTGGCTTTTCGAGTGTTGGTTTAGCCTCGTCTTCCTTGACGGGGCTAGGAGCTTTCTTTTCTACCTTGTCCTCTTTCACAGGGCTAGGCGCCTTTTCCTCTGGTTTTTCGATATCGTGTTTTTCCTTATCATCTTTAAGTGGGCTCGGAGCCTTCTCATCAGGCTTTTCAATGATTGGTACTACCTCGTCTTCTTTAACGGGGCTAGGAACCTCTGCATCTGGCTTTTCTAAAAGTTCCTTTAAATGGACATCTTTGACTGGACTAGGAACCTTCGCATCTGTCTCGACAAGTTTAGGTTTTTCCTTATCTTCTTTAATTGGGCTAGGTGCTTTTTCTAATCTCTTTTCGATAGCTGGTATCACCTCATCCTCTTTAATGGGACTTGGTGTCTTGTCGCCTGGCTTTTCGAGTGTTGGTTTAGCCTCGTCTTCCTTGACGGGGCTAGGAGCTTTCTTTTCTACCTTGTCCTCTTTCACAGGGCTAGGCGCCTTTTCCTCTGGTTTTTCGATATCGTGTTTTTCCTTATCATCTTTAAGTGAGCTCGGAGCCTTCTCATCAGGCTTTTCAATGGTTGGTACTACCTCGTCTTCTTTAACGGGGCTAGGAACCTGTGCATCTGGCTTTTCTAAAAGTTCCTTTAAATGGACATCTTTGACTGGACTAGGAATCTTCGCGTCTGTCTCGACAAGTTTAGGTTTTTCCTTATCTTCTTTAATTGGGCTAGGTGCTTTTTCTAATCTCTTTTCGATAGCTGGTATCACCTCATCCTCTTTAATGGAGCTTGGTGTCTTGTCGCCTGGCTTTTCAAGTGTTGGTTTAGCCTCGTCTTCCTTGACGGGGCTAGGAGCTTTCTTTTCTACCTTGTCCTCTTTCACAGGGCTAGGCGCCTTTTCCTCTGGTTTTTCGATATCGTGTTTTTCCTTATCATCTTTAAGTGGGCTCGGAGCCTTCTCATCAGGCTTTTCAATGATTGGTACTACCTCGTCTTCTTTAACGGGGCTAGGAACCTGTGCATCTGGCTTTTCTAAAAGTTCCTTTAAATGGACATCTTTGACTGGTCTAGGAACCTTCGCATCTGTCTCGACAAGTTTAGGTTTTTCCTTATCTTCTTTAATTGGGCTAGGTGCTTTTTCTAATCTCTTTTCGATAGCTGGTATCACCTCATCCTCTTTAATGGGACTTGGTGTCTTGTCGCCTGGCTTTTCGAGTGTTGGTTTAGCCTCGTCTTCCTTGACGGGGCTAGGAGCTTTCTTTTCTACCTTGTCCTCTTTCACAGGGCTAGGCGCCTTTTCCTCTGGTTTTTCGATATCGTGTTTTTCCTTATCATCTTTAAGTGGGCTCGGAGCCTTCTCATCAGGCTTTTCAATGGTTGGTACTAACTCGTCTTCTTTAACGGGGCTAGGAACCTGTGCATCTGGCTTTTCTAAAAGTTCCTTTAAATGGACATCTTTGACTGGACTAGGAACCTTCGCATCTGTCTCGACGAGTTTAGGTTTTTCCTTATCTTCTTTAATTGGGCTAGGTGCTTTTTCTAATCTCTTTTCGATAGCTGGTATCACCTCATCCTCTTTAATGGGACTTGGTGTCTTGTCGCCTGGCTTTTCGAGTGTTGGTTTAGCCTCGTCTTCCTTGACGGGGCTAGGAGCTTTCTTTTCTACCTTGTCCTCTTTCACAGGGCTAGGCGCCTTTTCCTCTGGTTTTTCGATATCGTGTTTTTCCTTATCATCTTTAAGTGAGCTCGGAGCCTTCTCATCAGGCTTTTCAATGGTTGGTACTACCTCGTCTTCTTTAACGGGGCTAGGAACCTGTGCATCTGGCTTTTCTAAAAGTTCCTTTAAATGGACATCTTTGACTGGACTAGGAACCTTCGCATCTGTCTCGACGAGTTTAGGTTTTTCCTTATCTTCTTTAATTGGGCTAGGTGCTTTTTCTAATCTCTTTTCGATAGCTGGTATCACCTCATCCTCTTTAATGGGACTTGGTGTCTTGTCGCCTGGCTTTTCGAGTGTTGGTTTAGCCTCGTCTTCCTTGACGGGGCTAGGAGCTTTCTTTTCTACCTTGTCCTCTTTCACAGGGCTAGGCGCCTTTTCCTCTGGTTTTTCGATATCGTGTTTTTCCTTATCATCTTTAAGTGGGCTCAGAGCCTTCTCATCAGGCTTTTCAATGGTTGGTACTACCTCGTCTTCTTCAACGGGGCTAGGAACCTGTGCATCTGGCTTTTCTAAAAGTTCCTTTAAATGGACATCTTTGACTGGACTAGGAACCTTCGCATCTGTCTCGACAAGTTTAGGTTTTTCCTTATCTTCTTTAATTGGGCTAGGTGCTTTTTCTAATCTCTTTTCGATAGCTGGTATCACCTCATCCTCTTTAATGGGACTTGGTGTCTTGTCGCCTGGCTTTTCGAGTGTTGGTTTAGCCTCGTCTTCCTTGACGGGGCTAGGAGCTTTCTTTTCTACCTTGTCCTCTTTCACAGGGCTAGGCGCCTTTTCCTCTGGTTTTTCGATATCGTGTTTTTCCTTATTATCTTTAAGTGGGCTCGGAGCCTTCTCATCAGGCTTTTCAATGATTGGTACTACCTCGTCTTCTTTAACGAGGCTAGGAACCTTTGCATCTGGCTTTTCTAAAAGTTCCTTTAAATGGACATCTTTGACTGGACTAGGAACCTTCGCATCTGTCTCGACAAGTTTAGGTTTTTCCTTATCTTCTTTAATTGGGCTAGTTGCTTTTTCTAATTTCTTTTCGATAGCTGGTATCACCTCATCCTCTTTAATGGGACTTGGTGTCTTGTCGCCTGGCTTTTCGAGTGTTGGTTTAGCCTCGTCTTCCTTGACGGGGCTAGGAGCTTTCTTTTCTACCTTGTCCTCTTTCACAGGGCTAGGCGCCTTTTCCTCTGGTTTTTCGATATCGTGTTTTTCCTTATCATCTTTAAGTGGGCTCGGAGCCTTCTCATCAGGCTTTTCAATGGTTGGTACTTCCTCGTCTTCTTTAACGGGGCTAGGAACCTGTGCATCTGGCTTTTCTAAAAGTTCCTTTAAATGGACATCTTTGACTGGACTAGGAACCTTCGCATCTGTCTCGACGAGTTTAGGTTTTTCCTTATCTTCTTTAATTGGGCTAGGTGCTTTTTCTAATCTCTTTTCGATAGCTGGTATCACCTCATCCTCTTTAATGGGACTTGGTGTCTTGTCGCCTGGCTTTTCGAGTGTTGGTTTAGCCTCGTCTTCCTTGACGGGGCTAGGAGCTTTCTTTTCTACCTTGTCCTCTTTCACAGGGCTAGGCGCCTTTTCCTCTGGTTTTTCGATATCGTGTTTTTCCTTATCATCTTTAAGTGGGCTCAGAGCCTTCTCATCAGGCTTTTCAATGGTTGGTACTACCTCGTCTTCTTCAACGGGGCTAGGAACCTGTGCATCTGGCTTTTCTAAAAGTTCCTTTAAATGGACATCTTTGACTGGACTAGGAACCTTCGCATCTGTCTCGATAAGTTTAGGTTTTTCCTTATCTTCTTTAATTGGGCTAGTTGCTTTTTCTAATTTCTTTTCGATAGCTGGTATCACCTCATCCTCTTTAATGGGACTTGGTGTCTTGTCGCCTGTTTTTTCGAGTGTTGGTTTAGCCTCGTCTTCCTTGACGGGGCTAGGAGCTTTCTTTTCTACCTTGTCCTCTTTCACAGGGCTAGGCGCCTTTTCCTCTGGTTTTTCGATATCGTGTTTTTCCTTATCATCTTTAAGTGGGCTCGGAGCCTTCTCATCAGGCTTTTCAATGGTTGGTACTACCTCGTCTTCTTTAACGGGGCTAGGAACCTGTGCATCTGGCTTTTCTAAAAGTTCCTTTAAATGGACATCTTTGACTGGACTAGGAACCTTCGCATCTGTCTCGACGAGTTTAGGTTTTTCCTTATCTTCTTTAATTGGGCTAGGTGCTTTTTCTAATCTCTTTTCGATAGCTGGTATCACCTCATCCTCTTTAATGGGGCTTGGTGTCTTGTCGCCTGGCTTTTCGAGTGTTGGTTTAGCCTCGTCTTCCTTGACGGGGCTAGGAGCTTTCTTTTCTACCTTGTCCTCTTTCACAGGGCTAGGCGCCTTTTCCTCTGGTTTTTCGATATCTCGTTTTTCCTTATCATCTTTAAGTGGGCTCGGAGCCTTCTCATCAGGCTTTTCAATGGTTGGTACTACCTCGTCTTCTTTAACGGGGCTAGGAACCTGTGCATCTGGCCTTTCTAAAAGTTCCTTTAAATGGACATCTTTGACTGGACTAGGAACCTTCGCATCTGTCTCGACGAGTTTAGGTTTTTCCTTATCTTCTTTAATTGGGCTAGGTGCTTTTTCTAATCTCTTTTCGATAGCTGGTCTCACCTCATCCTCTTTAATGGGACTTGGTGTCTTGTCGCCTGGCTTTTCGAGTGTTGGTTTAGCCTCGTCTTCCTTGACGGGGCTAGGAGCTTTCTTTTCTACCTTGTCCTCTTTCACAGGGCTAGGCGCCTTTTCCTCTGGTTTTTCGATATCGTGTTTTTCCTTATCATCTTTAAGTGGGCTCGGAGCCTTCTCATCAGGCTTTTCAATGGTTGGTACTACCTCGTCTTCTTTAACGGGGCTAGGAACCTGTGCATCTGGCTTTTCTAAAAGTTCCTTTAAATGGACATCTTTGACTGGACTAGGAACCTTCGCATCTGTCTCGACGAGTTTAGGTTTTTCCTTATCTTCTTTAATTGGGCTAGGTGCTTTTTCTAATCTCTTTTCGATAGCTGGTATCACCTCATCCTCTTTAATGGGGCTTGGTGTCTTGTCGCCTGGCTTTTCGAGTGTTGGTTTAGCCTCGTCTTCCTTGACGGGGCTAGGAGCTTTCTTTTCTACCTTGTCCTCTTTCACAGGGCTAGGCGCCTTTTCCTCTGGTTTTTCGATATCGTGTTTTTCCTTATCATCTTTAAGTGGGCTCGGAGCCTTCTCATCAGGCTTTTCAATGGTTGGTACTACCTCGTCTTCTTCAACGGGGCTAGGAACCTGTGCATCTGGCTTTTCTAAAAGTTCCTTTAAATGGACATCTTTGATTGGACTAGGAACCTTCGCATCTGTCTCGACGAGTTTAGGTTTTTCCTTATCTTCTTTAATTGGGCTATGTGCTTTTTCTAATCGCTTTTCGATAGCTGGTATCACCTCAACCTCTTTAATGGGGCTTGGTGTCTTGTCGCCTGGCTTTTCGAGTGTTGGTTTAGCCTCGTCTTCCTTGACGGGGCTAGGAGCTTTCTTTTCTACCTTGTCCTCTTCCACAGGGCTAGGCGCCTTTTCCTCTGGTTTTTCGATATCGTGTTTTTCCTTATCATCTTTAAGTGGGCTCGGAGCCTTCTCATCCGGCTTTTTAATGGTTCGTACTACCTCGTCTTCTTTACCAGGGCTAAACGCCTTATCCTCTTGTTTTTCGATATCGTGTTTTTCCTTTTCATCTTTATGTGGGCTCGGAGCCTTCTCTTCTGGTTTTTCAATGGTTGGTACTACCTCGTCTTCTTCAACGGGGCTAGGAACCTTCGCATCTGGCTTTTCTAAAAGTTCCTTTAAATGGACATCTTCGACTGGACTAGGAACCTTCGCATCTGTCTCGACGAGTTTAGGTTTTTCCTTATCTTCTTTAATTGGGCTAGGTGCTTTTTCTAATCTCTTTTCGATAGCTGGTATCACCTCATCGTCTTTAATGGGGCTTGGTGCCTTGTCGCCTGGCTTTTCGTGTGTTGGTTTAGCCTCGTCTTCCTTGACGGGGCTAGGAGCTTTCTTGTCTAGATTGTCCTCTTTCACAGGGCTAGGCGCCTTTTCCTCTGGTTTTTCGATATCGTGTTTTTCCTTATCATCTTTAAGTGGGCTCGGAGCCTTCTCATCAGGCTTTTCAATGGTTGGTACTACCTCGTCTTCTTTAACGGGGCTAGGAACCTGTGCATCTGGCCTTTCTAAAAGTTCCTTTAAATGGACATCTTTGACTGGACTAGGAACCTTCGCATCTGTCTCGACGAGTTTAGGTTTTTCCTTATCTTCTTTAATTGGGCTAGGTGCTTTTTCTAATCTCTTTTCGATAGCTGGTCTCACCTCATCCTCTTTAATGGGACTTGGTGTCTTGTCGCCTGGCTTTTCGAGTGTTGGTTTAGCCTCGTCTTCCTTGACGGGGCTAGGAGCTTTCTTTTCTACCTTGTCCTCTTTCACAGGGCTAGGCGCCTTTTCCTCTGGTTTTTCGATATCGTGTTTTTCCTTATCATCTTTAAGTGGGCTCGGAGCCTTCTCATCAGGCTTTTCAATGGTTGGTACTACCTCGTCTTCTTCAACGGGGCTAGGAACCTGTGCATCTGGCTTTTCTAAAAGTTCCTTTAAATGGATATCTTTGATTGGACTAGGAACCTTCGCATCTGTCTCGACGAGTTTAGGTTTTTCCTTATCTTCTTTAATTGGGCTATGTGCTTTTTCTAATCTCTTTTCGATAGCTGGTATCACCTCAACCTCTTTAATGGGGCTTGGTGTCTTGTCGCCTGGCTTTTCGAGTGTTTGTTTAGCCTCGTCTTCCGTGACGGGGCTAGGAGCTTTCTTTTCTACCTTGTCCTCTTCCACAGGGCTAGGCGCCTTTTCCTCTGGTTTTTCGATATCGTGTTTTTCCTTATCATCTTTAAGTGGGCTCGTAGCCTTCTCATCCGGCTTTTTAATGGTTCGTACTACCTCGTCTTCTTTACCAGGGCTAAACGCCTTATCCTCTTGTTTTTCGATATCGTGTTTTTCCTTTTCATCTTTATGTGGGCTCGGAGCCTTTTCTTCTGGTTTTTCAATGGTTGGTACTACCTCGTCTTCTTCAACGGGGCAAGGAACCTTCGCATCTGGCTTTTCTAAAAGTTCCTTTAAATGGACATCTTCGACTGGACTAGGAACCTTCGCATCTGTCTCGACGAGTTTAGGTTTTTCCTTATCTTCTTTAATTGGGCTAGGTGCTTTTTCTAATCTCTTTTCGATAGCTGGTATCACCTCATCGTCTTTAATGGGGCTTGGTGCCTTGTCGCCTGGCTTTTCGTGTGTTGGTTTAGCCTCGTCTTCCTTGACGGGGCTAGGAGCTTTCTTGTCTAGATTGTCCTCTTTCACAGGGCTAGGCGCCTTTTCCTCTGGTTTTTCGATATCTTGTTTTTCAGTTTCATCTTTAATTGGGCTTGGAGCCTTCTCGACTGGCTTTTCAATTGTTGGTACTACCTCGTCTTCTTTACCAGGACTAGGAACCTTCTCGTCAAGCTTTTCTAAGAGTTGATCTACTTTTTCTACTTTTAGAGGACTTGGCACCTTCGCGTCTATTTCTACAGGAACATGTTTCTCTTTTTCTTCTTTAATTGGGCTTGGAACTCTGTCAGCCAGCTTTTCAATTGATGGTTTCATCTCATCTTCTTTAACGGAGCTCGGAGTCTTGTCATAGGGCTTGTCGAGTTTAGGTTTTTCCTTATCTTCTTTAATTGGGCTAGGAACCTTTTCGTCTGGCGTGACTAATAACGGTTTTATTTTGTCATCTGTAACTGGGCCAGGAACTTTATTGTCTGTCTTTTCTAATAGAGTTTCTTCCTTCTCATCCTCGACACTATTTAGTTGTTTTTGAATCGAATTTATATCAGGTAAAATATGTGATTCGGTTATATTTAGAACAGTCTTTTTTGATGATACGAGAACTTTAACAAGTTTTTCATTTGATATACGTTTAGTTATTGTATTAAAATCTCCTATGTATGTTGTAGTAGTTACAATTCTTTCAATATCTCTTTCCGATAAGTTGATCTCTCTGTTTGTTTCGATCGTTGTTTTTAACTTTCTTCGCAGTCTCATTTGATTTGTAATGATTTCCTTGATTATATTTGTATTTGATTTTTCTATTATTAGTTTTTCATTCAATTTTATTACTCTTTTGAGATGTTGCTTATTAACATTTGTATCTTCTTTTATGTTAAAACGTCTTATTTCTGATATTATTTTATCGTCGATATCACTTAACACTGTATTCCCGTTTATATCAGTAGTCGAGTATCCGTCTGGACGAGTACTGGTAATTGTTGTAATTGTAATTGTTTTTAATTTTCTGATAATTCCATATCTATCAGCATATTTTATTTTGATAACTCTAGTAGTAGTAGTTCGAATAATTAAAATTTTTCCCTCAAGTATACTTTCAGATTTTATATCGGAATTATCAGTTGGTTCACCATTTATGGAATATTCACGAAGTGTTTCTTCAATTTCTCGTTGAGACGAGAGTAACGCTATCATATACTTTTCGAAGAGTTTTATTGAGTTAAGCATTACTTTGTTTTCATTTTCACGCACCGCCATTTTTAGTTCATGTTTTTCTTCAGTTGGTTTTTCAGGTAACATACCATCATCTTGTTCAAGAGATTTATCAGTCTTTTTTGTGAAGAGCCCTTTGGCTTTAGTAAGTTTTTCATCAAATTTATTCATAAAACTACTTATCATAGATTTACTTTCTTTTTTTTTCTCTTCTTGCTTTATTTGTTTTACTTCATCACCATCGATTTTTTTTATTCTTTCTTCATCTATTATAGATTCCCTTATATCTCTTTCTAAACTTACTTGCTTTTCATCAAGTTTGTCAGAAACGATATTGGGTTTTAATTTATCTTCAAATTCATTAGGTTTTATTGCATATTTAATGTCTTGTATCAGATCAGGGCTCGATCTTTTCTCTAATTCGCTTGAAATTATCTGAGTCAAAATATGAGATTCTTCTTTTACTTTGGTTTCCAAAGGTATTCCATAAGTGTCATGCTTAGCTGTGTCAGCAACCTCATCAGGCTTCTTTTCTTCCTCAGTAACAAGTTCTTTTTCAAGAACTTTAGTGAGTGAGTCAAGTTTTAATTTTGGGATTGATGAATCGATGGCGATAGTTTCTTCAATTGCCGGTTTATCTAAATCTTTTTGTGAAAGCTTAGGTAAGTACTGTTTTTCACTGCTTATAGTTTCTAAGCTTCCTGAAGTTTCTTTTTGATCCTCTTTTCTCTTTAGATCTGTCATTCTTTCTTCAAGCTTTTCAAGTGTTTTGGCAGAGTCCAATGTAACACTTAACCTTTTTTCATTTTGTTCATCTAAAACATTGTAAGAATCAGTCTTATCTTTAGTTGCAGGTGTATCAATAGCAAAACCGTTAATTTGCGTTGGTTTTACGATAATATCCAATTCAGGTTCAACTTTTTCTTTTTTCTGGTGTGTAATTGAACTGTCTTTGTCTTCTATAGTTTCACGCTTTATTTTCTTCCCTTCACTAAGAACGGTCTTATCAGATACATCACTGATGTCTTCAGATGTTACTGATCTTACAGGTGACATTTCTTTTCGAGGTTTCTTTTCCTTTTCTGCAATAAGTTGCGTTTGTTTTGTGTCTATAACTCTTTCATTTGTATCATCTGATTTAAAATGTTCGTCAATACTTGATCTAACAAATGCTTGTTCATCGGTTGTTTTTTCTTCTTGTAAGAACATTTTTGTTGCTTCAATTGTATTTTCATCGGCAATATTTATTATGCCGAATATTTCAGGAGATTTTCGAAGCATCGGTGATTTTTCAGCAATAAGTTCTTCCAGGCTTTTTTCAGATTTTAATACTTCAGCTACGTCTGCAACAATCTTTTCAACATCCTTAGGACTAAGCAAAGGTTTATCGATTGCTTCTAATTTGCCTGCTTCCTCTATTTCTTTCTCTATGTCTTCTGGAATAGATGGTATTTTCTCTGGTATCGAAGAAATATCTTCAATAATAATTATGTCATCTTTATTTGGCGAATCGACAGTTGTAATATGTGTTTCTCTTAATTTTTCTGTAAATTGACCATAGCCAAATGCAGAGCCGTCATAATCTTTGACTGGTTTTAAATCCTTCTCAGGCAATAATGAAGCCTTCATTTGATCATGATACATTGGTGATTCTGGAGCAGAACCAGGCGTAACTGTTACCAATTCTGCATGAGACGGACGTTGAGCAGTTTTGACAATAACATCTTGAATAGTTTTTATTTCTTTATAAGCTGATTGTTTGTCAACCAGTGGTAAGTCTCTGGGTATTTTTACATGATGGTCTAAGCCAATTTCTGGTCTTCGCTTGTAATCATCTTCTAATGGTGTTTTTTTGTCTTCATACGTTTGATAGTCTACTTCTTCGTGTAATGGTAAGTCTGCGACTTCGTCTGGTGTTTTTACTATTTCCCTGATAGGCGCAGGCAAAGATGCAATTTTCGGACTTTTTTCTAAAGACATTGGCTTTTGAATATCAATTTGATTTCTCACTGGTAAGATTTCTTTAGTGTCTTCTTTTATGTATTTTTCTTCAATATGCTGGTCTTCCTTGATTTCATCTAACGTTATGCGTTCATCTTCGGGAAGAGTAGGAGCAGTTGTAGCACCAGACTCAACAGTAGTTGATATTCTTTCATCTGGTTGTGTTTCTTGTATGATATTTTCCAGAGAATCCTTAGGTTTAACAAGGCCACTTTTGCTTTCAGAGGTTTTCTTTTCACTGCTTATATCTTGTTTCTCTTCTACACTTACAGAATGATCTTTTGATTCTACCTCTTTACTTTCTGTAACAGTATCAGGTTTAATTTTGACCGCCTCAATGGAATCTTTAACAATTTTTTGCTTTTCAGATTCTTCTTTATCTTTTACGTGCTTGTGTAATTCATCTTCCTTTTCATGACTACTGTCTCGATCAGCTATAGATTCTTCTGTATACTGTTCAACTTCTTCTTTTTCAATAATTAGATACTCCTCTTCAAATTCACCATCAGCAGTTGTTTCAGTTTTAACATCATCTAATAAACATGTAATTTTTTCTATATCAGACCTTCCAACAAATTCCACTTTTTCATCTGCTTCACTGTCTCTATTAAAAACTGCTTCAATTTCCCTTACAATTTCTTGTTCTTCCCTCTCGTCTAATTCTTGCTGCTTAATATCATCTAGAGATCTTGAGGTTTCTTCGTCTGACTTTTTAGCATCCTTTAATATATCTTCATAATTTACTCTCTGAAGGCCTTTTAACTTTGAAGTATCAGATTTGACTGATTTTATTGATTTAGTAGGACTTTTCAATGCTTTGATTCCTTTAATAGGTGATGCTAAGGGTCTTGGTCGGCGAGAAATTGGTTCACGTTTAGTTTTTGTATCTTTTTTATCGGTAACTTTTTGTGTTAGGTCCCGTTTAGGCGAAGATTGTTTATATTTGGATTCAACTACACGTCTATTATTTGCTTCTTTCATGCTTTTAGCGGGAGTACTCCCTGGGCTTACTTTTCTTGTTTTTATCTTAATTTTATCCTTTGCTATTGTTGTACTGGTTTTTGTATCTATTATTTTCTTTGGCGTGGTAGGGGGAGACTTTTTGTCATCTGCGATCAGTTTTTTGTCTACTGAACTCAATGTAGATTTTTTATCACCAGTTTTGAGAAGTGGCCGATAACTAGTTTTACTTTTAACCACTGATGACGTCATCGTATCAATTTTCATTCTATCTGTTTTTTTACGTGGTTCAGATTTTAATTTACTATCCGATTCTAATTTCTTTACTTCAGAAGTTTTATGAATAGGGTCTTTAGCATCATCAGCTTTATCAGTACGTTTTAATTTCTTTTCAAAGACTTTTTTCTTTGTGTCCTTCTTTTTTGATAAGCCGTCTATGACGGTGCTTTCATATTGAGCGAATTTGTCGTCTAATTTGGTATCAACTCTAGCAGTAATAGCATCTTTTAAAACTGATTCAATTTTTTTCTCTTCACTGTCAGCTAATTCACTTAATAATTTATTATCGATTATATTTTTAGAATCTATTTCATCTTTTGTTAACTTGGAATGATCCAAATCAGAAGCTTTATCATCTTTCTTTTCTGCGACAATACTTTTTTCTTTACTAACTTTCGTTGTTACTTGTTTAGTTGTTTTTGGGGCAGTAGTTGTAGTAGCTGGTACCGGTACTGGTAACATTTGACGTCCGGTGTAAGTAGGATGCTGTAGAAATTCTAAATGTCTTAACCTTTCAAGACCTTCGAAAATTTTGTGCTGAGGGGTTGACCCAGGAAACATTATTCTAGTGATTGTATCGTCAGGGTTAGCTGGCCTCCATACCAACAACGCACATATTGATACTAAATTAGGAATAGGAAAATTGAATTGTCCCGATATACTGGCCCCTTCAAAAAGTTTTTGTTCACTGTTATGCCACCTCTTTAGAAACTCTCGAACATATTTAGAGTCCTTGGACGGATTAAGCACATACATATCTAAGGTCCCTGAAAAATAAATAATTAAATTTAAATTTAAACAATTCAATCATATATATTCAAGGTAAGAAAATTACATAAATGCATATATTAATTTTATTAAAAAAAAAATACACATTAAGAGCATTGCAAATATTTAACAGTTAATATATAAGCGCGCTTTATATAATCCATCTAGTTTAAGACATAATAAATCAAAAATATATTTTTCTATTCACAAAACTTAATGATAAGGTAGTGACTAATGTTATTTATTTATATGTCAAAGAATTCACATCCCTAATACCTGTCACTGTATCACGAAGGCTTTAAGCTGAAACACAGTAACACAAAGTATTGCTGTATGGTGTTGAATAAGCTGGATGGTTATGCTTCGGTTTAGTTTCTGAGACAGGGGTAATGTGTCATAGAACCTTATAAGGATAATTTAGATAATATTTATGAAGAGGACTTACCATGTCCAACTTTGTGGTACAAATTAATTGGTTCAGGGCTTCGATAGCAATGTTGTGGTTTCAGATTAAGATGTCGAAGATCTGTCATCATATCAGAACCGGATTGCAAGAGCGATACTAGCAAAGGGTCTGAGTCTTTATCACCATCGGGGCTAGCGAGTCCACGACGTTCCTGTTAACAGACCATATGTATACATATGTACCAGTTTTATAAAATAGCTTGACGTTATGTTTGATATATACAATAAACTATACGGATTTTGGACGGTGAGAATACGGGGACAAAATGTAGCCTATTTTACTCCCTGATAATGTAGCTTTCCGTTGGTGAAATCATTTCTAAAATCGGCTTAGTGGTTTAGGCGTGCAAGAGTAACAAACAAACAGTTACATTCGCGTTTATAATATTTGTTAGGATATACCTTACAATATACATATAGATCATTTTATTGACTCACTTCCAGGTTACAGAAGAAATGTCCAATTTGTGGGTAAACGGTTGCTGTTGCCTTGCGATGGAGCACTGAAGCCATGCCCGACACCGAACAATTGTTGAGCCGCGTGAACAGTACAGCGTCGAGTCTGTCCAAGTGACGTGCGAAGTCCCACCAGCAAGCCTTGCGGGAGAAACCGCCATCGACTGTAATGTTAAGATAAAGCTCAAATTAAGATGACATATCTTCAAACGCATGTACTATGAAACAATCATGAGAAACCTAAGTACCTACTTGGCTTGAGTTTACTTAAAATATATTAGTTCTACCAGCCGAGCTATTTTGACTAATTAAGATTGTATAAAATGACCACCATAATCCGTTTATATTTAGAGGTTGCGCTACGCCAATAAAGTTTTCTCATACACTTGGTGGTATTATACTTGGTGGTAGAGCTCGTCGGGGTAGGTACCACCCACTCATCAGATATACTGCCGCGAAACAGCAGTACTTGGTATTGTAAAATCTTCACGCAAATAAGGCTGATATTAGCATATTTTAAATAAGTGTAAATTTTGCTTGTGCTAATATAGTTTGGATATTTTATGAGAATATTTATTTAACATTCATAACGTTTCAATTTTAAATAAAAGTAAACATAATATTTATGGATCACACAACTCGCCGAGATACAATCTTTGCAACGAACCGTCCAACTGATTGAAAAATAAATTGGCTCGGATGACACTCGATGCACATTATTTATTTAAATTTCGTTTTCAAATATTCGTACATTTGAAATGAAAAAGTTTTTGTTTGTTAAATTTGATTATATTGTTAAATTAGACCTTAGTACAGATATCATGTACAAAATGTAGAGTTGATATACCTGTTGCTGTAAAAGAACAATAATATAGTCAGTGTTGCAGCTCATTTGTCCGAAATATATGCTCAATAGATTGGCAGCATAATCTGAGCAGGTGCGTCAATATGGGTAATTTTGTTTTGAAATAAGAACATAAGTAAAAAACAGGTTAAAATATAACCTTCGAAGACGGAATGGGTACCGCTCTTTTTTTTAGTGAGTATTCCGGTGCCGCCTGCGCCGGCGAGTCCCACATACCCTGGGGGGGTATGTGGGGGAAACGCGTAAATACGTTTTTCCAGCGAAAAAGATGGCAAACTATAATAGGAATTAAAAAACTTGACATTTTATTATATTGGAGGAGGATCATTTTTTAAAGTGCATTTAGTAAGGTAGACCTTTCTAAGACTAGCTGCAAAAGGCGGAGAACGGGAGCTTTGCACCTTGAATGGTGATTGTAACCAGCAGTAGACTGTGATTGGCTAATGTTGACTTAGAAAGAATTATATTTTTATTTTATTTTAAGGGAATTACTGTACCCATTAATATTTAGTAGCATCCAATTGACAAAGAATCGAGAAATATTTGTCATAATTTTTGGTGACCAATAAAAATATGAATAGGGCCATAAATTTTTCAAACATTGGCCTTAAAAAACGTGTAAGTGGAAGAATCTAGTCATTAAACGCCTTAGAAGATACATGTACAGCTTTTGTGTTCTGGCTTCGAGCCAAATGCGAACAAAAGAGCAATTTCCGACATAACTACCGAAAAGGATTCGTGCAGACGAATACGAATTGCAACTTGTACAATGCGAAATGAGTAGAAACGTTGAAACGACAATGCAGACTAATTTATGCTAGACATATGTCTGCTATATATGTTGTAATATTTCAAAAATAACCGTTGAAAACGCATTGTTCACTATTTGGCCATATATATTCAAGGAGTTACATATTTGAGGTTATTGACATTAAATGTAGCTAGCATTCACTGGACACAGCAATGGTCAAAGCAGAGTTCGCATAATATGGTGGTCATAAAATATACGTACAAAATTCAATTTTGGATACTATAAATAATAAACCATTTGTCTGCCAGTATATTGACCAAGTTTTTTTTACATATTATCATCTATACACTATACTAATATATAGAGCTGAAGAGTTTGTTTGTTTGATCCGGCTAATCTCAGGAACTACTGCTTCGAATTTCAAAATTATTTTTCTGTTGTATAGTCCTTTTATCAAGGCAGGTTCTAATTTTTATTAATTATACACGGATGAAACCGCGGGGCACAGTTAGTAATATAAATAAATCAATATTATATTTATCTAATATCTAAAGACTTTCCCACCCACCCTTTCATGCGAATGCCGCTTAAGACTACAAGACACTGTGTAGTTACATTATTTCTTCGAATAGGTTTCATATAAAATTAGTTGGGTATCCTGTATAAAATTCAACAAAGAAGATTATTAATATACTTATTTGATTATTATTTCAACAATTCCAGAAGCTGGTTGTAATTTGTCCTATAAATTTCATTAATAATAATTAAACAAAATCTTCCTATAAAAAAGCTGTAGTCAAGTGTCAAATGTCTTTATTGAGATGAATCCAAAGAACAAAACGATATAGTTGTAAATGAAACAAATCAAATTGTTACTATAAAATTAAATACAGTAATATCGCTTCAATAATAACTATCGATAGAAATAATTTGATAATAATTGTTAAATATTATGTTGAACAGATTCATTATTTAGTAAGACGCTTATGGAGCGTGTACGTTTCTTTTTTTTCTCATTTCGTCTGGCTACGAGCCAAAGTTAGTCGAGTAAAATTATATCTCTTTTACGGTTTTAGTGATGTCGTTGTCATCTGAGTGAGGAAATTTCGTTCTTCTATTTTTTAATACTTATGAGCGCGGTTTAATCTTGATATCGTTTGTGTTTAGTTTGCTTAATTGGGTTTTGAACGAAAAATGTAAATTGTTTTTCCTCTTCTATCGTATCATTTGTATTTGTTTTGACATAAATTTTTATTGATTTTATATAACCTTACAAAACAACTTAATTTTTTTCAGCGATAGATATTTTTTTGTTATGACAACAATTCGCTCGATTCGATCGTATTCGTTGGTTCTGAAAAACATATAAGCAAATACCTAAATTATGACAAATATATGTGTATAATTATATAATATAATTTGTCAGGGGTAAGGATCATTACTATGTGTAGATTTGAGTTGCTGAGTTACCAATGCATCCTTGTTTTAATATTAAAAAACTAAGTTCACTTAATAATTTTAAATAATAAGACAGCTTTTTAGGGTCTTTAAAAATCTCATGGATTTCATATTATGTAATATATGTGTTATCAATCACATTACTGTTTGAGATGGATACTATTATACATAAAATACAATAGAAGTCGGAGACCGGCCCCGTTGGCGTATAAGAGGCTTAAATCACCGATGCCCCGGAGGCTAGACCAACCTTGGCTAAAGAGCCGGTCTTGGCACAATGCCAAGCGGAATATTGGTTTTCCATCGTCGAGCACTTTTCTTTTATCAAATAATATTTATTTTACGATTTTTATTTTATGATCTAGTAAAATGTTTTTACAGATTAATGGATAAATTTCACTAAAAATTAATTTGCAACGCCAGTAGTGTATATTTCAAATTCAGTACAAGTAAGTGACAAGTTAGTGCATTGGTATGTACGTACGTCATACGTCATCATTAAACCTATTTATTTCTTACTCTTCATTTTCGGCTCTATCATTTTGTTCCAAATTTTCATTTCTAAATAAATAATTCAACATAGTTTTACGAGTATATATAACTGCTTATTCATTCTCCATAATCTGATACTTGTTCGAAATATTGAGAAGAATCGGTGGCATAAACTCGGGGAGATTATCTTCTAATAATTCTTTGACTACTGTAAGATTTATCTTCAATAAACTACTATATTAGTAATTATTTCAGATACTGGTTATATTTCGAGCCACCTGGTAACTAGATTTTGTTTAACGCTTCTCAAAGCACTGACCTTAAGCTTACGTTGACCATAGTTTATCTTCCGTTCCTCATTGTAGCCATGTTGTTACCGTAATATGATCAAGGTACTTACCGAGCATATTAAATCCGTTGATGCCAAACAGAGCAGCATCTCCCTGACCTCCAGGGAAGACATACAGGGTTGGGTGGCTGAACCGAATGTTGCCAACCACGTCACTGGATACCAGCAGCTGTTCAAGGCTTGCTGGCACTATGTATGGGTCCAGATATTCTGTTGAAAAAGTAGTATATATGTTAATGACAACCTTTTTAAATATCCTATTGACAATTATTATTTTATATAAATAACGTATTTTTCATCGATCCATTGCTTCAGAACATAATATACAATATATTATTTTACATATATTACTAATAAAAGTACATATAGGATGCAAGGACAAAAACAATACATAAATACATTATCCGTTTGTTCACGAGCATATATATTTAAAAATTTTAAAAAAATTATAAAAATATTTAATGATAGTTTTAGTTAAGTACATTGACAGATTAATCTGTAGTAATTATGTTATATTATAACAATTAGGAACACCACCAATTATAATAAATATATAAATAAACAGTAGGTAAAGGTTAGCTAAGTTTCTAGTGATATACGATACAGCACTTTTCAATAAAGTAAATTGAAACCATTATAAAATCTTTAGTGAGTACTTGAAAGCACTTAAAATTAAGTTGATAAAAATGATAAAATTTTATTTTTGGCAAAACAGAAACCAACACAGATTTGATGTTTGGCTGTAGAATTAATGGATGAGTGGCGGATTAGTGGGTGGTATTCAAACAGTAGACCTAGTAATAAATTTTCATAATATAAGATTTTGTTAAATTCTCGCCTTAAGCCTCTCCGTTGGGATTAATTTGTAAAACACTACCTTTTTTATGTTACAGCTCCGTAGAATATTTTCAGACATTTAGCGAGATAAAATTATACCCGAGAGGAGTCTCTTTTATTACGTCACCCGCAAATAAATTTAGATTAAGATAATGCAGTCGTAAGACAATTTCATTTCTAAATGTAAGTAACTTTTTTCTTGGAATAATTGTATTATGTAGAAAGATAAGATATTTTTTCATTCTTAACAAGTTCTTAACTATAATTATAATTATTATCTTACATAAATTATATCGTTTAAATACAACAAAAACTTATGTTTTTGTTTATTCGTATAATTAATGAAAATGTAATGATTAAAAATAAGCCTAGAACCTTCCTCGACAAAAGGACTATACAACACAAAAATATTTTTTAAATTCGAACCCTGAGTTCCTGAGATTAGCCGGATCAAACAAACAAACTCTTCAGGTTTATATATTAGTATAGATTTGTAACGTTAACGAGAAACGTTAATACTTTAATATCACGTAACGTTACCTTTAAATTTCATGTGATAGCTTTACCATGTTACACAGTAATTGGAGCAGAAATATTGCAAGGCCTGGTCATTGATTAAATTGCCCCAGTAAAGGTTGAGCTGATGGACTTCCTGTCTCTATTAGTTCACAGGTATATACGAGATGCAAGTTTGTTTAGACAGTATCAGTAAAAGCCAATTAGTCGGAGTTCAAAAACTAATACACGAGTACAAATATCATCGTCGCTCTTAACCGAATTTAGTATATAAGAATCGTAAGGCATTATAACGTATTTTTTTCGGTTTCGAGATTTTAAAATATGAGCTATTAGTCCGACATTGTACGATTACAATTTAAGTTCATCTCGCGATAATATTATACTAAAATTTTCAATTGAAAAGCCATTCAAATATGCTGCCCCCCAGCAGCTCTTAAAATAAATTATTATATGTTCAATAGGGGAGAAATCAAGAATGTTATTGGAAAATGTCTTTATATCAATAACTATTATTAATGATATATTTTCTCTGAAAATATAGTTTAAACAAACTAATATATATCTAGTAATTTCAATGAATTTCCGATAACAGCATTAGTCACCGAGCATTGGATTCCATTAGCACGACTTTATAGGCTTTTAGGCTCCCAACATAAGCTGATTGGCTAAAATATTTGTGACGTCATAATGTTATGTAGTTAAATAGTATTAGTTATTGGTTAAAACAACCAACATTATTATTGTACCTGTTTTGTTGTACGTCGAAGTAATGACTATTACTAATAATAATAAATGTTTTCACTTAAATATATAATAATATGTCATTTCTTTAGACATTTATTTGAAGTCCGTATTAAGTTTTATAGTATAGGAAGGCGGCCGAGCATATGGGCCACCTAATGGTAAGTGGTCACCAACGACCATACACAATGGCATTGTAAAAGATGTTAACCATCGCTTACATCGCCAATGCGCCACCAACCTTAGGAACTAAGACGTTATATCCCTTGTGCCTGTAATAAGTAGAGTATCTGATGAGTGGGTGCTACCTACCCACACGAGCTTGCACAAAGCTCTACCACCAAGTACGTGCCTTAATATCGTAAAATAACAATGAAGACCTAAAGATATTTTATCATACATAGATGTATACAAATATTATAATACAATTAGTATCGCACCGAGTTATATCGATTTCCCCAGACGCGCTCAACGCTCATACATCTAACCGAATGGACGATACGCCACGCCTTTTTACAATCTATTATTTAACGTTACCTATTCGTTCGTACATATATGTGTGCGTGCGTAGCATAACATTCTTACAAAGAAGTCAAGAGTAGTTTATTTAAATATAAACTGCTAAAACGTGAATTGAAAATTATAAGCAATAGAGTTTGTTAGTGAAGTAACAATAAAACAGACAGACAGAAACAATTGTTTTACAACTTGAATGAGAATGGTTTAAAATGTTTATTGGCATGGAAAAAAACTAAAATCTCTGAAGCCATTTCAGTGAGCCAGTAAAATGTAGCGAGTCATTAAGTGCGCTCGGAGATGGGCTCATTCAGAAGGAATTAATTGTATTGTTTCGTTAAAACGTTCGTTATTTTAAGTATAGTTACTCGTATTACAAATGAACTGCTCTCCTGACATTCGATACAATAATGGAGTGTTTTTTGATTACTCATAGGAAAACATTTTGTTCTTCTAGATAAAACTTACAATATAATTATACGAAGAATTATATTCCATATAATATTTATTTCAATATTTTAAAAGGATTGCATAATACAAGATTACTGATCCTTTAAAATCATCAATAGCAAAACAAGTGAACGAAATAATTGCTATGATAAAAATAGTAGGAGCAACATTATTATTTAAAAAAAAATATTTGTGTAGCAAATTTGACATGGTAATTCGGAAACGAAATGACATCTAAAAGCTTTTAACGAAGTTTTAAATTAAATATAACATACTGATTCACTGTCTCGTTAAAACGAGCGTCGGTTAGTTTAAAAGCTACCTTGATGAAATTACTGGGACATCACATACCTTGAAAGTGCCATTAACATTTTGTATAAGACAATTTTCATTTATTTTACTGCTTTTGTTCAATCTAGAACCTAATTACAACTCCACGTTTTTTTGCAATGTCTTCAAACCTTTTTGCCCTTAACGGTGGTTTTTTTTAATTATGTTAATACTGCATAATAGCTTCAAAACTGCATAATAGTTGTATAGGTGTGCATCGACAAGCGATATGGACGACTCTTATTTGGAACAGTTTATTTATACGAAAATGTCTTTATTGATATTTGTTGCACTTAATAAAATTACCTTTTTATAAATGTTGATGCGTAAGATTTTTTTTTATAAATTACCCAAAACCATATTGCTTAAAAAGGAACGTGCCCTCTTTTGCCTGCTATTCAGGGCCGGACCGTGAGTTAAGGGGGCCCTGGGCTCATAGAACTAGGGGCCCACCTAATTACTCAAAGTATAGAAACAAATGAGATCAGTAAGTAGACAGTGAGACAGTAGATTTCAATTAAATTAATTGAATGGGTTTGATTGATCGAAGGACTCGTAGGACTGCAAACCATACAACATGGTTTTTTTAATAAAATTATGGATTATTTTATATTATCGTCTGACTGGACTTAGCTGGGGGCCCCTTGATCCACGGGGCCCTGGGCTGAAGCCCAAAAAGCCATATGGTAGATCTGGTCCTGCCGCTATTGTATGTCAAATGTCATTGCAATTAATGAAAATGTTTATCTCTATTCTGTTGCAATGCGGAGTTTTTTTTTATAACAAATACATGTCCCAATATTCATGAATATAAAGCACCACAATTCATTGATGAAAATTAAATTCGATACCTATGCAAACGCTCATACAGAAATTCGACATGTCTTTTATGTCGATGAATGTATTTATATATTTTATTTGAGTAAAAATTAATGTTAATCTTTTTAATGATTGCACTGAAAGATCATGAATCGAGCTTTTAAAATCCAAACGCGACTTTGATCTTTTTCATGAACCAACATGATATTTTTGCTCATACTTTAAAAAACTAAAACATTTCGTTCAGCATTTAAATGAGTTTTCGCTTCACGTCTGTAATTTGTACAGCTATTGAAACGCTTCAAGCGCTTGTAGGCGTCTAACTATGCAACAGAAACTCGAGACGACAAATTAACTGTGCGGAATTTGTAATTTCACGTACGTAACTTAGTGACATTTCCAACAATGACATCGTATTGGAGTAGCGTAGTTAGCCTTGTTATAGAACTTTCTTATTAGGATGGAACTTGGGTTTTAGTTGCTGTTGAATAATTCTGTGTTGAATATACACCAATTCATTCATTTTATATTGAGAACTTTGTATGTTATAACTTAATTACTTGCTTGGTATATTATGTTAAGTAATTTATTAAAGAAACATTTTGACAAATTAAATACTTAAGACTATTTATGACAAGAGCGACAGTACGTTTTTCTTAAGTAAGTAATAATAGTCCTCCAGACCGATTTCGGCCACGGCGGCCGATCTCAAGGGAGATTAGCCAACTACGCAGGAGATATTATAGTGCACAATGGTGTGCAAACACAGGTGTATTGCCTATTCCCTAACTCATATAACCTGATGGGACGGCAATGCGGCATGACCGGAAAGAGTGCTGGCGCAGGACCAACGGCTTTAGGTACTTTCCGAGGCACGGTAGTGTACTCACTTCCAACTACCAGACTCCAGACTCCTACTAAAAATTCTGCAGAAAATCTCAATAACACTTTTATTGTCCCGATCTTAGATTTGAACCCAGGTCCACCTGTCTGCGGTCTTACATGTAGCCACTAGACCAAAGAGGCAGTCGAGTATTTCTTAAATATGATAACATCGTAGTAAAAACATTTGCAAATAAAATGGCGCACTCATGTTGTTTAAGATGTATTTGGGTATTCGTTTTTTAGAATCTATGAATGTGTGTATGTATCTTTTAATCTATACTAATATATAAAGCTGAAGAGTTTGTTTGTATGGTCCGGCTAATCTCAGGAACTACTGGTTCGAATTATAAAATATTTAAGTGTTGTACAGTCCTTTTATCGAGGAAGGTTCTAGGCTGATATTTATTCATTATGTTTTTATTAATTAGACGCAGGTGAAACCGCGGGGCACAGCTAGTCGATCATATTAGTAGGTCAGAACACGTGACCTAAAGTCTTACACTTAGTTCAGCAAAGATATGTGTACTAGTTTAGATTCAACTGTCACTTCTATTCAAGTTGTTGTACAAGTGGCCTCATTAGTTTTGAATATCGGAATGGTACCGAGCTACGCTTGAAACTTTAGGTAAATTACGTTATTCATATGCAAAATAGCAAAACACGATATGGAATAGTTGGAATGTATTTGACAAATATGACAACGCATTGGAGTTTAATTTACTTGTATTCAACATTATTATCATTTTAGTAAACTGTAATTTTAACATAACTAACAATGATAAGAAATTAAAAGCTCGAATTGTAAATATTAATGTATATGATATAATAATATCCTGAGACATTAATACAAGGCCATCTGATCCCAAACAGAGCACGTACTATAGAAATCAGACAACTGATATACTACATATTACACAACTTTTCTTTTGTAAATACATATTACTTATATCGATAATTACACCCAGACTTAGGACAAACAGACATGAACACAAATGTCTGTCTTGGGTGGGAATCGAATCCATGACCTGCGGTGTGAAAGACAAGTGTCATACCAACCACGTCAACCGGCTCGTAATATAAGTGTAATTGTCCGGTTTCTACCGGATACTTTTTAATATAATTCTACTTTTTAAATTTATGTTCGGCCCTAATATTTTTCCATCCCTCTGCACTGTGGAGAATGCGAATATAAAGAATAATTTTACAATAATTATGTAAGCCAGAAAAGATTTAACAACCTGCGTCTGGGTTTGGAAAAAGGTAAAATATATAATTTGACCTTTAAGGTCAAATGTCCGGCCTTTCAAAGGCCGTCTTTTATATTTTAAGCCTGAAAACCTTATTATCAATGATTCATATCGTAACGGTAATAAAAGTAATATCAAATGAGATTTATTCAAAGGAAAACATTTAGGATTCGATATAATTGACGTATATTCTAGTATTCAATAAATTGATATAATTTTTAAATAGTATGCATTAATAACTATTTATATAAATACTGCGGTTTACGAGAAACACAGTAAAGATATTTTAGAACATCAAAAGCAACGATAAATTTAAGCGTCGAAGTTTTGTCTGTTTTTGATCACGAAAGTCTAATAAAACCTGTTCGACATTTATTATACTCCCGTACTTAAATTTTACAGTTTTCACATTTCAAGATCATATTTTCACTCTAAATCTGATGCCCAAATAAATGTTTCTTCATACATAAAATTTTCATCTAATCCTTACATTTTTTAGGAAAAGCTTAAAATTGATAACTGTACAAAAAAAAATAATGTATGAACTTGTACTTACTGATAAAATCCTTGATGGCCTGAGAGCCAGAGTCGAGTATATCGGTGGGGTTGATTCTAATCTTGCAGTGTTTGACGAATGGCGTTTCAAGTAGCTTCTGCCACTCGCCACCGCCGGTCGAGCAGTGTATATCGATGGAGATCGAGTTTTCATATGCGCGAATGACGCGCTGAACTTCGTTTTCTTGGTAAGCGTCAGTAAAATCGGATAGAGAAAATGTCCCATCCTGAAACAGAAGTCGCAATTTGAAACAGCTCATGAGTATCGATATTATCTACTCATCATTTTGATAACATTTATGTATAGTTATGAGACTCCTTGGTCCATACAACAGCGTTATTAAAAAAAAAAGAATCGCGCTAATTTTTAAACCGCCGCCATCTTGTTAGAGCACATAAAGGTAAAGTAATTAATTCATTATTGGCGCGACGTGTGATTTTTGATGTGTTCCATTGTGTTATTTGGATTTAAAGAGTAATTCAGTGAGTAATTAATATAAATTAATATGATTTGGTGTTCTATTTATGAATAGACTAATTCGAGGTTCTTATAAAATCAGTTTTCTTTTCTAGATGCTAAATGTATATTAACGATACTTAACAAAAGCAAAAGTAACTTTTAACGAAAAATTCCTTTTATTTAGTCCGAAAGACAAACTTAAATGAAGAAAATGTAATCTTGCATAAAACCAGAGACGGTAGAAAGAAATGGTTTTACATTTGATTAGATTAGAAGGAGTAAGGGTAAAGGGAAAATAAATATACAATAGTAAGGAAAGGGTTGGGTAAGGCACAACTCCGTGACTAATGGAGACCATTCTTAAAATCCTACAGTCATTGTTTTTAAAAAATTCTCTTCGGCTCTTAAGTCTGATTCATCTTAAATGAACAATTTAAACTCAACATCAGACTTTTACTTTGATAACAAGTTTGAGCAACTTATAATCCTACAATTAACAATTCGTTAAGAATTTAAATGAGTCTACTTGAAGTAAATTTTTCTTAAAACTTTTCATTAGTTAAAGTTCTGTTTCGCTTTTATTTTCTCTATTAATTTAACTTTTATATTCTACAATATAAACTGTCAGACTGTAAATTTTATAATGAGAAATTTAAAATTTTGAAAACGTAACATTTTCCGGATAACTCCTGTGTCATTTAATTTCAATCCGTTAATGTCATGTTGCAGTGGAGCGGAAATTAAACGCTCGTAACGAGTCTCGCCTGCTGATGAAAAAACTATAACATGTATTACATAATATTTTATTTATAAATAAATAACAACGTCAATTTTGAACTGACGTTTTTTTAAAAAATTGCATTAAGGTTAAAATTGTGATCATTATGCTATGTATTACTTTTTATGATTTTCGTTCGTTCAGTCACAAGTTCAATTTGCGCTTAAGACCAGAGAATTTACCATTTTGTATGACCTTTGCTCCTTAAAAGTACTTCGGTTTATATACGTATTTTTTAGTAAATTGAGAAGGTTTTACGCATCTATATACCTGCATAATCCATGAACCATTGCCGGCAAACGTGTAGCCAGCGTGGATAAGATGTCTGTGTCTAGTGAACGAGCTAAGCAGGTTCCTCATGCACTGCATTAGCGTGTTCATCTGCGGGTGAATCAGGATCTCCGTCACGAGATTCTCGGACGCGAACTGGATCAATCTTTCGCCTGAAAATAAAATGAGCATTAGTATTGTCAAAAGTGTCTGTTAATTAAGTTTGAAACCTCGTGTAATATTATTGTGATAAATTTAATATTTCAAGTTCTATTAAACACAATTGTTATTTATTGATACAATTTATTGTTATATTTCTAATCCTTGAAAAAATACTAGCTAAGTTAATAAAGATTCAATAAAATATATATAGTAGCACGGGTAAATGGGCCACCTGATGATTAAAGGTCGGCTTCGCCAATAGACATGACACTGTAATTGTCAATCTTCAAAACTAAAACCATATAATGTCACCTGCGTGGAGTCACTCACCCTTCAAACTAGGTATAGCTATTTGGGGGTAGAATTTATGATGAGTGGGACCTACTCAGACAGACTTGCATAAAACTAACAAATTCATAAAGATTTCTAGACGTTAAATATAAAGGGTGTAAGAAGACAAATAAATTTATATAAAACAAAATAATACAGTTCAACTGAGCTTCCACTATATTCTAATATATTTTTTTTAAAAAAATTCCAAAAATTATAATCATTTGGCAAAATTAAGTTTCAATGCAAAGTATACGAGAAGACCAAAAAACAAATTCATCCAATAGAAAGAGAGACGCAAGATATCTTTCTCGGTGTAAAAGACAAAATGGCGCTCTCGACCTTGTCTTCGTAAACGAAACTAATGACATTAAACCACGCCCGGGTATTGAGTCGTTTATCTCTATCACACTCAGTTAAGCGGAAAATGTAAGAAATGTACAAAAAAAGGGAAAATACAAATATTTCTCTTGTGTAATAGTTTTTTGAGGGTAAAGCCGTGATACATCTTATCTCTTTGGCTATTGTAGCATGTTCTTTTGAATTTGGCATTAAAGATTTATTTTTAGAATTATTATTAGAAGGAAGGGCAAATAGGCTTAACCTGATGAGAAGTGATCACCACCGCCTATTAATACGCTACAACTGGTATGGTACATAACCACTCATCAGATATTGTACCGCAAAACAGCAGTACTTGATTTTGTTGTGTTCCGGCTTGATGGATGAGTGAGCCAGTGTAATGACAGGCACAAGGGACATAAAATCTTAGTTTCCAAGGTTGGTGGCGCATTGGCGATAATTAACATCTCTTAAAATGCCAATGTCTGTGGGCCTTGTGACTATTTACCATCAGGTGGCCCATATGCTCATCCGCCACCCTATGCTATAAAAAAAACAAACCTTGGGAACTAAGATGTAATGTCCCTTGTGTAACTACAGGCTACACTGGTTCACTCACCCCATAAAGCGGATCGCAACTATACTTAGTATTGCTGTTTAGTGTTACAATCTGGTAAATGGCCATTCATACCTACCCTGACGGGCTTATATAAATCCATACCTAATTAAAGTATAACCTTTTTGTTTTATTTATTTAATAATGTTTTATATTTATATCACAGGGCATGTTGTAGTTCCTCATTTAAATAAAATTCAGGTTTATTCACGAAATTATTCAAATATGAAATAATTACGCGTCATTAGGTAAATTTCACAACTCCAAAGGAACGCGACGAAAAATCTTGACTTAATATAAAATAGAGGGGAATTTTTAATGCCCTCGAGCGACCTTGACCTTTTGAAGAAGGGCAATTATAATTACGACCCTTTGTTCACAGCTCTCGCCTTAAAGCAAGGAATAACTCTTTTTGCTGCTTAATTCTTTATCTTTGCTAATTGTTACAAGTACGGTACTTTGTTAAGTATTTGAGTGATAATTTTTTTAATTTTTATCTTAATATTTATCTATGAAAGAATGTACTTAAATTTTTATTTTGTGACTATATCAGCCTCTTGTGATGACTATTGAAGTGTATTTAAAATAATATGTGGATTGGAACGTAATTTCTTATCCATGGTTCGATTATGACTTCAGACGTACTTCCCTTCTCGAATCGCACCGACATATTATTACGTTTAGTTTAAGCACCGTGTATTAAAGTCATATAGTTTAACAAACAATTATCCTTCTCTTATCTCACAATACTATCTCCCATAATTCCAAGAAGACAATTCTTTAAGTGTAGGTGTGAAGTTCAAGGGAACCAACCCAAGAAGTCTACTCTAGTAAGAGCCAGCATTTTGACGCAACCTCTTTCTGTTCATCTTAATACAATCTATCACTAAGCTATCACTAGTACAATTATATATTATATCATTCGTTTACGTCATACAAGTATTTTATTTATTCTATGACTTAAAAAAAAAAACACTAATTATTTTTTCAAATAAAATTGATAAGCAATTACTAATAGGTACATAACAGTACGTCATATATTTTTCGTCAAATATTATGTAAAAGATATCATTTATATTTTTACACTTCTCATCTTTTTCTTCCTTTCTATCAATTTACAAAATAAAATGCAATATGTATATCAAAAGTAACAAGTATAAGCCCTCTTCATCTGAAACGCTAACTGATATTCACTTCATTGATAAGCTTCCCTCGAAACTCGACGACAGCCGTAAACATTCCCATTCAACGACGATCGGATTAACGACACTTGAAAACAGAATGAATAGCGTGAATGGCTGGCATAACACTTCGAGAGGGGAAACGTTTAATCTGAAGAAGCAAAGCGAATCATTTTAACTTTAAATTTTTAAAAAGTTTACGGCATTTATGAAAAGCTAATAATCTAAAGAATTTGGAATATAATCATCTAAAGTTATTCTTGGTATTGTTGTGTTCCGGTGTGAAAGGTGGGTTAACCAGCGCAATTGTCATAACATCTTGGTTCCCATGGTTGGTGGCGTATTTGCACCGTAAGCGATGGTTAACATTTCTTACAATGCCAATGTTGGGCATTGGTGACCGCTTACCATTACGTGGCCCATGAGCTTGTTCGTCTACCTATTGCATAAAAAAAAAACTTCGTAGGGTCTTAAATCATATCGTAAGGCTTATAGAGGTCAGAGGAGGTGTAGAGACAGTTATATATACATATATATAAATAAATTCAGTTCCGACACACTTAAAGCACGTAGTGCGAATAGATTACAATTTCAGTTAATACGAACACATCAACTAACTGAGCATCGGAAGCAAATTTAGATTTGATAAATAATTTAACGAGTGATTGGTTTTAGAAACCAGCTCCATGTAAATGATAACTTTATTGAAAGCAATAGTAAAATTATAAATTTTTCGTTCAGCGTTCAATTTTAAATCGCTTGTGTCTGTGTATATGACGCAAAACATTTTTCAATATGACGCTCATGTCTCGTCAAAGGCTGTCGATGTCATACAATTTCCAGCCAACAAACTGTTATTGAAATAAACTATTTCTCTCGTGTCAAATTTTATCATGCTCCATTTTTCGTCAGCATTTCTCCTTTTATATATTCCATACAACTATAATAAAATGGTTGCCCGTGGAGTTTCAAAAGAAATTACTTAAAAAATATTCTCGCAAAAATGTCCCTCGAAACAGCGTCAGTTGTGACGCTCGATGCCGCTTCGCGCCTTGACAAAAATTTTAACCATTTTTATTATGCTAGCTTACTCGAGAAATTATTTAGCTGGTTGGAAATTTCGAATTTTAATTTCTCTTTTCGTAATAAGTTAAGCATTTTTGGAACTTTTCTCTATGCAGTTATTTAAATGAATATAACCATTTTTTATTTGACCAAAATAATGAATATGTAACATATTGTAAATGAGGAGTCTAATTTCCTTTAGTGAGGAAGATTTGGGATCTTATTTCACTTTGTGCTTCAATTGATAGATTTTCGTCCGACATAATTATGGAGGTTTCCTCATGATGTTTTCCTTTAAAGGCCAGATCCACGCACACATGTACAATGGACGTATGTACTTCATGTGCTTACGAAATTTCAGTGGTGCTTGCCTGAGTCGAGCCCGAAATCATTTATGAAGCAAGTATTCTAACCACTGGTCTGTCTCTTTCGTTCATCCTTTTAAGTTAGTTCAAAGAAAATTTGAATAAGTTGCTTATATAATATTTCCATTAACTAAATTACTTACATTATTAATTAAATTAGTGTCTGCTGAATAAATATCACGAAAAAAATTTATCTAAAATTTGAAACCTATTTTGTTATAATTTATATTAAAAGTTTCACAGTTCGTTGCGAATACATAATTCACTTTCAGCATAAAGCCGTGTTTTGGGAAACTTATTCAACTAGAAACTGAGATAAAACTCGATGTTGGAATGAAGCCAGTTCATAATAACTCATCTACAAATTAAAGTAGAGCTTATATACGCAGCGGAGTAAAAATTCGATATTGATTAAAAGTGATGGGGATGGAATTGAACATTTTTAAAAGGAAATAAATCTCCTACAATGCGATTTTCACTGTATATCATATTTAACATTAATCCAGATGCATTGATGCTAGTTTTACAGAAAGGCATCATTTTATTTGGTAACATCATTTTGTCCAGTCTAACATTCCCAATAGGTACGTCACAAGAATGTGGCCATCACTGCAGTAAATATACGTAACCCAATAAACGTGAAACATTGAAATTGATGGTCGTTGAAAGACTTACGGCCGAATATTGAAACGTCACTTAAATATTAAATGCAACTTAATTATTTGAGACGCCGTTAATTTCAAATTTCACATACTAATCTAGGAGCTTCTTAATGTTAAGTAGCGTTTAACTTTGAGGGACGTAATCATTAACGGCCGAATACTGAATATTCGGCCGTTAATGATTAAATATACAAATAAAAAAAGAAATAAACGAAAATATAACTGCTTTAATAAAATAAGAAAATATATTTTTTGTCATGCATATGCCACGGACACACAGAAGAGTGGCGGACTAGAGGATATGGTGGCATAAGAGAGCGTCATGCCGTTTGACGTCATGGTATAAGAGTCTGTTTAACCCCCAAGACACGCTAATATATATCTCACAACAAAATCTTGGATAAGAAACCAATTCTAAATCTTGGCCACTTAGCAGTGAGATAATTGACCAAGAGATTATACAAATTTAATCGTTCCCACAAAATTCCATTAAAATCGAATCTTAAAGCCATACTTTATTTTTCCTCTTAAGACTGAAATCTGAAAATTCAACATTATCCAAACAATAATGAACTAAATGCCGGTAAATTGCCGTTAACAGTTAAAACGAAATATGACATCGTAAAAAATAATGATATTTACCATGAAAATTGCGTGCTCTCTATGTCGTACTTTACCTAATACTTGTAATAAAGATAAACGATACGTTATGGCGACTTGTATGCGTTTTTTAAAAATAATATAGAAAATATGTTGATATTTGTTTAAGTCGGACGAAATCCCCACTAACCTATTTGAGCTGTATAGTGGAATAATCTCAAACCCTCTCCTCAAAATGAGAACTTTAATAATTCTCGAATTGTAAAACAATTTTTCTATTACATTTTTCTATTACACCATCCAATGAAACTTGAGAATATAATGTTGCTTCATTTATAAGACGACTTTTTTTTCTACAAGCTGACAGTCTTTTATATGTCTTTGAAATGTTTTATCTTCTACCAATAGACTACTTGAATGGCAATCGTTATACAATAAATCATTTATGGGCTTAATTCTAACATCAACCCCAAAAAGAAATATTAACAATCAAATAAAAGTGCTTTGATATATAAAAGTTCCAACACTTGACAAGAACTTGGTAACATGAATTTTGTACCAGACATTTTGGCCTACATTTAGAGAAAGGTAGCCTCCTTTTATAGCCGCTATCGCTATAAAGATTTACTAGGTTACCTATATTATTTATTACAGCGACACAGAGACGCTGAAAGTTTTGTTTGATAGTTAAGATTTATGACTTTTTTGTCGTTGAATAATATCCAAGTATTTTTGTATAACTACGCAGTTTTATGAATAACTTTTACAATTTTAAGGTTATCTATTAAAGGGAAATTATCTGATTATATTTCTCTTAATCTAAACAAATATCTTAAGTATATTAAGGAAGAAATCTGTAAAACGAGCGTCGTCTTTTAACTTTAAATATATTTTCTGCTTATAACACGACAATTTTACTGTATTTGATTTACGCCTTTATGCTCTCACACTCAAAATATTTCGAGCAAGTTTAAATTAAGATGTAAATATATCTTTAAAAGTAATCATCAAGTAATCTTATATAGGGTACATACCATATCTGGCCTCCTCCCCCTCGGGTGCCTGAGCCGAGAGGGTAGCCAATTCTTTCTCCAGATCGACCTGGTGCTCGCCAGAATCCCATGACAGGAGCCCTGTAACAAAACATTTAATTATCATCCATTTCAAAGCAATTATGCCGTGAAAATAGTTTCTTAACCGAATTATAATTTATGAATGCCTTAAATTTAAGAGTAAGGTCTTGGTCACAGCGATTGCTAATATTATTAAGAGCTATTTTGTCAGCTATATGTTGCTGTATCAATTAATTAAATGTCTTAATATATTTTTTAATTGTCAAAAAATTACAAAATACAAATTTATTTTTGTTTGTCTTTTGAAATTTTTTCTTTATATTATATTCTTTTAAATCTTTATCATTTTGGCTGATATATAAAATAACGCATATTTTTTTGATTTATAATTCTAATAGATATCTTCTTAAAGCAAGAGACGTGGTTATTGTTTTACAATAACACTTTAACCTTTGTCGTAAAGGACCTGCTTTCGGATATATAATACGAAACTGTTTTCATAATCTATCCACCAGATTCAGAATCTAGAAATGAAACGATTATTCCCAAAATCATTAACAACCGATAAAGAACGGGTATTTTCTTATAATATTATGAGAATACAATTTTCCGAAACATTGATCTCAAATACGTTGTATGTCCACAAACAGCGCAAACAAACGTACAAAAGACTTGCGAACTGTGTACAAGCGTCCCGACCACAATTTCCTTTATTACTTCCCGTAGTATCCCGGGGGAAAAGTTTCCCGACAACGAGTTCACTGTACTGTTATATTAATAATCCATCCACTACATCGAATGGAAACTTAATAATACAACAATTCCATTTCAAAACGTTCATGTACTACTTCGTGTGCATTTTCATTCATTTACATCAACAAACGCCTAATTATAATGAGAACTTGTCTTTCAAGTTTATTAACATTTCATATCATTAGTATCAGTAACAGCATGTGAATGTCCCACTAGTGGGCTAAGGCCTCTTCTCCTTTTTTGAGGAGAAGGTATTAGGAACTTATTCCACCACACTGCTCCAATAATACACATGTGACAGAATTTCTTTGAAATTTGACACATGCAGGTTTCCTCATGATGTTTTCCATTTCATTAAGCACATGAAATTCAGGGGTCTTGCCCGGGTTTGAACCCACAATGATCGGTTAAGATTCACGCGTTCTTACCACTGGGCCATCTCGGCTTCTATATCATCATGATGTCCTTATTCCTCTCCGTAAATTTGGCTTAACATCAAATGATTAACATTGCTAAGCCATATCTTACAAAATATATACATAAGAGAAAAAAATCCATATCGAACTTGATCGGAGAGACCTTAAAAGACTAATGGCGTTTGTTTTCCAACGGGAGAGTTTAACTATCAACTGACCTGAAATTGAATTCGAACCCACGACAAACAGTATCATATATTGGTGACCAGTTTACTTATTGTACGTATTTCTAGGTGTATTTCAAGAGTTTTATTTGAAAGTAGATGTAATATCGTTGAAGCGTTATTTCTAGGTTACAGTAGAACCAAGAGAGAGGTCAAGTGATAACTCTGTTACTATTCTAAGCATGTATTGTTCTAAGTTCTAGACAGAATATAGTTGTTCACAATTTTAATAACTATTTAGAAATTTTAAAAGCACGAAATTGTTTTGCTTTTTTGATGATATGGAAGGACGGACAATCTAGCCGTCCAATGGTAAGTGGCCAATAGACGATGTGAGATAAACCAGACTAGGATATAAGTGCAACAGTTCTCGATAGTATTACACAGTAGTATGATGATTACGAACAGCTTAATTAAACTTTACTATAATACCCCATATTACCAAGTACAACAGCAATGATTCGAGACAATAAAAACACAGCCTCCCATAATGAGAGTCAGTTTAGTTGTAATTAAAACTTGCAACATTTCTTTTCATTTTGAACGACCCGTTTTAATGTTCATTTCTTTGTTTATAGGTCAGGGATTTGGAATTACTATTTTGTATTATTTCTATGTTTTATTGTTGATCTATTCAACAGATGTGTTCAGGTTGAGCTTACAATAGTGTGTATTTAATATCATCTCATGCTTGACGGTAGGAAAACGTCGTGAGGAAACCTGCATGTGTCAAATTTCACTGAAATTATGTCACACGTGTATTCCACCAAGCCTCATTGGAGCAGCGTGGTGGAATAAGCTCCAAACTTTTTCCTTAAAAAGAGGAGAAGCCCAGCAGTGAAACATTCACAGACTGTTACTGTTAGATGGAGATAAATCAAGAAAACAAATAATGTTAAGTAAATCAATATTGTGTTGAATTTAAAGAAAGGCCACTTCTCGCCTCATAGGCGAAGTTTTGAAACGCAAAATTATCTAATATATCAACGGGCGATAGCATTCTTAATAATTGCAATATCAGATGTATTAGTAGTTTTATTAATGTTAACACTTGAAAATGATTTAGAACAATTGCTATCAAATTATATTGAATGATTTACGATCTCCACTTCAGTCTAGTCAAATTTAAAACCTTTCAATTTAAATTAACGAAAGCATATATTTGAAATTGAATTAACGATTATTTAAATATACATAAATTTTATTATAATCATAAGAGTTTAAGGTGACATGTGACATCGTGAACTGCAGTATGTTTCAAGAAGACTTCATAAATATTACAGGTTATATACAAAGGGAGTCAGTTATAGCAGACTATATTAATTGTATATGTAAATGGCCAACTTCAGAAGTGGTGGTACCAATTTATGATTCGGTAGATACTTCTCAACAGTGATTTTCTTTATCATAATTATTTACATATCGATAAGGATGAAAGTCTAAAATTAATATAAAAACCGCCATATTGATTCAGGAGATAAATAAATATTTTCTTATAATAATTTGATTAATCTTTTTGGTATAGGTATGCTTTAAAATTTTATCAGGATTTATACAAATTTTTGGCAAATGAATTTAGCATAATAATTATCATGTTAATCAAGTCTTCTTTATATTTTAATGAATTAACTAATTGCTTTAACCCGTGGTTACAAATATTACACATTTTTAACATAAAATTAGCATGGCCATAAAACTCTTCGACATCAAAACTCATTGGATCACAAAGAGGTTTCTGCTTTTTGTTTTAGTATTTACATATCGGCCTGACGTATCATCAAACAATGGAAACTATTATACTAATTCGCGTGAATACATAACTGCAGAAAAAAATTATGAATTTTATGTGCGCAGGTCACGGAAACGCAAATATAAGCGTATTAACGACTTCTGAAAAAGAACTAACGATAACAACGGCCTTTTTTTGTATTGAGTGATATTAACATGCAATTTCAATATTTTATTTTAGAGCGTAAAATACTTATCGATAGGTTTTTAAGTTAAAGTTTCAATGCTCGAAAAGTCCACCTGATGGTAAATTACTGCCTAGCCATAGATGCGTAGGGATATTAAGAAATTCAAACAACTTTTTATATTGCCAATGCACCGAAAAACCTACTTAAGAAATTTCATGATGGTTGAGTAGCTATGACGTGAAAGGGTAACAAACCAACTTTCCCATTAATATCAGTACTTTTTTTATATAAGAGGAGGCAAACGAGCAGTACGCTCACCTGATGGAAAATGACTGCCACCGCTCATGGACAACTGCAACACCCCAGGTTTAGCTGGTGCGTTGCCGGTCTTTTAGGAATGAGTACGTTCTTTTCTTGAAGGTTGCAATGTCATATCGGTTCGGAAAAGTCGTCAACAAAAGCTGGTTCCACAGACTGGATGTGGTTGTATAATGATAGTCAATGAAATCTGACTCTTCTAGGACCCCGTTTTAACCTTTCAGTAGGCAAATATATATTTTCACCTCAGTGTAACTATAAACAAGTCATAATAGGAAAGTGTGGGTTCACTTCCCTTATTATTTGTATATAAAACTTATATAAACAGTACATTGAAATAAAAACCTTTATCTTAACGATCGTAATATTTCACTCAACACGCCATTTCGTCTAATGAAGTGAATCTAATAACGAAAATAACACGCAACACAAATCGATACATAAATTAAGAATTAGGCTTATATACCTACGAGTACTCAGTAATCTCCACGAAATTCTATGAATTTCTAATTGCTTACTTAAAACTTTTACGTTAATAAAAAGCTTTACTTATCGTTATATATATATATTGTCATTGTATTCTTTGAATTATTATATATTATATTGAATGCGTCAGATTTTTTTTTAATTTCTTAATCGATATTATTGGAATTATTTTAGTTAAATTTACTGAGATCGCTCAATGTCTAATCGTAGGTCGTTTTCGCTCGATTCGAAAAATGCTTTTAGAAGTTTTAGATAACGTTTTTTACTGTAACTGATTTATTTCTCTTCTACAGTTATTGATAGAAACATATTCTAATGCAATGGTTTTTAATTAGTTCTTATTATATCTAAAAGTTTTTCTTGAAAACGTTGTTTTCGTTATTTTATAATCTTACTTTTTTAACAATCCTTCGTGGTCAGGTTATACCTCCAATGGAATGACTGATACTCATATAATTATATGTATTTATAGTAAATATTGAATAGTCGTATGGACAAATGGAAGTGAACGTCAATATATCAAGGGGTGAGATTAGACCAAAGGCCGATAAACCCTGTTTAGGCTAATGAGGCCAAAGGTCGGACGCCTTTTAACATCCGACCTCTTTTTAAAGGCGACCTCTTTCACTCGCATGCGGATTTAATTCACTGTAACGCAAGCTTAATGAATAAATAGCAAAGCGCTTTTATTTTTGCATGAATGCGGCAAACGTACTCTTATATTAAATATGTGACTTCATTAATTTTCTTTGATTTCCGGTTTTTTTCTATTTCTGTTTTAAATAGTAAATTTCATACTTTTATACTAAAATCTAACCTCTTCGAACAGTAAATATTGGTGATTATAATTTCTAGCTACAAAACCTAGCCTTTTTCTACTATTTAACATATTCATAACTTGAGAAGTATTGTTCTTTAAATATAAAGTAGGTTGTTGTATCATGATTTTCATAAGCAATATGTGTAAACTATCGTAGAATCTGAAGCTGAAGAGTTTGTTTGTTTGATCCGGATAATCTCAAAAATAATTGGTATGAATTTAAAAATTAATTTTGTATGTACCTACAGTCCTTTTATCGAGGAAGACTCTAGGCTGATTTTCATTCATTATATTTTTATTAAACATACGCGGGTGAAACCGCGTGGCACAGCTTCTGTTACATAAATTTAATTATGTACTGCAGCGTCATCTAACGGCGAGTTATAACAAAGTATAAAGACGGTAGCTTTTAAGCTTTTATCATAATATTTAATAACTCACCTTCGCTCAAGAGATTAAATAATCAGGATGAATTACGCGTAATTGAAGTCTAGAAAGTTCGGGGCTTAATTTTAATTAATTAACACAGTAGTAAAATTCTGGCACAAAACTAACTTATATAATTATATAATTTCACTTAACCTAATTAGTTAGTATAAGACTTTTGTGCTAGGCAACTATTTATATATAATAAAACAAAGTCCATTTCGTGTCTGTACGTTATTTTAGTGTCTATATGCTATGTATATATTTCTATACTAAACATACTAATCTATACAAATATAATAGCGAAAGTAACCCTGTCTCTATTGTTTTCTCAGCTACTGAACTGAATTTAATGAAATTTTGTATGTATCTTGGAAGTACAATTGTACAATGGAAGGGCAAAGGTTACTTTTTACGGGCGAATTAGTTATTTTTATAAAGTAAAACTGTTTGGAAATATTGTTCTTCTGTTTGCACGTATAACTCGGGTAAGTAACTTAGTCTTATTAAGTTAATTATGTCTCATTAAATTTAATTAATTCATACATATAAAGCCGAGATGACTCAGTGTCTTAACACTATCTTAATTAAAGATTCTAAATTCAAATTCGATCAAGCACCACTGATTTAACTTGAACTCGATCTTTCTGTATTCAAGGACTCAAGAAATTGCGTCGGAAGAGGTCTACGCCATCATTGAGAAGTTAATATGCTATTATATTATCTAACATGTTTTAAAAAAATCAAATAAAGATTGTTTTTATTGTATAGAGAAGTGGTTACCAACCAATACCATAACCAATAGACACGACCAATGAAATAACCAATGAAAAGCAATGTATGAGATGTTAACCATCGCTTAAATCGCCAATGTGCCGCCAACCTTTGGAACTAAGATGTTATGTCCTATGTAATTACACTGGCTCATTCGACCTTCAAACCGGAAGACAACAATACAAATCACTGCGGTAGAATACACACTATTTTGCGGTAGAATATCTGATGATTGGATGGTACCCAATTACCTATACGAGCTTGCACAAAGCTCTACCACCGAATAAATTACATTAATTAAAATTTTAATTTTATTTATTTATATAATTTTCTTTGTTACGATAATATTTAAATATATAAAACCAATATGCTTGATGCTCCATTCTCTTTTCCCATTTTCAATATGGCAACACTGAAATTAAACCCGTAGAGATATTGAATTATTCATAGCGTGATGTCACAGGGAATAAAGATGGCGAATAATTTCGCCTGTTTAATATTAAAGTATTATATAACTTTTCATGTAATATTATGACAACATTAGATAATTTAAAATGAAAATAAAAACAATTAATTACATGATGTAAAATATTACTTTAATTCGATATAATGGCTACAATTCATTATTTAACTAATTCTGATTCGATAATGAAAGATCATAAAGTCTATGAAAGCACTTTTGATTAGTCAAATAAACTAAATATTAAGCTACCACCGATAAAAGTCACTCGTTTTTAACCGACTTCAAAAATACGACGAGGTTTTCAATTCGGTTGCATTATTTGTTTATTGCTTCTGAACTTTTATAAAACGGTTTGGATTTTAACTATTGCATTTTAAGAATAGGATTGTTGCCACCACTATGTTGAAAAACTAGGGAATGAATTCTTTTACGGGTTCGATTTTTTTTCGGTATATTATAGTCTATTCTTAATTTATAAATATTCTTATTTTCAATGAAACCCTTTGCTTATAGACACTGGCATTCTAATTTTATTATACTTATACATTGATATTGCGTCAATTGGCCACCAACTTTCACCAATGTCAATAATAATCATCTTTTAAACCCAACACAGCAATACAAACTATTACGATTTGATGGTTGAAATTATGAGTGAATTGAACCTATTCAAACAGACGCAAAGTCCCAGTATCAAATAAATATTTAATTTTATAAAATTTTTGAGCTTTATAAAGTGGTACCACGGTGCAGCATGACACGTATACATGAGTATAAATATTTAAGTTACCGTTTTTTACTTTAACAAACAGCATCATAATATTTTCATGACAAAATTCTTTTTGCGCATTAATAAATAATAATTCTCGCTATTGAAACCGTATTGAGTACGACGTATATAACTATGACCGCGATTTTCTTTGTTTTTATGTTTGTTTTAGATTTTTTTATTCTTTGAGAACTCTTGTCAGAGATTCTTGCAATTACTGGCATTAAAGTTCTTTATGTCTCATTAACGCCTATTCACTGCATGATGTTTGCACACATAAAAAACGGAAATAATATAAAATATATTGTATTCTATTTTTAAAAACAAACATAATTAGAAAGATTTTATTTAGTTTTTTTTTTTTTATATAACACTAAACCGACTACAACACATATATAAATAAAAATGTAGTCATTTTAGCCGTTAAATAAGTAACCACGATTATTATATTATATACAACAAAACCTTTCCTCAAGTATATATAGAAGACTAGCGCTAAGCTCAACTTAGTTATTTCAGACGCCGTTAGTTTAAAATTTCTCATAGTAAATTTTAATAACGTTTCAGTATTCCGCCGAAATCAGTGTGATGTGACAGGTCTCTTTGTGTGGATACACATAAATATAAACATATAAGCAAAAAGAGAGAACAGATTAAAAATAAACATTTACCTACAGTTCTAAAATACAGCCCGTTTTATAAAATGTATCTGAAAAACGCAATATTGGCTTAGCTACCTGGCCCCTCTGAACAAAGAGTGAAACTGTGGAATTATTGTCTCCCTGAAAGTAATGCCGCGGTACACGCAGGATATTAAAAAAGTTTCAGTCAAAGGAAGTTATTGGAAATAGTTATTATAACGGAAAGACGCCTGTCTCTTTCATCTCATAACTATTATTGGAAAATTCTTTATTGCTTTAAGAATATCTTTGATTTTATTCCCAGTGGAAAGCACGAGAAAATCTTTGCCGACAGTCATCGTTCAAATCAATTCAAAGATGACAAAACTTCATATCGTCATCGTAAATAATTCTTCGAGGTGAATGTGGTATGAAACGGTAGGTGGGAGACGTAGACATAGTACAATCTGCACGAGAACATTGTGATAAAGTTCATTTTATTTTACTGAATAGGTAGGCGGACGAGCATGTGGGCCACCTGATGGTGAGTGGTCACCGACGGCCATAGGCATTGGCATCGTAAGAGATATTAACAATCACCTACAGCGCAAATGCGCCATCAACCTTGGGAACTAAGTTGTTATCTCCCTTGTAACTGTAATTACACTGGTTCACTCACCCTTCAAACCGTAACACAATAATAGCGAGTACTTCGGTTTTGCGGTAAAACATCTGATGAGTGAGTGGTACCTACCCAGACGAGCTTGCACTAAGCTCTACCATCGAGTATGATCTAAACTTTTCTCTGAAATAGTATTTAAACGATGGCCTTTTGCTCGGTAGTAGCTATCAAATCTTGTATATATAAACATTTAATTAATAAATAAAAAAAACTCACGAGCTAGCTATTTGAGTTCAGAAATAGTACGTTATAAATTCTTTATCATTTAGTCATTTATTAGTGAGAGGATAGAACCTCTAAAATAAGCCAATCCAGCACAAACACAGGTCTCAACAAACTAAACTCTTCTATAAGCTTGTATATTATACAACACACACATAGGTATATATATTGTTCTCATTTTAATTAATATAAATTGTTGTACAACAATTGAACAACAAAACAACCGCAAGACTAACCAAATAACAATGTTGGTTTGGCTTAATACCCTACAATGTTTAGAAAGACGTATGTGTGGCTTAGCCATTAAGTTAGAATTTAACTTGTGATTTAATTTAAACAGTTTCAACAAGCAAGGCATAATTAAAACAATATTCTTCGTTTTTGGGTTTAAAATCACCAAAATTCAAGTTTCTGATGATGTGCTTTAACATTTCTTACCGCACCTTAAATTCTCTTAATTGGTTACTCATGATGGAAAAACGCATAATTATATAGTTCTTTTTTATTGTATAGGAAGGCGGCCGAGCATTTGGGCCACCTGGTGGTCAGTGGTCAACAACGCCCATAGACATTGGCATTGTAAGAAATGTTAACCATCGCTTACATCGCCAATGCGCCACCAACCTAGGGAACTAAGACGTTATGTCCCTTGTGCCTGTAATTACACTGGTTCACTCACCCTTCAAACCGGAACACAACAATAGCAAGTACTGCTATTTCGCGGCAGAATATCTGATGAGTGGGTTGTACGTAGCCAGGCGAGCTCGCACAAATCTCTAATTAGATACCTCGTACCCATCAATTAATATAAAATAAATAATGAAATAAACTATTATAGTTTCCGCTATTATTTGTTTATACGTAATTAATTTAAATTGAAAGATAATCGTTATAGACCATTTCCAGTTAATTCCTAAAAGTACAATGTTCTGTAAATTTAATTGACAATATTTATTTTATGTAGGCTATGGTCGTCATTCACATTATAGGTTTGGTTTATGATGATATACGTGCAATTTTTATTAAGTAACTATATTTTTATAAAATTTGATAAATTCACTCGAAAATTATATCGTACAGTTTATATTAAGTTACTGTTTTTAAAAAATCGACAAGAGGAAAGCGGGTCTGATAGCGAATGGTCACCTCGCAGTCATTGTCGAAAGATGCCCCTTCACATTTCGTTTGAAGGAATCCAGACGATAATTAAATATATTTTGATATACATGTAACCAAAAAGAATAAAGGCCGAGATGGCCTAGTGGTAAGACCGCGTGAATCTTAACCGATGATCGTGGGTTCAAACCCGGGCAAGCACCGCTGAATTTCAAGTGCTTAATTTGTCATTATAATTCATCTCGTACTTAACGGCGAAGGAAAAAATCGTGAGGAAACCTGCATGTGTCAAATTTCACTGAAATTCTGTCACATGTGTATTCCACCAACCCGCATTGGAGCAGCGTGGTGGAATAAGCGCCAGCAGTGGGACACTCACAGGCATTATTATTATACATATTATACATATTATTATTATACATGTAATATGTATAATAATAATAAAATATGCCTTTGTCAAGTTTTCTAGATGTATTTCATATTATTTGACTCAAATTGATCTTTATACCTGCAGTGGTTCATATATACATGCCTTAATGACACCTCGCTTTAATAACACAAATGTATTTCGTAGAAGTATTTCCAATTAAATAAACATTAATTCTATTTGAAGTGTCATTATTTATTTAAAATCTAAACAGCTGATAGTGCAATAAAAAGTGCATTATGTTGCGTGTTTGAAATACTACAATGTAAAGATGAAACACGTTGTATTAACAAATGTATGATTCAAGTAAGTTTTTTTTTATTTGTGTTCGTGATTCATTTGTTTTTTTTTGTTTTTAAAGCATAGGTACACGGACAAGCACATGGACCGTGATGGTAAGTGGTCTCCAACGCCCATAGACATTGGCATTGTAAGAAATGTGAACCATCGCTTACATCGCCAATGCGCCACCAACCTTGGGAACTAAGATGTTATGTCCCTTGTGCCTGTAATTACACTGGCTAAATCACCCTTCAAACCGGAACACAACAATACAAAGTACTGCTGTTTTGCGTTAGAATATATAATGAGAGGGTGGTACCTACCCTGAAAATTATTGTAATGAAAATAACCAATATATAAATAAATATATTAGAAGTAGTTAGATAAATCTTCATTTACTGGAAGTAATATGGAACGAAACTGTTCAAGTAATAAAGCAGAGTTTAGAACTATTGATCGACCACGCCCTTTCATCGCCGCTGGCATTTCTATTACAGTAACGACTGTTAAAAAAAATTGGTTGCCTGTAAAGTCGGTATACGGGCGAAAGTTTTACGTGACAACGACTTTTTATGTCTGTCTCTCTCGCTCTTAGGCGGGCTAACCATGCCCGAGTGGAAGGGACGCGTGCCTCTCACTCGCTCTCATTGTGAGCGCATAACGTGAGCGGAGCGTAACGCAGTTTCTTGAAGTGTCACCCGGCAAACCAATTTATAAGACGTTGTCACGTCAATATAACATAAAATATAACCATAGCTTTTAGTAAAACAAACATTGTTGTTAAAGCAACTCAGCTGTAAGTAAAGCGTCTAAAATTTCCATTCTTGAATTTTAACTTAACAAAAATACAAGAAGCCTTTTAAAATTATCTTAATGTAAAAACGGATGACTGTTTGAGTTTAATACATTACGCCACGATATTTGATTGCCATGGAAGTCGGACATACAATACAATATGTTTCTTATGTACTAGCTGTACCCGCGACTCCGTCCGCGTGGAATTTAACAAAAAAGGTAGGTAATTAGTTTATTTTTTTTTTTTTGGATTCTGCGTTTTTATTTTAATTATGATTTATTTCTAAAATAAAAGAAGCCTAAGTTACTCGTTATTACATCATCTACCTGTCAATAAAAGTCCCGTCAAAATCGGTCCAGCCATTACAGAGATTAGCCGGAACATACAGACAGAGAAAAATTGTATTTTGGTAAATGTACCGTATTTTAATAGTAAAGAGCAGTTATTTCAATATTAAAAACAGACACTCCAATTTTATTTATATTTATAGATGTATAGATAATATAATATGTAACTCGCCCACTAAGGGTCGCTGCACGCTTCCCTCGCCATAACAATTGGTCTACAATTAAGCATGGAATATATTTTAACACTGGCTTGCGGTTACGACTGCCTGTGTGAAGAAGAGAAGTGTTATTTATGGCTATGTATTAAGTCATAAGAAATCTCTATTCCAAAATTCATCCAAATCCATTATGTAGTTTTTTTAGAAGAGTTACAATGATAATAATAATATCCTGGGACATTATTCACACATGGCCATCTGATCTCATTCTAAGCAGAGCTTGTACTATGGAAACCAGACAACTGATATACTAATTTTCTTTTGCAAAGATATACATTTATATAGATAATTACACCCAGACTCAGGAAAAACAGACATGCTCATGCACACAAATGTCTGTTCTGGGTAGGAATCGAAACCAACTCATTCCATTCTCATAAAATTTCTCGTTAATAATATTTCATTTTATAATATTTAAGTCGTTTGGTTATAATTTAACAAAATTTTACAAGGCATTACAAAGCATGCTGGCCATTGTATATGCGTAATAAAATATCAGACCGGTAAGGAGCGAGTATATATAATAAGAGATGACAATGAGCATCATGTCATCATCTGTAATGCTACGTTCAACCAATAAAAAAATCGTTTGCTAAAAATTATCTACCATTATAGAGAAGCTAGGATTATAGAGAATCTTTTTTATTGTACGCTCTTCCTGATTTTGTTCTTTCTATAGCATTAAATAAATAAATAAACCAATGGCTATCGGGCCGCCTAGTGATGTGAAAAACTCAGGTTTGATCCTGATCTTTGGCTATGGTCTCCAAACCTAACACAGATTTACCCAAAAAACACTTGTGTCACATTCAACACATTCTAGGTATTTGATTTTATTGCATAACTAATTAAAACGTGTAATGTAAAACCAACTTTAATGAATTTGAAAGTTCAATTCGAAAACCTGTAATATTCAGCTCGGTCGCGTTGAAAGGAAGTTTTTCATTAAAAGTGCAATTTGAAACGATGTCCGGTATGTTTGCTAGCTGCGAGTTTGAACCGATGTTACACGACGGGGTGAAATTTTTATTAGTTTACTAGTTCTGGGATGTTTGCTTTAGATGCAAGAGTGTTTGATTACGTGGGTTTTAAAAAAAAAAAATTTACTCATATTTTCATTTTAATATACGAACACGAAAAACCTACGCTTTTTTATATTGAACTATTTCTTATTAATTCGAATTTGGATTATGTTTACATAAAACATTACTAACTTAGAATAAGTTTAGTACTTAGGCTTAAAATTATCGCTTAGTAAGTCTTAACAATGAGATACATTGTAATTTCAAAGAAAACTATAAAAGAAAATTGAACAGTTTTCAAGATAATCCCAATTAATATTATAATCATGCTTCTGAAAACCGATAACATTAATATTTATTTAGGTAAATCGCCTAGCTTACGCGTAACACAACCAATAAATATAATAAACAGAGCAATTTCTCATAGAAACCTTACATTCAGAAATTATTATGGCCTGTAAATTAATATTGTTACGTATAATTGTAAAACTAGGACAAAGGAAATAGGACATCGAGTGATTATATATTTTGGTATACTACTTGAATTGTATATTTTTTTAACATACTTTAAAATTGTCTTAAAGTTTAATGATAATTGGAGAACCGAAATTCATGTTTATATAAAGCTTATGAATTATCAAATCGATGAAGATTATGATTTCTATTCTATTTAATTGATACCGAATTATAAATAATTACTATTGTCGTTGTACAAATATCGGGGGATCGAACGGTAAATAAAACTAAGGGAGAGCTTTCCAATAGTCACACTACAATTTATTTATCTCTTTCACATTATGTATATTTATTAGCGAATCTGAACAACAGGATTCAAGAAACTGACAGATTTTTTTAACGCCATCTATTGCTAGAAAGTAGTAACACATGCCATTGTACATGCCTGTTCTCTAGTAATTAGTAAATAGGGATAATTTTGAACATTGTCTTCGCTTATACATTTGTATATTTTTATGTTTTTCTGTTGGAATTCCTCATTATTGTATAAATAAAAGGTTTCACGTATGACAATGTCAATAGTCATTCCAAGTGTGATCAACAATTAGCCGTCGCGTCGCATAAAGGGAATCTAAATTAAACGGTTTGTGTAGGAAATGGCTCGGAAATTGCCCATTATGTTCGTGATATCTTCTTTGTTTGCTTGACCGCAGTAGTTGATTAAGCCACTGTAGTGATTTGTAACGTATCGATTGATGAAAGTTTGCTACTAAACAAAATACTTAAATATATAGAATATAATAGAAAATGCTTTATTGTACAACAAATACAAGATCACATAAACATACAATTAAAAATGCTATTTAGATATTAATATTTAGGTAAAGGACACAATAAAAATAAAGCGGTAAGGAGGTGCACAGAATCTATTTTACTTTTTAAATAAATATGTATATATATATATATATATATATAATAAATAAATATGTACATACATAAAAAAGAATATTACTAGAATAAAATGAACTAAGAAGTATTTTATTCCATAAAGATTTTTGGCACCACCATGTAGAAGGATAAAAAACCAAGTGTAAAAATTAAGAGAAAAAGAAAACCATTCCAAGATAATTCCAAAAATTCCAGAACACCTAATTTTCCTCACGGTATAAAAGATACTGGCGTATAAAAAGACAATTTGGGCGTTCTAGGTCGTGTAAGGCTCCAGGGGACTAATTAGACAGTCGCGTGTTCAAGTTGAACTTAATTAGAGCCCCTAATTAAAATTGGGTCTATTAAAATAATATCACAGGTGCCGAATAAGTTTGGAAGTATTTTCAGACAGGCGAGATCAAAGTTATAATACGCTGATATCGTGAGATATACAACCTAACTTTTCTAATTATCGAAGCAAATGGCACTGGATTGTTTTTTTAAAAACCATCCCATGTTTATTTTGACGTGTACTTAATTAAGCATTAGAGGATTATTGAGAAATTCTACCCTCCCACTCATCAGTTATCCTACCGCAAAACAGCAGTACTCGCTATTGTTGTGTTCCGGTTTGAAGGGTGAATGTGCCAGTGTGTGAACAGGCACAAGGGACATAACATCTTAGTTCACAAGGTTGGTGGCGCATTGGCGATGTAAGCGATGGTTAACATCTCTTACAACGCCATTGTGAAAAAAATGCTCCTGAAGTTTATGGATGTATTTTCATACATGCAATGAACATTTATTATTTTTGATGAGCCCGTTGGCGTGGTTGGTAAGGCCTTTCACGTCGCAGGTCGTGGGTTCGTTTCCCATCCAGGACATACATTTGCGTACATGTTGTACGTATGTATGTATTTACAAAAGAAAAGCAGTTAGTATATCAATGTCTGGTTTCCATAGTATGAGCTCTGCTTATTTTGGGATCAGATGGCCGTGTGTCCCAGGATATTATTATTATTATTTATGAAAATACATCCACACATGTTACAGCATCTTACATTTCAATTTACTCTATTTGAAAACATTTTATATTATATAAACCAGTACCTAACCTTGATTTAAACATATTTTCCGACAATGTCATAAGTCTTCAGGAGTAATCCATCATAGCAGCCCATAACTCATATTTACTCCGAAAAATAAGCAATTTCTGTTGAAACGTTAGCTGTTACGGTCATTTCTTTTGTGTAATTGATTGATGGTGGTAATATCGGAGAAAAAGTAGTAGGTATCGAGTTATTTTTGAGGTCAATGTCAAAATATCTTACCTATAATTATTATTAGTACTACTAGTACTTACTTACTTACTAATAAAATAATCAAATTTAGCTATACTTTTTAATTAATCTGTCAAAATCTGAGTTTATTCAGAGATCATTGTTGTTCAATTTTTTTTTTTTCCTGTGTTTTAAAATAATATCTTATGATGAGAGTGCATTTTGGTTTTAATATCTTGATTTTTATATTTTTACTAAACATAAATCTGTTGATTAATTTACTTATAATATTTTTTTGATTTTATTAAGGCTTAAAATGTTTTCGGTTGAAAAGTTCCGCGCGGGCTCATTTTAATGAAGGCAAATTCACCCAAATTGCTTAACATCCCTCAGAGGGTATGAAATAGCGTCTGAAATTAATTATCCTCGCATAATAATATGTTGACCGTGATGATTTAAAAACTTAACCATTTTCAAATTAAGTTATGCTTTTGTTTTAGTTAAATTACTTAAATTTTAATTATTAATTAAGTCGGTTGAGACGAGAATCTTTCTCAATGCTGGAAAGGATTAAGGTCTTTAGCAGGATGATATCAACAAAGTTACTGACTACAAAGTTATAAAATAACACTGACGAATAAGTTTCGCTTACAATTTAATTAATTAAAAGAAATATTTGTAGCACTAATGCGATTGTTATTTGATAATTGTATCAAAGACTTGACTGACAGCGACGTTTTGGATTATATTCAACGCTCGACTGGCGTGACAATTACGACGCATGAAAATGATACTCTTCTAGCGATAATACTAATCAAAATTCAAACAAAATATTTTTATAGATACTTAGTGCCGAAATTAATCTTATTACCTTAGGTTAAAAATGAAAATTGTAGTTTTTATATGAATTGATTGACATTTATAAAGACGCTATTATTTTAGGTTAATTTGATCTGAAGTTATAGCGTCCTATATTTAAAAATCACTTATATCAAAATCTTCTTAGCTATTTACGGCCGTATTTATAATTAAAGACTTATTTTGTTAAACATTTCTTCTTTTTCTCTCTCTTTTTCTTCTCTCATTATCATTGATTTATGATTTAACGAGATGACAGGATTTAAATGAACACCATAAGTTAAACCGTACATTAAAACTAAAACACATTCCATTGAGATTTTAAATCACTTAAACGTTAAAAAATTAAATTAGCAATTAAAATCAAAGTGACGAAATAAACATTCGCTAGAGGGCTCTCGAGATGAATACATTAGAATTTCAAATTGACGAGTAAGAGCGGCCCTCGATCGATCACGGCTCGCTAACGGGGACTGACAAGGGCTGGGAGGTTTATGCTGGAAGTTTTTACAGATCTAGAACATTCGTGTTATATTATAACTACGTCACTACAGTTCTTAAAACCATTACAAACCTACATTATATAATTCGAACTCAAGTCATAATTATATATATTTCATTTTGCTCGCCGTTTCCATTGAAGTGTCCTCAATAGGGTGAAGTAGGGACTTATACATATATACGATAACACTAGCACACACACAAACACACACACCCATATGTCCAAACAATATAGTGGAGACACATTTTACATCTTTCTAAAAACAGAACTGAAATCAAAAGAAAATAAAAATTGCAATTAATCGAGATTTCTTGTTAAAATATTAAAATGTCGTGTCAAAGCTACGGCGGAATTGATGAGAGAGATCACAAAGAGACAGCGTCGAACAAGGCTCGCCATCTGCGCCGTTATTGATTGAAAGTCGATAGTGGAAGTAACGCGCTGTTGCTTTCACAATAAATAATGTTTCGTGAAAAATCCCACTGTTCCAGAGCTAAAGATAATGAAATTCGGCTATGGTTCTATTTTTTAAACGATATTTAGGCCAATTTTTTATTCAAGGACGAAATGTTAAAATTTGTATTCAGTTACAAAGCCTTGTCCACTGTGGAAACCTACAAGCGTATCGCTAGCGACGGTAACATTCCCTCATTCCCATTCCACATTCAAAGTGATGGATTTAATGTGAAGCTACCACTTTATAAGAACAAACTCTAAAACCGTTGCAGAACATGATTGTAAATTTATCAAAATGTCACATGCGACATTCACTATAATAATTACAGCATTTCTTACAACAAAAAAGTATATCAGCTTCACCAAGCCCTTAAACATTTCACACTTCTCGAGTGAGATACGAATTGAGCTCAACAGCTATCAAAGCTTCGTCTTTACTGAGCTTCATCGATATACAAATCGAGGCAACATCTGAATTTGTAATTTTCTTAATGCGTCTCGCCGCATATGTTCCTTCATTTCGATATGTGGAATCTAAGCATTCATGCGACATTTGCAAACCGCTGAGCCCGAGTTAGACACAAATTAAGCACATATGCTTGCCCGGTTTTCAATCCGTAATCTTCGGTTTTAACGTGTTCTAACGAGTTGGCCACGTAGATTTTCTCACTTATATATTATAATATTTCACTGATTTTAATAGCTCTTGTTGTGCTCTTGAGGTTATAAAAACTACCACCAGAATTTGTGCATACACTTGCACTCTATTATCTAACTCCTACGCATTTAATTAGTCTCGGAGTATAGCAGTAACAGCCTGTGAATGTCCCACTGCTGGGATAAGGCATCTTCTCCTCTTTTTGAGGAGAAGGTTTGGAGCTTATTCCAGCACGCTGCTCCAGGGTTGGTGTAATACACATGTGACAGAATTTCAGTGTAATTTGACACATGCAGGTTTCCTCACGATGTTTTCCTTCACCATCGAGCACGAGATTAATTATAATCACAAATTTAGCATATGATATTCAGTGATGCTTGGCCGGGTTTAAACCCATGATCATCGGTTAAGATTCACGCGTTCTTACCACAAGGCCATCTCGGTCGGTCTCTGACTATAGCTTCTGTTGAATGTTAAAATTCTGACAGAAAGAAAGAAAAACAGTATCAAACTAAACACAATATAGATTTATGTAGAAGTAAGAATGAAAAAGAAAACAAGAACTTGATATAAGCGTAAGATATAAAAGCTCTCAAACGTGTTCAGGCTTATCGTTAAGTTAACAGGCACGTCTAGAATTTCTAATCACTCGTAGACGTTCAGACAAAGGCTGTTAAAAGGCAGTTCAGAATTCCGAACGCCTCAATCTTTTCACGGGAGAATAGGGATGTTTCGTTATCGATTTTTAAGTAAGTCTTACGTTAGAGCTTTTGCTTGCGTTTGTAGTTAAACAATATATAAGTCTTATGGCCGAATACTGAAACGTCTTTCAAATATGAAGTGGGAGTTAATTATTTGGAACGCCATTAATTTCAAATTTCGCATACTAAATTTTGAAATTAATGACGTTCCAAATAAATAAGTCCCACTTCATTTTGAATGACGTTTCATTATTCGGCCGTTAGGCTTTCAATATTTTTTTGGGATTAAAATTGTAAAAACAAATTAATGATGTTAATGTAATTGTAATATATTGTTTTTCTTATTTAACATTGTTTGAAAAACTAAAATGGCCGAATACTGAAACGTCATTCAAATATTAAGTGCAACTTAATTATTTGAGACGTCGTTAATTTAAAATTTAGTATGCGAAAATTGACGTTTCAGTATTCAGGCCCGAAGAAACATAAATAACGGCATAATTAATATTATGTGAATTTACATAATTCTTTAAACTCAAATTTAGTCCACTGTGATCAACGTGAACAGAATGGCTGGAACATACTTTATAAAATCTGTAGTATCCCAGCTTTTGACTATATTATTATTATTACGAGGTACGCCTAATTTCGTAGATACATCACCTTTCTATATTTCATTAACAATTTAGTTATTATAAGATTATTTTCCTTAAACTGTTTAGATATTCTATCGCAAAACACTAATACTTTGTATTGTTGTGTTCAGGTTTGAAGGGTGAGTGAGCCAGTGTAATTACAGCCAAAAGGGACATAGCATCTTGGTTCGCAGGGTTGGTGGCGTATTGGCGATGTGAGCTATGGTTAACATCTCTTACAATGTCAATGTCTATGGGCGTTGGTGGCTTACCATCAGGTGGCCCATATGCTCGTCCGCCTTCCTATGCAATAAAAAAACTAATGATTTCAGATTTAGCGTCCGTAAAATAATATTGGTAGAAAAATAGTAGACGTAGTTGACTGGAATTTATCGAAATATTTAACATTTAAATATTGCATTCATATAGTTTCGTGCAGACTGTTTAAACAGCGACTGTGCAGTGTACCTAAAACTGAGTAAGTTACTGTCTTATTTAAATTCTTGTTAAAACGAGCACTATTCTATAAATAAACTAAATGGTTGGAATTTGTGACAGATAGTCTACATAGACACGCTTTAGTTGGAATTCCAACCCCTCAATTATTCAACTACTAAACATCAATTTTTGTTTCCCTTGTTTCAGTTTTAAGGGCGAGTCACTCAATTACATTCTCATATGACGTCACGCACTTCTTTGACGTCACGAGTGGATTGATAGTGGAAGGGAATGCTTTATGTGTTGTCAATATGATCACATTATGTAAAATAATTTTCTTATCATCTTGATGATATAGTTAAAACAAAAAACCCACTCATCATGGCAACGCCATAATATTCTACATAGCACAATCTTTTGATTAATATATTAATTATACTTAAGTATTAGTATACTTTGTGACCCTATTAATTTTAATGACACAGCAATTTAGAGTAACATGTATAAATACATATAACACCCGCCTTTATCACGAACGTTTTTTTTTTATAATTCTTTCTATATACATTCTACAGACGCAAAGCTACGTAGGTGCTTCTATAAATTCTATGTATTAAGTCAGATGTCACATAAGAATGTTCTGTAACAAGTAACTTAAGCCGTTCTTATAACGAGGGGGTGGCGCTAAGTTTGTGCTTGATAGTGTCGCCAACAGAGATTTCACTTGATGCCGCTATAACTTAACACGTCAACTTACTTTGATATAAGACACCTCGAAGTTAAACAAAGCTCTGCCTAGCTTTTAATGTATATTCCATCGTAATCTTAACAAAAGTTTATACATAATTAGATACATAAAGTAGTAAATAAATAAGTTTCGTGTTATATGATCACTATTTATTTGTCTATCGTTTTTGATATTAACAAAGCTGAGGAGGTAATCCTCCTACCCCGAAAGAAAAAAACCCCGAAGTACTTTTTGACGACGTTTTTATAAATGGAATTGAGAGTAAGACGATTTTCACCATTCTAAAAAACTAATATCAAAGATAAGGAATACAGAAATAACAAATCGGAATCGGATCATACTCGAGAAATTAAAACCAGTAGTTAAGTATTCAGTAGGGTTATAAACGGTAACCGGATAATGGAAGAGTCAGGACACGTCTTCAGTAGGATTATATATTACGTAAGCGATGTTCGGACGTCACTTGAAAATTTATTACATAACTTATAAGTACTTGCTTTTTAGCTTGTTGATTCTTAGCAAAAAGCTTAGACTTCGACGACGGTGCTCAAATGCGACTTTGTAAAAATTTCTTTGGAAAAGAAGAAAGGAATTAATTTTCTTTATAATAAGATATCTAGAAATAGTCAGGCTTTTAGGATTCTTGACTATTGTCCCCAATAACGGACGATAATACCAACTACTGTACAACGATAGAGTGTATGTATTGATCCTGTCTGTAAGTTCGTGTATTTCACTAAACTCAAAAAAAAAATATTAAAATTTTGCTTTAATCTAAGTGATCATTGGTCGAGCGCAGCTGATGACGCAAAATGCAGCCAATGAACGACTTTCATCACCATTTCAAAAACGGAATGCATTTATAATTATTTTAAACATAACTGTTGATCTGGGGTTATTTAATCAACAAATACAAAGATAAGATTTATACAATTATCAAATAGGATCGTGTTATTTTCACTCACATTAAAAATAGAAAAGCGTCTGCTTCAAAACATCACAACTAAATAATTAAAAATAAAAACTTACAAGGATTTTGGATCACATTAAGTTCCTTAATAACACACATCTATATAGTGACATACGTACATATACCTCTTAACCCGACCTTTTGTTATTGAATAAGAAGAATGTCCTAAAAGTTTGCTGAATAGATCCCGACTGATTGTGAGAGATGGGCGGATTCCGACTCAGATCCTTTGTGATGTAAAACGTCAAGGTTCCAGAGAGATTTTACATACATTTAAATTGTTTTTATTCTGAATTTCGCATACAATATATGGAATACAATAAAATGCTGAGATGGCCCAGTGGCTACAACGCGTGAATCTTAACCGATGATCGTGGGTTCAAACCCGGGCAGACACCACTGAATTTTCAAGTGCTTAATTTGTGTTTATAATTCATCTCGTGCTGACGGTGAAGGAAAACATCGCGAGAAAACTTGCATGTGTAAAATTTAACTCAAAATTCTGCCACATGTGAATTCCACCAATCCGCATTGGAGCAGCGTGGTGGAATAAGCTCCAACCTTCTCCTCAAAAAAAAAGGAGAAGAGGCCTTAGCTCAGTAGTGGGACATTCACAGGCTGTTAGTTTTTTTATATGGAATACATAATAAGTAAAATTCATGATATATAATTATGTATGTTATTGTGTGCAGACTACACAACTTCACCCTTTTTAGGGGAAGGGGATCAGGTTATCAGGTTCATAATTGTCCTTTTCTGTAACGTTAATAACGTTTCAAAATTATGATCAGTTTTATAGTAAAGTGTAACAAAAGAACTAACAAACGTATTTATTGTATTAGCCTGCGTATTTCTTACCTGTGTATCCAACTATCATGGAGGTTGAACTCTATATAAGCTATAAATAGGAATTGAGTTTGCCGCAGTACCACTAAATATATATATATATATATATATATATATATATATATATGTATATTAAAAAGTTGATGGTATAAAAATTTTCTTCATCAAAAACTATCAGATCGAGCTATGCGATTGTAATGGGCTCAAAGTTTATATATCTTTGACATATATACCAAAATCATATACAAGATCACATCTTGGTTAGTAACACATTTCCAATAAAAAAAAAACTTCCAACAATTTAATTTTCAGTTGAATATATGAAACTTTACACTCGAGAGGTTTCTGAAATCCCTCGGAGCTGAGGAAAATTTTAAATTGAATTTCAACTCCAGGTACGGTATCGTATTACAAGTAATTGATCGACTAAGGCCCGTTTCAGACTAACGTTGAGACATGCGCAGTCTCGGGACTGAAAAGACTTATTTATTCCAGTCTTACTAATAATTGCAAATAAGGTATTTTTGCATTAATCTATGCCTCAAATATCTTCTGAAAGTTTTGCTCCATATTATGACAATTTTAATAGAAACTGCTTTTGGTGATTATGTCAAATATTTTGATAATCTAATTTATGTTGAGAGTACATTGAGCAAAAAACGTTATTTTGTTTAAGCCAACTTAAGTCACTGTGATTATCGTTAAACTATTTATCACAGATCTATATATCGTCTGTGATAGCGACGAGCTTTTTTTAATATGAATCCCGCTGAGTTTCTTTCGCCAGTTCTTTCTATTCTGAGGCATTCCTTTACGTAACGAGGGTAGATTTTTTTTGAAAGTACGTTAAGCCTTTGGTCCTGCGCCTGAACTCTTTCCGGTCGTGTCGGATTGCCGTCCCATCGGATTATGAGAGCTAAGGAAAAGAGAGTGCACCTGTGTTTGCGCACACACTTGTGCACTATAATATCTCCTGCGCAGTTGGCTAATCTCTCTTGAGATTGGCCGCCGTGGCCGAAATCGGTCTGGAGGACCTTAGATTTTTCAGAGCCAACTAGCTGTTGTAAATTTATATATTGAATAAATAGTGCTGTAATTGCTGTTACTGATTCTTTTAATAAATAAATAATAAATATTGATGATGAACACTTAATGCTTTTGTATATTTCTTCTAAGTCAAACTATCCAATATAAACTAACCTACATAAAAGATATAAACCATCTCAAACTAGTGCTCGACATAAGTAGTTTTCAATATTAATTAAATGTTCCGAACTATCAAAGTGATGGTTATACTAATATATTCCTAAGACATTGCACTTAGTCTTACCAACTTTATCGTAGCCTCTACCAAACCTCTCAGTGCCTCTTCAATCTTCCGTGCATCTCGATCTGAACGAGGCTTATCTTTTAATATCGGCGTAATATTTATATAATCGATTTTTTAAGGGACTAATATTATAAAGGTATATTGTATGTTATGCGATGTCGAGGTAGGTTTTTAATTAGTTAAATATTACGCAGAAATTTCTAAATTATATTTAAATGGTTTTTTGTATAATATTATTTATACAATTTTAATATTGTTTCTGTTGCAAAGGGTATTTTTAAACATTGCCAAATGTAATGTGCCATACTGTTGACATAAAAAAAAAACATACAGACGAATTGATAACCTCCTCCTTTTTTTGAAGTCGGTTAATGAGATGAATTCGTACAGGATGCATGTAATCTTTTAGCTCATAAACTGATGTCATTCGCATTTTTCTGTATTAGTCATACGATTTAAATAGGTTAGACCTGACCTCTCATAATCAAATGTAGCTCTGCTATTACATTTTCCCGTATAACATAACATACACGGAAATGCTATTTGTTATAGCAAAAGTTTTGTTACATTTTCATTTTTAATCAAGCGCGCAGCTGACATTTTCCTGATGTATTTGATTCTAAAAATCCGCGCATCGATATAGCTTGTTTATTTTTAGTTAAAACAAACATCGCTTGTAAATAAAAACTATCAAGCTCACTGAAAATTATTTACTCTCTCTTTATGTATCAAAAGTGTTGTAACTAAAATTTATAAAACATAATATAAGATCCGCGATAGAGGATTGAATATAATATTATTAATAAATAAAAATTTTAACAAAACAAAAACCGACTTCATAGGAAAAACAAATTAATATGCACTAAAAAGTAAAAAAATAATTGCGTATTGTTCTATAATTTGATAATTAATTTAATATTTTCTACTCATCAATATGTAGGTACGAATGTGTTGTGTGGTTGATAATTTATTTACAATTATTGTTACTTTTGGAGTCGATGTCAGCCAAGGTGGGTTTATAACTACATACATAGTTAGTTATAGGTGAGATGTGCTTGTGTCGCACGCGCAACTTAACGAGGCGAATAAAAGTCAATTTGTAATGTGTATGTTTTTGTTTGTTTTTAAAAGATTCCAGTATTGCTGCTAGGTATATTATAGTGTTTCCTTAGCTAAAACATACAGACGAATTGATAACCTCCTCCTTTTTTGAAGTCGGTTAAAAATATAGTTAGCTAGTTTATAATATTATTAAAAATGAATATCAAGAATATTAACCATAAAACAAACGTAGCTCGTCACTGTTCCTTTTGTTTTCGTTACAACAATGCTTCTAGAAACTTCTCAAAACTCCAACGAAGCCTTTCACATCGAAATCAATGGACTTCAAAATTATACTTTGATAACATTTATAAAAGGAATTTTAAATATCTTTAGTTTTCATCATCTATTCATATAACTTTTAATCAACTTCAACATTTTTAATTTTCTTAAGTCTTTGTCTGGGTATACTTATGAATGATTTTTTAATTAAATTATTTCGGTATGAATAATTTTCAGTTGTAAACTTTCATTAATAATGCTCGTGATGTCGATGGGAGCTTGTGGCTGTTGTTCATGATTTCGTTCGTGTATTTTTAAACTATTTTTCTACACGATTTGGACAACTATTGTTAAAGTAAAAGTAAAGTAACAGCCTGTGAATGTCCCACTGCTGAGATAATTTTTTTTGAGGAGTTTGTTTGGATCTTATTTCACCACGCTGCTCCAATGCCAATTGGTGGAATTCACATGTGGCAGAATTTTGAGTGAAATTTGACACATGCAGGTTTCCTCACGATGTTTTCCTTCACCGTCAACCACGAGATGAATTATAAACACAAATTAAGCACATGAAAATTCAGTGGTGCCTGCCCGGGTTTGAACCCACGATCTTCGGTTAAGATTCACGCGTTGTAGCCATGGGGCCATCTCGGCTTAAACTATTGTTAAAGTTACTAAGTAATATTTACTGCCATGAACAAAATTAATTAATTTTATTTAATAAATTTAAAAGCACACTTAAAATAAAATGTTATCGTCGTGTAGTTATATTCATCACTAGCTGTGCCTCGCGGTTTTACCCGCGTATAATTAATAAATATAATGAATAAAAATCAGCCAGGAACCTTTCTCGATTAAAGGACTTTACTTAATACGGTCATTATATTTAATTATAACCTTATCAGTATATAAATAATACCTAAATAGAATCGAGATACCTATATCAAATATTTATATAATTAAATTAATTTTTTCACCTGAAAGTTTCAGCAGCACCAAAAGTTTGCGCATAATTTCAGTTTGGTGCGGTTGATCTTTCACAGTATTGTAACCGCAACTTCAGATTAACGAGAACTTTAAATATTTTTCAATATAACCAGTTTACAATGATTATATTTTCCTTTTCTTCAAAATAGCAATTACAATATGTCCGCATACATTATCGTATAACAACCAAATGTTCCTCTTTTGTTTCTGTCAATTTTAAAATTATAATTTCAAAATTTATTTATAAAAAAAAAACTTCTAACCAAGAAGCATCTATTGCATTAATAAAAATCTGTAATTAAATATAATTTAACAATTGGAAGAATTTTGTACAATCTATAAAGATTATTTATAATTAATTATTTACAAATATATTATGAATAAGTTAAATTATATTATAGCCTTAAACGTACCTCAAACAAACACTTAGTTGAACGCTACTCTGCAGCGAAATTTTAAAATAACGGCGTCTCAAATAATTAAGTTGCACTTAATATTTGACGTTTCAGTATTCGGCCGGTTGTATTTTTGAAGATGAAATTAAACAAAAGCTTACAGAATAAACTTAATGCCACTCATTCGTTAATAGTGTACGAAAAACCACTGAATCATATTATGAATATCAAACTGAAAAATTAACGATATTACTCGCATTGATGTTCGATAATCGAATCTTCGGTTTAATCATGGAATTGAAGGTGATTCGATCATTTCGCGATGTAAATTTAGGTATTGAAGCGGATTGGGTGATAAACGTGACAGTCAATCGCTATTGTGATTGAAATCGAGTTTCGTTATGGTTTAGTGAACAGCAATGTAATTGATAAAACCGATCGTAAACACAGCGAAGTGGTGATATATTTGGACCTTTTAATAAACTGCTCTTTGATAAATTATCTTTGTGATTGCCCAAAAAAGAATTGCTTGTAAAATATGTAATAATGATAATCAATTATAAACAAAGCTGTCAAGATACTAAACAAATTAAAATGTGAATAAAACTAAACATTACAGCTTATTTTTTTCAAAGATAACTACCAGTTTAGTAGCAAGTAAAAATCACTAAAACGATTTCAATAACGGATATGGGTAAGTATTCAGTATTAACAGAAAAATCTAAGAGCCGCTTCTAATATAATAACTAGAAAAAAAACTCAAGAAATTTAAAAAAACAGAGCCAGCTCGTTTCAAAGTTCCAAGTTCTCGAGAAGGCCAGTCCATTATCCCTTTAAAACGCTTGCTCATGAATACTGCTTCAATAAAGTATATATTGTCTAAAGATAAAAGAATTGTTAAGAGAATCTCTCGTCGAGAATAATTGGGACACAAAAGTTGCCACTTATTTTCATCTAAATGATGTGTAATTACAGCTGTCTAATTCAGAGCAAGGCCGATGTAATTCGAACATTACTTAGGTCATTTGTGACCAAAGGTCATTTAATTGTCTACTGGAATCGGGATAGTGATTAAGTTTTTATATCCTACCCCGACCATTTTTGGGATAATTAATACAGGGACGACTATTAGAGACTAGACGTCTCGGAATTATATCTTTGATCAACCGCAACGTAGGTATCTTACTTCCATTTTGTTAATTAATTAGTTTCAATTTACGTCTACTCTTTGCTTTTGTGGTTTATTTGATTTGTGGTAAACCATTTTCATTATAATTTTATTAATATATATGTACATATACTTTTCTATATACATATATAATTGAATCAAATGTTACATAGTATTAAATGTCATTGTCAGTCTGAATGGATGTTTGTTACTCTTACACGTAAAAACAAGTGAATTGATTTTAATGAAACTTTACAATAATGTAGCTTATACATCAGAATAACACATATGCTACAATTTATAAAGATATTGTGTGAATGTAGGGATATCGAGGCTGATTTTTATTCATTATACGCGGGTGAAACCGCGGGGCACAGCTAGTTATTCATAATTAGGGATATCATTATGATATAATTATTTTCTTTGAAACTAACTATCCGTCTTTTAGGTGTATCCGTAAATGTAACGAACAAGTTATAACTTACATGACTTCACCATGAAAGAACTCAAAAATTACAAAAAGTAGCGAATCAAGATTTGATCAACATAACAATTAACTATGGACTGATTTTTATTGGATTTATCTGTTATATTTGTGTATAATAAAACGAAAATATAACATTATAGATATACTTTTCAAACATTCTTATTTTCGGAGAGTTGCAAATAGGCGAACACGTTACTTATTTATTTATTATTAACAAGACAAATTATTGACAAACAAAAAGTACACATAAAATTATTCAAATAAAATAAATCCAAACTAATCGAGTTCTAAATAAGTAAATGAAAAATTCATTCTAAGCAAATTGAGACGGCAGCAACTAAAATAATAATAAGTCACGTAAAATGTCACTATTAAATAAATATTGCAAACAATGTCGTATATCCCTTTCTAATAAAGTCCAGTTCAATTTTTTTTCTTTAAGAATAACATCCCAGAAACTTTATGTAACTCCGACATTGGACGATATTTATTACATTCTAGAAACATCGGTATCAATTCGAGGAAAGTTGGCGTTGAGCGCTCGTTATTTCCCAAGTGGAATGAATTACGTAACAATTGCTATGAAAGTATATCCTTCAGAGGTTTCTTTAATTTATATGGATTGTTACTTAAATAAATAGAAAAATATTGTTATCGTAGTCAATAAAATATTTTGAAGCGATTAAATTATATTATTTTTATACGAAACCAAACCTAACCTAACCAAATTGACATTTTCAATTGTAAATGACGAAAATTTCATAGACAACTGACCTCTTGTCCTAGCTACCTGGTAGGTAAGAGCTATCGAGCGCTGTCGCCCGCCACCTGTGTTGCCATGCAATTTTCGTCATTTGAGTAAATTTTTTTTTTGGGGTAAATTGTTTGCAATTTTTAAAATGATTACATAAATATAACCGACTAACGATATCTAATAACCAGTTAACGGGTCGGACAGGGTTTTTGTTACACGCTGTATATGGCTATATTTATTGCAACTAGGTGCTTTCATTAATGACACATCGACTCGACCGGTTCGATTGCTCAGGAGAATTGAGTCTGTGAAAATTATTTACGTTTAACAATTAATAAACGTAACTTAATTAATGTGAATTTGTGAAACTAGTAAGTACTGATTTTTGTATCCATATATGACCTGTAGGTCGATCGATATTTTAAATGCCGTAGTAACTCTGTCTGTTGCCCTTTAACGAACTACTGAACCGATTTTGATGAAATTTGGTATAAAGCAAGCCTGACACCCAAGGAAGGATATAGATAAAGTAATAAGTATGTATAGTAAGATAGAGATAAAGTAATTAGTATGCAATTTATTTTTAAATATAATTTTTTAAATAATCAATAGGTGTGTTTTATCAAACCGGTTACATCCTCATAAGGGTTATTATCGTGTTTAAGGTACAATTAAAACAACAACTAAAAATTGATAAACAAATGTTTCTATATATTTAATTATAAAACGTATTATGTTATATAGTTCTAAGGATTTGCGTATATTAGTTCTATATATGAAATGTTCTGCTGTATATTATGTAATGTGGTGATGTCCGTATGTTACAATACCGCTGAAATATTCTCCGTGCTACACGTCGTGTTCTTATTATTGATAATATATTTTCAATACTTGTCGCCATCGTAAATATCTACTTTAATTTATTTATTTTATATAGATGTTAAGAACATTTTTTTATTTCTCTAATTTTGAACTGTAATAAATAATACAAAATCAAATACTAGAATAGCATTTTTCCTTAATGCCCCTCTTCAGTCCGTCGTTTATACCATATAATTGATTGTGACCAGTAAACATACAAATAAATAAATAAATGTTACTAGAAACGGCGCAGAGACACGACAATTAATATAAATTTGTTCCTGTCTAGGTTTTATTGCAGTCCCAAGATATATGTAGAAGTTAATAGTGGTTCGCTTTGTCTTTAACATCAGTAGTAACAGTTACAGTTTCAATTACTTCTTTTTCTATTTACCGTTTGTCTTAGATCTATAAAATGTTTAATTGAAATTTCGATAGTAATCGTTATACATGTTTTTGTTATGTATTAATTGTGAGCAAACAAAACGGTATTTACCAATTAGGCATCAAGGTAATATCGCTTGGTCAGTATATAAAATATGATTGCGAAACAAACTCCTAGACTAACAGCTATAAATATCCTAGGATAACCATCAAAACTATACTTGTCCCTTTCACATCACTTATACCAAACAAAGACCTCTGTATCCAAGTTCATAAACTTTATGGCTTTCGTATAGAGCATTTTACGGCCTCGAAGCAAATACTAGATATACCAATATAAGCTCTAGGTCTTTACGCTAAAGTACAATTTTGCGGGTATATAGAGAATTTATTTGGGGGATCGAATGAGATATTCATGAACCGGCAATATTTGCGGTGGATTGACGGATATCGTATTAAATTCGTATGGAATAATGAGAATCGGACGGATCTATATCTGACTGTACTGAATAAAAATAAGCTTTATTCGAGTAGGCTCTAAGGTGCATTTTTGAATCATCATTTTAGATGATTTTAGAATATGTGAAACTACCACTGTTTTGGGTTATAAATTATACTAAATGAACTACTACACTAACTACTAACACTACTATACTATATTTAACAAATTATTTCTTATAAAACTGTGTGTCAAGCTTGCTTCACTAAATTTCATTAAAATCGGTTTAGTAGTTTAGCCGTGAAAGCGTAACAGAAGACAGAAAGATAAAGTTACTTGTATTCATAAAAAAAAATCGAAGATTTTAATTTAACAATCGGCAAAGTTAAATTTTTCTCCATTATTTCATTATACTTAGAAAAATCCTTGCCTCGGGAGAAATGTTTGCGGTTTCAAATATAAATGTTCAATGGAAATTATGAATAGGAATATTTCTATGACATAAAGCTATAATTTCTTTCTTTTCAATTTTCGTTCCTTTTCAATGAATAGGCAGTTTTATACTTTATTGAAATATCGAAATTACTTTCCTTAAGTGTTCAATAAATCTTTCAGTATTAAGACTGTCTCGGCGATGTGTCTACTTTTTCTTAATTTTTATAAAGGTTTTTTAATATTTTTGGAATGATGACGAGCAAATATGCCGTCGTTACCCAATGGCATTGTAACCATGTCAAAAATGTCATGCGAAAAATGTCATTATATAAGTAATAATTTGGTAAACTTACAATGCACTACTAATCATAGGTTCTAAAATATCAATTGTTTTTTCAATCGTTATTATAAGAGACCTCTACTTTGCTCTATTACAAGCTTAATATTTTTTGTTATTATTTAGTATTGAAATTATAATCCATAATACAGAATGAAAGCATTCTCTAAACTCACATAAAGGGGTAATACCGCCATTCATACTCGGGGTATTACTCGCTATTGTCCGGGTTTCATCCGGTTATCTAGACCGGCCCGGTTCACGGGATTGTTTCAATCCCATCACGGCTTAAATACAAAAAATATATCCGTTATATAATAAAATTATATACCCCATTAGGTACGTTGAAAATATTGCGATTTTGTTTCGTTAATTTATAATTTTGAAACAACCCAAATTCCACTAACAATAAGATAATGTTTAAGAACGTGTTATTCGACATTGACTGAAATTATTATATTTAAAAAAAAACATGCATGAAAATAGCATATAAGAAGGTTTTTAACATTTCTCAAGTGAGATATAAGGCTTTTGTCCAGAGGACGGCAAAGGGCTGGACATAAAGAGAGATATCAAGTGAGTTTTAGAAACCACTGAAAATTTACTGTCCAGTTGTGCTTAGTTAAACAATGCTGTGTTTTCTTCTTTCAAATTACAAATTAGTAATGACAGAAAGAGGCGAAATCAGTGTAAACATCCGGTAAGTATAATTCAATATAAAAGTATAACTAACGAAATCTGGAATTATCCGGTTTAGTATACTATTTTAAATATAGAAAAAATTAAATTAATAAAAAAGAGTCTATTATGTAAATCATAAATCTTGCGATCTTATTCCTATATCAAAAAGTTATAGAGTTTTTCGATCCAGAAATTCAGTTTGGATTTATGAGATTGTAGTTAGACTCCAGAGACATAAACAGCACGCTAGCTCCAAGTTATATAAGTGGCTACAGCTTGAAAACGGTAATAAAAAACAGACATCGCGTTGTTTGAAGAGCTAACCAAGTATCGGGTTGCTTTAGTCCATCTTACTCAGCGCAAGCATCGCTGGAGGTTTTCACGTTAAATTACTTATAATTAACCTATATACATATAATAAAATATATAATCATTATATAAAAGGAACAACAAGCCTTCTTGTTGTTCCTTTTATTGCTCCTTTTACAAACACAAAAGTATGAAAAATGAAAGTTAATCCGGTCTTCCTGTGCTTCATCAACGATAATATCCCTATACAGTAGACCTTGAGACTTTATGACATCATTTATTTAATTTACCAACATGATAAAGACAATCTTTATAATCACTTACTCTAAATACATAAATATTTCTCACAACCAAATAACGATCCGTACTTAAAGTTCTGAAACTAATATTGTTATTCCTGAAAGATTTCTGACTAGTCTAGTACTATAGCAACGGTTAAAGCCTCTTTAGAACATGACACCCTCATCTAGATCAGATAATGACGTCAGTTTGGAAACTTCTAGACATATTATAATAAAACAGTGAAAATCGAAATGGTCCACTCAGTATTTTATAAGTCCCACTAATGGTAAGATCTTTATAAAATTTTCTTTATCGTTTTTTATATATGTATAATTCGAAATTTGAATTTCGACACGAACATTTCGAAAATTGAATATTTAAACGTATTTTGGTTTATTGGATTATATCAAAAAGGCGCGTTTCCAACCTATCACGATTATAATGAAACTATTTGTGTTCTGACATTCAATGCAGTATGACATTTAAAATGCACCTATACGAAGACGATTCAGTTGAAAATCTTATCAACTAAAATTTACTGGGTTATTGAAGTATTCTTAATTTTTAAAACATTTTTAAAAATATTTACTAATGTTAACTGGCAATTATTTTTAAAAAAAATTAATGAATTCTTATATCGGTTACTACATTATGTGTAAGTCGGTATCTATATACCTAGCTTCACTTATTTTTCTAGTATAGTTTGTCGAAATTGGTATAGGTTAAATAAATTTTTACTGAAAAAATGTTTAAACCAAGAGCCCAACCCTGAATTTAAACAAGCGAATCAACTAACATTTCCATAAAATCAACTTGTTATATAAAGTATTACGTAATGGAAGAACACCCACCCCACCCGGGGGGAGAAACTACCACTTTGAGAAGCGCTGGTTATTAGATGAGGCGTGGAATGTACTTTATTCGAGTGTCGTCTACGAAATTGTGTTTTATTCGTAATATGTATAATAAGATGCTTTATTTCCAATAAATGGAATTGATTTTAAAAATAGAACACATTTAAATGTTTCAGTTTTTATTTGTGACACAAAACGAATGTTTGGAAAAGCGATCGTGTGTTTATTATATATATCATAGTTTTATAGACATATTATATATTACATTATATATGTCTGGTGTATTATATAAACGCTGTATATATCATTTAAAGACAAAGCATATTACTAGATAGCAAAACCATGCAGATAATAAAAAGGTGTGCAAAGTATTTAGATTTTAATACAAGACCTACGAACTATAATTTCTATAGTCAGTTAATATTGGTATATTCTTTGCGAACCCGTGGTAGCGTTTTGAAATAAAGAAAACGACTCGATTGAGATCAGCCCCAGGACTAATGGGTTAACGAGCTCTTATAGCATTGGATTACAACATAGCCAATTCCCAAACACCAAATTCTTATGTGATTATTTTGTCAAAAAACCCCAAAATTTTAATAGGCTGGACCCGGGTTTCTCACCCAAAAATCTCACTCATTATGGAACCGAAATTCAATTCAATTCCCATAAATAGGCATAAATATTTTTACAATTATTATTTTGATACATGTAATAAAAAACAAATCATAAACAGCGCAATGGTGTACGGCTCTATTTAAAGTCAGTGGTTCGAAAACTTGGGCTATCGTTGCCCCGCTCCTACAAACTGTACCCTTAAATAGAAGGATAAATAGTAATTCCTTAATTATTGCTTACTGACACATATATATTATATTTTCCTTCCTTTCAAACCTTGAGACGTTCCTCGTTGTCGTAAACGATGTGACATTTAAATCTTGAATATATTTACGTGAATCCCTCGTGACTCTGTCCTAGATTTTTTAAGTGATTATATCGTATATATATCTGGGAAACCTTATCTCATTCAGTGGTTCTTAATAAACAAAAAAATACTCACAACTGAAACCTTTAAATGCCTATTACATTTAATAATACGAATTTTACAGAATCGCGTTTACTGAGGTAGCAAACATTGTACACTGTTTGACATTACGAATTTAACTACCCACTATTTTAACTAAAAATGTAAAATAGTGAGTCAGTATATAACACCCTAATCGTATGTATTTAATATACAATATACGTGGAAAATAAATAAAACTTATCACAAATGAGTTTAAAGCATATAGGGTAACTAAATTTCGACTATGAACAAGTTCTTAATCCTTATGGAGTCGTTAGTTTGTTAGTAACAGATCCTTAGAGCCGGCTTAACAATTATATATGGAATAAATCCCCACAAAGACTATAACTGATTCAACTAGAAGTTCAATTTAAACCTCGACTGCAATCAGTTTCAAACATTTCCAATCCTCAACCATTTCGCGTTTCGTAATTACATTAGTCGATCTTTGAAAGCGTATTTCATATCGCCGTTAGATTTTCAAATCCAATTTGAATTCAGAGGTTTATAATTAAACTGTTTCATACTAATATTATACGCGAATGCGTTTGCAAATTGAGTTCAGACTCTGAATATAACTATATATATATATATATATACATCTAAACAAATAAATAAAATTGATGTATGTATCTGTGATTGTATTATCTGTTATTAGAATTATGTTCTATTTTCAATTTACCAAAAACAAAACTAGTATTTTATTTCGTTCATCTGTTTGTTAAATATGGCCATAATTACAATTGTTATAGGTAATATTTCGAGCTACCATTTAGTTTTTATCTCATTCAAATCGGTTAAGTCTGTTAAAAGTTATAACAACTTATAGTTTACATACATATTTTGGCTACATGTACTAGTTCAACTAGGAGTACTTTGTCATCAGGCTGTATATCATGAGCCGTGATAGTTAGATAGTTGGAAGAAGGAGGGAGGCTTCCAACAGACATGATTTTTTGACGTGACAACGTCTTATAAATTGGTTTGCCGGGTGACACTTCAAGAAACTGCGTTACGCTCCGCTCACGTTATGCGCTCACAATGAGAGCGAGTGAGAGGCACGCGTCCCTTCCACTCGGGCAAAATCACTCAGATAGGAACAAGTTAAGTTGTAGTAAACGCTGTTTCATTGTACGCAAATGTATTGCAAGTTATTGTATGTATATTTGTATATAAATACGTATGTATGTGTAAAGGTAAAAATAAAATTTTGTTAATATGAAATTCAGTGCGAGATTCTTTGTATAAATTAATGTTTTAAATATAATTCTTTGTATAAATAAATGTTTTAAATTGTTACTATTATTTCATCCTTCTTCCTACTATACGAATGAATATTCACATTAAAATTATTTTACCACTCAAAGTCGTTGTCACGTAAAACTTTCGCCCGTATACCGACTTTACAGGCAACCAATTTTTTTGCCGTTTTTATAGATAATGGCACGGAACCCTTCGTGCGCGAGTCCGACTCGCTCTTGGCCGGTTTTTTTGTTTATAGTGTAATACCTGGAGATTGACAAAAGCCTAACAAAGATGATAATGATTCTGACTTATTTTCAACACGGCGACCATTCTCTGTATTATAGTTTACATGTGCATGTGTGTGTTATAATCCATTGGTAAATCCTACTCGATCAGTAAGTGTAAAGGCAGGAGGAAAGAGTCACACACAACACACCGTACTTTATAATACTTCTAGACTCCGGGCTGTTCCTGAGAATTTCTCGACAAAAAAACACAGTGACGTACTAACCGCCATTCTCGGCTTGAAATTTCGTATTTTTTTTTTATAACATATTTATATAACACATTATTAAGATTTAATTAGTTTATACTTATACTTTAGTATTATACGTTAGTATTTATTTTTAAATAATAATTATTAACCAGTAACCAAGTCGAATTTATCGAAAAATTCTTTAAGTTACCGTAATAAACATCGTACAAAAGACGCGAAGACACATACATACACATACACATATGTACATAAATATACGTTCACATGTGTGTGCGTTTGAAGTGAACAATATATTAAGATTAGCCGTTCAGTTTGCTACACATAGTCTATTTAAGGCTAAAACCTAGACGTCTAAAGCGACGCTGACTCGGGTGTGATCTAAATTTGTCGAGTGCAATGCACGAATATCAGTGTCGTCGACACCGGCGCGCGCGCAAATAAAATTTTAGGAAGAAATTACTACAATACTAAAACTGAGCTGTTATGTTCAGTTTACATAAATAATGTACTAGCTATTGCAATTGCGACTTATGTACATAATTTTATTATATACTTTGAAATAGCTAATAAGCTTATATTAATATTGTTAGTATATTTTATTCACCCGATTAATATATTGTGTGATATTATTCTGGATATAATTATGTAAAATATACATAACTGTAATTATATTAAAATCAATTTATCTATACTAATATATAAAGCTGAAGAGTTTGTTTGTTTGGTCCTTTTATCGAGGAAGGTTCTAGGCTGATTTTTATTCAATACTAGCTGCCCGTCCCGACTTCGTACGGGTAAATTAAAAAAATTATCCCGTGCATTTTTTAATCAATAAGATATAAACATTCACCAATCGATTTATTCGCCCATACAGTACAGTTTATATATGTTCAGTACAGGGCATATAATAATTCTATTTCCTACTAATATAATAAACACGAAATTTTGTATGGATGTATGGACATTTGTTACCCTTTCACGTAAAAGTACTGAATGGATTTTAATGAAACTTTACAATAATATAGCTAATACATCAAAATAACAAATAGGCTATAATTTATAAAGCTATTAATAATTATTAATTTATAAATTGACCAAAATATAACAATAAGAATTTTAAAGAAGATAACTTTTGTCTCTTACACTATATCATTTGGACAAATGTTTTAAAAGTTACGACGATGACAAAGTGAGTGCGCGACACTATGCAGCAGTACACTGTGGGAGAAGAATTCGGTCATCGGCTCATCGCTGGGTGTGCGACTCGCATGCAGGAATACGTCATCGATGGTTGTCCGTTTTGCGGTTTTTCAAGTCCCTAGCGATTACTTAAAGACGCACTTTACCTGTATGTAATTTATTAATAGGTAGGTTTTTATAGTGCCAGGTTGCATACCTTCGGGTTGTAGCGGAATGGGCCGGCACGCCCAGCCGGAGTTACCACTCTCTCACTTAAAATCGGCGTAAAGTAATAGCTACGCTACCATAATTTTGAGTGCAAATAACAAAATGCTAAACACACAATGTCTTACTGCTACCCTATGACAACCAAAAGTTCTAAGACCTGTCGTTTTCAATGACCGCCTTGGTTGATTTTAGTGAGAACTCTTATCACATGTACACTTATTATAGTGCATGCTCAAACAATGTCCATTCCCTGCATGGACATTGTTTGAGCATGCGCTAATGCGCCATCAACCGTAGGAACGAAGATGTTATGCCCTATGTGCCTGTAGTTTGATAGAATAAAAAAAATTGTACGCTTGCTCTTTTATGGTTTTAACTATACTCAACGGCGTAGATAGGCGGCGGGCTATTTAATATTAACTATAAATATATTAAGTCAAACTACAGGAATTCATAATAAGTCCACTGATGATTATTTAAAGAATAATCATCAACTTCAAAATAAAAAAAAAACCGTTACTAAAGTTTTTCTTAACAGAAATGCATTTCATACATATTAATTACAAATCACAGATTTTCAAATTTCAAGCAAACATTTATCCTTTACTTATATTTATGCGGGCAACAGCTAGCGTACGGGCGACAGCGGGACGCGGGGCGCGCAAGCGGTTGCATCACGCGTTTGTATGATGGGTGTTGGACCGCCTGAATTTATTTAGTGCGCGATAATTTTAAAATTACGATTACTCCTAAGATAGTGATTTAAATTGGGTGGTGTAAAGGGCAATTATAATATACATTAAATGCTTAAAGTAAATAACGTATTTATTTTAATAAGGATTAATATCATATCCGTTTTTATAGCTTTCCAATTTTACCATTTTTATGTAAACATTTTTTAAACATTAAAATGGGTATAGTTAGCTATCCTTAAAAGATAGACATATGCCATCGCGGACTTTTTTGTAGATCTATGAAAGGGGAACAATTTCACCATACATTATTTTGTTATAACTCAAAGGGATTGTACAGCGTTTTCGATGAAAGCTCCCAATCGACTCGTTTTTTTTCCGACTTCTTCAACAATTATCGCTATATTTCAACAAATTTACAGAAAACATTAATGCATTATACACGTAAACCTTCCTCTTGAATCACTTTATCCATTGGTGATAACCGTATGAAAATCCGTTTAGTACTTTTTTAGTTTAGCGCGTTTATACAGAAAGACATGAAACGCGGGGGACTTTGTTTTATAATATTTAAGGAAGCGGTTGCATCACGCGTTTGCATGATGGGTGTTGGACCGCCTGAATTTATTTAGTGCGCGATAATTTTAAAATTACGATTACTCCTAAGATATTGATTTAAATTGGGTGGTGTAAAGGGCAATTATAATATACATTAAATGCTCAAAGTAAATAACGTATTTATTTTAATAAGGATTAATATCATATCCGTTTTTATAGCTTTCCAATTTGACCATTTTTATGTAAACATTTTTTAAACATTAAAATGGGTATAGTTAGCTATCCTTAAAAGATAGACATATGCCATCGCGGACTTTTTTGTAGATCTATGAAAGGGGAACAATTTCACCATACATTGTTTTGTTATAACTCAAAGGGATTGTACAGCGTTTTCGATGAAAGCTCCCAATATGCTCGTTTTTTTCCGACTTCTTCAACAAATTTCGCTATATTTCAACAAATTTACAGAAAATATTAATGAATTATACACGTAAACCATCCACTTGAATCACTTTATCTATTAGTGAAAACCGTATGAAAATCCCTTCAGTAGTTTTTTAGTTTAGCGCGTACATACAGACAGACATGAAACGCGGGGGACTTTGTTTTATAATATTTAAGGATAGTTTTATTAATTATACGCGGGTGAATCTGCGGGGCACAGCTAGTGAGTGATAAAATTACAAGAACTTTTATGAGTGCGATTAACATGTCATATTTCGCGGGGGTATTATGAAAGCCGTTATATTATATAACACTGATTAAATAACTTATATAGAATCGTTATTATTTATATTTCATAATTTAATGTATTTTAAAAATTTATGCAGACTCGTTATTTCTTTTTATTTCAAATAAGATACCGTATTTGAAGATTTATAATGATAAAAATGCAATTAAAACTCACTGTGAATAATTTTATTTAGTTATCATTGAAAATATAATTTATAATTAGTAGTTCGACCAGTATTGCGATGAAATTTGTTTTTATAATTAAGTGTTTTTCGTATTATTTGTAACAAAATAAACTTACTAATGGCCGAATACTGAAACGTCTTTCAAATATGAAGTGGGACTTAATTATTTGTAACGCCATTAATTTCAAATTTCGCATACTAAATTACGCATATTCGCATACTAAGTATATAAGTATTTTTTTTAAATGCTCTTAGAAATAATTTAATTAAATAATAGAATTATATATTAATTTATGGTCAATAGTTTGAACGTTTAATGACTAAGAATGATAATTAGCATGAAATTAACTTCCTATATTTTGTATACACTTAGTGTATTGTGTAATTAATAAAATCGTTTAATAATAATTGATTTATAATTGAAATAACATTACAAATTTAAGCAGCTGTTAATTTAGTGTACATAAAAGTTAATCACACTTATTAAAAACAGGTACTAACGTATAATTTAATTAAAGATGTTACAAAAAGCCAAGCCATTAACGTCAAGTGTGTTCCGAACGTGATTGTTTCAGAAAAACTTGGCGTGTTGTTAATGATTTTGTTAGGTCGGGGAAAGTTATAATCGTATTATATGCAAATATCAGTCCCGATATTAAAAAGTCCTATTCAACTGACGGCTGATTTGCAAATATCCTCTGTCAATGTATTACGCGACGGTTTAAAATTGGTTGAATGATTTAGACAGTTTGTTATAAGTTAAATATTAGTTCAAACTTTATATTTATTGATATTGAAACGTTGAATAGTCGGTTTGGATTGAACAATACGCCCATTTTAAGTTTGCCGGTCTAAAATTGGTCACGAGTGGCTGTGACCGTGCATTATTTAATACTTTTTGGTACCAGAAAAAAGGATTAACTGGTAATGGCTCAGGGTAGATTCCTATCTATCCGTAAACGTATATAGAAAGCCATGGGTTCATGCCTAGGCATACAAGACAAAACGCCTAGCGGCTCCCTACCGAACTAAAAACTATATAATTTTACTTTTATGGAAGGCGTTAATCTGAAACCTTGGTCTTGGATCTCTAAATCCAGTTCCATATGCAAACGTCTCCAACTCTCGTATACTTCAGGCCGATCAACTTACATTGAGATATTTGTTAATCCGTTTTTTGTTGAAATATGTATATAAATTGTTTTATTTAAAAGTTTTATTCGGTTAATATATATAATTTAATTTTAATATCATAATATTATTTAACTATATACTTTATTTAAATCAAAGTGTAATTATAGCGCCCTGGCGAAAATCCATTGTAGGTTACAGCTGTTTTAGTTTATCATATTATAAATATTTACTTTTATAAAACGTCTCAATGCAGTTTTGCATATTATGTACGTTGTGTAGTCCCCGGGGAACCCATTTCATTATTCATATGGATATAAGTTTCTCACTATATCAATCCAATGGTTTTTAACTAATACACGACAATATACAAAATGTTTTGAAATAATGACATAGCAATCATACTGCTAGTAGTATTGATGTTTGGTTTGAAGTAATTTATTATAATTACAAACGTGGACTTCCTTACGGCCGAATACTGAAACGTCATTCAAAATTCAAATTTCACATACTAAATTTTGAAATTAATGACGTTCCAAATAATTAAGTCCCACTTCATATTTGAACGACGTTTCAGTATTCGGCCGTATAAGCCACAGATTCTCATAATTAAATCCGACTCAATTTCTTATTGTAATTGTTCAGAATTGTTATTTTTTAATGAATAAGTATACTTACCTGTGTTATACCCGATCAGACATCAGCGTTTCAAGATGACCTACCTGTAAAAAAAAAACTAAAATTAGTAAATTATTAATATAATAAAAGGTCGAAGTATATTTTAAAACCTTTGATTAAGAAGATTTACTTTAAAAAAAACAATATTTTTCTCAATAAGATATAGATTAGTTAAATAAGTTACAGATTTAACCAACGTTAAAAATAATTTAAACTACTATTGTAAATCGTAACTAATAAAACTTTAACTTAATGAAGTGCAATGTATGAATGTTGTAACAGTTTCAATCAAACCGACAAGGTAACTTTCGCGCAAGTATCGTATCTAGTTCAAACACAACCATTCATCTATCAATACGATCTGAAACCGACAAGCCTATTGAAAAACTCTATATAAAAACTTGTTACAGACAGCTTGACAAACGCCATCATAACATATCACAAGGCCTATATAGAGATATTTTACTTTTTCAACTGTAATATATTATGTTATAGGAAAATATACTTAATTCTAATATCTATACTAATATATAAAGCTGAAGAATTTGTTTGTTCGATCCGGCTACTCACAGGAACGACTGGTTCGAACTTAGAAATTATTTTCGTGTTGTATAGTCCTTTTATCGAGGAAGGTTCTAGGCTGATTTTTTTTTTTCATTATATTAATTATACGCAGGTGAAACTGTAGGGCACGGCTAGTGTGATATATGAACAATTATATGTAGTTTGTTTTCAATACAATTGGGACGATTTTTAAATGAATTCAACTGTTCGTTTCATTGTCAGCGAGGATGATATACAAGTGGTACACCTACACCAGTTTTCTCCACACAACGAACAGACAGACCGATAGTATCTGACGTCTATTTCCGTTACACACAATGGCTGCAGAAATAGACGCTTTCGATTTGTACATAATGTGCGATTGTTCTGAGAACTTCAGCGCTTGTTTTATATAACGCTTATTATAATTTAAAATATTCATGTCGTAATCTGAAGATGACTACGATTACAGTCTACGTTACGTTCTGGGAGAGATAACACTTTTAACATTATTCTATACTATATGTTCATTAAAACATATTAAAAGTGGCTAGGTTGTTCAGTACAGTACTGTAACAGCCTGTGAATGTACTGGGCTAAGGCCTCTTCCTCTCTTTTAAGGAGAAGGTCTGGAGCTTATTACACCACGCTGATCCAATGTGGGTTGGTGGAATACATACACATACACTCTATTATCCTATGCATTTGATTAGTCTCTGAGTATAGCAGTAATAGCCTGTAAATGTCCCACTGCTGTGGTGAGGCATCTTCTCCCCTTTTGTGGAGAAGGTTTTGGAACTTATTCCACCAGGCTGCTCCAGGGTTGGTTACACCAACTTATTACACATGTGACAGAATTTCAGTGAAATTAGACACATCCAAGTTTCCTCACGATGTTTTCCTCCACCGTCAAGCACGAGATGAATTATCATAGCAAATTAAGCACATGAAATTCAGTGATGCTTGTCCGAGTTCGAACCTACGATCATCGGTTAAGATTCACGCGTTCTCCACGAGGTCATCTCGGCTTTATTGATTAGTATGAAAAAAATTTTTTATACTCATGATTAAGATATTACGTTCAAATGACATCAATGGCAAACATTTTTATTACTCAGGGGAAACCTTTAGGATGTACTTCCTCCGTCTCTTGGGGATTTTGGGGTATGTACGATCATTTTCACATTTCGGAGAACTGCAGCCTACTCCTCAGGGGATATTATACAGACTAAGGGTATTCGTTTAACTTATCTATAATTGCCATAGAATAGTAGTGTGTTAAGCTCATAAAATATCGACTTTTGCGGAGGATTACTGCAAAGTAATTCTGTAAGCTCGGACGCGCACGGGCTACCGAGTCGGGTTAATGCGGTTATCGGATCAGGGCACCTGAAGGACTCTATTCCTTACGTTAAACGTAAAACCTTACGTTCACTTAGAATGCATGTTCTATATCGTAGTGTACACGTTTTAGGTAATGATTGACATTTACAGCTGATTTGATTACAAAGGAGGTTGTACTTAGAAAACAGTCAATATATAACCACCAAAATTCATTACCTGATATATAAAAAAGATTAACTGTAAATTAAGTTTAATAACAGTTCACTTTGAGGACCTAAAACTTAACAGAAATTTAATATAAAAAAAATACTATTTTAAATACAACCTCATTAAATTGTAGCAAGAATAACATTCTTATTTAGCAGTGTTTTAGTTGGATCCCAATTCCGATTATCTGGGTGATAAAATAACAGTTGTCACAATTGAAGACAATACGCACTATAACGATAATTGAAACATTGGAACGTTGGATTAATAGTTTTAAGCACAAATATAGACAACATGACTCGGCATGTGAGGGATGGATTTAAGGATTTAAATGTTGCTTAATTTCGTGATGATTTGCTAGTTAAGTCGTGAAAACCACAAACTCAGGATGCATAAAAATGGTCTTCTCAATCTCACAGGCTAGATCTAACAAGCAAACAACTCTAACTCAATTAACGTAATCGAAGCAGTAGGAACTGGACTCAACAAAGGACTAGAGTCATTTGTCAACAATAAATCACTTAAGAGCGTTGTACGTGTCACCACAATGTAATGCATCATGTTCCGTGCGCTACAGATGCATTTAACTAATTGCGAAAATTTTAAATCACAAATAATCCAACCACAAACGATGAAACCGCACGGATTAAAGAACATATAAGAACAATAGTAGATTGATCTTACGTTGAAAATATGTTTTTAAGAATGTTTAGAAAAATAGTGAAATAAGAAAAGAAAAATATTTCATACAATTAATTGAAAGGAAAATAAAGAAAACAAACACAGTCTCTCACTATATACTAGAGTACAAAACAAAATATAATCTGTTTGCTTTTAATTATACTTTAATAGCAAATTGTTTAACAGTATAAAAAAACAAAATTATATGAAATCAGAAATAAAAAGCGAAGAGGGTAAATGAAAGTAAATTAATATTCACAGTACATTACATTGTAGTAGGCTTTTGACTAGCATTTGCGGCAGCCTTTTATAAATTTAAGACTAGCTTGCTTTGTTGGAAGAAAATTACTCGTTAGCCGCAGACCCGTAATTTCTTTCAAAAGGAGGGAAATATTTTCTATAACACTGCCGAGAAGTCTTTGTTATATACTATTTTCGTTCTAAGTCACGTAGTTAACTTCATTTAGTTCCATTTTGATATTGAATGAGATATTTTTGTCATCCCTTTCTAAAACTATGGGTATGCCAGGCAAACGCCTGCCCCTCTCTTGCAAAATTAAGGTAATATGTAATAAGGTATTCAATGAAATGCTTTCTACAAAACGTGATATATTAGTTAGGTATTTTAATTATATTAACTCGGTGGTAGAGCTTTGTGCGAGCTAATCTGGGGCAGTACATTGTACTGTTGTGTTCCGTTTTGAAGGGTGAGTGAGCCAGTGTAATTACAGGCACAAGGGGTGGTTAACATGGAAGGTAAGCGATGGTTAACATTTCTTATAATGTCATTGCCTATGGGCGTCGGTGACTACTCCACACACACACCATCAGGTGGTCAAAATGCTCGTCCGCCTTCCTATACAATAAAAAGAAATAAACACGGTATATTAAATTGAACTCATTAATTTATAAATTCAAAGTTTATAAATATAGCAATTTAATAACACGAAGATGCGCTCAACTGCGACAGATTTCACAAAAGCCTTTGACACTTCACATCTTATTGACTTCACGGCTCGCTGGCTTCTGGAATACGAGTTTTCAATACGTCCATTCAAACAAGTAACTAAAGACTCGGTTTAGTATTGTGAGAGCTTTAGTTTTGATTTGAGTTTTAACTTTGATCGACGATAAGTTTTACGATGTTTCCTCTATTATTATAAAAAAAAAATAATAGAAAAATAATATTACCTAAACGCAAAATTATGTACTCAAATTTTTTTCTCTCATTTGCATTTGCTGTTGCATTTTATTACAGGAATGTCTGTCAGTGATAATTTTGCGTCTAACAAGTTTTTATATTTAAATATAAAAGCTTTTATTTAGCTGTATAAAACTTTGTTCTATAATTATGTTCCTAAATATTTCAAGCAGTTAAAGGTAGTCAAATCTTCCTAATTAGGGTGTTCTAGTTTTGTTAGTACTAGCTCTGTTTATTATACAGTCTGTTCTCGGAAAGAAATTATGTTAAAATTTCAGTATTTTTTTTAATATCATAATTTTAAATGCGAAGCACTCACATTTTGTAATGTATAAACAACATACATACATGTGTGAAAAGTGAAATGTCTCGAGGCACTACAGTCCTGGGAAATTAAACTCTCAAGTCACGGATGAGAAACCGCAATGCGCAAAATAAAAACAAACCTAAAAATGCTACCAAACAGAAAAGTTCCGGAAAATTCTATCTAAAAGTAACTATTGCAATTTCGTATGATTTAGATCAAGCACAATTCGTAGACGCATTCGACCGTGTTCAATCAAATCCAGGTCCAATTCTACGTTTCAATTTGAAACATTTCACGGTGCTGTTTTAAATTTGTATGCCCACTCGCAATCGTTGGAATAGGACGAAACAAGGCTTAATACGGTTAACGTGCTAAACCAACTGTGTTAACGGACGAAATAACATTTCGCTATATTTAAATTTTGACCTATAAAATATCTAAAAAAAAATCCATTTGACTCCCAATTACCAATATTTAAAATGTTATATAGTCTGGACAATCATATACATTGGCTGGCCGACACCAAGTTTTTAGCTCCAAGTGAGGAAGCCACAAAACTATCTACATATTGTAGTAATTATTTTGCAATATTTGTGTACAATAATTTATTTTTGAGTTAACTTTAAGGTTTTAAGATATATACAGAACACATTTAATTCATTTTAATGAATTATTTTGTACTGTATATAACGTAAGTATTAATTTTAAATATAGCATTAATTTCTCATACAAGTGAATTTAATTCTTATGACAATAATAAAGATCTTAAGCCAGAAATATATTTGATTAATTCTGCATCCTTGAGTATTAAAATTTTAAATTCGTTTTCCTCTAGAATGATGTCAAGACGGTTAGGTAGGCAGTCTATTTATAAGCTGAAGAAATGTTTACGACTAGTCTTTCAAGGATTAGATTTTAGATTGAACTTCATCTTAGTGGAAACTTTAATATGATTCAAGGCAGCACTGGATCCAACTTAAGTTATACGTGCCCTTTTGAGTCACGTCAGTACAAATCTTACGTCACTGCGACGTTAACGTACTTGAGAATGTGAAGGACGTCAAAAGAAAAACTAAGAAAAGTGTTTATGTATGTTTAGGTTCTTTTTAAAAGGGTCTGTTTTGTAAGATTTGATTTCAGGATTAATTTGAAACAACTCGCTTTGAGATTAATTTGAAGGATTGAAGTTAAAATATATCTTCAATGGTTGCTTTTATTGAACCGACAACTTTGCAAAAAAATATTTGAACTCGAATTGAAATAAGCAAAATCAAGAACTCATAATGCTATTTAAATGGAAACTTATACTAGATTCTGCGAAGAATTCAATTTATAACGCTAACATTGTTATACCATGTGAGCCAAGAAAATGTAATTTTCTTGATACATTTATATTATTAAGTCGATTGCACAGAGGAATGGAGACGTGGATGATTTGGACAAGGACGGTGCTCTAAAGGAAAACAAACATAAGATAAAAGCTTTACACGAAGCAGCAATTTTATTCATAACCATTTCACTGGTCACATGACGTATCGTGAAGAATTGATAAATGAGTATTCGATTTTAATATATTTTCGGCTAATTATACACACACAGTGTGTGTGCATACTTATTATACATACTAACATTATTATATTTATTAGGGTCAACAGGGTGTGACATTCAAACGTGTTTTATTGACTTTATAATTTGATGGATATAATTAAAAGCAGTATTACCCATAAATATATAATGCGTAGCTTTTCATAGCATACTTGAATATATAAACCTCCTTAATAAACGAAGGCTTTGTGTATTGATATCTAACTTGATCAAAGTTTAAGTTTTTCTAAAAATAACATTGTTCTGATCCAAAACCTGGTACGAATGACTCGTCTCTGGTACAGCGGTGCAAAGTTATATGGAACAAAGAACTTCACAAATACATGCAAACCAAAAATACCCACAATGAAACTGCACGAGGACCAAAACGACATTTGAAAATCAACGTATTGATATTTCAAAAATTTCGTCGTTTTGACAAAAACATCTCCCTCCATCTACATTCTATTTATTTATATACATTCACATTGCTTTAGTATAAAAGGAACAAAAAACGAAGCTACGTTCTGTTGCGTAGTTTCTTTTTTTATCCTTCCATTGAACACAAAAAATATACAAACGCCTAAAACCTTTTACAGTTACAATACGCCATGTTGAATTTCTAAACGATACCTAATGTAGCATTATACATGCTTAGAGTACTTTAAGACGTACAAAGTTTTAAATATAGCTATATTCTTTAAGTTAAGTCTAAGCCTTAAGACTACTTATATACGTACAAACATAACTATAAAAAGGAAATACAACATGTAATTTAGCTCTGCTATAGAATTTAATTGAAAAAAAAATCTCAAATAGTCACAATTATTTTGATTATTCATCTCTTTTTCATCTCTTTCTGCCTTAATTGCCGAAAATGCGTGTTAAAAAGGGATAAACAATATCTTTGTTAAGCTTTAATAGCTACTGAAATAACGGTATGAGTTATGTAACACAATAGCTCTCTGAACTGTCACTCACAGCCACGCACGTCAAAAGCAGCATCGCTACAATATCATGTCTAGTATTTAATGTCACAACAGAATCTTAGTTAAACAATACCTTTGTTTCATTTGACGTTGTATTAACTTCTCTAATAGCTATCAGAACTGGAAACAATAGTGTAGACGATATAAATATTGACGACAAAATAATTGAACCGATCGATGCTTCTGATAAATATATTAAAAGCTTTAAATGTCAATATTTCAATATATATCCTAATGGTAAGTGGTCCCCAACGCAATAGGCAATGGAATTGTATGAGATGTTAACCATAGCTTACAACGCCAATGCGCCACCAACCTTGGGAACTAAGACGTTATGTCTTTTGTGCCTGTTACACTGGCTCAGTCACCCTTCAAACCGGAACACAACAATACCAAGCTCTACCTCCGAGTAATGCAAATTAATAACTGTTTATATACCTAATTGTTTGTTTCAAAATTATACGAATGCAATAAATCTAAATGACATGTTTGTTTTTTGTTGTATCTGCAACTACCGTCAGATTTGCACGACTATTTTCGCATTAAATAGACCAACTCATTAGGAAGATTATAGGACATTCGACATCAGGCTTCAGCCACTAGGAAGCGTTAAACGCAGAAGAAATTGCGCGGAGCAACTAGAGAGTAAAAAAGAAAACTGAGATTTGCCATTATAGTCATAATGAGAATTGATTGATTACTGAAATAGAGATTACTTTTGAATGAAAATTTATTTTAAAACTGTTAAAATTGTTATTATACTACACATCATTGCTGTCAACACTGAAACGCGTACAAATCATCAAAATTATGCAATATCCTACGTTCTGTCACTGCCTGGGGTTCGTGTCGTGCAAATATGGAGCAATTTGACTCCGCCGCGGGCGCTTAAATTAGATTTGCGACAATCCGACGCCATCTATGTCCATGCGTCATATCTGATGAGTACGCCGGCAGCGATTCCAAAATGAGACCGTGAAAATTATTTTAACCGCTATTTATCACTCGGAATGCAAAATGAACGATTCTTCTCGATTAAATTCTTATCCATCTTATAATTCTTTATTTGAAAAATATTACTTTTTTCTAAATTATTATCAATCAATTACACAAGTTTTTAATTATGATTAAATTGGCAGTAGACTTGATGATGATGGTGAGCTTAATTTGGCTCATCATCAAAGTATTAAACTGGATGCATTTTACTGAAGATATTACAATAATAAAAAAAACATATTATCCTCATACATCAAAAACAATCAGAGAACTGAATGCTGTATATCTTACATCATCCTCAGACAATGGCCTCCCAAAAGCGCATGCGCTAATAAAATTCAAAAAGGCGCGCGCCTCAATGGTATGATTGCTGACTATAATTGTGGGGTCAATGAGATAATACTCGTAATGTGATCATCAGACATTAATATTACGTATAGTGTATCATGTGTAGCTTTCATTACTTTCATCCGTGTAATGGACGTGGGTGGCTATATTGAGGTTCTTACATGTTACATGATATTCTGTTCGTGTCATGATTTAATGTACACTAAAGAATATTTGATGATTACTTTAATCAGATTAGAAGGCAAGATGGACCAGTGATAAGAACGCGTGAATCTTACGATGATCGTTCGTGGGGTTCAAACCCGCGCAAGCACCCCTGAATTTCATTTAATTTGTGATTATATTTCATCTCGTGCTTGACGGTGAAGACATCGTGAGGAAACCTGCATGTGTTGAATTTCACTGAAATTCTGCCACATGTGTATTCCATCAACCCGCATTGAAGTAGCGTGGTGGAATAAGCTCCGAAGCCTTCTCCTCAAAATAGGAGAGGAGGCCTTAGTCCAGCAGTGGGACATTCACAGGTTACTGGTAGTTTAGATTCTTCTATTACATGAAAATACTTATGAATATTTAACTCTTAAAATATATAATTATAACAAGTTGTGCACCGCGGTTAATTAATAAAATTATAATGAATAAAAATAAGCCTAGAGCCTTCCTCGATAAAAGGACTATACAACACAAAAATAAATTTGAGAATCAAACAAACAAACTCTTCAGCTTTATATATTAATAGGTATATATAATAATATAATCTTGTGTTCTATCCTGTTAATAATACTCATAAGTGATAAAATAGCCTAACCGAATAAAGAATATTTTCATTTTGAGTTTTATTTACAAAGCCATAAAGTATAAAACTCTTAATACATTCTGAATTTGACAAATAACTAAATATAATTTAAATCGACGTGTTCATTGTTCACAGAAAACGTTTACGTTTCCTTGAAAATTCACCGCTTTGACGTGCAAATCCGCCAGCGGTAACGCTTTAAAGCGCTGTCGGTTCTGTGAATTTATTTCCTAGAAATCATGTCTAGTTCGAATTTAGAATTTTTATCGGAGAAATGCTTGATGTGCTAAGATTTCGCTGACACTTCCATGCATTTTTGAATGATCGGATTTGCTCTTTGAATTTTTACGACTTAAGTTATTGTTAAATAAATCATTTTTTACAAAACCTGAACGGTTCGTTTGAGAAGATCACGGTAAGTGGCTGAGGCTAATATCAAGTTTTTTTCGGATACAAATTTTATTTGAATATATTTTGTTTTGGAAATCACACACTAATAATAATCCAATTCTTTTTTAATAATTTATATTTTTATTATGATATGAAATATATCAGGATAAAATCTTTATTTTACCCGTACAAAGTTGGATGTATTTTTTTTTTATTGCATAGGAAGGCGGACGAGCGTATGGCTCACCTGATGGTAAGTGATATCCAACGCCCATAGACATAGGCATTATAAGATATGTTAACCGTCTCTTACATCGCCAATTCGCCACCAACCTTGGGAACTAAGATATTACGTCCCTTGTGCCTGTAATTACACTGGCTCACTCACCCTTCAAACCGGAACACAACAATACCAAGTACCGCTGTTTTGCGGTTGAATATCTGATGAGTGTGGGTGGTACCTACCCAGACGATCTTGCACAAAGCTCTGCCACCAAGTATATTAAGGTATGTATATTAGAAGTCTTCTAAGGTATAAAATTCCATATAAATAAAACAAACTTTGAATCATATAATATCTGTGCAAGGTATAATGTTAAACAGAACTTTGATAGTTTGGAAACCGCAGTAAGCTCTTAAACCTTAACTCCATAGAGGAGGTGCCTAAAACAAAATAAAAGTGCTTCCCAAACTTCCATCGCTTCACAGAACATTTAGCTATTCAACAAAACTTCTTCATTGAAACCGGCTCGAACTTTCTAGAACATTTATAGCGGATTTGGTAATGCTCTTAATACCGTTTGAACTATCGATTACTTAAGTTTGACGTTTAAATGTTTGTTAAGTTTTGTCCTAAAGTAATAAAAAGTAATAAAATAATGACTTTTAAAATAAAACATAGCAACAGGTTTTATTGGCTTTAGTTCAACATATTTATAATTAGTGCTCGCCCGCGACTTCGCCCGCGTATTAGAAACCGTATGTACTTTCTTGATAGCGTATATGCAAAATTTCATGGTGATAGGTAATAAGCGAACATACTTAAAGTGTTATGGTAACTATAAGACTAAGATAACGCTTAAGAATGATATAACGTTCGCATCAGAGTGATAGCGCTAGATAAAAACAGAGATTATGTGATGAGAAATGAATGAGATAACAATATAATTTTATACGAGTATATAAGCCTCGTATTGGAAGAAACCTGTGTATGTTAAGTAGAAGATTACGACTAGCTAACTATCAGGGTACAATATAATATAATGTGCAAAAAATATAGTAAGTAGCTTATTTGTTGATAGTAGTAACACACATTAATAGCAAGAATTCTGAATAGGCTAAGTGTGATACAGATTTTATGCTCCATTTTTGTAGTAAGTAAGAATTAATGTCTGATAACATGTAGAGAGAATAACTTAGAATCTATCTTAAGTAAGGAGTACCTAATAAATGCATCTTTGGCCTTGTTAGCACAACATTTTTATTTAGTCGAATAATGTCTCAAATATTTCAAACTACAATGTCATTTTAGTGCTAATAATTTAGCTAATCCGTAGCGATTTTGTCATTAAATAATTTATTCATCAGAATATAAATACAGTGTGAAAATACCTTTATTTAGTACCTTAATTGAATATACAAACAATTTTACGTATAACCTTTAAATAAAGTACCTGTTATAACCTATTAACACAATAAATATGACATAAATAGGCCAGCATTTTGACAAAACATTGAGACGGTGAACATATTTATACCAGCTGTGAGGTCATGGCGAGACTTGCGTGAGACATGACCATTTAACGCTGAACTCCGACAAGCAATTCATTCGGCGTATAATTTACTAAAAGTAGGGTTGAGAGAGGGGCAGGGTAGGCCAAGGCTTTTGGTCAGCGATCATGAGTCATGACTGAATCAGCGGCGTTAACATTTCGTCTGGTGAATTTTAATTCATTTTAGTATTGATTGCTAACATAATTAGTATTGGTATAGGGTTTGATGCTAACTTTGCGTTAGCCATTATTCATGAGACGTGAACGATATAAATGGAAAGTTTCAGTTTCGGCCCAATAACTTTATCTTATCTTTCTTAGTTTATATTTTCAAAGAACAATCCTTCGAAATGTTATTATATGGAACAGTTTTGAGGACCTCGAGGAGGATTTTTTTGATTATAGAATTGAGTACCCATAGTAAAAATGTTTTATTTGTGGTAGAAAAGGCTGGAGTACTTCAGCTACGTAATGAGAAACCACAATGAATTGGTGCATTTTTAAGATAATACAGAGCAAAGTACAAGTAAGAGAAATCGTTGGCTGAAGAAGAATTATCTTGGGTAAGAAAAGTATGGCGCTGAACTAATTTTGATAAAATTTGGTATGAAGCAAGCTTGAATCCTGAGGAAGTGCTCTTTAACCTTTCACGTGCCCCCTTCTCCCTACTAACGCGGACGAAGCCTCGGGTGAAACCATATACCTTTTCATATAATTTCAGAAAGTCATATGCGTCATTGACTGATAATTATCAATCTTAAAGGATAAGCAATTTAATTTTTTAAGTCAAAAGTAAAAGGATAAATTATAAACATATTAGGCACATGAAAATTAAATGGTGCTAACTTCGATTCATGGGGTCTAATCACTAATCCATGATTCTTAATAATAATATAATAAAGAATAAAATGCTATTTAAAATAACAATTAGTAGACATTAGTATTTATACATTCGTAAACTGCCTGCACTCACGACATTGAAACAATTAACACATTAATAATGTGAAAACCATAATATGGTTTTTTGTTAAAATAATCAACTGGAATCTAGGTTAATAGCTGTTTGATTTTTGTCGATCAATACCTGAATACTAGACTAATAATAATACCTGCCTATTATTAGGCCGTCTAGAAAAAATATACATTAATATTACAATCGCATGATGGAAATCATATTGAACTTTACTATTGAAGACTAAATTATAATTTAAACATTATGTTATATTTTACATTTGTGAAAGATGAAGTTCGTACAGAATAAATCAAACCAAATCTTTAGTAAATAATATCACGTATCAATAGTTTCCCACAGCTGGGCTAAGGCCTCCTCTCCTTTTTTGACGAGAAGTTTTGGTACTTATGCCACCACGCTGCTCCTATGCTGGTTGGGGGAATACACATTTGACAGAATTTCAGTGAAATTGACACATGCAGGTTTCCTCACGATATTTTCACCGGCAAGCACGAAATGAATTATAAACACAAATTAATCACATGAAAATTCAGTGGTGCTCGCCCGGGTTTGAACCCACTAGCACAATATCATGTGCTTAATATGTATTTAAGATTCATTTTTACTCGGTGAGAGAAACCCTACAAGTGTGAGATAACAATCAGACACATGCGACCCACCACACGGCGTTAGAGCAGCGTGGTGGAATAACCTCGAAAACCTTTTACCTTAAAGTTTCTATTATTGATGTTTATGAAGTTTAAATGATATCATTAACTTATTTCCATTCTCCTTTCAAAGAAAAAAACACGTAAATAATCTACAACCAACAATGAACCTGTGACCTTGAGCTGAACGTGAGGTAACAGACCTTAATAGAAGTGCGAGTCGAGTATCATTAAATAGAAAGCAATTTTCGACCTTATTTATTAACGAATAGAAATTATTTTAGAATGAACGAACGTTGTGATTGCAAAAAGTATAATGTGTTATACTTTTTTTAGCGCCAGCGTCAACTCGTAATCTTGACTTCGATATAAACACAGTATTTAAAACTGAAATCGAATTTAACAAAATATACTAATAGAGAAACCGGACAGATATCTTGTCTGTATGTATGTACAAGACGATTGCTTGTATATAAATAGAAGTTATAGAAGTAAATCCTGCAACGGTCTATCTACTTGGTGGAAGGACTTTGTGCAAGCTTGTCTGGATAGGTACTCACTCAACAGATATTCTACCGCAAAACAGCAATACCTACGTGGTATTGTTGTGTTATTTTTGAAGGGTAATTGAGCCACTGTAATTACAGGCACAAGGGACATAACATTTTAGTTCCCAAGGTTGGTGGCGCATTGGCGATGTAAGCGATGGTTAACATATCTTACAATGCCAATGTATGTGGGCATTGGTAACTTGCAATCAAGTGGTATATATGCTCGTCCGCCTACCTATGCTATAAATAAAAACTTATAAAAGAAGATGTTGCGTAGTTCTGAGAACTTTTTAGTAAATATTATTACATTCCAAGCTACGCTCCGCTTTAAACTTAGAATATTGACTTGACAAGCGTGAATTTCATATTCTTCTGTAAGATATATATATACAATATTACTACAATATACTGTACATACAATATAGTACTACAATATACAATACATAGTATTACTTATATAAACGAACCGAAAGCGCTCTCGCGTATTTCAATTACCGTTAAAAACCGTTTGGCATGAAATTCATTGTTTGCCCATTTGGTAAAACATAAAAACAGTTAATAAAATTAATTACATTTTTTATTTTTATTTTTATCGACCACCCACTTGATGGTAAGTGATTACCACCACTTACATCCCCCATGCGTCACCAACACCCCGGGTATGTCCTTTGCATCAATAGTTATACGGATCATTCAGCCTTCAAACTAGAACACTACAGTATTCACTATGTGATGAGTTGATGGTACCTACATAGATTTGCACAAAGACCTACCACCAAGCAAAATTTGAATAAATAACAAATGACACATGCACCATCGTACATCTTCCTTAAAAATATAGATAATAATTATATTAATCAATTATTATTTATCTGTTGGCATTTATGCCACCATTCCACTCGGTCACGATTTGTACAGAGGCTATTTCGATTTGTATTTATTTAGGGCTTTAATGTAAATAAATATTATTATCTTACTGTATATAATTTATCGTTTTTTTTTAAACGTCGTTCTCTTTTGCTCCGCTTCAAGCTCTCTCTCTCTCTCTTTGTCGTATCTTCTCTCTCATTTATCTAATGTTGCAAGATAAATCACATAAGCCATTTATGTTATATGTATTATATAGCACCAGGTAAATAGATTTCCAGGCGCTCGCACACCTAACGATATGTCACTTGTCAAAATAGCTACCTAAGTAATTAGGCTCTATATGACAACAGAACTCGTATAAATCCATTAACCCATATAACTACCACGAAGGTTTTAGTCGTAATGAAATCGCAGACAGATATTAAACAGATAATAAAATTTGAAATTCGAATAAAAAAACAGCTGGAGTATAACATGCATTAATTGGAATGCACATGCGTTAAAGTGCTTTATTAAGCTTAAGAAGTCGTCTTATTTTGGATTTATTTATGTTATCTGAAGCGATGACAGCGACTTTAATTCTAGTTTCTATGCACATTAAATAAATTTCATCTAGAAAAGTTGTTCTGTTCTAGAAAAAAAAACTCATCGATAATTCTAGCTTTGTCAACTATTATTACGGATTCGCACCGCTTGTTATAATAAGTACCTCCCCAGAAGGTATTAATTAATAAAGTATTATTACTTGAGGCTCAACATTAAAATCGATTTGATAACCGTGAAAACGTCAAAGACAGATAGAGTGACGACAGGAAAGACAAATATGTATTTGTAATTTATTTGTTAAAAATGTAATCAAATAAATTTAATTGCTAATATGGTAGAATCTTACATTTAATCTTTTGAACTGTTGATTCAAAAGTGCTAACTCGAATAAAGAATATATTCAATTGATTTTACTTGAAAGTAGTTTCTGCCCACGTCTCCGGCCACGTCTAGGAGAGGTGAAACGTAAGTACTGTCCTGATAACGTGTGCAAAAATTCATGCTAATCGCTTGCGTAACAAACAAACAAACTCACAAACACATACGTTACTAGCCGTCTTGTATAATAACGAAATAACGTTTTAATGAATACCAAAAGGTATTTAACCAACAGTAATATGTACGCTTAAGTTTTAACGCCGTTGTTTATTTTACTTCGTCATAGTAAAGTAAAAATAAATAGTAGAGCCACGAGAGCGTGGAGCGCTTGCAATTTACATCGCGTTAAATGAATCGCGGTTTTTTTTTTTCTTTGAATATTCAATGAAGGGTGATTGAGTCATTCAGTAGAAAAACTTGACTACATCTGCCTTCAATTGAGTAATTATCACATAGAAGGTTGGTGGGTAGTGATGGGTTTGATTCGATTTTTAAAAATAACAATTGGTGTTTATTTTTTTTTCTGGCGTCTATACGATTTGAGCGCAAAAGATTCTGCCAACGTCAAGTATAAATAAGATGACACAAATGATATGAGATTCGGTATTAAATTTTGAATGGTTAAATGATGATTAATAGAAATTAGTTTTTCTTGTGAATAGTAGTAGTTGTCTAATTGTTTTTTTTTGTTGAAACATTATCTGACATGTGTGGTTAAATATTTTTATTATCATGGTTTAGGTACAATGACATATACATAGTGGGTATATGAATAGGTATACTGATACATGGAATTATAACAAACAGACTCATCTACACATATATCTGTCCTGGATGGGAATCGAGACCACGGCCTGCGGCGTGAAAGGCGAGTGTACCAACCACGCCAACCAGCTCGTCAAATATTAATATATATGTATAGGAACATGTAGACAATAAATAAATACATAACATTATTACTATCAGCGAAGTTATCCTAATGGCAACTAGTGATGCCAACACCAACTGAGTTTTTTTTACAATTTTAAGGGGCATAAAGTTAATCGCTTCAAGTTCTCCAACATTAAGTCAACCTCCATTACCACAAACGACGTGATTTCAGATTTCGGACGCATCACACGACTATAAAAGGTCCTCGGGGAGAGATCCCAGAAACATTTACACCCAACTTATTTTAACATCGTTCCTTACAATATATATTTTTATAAATGTAGATAATTATCGACATAAGGATTGCAATTGACACATCACTACATAGCGCCTTTAATTAACTCGAGTTAATCAACTATGTTATTTATAGTTGTAATTACAATGTTTTAAAGCTTAGTCATAAAAGTGTTATTTAAAACATATTATTTTTAATTGCACATATAAAAGTAAAGTAAATAAATCTTTAAATGTCCCACAGCTGGGGTAAGGCTTGTGGAGAAGATTTAAGGCTTATTCCACCACTCTACACTATGTATACGTTTGTGGATACAAATTTGGATTCGAACCTATATCTTCGGTTCAATTAACGTGATCAAACCACTGACCTATCTCGGCTAGCATATACTATTATATAAAATTTATTTTTATATACACATGAGATTGATTTACCGAATGACTTTAATCTATATAAATAAAATGATAGAGGTTTGCAGTTGTGCGCGCATCACGGAAAAACTACTGGATAGATTTCAATGAAATTTTCTAAATTTTATTTCTTAGAAACTTAGGCCTTATCAAAAAAAAAAATGATTGCGATATCTTCATTTAATAAAAAAATATTAAAGTTTCAAGAAACAACGAATTTGTATATGCACTGCGTGTTCAGTGAGTATATTTTTGCTTGCGATCGTTTCGATGCTTTTTCCTTTGTACATAAGAAAACTTTGTTAATATATCAAGCAACGCGGACGAAGTCGTGGGTATCAGCTAGTGGTATATAAAACTATTAAAACCTGACAGACGCTCGCTTGTGTATAATACATCGGTTATTTCAAAAGTTATGGCGATCCGTTTAATTGTATGGAAGAATATTAATCTAAAACAGACATTCATTTTTATGTAAAAGATAGTATAGTACAATAGCAGGATACTCTAGCAGACCGCTTGAGTGTGCTGAGATCAATAAAAATTCTGCAGTCTTATATAATACATTCAAGCAAGTCGCTAAAACTTTTTCATATAAAGCTCGGACTGTGCAGCGTCTGTCTCCGCTAACAAATCGATTGGAGACGCTCTGTCCGGCGTCTTGTGTTTATCTAGAAGTTTATACTCTGTCGTAACATTCGTAATAAAGGCACACCTTGTACCTTTTCATAAAAAACTACTATTGTAATCTCAAGTTATGTTTTTAATGCAATCTACATACAGTTTTGAAAGCTGATTCATATTTTCGTATCTAAATTACCTTTCATACCTCGATTATCAATTTTATTGAACCGAATTTTATAGGTTCGAATCCAAATTTGTATCCATAATGCTAAACAGTAGAGTGGTGGAATAAGTTTCAAATCTTCTCCACAAAAAGGAGTCTTAGCTCAACAGTGGGAGATTTATAGATTTTTACTTTCATTTATAAATTTCTGATTTCTTAGAAATGTCTGATAGAAATAAATACTGAAGAAAACCTTTCAATGTTGATCTTTTGTAAGTATACTCAAGCGACATTGCGAGTATCATTACCTTCATAAAGTAAGATAAACCTTATCTGAAATTGAAAAAAATGGACCTGCTTTAGCACTAAATTTAACGCTTAAACCTGCATAATCAACTCGAGATAAATCCAGCCAAATGGGGACATTATATAATTTTACAGACGGGACATTTAGCGACCCCTAGGTCACGGGTCCGAGTGTCTCATAAACCAGCCCCGATGAGCCATTCGGGGTACACTGGCACATAAAATAGCCATTATACAAGCCGTTAGGAACGCTCATGAAACGTGTACGGAGCAAACACAATCAATAATGGGAAACTTCATCCACAGCCATTTCGAACTGAGGACATTAATATCGACATCAAAGATTTATGGGATCCGTCTACATGGCCCTGGGTAATTTAAGCTTCCTATAGATAGAAATAAAATCACAAGAGGCATTAATTAATCGTTCTTTTACCACTTACTTGGGGTTAGGGCTTCGTACAACTTATGAACTGCGTAGGTATCACCCACTCATCCCATTATCTACAGCAATACCTAATATTGTGGTAAGGTTTTAAAGTCAGTCAAAAAAGTAAAAATCATCAAGGCAGCCTTAACTCTGTCGCATTATTAAAATATAATTCAAACAAGATTATATACACATTCAATTAATATTACAGTGTAATAATTGTAATATACATTCGTTTCTACAATATATATCGTACCATATAATGATCTATTTAATAGTAAAATATAAAAACTGTATAACCTTAGTGTATCGATTTCGATAAGTGATCGCCGTTCGCAGATAACATCAATTTGTTTGAAGTCGTAAAATGTGTAAAAAACTCCACTTACGTCATGGCTTCTAAAGATACAGCGTTGTTCATGAGAGACGAGCGATTTGTCCAGCTCAATATAATATATATATTAATAATAATAAATTTATTTTTCTCGCACAGACATTTATATTTATTAAATTAGTATAAATTAAATTAGTTTTATTTATAATAAGTATATCATTACAAGTAGCATTTACAAAACATTTTGGCTTTGCTTTTAATTTATTTGGTGACTGGAATTCACTATCCTTTATGGGTTATTTAAATAAAATGTGTTAAGAATAGCAATAACGAATTGATTTACTATCAAAGACTGTATATGATCTGCAATCATCTTCAAGGGAAGAAACTTGCATGCGTTGGATTCTGAGACATGTTCATAGAAATTGAGAGGCAGTATATCAGATTGTTAAGCAAAAGTCAGCACTGGGATTGACGCTTTCCGTAACGCGGCTCCAATACGGGTATGATCACAGGAAGTGACATTTTTCGATCAGAGAATTGAAAACTGCAAGGCAACTTTAATTCAATCTCGTAAATTGGCGATTCAAAATATATAGTAAGATCCTCCTTGAATAAAGTATATTTTGATTTATTCAAAATCCTCAATATAAATAAATCTAGAGTATATCTTACAACTCTTTATGTGAATGTCTAGCTAAATAAATAATTACAATAAAAAGGTTCACAAAATTTAAACGCTTCTTTTCCTTTATACGCTCATAATGAGCTGCACATTCATATCCACTTAATTAGGTTAAACCTTTCGGCCTGTCTGCTTGACCTAGATAGTCTTTTGATGTCTAGAACTTTTCTTAACGTCGTGCGATTTCAAACGAGCGATGATGACACTAATTGTGTCTCTACAGAATAATTCTTTATATAACCCGATCTCGTGTAAAATTTATATATATTTTTGATAATATTAATATTAAATAAAAAAAATTATAAAACTATATATATATAATTTTTACTTTTGTATTTTGAAATAAAAATATTATTTATTCATATAGACACAAATAAGTACATAATATGATTGTACATATAACACTATGGAATTAAATGTGAAGGAGCAAAAAAATCTTTAGTAAAGCTTTTCAAGTAATTTACGCAGATTTTTATGAAATATAAAAATATTGTTTTTTGTAACGTCAATAATAATCTAATTATGAAGTAACAAAAAAGAATGTTAGGTTTGTTCTTCATAATGAAACTGAATATATTTTTATAAAAATTCTCGAACAAGCGAACTATTTGAGAAGTGCCGGAAATGACGTTTATAAATTCACTGTAATATATAACTATAGACATTAACGAAATGTTTGTTGGGTTGCCATTTTTTACACAGCAGTGGAGCGACCGGAAGACATGATATTTTCATAGACATTGGTTACTGAGTGACAATTTAATTTAAAAAAAAATGCGCGGAACTAAATCAAAAATCGTGAACAGAATTATTAAAACATAAAATGAAGTTACGAATAGAGATTACGTGTAGGCTATTGCGGGAAGGCATTATCTATGGTGGTAATTATGATGACATGACCATTTCACTATGCAAGTTATAACAGCGTTGAAGATTGCTATCAATCTAAGCTAGTTTTATCAATGACAATTTACACAGCAAACTGTTAATAATATCCGACCCCACAACGAAATGGACCAATGACCTGACTGGGAAGGGAGCCTCTAGCACTGCGATTGGCTGTTTATGAGATTATTTCGTGAACTTCCACTAAATGTATTATGGCTATTACCGTACGAACATTTTGTACGATAAAATAAAATTCCTGAATCACGCTATCGTTTGGTTCACCGCAATATGATGTATATTGCGGTGACTCGACTCTATAATAGAGTTGGGCAATTCTGAATTTTTTTTTATTTCAATTACTAGTATTACTATTAAACCAACAGGTGTCAACTGATCTATAGAATTTTTTTTTTTTTTTATTGCATAGGAAGGCGGACGAGCGTATGGGCCACCTGATGGTAAGTGGTCACCAACGCCCATAGACATTGGCGTTGTTAGAGCTGTTAACCATCTCTTACATCGCCAATGCGCCACCAACCTTGGGAACTAAGATGTTATGTCCCTTGTGCCTGTAATTACACTGGCTCACTCACCCTTCAAACCGGAACACAACAATAACAAGTACTGCTGTTTTGCGGTAGAATATCTGGTGAGGGTCAGACGAGCTTGCACAAAGCTCTATCACCAAGTAAATTTTAAATTTGTTGCTCGAATTGCGAGTTAGTTAGTAGAACTCAATTAATACGGCCTAAATGATATTCGATTACAAATATATTTTTTTCTCAAATAAAGATTACGTGTCCCGTTAAAATGCCACAGACGAAATTAAACAGTTCCTCGATAAAAAAACATAAACCGCATTTCATAGCCACAGAGCATGAGTATTTGGAAGATAAAAATGAATGCATTAAGTCATGCCGGCGACCTTCACGGTTTGTCCAAACAGATGAGATCACGTCTACGTGAGGTTGTGAGAGTCGAATACACCAGCTGCATAATATTCAGAGTTCCTTGGAAGATATTTTAAAACTATATTCAAGCTATATCTAATTTATTGAAATGTTAAAGAACGCGTTGAGTGTCTGTTAATCATTACACAAACTCGAACAAACACATCCACGTATCCTGTTAGCTATCTGTCTGTTGATATTAAAAAATGACATTAGAGTATAAACATGTGTATATAATTCCAGGCTTGTCACATAAGATATATATTATGATTCTTGTAAGTCGGTATGGCCCAGTGGGTGACTCTTAATCGATAATCGTTGGTTCAAACCCGGGCAAGCACTACTGAATTTCATCTGCTTAATTTGTGATTATAATTCATCTCGTGCTTGACGGTGAAGGAAAACTGCTCGTGTCAAATTTCACTGTAATTCTGTAACATGTGTATTCCACCAACTCGCATTGGAGCGGCGTGGTGGAATAAGCTCCGAACCTTCTCCTCAAAAGAGGTGAGGAGGCTTTAGCCCAGCCGTGGGACATTCACAGGCTGTTACTGATACTGATAGGTCGGTGTACGGCGTAATTTGGTTCGTAACTGCCAAAATAATATCAAATATCTGCAGAACCTATTTATCAAAACCTTCTTTGCGTTAAAGAAGCACAAAATTCGCAATATACTATACAATTGGCCTTCAATCTGTTATCTCAACCAACTTTATATTTATTATGTAAATTTACATATAATCGCCGTACGATATAAAAATAAAAGAATCTCGGCTCCGTCATCCTTCAGACACGTATATACATTTAACAGTTAAACACAATTGTTACTTATGCAATGCACGTCTTTAATTAACCAATTATAATTACAAATTGTTTTTTTTTATTAAATTATATATATTTATACAAACGGTTCTCAGTTTTTTATTTAGCAACGCATTATTGTTATTAATAATATTAAATTGAAATTTTATATACAATAATCTTTTCAAAATTATATAATTATTATACATAGATTATTTATTTATAACCAAATACTTTTTTAATCAATAACTATATAACTATTTGGAGTTAAATCTAATATTACTAAAATAATAACAAAACGTGTAAAAAGTCGCTTAAAAAATGCCGACAAACTCGGTTTCATCTCAAATTTTAATTTAATTACGTCTTGAGCCGTTCTAAAAGACATTAAATAAAAAGATAGATAAATAAATAGAGATAATAATATTTGTTTATGTAAGCGTAGCCATAAGACTGTAATAAACGCTTATATCCAGGCGTTTACAATATAAATAGGTCAATGTATGCCATCATAAATATGCCGCTTATTCCTCCCTCATAACACCTCATGAAATACTACCTTAATAACCGTTTTCTCCGCGTATATATTGTAATTATGCATAATATTATAACCACGTAAACATTTGAGAATATAGCGTAAATTTATGCTCGCGTCGTTTTCAAGTTAGATATTTTCAAAGCTTTTTTTAGGGTTCCGTACCCAAAGGGTAAAACGAGACCTACTAAGACTCCACTGTTCGTCCGTCTGTCACCAGGCTGTATCTCATAAACCGTGATTGATAGAAATTTTCATAGATGATGTATTTCTGTTGCCGCTATAACAACAAATACTACAAACAATTAAATAAATATTTAAGTATATAACAGACATAATTTTTTTGCCGTTTTTATAGATAATGGTATGGAACCCTTCGCGCGCGAGTCCGGCTTGCAAGTCGTTGGAAGTCGTGGATTCGTGCTAAAGATCGCAGCTTTAAATCCAGACAAAAAGTACTAGAATTCAATGTGCTTTAAGTATCTATATAGTTCACTGGAGTATCATCCTTTACTGGAATAGCAAATCTGAATAAGTTTTACCCTTTAGCTTCTCCGCAAGGTATCCCATCCTTCTAGCTGAGCAATGTGTTTGTGGGTAGAGTTAGTTTCATACTTTATTATAGTTACTAGAAATAATATAAAAATAAGATTAAAAATCGTTGTCTATTATGCAAACATATATATTAAAGTTATTTCTACCTATATACACATAAAGCCCTTTTAGCGCTCAAACTCAGAAGAAATTTGAAGGTTTTTTTTAAGCACAATGAAAAAGAGAAATGAGATTTGCGCCAAATTAATAGACACGTACAAACATACAAAACAAATATTACAATACACAGAGTCAGTAGTGACTCTTTTACTAGTTAATAATATTAATAAAGAGATATATGCTTATGTATAACTGATGTACTTGTTGTGTATTAAGATACGGCGTCTGCCACTAGTTGTTTTACCTGTTTTATGCAACAAAATATAGTACTCGCACTGTGGGAATGTACATATATGTATATATATTCGTATAAAGGTCAAAGATGTCGCCTGTGATTGTGTTAGCGTTTTTTATGTTTTAATACTATACCAAGAAAAATAAACAATTTTTGACGTGACAACGTCTTATAAATTGGTTTGCCGGGTGACACTTCAAGAAACTGCGTTACGCTCCGCTCACGTTATGCGCTCACAATGAGAGCGAGTGAGAGGCACGCGTCCCTTCCACTCGGGCATGGTTAGCCCGCCTAAGAGCGAGAGAGACAGACATAAAAAGTGAAATTCAGTGCGAGATTCTTTGTATAAATTAATGTTTTAAATATAATTCTTTGTATAAATAAATGTTTTAAATTGTTACTATTATTTCATTCTTCTTCCTACTATACGAATGAATATTCACATTAAAATTATTTTACCACTCAAAGTCGTTGTCACGTAAAACTTTCGCCCGTATACCGACTACAGGCAACCAATTTTTTTATTTAATTTTTAACTATCATCCCCATATAAGAATTTTCATTGTATATTAAAACTGTTTTTTTTTAAATTTTTTTCACAGCCGAAAAACGTATGCAAAACTTCAGCTCAATCGATGTGACTGGTACAATTTAAACGCATAATTGAACCCACACAACTAACAAAAGGTAAATAAATGCTTGTAAAACTTCTGATTCATGTTGATTTTTACTATTATCCGCTTATAGTATCATTTTATTTAAAATTATAAATATTAAATAATCCGATAGAAAATTGATACGCATTATATTTCCTCCTCTGAACACTTACTTCCAAAAATCTCAATGTTTGCTGACGTCATTAGCGAAACCTTCAATTAACGATAAACAATTGAATATAGAACTTAAAAAAAAAAACTTTTTTTTTTACATTTATTGTTGTCATATTTTACATGTGGCCAGTACGTTAACGTTATATAAAACCTTTCATTTAGTATACATACATCCTTATTACTTATTATTGTAATGATTACATTACAATACAAGCTTGTCCTACAATAACTTATTTAACGCTTTAAGCCGCTCGTAATTCTCTCAATGGAAGTCGTTTCAGGGACCATCGCTGTCAGGTGTAGGGCTACCACTTATGGTATTGTATTTAATATAGAATAACAGACAATTAATACAACTCTCCTTAATCTTGAGTAATGCTATGCTTGAACTAAGCTAACTGAGCTTAGTTCAAGCATAGCATTACTACTAATATTATACACAGGTAAATTCAAGCGCGACTACAACTTTTTTCTACAACCGCCATAAAAATAAAACTCGACAGCCCTAGCGGGGTGTGAAATTATTACCTTACTGGCTTTAACAATACATGTTGCAAACAGCACATAGTTTGTATTCACTCGTTTTATTTATCGTTTTTATACCGTATATATCTACTAGCAATTCTCTATATATTACACTACAAGAATGTTGTGAGCTTGTGGGTAATCAGCAAATCTATAAAGTATTTAGGTTGAGTAGATATTAGACAGGCCAATGGTCATCCATTAAATTTAAAATCGTTTCTATTTAGCCAACATATGCGCTGACTGAACAATTGGAATTTAATGTAGATAACACATCTGCTAATAAAAACAAATCTGTTCAAGTAAATATATACGGGCTGTATCAAAATAGGACTCACGATACCTAATAACCACTTCACGGTCGGACACATATTTTGTTACATGCTGTATAAACACATTAATGTATATTAAGATCTAGTAAATTTTCAAAATTAAACTAAAACATTACGCGTTTGAAGTCGACGTTAAAAACAGTTTTGTTAATTTATTTTGATATTATTATATAAAAACAAATCCTAAAAAAGGAAAAAGTTACGGTTAACTATCAATATTATATAATTAAAAATATATAATTCACACATATATATGTATACTGGTCATATGATTTTTATAAATAAACATAATAATGTCCTGGGACATATACTACTTTTCTTTTGTAAATACATACTTATATAACTACATACAGATACAGGACCAACAGACATGTTAATGCACACAAATATCTGTCCTGGGTGGGAATCGAACCCACGACCTGCGGCGCGAAAGGCAGGTTACCAACCAACCGGTTCGTCAAACATATTATAATATAATATTACTCCTGATTGAAATATATAATACATAATATAGTATTACACATAAATACATAGATAAATAATCCTTTATGACAATTTATACGGCAATTAAGCTAACTTATATATGATCATTTTATGCCTTTCTCCAGTTTTTCCTCCGAGTTTGGAATTAAACGTGTCCTCCTCCTGAACTCCCCATACTTCATATTACGCGCTCCTCCGGTGAGAATGGTGATTTGGCCGAAACCGCTCAGATGGACTTCAACCCTATAAACTAATTGATCTCGTTCATGGGGTTGAAGTCCCTCTCAGCGAAACCGATCGCAAAATTTTAATCTCGTCAAGACATTCGTCATCCAGTTATCATCTGCGAATAAATTGGAAATTTTCTATGGTTCATACTACCTCTGCAAATACACATAGAAATAGATAAAAGTATACATAGCAAAAACATAAAATACATAGATTACATATTATATAGATAAGTTACAATGTTAATAATATAGAGTTAAGTAATATAGAGAATTGCTAGTAGTCTTGTTAGTCGCAAAATATCTAAATATAAAGCCCATCATCCAATGTAATCAGATTAGTAGAATAAATATTAGCTATTAACCATGTTAAGTTCGGTAATAAATAAGCGATTAGTATTTTTTTTTATTGAAATGTAAGATTGTAGTTGTTATATATCTGTATGTCGTTAGTATATAGAATTTTAATAGAAAAAAGAGTAATTATTGAGTGAGTTTCCACTGGTTTTAGATGCATACTAAACTTTTGGTAGTAACTTATAATATTAAAAGATTTCTTGTATGTTATTTTTTTTCGCGTATCTCTGAAAAGACTAATGATTCTCAAATTATAAGTTTATTTCTATCGGAGTCCAATAGGAGGATACGCTTGATCTGCTTTGTCTTCTACTTAATCTTGTAAAATGACGATTCTATTTAGTAGAAGTGTTTTGTTATTTTATATTACCTGGGAGAGCAAATGACTCTACTCCACCTGATGGTGAGTGGTAGTAGAGTCCAAACGCAACGACGGGTAGTACAGTTGGGATGAATGATCTGCACTAGCCGCCCCCACCTCGCCGGCAATTATTTAGGCATTCTTTTATGTATCAGATATTTATTTTTTTACTAAATATTGTTACAAATACTAAATATGCTTTGTATATCAAGAGGATTCTTCACGGAATCCAAATTTCTAGGAAGCCTTATAAATTACCTAATAGGATTTATACTGAGCCGGCTTTATGATAGAGGATTGTGTCCACGTGAATTAGTTATTGTTTAGTTTATGTTGTATCCATGGTGGACTGGAGTGCATCAACTTAAATCGTGTGACAATTATAATTTATTAACCGTATTTATTTCATTGTGTGGATTTTTTTTATGCGTCGTCTATATGTATAAGAATTGTTCAACTACATGCCAATTTGCCAGGGAATTATCTATAATTTAATTTTTTTGAAAAATTTACTCAGTGGTTGGGACTTTTGCAAGCCTGTCTGGGTATACCAGCCGCTCATATATATCAAATAGTGAGTTAGCCAGTGAAACTACGGACAACGGATAATTATATCTTTATTCCTAATGTTAGTGCCGCATACATAACCTCTGTTAGTCTATCTATTTTTCAAAAAGCCATTTTTTTCATAACAACCCTTCCCAATACCTTACCTAACATGGGTGAAGTCGCGAGCGAACACTAGTGGTCAAAAAAATCTTAAATTATAGTAAAGTTTTTATACAAAGTTGATTCATAATTGAGGAGTCTAATATTCCGATGACCGAGTTCAAATAACGAAGCCTTTTTGCGTCTGATTGCAAACAATTTAGCAGTCAAGGTCTAGGTATTTTCGTAACGAATGGTGTTGTCTTATTTTACTACAATGGTCATTGTTATCTTCGTTGCTTGTAACATTTTTATTGCCAATATTTTGGTTTCGGCTAGACAATCTGATGTTTTTGCTATGCTAGTCGTAAATTATTGATTTATGTAATTTCCTTCTAGAGTGGAAGATTAATCTATTTTATTTTTTACTATACATGTATCGCCATCGAAAATAGTAGTCAGAAATGATTGATGAATTTTCATACAAGCTTTTCTTATTTAAACTGAAACCATTTATTTTTAGTAGTAGTAGTTTCCAGTTTGACAATCAATAAGTAAGTGTAATACTTCAATATTGAATAAGTATTTGAATTTTGAACTTTGAATTCGAAGAAGAATGACTTTCTGTTTGGCCTAAAGGTTGACTGGTAGAGAATGCCTTCAGGCATTAAGCCCGCCTTTTGTCACAACTTATGTTGTTGGTCAATAAAGTATTTTAAATTAAATTAAAAGAATGATAGATAAAGACTATTGAATGGGTATGACTTCTATAATATATATAATTCATTTAGTTTGTAATCACAAATACAAAAACGCATCCATCCAAATCAATCCAAGAAAAAAAGAATAAAATTCAAATTTAAATAAATAGAATAGAATTCGAATAAAAACAAATATTCAAATAGACGATCTAGAACATTCTATTAATAACAGAAAAAAACGAAGTGATTTATATTGATAACAGTTATGAATACGACACGCGATATACTAACGGTAGCATATTGAAGCCCAAAGTGTGGGTCGAGTGACCTATTGCCCCTCCAAACCCCTCGCCGACGAGCAAGGAAACGTACATCGCCCGTTTCCGGCAGCAGAATGAATCATCCACAAGTAACTACGATCGCAACTGCGTTTAAAGATAGGAACTAAGATTTAATACATTAATTACATTCATATTTATCTGTGACAATAAAGGAAAAATTTTGGTTGTAATAAAGTGTTATTTTTAAAAGTCCCACAGCTGGGCTAATGTATTATAGTGAAGAAAATTTGGAGCTTACTCCACCACACCGCTCCAATGTTTCCTCACGATGTTTTCCTTCACCGTCGAGTTTGGAATGATTTTATAACACACAAATAAAGCACATTAAAATTCTCTCGCCTGGGTTTGAACTCAAAATGATCGATTAAAGCTTACGTTTTCTTACACAGCACATCACAGTTTTTTTAATCGATGTATAATAATGAGACCCACTTAAACTTTAGTAGTATTTTCGTACATAGAAAGTATATGGTAATTTTAATCCATTGAAAAAAGTCATAATTAGTCTTATATATTAATCCGTCCTAATAAAATAGAATGGTTGGTAACCCTGCTCTAGGACATATTAAATGCTTTGATGAACCTGAGCGATCGCTATGGACTAATGATCTGCAAGCGCAGGCGTGTTACGTCATTACAATCTTGTAACTTCCTCTTGATTAATAAACGGTGTAGTTTAATCAATTAATGTACGAGTAAATTACTTACTATAACTTACGTAGTGAAGAATATTTGATTATAAATTTCGTTGTCTCTTTTTAACTTCGAATGTGCGAGGGAGACGAAATATAAGAAATAGTCGTATAGTGTAGAAAGTATGTTTGTTTGTACGTTCGTTATTCAATCACGACATTGGTTAGATTAATTGTAAGATGTTCGATTTTTAAATTAGTTTTTTTATTTAATAATATTGCAAAATAATCAAGGAGTTCGAATATGATGAAACTGTTATTTAATGGTTTTATTTATTATATATATGATATAACATAGAAAAACTGTATGAAACGTTTAATTACATCCGGTAAAGCATATGTTTTTTTAATTTAAAAAAAAAATACCATAAGCATTAAATTTATTTTTTTATTAAAAATTTTATTTATTTTGTCAAATAGGAAGCCAATATTATATATATATATTTAGAAAAAAAAATTTCTAATTGCATGCATAAAATATTGTAACAAAATATATATAAACATTGATAGGATAACAACATTCAAATATTCAATATATATAATGTAGACGCCGTCTGACGGTAAGTGGTCACGAACGCCCATAGATATTGCCGTCGTAAGAAATTCCAACCATTCCTCGCATAAACAACGCTCTATCAACCTCGGGAAATAAGACTATGTCCCTAAACTCACTCTTCAAACAGAAACTCAACAATACTAATTATTGCTATTTGGGGGTAGAGTAAGAGTAAGAGTAGAGGGATGATACCTACACATACGCCGCATGGCTATTTCTTTTTGGTTTTTTTTCGTAAAAGACAAAGAAAAACCCACTGAGTTTCTTTCGCCGGTTCTTCTCAGGGCTGGGTGTTTCTTTTCCATTTTGACAATCAATAAGTAAGTGTAATACTTCAATATTGAATAAAGTATTATGAATTTGAATTTGAATACAAATACCAAATGAATAGATATAACTGACTTTACAGAATTTTATAAAGAGCTCTACATATATGATGTTTGAATTAAAGTGATTTCAATACGAAATATGTTTGATATACGTTATACGTCTACATTTATATGCTACGGCTCCACTATACTCCGTCTTCGTAACGACCGACAATGACCTTGTCCCTCCGACCTTTCTTTATCACCGCCCTCTTGGAAATTATATAACAACTCTCTAATCTGCTGTATCTCGACCTTCAAGTCTCGTCTCAGATATGTTCTTTTCGGTAATTTGAGGGTCGTGATTTTAAGTATATAAAACTTCTGTAGAACTACTCGTATTCCATAAGAAGAAACTCGAAACAGTGGAAAACGGTCATGAAATTTCAATGTGATATGCGACATTGACCATAATCAATATAACATTCCAATAATACAAGCATCAAAATAGTATATCACCAAAAGTCGGTTATCGACATTTCACGGGTGAGTAATGACGTAAGTGCTGAATATCACTGCCGTACCGAAATGACCCTTTACCTGTTTATAATTAATTCGAATTTTGAATAATTTTAACTGTAAAACATATTTCATTTTACTTTTTTTTATTAATACCGGCGACAAGCAACTTGGCCTTCGATGGTAAGTGGTCACATTCTTTGACATTGGAAATGTAAGAATTAGGCAATAAGCCGCCGAATATAAGTACTTAAGATTTTATGGCCTTTTCTAATAATAGCATAATTATGTTTTTGAAACATTGAAACCGCTCGCCATTTTTTTTTGTTCTTAGTTTTAAATCACAAGAGCAAATACAAAGACTATACTATATATTTTAATTTATCGTACTATTATCGCCACAGACGTCTCCGAGTCAGGTGTTATCTTTAATTGATTTAAATATACCTACAATATATATGTAAAATACAACATCACAATCTAAGATAATATTAGTCTTTACAAATAAATATATATATATATATATATATATATATATATGAATGATATATTAATGCTTCGTGTCTTATTTAACTGAGCATATAATCTTGGTACAGTGGAAACAGATAAAGATCGCTGATTGCAGCGGTATGTGACTATCTTAATTGGAGCCACATTACTGACTTTCTTTTGTAGCCGACGCTTCAATGCAAAGTTGGGAATATATTGATATTATTCTTTATTCGTTTAAATTAAATATTTATATAACACTACAGCTGGGTGAATAACCCTATAAGTTTAAAGTAAATATTAAGAGCTTAATCCACCACGCTCCTATGCGGGTCGGTGTTTACACCTTTACTGCCTCAAGATTAATTATAACTACAAATTAAACATGGCAATACAACGTTTTGTTTAAGTTTGAACCCGCAAGCTTAGAAATACATTTCACGCGTGCGAAGCCACAAGAATATCTACTGTTTCATATTACTCACATTATTTCTAAAGTTAGTAGAAACAAAGGGTACTGAAGCAGCAAAATGGGATGCCATAAAAGTTCTTATATAGTATTAGAAGGTTCTGCAACACACGTCGTTAAGTACTGGATTTGCCAGTAAATTGTCTTTGGATAACACTAAGTATAATATAATATAGATAGGATACTCCTTGGTCCATACAACAAAATTAAAAAAAGAAGCGCGCTAATTTCAAACCGCCGCCATCTTGTTAGTGCACGTCAAGGTAAAATAATTAATTCATTATTAACGCGACTTTTGATTTGATATGTGTTCAAATGTGTTATTTGGATTTAAAGAGTGATTGAGTGAGTAATCTATATCATTTTATATGATTTAGTGTTCTATTTATGAATAGACTAATTCAAGATTCTTTTAGAATCAGTTTTCATTTCTGGAAGCTAAATATACATATAGTATATACCTCTGACAGGAGACAAACTCGATATGAACATATTCTACGCGATTCCCTTAGCTTTGCTTAATCATCGGTTCTCCTGTTTCGTATAGTAATTATTTTTTATATTAAAGCTTTAAATATATACAAATTAAAAATAGCTACTGTAAAAATCATGATCGCGTGGAATGACAAATGCTTGCAGCATTTCCTCTTTGAATCGCAATTCCGATCCTCTGGGCGAAATAATAACTACCAATAAGCGAGGATTATAGATTTGTTGATTAATATATTTATTTATATTATTCACTAATATATTTATTAATTATTATTAACTTCTTTTAATTTTAATTGTACTTTCGATGACAATTTATCTGATGTTCAAGGCGCCATTTTTTACGTTCATTTTTTTACTTTACTTTAAGTTACTTATTCTATCTGATATGTTATTTCGATTATTTTATAAAACTAATTAATAGAATATAACTTTTTATCGTTGAAATAACTAAAATTGAAATTGCTAAAATAAAATTTAATTGCTTACTGCTACTAATTAATAAGTAGCAACTTATTAAAATTTAAATTAATTGTTTCATAATAAAATATCATTTGATTATTTCGTCACACGCAATTTGTTACCATTCATACATGTGTCATTGCTTCACGAATGCGCGAACGCATACATAAATATTTTAACGAACTCGTTGAAAAACTATAACACTTTCGTTTTTCGTATTATCAAATGATCGGCCAATAAGAGAATAATATTAAAAATGTTTTTCAACTTTTTTTGATTAGTTGGGACTTGGGATCCTTCGAAACCAAAGCTTTACAATTTCTGAAAAAATATTTCTGAACGCGCCTTTACATTTCAAAATATATTAATAAGGTCCTCCAGACCGATTTCGGCCACGGCGGCCAATCTCAAGAGAGACTAGCCAACTGCGCAGGAGATATTATAGTGCACAAGTGTGTGCGCAAACACAGGTGCACTTTCTTTTCCTTAGCTCTCATAATCCGACACGACCGGAAAGAGTTCAGGCGCAGGACCAACGGCTTAACGTGCTTCAAAATTCAAAATATATTACACTGTAAACATATCTATTATATAAACTAAAAAGTAAAGTAAGGCAACGGCCTAATGATGCCCCCTCTACTACTACTACTATGCTAAGGCCTTTTCTCCTTTTGAGGATAAGGTTTGGAGTTTATTCCACCGCACTGTTCATGCTTTTTAGATATATAAAGACTTAAGCATAATGGAATCAAATTTTCAACAACACCAGTCCTTTTAATATTTCTCAACTCTGCATTAAGTACCTGTTTGTTCACACAGAGTAGTCTAGTCAATGCATGCAATACCTTAAACGACACAAATGGTCTTAACTCGAACACATAATGTTACTTTCACTCAGTCTTCAACACGTCTAGAACAGCAAGTCTGTAAGGACAAACTCGAAACTAACCGTGGAAAACTGTCGTAAATTTGCAGAAAGTGATATGTGATATTGACCTTAATAATTGTAATATTTCAAGAATACACGTACAAAATAGTTTATCACCTTAAGTCGGTTGTCTAGATATCACGGGTGAGTAATCAAGTGAGTGTTTGCAGATTAGTACTGCACAGAGTTTATCTGACATCCTAATCGTAATCTATTAAGGTGCATAGCAGATATTTTCTGACTACGTATCTTTTATACTAATGTTCTGAAGTACCCTTCAGAACCCCTGGCTTGCTTCGACTGGACTTGATGGATGTGCGGAAGACAAAGAACCCATTATTATGATGATGTATCTTTTACCCGCGGCCGTACAGTTTGTGATATTTAGAAATAGAAATAATCCGTGAGATGAGATGATACAGTGAATAGAATGTTTGGATCCGAATAGAATAAAGATCAGATTGACTTGAAATTTAGCAAAGTTGCTTTTGCGACGTAGACGCTCACTAGTAACGGAGTTAAAGCAAATCCAATCACAAATTAATTTTTCGTCATCACAAATTTGGGACCTTATGTTACTTTGTATTTTTATCGTACGAAGTCGGGACGAAAAACTAGTAATAAATCATATAAAATCGTTTTTTTTTATAGCCCGGGAGGGCAAATGACTCTACTCCACCTGATGGTAAGTGGTAGTAGAGTCCAAACGCGACGACGGCTAGTGCTATCCTGAAGAATGATTTGCACTAGCCGCCTTGCTGGCCCGCAAGATGCCTCTTCACGCCTCGTTTGAAGGAACCCAGGTCATAAGAAGTGGGGAACACATGTGCTGGTTAAGAATTCCATGTTTTGGAGGTGCGACAAAGAAAAGAGTTGCCAAATTTCTTCGTGCGCGATGGAATTGATGTAGTGTTATTTATGTATATAATACTTACGTAATATATGAAAGTATTATAGGAGAATACGAACCTCAGGTGATTATTATCAATATAAATTAAATTGTGACCAATCAGTCGGATTATATTTACAGGTTTTCTTTAAAATATAAATACAATATTATAGTCTCTCAACACGTTAAGCAGGTTCTTATATTATAAAAGCCGTCGAAATATACTTTTATTATAGAATGCAAGGAATCTTGTTAATCTTAATTTATTCAATATCACGGACAAATTTATGATTACGGAAATTCGAAACTAAAATTTTAAAAACATCTACTAATTACCTATTACCTAGACTTCCTACAACAAATATATGAGTTTGCTTAGTAATAAATCACCACGACATTTATGACGAGCGTACAATATAACAAATGTTGAAACAGGTGTAAAATTATTTACAATACTGTATTGTAACATTTTGTTTACAAAAAATAACCATAATATTTGCATATTTAACGATTACCAGTTTCTGAACGATAATCTCGATATTTATTTACGTTAACTGTTAAAATAATTAGTATTTACTCTGTTTTTTTTTAATGTAATACATAATCTGTGAACAATTTAATTTATATCAAAGTTATTACATGAAGAATTTCAATTAAACTTCAAAGAATTCCTGCAATTGATGTTTAAAAAGGGCAACAAATAAATCGTTTCAATAAAAATATTTAGAAGAACATTTCTATTTATTATTATTCACGTTAAAGGTCGTCGTTATTAGATTGAAGAAAAACATTTTCCAATTCGTCTGCGATTCCGACACTAATTAGATTTAAAGAAAATATATACTTATTTATTTACATTTGTATTTACTAAACATAGACGTTGATTTAATTGAAAACATGTTATTAATGTTCGGCTAAAATTTATAATTGGAAAAGTTTTCATTTATTAATTGGGAATTTAAGAAATAAGGTTTAATATATATTAAGCAATATTAATAAAAATATAATAAATAAAAATCAGCCTAGAGCATTCCTCATTCAAAAGGACTATACAGCACAAAACAATATTTTCAAATTCGAATCAGTAGTTCCTGAGATTAGCTGGATCAATCAAACAAACTCTTTAGCTTTATATATTAGTATAGACATGACAGAATTGTGTAATTAGTTCGATTACAATTCTAATTACTTCTTTTAGTACTGAATAAGCAATACCTTGTCCTTTAACGATGAGACAAGGGTGAAGGGACCCCAGGTTTGTCACTCATATTATGTCTAGAAGGCGCATTTGATTTGCGAATGTAGAAGGTCCCCATATAATATACATTTTTAACACATATTTATTAGTAATAAGTAAATAATATACTTTGTTTGATTAACAATATTAATTGTGTATGTTAGCTGTGTATCTTAAATGTTAGTTGTGTATCTTAAATGAGTTTTTATATTCAATTGCAGTTTCTTAATATTCTAAAAATGTGCCAAAAAAATTATGATAAGTGTCACGGGCTCGTCTATTACATTACCTCACATCCGATTATAAATAAAGCATCGGAACGCAATTGAATTTTAATACACAAAATAAAAAAAGAAAGTTTGTTTTTGATTACACAGATTATTAAATATTTTTATCGTTGCATTATCAACATGAAAACACGGTGCATAAAAAAACGTGATTTTTCTCGTGTCTCCGCCATCGTCTTGCTTATAAAAATTATTAGAATTTATGTGTTTAACTTTGAAAATTCTTTATAACTATCGGATAATATATATTTCTGGTACTCGTTATCTAATCGAATGTCGATTAATTTCTTTTTTTTTTATAGGTGTTGATCACGTTTTTTTAAAGATATATCTGATATTTTATTCCGGATAAAAATTAAATAACTTATCAGTCCATATGATGTCTAAACTGGTACCTTTCAATTGAACCAACTTTCAATTCACCAAGAAAGTGAATTTGTTTGTTTGTTACGCTTTCAAGTCTAAACTACTCAACTGATCATGAAATTTTGAAAACAAGTATTAAAGACGTAACTGTAGCCTATTACAACCACAACAGGAATAAACATAAATAAACAAATTTGTCACCGAATTAAGCGATATCATTGGTCATCGATATCAATTGACGCGATGTCATTGGTCGACATCTTGAATAATCTATGACATTCACTATGGATACGCGAAAAGATGGCGTTTTCAATGTCCGCGAAGTTATATTCGGTACTTTGGAAGTTAAATTAATGTGGTTATAACTAGTTGATTGGAATAGTGTTGTATTATGAATAAGGGTTAATTAATCAAGAACTGTTTACAGTGCATTATAATACAGAACGATTTGACAATCGCATGCAATTTTTAAATCTACGGTGTGTTTACATTTATTTATATTCCCATTGGAATAGGGTATTGTTAGTTTTATTATTCACTAATTATTATAGTCTATATCCATAGCCGTCTAATATCGGCATTGCTATATCTTACCGACGGCCGACGGCTGACGGCTGGCGATCTTTTTCCTTCATTCGTTAAACCATTCAATTCTACACATGTGTGTAATAAATGATTTGTTTATATTAATATAAAGAAAAAAATCATTTCAATATTATTTAAACAGTCAAGTTTTAAAAATGTTCTATGTTATACATTTTTCTAATGTTTTTGTTTATATTTAATGTTAAATAATTATGTGTTTATTCGACTAGCAACATTAATAATTAATTGATTATTCCGGTTTTAAAGGTGAGTCAGTGTAATTAAAATATCGTATTATATAAGGATATGACATTTTACTGGCTTGTTTATTTTATCATTGTTTAGTCGGTGATTATTTAAATAACGCCGTCTCCTTCTTCCGTATGTGAAATCGATAATGACGGAAAGAGCGAAATCATTGTTTCACTAAACAACCACAAAATGTTTATTAGTAAGGCCTTTAGATCTTATGAACGCACTGGGCGTTAAGAACAAATACTTCTTGCAAAACCAGTGTCTACTATCTATGGTTGAAAGTGACAAGATCCTGTCATGAGGCCTGTTTGATTTTCTTCCTTCCTAAAATTATTTAAACAATTTCAAATTTGAAGACGAAGTATGACAATATAACAAGTAGTATAATTATATGTAATTTGATTGTTTAAATTTATTCTTCATGTTTATTTCAAATTATTATAAGTGTATTTTTTAATTAAGGACATTTTAATGACCCTTCGAATCGCGTTTATTCTTTACTGTATTGTCAAACGTTATATAAAACACGAATATATTTATTATTTTTGAAGTATATAGTGTTTATAGAAGTTATGTTGTTGTATATGTTGTTTCTTTATTGTAACTAAAGTTAATGAATGTTAATGAAAGAGGCTTCATTATTTATAAGAATAGCCTTTTTATAAAAGCAAGTTATTATTTATTTCAATCGTAAACATTTATTAATCAAAAGTCTAATACAATGTAATTGATGTTATAAGTTCTATATTTATATAAAAAAAAATTAAAATATTTTGTTTTGTAACAACATTGTGTAGAGAATATATAAAGTAAGACATAAGATAAAATGCATAAAGTATAAGTTTCCTAATTGCAATTCTGTCATAGTGTATTTTTTTTTTATAGTAGTCATAGACATAAAAAAATTCGATTCGAATCATTTTTATTGTAATCGAAATTCGATTTGAAATCATTCGCCGAAATGTCAGTTGACTTGTTCGATATTTAAACTATAAAATAATTGGTGTTCGTTCAATAGTTCCGTTCATGTGCCGACGCGACGGCGTCCGTGCGTCTTGCTTTATTTATAGCAATTATATTGTAACTACAGTACATTTTATCAATATGACGAAAAGTCATAATAATTTGTTGTATTTTTCTTTCTAATGTACTCTTTGTATTCTCTGAAAAAAAAGAAATATAAGTTTTGCTGTTGTCATTGTATTCGTTTTTATTATGTTTTCAAGTAATGTTCGTCAAATAGAGTTTTAAGAATCGGAAATAAACATCGTTTCAACATTAAAATTATCACCTTAGCGGGACCTAGTCATTCCTTTTTTTAAGTTTGAATATACCAGAAAAAACTTCGATCCTTATTTCGATTTTAAGAACATAAAAATAAATAAAACTTATTTAATATTTGATATAAATTCAAAATGTTTTTGTTTAAAAAACATAGGATAATTTTCGTATGAACGACCGCTATTTCCACGAATTGTCCGTATAAATTGATTCCATAGTCTAAATATTGAGCAAATCTTAAATTTAAAAACAAAACTTTAATGTTAGTTCGCTCAAATTATGATTGTTATCTTCATAGTACTAATTACATTGTGAGGAAAATTATGTCACTGCAGTCATGACGTCATTCGACATATTTAGTAAATAAAATATATTCCAAAAAGGTTTTACGTGCAGTTCTATGTTGATTACATTGCTGCCAACTTTACGAAATTAATAAAGTTCTTTAAAAATTATTGATTTCATTTTAATGACATTTTATAAACTGTTCGCCGTAGTATGTGTTCTGTAATAGTATATTTTTAGACGAGATTCATCCTTCGGATATTTGTACGCATCCGATGGCTAGATCGATACGAAGAAGCTGATCCTTCGCCGGCGGTGGAGTACATAGCCGTCGGCGCAATATGTATGTTTGTATAGTTCGCGCATAGCTATTAAATTTGCTTATAACGATTACATAACATTTCTGTCTGTTTGTTTTACGTTTAATATGATTTTCTTAATGTAAATATAAATCTGCTGTGTTCATTAAAACTAAATGGATTTTAAATTACCTTGGCGTGTAAATTACATTTTTAAAATAATTTATAAAAAAAATCGAATATATAGTGTTGTGCTAACTTCTTAAAGACTTCAAATTCTAAATTTAAATTCTCGATAGTAAATCCGTTTACAATGATTAGCGTGAAGAAGTAACGTACGGCAAAAAATATGTTACATCTGATTCTAACACCGTAACTATAAAATTGTTCGAATATACTTGGTCAATTGATTCAATTAGGTTGCCGGCTCAGAAAAACTAGATACGTCACGGATGACGTCACATGAAACGAATGTTTCATGAAAAAAAATCCTGTCGACGAGAATAACTACCCTTTTTCTGTTCGAGAAAATTCTAGCGCCGCTAAACAATGCTAACTTACACAACGCAAATATAGCGGAAAAAAATAATTAGATACTTTCTCGAATCGTGCCGGTGAAAGCGTTGGGAATCGCCCTTTGGGATTTGACAGCTGTCAATTTGACATTCAACCGAGACCTACCTTTAACGAGCCGCTGAAGGATAATCTCCTTGTGTTCATCAGTGTGGGGCTCCCCGATGACGGCGAGCAGATAGCATCCCGTCAGGGGGCTCGGTGGAGGCACGGAGGCCGAGACCTCCGTCCCCAGGGACAAAGATCTGTCCTCGTCGTGGTCCATCGCCGACGGCGGCGCCGGCGCTACTGCCGACGGTTCGCCCAGTACAAGCGTAATGAACCGACCGCTTCGGACGACAACTCCGCACGGAATGTCACTATTTGGACGACGGGCTACCCGTTTGCGCGCGCAATGCTCAGCAATCGACCGTGCTAGGTGCGCGCCACGCAGACGCGCCGACGTCTCTCCGGTCCCGACTTTCTCTCTCAATCGACGCGTCACTTTCACCACTCATAAGAGCGAGACGGTGCATTCGTAGGGCGTATACAGAGGAGGCCCTAGGCTGAGCGGCGCACACGTGATCTGCATTGCGTCTAAACAAGCCGGCAAAATAACCTCGGTCTCAGCTGTTAGCCAAAGGTTGTACAATCGATAATGACATAACCGTGGCGGTGCCGCGGTTCTGTTTGCGGATATCTGAATGCTGGCCACTTGCATTATTGCTTCCCGCTCTTGAGCCAAACTTCCTTAGCGCCTCCGACACAATAAAACATCGTCTCGTTTATTTAATAACTGCGGCGCAAGTTTGTCTATAAAAATCTTAGCTAGATTTCAATATTTTATATAAAATACATTAATAAAATAAATAGTTTATTGTATTTATAAATAGATATTTATTTAACAATATTCGAAATTTAAAATGTAATAAAATAAATTTTTACAGTATTTTTTTTTTCGAGAATATTTTAGGCCGCTTTTCTTTATCATCATAAAAAGTAACCTTAGTGGGTCACCTCACGACACATGTAGGTGTTTTCCTTCAAAAATCGGTGTTGCTTAATTTGACTTTAAAAATATAACATTATGGTATTTGTAAACATTTTTGACTTAAATAAAGTAAATAGCTTGACCCAATTTATTGTCAAAGGAGTGCATTGCAGTCAAGTGTACAACAGCTAAAAGTGTAAAAATGATCATTTGTCATAAATACATTCTAGATTCGATTTATTAATATAATAAACAAAAAGACATACTAATAAAATAACTAATTATTATTTCATCAAGCGTAGACGTTTTAAAAATATGTAATTATTTTACGCTTGTTTCAGGGGGTAAGTGTTGGGCACCTTTGTCGTTTTCTTACCCCTGACTATGAAAAACTTCATGATGATTGTTTTAGTAGTAATAAACAAACAATTTAATATATTTATATAAGTAAAGATATATTTGTATTTAATTGTCAAAAGAGATTTTCCTGGCGGTTCTTCGTGAAGGGTGAGTGAGCTAGTGTAGCTACAGGCATAAGTGACAACATTTTTACAAAGTTGGTGGCGCTTTTTAAAGGATGGTTAATATTACTTACGATGTCAATATCTATGGGATTTAAGTTTTAAAGGATGGTTAATATTTTTTGACGCCAATGTCTATAGGAAACCATGACCACTTACCATTAGGTGACCTATTTGGCCATTTTCACGCGTATATTATTTATATTAAAATTATTATTTGACTGAATGAATTTTACCATCAGTTTTCCCGTCTGGCCATTCAAATTTCAAATATACCTTTATACATTACTAGCTGTGTCCCGAGGTTTTACCCGCATATAATTAATAAAAATATAATGAATAAAAATCAGCCTAGAACCTTCCTTGATAAAAGGACTATAGGTACAACTAAACTAATAAACTTTATTTATTAGTATAGATATCAGATTTTAATAAATAATTGATTCATCGAATATATTATCGAATCTACAAATTAAATACAACATTCATGATCGCTTGGATGTACATTACTATACCACAGTCAAGTTTATTTAAACATGGTTTCAAGCGATGATATTAATTTAAATTTCGAATGGAATTGAAAATCACAGAGCATTAATTAATAAAAGATTCAATCCGAGAGGGATTTACAAATGTGCCGCCTATAGGTTAAAACAATTCGTAGCTAATGTTGCTCCGAAAATGAACTTTAAATTACATTTAAAAAAAAATACTACTTCAAAAATTTATCTGTATATACACTTCAAATATGAATAACAAAGGGCAGTATCAATGAAATTGAGACCTAAGAGTTTTACGGATACTACACCCTACGTAAAAAAGACATAATATAAACTGTTCGAACATAAAAACATATACATATATGAAAAGTGTATGTATATAGATGAATTGAAAATATCCACTTTTTTTAAGGTAAAATAATTTAACCAAATACAAAATTCATTCATTAGAATCCCAGAATATTTGGTTGTATTCTATATCTACTAAGTAAAATAATTAAAATATTTTATTTGAAAATGAGTAGTTGTTGCCAATTCTTTTCGGTAGAGACTTCCTTACAGGTTGTAGCTTTAAATTTATTGAAATAATATAATAACGATTCAAAAGGGGTCTTATAAGCCTACTTCTTGCTTCGATTTGTCTGATCAATTCAAAATTTAATATCCAGTGACCACATGATTCGTGTCGGATTGCCGTCTCACCGGCGGCGTCTCACCATGTCCAGCGCAGTTGGCAAATCTTTATTGAGATTGGCCGTAGTGACTGAAATCGGTCAGGAGAACCTGACCTGATGCTACATCATCACCTGATATTAGCATTACTATTCAATTGTAACTAATACGCTAAACTATTATCGCCCTAGTATAAAATTGTAATTAGTATCTCCGAAAAAATATGAATTTAATTAAAAACTTGATGATTCCTTCGTAAGAAAAGTAAGCGAGAACCTCCTAATGAGCTGTATTTAAAATTAAGTTAGGATGAAATTTTCAATACAATTACACGAACACTGCCGCCGTGGCATAATTTTTTATGATTTCGCATTACTTAGATTGGATTGGATGAAGAAGCTTAAATTTGACAAAAAATATATAAAAACTAATTTATTATACATTTCTGTATATAACACAACAGATTGACGTCAATGGCTCTTATGTAGCAAGAGAAAACAATCTCCTTTTTAAAAGTTAAGTCAAAAAGATAATTAAAAATAAAACTCCCTGTGCGTCAATTTATTCAAAGTAATTAAGTAACTCTTATTATATTTATGACTTAACTTTATTATAATGTATTTAAATATTATGTTTATTTATGGTATATATACCCCTTTCTTTTTAAATATCAGGTTGATGTATGGTTGGTCTATGTTAATTAATGTACAATAAACAGTACCTGTATATAAAATAAGCCTTATTTATAAAAAAATATTTTAAAAACATGTTTTTAATTTACAACTGAAAATTATTAAAACTTCAGAGGTAGTGGAAAATATTCGGTATAACATTACGAGTTATAAAAATAACTAGAACTAAAATGTAATTATTAATTTTATGTGTATGTGATTTTTATTGTATCTGCTTGTGTTACCAGAATATAAATAGCGCTATTTTATTTAAAGATCTCCATAAAATAATTTACATCACAAGTTTACAATTAAATTTATTAAATTAACATTTTATATACGTATGTAACACTACACAATAAATACATAATATACAAACAGTAATACTAAAGCCAAAATACGAGTAAATATATTAACACTAAATAAGTTATTGCAAGAAGATACTTAAAAACCTTTAGGATACAAGGAGGCTTTCATTTTATATGCACATAGATTTCTCAATAGGAAACTATTGCATCCAACTTATATCTAAGTAAAAGCAAATATCGTAAACAATAACATTAAAGTTGAAAAACTAAAACAAAAAGTAACGAATATACGAATGTCATTAAGATTAAAAAAATGAATATTGTGTATAAAGTAATTAATTAAAAACATCTACGAAATGAAACATTATCGATGCATGACGCATGGCATGGCTTCCCTCGTGAGGGTGAACGAGGGTGAGTGACGTCATATCCGTCCTGTTGTCTTCCTGGAATAATACAGCTGTGTTGTCGGGTTTTTCTGGTCGAAAATTTCTTATTTTCTTCTCCATATTGTTATCAAAACTTAATGCAATGACTAAAAATGTTTGAAACACTAAAATTTAAAGAGGTAGGTGTTTCGTTCGTGGTTCGATTTTGGTTAAGAACTCCTTCCGAATTAGGTGTAATTTTTTGGAAGCCAACATTTATTTAAAAAAGTTTTCGTTTTAAGGCCCGCTCAGGCGGACTTGCACAAAGCCCTACCGTCAAGAATTTATGAAACCTTTCTGTGTGACATTTTAAAATATATATGTGTTTATTTACATCTGTGCGTATTTGAAGCTTGTTCTTATTGTTGTAATAGCTGTGATGGCCTAGTGGTGAGAACGCGTGAATCTTAACCGATGATCGTGGGTTCAAACCCGGGCAAGCACCGCTGAATTTCATGTGCTTAATTTGTGATTATAATTCATCTCGTGCTTAACGTTGAAGGAAAAACATCGTGAGGAAACCTGTATGCGTCAAATTTCACAAAAATTCTGTCACATGTGTATTCCACCAACCCGCATTGGAGTAGCATGGTGGAATAAGCTCCAAGCCTTCTCCTCAAAAAGAGGAGAAGAGGACTTAGCCCAGCAGTGGGACACTCACAGGCTGTTATAACTATAACTATAACTTATTTTTAATATAAATAAAATTCCTATAATAAACGTGATGTACATAACTTGATCATATAACATCCAATACAACTGTTAGTAGAAACGTTGGCGCCAGGAGGTTCCGCCTCCGCACAATATAATTGATTTTCATTAATTTTCAACCGGATCGATACCTGCAGAGTTCTATAAGAACAGAATCGAAATTCACCGCAAACTATGATCGTGTAATGTCAGGATATTCGCGACAAGAATTGTAAATGTTAGAACCAAACTTGAATACTGCTCCATCATATGATCACCGCAATACCCGGTACATATAGATAGGATAGACAGGATACGAAGAAAGCTCTCGAAATATCTCACATATCGCTTTTGTGTCTCAATCATGCCTTGATAATAATGATATGCTAATGTATTTTCGTCTTGTATCCTTGAATGCACGAGGTAAGTTACTGGATATGACTTTTTTACAAAAGTTAGTTAATTGTGGCCATGACTGCTCGCCTCTACTTGCCTTAATCAAGCTTAATATACCTAAGCGCACTGTTAGAAAACCAATCCCTTTATTTCATACTTCTAAGCATAGGACGAATTTGTGTGTTCATAAAAATTATACCCAGGCTCAAGACAAACAGACATGTTCATGGACACAAATGTCTGTCCAAGGGGGGAATCGAACCTACGACTTGCGGCGTGAAAGGCGTGTATCTTACCAAAAACGCCAATAAAAGATATATATGTTAACTCAATATAACCACTATCACCTTTTTATTTACTTTGATTACTTCGCTAATATCTTACGTCATTGATTCAAAGAAAATGTCACATTAAGATTAGAACTTCTAGTCCATTAGATGTATCAACAAACAAGGCTCCACTTTCTTGGCGAGCGTCCAAGCGTCTATTATTGACCTACTAACTAATATACGAGCCTTTGAGATGTCACTCTCAATAGCTGGCTAGCAACATAACTGTCACCAAGCGCTTTTGATACACGACAGCTCAACGCTGCGTCACAAAATATTCAGATTATCCCAAATTAATATATTGTCGAAAGAAAGTGATTGATGATGGATACGGGTATCCTACATGGAGACGAGAGAACTGTCCATGGCATAGTATAGTGCGCAAGTGTGTTTGCAAACAGAAGTGCACTCTATGTACCCTAGATGTCTTAATCCAATGAGACAGCAAATCCATCTCAAGAGGTAAGAATTCACTGTCAACATATTTACCCCTAACTGCTCCTGAGAAGAATGACCCAAAACTCCAATGTCAATGTCGGGGGAGATAAATGGGTGTAATGGCTCGCTTACCAGCCTTCTGCCAATATGCACGAAATCGTTTAAAAACGTAAGCCCTTAAAACATGATTGTCCACTCTAGAATCCGGTGCGGTCTGCTTTGTTCTATCGTCAATTGTATTAGAACTTACCGATGTGTGGTCAAACACACATTGTTACTGATTATAACATAGCGATTTGATGTGGAAGGTTTTGCTTGTTTTAATTAAAGACTTATGTGAGTTCGTGTAATGTTATTTGTACTGTGTAGTAAATAGTTAATACAAGTTAGGTAAGGTTAATACATATTTATGGTTGATACAAGCCTCTCTTGTATTAATGTAGTACTCATTGCATATTTAAGCTTTTCAAATTTCGGCTTATGTTCCAGTTTAATGGGTGACTGAGCCATGCTAAGAGGTTCTTGAGGCTGTGGTAACAACACCAAGACCGACGCATTGGCGATGTCTGTTTGGCGGTGGTGACCCCTTATCATCAAGCGAACCCTTTGTCAATCTGCTGCAAAAAAAACCTGTCATTAAATTATTCTAAAATAGTCTTTTTTAATCATTTAATTTTAAATATTATTTCACGAAGATGGCATATTGCAGAACAACGAGACACATATAAGCTGTTTTGCAAAGCTCACGTAACTAAAACCGAATAATCACACGAAATTATTTTCTTTCATACTATTAAATATTTGAAGGAAATTCCTAATATCATATGAGAGAATGATGAATCTTTGTTTGAATTTTAATAAGACTAATGGCATGGCAACATTTATTCTGAGGCACGAAAAGGACGCTTTTTATTTCGACAAGTACGGTCGATAGTCGACTACGGACAGCAAGAACTACTTTCCAGCTCAAAATTTATAAGCACGCATACGAGACACTCCATAAAATCTTACATTTATATTCCATATCTCGACAAATACTCCATTATTTAATTTGTATTTTCATCTGACCGAGATTAGAGAATATTATATTAATATTATGCACAACTAATTGTAGGGATATTATCATGTATATCAAGCAAACAATAATGACCTTTATCATGATAGCACAAGTGACTGAATTCACATGAATCTGATCTGTTACTTTAGTCGTCACGTATCACAACAGTCCGTTGATATGAAGACGTATTGTAATAGGCGTAATTAGTGAGTTTATGGGTTGAATATTAGGCCCTTGTTAGCATTTGAACTAGTTGAAGTTTGCGGCTTCTAATGGATTAGTTTTTCCGATATTTATGTTTGAAAATCGGTTATTATTTGACAATATATCGATGAACCCGCTGGCGTAGTTGGTAGATCTGCCTTTCGCGCCGCAGGTCGTGGGTTCGATTCCCACTCAGGGCGTACATTTGTGTGCATGAACATATGTGTTTGCCTTGAGTCTGGGTGTTATTATATATAAGCATCTATTTACAAAAGAAAAGTAGTAAATGTAGTATATCAGTTGTCTGATGTCCATAGTACAAGCTCTGCTTAGTTTGGGATCAGAAGGCCGTCTGTGAATAATGTCCCAGGATATTATTATTATTATATATATAAAGGCTTTATTTGATACATTAGGCGTCGCTATTTACTGCTATGTAGATTTAATGTACAAGTTATTTACTTATGAATACTGTCGTCCAGAATACAGTCCCGTGATAAACGATGATAGTTCATAATTTAATTTTATCTTGTAAATGATTCAAGCCGAGATGGCGCAGTGGTTAGAACGTGCGAATCATAACCGATGGGCGTGGATTCAAACTCGGGCTAGCACCACTAAATTTTCAAGTGCTTAGTTAGTGTTTATAATCCATCTCGAGCTTGGCGGTGAAGGCAAACATGTTGAGGTAGCCTGCATGTGTCTTATTTCACTGTAATTCTGCCACCTGTGTTTTCCACTAACACGCATTGGAACAGCGTAGTGGGATAAGCACCAAACCTTCTCCCTAAAAAAAGAGAAGAGGCCTTAGCCCAGCAGTGGGACATTTACAGGCAGATATTTTGATTATTACGAGATATTTTGACTTCATTTGACTTGAAAATATTTGATAAGTGGGAAAAAAACATATAAATTTAAAAATAAATTAAGAACAGTGTTCACATTTTTGGGCAATGTACTTTTATAATTTAAAGTTACTTAATTTTGTTTCATGATTTGTTGTGTTTAGGCTTTCGTCTTCATACTTATATATTGAAAAATGCCCATGGTATTGGAATTCACAGACTTAAATCTTATTACACAAACTTTAAAGTAGTTTTCTAATACCTCTACATAGGTTTTACCTAACTTAAATAGGAAAACTTTTATCAAATCCACGCGTGCTTTATATCCACGGTTCTGTTTTGTTTGAAGTATTAAGTTTTTTTAGTCTTAGTTTTCAATTTTCTTCATAAGTGTGTTCAACACTCGCTAAACCAAGCGAAGCGAATGATATATTTATATTGAGTCTGCAAGCTATGAACAATATATAAAAAGGAAAACAGTCCTTAAACACAATGTGTTTTGGAGCTTATTCCATCATGCTGCTTCAGTGCGGGTCGATGGATACACATCTTTATTTATTTATTTAGATCTTCAACAGTTTTACATAACATGCGTCTAAAACCTGCTTTATTTATTTATTTATTTATTGGAAATAGTTACACCATCGACTTATCACTAACACATTCACTTAGCATTAGATACAGGGTATTAAATCTAGGTGAATAAATCATTACAGGTGTAAACAACATTGACCTTAAGATAAGACTATACTAACCTAATTATGTCTTAACTAAAAATTAAAAAAGATAAATAAATTATAGACAATTAAACAAAACATAAAATAAAATTTAAATACAACAACAAAAATCTACAAGGGTTGAAATAATTAATTTATGAATAAAATGGTTTTAAAGTTATACTATGAGATCTTTACAGAGCTTCACAAAAGTTGGCTTGCTTTGGGCAAAGATGTCGATATTGCCGTTAGAAGAATATTCATTATAAGAATTAATTATTCTGTTGAGGGGTGCATGTTTACCTAAATTTGTTTTAAAAGCTGTAGTTCTAAAAGGTTTTTTTATTGGGTGTCTAGGAATTTTGCGGGGAACAACTAAATTGATTTGCTGAAGTAGTTCGGATGACATTATTTGACCATGGATCAGTTTGTGTAGGGTCAAAACATCGCTGATTTCACGGCGACTTTTAAGTGATATCATTTTAAAATGTTTTAGCCTATTGTTGTAGTTAGCGCGATAAGGACAACTAGTATCCTTGTATGCAAGAAAACGGGTAAAATTTTGTTGTATTCGCTCTAGTCTTTCGATATGAGTGTTATAAAAAGGGTTCCATATATTTGATGCATACTCTAAATTGGAACGTACAAGAGAATTATAAATGCAGAGCAATGAGCGAGTATTCTTAAAATCCTTGCATGTTCGTTTTACAAATCCTAACATTTTCCAAGCTTTTGATATTATTTTGTCTAGATGATTAATAAAATTTAAATTGCTATCGATAAGTACACCTAGGTCTCGAATTGAATTAACCTCGGATAAAGGATCGCCAGATATAGAGTATTTAGATAATATTGGTTTTCTGCGTCTTGTAAACTTTATATGAAGACATTTTTTAACATTTAATTCCATGTTATTTTTATTACACCAGCTAGCGAGAGCGTCTATATCTGCTTGGAGAAGGTCAGAATCGGATAACGTTTTTATAGGTCTGTAGATTTTGAGATCGTCGGCGAATATTAAGCATTTGCTAAATTTAATGCTGTCTACTATATCATTAATAAAAACTAAAAAAAGAATTGGACCTAAATGGGATCCTTGGGGTACCCCGGATGTGGGAACAAATGCAAAAGATGAATAGCCGTGAGTAATCACCCGTTGAGATCGGTTATTTAAGTAGGATACTAACCAATTCAGCAAATTACCATGGATTCCGTAATACATAAGCTTAGATTGTATGATTGTATGGCTAACTTTGTCGAATGCGCTCGTAAAATCCGTGTAAATAGCATCAATTTGAGTCTTGTGGTCAACGTTTTCGGACAGGTCTATAACATAGTCTAATAAATTAGTCGATGTTGATTTATTTTGCATAAAGCCATGTTGTTGTGTGGAGAGGATATTTTTGAAATATTTGGTTACAATTGGGCAAATGAGCTTTTCGAAAAGTTTTGGAATAACGCTTAAAATTGAAATAGGTCGATAGTTTTTGATATTACGCTTGTCGCCTTTTTTGTAAATAGGAACAACATTGGCAGCTTTCCATATTGTAGGAAATTTATCAGATTCGAGTGATTTTGAAAAAAGGATTTTTAAAGGAAGTGTTAAGTACTTACTAGTCATTTTAATAAATAATGGGGGAATTCCATCAGGACCAGGTCCTTTGCTAATATCAACGGATTTTAAGATTTTAGATATTTCACGTTCGGTCAAAGAAATTTTACTTAAGCTAAATTGGGGAAAACAATCTGCTGGATATGATATACGACCTTGATCATGTGGGGAATAGACTGACGCAAACTGTGAAGCAAAAAGATTACAAATATCTTCTCCTGTATTTGCTGTCATATTATTGAGGAACATTTCTCTAGGAAGATCTGAAGATTCACCACGATGATCCTTTACACGAGACCAAAATTTCTTAGGATTTTTAAGAACCGATTCTTCTGTATTTAAGATATGCATACGATAACAAGAAGCTGTCAAAGACTCCACCCTATCATTGCTCAACTGAAGTTCTAATTGATCTCTAGGGTTTTTGTATAGTTTGTACCTTTTGAGAATTTTGTTGCGTTCAGCGATAAGTTTAATCAAGTTACGTGTAAACCAAGAAGGATATTTTAAATTACGAGGTTTTGTTTTGGGTACAGTAGATTGAATTATAATTTCCAGTAAGTCATAAAATTTTGCTACAGCCATATCGACATCTTTAAACGGAGATAGCTCCAATTCCCAATCAATTTGACATAACTTAGCATTAACTAAAGTATAGTCAGCTTTCCTAAAGTTATAAGACGCAAATTGTTTTCTAATAGTTGGTAAACGCTTATTTAATTTTAAATCGATATCTAAAGCAGGATGATGTAAATCAATTTTACTAAGAGGTTTAATACTTTCTTCTATGGAAATATCCTCACAGGTACGTAAAACTAAATCTAGGATTCTGTTATTGTGGTTTTTTAAATAATTAAATTGTGACAGGCTATTGAAAGACATAAAGTCTACGAAATTACGCCCAAGATTACAATAATAATTACAGGGTGTCAGTGCGAGAATATCAGAGGTATCTCGTTTCCAGTCTATGAACCCTAGGTTGAAATCCCCTAGAATTATAATATCACCGGCGTGAGATTGCATAACATGACTAATATTCTCTAACATCGGGTCCAATGAAGCACTTGTCACTGGAGGAGGAAGATAAAGCACACAAAATAAAATTTCTTTCGATTCTTGACCGTCACTTTTCACTGATACCCACAAATCTTCCATAGAACTTTCAAAGTGATCAACACGTTTCGAACAAATATTCTTAGAGACAGCGAATAAAACGCCTCCTCCAGTTTTTCCAGAAGATGAAGTAGATGAACGATCTCTACGGTAAACATTGTATTTGTTGCTAAATAGTTCTTTATCGTGAACACTGTCATCCAACCAAGTCTCTGTTCCAATAATAATATCAAAACATGATGTCATTGAAGATAGTCTTATTTCTTTTGTTTTAGTTTTAAGTCCTCTAAAGTTTTGGTAATAGATCCTGAATTTTGAAGAGATATGGATACGGGCACTTAGCAGCGGTTTTATAGTTTACAAGTGATCAAGAGATTCGAAACATTTAATTTGTTTGGCAGGGGATTGGTCATTTTTGCGTACATAAATGCGACCATTACGAATCCAAGTGTATCGATATTCCTTATCCCGTGCAATTTTTCTAGTACGTGCGTGAAGAGCTTTAAAATGTGGCGACAAATGTTCGGAGACATATACTGGTGATTTGTTAGTACCGTAACCCAGGTGATTAGTGTTAAGCTTATCTGTTTGATTTTTTTTATTGAACTTTGTTACGGCAGCTAGTATGACGTCCCTATGCTTAGTAGTCGGTAACTTGACAATAACCGCTCGTGGTTTAGGACTAGAGTCATCTAATTTTCGTACTCGAGTACAGGATAGAATATCCGAATCTTGTAAGGGTACTGAGACTACAGAGCATAACTGTTCGATAATAGAGTTTAAATTTTCGGATTTGTTCTCTGGTAAGCCATTAATCTCAATATTAGTTTCACGCGAATGTTGTTCAATCAAGTTGAGTCTGTTAGTAAGATCGCTCACTTTACTATTAAGACTAATATTCTCCTTAGTGAGATTTTTAATTTTATTTTCTGAAGCTACGAGGTCTGATTTTAAGCAATCGTATTCTGCGCTTAAAAATTCTAAGCAATTTTTAAGATCACTTAAAGTCGCTAATTCACTTTTTAAATATGCAAATTCTTTCATTATAGTGGATTCAAGGGTCATTTTAAGAGATTTATCGATAGATGCCTGAATTTCAGATCGTATGCTTGAAAGTAGCGTGGGTTTTAGAATGTTTGAATTTAGAGATTCATTTATATCTGATTCATCTTCGCCGTGAGAAGAAATATTGTTGTCGCTATCGGTAGTTTCAATAGTTTTTACACAGACTGGAGTGCCTTTTTTTTCTTTATTTTTACACTTAGAGCATTTCCATTTGTCCTTTGCATCCTTCTCCATAGAAATAAAACGCTGATGTGTTATTTTGGCACAGTCAATATCGTACGCGTCCTTACATAAGAAACAGTTTAGATACTCTTTGTTTGTTAATCTTTTTGAGCAATTAGCGCACGGTTTTAGTTTAGGTGGCATAATGATATTAACTTCTTGATAAGACTACCAATAACAATGAATGTATACTTGCAATAAATTGTGCTAATTATATATTAATTAATTTATTAATTATTCAATTCAATCAACAACAATAGTTTCTATTTTTCATTACAATATCTTCACGGCATTCATACGGTCGTTGTACACAAGTCGGATAATAATAGTCGGATTATACATATACCTTAAAACTAATACATAATTAGTTTTAAGGTAATATGTATAGTACATACTACAGGGCTGACCGTGAGTTAAGGGGGCCCTGGGCTAATACTACTTAGGGGCTCACCTAATTCTCTCTACTCAAAGTATAGAAAAAATATGAGTCAGTAAGTAGACAGTGAGACAATAGACGAATTAAATGAATTGAATGGGTTTGATTGATCGCAGGATTCGTAGGACTGCAAACCATACGATCTATTTAATTTAATAAAATTATAGATTATTTTGTATTATCGGCTATTTTTGAGATTCACTTTACTTAGCTGGACCTGGGCTTTTTGGGCTTCAGCCCAGCTGAAGCCCAAAAAGCCATATGGTAGATCCGACCCTGATGTACTACTAGTTATAGGAGAACACATCATTCCAACCATAATTACGAAATGACAAACGATATACAAGTACCAATTAAAATATAAAACAGAAAAAAAAAAAATAAAAAAAAAAGCAACAAAAATTTGTAGCTAACTTTTAAAACGACTTAACTGAATATCTAAATATCATGCGATATGCAATTTTCCTCGCAATATTTTCCTTATACAAGCATTTGAGATGAATCTTATACAAGCAGCCGCTTGCAAGGATTTTGTAATCAATCTAACAGTGTTTTTTACTCGGATTACAGCGACTGCAAAATAATTGTAATCAAATTGTCGTGACGTCACATTTACTTCACTTTAGAAATAATAAGAAATAAAAGCGACAACTAGATTTAATTTTAATGAAATGTAATTCATATCATCAATCAACCTAGATCATTATAACAATTAGCCATTTGTGGTGTAGTTATTGATGTTGACTTTGATTTCAGGAGTTATAAATGAACACTTCAAATACCTTAGTATTAAAATTTATTACGTTTAATTACTTATTAAACGTAAATTTAAATAAAGCATTATGTCTCGTTACTGTGAAGGATAATTTACACTAACAGCCTGTGAATGGCCCACTGCTGGGCTAAGGTCTCTTCTCCTCTTTTTATGGAGAAGGTTTTGGAGCTTATTCCACCACGCTACTCCAATGCGGGTTGGTGGAATACACATGTGACAGAATTTCAGTGATATTTGACACACGCTGGTTTCCTCACGATGTTTTCCTTCACCTTCAAGCACTAGATGAATTATAATCACAAATTAAGCATACGAAATTCAGTAGTGCTTGCCCGGGTTTGAACTAACGAACATCGGTTAAGATTCACGCGTTCTCACCACTGGGCCATCTTGGCTTTTAGTGTGGAAGTTTCATATTCTTCGAATATATTTAATAATATTTGTTTTTACATATAACTTCAGCTGCCAGTTACAATAAAATTGTTAAAAATTGTTTCACTATAAGTCAACCTCTTTTTTAGAATAGCATGATAAATAAGTCATAGTATTCAATCTCTTGTCATTCCTTTGCTAAACGGAAAGGACCATCATATTTAAAATCTGATACTAAAATACTATTCCAATACAAATAAAAGCTTTGTACATAAATAAAATAAATAAATCTAAACGATAACAACCGAGAGAAGTGGTAAATAAACTATTGTTTTTATTTTTTTAAATTCCACAAAAGTATTGTACAAATCCAAGCCGCTCGGAACGGTAGCAAAAATGCCAGCAGCACTTCCCGACTGAATCGTAATTCAGATTCTCTGGGCGAAAAAATGAACGAATAGTGTATTTTTTTACACAATTACAGTTTGTGACACAATTCTTTATATTTTACAGTTTTAAATTCATACTTTTTCCCAGCACTGTGATTTTTAGAACTAACTTCATTACTCAACCGTGAAATGTTTACAAGCGACTTATGGTGATATGCTATTTTGATCCGTGTGTTATTGAAATGTTATAATTATTATGATCAAAGTCGCATAACACTTTATGATACTTCACGACCGTTTTCTTGGATGTTTTGAGTTTGTTCGTACAATATAGCCCAACAGTTGTTAGAAGCCTATTCATTTTTAACCGACTCCAAAAATAACAATAAAATTGTAACTACATTATCAACCACACAACACAATCGTACCTACATATTGATGAGTAGAAAATAGTAAGTTAATTATCAAATTATAGAAGAATACGCAATTATTTTTTTACTTTTAGTGCATATTAATTTGTTTTTCCTTTGAAGTCGGTTTTTGTTTTGTTAATTTTTTTTATTCCTCAATGATTGTAAGCAGCACATCATTCATCGTGTACCAAATCATTGTTACAATATGTCGTAGATATAATATGTTATTTTTTTAATTATTGGACACATAGGCGGAGGGGCCACCTGGTGGTAAGTGGTCACCAACGCCCATAGACATTGGTATTTTAAGAAATGTTAACCATCACTTACACCGGCAATGCGCCACCAACCTTTAACTAAGATGTTACGTCCCTTGTGCCTGTAATTACACTGGATCACTCAACCTTCAAACCGGAAAACAACAATGCTTGTTGTACTGTTGTTTTGCGGTAGAATACCTACCCAGACGAGCTTGCACAAAGCTCTACCACTAGTAAATCCATTTTATATTTTACATGAATATAATCTACCCGTCCTGTTTTCGCACGGGTAAAATAATAGAATTCCGTAATTTTTTTAACCGATAAATATTTGCTAACCGATCTATTCACCTTTACTTCTACATCATCGAACACGCCCTGCGGATTTTTCCACGCGATTATTTAAAACCCCTAAAATTTCTTAATCTTCTCGTGTGATTTTTTATTTATTAAAGTCATTATTTAAAACGTTAAGCAATAATATATTATTTACATTGTTACGAAATAATACTTTGTTGTAATGAAATTAAAATCACATTGTCGTTATTTTTCTTATATGAAGTTATCTATAAAGGATAGCTGACTTTTCTGTAGATATTTTGGAGCTCTCTCATAGTTCCAGTGTGCCTGTAAGTGTTGGCAGCGTTCGCTTCCAAAGCGACTTGACCGCGCTGACCGAGCTAACCAATTATCGCTCATCTATATCTTAAATATATATACAACATATTAACATACTATATAGTCATTGTCTGTCCTTATAGCTTTAAACTAATATATTATGAAAATCGTCTATTAATCGTAAAAATATGTGTAAAAAACAATGATCAATCATTTTTTTATCTTGGAGGACATTCAATCACAACTATAACCCAGTTTCCGCCGAATATAAGCCAAATTCACGACAGCGATATTTTTTAAATTCCTTCACCAAAGTTTTAACCCAGAACCTCGTCAGTAAATATAAACCCAACCAATCACTATTATCAGAAATCATATCAATTGAAACTTTATAAATATAAAATAAATGTAGATTGAATATTGAACATAACAATCTTATTTTCTTGTTCGGTTCCATATAACAAGTTGTGAAGCAAATTTACGCTTCGACAGATACCGTCGCAAATGTTATTATAGAGAATATCAAGCGATGCAGCATATTAACAAGCGTCTGTTCTCAATAAGAATGTACATTTTTATTTATTTACTAGCAAAACCCTCCGCTTCGCCGGTGTGTAATTTTGGGACGAAAATATTTCTAAATCTGCTTTTAACGTACATAATCCCTCATTTAAAAAAAATTGTTGTCTGTAAAGTCGGTTTACGGACGATAGTTTAACGTGACAACGTCATAATAAAACATTGATGAAATGACTGCATACTTTTATGAATAAACATGAATTATTTTTATTGAATTATCATTATTCTGTATGGATACAAAGAAGGAGTGAAATGAAATCTACAATTTAATTGATAAATTTACTTTTATTTGCACTCATAGGCCAATCGAGTGAAAGAGAGATAGATGCAGCGCAAGCGTACATTCAGCGTAACAGAACAATGAGCGTAACGGGACAATGAGTCATCTTTTTTCGTGCATGCAGCCAGCGTTCATCGATTTCTTAGACGTTGTCACGTCAATAAATTATATTTAAAAAATATTAAATACATTATATTTATATAAAAAATATATAATTATAAATTATATTATGTATTTAAAAAATGTTTAAATTATTAGGTAGTTTTACCGTTTAAAATAAAAACATAATTGTTTTGGCTGTGATAACTTGCTTTTAACTTTTAACCAAAAGGGCAATTGTTTTGAAGTTACTGACGGATGCTAAAATTTTATTCATTTTCATAGATTGATATAAGAAACACTATTAACATAATAATAATATAAACAAAAAAAGTTACGACCCTCGACCGCGAGATAAATTACAAACAAAATTAACCTCTTGAAAAATTCAGTACGGCTTGTCTGGGATTTTACTAGCGATCTTCGGTAAAGAACATGAAAAATACACTGGTGATACTGTTAATTTACTGCTTGTATTCGAAAATCTTAAAGATTTTCATATTTTAGTCTCTTAATCTTATACTATATCTCAATGTGAGTAATCATAATTATTTGTAACGTTGTGTTACATAAGACGAGTATTAAAGGTTCGTTTGGATGAAGACGATTAGTTTCAGCTCTTCCGTTTAAAATCGCATGTTCTCAGGATCCTAAGAGCGCGTCAATGTTAATAACGAATTGAAAATCTTTTCTGAATTTCGCGTCATAATACTAATGTGGTAGATAATAGCCTTTATAGGTAATTATATAGTTGATGGTAAGGATTTGTTCAAGCCCGGTATAGGTACCATAGGTACCATAAAGTCAGGGTAGTGGTTCCGATCGCCCGACCTAAAGAAGAATACTGGGGAGGAGGCGTCGGCGCTTTCTTACCTTCTCTCCGCGTCATGACCGCTGCTGGGACTAGAGAGGCTAATAAGCCGGGAACCACCCTAAAAATGTAGGCCAGAATAGATGGACCAACCATCAAGGCGTCACGGTGGCATGCGCAAACGCTCCCGTGACGCCCCTCGAAAAGACGGAGTTTTTTTTAGTTGACCCAAGCTCTAATTTTTTAAATTGGCGCCTACGAATACCAAATGGCCCCATTTCACGTGGAGGTAACGGGTAATTGTGTAATTTCCAGCGAGAATAAAAAGCTACCACACACTTGTCACATATTGTACCGCTAAGCTATACACAGAAACGCCGTTTTCCGGCTTAACATGTGAGTGAGCCAGTGGTACTAGAGAACCGAGGGAATCAATATAATTGTTCCCAAAGCTGGTGGCATTGATGATGTAAAATATGGTTAATACTTCTTACATGTCCAATTTCCATGGGCAGAAGTGTCGAGTAGACTACTTACCATCAGGTGGCCTATTTGACCTACAAGCTGATTTCAATTTAGACTACCTATAGATAATACAGTACATAGAATAGTTAAAATATGTATGTATTACGTAAATATTTCTCGAGGGGTATTTTACAAATATAGGGATGTTATTAAATTACCATAATAAAATCGGTATCGCGTGTGTAATCAGCCGACTACCTAATACCACTTCATAATACCACCCACGCTCGCTATACATAAATATAATTATGTGTTGGTTAAATCATAAAACCAGTAAAGCAGTATATATTTACGAATCTTATATATTAAAATTGATATTATTGTGTCTGTTTGTCATTAAAAGACTTCGACACCATTTTACCAGGTATACCTACCACTAAAGTTTTATTTTTTCATATTACCATGAAAGTTGAAACCGGCAAATTTCACAGAAATTCTCCAACCCGCATTATAGCAGCGTGGTGGAATAAGCACAAAAACCTTTTCCTCAAAAAAGAGAGGAAGCCTTAGCCCAGGAGTGGGACATTCACGTGCTGGTACAGTGGTACACTGTACCATGAAAGTTTCCTTTATATGACACTTTCATGGAGGTGTTAATAGCACTTCATTGTTACAGGAAATTAAATGGCGCTGTAACTCATCAACTTTTATATAGTTTAACCCATGGATATGGCAATTTGTATATATGATGTCCAGATAATAAATTTAAGGTGCGTGTCCTAATGGACGGCAATCACACACGATCGAATACCGTTGAGAAGCTGAACCAACTACGTGCTCTTGCTTAATGTGCTCTCCGAGATATGGGGTATCACCGAAGCATACCATAATACACAAAATACATATACTCACTGGCTTTTGCTCGAACCATTTAAAAATATAGGTAATTATATCATCTATTTTTATTTAATTTATTCAAGTTAAAAAATACAAACCTTGTTTTTACGCTAGAAAAACGCATGACGCGTTTCCCCCACGGGAACAGTGGGGGGGGGTATGTGGGACTCGTCGTATGTCCATGGCACCAAGTGCACCCCGGACATCGGAATACCCACTAAAAAACCAGCGATCCCTTCCCGTCTTAAGAGGAGCGCCACGGGATCGCTTGCGCATTCAACCATGACGATCCTACGGCCAGCCCGCACTGGGAAACCCCCTAGTCCCGGCGGCACCTATTGTGAGAAGATGCGCAAAACGTCACTTCCTTCTCCCCAGTCTTCTACGCCGGAGCGGGTCCGCAGCGGCATTCTCCTCCCGCTCCCGCTCCGCGGCCTCCTTCTGCGACATCAAAAAATACAAACCTACGTAACTATAGATACGTAACTATATACATATATACGTAAATAAATATAATATATTGCTTTTGTATCAAGATAAATAATACAAATATAACACTATTCAAACCTTGGATCGTGTGACGTCAGCTTGTAGCCGCCTAATTAATTTTAATAGCAAAATTATAGAACCGAGTATTTGCCTTCTAATTTATGTTTCGATGTGGTGAATCGTTATTTATTTAATATCTATTTATATACATTATTTATAATGCTATGAAATAACGTTGGCACATATTTTACAAAAATCAACTCACATAAGTAATAATAATATGATTAATTGTAGGATTTGAACACACAATTTTACTTTATACATTTTTAATTTGTATTTGTTTATATTTAAGGCTTTAATGTAAATAATTGTAAAAAAACCTAAATTATAATGACATTGTAATAACATTTTTAAAGAAAGCACTCTTTGAAAATGAAGTGATCGCCTCAAGGCTCTTCATTGATAAAACAAAAAATGTAGGGAGAACAAAAACTGAATTTCTTTAGCCCGCTCTTTTTTAGGTTTTCTTTAGGAATTGTAAATTATAAAAACATCAATACATGTTTAAAAAAATCCCACAGTCACGTCTGTCTGTCTTAAGCGCAATAAACTCAAAAACCATTGAACGAATTTTCATACGTTTTTTAACAATGGATAAAGTCTTTTGCTTCTTAAAACTTAGGAGGAAGGTAAGTAAGTGTATTTTTTTTAGTATAAATTGGTTCGGAAAAGCCATATGAGCTTCATTAGTGTGCGCCAACGGAGTATAAATAGTTCTGTGGATATGATATCAAATAACATAAAACCTTCAAGAAAAGTGCGTATTTCCTCCAACGCGGGCAACGCACCTGCTAGTCGGATGTTGCAGATATCAATGGACGGTGGTAGTCTCTTTCCATCAGGTGAGCCTCCTGCTCGTTTACCCCCTTTTACATATGTGTGTGTGTTTTACGACATAAACGTTAAAACTTTATGTAGACCCTTAAGCCATCCCTGTGAAGCCAAAACGAGTTTAGGATTCACGTGCCCTAACTTTGTTCTATCTCAGCTCTTGAATTTCTTTTTAATCTCTCTGCTCATTATAATATTCAAAAGCATACACTTCTGCAATATATAAGTTCTTAATAAATTCAAGTAAATTCAATTACATAAATTACAAAACGTATAAACATTTTTTATCGAAGAATTGAAAGTACAACTCGCCAAAGAGAACCAATCGAAACGGAATCTATATTCATTACGGCTCCGGCCATAATCCTAGGAAATAGGAACAGTTAATTCTTAAAAGGAACGAGTAACTTGGTTTTATTTTAACTCGAAGAAAATTAGCTCTTCTTGAAGTTAAGAGTCAAGTTTTAAATTTTTCTTTTTACTATTACGTTTTTCTAGTGGCTATATGAGGCTGCGATTCAGGATAGGAAAAAGACCGTTTTGACCAATGCCAGCACTGATCTACACTTTATACTTCCATACCTCGAAAAGCACGTTAAAGTTGGCACCGTGCCGATACTCTCTATGGTCATCTTGGGTACCCGACTAATTAGACCATTGAAGACGTGTGGTTGAAGAATCATATAGTTCTCTCATGTTAGGGGACACACTTGTGTAATATAATGTCTACTGCGATGCACAATTGGTACAATTCGCTAGTCTAGAAAATGATTGCCGTGGCCGGAATATCTTATCTATACGAATACTAATTTATACTAATATATAAAGCTGAAGAGTTTGCTTGTTTGATTGTTCGTCTAATCTCAAGAAATACTGGTTCGAATTTAAAAAATATTTTTGTGTTGTATAGTCCTTTTATCGAGGAAGGCTCTAGGCTGATTTCTACTTATTTTATTTTTATTAATTATATGCGGGTGTAACTGCGGGCACAACTAGTTTAATATATTTTCTTTACATAAGTGTACTTTATATGAACATTTTAATTGAATTTAAACCTATAGTTTACTGCTCACTTACAATCACTGTTGTGGTTAGTGAAACAGCGGTCAGTCTACGCTGTTAAATTTTAAAATTCAATAAAGCGCTTTGGATAAACCGCTGTATAATAAATAAAATAACGATAAAGAATTTTACAGGAAAAAACGCCTCAAGAAATATTGTTGTTCTGGAAAGTCTAAGCAATAACAAACTACGATGCGATTGCAGCGATACAGCATCATATATTCTTATAAGCATCAACCATAAAAATTTGAGTGATGTTTATTGTCTAACAGCTTTTTGATTCGTGCAGAAATACATGTTTTGAAATTATCTAAAAATATTTGTCTTTAATTTTATTAGGAAAGGTAGATGTAGAGATGGTAAAAATTAACTACTTTATGTAGTCGGTGGTAGAGCTTTGTGCAAGCTCGCCTGGGTAGGTACCACCCATTCTACCGCAAAACAGCAGTACTTTGCATCGTTGTGTCCCGGTTTGAAGGGTGAGTGAGTCAGTGTAATTACAGGCACAAGGGACATAACATCTTAGTTCCCAAGGTTGGTGGCGCATTGGCGATGTAAGCGATGGTTAACATTACACAATATATATAACATTTCATGCTAATGCCTATGGGCGTTGGTGACTATCAGGTGGCCCATATGCTCGTCCGCATACCTATACAATAAAAAAAATTAACTACCGATAGATAGAAAAATGTTTCGTTCCATCCGTCAAACCAAAATGAAAAACCCAAGCGTCTCCAGAAATCTTTAGTACATACCTTTACGAACGCCTCAGATCTAAACGACGTTACAATGATATGTAAGTGATTCCATTACTCATATTATTGGCAGAGTATATTGCGTGATGTCAGCAAAAAAACGTGATGGAATTATGGATGGATTCGTATTAGAGTTATTTGGAGCCATTATGGCCAGTGGCGTAGATATCGTAAGGCTAGCTGGTGAAGTGCACCAAGGCATGGAGCTCAGGGGAGCATCCAACCTAAGCTTTGAAAAGAGAAGTAGATAAATAAAAATAAAAAACTTGCTCGAAGCTCGAACCTGGTAACACTTTTCATAAAGTCAGTTATACTTTAACTCACTGTATCCTATTCTCATTCCTGTCTATATTGTTTAAGGCCAATATAAGTTCAAACCACGAAACACAGGGTGTTAGGGCCCGATTATTTCTATATGCACCGTGGCCCTTGACCACTTAGTTACGCATCTGATTATGGCCATTAAAGAATATTTATGCTTTTAGAAACACATGAAGCAATTATTACTTTCGCAAAGAGAGTTATACTGAAGACTCGGAAAACAATCGCTGATAATCAAACATACAAGAAAAGACGAAGCAAATTTCTGGGCGTCTTAAGTCGTATATAATTGGCTATACGGATTATCAGAGTTGTGTTCGATTTGGAAGCATTTCAAGCAAAGAATTTGATTAGGAATAAATATATATAATGTGGTTTTGGTAAAAACAGTCTTAGATAAATGGACGAATTTTATTACGAAAATATATTTTGGTATATTTTATAACAATACTTTCTTTCATCATACTTATGTTACAAAGAAGGAAGTTCTTTTTGATTACTTTTTTATATGTTACATGTCCGTCTAGGACGACAATTTGGGCCACCTGTTGGTAAATTGCCAGTGTAATTACAGGTATAAGGGACATAACATCTTAGTTCCCAAGGTTGGTGGCGCATTGGTGATGTAAGTGATGGTTAACTTCTCTAACGATGCCAATGACTATGGGCGTTGGTGACCATCAGGTGGCCCTTATGCTCGTCCACGATTCTACGCAATAAAAAAAAAACAAAAAAAAAGAAAGTGGTCCATTGCTGATAGACAGTGCCTTTGTACATTCTTTAAAAAAAACATCGCCTATGCGCCAACACCTTTGGAATTAAGATGTTATGTGCCTCGTGCCTGTAATTACACTGACTCACTCACCCTTAAACCCAAACAGAACAATCCCAAATACTGCTGTTTTGCGGTAGAATATTTTTTCGATAAGTACAGAACTATCTTTTATATTAACTTATATTAAGTCACAACACACTAGACCACTAATTAATCTAAAATAAAAAGAGCTTATATAAGCCTTATTGAAAAAGGTATAATTTTACATTGTCTATTTTAAAAAAAACGAATGTGAAATTAATAATGAAATGTGATAATTAACTATGTAGTAGTCGATTGTCAGCCATTTGCAGAACATTAGCGCTTGCTGACTTTCGCATTGGTCGAGTAAAAATAAGTCTTACGATTGCATAATGACGGCGATAGTAAGTTTAAAACAGCTGAAGATCGCGTGCCGTCGCATTGCGACGCGATCGATACAACAACGCACGACTCACGGAAACGCTTTGCAAGCCCGCACCTTGAATCGATCGTCATGACATCGATCTATCAGGTGTCAAATTATATAATTCTGTACGTTTTAAATGTTCTTCCTGGTAAATTATTTTTTTCACTTAACTAGCGAAGACACGTCATGTCAGAAAAAAATGTTTCTTATATATTTTTTTTCATATGATGCATCATTTTATTTTGCATCCTCTTAAATACTCTCCGGATTCACGTAAAATCCGTTCATAGTGAGTGGTCTACGGCGTGCTAAATTTCAAGTCAATAAAAAAAAGTAAAGTAAAGTAACAGCCTGGGAATGTCCCACTGCTGGCCTAAGGCCTCTTCCCCTCATTTGAGGAGAAGGCTTGGAGCTTATTCCACCACGCTGCTCCAATGCGGGTCGGTGGAATTCACATGTGACAGAATTTAAGTTTGACACATGCAGGTTTCCTCACGATATTTTCCTTCACCGTAAGCACAAGATGAATTATAATCACAAATTAAGCACAACAGTAACTTCAATAATATTATCTTTAAATGATTTATACATATATGTAAAGTCTTATTTTATCATTTTGGCATTGTATATAAGTATGTTTTCATAATATTAATAATTTTTATTGTTTTAAATTAGGTAAGTAGTCTGAGAAAAGTGTCCAGTGGTAAATGGTTACTACAGTCTTTTCACATTGGCATAGCAATAATTGTTAACCATCCCTATCAATGCGCCACCAACTTTGGGAACAAAGATATGTCCATTATCTCTTGAGTTACACTGACTCACACGCCCTTTAAATTATCACCTTTTAATGTGTGAAGTAATAATAATAATAATATACTGGGACATTATTCACACACGGCCATCTGATCCCAGACTAAGCAGAGCTTGTGTTATGGAACCAGACAACTGATATACTACATAATATACTACTTTCCTTTTTGTAAATACATACTTATATAGATAATTACACCCAGACTCAGGACAAACAGACATATTCATGCACACAAATGTTTGTCCTGGGTGGGAATCGAAACCACGACCAGTGGCGCGAAAGACAGATGTCTACCAAGCACGCCAACCGGCTCGTCTAACCAACTATAGCCCAAAAAGCTTCTAAAATTATTTTTAGAATATACGACACAATGAAATTTTTGAAATGAAATGAAAAATTTCAGACGACGCTATAAATTAATTATACCTCAGTTTATAAGCCCGTGTGGCGTAATGAAATATTAAGCGCCGTGTCACGAGGGAAAAGTACACACATAGCTAATTAGAATATTGAGTTTCATGTTTTTTATTTTATCTATATCTCCTCGTCTTCCCGATTCTTACTAAATATTCCTCAATTATTAACGTTAGTGAAAAGGGAATAGTAGATAATAATATTTTTGAAATCATACTTGGATATCGTTTCATTACAGTATTTTGTTAAATTAAACCAGTTTTACATATGGCTTCCAGCGAGGATGACCCCTGACATTAATATTAATACCATTTTGTAGTAAGATTATTATACAGTAGTTTTGTAAGACCAAGATAAATTGTCATCTCGCTAGTGTGTCGGTCTGAGTACTACCTGGGTACTATTCATCAACTATTCTACCATTCTAAGTAATATGATAAACACGAAATTTAGTTTGTTTGTTACGCGTTCACGTCTCATATACGCTATCATCAGGAACTTTTGTATGCATAACTTTAAAAAAAAAACATGTGTGCAATTCACACGTGGTAGAAGTGAATCCTTCAAAAATGTTGGCTTCAGCTGTATAATTTTTCCTATCTCATTTTCTCCCACGATAAATCTTATGAATTTATGTGTCTGTCTCTTTTTACTGTCGCTTTTTCGTTTCATCGACTTTCAAATCACGACGATGCTAAAGAAGTTTTCACTTCAAAAAACATAGGACACCTCTTCCCCCACCATCACAGGCGGGCGAAAAATAAGCAATAAACAATATTGTGAATTAAATTTTGCCTAAAAGTTCAGTGTGATAACATCCATGTAGCATCTCGGATGTCATAGCTGTAGTTCTCACAGCGTAATCACGTCACCAGAGTGGGAGAACTGACAATAATTGTCACTTGGTAATTATTACCATCGGCCGAATTGCTCGTCTGCCTTGTGAAAATAAATAAAATCACGTAACTTAATCGCACTGCAGTGCAATTCTGTAAGACTACGCTAATTTACTCGGTTGTGAAATATCGATATCCGACTTATTGTGTGGTATACTATTTTGATGCAGAGCTATATAATTATAATATCATTTAACGACCGTTTTTGGCAGTGAATTTCGACTTTGTTCTTATAGAATACACATGTAGGTCAGTTTAATTTACTACTATCGTCTATCAATAGTGACCTTCACACGGACAGAATATTAATATATATATAGATATGTAAAAGCAACTCTAAGTTAGTTATCAATAGAAGACATTGATGTACAATTCCTCAGTATGTAAAATAAATAGCCTAGTGAAGATAATCTCAAACACGAGGCCGGATTAACAATGGAGAGCTCTCTGTTTCCCCAGGCAGGTAAATTGCATTTACAAAACGCCATATATATCCTGAAAAACGAAATACATTTGTAACAAGTAATGCGGTTCCAATATAATGCCAAAAACGTAATAAAAAGGCAACCCACTCCAAATACACTCTGGTTGAAACCGAAAGGGTCGTGACGAAAAAAGGGTCCACGTATCCTAAGCCATTAGCCCTTGTTCCAAATATATTACAAACATATTATATAATATATACATGTGAACAATGAAGTAATTCACGTGAACTCATTTGGACGGCTTGAAATACATCAAGTGACAGCGTACTAGCAATTTATCTCCCTGCAACCCTCACTCGGGATCGCTAAGGTAGCTCTCAGACAAATTCAATGATAATACTCACTTTACTTATAAATTTTATTTTATAGAAGTCAAATGTATAGACCATTTAATTAAACAAAAAAACCTTATGATAGAAAACGAGGGAAAATGACCTATCAGACAAATGCCTTCTTTTTTTTAATGAGGTTCCAAAGCATTATACCATATAATGCTTTGGAACATTATTACATTATACCATATAAACTGTTCCAGTTATATATAATATGATATGGTATAATGTAATTTGACACTTAACAGCCAAACACAAAATAAATTGTACAATACAAAGTAACCATAAAAGTTTGGAACAGCAAATTTAAAATTCATGTTTCCTAGCCACTGACCAATCTCGGCTCAACTCACTGTGCATTTCTGTTTTTGACTGTCGTGTGAGAATCTACGTTGACAATGAGTTTAATTGGACTTTGAACTCAATGACACACACTTAAAAACGAATACAAATAATAAAATACTAATAAATAATACACCTATTGAAACCCTCAAGGGACATGTGTTTTAAAACACAATTTGGCTAAATTATAATACTTTGAAGTGCGTTTAATTAGCCTTTGGGAATTACATGCTCTGAATCATACTCGCTGACGCGACGCTTAGCGGCGTTCCCTTTTCTAAGACACTTAAGAGTCTGTTGGCAGGCGGTATGTGGTCTAAGTTATGTTTCTTTTTTAGAATATCAAATATGAAGCCGTACTTATAAATTTAATGCTGTCCTCCTCTTTCGAATGTCAAATCAATAATCCCAGAGAGAGAGAATATCAGTTTATAACTAAGGCCAATATGGTTTTGGTTTATATCATTAATACAATGATGTTGAGGTTAATAATTTTCAATTAAATTTTCAGTTAAAATACAAGAACACATACTTCGTTTTTATTTGTGACTGCTTTTGAAAAGAAAAAGTTTTTTATTATAGTGACTTTATAATTACTTATTTTTTAACAATCAAAATAAATAAGTAAAAAACAATTTATAAAAATAAAAATAGAAAAATAAAAATAAAATATATTATATACATTTATAGTATAGTGATGTTAAGTGTCACCAACGCCCATAGACATTGGCATTGTAAGAGATGTTAACCATCGCTTAAATCGCCGATGCGCCACCAACCTCGGGAACTAAGACGTTATGTCACTTATGCCTGTTATTACACTGGCTGACTCACCGTACAAACTCGAACACAACAGTAGCAAGTACTGCTGTTTTGCGGTAGAATATCTGATGAGTGGGTGGTGAACCTACCCAGTACGGGTGGTGCTTTGTGCAGAAAAATGTACACAAAGTACACCACATGTAAAATATATTATATGTTTATTATAAAAGAAAAATGCGTTTAAATTGGACCATATCCTACCCTCAGGAAATATTCGCACTCAAGACGTTTCTGAAATGTACTTTACTAACTGAGAACAAACAGCTACATTATTACATTAAATATTAATATTTTACCCATTTCGCTTAAATATTTAACTGCTACTTGAATGGCAAAAGAATTTTTCTTTTTGTTGAATTAGCTCTGCTCTACCCTGCTCTGCTCTGACAGGCTCCACTTTAATGCTCACATTTATTCATAGACACTGTAGGAAGTATAAACTCCGTTAGATCGCAGTATTCCTTAACCTTATATAGTCTTATTGAATAGACTTATCGTTCGTCTCAAAGAATCCAGTCTAGTAGACCCGCTACTGGGCAACTGGGAAAAAGTTTTAATGACTCCATCACGCTATTCTAATTCAATTTAGAAGACCCATTTGGCAGAATTTCATAATTATGACACATGAAAATTTCCTCACGGTGTTTTTCTATACCGTCGAGCACGAGATTTCTTTTTTCAGACTAGAACGCTCAATTTCCGGTTAAGATTCACGTGCGTTCACTGTGGATCTGTGCCATCTTAATCTGGCTAAATCTGGCTTAATTCTTTCTATCTTCACCTATATCAAAAGAAAAAGCATTTCACTGTTACCAATAAAGGAATGCCTGTCAAGCTCCTTCCAAATCTGTCTTGATTAAGCGCTAACTAAATCGCTGACAAAATTATAATTGAATTAATTTAGCCGATAGATTTATGTTCCAGACATAGAAAGGTCAAGCGATGTCAGCTAGATATTAGAAGCCTTAAATTTAGATCACGTGGGACGCAGACATCGTGTAAATGAGGCAATATAAACACAAACGGCTTAACTTATAAACTTCCCTTAGCAGATGTTTAGTTAAACATTTCGCTCTTTCTGTCAATATTAATTTGACATATGAAAGAAGAAGACGAAGAAGGCAAAGCATAGTTTAACTATTTAGCCTCTAAACGTCTGAAAGTAAGGTCTTAAAATTACCTATAGATTAGTGAGTTTTCCCGTCAAGACTAATAAATACAATTTAAAAATTGATTAGTAGATTTAAAAAAAGTTATGACCAATGTATTGAATGCTTTTTTATTTTGTAGACTGATTTTTTATACCTATTGTAACAATTGTAACTTCTACTAATACTTCATTTAATATGCTTTCGGTTTAATTTTTCAGATATCATTCTTTTTATCTATCTTTACTAATAATGATAATACTGCGAAAGTAAATTTGTCTGTTACGCTTCCACAACACAACCACTGAACCGATTTTAATGAAATTTTGAATCAAGCTTGAAATTCAAGAAAGAATATAAGGCGAGTGACACTTGCCTGGATTTGAACTGTCAATAATCGTTTAATATTCAAGCGTTTAAACCACTGGTCCATCTGGGCTAGTTAAAAACCCACTCAACATTATACCAAATAGACTGAACATGATTTAAGGATCTAATTTGTTCTAGAAAAACGTTCATTTCAGATCAGTGAGTTGCGAAATAGGCTCACATGAAGAATTATTTGTTGATATTTGAATTATGGATGATAGCACACCTTAGAAATGAGACGATTGCCGCATGGCTATTTCTATTTTTTTTGTAAAGAAAACATAATACATATAACAAAACAGATAAATAATTCAACCCACTGAGTTTCTTTCGCCGGTTCTTTTCAGGGCTTGATGTTTCTTTTCCGAACAGGTGGTAGTTTCTAGTTTGACAATCAATAAGAACTACAATATATGTATATACAAATAAATATACACATACATTATGTATTGTAAAAGTTTTTTTTTAAATAAAGCGGTCTCTGGTTGGAAGGATGAGTGAGTCAGTGTAGCTTAACTAACTTGTTCCTAACAAGGGACATAGCATCATAGTTCCCAAAATTGTTGACACATTGGCGTTGTAAGAAATAATTAATATTTCTTATGGAACCAATGGCGGTGGCCCCTTACCGTACCGACCATGCGCCAGCGTGCCTACTTGTTTTTTAAAGATTTTTAAAAAACCTGAAATAGGTAAGTATTTATTTATTTCTAACCAGAAGCACGTTTATAAAATTCTATGCTTCTTTCATGAAAATGACGGACTCGCGAAACAAACTTTCAACCCGTATTTTACCCTCTTGGGGGGTAGTTTTTCCAAAACCCTGAAATATGTATTTATCTATTTCTAACCAGAGGCTTATATATAAAATTTCTTGCTACTTACATGAAACATTCACTTTCAACCCCTATTTCACCCTCTTAAGTGGTGAATTTTGGGAAACTCTGATTTGCGTCCTTATTTATTTGTAACCAGAAGCCTGTATATGAAATATCATGCATCTAACTTTGAAAATGACGGATTTCCATACAACGATTTATCCCTTTTCACCCTTTTAGGGGTGGAATTGCCAAAAACCCTTTCTTAGTACGCGTTTTCATTATAAAATGAATCTACTGTCAAAATTTCAAGTCTCTTACCCCAGTGGTTTAGGCTCTGCGTTGATGAGTCAGTAAGGACAAGTATTTTTATATATATAGATAATAAACTGTTATCGATAAATACACAGGCAAACAAGCTGTTTTTGTTATCTCTCAAACTCCCAAAGTAGTTCGGAATCCCAAAGGAATATTCAATATTTGCGAATCACATCAAAGGCTTTAGTCTTCTCACTCGATTACGTCCAAAAGCCTATGCATTCACAAAATATTGAATTTTCTCCAAACAACTTACTTATAGAATATTGTAATCGTCGAACCTCATTTTACATGAAAACTAGTAAACTCAGCTTTTTTTAACATATATAGATAATAACTTACGGTGTAATATATTTCTTTTTGACTCTTCTACACTACTATTCAGTACTTAGTCATTTCATTAGTCACCCCTAAAATAATGACAGCCGACGTATGGTAGTATACTATTTTGATGCGTGTTTCGCGTTTATTCGTACAGATACTCGGTGGTAGGGCTATGTGCAAGTTTGTCTGGGTAGCTCCCACTCATCAGACAATCTTCTATTGTTGTGTTGAAGGTTGAGTGAGCCAGTGTAATTATAAGCATAACGGATCTTAGTTTCCAAGGTTGGTGGCAGTTGGTGCCAGTCTGCTTATTTTATAACAACTTTTATAATGACTGATAAGCTTGAGATGGAACTGTAGAGCTTGTTCGGATTTTAATCACTAACTTTGGTTAAGATTGTCGTCCGACCGTCTCATCATATACAGTTATATCGGTGTAAATTTCATACACATTAATATATAATGATAAACAACTAAAATCGGACGAATAATCTTCCGATTACGCCCCACCACCGACGCCTTATAAAAGGCGTGTGCAACACTGAGAGCGGCATTCGTTTGTCGGCGCTCAAGCTAGACGGACCTAAGTAATAGTATTATATTATTGTGTTACTTTTGGTAAATTATTATGTGTTTTATTTATTAGTTATTGTTATAGTAGTATTTATTAGTTATTCTTGACTGTTTTAATAAAATGATATTTTCAATATAAACACCCCTCTTCCTACAATAATGTATACGGCAATCATAAACTTAGAGAGCAAGTTCGCACCTCATAACACGGTCATATATCATCGTATTATTAGTGTATATAAATTGCATTAAAACATGCACGTTTCAAACGAGCTAGTTCCGGAGATAGTGCACGCCCACTCACGTAACTGCAGTCCGCGCAGACATTATGTCGCGGCGCTGAGCCAAATAGTTTACTTTACAACTGTAATACAACTACTACTTAATTGTATATAACTTGAATGTGACGTCACAATGTATATAACAGAATTCATTATTGTTAGTTCAATACACGAAGGCGCGCCCCGTTACAACTTACATTGCACCGTAGCGATTGGATGAAAAGAGTGAGGTGTGTTACAAGTCTGTATTGTAACTTCGAGCATTTGTTATAATTTAGATCTGCAAATATATTTGTCTTTGTCTTGAGGTTTGGTATGTTTTTAAGAAAAGTATAAAACTTTGCTTGTATTACGCAAAGTTCCAAGATTTTCAATATATAAGACAGCTCTTACATATACAATCAGCTTGATGATGTCCCACCGCTGGGCAAGTTTTTAAATAGTTATCGGATTAAATACACATGTAATTTAAACTTTTTTTAATTAGTTATTAACACAAATTAAACACATGAAAAAAACGGTATTTGTTCGGACTTAGTGATGTGATATATTATTAATTCACGTGGATCATACATTCTGTAGATTATATACATTGAGGCGTCTATCGTCATCAAATAATATATAGAATAGAATAATTAAATCTTTCATTTTTTGAGGAAAAGGTTTGGAGCTTATTCCACCACGCTGCTACGATGCGGATTCCGGGCCATCTAGGCTTATACTTAGATATACTACGTTTCTTTTGTAATTACAGCCAGACTCAGGCCAAACAGACTTGTTCATGCACACAAATGTCTGTCCTGGGTGGGCAAAACTACCAGGCACGCCAACCGTCTCAATTAATTACATAAGACGTATACTATATTAAAACCAACTAGCTATGTGAGTAGTACATATAGTGATGTATATAACATTGTTCAAAATCAAGAACATCGCGTCCATTCTGTTGCTGCCAATATAACAATTAGCGGCTGGTCAGTGAGCGATGGTCGCATTAATCTTATCACCGCTGTCGACGGTCGGTGTCACGTCTCGGTCCATCAGTCAACCGGCATTCACCTCTCCTCTTACAAATGTCGGTACATTATTCACTTATCTATATACATTAGGTTATTTAAGTATCGAAGTAAATTATTTATTTATTTACGAGTACATTTAATATATTACATAAAAGTTATTACTCTGTCGCAATACACAAAAAAATCAATATAATTAAATATTTAAAATATTTGCACGAATTATGCAAATACAGACATACTGGTACGTAATCCTAAAAGGCGTTTGTGCCAAAACAGAAAAATTTAAATATTTAACAAAAAGAAACGCAGATATTAATTTTGTGATAAATAATCGTTTTATGATGCAGTGATCCACATTATGTCTGTATGTCTTCTTATAACTCAAGAACGGCATGACCAATCTTGATGAAAATTGGTACACACAAAGAACATGTGCTGGCGCAAATGTTAGGCGTATATAAGATCGGTAGACCCTACGGTATATTACAAAAAATGATTTGAAATCGTTAATTACGTATTTTTTACAGTAGCCATATATGTGTGTGTGCGCATGTGTGCTATTATAGTGATAAACTCATTTATTATATTTTTATTAATTACTAGCTGCCCGTCCCGACTTCGTACGGGTAAATTAAAAAAATTATCCCGTGCATTTTTTAATCAATAAGATATAAACATTCACCAATCGATTTATTCGCCCATACAGTACAGTTTATATATGTTCAGTACAGGGCATATAATAATTCTATTTCCTACTAATATAATAAACACGAAATTTTGTATGGATGTATGGACATTTGTTACCCTTTCACGTAAAAGTACTGAATGGATTTTAATGAAACTTTACAATAATATAGCTAATACATCAAAATAACAAATAGGCTATAATTTATAAAGCTATTAATAATTATTAATTTATAAATTGACCAAAATATAACAATAAGAATTTTAAAGAAGATAACTTTTGTCTCTTACACTATATCATTTGGACAAATGTTTTAAAAGTTACGACGATGACAAAGTGAGTGCGCGACACTATGCAGCAGTACATTGTGGGAGAAGAATTCGGTCATCGGCTCATCGCTGGGTGTGCGACTCGCATGCAGGAATACGTCATCGATGGTTGTCCGTTTTGCGGTTTTTCAAGTCCCTAGCGATTGCTTAAAGACGCACTTTACCTGTATGTAATTTATTAATAGGTAGGTTTTTATAGTGCCAGGTTGCATACCTTCGGGTTGTAGCGGAATGGGCCGGCACGCCCAGCCGGAATTACCACTCTCTCACTTAAAATCGGCGTAAAGTAATAGCTACGCTACCATAATTTTGAGTGCAAATAACAAAATGCTAAACACACAATGTCTTACTGCTACCCTATGACAACCAAAAGTTCTAAAACCTGTCGTTTTCAATGACCGCCTTGGTTGATTTTAGTGAGAACTCTTATCACATGTACACTTATTATAGTGCATGCTCAAACAAAGTCCATTCCCTGCATCGCTAATGCGCCATCAACCGTAGGAACGAAGATGTTATGCCCTATGTGCCTGTAGTTTGATAGAATAAAAAAAAATGTACGCTTGCTCTTTTATGGTTTTAACTATACTCAACGGCGTAGATAGGCGGCGGGCTATTTAATATTAACTATAAATATATTAAGTCAAACTACAGGAATTCATAATAAGTCCACTGATGATTATTTAAAGAATAATCATCAACTTCAAAATAAAAAAAAAACCGTTACTAAAGTTTTTCTTAACAGAAATGCATTTCATACATATTAATTTCAAATCACAGATTTTCAAATTTCAAGCAAACATTTATCCTTTACTTATATTTATGCGGGCAACAGCTAGCGTACGGGCGACAACGGGACGCGGGGCGCGCAAGCGGTTGCATCACGCGTTTGTATGATGGGTGTTGGACCGCCTGAATTTATTTAGTGCGCGATAATTTTAATATTACGATTACTCCTAAGATATTGATTTAAATTGGGTGGTGTAAAGGGCAATTATAATATACATTAAATGCTCAAAGTAAATAACGTATTTATTTTAATAAGGATTAATATCATATCCGTTTTTATAGCTTTCCAATTTGACCATTTTTATGTAAACATTTTTTAAACATTAAAATGGGTATAGTTAGCTATCCTTAAAAGATAGACATATGCCATCGCGGACTTTTTTGTAGATCTATGAAAGGGGAACAATTTCACCATACATTATTTTGTTATAACTCAAAGGGATTGTACAGCGTTTTCGATGAAAGCTCCCAATCGACTCGTTTTTTTTCCGACTTCTTCAACAATTATCGCTATATTTCAACAAATTTACAGAAAACATTAATGCATTATACACGTAAACCTTCCTCTTGAATCACTTTATCCATTGGTGATAACCGTATGAAAATCCGCTTAGTACTTTTTTAGTTTAGCGCGTTTATACAGAAAGACATGAAACGCGGGGGACTTTGTTTTATTAACCGACTTCAAAAAAAGGAGGAGGTTATCAATTCGTCTGTATGTTTTTTTTTTTTTTTTTTGACGTTGTTACCTCATATCTTTCGACTGGATGAATCGATTTCGATGATTTTTTTTTTATTTGAAAGGGTTTGCTTTCCCATTGGTCCCATTTTTTTTTGGTCCAGTTTTGACAGTGGAATCCATGAGAAAACCGTATAAGTCGTAAATTTGCATGAGGTATGTGCGCGACAAATGGACGAATAACTCGATATCTATTCAACGGATTTCGATGATTTTTTTTTTATTCGAAAGAGTATACTTCAAGGGTTGTTTGATGATAGTTTGGTTAGATTCTGATTATAGGATCCATGACAGAGTAACGGAAATCTTCAATTCTTAGTAGCAAACTAACGATACACGGCCGAATCTTTTATAGGCTATCTAGATTTTTCATTCACCTACCATAACATCGTTATGATCAAGTAATTGTAATACTATTGTATAAAACACTTCTTTATATACCGTCAATAGTTTTCGCAGCGCACGCGAAATAATAACTTTTATAGGCAACAGTTTGATACGTTGGGTTACGTTGCTCCATTTTAAGTAGGGATCTATAAGATTTTGAAAATATAATATAGCCTATGTTACTCGGTAAAGACGTAGCTTTCTAAGGGTGAAAGAATTTTTAAAATCGGTCGAGTAGTTTTTGATTTAATTCGTAATAAAAAATCAAACAAAAATCAAATCTTTCCTCTTTATAATATGAGTTATGCATGTAAGCATTAGTATATATGTATATGTTTGTAATTGAAACATATTTGAACATCTCCTAAAAGTTAAGACCAATTTTGAAAATTATAAATATATATATATAGAATCGTATATGTACTCTTATATACAGGTTATATTTATGTATATTTATATATTGATTACTAGTATTTTTCCCGCGGTTTCACCCACGTAGTTCCCGTTCCCGTGGGAATATGGGGACTAAATGTAGCCTATGTTACTCCTTGATAATGTAGCTTTCCATTGGTGAAAGAATTTTTTAAATCGGCTTAGTGGTTTAGGCGTGAAAGCGTCACAAACACCCTTACTTTCGCATTTATAATATTAGTTAGGATAATATAGATACTTCCCCTTTTTTTAATATACAGACATTCCGTCATATTTTTTAGGTGAAGAATGGTATAACACAACATCTATAAACATACAGTTTATTTAATTATTACTAGAAATAATTATTTGATTATGTTATGGCTGCCCAACACCCCACCAACTAAATCTATTTAATCAAAACATGTTAATTTATATTCATACATTTAACCATATTAACTAATATTTATTAATTAAGTACCAAAATACATTTTTCTTTACGTTTCACTGTTTTAGATTAATATATTTAAATAATAATATAAACGGCGCTGTCTCATATGAGCTGCACGTTTAGTAGGTCTACCCATATTCTACCAAATTAGTGAGTGTACTTCAGATTCACTAAAAATCGAAAAATAAATAAAACTTTTAACAAAACAAAAACCGACTTCATAGGAAAAATAAATTAATATGCACTAAAAAGTAAAAAAATAATTGCGTATTCTTCTATAATTTGATAATTAATTTCCTATTTTCTACTCATCAATATGTAGGTACGAATGTGTTGAGTGGTTGATAATGTATTTACAATTATTGTTATTTTTGGAGTCGATGTCAGCTAAGGAAACACTATAATATACCTAGCAATAATAATACGGGAATCTTTTAAAAACAAACAAAAACATACACATTACAAATCTCTTTTATTCGCCTCGTAAAGTTGCGCGTGTGACACAAGCACATCTCACCTATAACTAACTATGTATGTAGTTATAAACCCATCTTGGCTGACATCGACTCCAAAAGTAACAATAATTGTAAATACATTATCAACCACTCAACACATTCGTACCTACATATTGATGAGTAGAAAATAGGAAATTAATTATCAAATTATAGAAGAATACGCAATTATTTTTTTACTTTTTAGTGCATATTAATTTATTTTTCCTATGAAGTCGGTTTTTGTTTTGTTAAAAGTTTTATTTATTAATATTATAAACGCGAATGTGAGTTTGTTTGTTACGCTCAACTACTCAGCCGATCCTTATTTACAAATATGTTGTTAGGGGTACATAGAAGGACATAGGGTACTTAAGATCTGTCTCTCCCCCTCGAACGCAGTCGAAGCCTCGGGCGGAATTTTGTTACATTTACAAAAAGAGTATAATTTTCATTGCGCCAATATCTTATATATATATATATATATGTGACGGAACATCAGAAGGGCCCCCAAAATAATCCCGGCTACTATTATCTGTGGTGGGCGTAATAATGGAAGAGTGTCTGAAATAAAGACACGCTTTAATTGTTCAGTACACTGTCATTTAATTTACCATCTTAATTACACAAAATATAACACGGGTACGTTGATTAACTTGGATTGAGAGCCAATAGTTTAGAAAGCATCTGCTTCGAGCGACGGTGACATGTTGGATGTCCAGCTGTCAGCACGATTGACGACAGACTACCCTATTCGGGGCTACCAGCTCTTAACATAATTATTCTATTACAAATAACTAACTGTCACTTCGATCAATAATGTACTAGATTACCGGTAAGCGCTTCAAAAACGGCCCGAAAAGTCAGAACAAAATAACGTTTGTGAGGTTATGCAAATTAGTATGGTCCAAACATAACTTATAGCTAAGGAAATAAGGTTAAATATGGAACAACCGTTATTGTACATTTCATATGTATTTCTGTCATTCATGGCGTAAGATCGTAAGTGAGTAAACCGCACTTAATTGCTCGGGAACAAGGCATAGTTTAGGTTCAAAATTATAAAACCTTTACATCATTTTAGCGTTATCTAGAAGTATTGTTGATCGAAGATTACAAATAACTAACTATCATAACAAAAATGTCAATAAAATTATTAGACCGGAAACAAAGAACACTATATTTTCCACCATTTTGCACCATTAAAAATGAGCAAACCATGAATACTTCTTAATCTCCCACTGACATTATCAAAGCGTTGTCTTATATTTATTTATACAAACAAAACTTAATTACATTATAATAATATATTTTCATTCATCATCATCATTCCTACAGATACTTGGAGAGGTCAAAAATGATGAAATACGAACAATCGTTTTTATAACCTGAGAATATAGTTATAATAATAAGTTTATTTATTTACATAACAATTATGTACTTATCGGACTTACTTAGGCTTAGAGTTGACTGACTGGCTCCTGCGGGCACCCGTCCTTCCCGGTATGGGGTTGCTGTGCTACGCGGATGACACCCTCATCACCGCGACGGGGCGGAATTTTCAAGAGGCGGCCCTCCTGGCCGAAGTCGGTACATCGCTCACGATGGACCGTATAGAAATGTTGGGCTTGAGGGTCTCCATCTCTAAAACCGAGGCCCTCTTATTTCACGGTCCACGTCGGGGCCCCCCTCGTGGAGCATGTATCACCATCCAAGGGACGGTGATAAAGGTTAAGGCCCAGATGAAATATCTGGGTCTGATCCTGGACGGAAGATGGAGCTTCGCGCAACACTTTGTCCAACTGAGCCCGAAGCTTATCAACGCCGCTGCCGCCTTGGGCCGTCTTCTACCTAATGTGGGAGGGCCTGAATCACCATGCCGGCGCCTATATGCCGGTGTGCTGCGCTCCATGGCACTATATGGGGCACCCATATGGGTGGACGCTCTCACTGCGCGTAACAAGGCTCTTCTGCGTAGACCGCAGAGAGTTATAGCAGTAAGAGCGGTAAGAGGTTACCGGACGGTGTCGTGGACGGCGGCGACACTTCTTGCGAGCGATCCGCCCTGGGAACTCCAGGCCGAGGTGCTTGCAGAAGTGCACCGATTCCGGGTGGAAGCCAGGATGAATGGCGACCGTCCAGGATCAGCGGAGGTGGGGCGAATCAGGTATTTAGCTCAACAAGCTTTGATTCACAGATGGGAGGCGGACCTGGGGTCTCCATCAGCAGGCCTAGCGACAGTGGAGGCAATCCGCCCCCACTTGAGTCGCTGGGTATCAAGAAGAAGCGGCAAACTCACGTTTAGGTTGACGCAGGTGCTTACCGGACATGGCTGTTTCGGTAAGTACCTTCATGGGATAGCGAGGCGGGAGGTATCACCCTCTTGCCACCAGTGTGGTGCGCCACTGGACACGGCGAACCACACCCTGACGGAGTGTACTGCGTGGGGGCCCCAGAGGCATTCCCTGGCGGCGACAGTCGGCGCAGACCTCTCGCTGCCGAGCGTGATTACCGCCATGCTTGGCAGCGAGAAATGCTGGATGGAGATGGTCTCTTTCTGCGAGAGTGTCATGTCGCAGAAAGAGGCCGCGGAGCGTGAGCGTGAGGCATCTGCCTCCGCTGACTCGCTCCGCCGAAGGAGACCGGGGAGGAGGCGTCGGCGCTATGCGCATCTTCTTCTCCCCCCGTCGTAAGCGTCGGCGGGGCTAGTCGGGTTCTCTGCGTGCCAGGAACCCAACTAAGAAAGGAGGCCCGCGCAATCGGGTCAACCGTCGGGGCGTCGCGGTAGTATGCGCAAGCGATCCCGTGCCGCTCCACCGAGACGATGCAGGTACGCTGGTTTTTTCCGGAGCCTTCAGCACCGGCGAGCCCCACATACCCCCCCACCTCACGTGGGGGAAACGCGTAATGCGTTTTTCCAGCGAAAATAAAAAAAAAAAAAAAAAAAAAAGGCTTAGAGTTGATTCCACCACGCTGCTCGAGTGTGCTCGCACGTGCAGATTTTCATTCCACACATGCATGTTTTACAATGTTTCTTTCCACCGAGACAGATTTGAATTATAAATACTAATTAAGTACGTGAAAATTCAGTTGTGCTTGCCTTGGTTAAGATTGAAAATGTTGAAATTTTGAATTGAATAATCCTTTCCTAGTGCTCACCACGCTTCAAAATGTATGTTGGTGCAAAATGTACTCAGTGGTGGAGGTTTGTGTAAGCTCGTCTGAGTAGGTACCACCTCATCAGATATTCTATCGCAAAACAGCAGTACTTTGTATTGTTGTGTTCCAGTTTGAAGGGCGAGTGAGCCAGTGTAGTTACAAGCACAAGTGACTTAACATCTTAGTTCCCAAGGTTGGTGGCGCATTGGCGATGTAAGCGATGGTTAACATTTCTCACAATGCCATTGTCTATGGGCGTAGGTGACCACTTCCCATCAGGTGTTCCATATGCTAATCCTGTCTCGTTGGTCTAGTGGCTAGATATAAGCCGTTGGTCCTGCGCCTGAACTCTTTCCGGTCGTGTCGGATTGCGTCCAACGGATTATGAGAGCACACCTGTGTCTTGTGCACTATAATATCTCCTGAGCAGTTGGCTAATCTCTCTTGAAATTGGCCGCCGTGGCCGAAATCAGTCTGGAGGACCTTATATGCTAGTCCGTCTCCTTGGTTTTAAAAAAAAGTAGATACGTATCTCACGTAGCATAGTAGCTCAATTAATAATTCATCTACCATCCTCTCATTTGAGATATAGAGATGTAACTACTGACTCATAGCTCTATGATTTTGATCCCGTAATATTATTGAAAAGTGCTTACATAATCATTTTAAGCGCCGGCTTGACTACTACTTTAATTTGTTATTTCAATTAATCCAATGGTAATCATCGTCTATGTTGAAGTTAGAATTCGTTGATGTTCATACTTGATATATAAAAGTAAGTAAGTAACTGTGAACTTTCCACTGCTAGGATAAGCCCTCTCCTTCTATTTCTGATTCCTGAAGGTTTGGAGTTTATTCCACCACGCTGCTCCATTGTGGGTTGGTGGAATACACATGTCACAAGAATTTGAGTGAAATTTGTTACATGCAGGTTTCCTCACTGTTATTTATTTTCAGTGGTTCACCCACATTTAGATATTTTCAGTGGTTCTTGCCCGGGTTTGAACCCATGATCATCGGTTAAGATTCACGCGTTCTTACCACTGAGCCATCTCGGCAAGATATATAAATATAATCTATAATCAATTATTTTTAAGAAATAGAAATTGTATAATGACGATTCATTGCTAGTGATGGTCAACTTGATTATTGATTTTAACATTGTGTGTGTTATTAGAAGTTAATTCCGATTACATGGTTAAACAACAAAGCATTATTTCTGTGAAACCATTTTATAAACAACGTATCTAAATCGTCTATTCCGTAACGCGATAGCCTATAATACTCCCCATCACTCGCCGGTCACGCGTCCCCCCTCCCACTAAACCTATCCCCTATATTTCGCACCCACAAACCCTTTTAGACAGGGTTGCTAAAAGTAATATAATGTTATTAAGGTGTGGATATGTGAAGTGGGTTTCAATTAAGTTGCTATAAAACCTTTTTTTCTTGTTAATCGTTATCGAAAAAATCTTAAAGATATAAATGACATTCTCTTTATCATACGCAGTATATACTTACTCGAGCTTTGTGCTAGCTCGGGTAGGTACCACCCACTTATCAGATATTCTACTGCAAAACAGCAGGACTTTGTATTGTTGTGTTCCGGTTTGAAGGGTTGAAACTGTCTGTTGCAGAATTAAGTTAAATGTATAGATTGTGTGTAAGAGGTTATTATACATTTAGTGGGTTTATAAATAACCGTGGGAATGAAACGTTCGCCTGCTGGTATTTCATTATCATTTTCAAAATTGGAATTGAAAAACAATTACAAGAATAGGTGTCAGGTACGAGTCGGACTCTCGCACGAAGAGTTCCCTACCATTATATAAAAACAGCAAAAAAATCATGTCTTGTATGGGAGCTCCACTTAAATATTTATTTTATTCTGTTTTTAGTATTTTTTGTTATAGCGTATACACCATTTGTGAAAATTTCAACTTGTCTAACTATATCATGAAATACAGCCTGGTGACAGACGGACAGATGGACGGACAGCGGAGTGGTACGGAACCCTAAAAAACCAATTAATGTCAGAGCAGAGAATTTCTGCTGCGAACCGGTGCCAGTTTTTTCTTGGTTACTGATAGGCAATATGTGATGGTTTGTTAGTTGTATGCATATAAACGAATACAGATAGTAATTATAAAACCTGGTCACAGCCCTGAGCAGAGCCTGTAATGGAATGCAAACAAGTTGAGGTCAAACATTTGTTATACGCCTCGGAGTGAGATCTCACCGTGTCGCCTGATCCGTGCTTAGTTCGCGTGGAAAATGTGTTCTATGTTAACATTTGAAAAAAATCAGTATCGTCCATTAAATTTTGACGAAACTTCCCTCGGAATAATTAAATAGTTTTTTGTATTTAGATTTTTGTTTGGCAGAAAATTCACGGAATCTTTATTAAATATAGCGTTCCACTTGCATCAGTAGATCGTGTAAAATATTCTGCCGTTTCGGATTGAGATATGATCTGAGTGGACGTGAAAGAAATTCAGAGGGATTGGCGTTCGTTTTCTATTACATAAATACAAGTAAATTTCTTATACTTATTCTGAGATTTACTTGTAAAATTTAAGCTGAGAAATATCTACAAAAGAGTTACCTAACCAATGTAATCGAGTAAAAAGGTTTAAAGGTGTATGCTTGTCTCTTATCCTAATAGCATTACAAATTCCTGAACGATTCTATTATATACCGAACGTACATAATAATAATAATAATAAATAACTTTATTGCACACTCAAGAAAAGAAAGCAAAAACAAAACAAAAAAAAAAAAAAGATCAGTAACAAATAAGTGAAAATAAAATAAAATAAAAAAGACACTTAGGAAGGATGATGCATGCAAGGGGCGGTCTTATCACTCAAGTAGTGATCTCTTCCAGACAACCCTGTATTAAGATGCTAGCAGGACATAATGGGCGAGTGCTTTATATATACCTAAATATACATACATATATATACAAATACATAATATATATAAATACATAATATATATATATATATATATATATATATATATATATATATATAAATACATTTCTATAAAATACAACATATCAATACATATATAAGTAAATATAAATTTATAAATAGTACAGATTAAATAACATTTATAGCATTATAGCCCCAATGATCATAGTGAAGTGCGAAGGAAGTAAATAAGTAAGGTTAATGCGATAGGTAATAGTTTTTTGTACGAAGTTTGAAGATGGAAATCGAAGAGGATTGACGGATTTCGGATGGAAGTGCGTTCCACAGTCTCACTGACTTAGCCGTGAAGGAATTGGCGTATAATTTGGAGTGACATAAGGGAACACTTAACTTATTGTCATTTTGGGAGCGAAGATTAAGTTGAAGAGAGGATTCTGAGCCAAGAAAAGTAAAGCGTTCCTTTAGATAGGGAGGTGTACAGGGGTGAAATAACGTAGAATAAAGTAGAGAAAGAACATGTAAGTTGCGTCGGTCCTTGATAGTAAGCCACCTGAGGGCAGAACGATATTGCGAAATGTGATCATATTTCTTCAGCCCAAATATAAATCTAATGCAAATATTTTGTAGGCGTTCCAATTTGTTGGTAAGTTCATCTGATAAATCAGGATAACACGCGTCCGCATAATCTAAAATTGGAAGAAGAAGGCAATTAGCAAGTGATATTTTAGTTTTAATGGGAAGGAAGTTTTTCAACCTTTGAAGAGAATGGATTGTCGCGAAAATTTTACGGCTAACTTCAGTAATCTGTGGTCGCCAGGTAAGGGAAGGATCAATTAAAACACCTAGATTTTTGATAACGTTGCTATAGGGCAAGACCATCCCATCAAAAATAACGTCAGGTAGGTCAATTTTATCGATTTTACATAGTTGCCTGGGGGTGCCAATGATGCATAATTGTGACTTGCTGACATTTATGGATAATCCAAATGATCTACTCCAATTGGTAATAGTATTAAGGTTAGAGTTTAATCTACCTATAGCATCTGCAATGTTCTCAACTGGTGTAGTCAAATAGATTTGTAGATCATCGGCATATAGATGAAAAGGGAGGGAGAGAAGAGTGGTGACAGTGTTGATGAAGATAGAAAATAGAAGTGGTGAAAGTACACTACCCTGAGGGACACCAGCGCCGAGACAGCAATACGAAGAGCAACGGTCTCCAGCATGTACTCGCTGTTGGCGTCCATATAAATAGGTTCGGAACCAATCAACAACATCTGACGATATGTTGATTGAGTCCAGGATAGCAAGAAGAATGTCAAAGTCAACTGTATTAAAGGCGTTGCTGAAGTCTAGGAGAGCAATTATACCGATATGCCTTTGATCCAAGCCGTATCGAACGTCATCTAAAACTTTGGTAAGTGCCGTCACAGTACTATGTCCCAAACGAAATCCAGACTGGAAAGGGCTTAAGGTATCATGTTGTGATAGGAATTGAGTAAGCTGGGAGTGAACAATACGTTCAAGGACTTTAGACAGGAATGGAAGGATACAAATTGGTCGATAGTGCGAAGGAGTTGTAGGATTTGAAACCTTAGGGATAGGAATAATGTGAGCATTACGCCAGGCACTAGGAAAAGTTTTAGAGGACAATGAGAAGTTAAATAAGTGGCAGAGGACAGGTGCAACTTTGTCCAAGACTAAGGATATCATTTTTCGACTTATACCGTCACTACCCGTTGCGTCAGAGGTAATAGCGGACACGTGCTTCATAACATCGTCGTCGGTGACAGTATTAAAGGAAAATGTGGGATAATCAGGTTTTATTTGTGAATTAAGATAAGCTATAGTTTTATATTTATGGGCGTTATTAAAGTTACCTAAGTTAGAAAAGTGGGAGTTTAATCTGTCTAAATCCATAGTAAGAGGTATGTTAGCCTTTGATCGTCCTATTCCCAGAGATTCCAAAAATCGCCATACGTCCGCCGGGTTTTTATTTTTAATGGAAGTGTGTACAAATTTCCTCTGAGCTTTCCTACAGATCTTGCTACACCGATTACGCAAGTTTTTGTATCTGGACAGATTGTCGTCGGTTGGTCTGGATTTGAATTTGGCCTTCGCAGCATTGCGTCTTGTCATTAAAGCCCTAATGTCATCGGTCAGCCATGGTGCAGGTAGGTGTTTTAATTTTATGGGTCTAAGAGGAGCATGCAGGTCAAAAAGTTCAATAAGTAGGGAATTAAAAATACACAGCTTATCATTAATCGTGGGAGCGTTGAAAACTGCATCCCAGTCAATGGAGCTCAAGTCCCGCATGAAGTCTTCATTATTGAAGTTTTTGAAACTACGGCGCATAACGACAGTTGGTTTACTCTTGGGTGGGCGGACTTTATAAGACAAATAAACCAAGTCATGGTAGGAGAAAGCGTCAGCTGAAAACTGACCATGCACACTGACAAGTTCCGGTGAGGAGACAATCATTAAGTCGAGCAAAGAGGGTGAGCAATTAGGGAAGTAGTGTGTAGCATTCGTATTTACCAGATTTAAATTGGAGCTGGAAACTATTTGTTGTAGCCGTTTAGCCCGTGAATCATTTTTTATTAAATCAGTATTGAAGTCCCCCATTATTATTGTGTAATCAACGCTGGGGACATAGGTCTCCAACAATTGCTCGAACTCTTGGAAGTAATTTATGAGGAGTGATGGGGAGTAAAAGACTCCTAAAAGAACTTTTAGATTGCCAAATAAAACTTCCAAGAGGATATGCTCCGACGATTCAGAGTAGGCGGAAGCTGATTTGCTAAGAATCGAAAAAGGAATATGACTACGCAGGTAAATACCAACTCCTCCACCACCTTTGCCTGTCCGATCGTTGCGAATTAAGTGAAACCCTGGGATCGAGAAAGATGTCGAAGGAAGAGATGGTTTTAAAAACGTCTCAGATACCAGAATTGCATGAATATTCGCAACATCGAAGGAGGCTAGCATGTCAGAGTAATGTGCGGGGATGCTTTGTGCGTTTAAGTGTATGACATTAAAGTTTCTAGAAAGAGAGGCAAATTTTGTACTAAGGAGACTGTTTAAGGGCACAGTAGTACTATGGAAACTATCGTCTGAAGACGAGGAAAAAGAGTAGTAACTGTCGTCATTAGAGAAAGACGCACTGTGACTATTGTCCATATTGTGTAATCAAAATTATGAGATTATTGAAGTATAAGATAAATGTTATAATGGTGTGATAATATATATCAATATAATATATTGCTTAATATCTATATAATTTAATAAAATAAAGTACTATAAAATATATGTAATATAAAATAAAATAATAAGTAATATAAAAAAATAATAAAAAATAATAAAAATAAATAATAGTAACTAAAAAAAAATAAAAAAGTAACAAATTCATTATTTACCTGCCAGCTACTTAGTACGATAAATAAAAGGCATCGAAGATTCCATTTAACAGTGAGCAAGAACCAGTAAGTTAAAATACATTACACAAAAAAAAGAGAGAAAAAAAAATATATCTTTTCTATGATAGTTAGCCAAATGTCAGTTGTCATATGTCAATCACTTTGACATTTGACATTGTCATTTGTTAATTTTGTTTGTCACTCACTGCTAGTTTATAACATTCACAATCAATGTTATATACATTATTATAATTAAACATAATAGAGCTTCTACATTCTAACATACCCACAGTTAATAAACGTGTAAATCTAAGTGATAAGTATCATAAACAAAACTACTAAAGCGGGATATGCAAAACAAATTAAAGCATACAAATTATGAAGAGCGGAATACCACCAAACAAATGAAATTAACCTCTGTATAAGCAGTTGTTGCAGTAAGCAGCAAAGTGTTGGTTATCTACATTTACAAAAATGCAAACTGTGGTATAAATTATAACTGCACTACATTGACTAAGATTATAGCTAATACTAGAAATTAAAACAAACTACATTAAATTCATGAAAATTAAACTACTATAATAATAAAACTAGAGGAACATACTGTAAGCAGCTACTTTTTAATGTTTCTTTTGGCTCTGGCAGCTTGACTGGGCTGTACGGTCTTGATGCTTCTATGAGCGGGGCTCGCCACCGTGCTGGCTACATTTGTGGTGTTATTATTAGCAATGGGGACCTGATCTTGAGGACTAGTTGTGCCCATGATAGCGGTAATTTCAGCCATTGAGGTGATACGATGATGAGCTCCATCTGGCCCAATTATGATTATCTGCCCCTCCTTAGTCCAGCACTTGGAAATACCGAAGCTCTGCCTTGCCTTCATAAATGTCTCGTGCCGACTCTTGGTCAGGAATTCAGAGAGCGTAATTCCTGTGTTTTTGAGACTTATTTTGGAATACCAGACCTTATTGCGTACGGATAGCTCCCGGAATTTAAGAAGAATAGGCCGCGGCTTATCGCTTGAGATAGATCCCATCCGATGGCTACGGCTGATATCAGTGTCAGAAAGCTGAGGTATTTTTAGATGATCTGAAAGGGTTTTGATGGCTACAGTAGTTACATTTTCTTTCTTGGTCTCTGGGATACCATGCAGCAACAATATTTTCCTTCTGCTGCGCATCTCCATCTGATCTATTTGTTTAGAAAGAAATCTTATTTGCTGTTGGAGACTTTCTAGAGCAGACATGACAAAGCCACGAAAGGTGTTGAATTGAGCTGTGATATTAGCAGTTGGGCTTGATGCTGGGATAGCAGCTTGCAAATTTTGTTGAAATTCAGCCATTTTGTTGTTAAAATGCAGTGCCAAATCATCCATTGATTGTTTTATGGATTCCATTACAAGTGACACTACAGTGATGGTGAATGTTAATATTTAATTTGGATATTCTGTGTGATGTGTAATAAAGGAATACTACTGGCAAGTATAATGATTTTTAGTGCATTCTAATAAATATTTAAAGCACTTACAGTATTTTATTTTATAAAATAAAGAGACAGCTCACAAAACTGTGTTACTCGTTATGCAGCTACCCGCCGAAAAAAACATAACATTAAATCAATTCAGATTCATGTCAATATAATTACGAACTTTACAAATCACCGCTGGAACTAAATATAGATAACTAAATTTTAACTACTAACTGGGTACATAACGTAATTAACTGCGAATGTCATCGCCGCGCGCACGTCTGACCAACTCTAAGCCGGATCGTTGCCCAAAAGTGCCCAAGCATATACAAGTCGAAATTGAACGGAGATATATTTTGCTATTTTTTTTTTATTGCATAGGAAGGCAGACGAGCATATGGGCTACCTGATGGCAAGTGGTCACCAACGCACCATAGACATTGGCATTGTAAGAGATATTAAAAATCGCTTACATCGCCAATGCGCCACCGACATTGGGAACTAAGATGTTATGTCCCTTGTGCCTACAATTACACTGGCTCACTCATCCTTCAAACCGGAACACAACAATACAAAGTACTGCTGTTTTGCGGTAGAATATCTGATGATTGGGTGGTACCTACCCAGACGAGCTTGCACAAAGCTCTACGTCCGAGTAAAATAAATGTAGATGGATCATTTTAAAAGTAAGCTCTTGAAATCTATATTTCTCTTAAATCTACAATATATTTGAATCAATTTATAGTTCGATAACTACACGTCCTTAACTAATAATATAAATGCGAATGTGAGTTCGTTTTGTTGTTACGCTTTCGCACCGAAATCACTTAAACGATTTTAAAAAATATTTCACTAACGCAAAGGTACATTGTCAGCGAGTAACATTGGCTACATTTAGTCCCCGTGTTCCCACGGGGACGGGAACTACGCGGGTTAAATCGCGGACAGGCAGAATTTCACTGAAATTAGACACATGCAAGTTTCCTCAAGATGTTTTCTTTCATCGTCAAGCACTAGATAAATTCCGTAATGCTGGCCCGGGTTTGAACCCACGATCATCAGTTAAGATTCACGCGTTCTAACTACTAGGCCATCTCCTTCTGTACTCCATGGAATCTGTACGCTAAATGACATGATGATCTGGTGAGTAATTAAAGCTTAACATAACAAACAAACTCATAAGGATTTTGATTGCATAATCGTTTAATGAATAAAACGAATTGCAAATATCAAATAATATGTTCGAGCAATATTATAGGCGTTTCATGAAATAGCTTCGCACCCGTTTCACAGTTCTCGGCACTCCATAATAACCTGAATATAATGTCGTGGATACAATATTGGTGGATCGCGTGATCCCGCGCCATGTCAAATCGAAATGCGACTTAGTGGCTACGAAATTCGCGTTTAAGTATTTGATACTTTTTTGTTCCATGCTATGCAAAATTTTAACGATTTTTGTAACATTTTACATAGATTTAAATTTCTAGCATAATGTATGAGTACTTATTTTTTAATAAATTATAGTAAAAACATTCTTTGAGGGTATATAATTAATCTCGTGCTCAATGATAAAGGAAACATCGTGATGAATTCGCCTTTCGTCATCTGATGGAGTTGCATCTCCAGAACCTTCTCTTTAAGTTATAAGACGCCTTAGCCCTGCCATACGAAATTGATAGCTTTTTTCCTTTGTTTTATATATGCTTTTATTTCAATATTTAAACAAATCCAATTAATTATTTACACTTTGTCAAACCTGATTAAAGCTGTAAAATGATTATAATTAATTATTGTGTCGTACAAGGGGCGGCGATATAGTTAATTATTATTTCAAATTGCAAAGTATAATGGACGGAGTGATTCACGAGGAAGGTTTAGGCATATAACTCGTTGTTTTTTGAAAATTTGTGAAAAAAATCAAGACGATTGGGAGCTTTAATGAAGTAGGACATTTCACGTAAAGTTATCAGTGTTATTTTAACATTAATTATTTATTTATTCAAACTTTAATTATATCATTACAGGACAAGGTTGTCCTAATTCTATTATGCAGCACGTATTATTATAATATGTTACTACATTAAATAGTGTTAGCGGTCTCTGCCCCACCAGAGTAATCAACATGGTCGAGAGCAGTAGCGTAACTATAGGATGGCAGGGCTGGCTAAATGCCACGGGCCCCCGACTCGACGAGGGCCCAGTCTGAGAGGCCACGAGCTCAGTGTCTTATATTTAGATATTTCTTACATGTGCATTGTTGTGCAAATTTATGTTTCGCTCCTATACCTGGGGGGCCCCATGCAATGACTTTACCACGGGCTTCTATTGGTATAGTTACGCCACTGGTCGAGAGTATATAAAAGCACGGCAAACAGCAGAATCACTTCACTTCACCTCCGGGGCTTGAATTGATAGTACGTCTTCCTTATAACTTTAAAAGCTGAGCTCACTCAGACTGCTATCACGTTGAGGGTGTGTAGAGCGCGCGTATGTATTGCGATATAATGGTCCTCCTGACCGATTTCGGCCACGGCGGCCAATCTCAAGAGAGATCAGCCAACTGCGCAGGACATATTATAGTGCACAAGTGTGTGCGCAAACACAGGTGCACTCTCTATTCCCTAACTCTTATAATCCGACGGGACGGCAATCCGACACGACCGGAAAGAGTTTAGGCGCAGGACCAACGGCTTTACGTGCTTTCCGAGGCACGGGAGTGTTCACACTTCCAACTTCCAGACTTCGGGCTGCTATTGAGAATTTTCGACAGAAAATCTAAATAACATTTTATTGGCCCGACCTGGGAATTGAACCCAGAACCACCGAGCTAGCAGCCTTAATCCTAGCCACTAGACCAACGAGGCAGTCAATGCGATATAATCATTCTATGTTGATAATCATTCTACCAGTGCGAGGTGGGGCCTATATTTTGAATCACGTTGTTGCAAGATTCAGTTGCATGTAAAGCCACCAGTTCGCATCGTAAAGAAGAACCGTTACAGAAACAGCTCTTATTTTTAAATAAAATGCACATTCATCTATATACAATTAAATTCATATACAGCCGTGTAGAGAAATCAACAAATACAAACTTCACATTCTTTTATGAATGGCACGACATAAAACATAATTTATGGAAAGGATTTCCTCCATATAGTTCATCCATATTTTAAGTTACAAAACACAATACGACAAGAAAAATATGATATGTGTTTATAATTCTTACCCATGGATTGTCTTCTAATGCTAGCGGTGCAGTGACGTAATGGGTTACTAGATAAGCATAGAAGTTATACTATGCTATAGGACTATTTTGTAAAAACAAACTCAAAACAAATCCGGTTACTAAATGTCAAAAATTTATATGCGACATTGAATATATAGTCCAGTCAATAGAGTCTTAACTTTTCCATTTTTACTACGATTTGAACTAGGATCGTTAACAAAACTTTTCCCCTTGGTTTCAGCCACTCAGCAAAAATGGCAAAGTTAAGACTATTGACAGGACTAATAATAATCATAAGATTTTAACGACATTGCGCGTAGAACTGAAGTAGAAGTGGGCTGGTCATGTCTCCAGGCGCCTTGATGACCGATGGAGCTGACACGTGTAAGAGTGGAGACCACGCTTAAGCAAACGTAGTGTAGGACGTCCTGTGGCGAGGTGGACCGACGATTTAAGAGGTGGCAGGCTTGGGATGGATGCAGGCTGCCCAAAATCGGAATGGTGGGCGTCCTATAGGGGAGTATTTTGTCCAGCAGTGGACGGCAAAAAGCTGGAAAAAGAATACACGCATCAAAATCAAGAAAACCACTGCAGTTAATCTACAAACAAAAAAAATATCACGCAAGTAAAACTAAGTTATAATAGACATCGATATCGCTAGTTCCTGGGCCCTCCCGTCCATCTGCGGGCGAAGTAAGTCGCGAACTTTGCCCTTTTGCAAATCGGCAATCCAACGTAATTTCCTGAGGCACTAAACTTTCTATTTGCAGACAAACAAAACTGTTTATTTGTAACTTATTTATTTAGTTTAAATCTTATAGATACTATACTATATACTTATACTATAATTATATGATTTAAGCTTATCTTATTAACTATACGATTTTTATATTAAATTATATGTTTTATAATATAATATTAATAATGTGTAATGTAATATAAATAAAATCATATGTATGATTACATTACACATTATTTAGATTAAGGGTTAAGTGTACAAATCATGACCGCGTGGACTGATGACGAGCAGCTCTAAATCGCAGTTCCAGAACTCCCTTCAGCCACCACTGTCACTCCAAGGTCCTATTACAACTACAAACGGACAAATTCTTCCTTAAGTGGTTTATAAAACAACAACATATGTGTATGTACTACAATATAGACATTGGCATCATTAGCTATATTGCTGAATAATCTAATCCTAACTCTATCACAGACTACGCACACCGTCAACCAATCGGTTGAGATCTAGATTCTAGAAGGACAATTTGGCACATGGGCAGAGTTTCTTATACATATAGGTGAGCATTCAGAAAATATTGTTAAAAACATACAAATGCAAAGAGCTTTATTAAATAAAATGGTTGTCTGTAAAGTCGGCTTATGGACGATAGTTTAACGTGACAACGTCATAACAAAACATTGATGAAATGACTGCAATCGAGTGAAAGAGAGATAGATGCGGCGCAAGCGTACAATCAGCGCAACGGGACAATGAGCGTAACGGGACAATTTTTCGTACATGCAGCCAGCGTTCATCGATTTATTAGACGTTGTTACGTCAAAAATAAAAATGAATGCTTATGCTTTTGTATATAGTATATAACCCTATAAGGGGTAAAATAAGGAACGAAAGCTTCAAAAATGAAAAATCTACTCATACCGACTAACGACTGATAACATAGGTACGTTAATAAAATACAATAGAAATTACACATCCTGTCTATAAATCAACAAATATTCGTTCGACTGATTCTTAAAGGAAATCCCTTCGCCCACGCGACTTGTTTATTATAAAACCGTTGTCAACATTTTCTCTCTTCAAAGAAAATAGGTAACAAAGAAAGTGAGACGGGTCTAACAACAAGATAAAATATTATGTGACGTGCTGGCAATAAGTATGTAACGAACTATGTATGTATGTATGAACTATAATAAATATGTAACATATTTATGTATAGTATATTATTATTATTTTATATAACTACTAGCGACCCGTCATCGCGCGTTAGTATGTTCGGCGTGGGAGCGCCTGAATTTACGAGTATTTAGTGCGCGATAGTTTTAAAATTACGATAACTGCTAAGATATTAATTTAAATTGGGTGGTGTAAGGGGCAATTATAATATACATGAAATGCTTAAGGTAAATAACGTATTTAATTTGATAAGGATTAAAATCATATCCGTTTTTATAGCTTTCCAATTATCACATTATTATGAAACCATTTTTTAAAAATTAAAGTGGGCAAAGTTAGGTAATCTTATAAGATAGACAAATGTTATTGCGGACTTTTCTGTATCTATGAAAGGGGAACAATTTCACCATGCATTATTTTGTTATAATTCAAAGGGTTTTACAGCGAATTATACACGTAAACCTTCCTATCGAATCAGTTTATCCATTGATGAAAACCGTATGAAAATCCGTTCAGTAGTTTTTTAGTTTATCGCGTTCATACAGACAGACAGGAAACGCGGGGTACTTTGTTTTATAATATGTAGTGATAATTGATTTCTATTTATCACTTTGTCACGGCTCGTCACAGCCACAAAAACACACACACATTGAAAATCAGCGTTGGATTCTAACCCAACATAAAAGCTGAATGGTACACCTTTACAGGACACATCACGGTTGCAGACATCATTAGATAAGATTGTGTTTGTGTATGTTTATAAATTTGTTGCTTTTTTTGTAATTAAAATGTTTAATTTTCTTTTGTTTTTTTTTTTGTTTTTTTTATTTTATTTATTTTATTTATTTTATTTTACTCTTTATTGCACACCAAATATACATAAAGAAAAAAATATATATATATATATACTCCTTAAAACAAAGTTGGCCAAGCAAAAGGCGGTATGGCTTATAAGCCATTTCTTCCAGACAACCTTTGGGTTAGAGGAATAATGTGTATGGAAGACGGCAATATGGTGGTGCAGTAAAAAACTTACATTATGGAATAATAACAAATACAACTCAATAAATATGGCAGATACATAAATACAAAAAAATACTAATAAATAAAATATAAAACAGATTATAGATATTTATAAATAAATCATATATACATACATATATCTATATATTATATGTAATAAAAAATAAATAAATAAATATAATATTATTAATAAATATAATAGAAAGTATAATAGGATAATAAATAACTGTATCTCAAATGTCATCATTATTAGTGTCCAAATAGAATTTCTTCAGAGAATTTTTAAATATTTGTAGCGATTTAGACTGTCTTATGCTTAGCGGTAAGTTGTTCCAAAGTGTTATTGCCTGCACAGTGAAAGACTGCTTATAATATTTACTGCTATAGGTAGGCAGTTTTAGGAGGAGGCTTCGTGATGATCGTATACTAGACTGATCTCCAAGAAATTCGAATTTCTCCTTCAAATAACAAGGAGCGGTCGGATTAAACAACACACAGTACAAAAGAGAGAGAGTATGCAAGTTTCGGCGACGGCGTATAGGGAGCCACTTGAGCTTTGAACGAAATTCTGAAACATGGTCATACTTTCGGAGACCGAAAATAAACCGAATAGCTAGATTTTGTAATCGCTCAAGTTTATTAAGCTGGTCCTCGGTTAGATTAAGATAGCTTGCGTCCGCGTAATCGAGAATAGATAGTAGAAGGGAGTTTGCTAACATAGTTTTGGTAGGAATTGGTAATACTTTTTGTAGACGTCGCAAGGAGTTCAATGACGCGTATATTTTCTTACTAATTTCAGTTAGATGTTCTGACCAGGAAAGTGTTCGGTCTAGATGTATGCCAAGGTCTTTAACTGTTGAGCAGTAAGATAAATTAGTGCCGTTTTTTTTTGTTTGCAATGTATGTTGGTCCTGAATAAATGTTTATTATCTATATATATCTTATTCTTATGCAACAGTTAAACACAATACATCAATATTAACGAGGTATAAAGCTTATAATATGAATTGTATTTACTTTGACTTTACTAAAAAAATCTGGGAAATGTTTTTTTGGTGGAGTACGTCTTCTTTCAGGTTTTATACAAATACCAAATAATGTAATTAAACATATTTTTTTACAAACACTTCTAGACTCAATTATATTTAAAAAAAAGTACTACTTGGTGGTACAGCTTTGTGCAAGCTCGTCTGGGTAGGTACCACCCACCCACTCATCAGATATTCTACCACAAAACAGCAGTACTGGCTTATGTTGTGTTCCCGTTTGAAAGGTGAGTGAGCCAGTGTAATTACAAGGGACATAACATCATAGTTTTCTTTGTGGTTGGTGGCGCACTGGCGATCTAAGCGATGGTTAACATCTCTTACAATGCCAATGTCTAAACAAAAACTGAATACCAAAATATACTCACCACAACCCTTGGAATATCTCTATTGCAAGTTTTATTAGTTTATATATGATATTTTCTACGAAGCTGTCTAAAGTCGGTGCCAAAACTTGAAGAATTTTTAAGCTTTTATGAAATTTAAGATTATCTCGCCAGTGGGAAGCTATCACCATTGACATCCTGACACATAACATTCTCCAAACATAAAACGTCTACGTAGAAGATTTAACTTATTTATTTTATCAATGTTCGTGGTTGATGCTGTGTTTGCTACGCTGACGTATACACCAAAACAAATGTTGTTCAACAAAAACATAACACTACGACTACATCCTTTTAGTCTCATCTATAACAATATCTAACAACATATTTTTTTATAGAAATGGTATTCCTCATGCATGTAGTTGCTCTGACTCACTCATCCTTCAAGTCGGAACGCAATTAGTTATACCTACCCAGACACACTTGCACTAAGCCGTATGGCACCGAGTATCACATTCGGCTTCCTTTCATCTTCAACTTTCTTTTGTTTTTGCCTTAATTAGTAAATAATTTACATATACAAGTTAACGTGAGCAGGACAGACGTTTTTTAAAAATAAATTTTATACGTTAATTTTAAAATATTTCATTAAAATTAAAACTGACACAACCAACCAAACCAAAGAAGTTCATGTTTTCATCGAATGTAATTTCTTTTTTACAAATCATTTCCCAAAACATACGATCCCAAAGCATGGCACGACACAACTAACATTCCGCTGATCAAGCATTTACTTATATTGTCTTTTTTTTTATTGCATAGGAAGGCGGACGAGCATATGGGCCACCTGATGGTAAGTGGTCACCAACGCCCATAGACATTGGCATTGTAAGAGATGTTAACCATCGCTTACATCGCCAATGCGCCACCAACCTCGGGAACTAAGATGTTATGTCCCTTGTGCCTGTAATTACACTGGCTCACTCACCCTTCAAACCGGAACACAACAAAAACAAGTACTGCTGTTTTGCGGTAGAATATCTGATGAGTGGGTGGTACCTAGCCAGACGAGCAAAACAGACGTTTTTTAAAAATAAATTTTATACGTTAATTTTAAAATATTTAATTATAATTAAAACTGACACAACCAACCAAACCAAAGAAGTTCATGTTTTAATCGAATGAACATACAAACATACGATCCCAAAGCATGACACGACACAATAACTAACATTCCGCTGATTACGCATTTACTTATATTGTCTTCATGCTTTGAGCTAACATAGCTACATTGTACACAATTGATTTTTTTTTTTTCATGTAAATTCGGCCTTTGATGAAAGAGTACGCTCTCTTCTTGAAGGTTTTTATGTCGTATCGGTTCGGAAAAGTCGCCCGCGAATTTATTTATTAGAACATCGGTTGATGTAGAATGTCGTATTTGTGGTAAATTCTTAAGAGCGTCTTCATAGTGCGTGAAGCCAACTTGTGGAATTCGCTGCCGGCATCCGTATTTCCGCACTTACAATCCAAATGCCTTTAGGTCTGGAGTGAATCGGCATTTAATAAGTTTGCTCGTTACACGGTACACCACATCTCGACATAACAGTCTAGACTGTAGACTGTGTTTTAGAGCAAATTCTGTACAAAATGACGTCAGCAAAATTATGATAATCACAATATCAAAACACGGTCGACGTCGTCGTGCCTATTTGTAAATAGTCTCTGCAGCGCCATCAGTGATCTATAAAAAAGATAATAATGAAAACCTTTTCCATAAAATACATACATACATATAATCGAAGTCTATCAATATACAAATGCATATCATCCATTTTAAGGTACCGCATTGATCACTGTTTAATTATTGAATGCGGGATATCAAGCACGTGTTGTGGTTCAACGCCGGTGCGACAAAGTATAACTGCTTTACAATGTCGTTTCAAATTAAAGTTTTATTTCCGTACTTTATTTCTATCACGGATCGATTGATTTGTCAGTGAAGGGTGAAAGGTGTATGGAATACAATGCTCAACTCCATATAATTGTGTAAAACTACGAGGCTAATGGCCGAATACTTAAACGTCATTCAAATATTAAGTGCAACTTAATTATTTGAGAAGGCGTTAATTTAAAATTTCGCATACTAATTTTAATGTTAAGTAGCGTTTAACTAAGTGTTTGTTTGAGCGTCGTTCTCCATCCGAAGAAACGGTTTATGAAATACTTCGCCACGAGGCTTGGGATGCATAAGTCATATATTTTAGTTTCCAAGGTTGGTGGCGCATTGGCTATGTTGGAGGTGGTTAATGTTGACAGCCAACGCCAATGTCTACGGAGGTACTCTCAGTTGGCTCATCTGTCAGTCTTCTTATGTTTTTTAAATAAAAAAAATTAGCCCATGAAAATTCAGTCTTTCTGCCTAATTTTAAGCTACAATCTTTGGGTAATATTCTAAAAGGATATACAAATGCAATATAAATAAATTTTATCTTGACTCTAATACACTTGATGTCTCAATTTATCAATATACAAGCATATTTAACGTTTACTTAGTACCTATATAACATTTTCACAAACTTTTGAGTCTTACCGTGCCATCAAATCGCAAATTCGCCTGTTTCTTCCATTAAAAGTTTTCTTCTGCTTTCACGGAGATTTTAGGGCCCATTGTTTGCTTATGAGATATTATTGTGAATATTTTAGAAGTTTTTTAATTGTATGACGACCGTCGTGGTAGCTAAAAAACATTGACAAAGTTTTTAAACTCAAATTAGGTATCCTTAAAATCACTCGAGACAAATTGTGAGAAGTCGTAATCTATACATATATACATATCTACATATATATACATATAAATAAAATTGGAATGTCTGTTTGTAATATTCAAATAACCGCTTTTTACTACATGCATATGAATATATACGGTACATACACCAAAATAACATTTTTTACAATTCTTGTCTGTCTGTCTGTCTGTTTGTTCCGGCTAATCTCTGAAATGGCTGGACAGATTTTGACGGGACTTTTATTGGCAGATAGCTGATGTAACAAGAATTAACTTAGGCTACTTTTATTTTAGAAAAAAATGATAATTAAAATAAAAATGCAAAACCCAAAAAAAAAACTAAATAAACTAATTAACTTTTTTGTTAAATTCAGCGCGGACGAAGTCGCGGGTACAGCTAGTAACAAATAACATTCAACTCATATACCACAGTTGGAATTTAGATTCTAAACTTATGTACCTACTATTGAATAGTATAAAGAGATAACGAATAGATAGAGAAGCTAAGACGACTATAACAAGCGAATCTTAATCGATGATTACGAGTTAAAACCTGAGTAAATCCTACTGATATAAATACTTAGGTGTTCTCCAATTAATTTATTACTCAAAATGAAAGGGGACCTTATTGTAACTGTGGGATATGGGCTGTTAGTTTCTTTTAATAATCCGTAGTAATGTTGAATTAGTGGAAATATTGCAATTTAAAGGTCGGAGAAATTATTAGAACTTTGGATTTCAAAGTAAATTGTTTATAAGTAGTTTATTGTAACATATACCGAACATTTTTATTTATTCATGTCTGCTTACATAATCACTATGGCAACGGAAACTATTTTTATACAATCCCAAATTTTATGCACCTTTGGTATATAGCTTTAATGAGTCAGCTTTTGTACATCATTTATTTCCTCATATATATTTTTAAAATAGATTACCGGGCGAATTATAAAGGCATTTATAATATTATTTAAGGGTAAGGTTACGTGTTCACGTTTTAACTACCCAACAGATTATCATGAAATTTACCATACACGTTGACAGTAGTACAGAAAATGATACTGGGTTGGTACCCAGTTTCTGTACCATTTCTATTAGGTGGTCCTAACTAACACCTGTCTTACAACAATTCAAAATTAAAAATATGAAAAGCATTTCGTTGATAGAATATTTCGAATAAACATCGTATTTCAACAGCTCATTAAAAGATTATTGGAGGTGCGCAAAACGCGTGGGACGTGCAGTAAGACTTATTAGCGCTACACAGCGCTACGAGTACCTAGCGTTGATACTTGAACCGTGGGGTGCAGGTCGATAGATCACTTCTTACGACACTAAATACAACTAGATACAATATGCTGATATACATGCATTTGTATCAAGTACTTACGTTATTGAAATTATACTTCTAATGCGACTTCCAACAAGGTTGCGTTAAACGTTTAACGCTACCATGGAGGGGGTATGAAAGCACTGTTGCGTTAAACGTTCAACGCTCCTGGGGAGGGGGAATAGAAAGAATAATAATAATAAATTCTTAATGATGCTAAAGAAGTATAACTTCTCACGCGCGTACATACGTACACATTGTTTTAAATATTTACTTATCTAAAATTTCTTTAATAACGAAAATGTGTTTTCTTTTTAATTTCACATCTAACAATCGATTTTAAATCATTTACTAGTTGCAATCGAAAAAAACATTTTTTATTACGTCTGTGAATATGTGTAAAATTGCCAAATTAATCGGAATTCCCGATTGGAAATTAGAATTACAATTAAGATCGCCCAGTGATTTCTCGGGATTCCATCACAAAGAACGAGATGAACAAACAAACGAATGATATGAATGACGATGAATATTCAGCATGCATATAATACGACCAAAAATAACTCTTATACGAGCTTCATACGATATATTATAGTTTACAAAAATAACGCAAAACTCGATGATACGGCTGCACTGCACTGTAGATGCCAGCGCATTAACCATTTCCTTTGAACTAGAAATGTGAAATGTAATTGTGTTGGCGCAGTGGACACCGCAACAGGGTTCAGCGCCAAAGGTCACGAGGTCGATAGTCATACGACGAATCTGTTCATAATCCATATATTTGTCCTGTTCCATATACGTGAAACTATATCATATATATTCATATGGTCATAAAAGGATTTTTTTATATATTATTATGATCTACATACTGTATTTTGTTATATATAAACGTATGTTTTATGTAGTTTATTTAACTGTTGTTTTAATTGTTGTAAAATTAATAACTAATACAAATGAATGTTGGTATGTCTGTTAGAGATTAAAGGATGTTTCACCAATCACCAAAGTAAATAAACCCCAATAGTTTACGGGTCTAGCGATGTAAAAGTCGCAGAGGAATATATAGTAATATTAGTATTTCCTAATAAACAACCTATAAAAACTGAGCTTTAAAAGTTGAGGTTTTGCTTTTTATGCTTACAAATAGAGTAGGTAGGTATTTCTAGAAAAATTCAATTCTATACAACCAAGAGGGAATATAACTAATTATTACATCCATCTAATTAATTAACTTAAGAAAAAGCGGACACAGTTTTGCTTATTATGTATTATTAAGACTCTAAATACGTTTATAAACTACACAACAAGGCCTTCTTTAGAAACTTATATACAAACTGGACACATAATCCGCTTATTATTTCCAGCAACAACTTGAATAGCCCACTATTCACCTATTTCCTACAATTAAATAAGCCTTAAGGTCTTATAGTTTGTTATATACAATATGATATGAATATGAAAATAATTCAGTAAGAAGCATGAGAATTAAACGAAACTTAGTTCCCATAGCCTTATTAATAGGTATGACAAAGTATGCAACCCACAATTGTTTACAAAATCTTCGGTTGTGTTCATCCACACTAATGTTTTGCATGCACAAATAAGTCTGAATATAAAGGAATATTATTATTTTTATATTTAATACATCCAGTGCTCTGTGATGAAGGACAACATTTTGAAGAAATGCATTAATTGGATGGGATTCTGCCACATGTTTATTTATCCATCGGCTTTAGGCGACGCACCGTGCTGATATATGTCTTAAAATCTTTTTAAGGCATCCTGCCTTAAACATTGGTGGTACATTTCTCCCTCCGCCTATTTATTTTACAAAATATTTTTCACAGCAACGCTTTTCTCCAACTCGTTTAAAAAACATAATAATTGATGGATTTCCTTTTATGGATATTATGAAGTGAGTAATCTTTAAATTAACGTTGTTTTCGTCAACAACATTCCAATTAAATTGTTTATCACGTGTTTTCTCCCTAACGACAGATGAGGGAGGAAGCTTGGATTAACATTTTAAAGTCATTTTAATATATGTCAAAGTGAAAATTAATTAACAGTGTTATAAAAGTTACAGAATGTTTTATTATAAAACATTAATGTATACAGAGTAAATTTATTTATGAAGAAAACATACACACTGTAGTTGAAACCTCTTTAGACTTTAACACGCTTTTTTTTAATATTAGCTTGACCTGTATGTATCTATGTAACGGAATCTTTCAAAGCAATTTGTACTAAAGACGTCCAATTGATTTGACAATTTGCATACGTATTTAAGACCGATGACAATACAAAAATTTAACTGACCCCTCACCCTGTGACAACCCCCCATACAATATAGTTCAGCCGGGCCGAGGTCGTGCCGCGTGTTTTTTAGATTTTTTTAACTAAAATTGATTTAAATTGTGATGTCACAGACTTTTGTCAATTTGCGTGCCCTTGTTGAGTCCACTAATTTATTGTTTTAATTATTTTACGTCATTGAGAGCCGAAAGAACATTCAATTGAATTTATAGTTTCGATACTTAGCACTCGGCATATTGTTGTGCACTTAAAACCTGTTTTTTTTTTTTTTTTTTTTTTTTTTAATTAATTTATTTGCCATGGATTTTGGTTGTAATCACTGAACACTGACTATTTAGCCATTGACCTTTTTTAAAAAAAAAACTTTTTTCAATTAGGCTTATACTTCAATTATTATGTTTTAGGTTTAAATGCATAATAACCAATTCCAAAAGTCGATTCTCTGTCGAAGAACTTTCTAGAATATCGGTATAAATTATTTACGTATAGAACAATGTATTTTCATAATGGAGTATTTTCACGGAATTTTCCAAACAACAAGTGGAGTATTATTAATAAAAGGAATTCCTTGATTTTTCCAATACCGAGAACAATGGGTACAATAAGGTCGTATCGCTAAATGCCGAGGGACGAGAAAATATGGATTGGGTGGAGTCGTGGTGTCGAATGTCTTGTTGTTGTCTTGGTGTTATATTAGAAAATATCTATAAAAAAATATTTCTGAATATACCACGTGCAGAGTTCAAACATCAATCGAATTTTAAAACAATTCATGTGCCTCATCATTGGCTTCAACATTCATGGAGTTTATTCTGAGTTTATTCATTTTTTTTATTTATTTGTTTGTTTATTTATTTCTTCTGCTCCAACACCCTTGTTGAAAAACTCGAATTCAAGAAGAAGTGGTACAGTAGTTGGACATTTACATGGCATACGAATATTTAATAACAATCATTGAGTCTCTTCGATCCTTGTAATAGATTACTATAACAAGAGTTGCAGTTTATAAGAATTTATCAGTTTTCGCCACAAAAAACATCCATGCAGTAGAAATCGTAAGTATAAGTATATTAAAGGATAAATCGTATTTAAGTAGTATATCGTATTAAAAATAGTATATATGTATGTATGTATATATATTTATATATATTACATGATTTAATCACTACACATATTTTGTCCACGTGTTTGTGATGTATTTAAACTTTAACTTTAGTTAATTTTATTTTATTTTAATAATGTTATTTTAACATTTATACGTGTTTATATATTTTTTTTCGCTGGAAAATGGAAATACGTGTTTATATTATAAGAAAGCTCTACATTTTAAGATAAAATGTATTCATATGCAAATACAAGTTTGTATTTTACTTCGTGGAGTCCAGACTTCTTCATTGACTTATAAGTATATACACAAGCGATACCTTCCTATCATCAAAGGTAGTATAACCACTTCGTCTAATTTAATTAGATGAGAACGGGTACTGCCAATTTGATCAGTAATATGTATTTGCATAATTGTATGTGCAAATAACATAATATTGCATCCTTCATCAACGTAGAGGTCGTTGCGTATACATTGATACATGTATATAAAAATAACATGAAATACATACTTCTTCTACCTGGTCTATATTCTAGACCAGGTGCTAAAGCTTCTCCGAAACGCGCTTCGTCTTCTGTTATAAGTTTTACGTATATTCGTTTAGTATTTTTTTCAGTTTGAAATTACAATGAAACGACTTCTCATTTATTAGTATTAGAATTTAAATATATAAAATACTCTTAAAGTAAAAAAAATATCTATATAAAATTAAAAAATGTCACAGATACAAAAGCATTTGGAGATATAATTATTATTAATAATAAAGAATAATCTTCATCTATACTTCTATTAGAGATTATCATAATTGAAAAAAGATATTCTAACTATTCTATCATTGTTTTCCATTTCTCGTTCATCCAATATTCCTTTACAAATTTTCCCAGTAAACATTCCATCGACCGGCATTGCTGTTTATTAACAGACAGTTAAATTATAAGACCTAATGTCTCATAATTTACATGTCTTAATTGATTATACAATTTACAACATTTACGATGTAATTGATTACATAATAGAAACATACAAACAACAACAAACTGCTTCATTCCGGTTTCAAATTGTCGGGCCAATAAAATGTTATGATGTTTTTTTCTGTCAACAAGTACTCCATATAAGTCCGGAGCTATGAAAGTTGCAGTGCGCGTGCTTCCGGATGTTAGTAAAGGCGTTGGTCCAGCGTCTGTTTTCATTCCAATCAATTTATCGTTATGACTATTAGTTTTGTTTGCTCACTTGCACGCTATATCGTCGCCTGCGCAGCTCGATAATGATCATTGATCGATTTAATTCTTACTTCAATACATAAAATTGGCTGATATATATGTAAATTAGTCAGAAATATATTTATTTCAAAGCTTTATGAGATACATAAAATGTTAACGAACGTAAAATATATATGTACATATTATATGGTTAGTCTCGATGTGAATTCACGTTGTTAGTTTTTATTAACACACACACACACACGCACGCGCACGCATTCACACACACACACACACACGCAAGCGCATGCATGCAGACGCGCAAGCACACCCATATAAATAGTTTTATACGTCGTGGAATCACGTGATGCTTATTTATGCTATTTCATAGTATTCGAAAGTGAAGCAACCTGTAATATTTCAATTCTATAGGATAACAGGAAGTTGTTTATAAGTGAGCTTGCAAGATGACGATATTATGACCTAATCAAACTAACATACATAAAAAGTATAATTTCTGTTAAAATTCAATAAATAATTTAAAAACGACGATTGAAATTTTTCGTAAAATTAAATTGAAATGTTCACAATCTACATAAAGCACGATTAGTCAAAGAAACAGAAAATCCGACAGCTGATAAGATTAAAGTGAAATAAAAACTTCTACGATATATTTTGGATTTTCAGGCGTTACTAATACGAAATATTTATACAAATGTGTACGCTTCTTATTTGTATAAAAGAATAACTCACTGACTGACAACCGAAATAGCCCAAACAACTGGGGCTGGCACCGTGAAAATTTGCATACTTATTCTTTTTACACAGTAGGTTATGACTCATCACTATTTAGGAAGGCGGACGAGCATATGGTCTACCTGATGTTAAGTGGTCACCAACGCCAAGATGTATGGTAATAGATGTTACCCTCGCCACCAACCTTAGGAACTAAGACGTAATGTCATTTGTGCCTGTAATTACACTGACTCACTCAGTCTTCAAACAGGAACACAATAATAGCAAATACTGCTGTTTTGTGGTAGAATATCTGATGAATGGGTGGGTATACCTATCCAGAGGAGCACAAATCTACCCTCTATCAGATCTTCTTCTTCTTCGTGGTACTCTGTCAGAGTGGCCGTGGTCGCCATGTAGTATTATGAAATTATCGGCAACGATGTTGTTTGCCTAACGAGCGATCGCCATGTGTCTCTATAAAGAAACTTGATTACAAATAATATTAAATATCATTCATACGGAAAGTAAGCTAATATGTTTTTGTAAAAGTCATTTTGTTGCATATTTTCATATTTATACACATACATATATAATCGTACCATTGTTTAATCATGCTGGACTTCTGGTGTAAGTGCAATCTAGCGCGGAGCTGCAACAACGCCATCGGTTCTCTGTGAGACAATAGTACCACATGTTATGGTAATTAATCCGTCAAATATTAATTAATTAAATATTTTTAAAGCATGCCGTGTACACATGTGTTGGAATGTAGTTTGCAATTGCTTTTGGTTCTTAATTATGTAATTCTAAGTCTTGATTACAATCCGTTTTGTGTAACTTAATAAATAAATAAATCTATTGCGAAGTATTTTGATATCAAACTTGGTACTAGGCGATACTTGTATGCACATTACGCTCTACGCTTATGTACTAATATATTGTAGATGTAGCATAAAGGTCAAAGGTCAAAATGGTCTTAAACATACATACATATGCATCGCTTAACGAAACAAGACACAAGATTATTTAAACCTTCAAGGGTTAATCTCAGCTGTTTTATATGTTATCCTTGTGGAAAATACCTAAGGGCGCGATCGATCTCGCTCGACCTTCAGGGCAATGACCGGTGGAAGTGGGTCGCTCCCTCCAAGGGCTGGGAAGGAACAACGTAATTAAATACCCCGTATGATATATTGTGGGTTAGACTGTGGAGTCTTGGGATTTGTGTTACATCTAAATTAAAACGATTGAGTATTGATTTTATTTGTTACAAAACAAATAACAATGATTAAGAATCTTGTATTTGATTTTTAACTGGAGACTATCAATAAATTAAAATTTCGTGTTACAAGATATTAACAAATAGATACTTTATTACTTATATCCATATCTCCAATGAATTGTTATCTTAGGTTTAATTTATTTTAATATTATATTATTGTATTACATGTTTATTAGACAGCATCACAATCTAAGTTTCAGGATTCAAAAATGAACGAATTGTATTCATTTGCAATACAAGTTGCATTTTGCATTTGACGTCGTATCGTCCGGGTGAATTCTTCATTGAGTATTCATTCTTGTTGTGTGACAGTTGACTTCTTTGTTTGTGTGACTATAAACAAAACGTGAAATTTAGTTTTCAATACTAATTTAATTAGATTTAATGATGTACCTCTGTAATTATATTGGTAGCAATATGTGTTTTCTGCTGGTTGTTCTCTGTTGAATGGAATTGACGGTAGCTTTATATTAAATTAAATAGTTTAAAATGACGATTTGATGATGACGAAGTACTAATAAGAGCATACTTTAATAAAGACTATTTTCATTTTGATTTGATCAATGAGAAAGCTTAGAGCATCCCCGCCCCCTCCACACACACACACACACACAACTACGTAGATCTCCCTTTTCCGTATCATGTTCATAATATGTATGTATGTAAATGATTTTGTTAAATATAGTCTGAGAGCTACGTGGTCTCGGTGGTGCTTAAACAATCAACTCAAATTTTAATAGTTTTAAAGCCCCGTGGCCGCCGGCGCTAAAGTTGAAAAGTGAATAATGGGACAAGTTTAATCGTTATGTATTCTCTGTTTAATTGACAATCTACACGTGAAAAGTAACGAATAATATTGCAATAATATTATTTACATTTTTAATTTAAATAGATAAATATATTAACAGCCTGTAAATGTCCCACTGCTGCGCTAAGTTTTGAGAAGTTTGTCGGAGCTTATTCCACCACGCTGCTCTAATGCGGTTTGGTGGAAAACACATGTGACAGATTTTCAGTGAAATTTGACACATGCGGGTGTTTTCCTTCACTGTCAAGCACGAGATGAATTGTCACAAATTAAGCACATAAAATTCAGTGGTGCTTAACCGAGTTTGAACACACGACCAACGGTTAAGATTCACTCGTCCTTACCACTGGGCCATCTCAGCTATAGATTCGGAGTGGCAAATGGACCACCAACAGGTATGCGGTCATTGGCACTGTAAAAAATATCAATGCTTCTTTCTATCTTAGTATCTTATCTTGCGATGTGTTTTGAAAGCAAGTTGTGGCTTTAATTTTTCAACGATAGTTTTTTCTGTTCAAGGGTTAGTTAAGCCTATTTGCTCTACCTTGCTTAAATAAAGCAATATAAAAATATAATACAAACTTTCATACTCGAAACTCGTAACAATATTCTTAAAGTATGTCATAGTTCTAGAAAACTCCTTTTGCCTTTGTTAACAATGTACTTTATATTCAAAGCAGGTTCCTACCAATTTTACGACAGTACACCAGCTATCGAGCCGTGTATTGAGTTCTATACACAAGACTAGCTGCTGTATGGAACTTTGTCTGATAAAAAAAGAGTTTTCACATCATCGGCTAACGCTATGTAACGAATATTATAATAAAAAATATTTTATATAATATAATAACATTTTCTGAGACATCATTCACACATACAGGACAAGTATGTGTGAATGATGTCTTGACACTTTTTAAAAATAAAAATATAAATAATGAGAAAATTTACCATAGTAATGTATAATTTTACACCATCAGAAAGTAGAGATATCAACAAATAAAAAGCCGACCAACGTTTTTAAAAAAGCAGATATTTTGACAGGAGAATTTTCGATTGAAAATGAACCCTTTTTTATATTAAGTCAAAATAAGGTGAAAAAATAAATATTTTTAAATCAAAAAAATTACAGTATATTTGGGTCATAAAAAGGTGTTTTCATAAAATTTCGTGAAAAATTAAATTTATTTGTAAAAGATATAAACAAAAAACCAAAAACTTGGTTATTTGAATTTTTCACGTAAATTTTGAGGTTATTTGAAATAAGTATCAATACAAAAATTGTAGATCTTCTTAATACCTACAACTTTGCCATTTAACTTTTTTTTAAAACCGTTTTTTACCCTTAAAACCACCCCCACCCCACTTCCCGACCTCAGGTCGCCCGTAATTTATATTTCCTTTTATTAATTATTGTTATATTCTCTTTTTTTTCCATTGGGTTTCATCCTACTATAATTTTATTTCTTTTTTTACTATTTTCTAAGCGATCGGCACTGGTCTAAAATAGCTTACTTATTTTGATGAAAAACCAACTGTTAATGTAACTAGTAATATATCTACTAAGATATACTTTGATAAAAATCTCATCTGTCCAAGGGTTACACGCTCCAGTACGTATGAGTACGAGTAATGTAGCAATTTCTCTTCGTTCCTCGTGAACAAGCCGCAGGCAAGGATGTTAGAATAGTTATTTAAAATAATAAAAAAAAGTATGTATATTTTAATACTGGCAGGAAATTAATAAGTAGCAGAACATCGAAAACAAAAGCATATAACTTCGAATCATATTTATTTTTGAATAAAGAATGATTGAAATATTTTTTTTTATTAGAAGTACGCTAGTCTTTGAAAACATCATCTGTGGTCTGTGTCTGTAGACGTAAATGTTGATTGCGGTTTATCTGTTCGGAGAGCACCAATTAAGACTATTTAAAATGTTAATAAAACTACAGCTTGTCGAACAGCTTGATAAAAAAAATAACGCCTTCACACTGTTCCATGGAAATAACATGTTTCAGACTTTCTAATCCTTTTACTATACGATCCTTTGTGAGCTTAAAATAAATTGTAAACAAATTTAAGCAAAATGTTAACGCTATTTTCCCGTAAAATCATTATAAATTTTCCAATCAGAGATTATACGAAACTAGCTACCCGTCCTAGTTTCGCACGGGTAGAATAATGGTCTACATATAACGTCTATATTGGAGAACGACAGTGGTGTACGCCGACCACAGACCAAAATACCAAAGTTTCATTAAAATTGGATGAAAACTTCAGGAATGATAGAATACAAAAAAATATATTTATAAGACGAAGAAGGAAGTGATAAGCCAGATAAGCATTAATAACATCCTCCTTTTTTCGTTAATATAGAATTAATTAGTGGAGAAAAGAACTAATTTATGTTATATTAAGTAAATATATATTTTGAAGATAATGTAATTAACATATTCGGAGGAAAGTGGTCACCGATAACATAGATATGAGAATCATTGTCTGGTGTATCCCGAAGTCCAGAACCTCGAGTCATTAAATAACAACTTATGGTTACAATTCGCGACAAGGTACTTTAAATTTGGTTTTTCCTTTTCAATTAACTTATTTTTTTGTAACTCATAATCTTAGTAACGATATTTTACGAACAAGTTTCTAGATCTCACATCCCTGGCCTCGGGGGCTGTAGCGCGCTTCGATTCCTTCAATTTTCTGATTGAAATGACGCGCGATGCCTCGACGGACTTTCAAAGATTTCTCTAAACCTTTCCAGAACTTACATACGTGTTATAGGATTTACGTACATACGTAAATACAATACATGTAGGTATTTTATAGTGGTTAAATTACGAGGCGCGAATGAATTAACAAACAAATAAAAAAATGGTTGTCTGTAAAGTCGGTTTACGGACGATAGTTTAACGTGACAACGTCATAACAGATAGATGCGGCGCAAGCGTACAATCAGCGTAACGGGACAATGAGCGTAACGGGACAACGAGTCATCCTTTTTCGTGCAAGCAGCCAGCGTTCATCGATTTATTAGACGTTGTCACGTCATAAATTAATTCTCATGAGAATGTATGAATGATAATTCAAAATGTCCTCCTGACTCAATTTCGACCACGGACAATCTCGAGATTAGCCAACTTCGCAGGACATATTATAGTACACAAATGTGTCCGCAAACACATTTGTACTCTACCGCTAAACTCTCATAATCCGATGGCCCAGCAATCCTACACGACCGGAAATAGTTCAGACGCTAGGCCAATAACTTACGTGCTTTCTGAGCCACTGGAGTACAGTCTTCCAAGTTCCAGAAGTCCCGGCAGTTACGTTATAAGTCCTCCTGAAAACTCACATAAATACCAGAAGCTAAAGATATCATACTTTTTTATAATATGAATGAACACTGACAGTTCAAACACTAAACTAACTAAACTCACGGTCTTATCGACCGTGTCGTACACGCTCGTCATACAGTAATGTCAAATCCTGGCTGGCGTTACGCCAACACATACCGCAGTGTCCTGAAAAGCTAAACAAACTACGAATGAAGCAATTATTACTGAAATACGAATATTTGACGTACATTTTTTGTAAAATCATGAATATTCAATACGATATTAAACGTGAACGCGGAATTTATATTGACTTTACGAAAGAGTTTAAATTGAAAGGTTTTTTGGTTGACCTAGAAGCATATTGAAGCGGCCAAGATTAATGGGATATTAATGGATTCGTTAAATTATAATACCTAGCGAATCGACTTTGCATGATTTGAATATTACAGGAGTAATACAAATAAAATGAGCTTACAGAGCTTACAGCTTCGCTTCTATTGACGCATGAATTATAAGGATGGATTCGTAATTCAAATTAGACAAATACATTATTTTAAATTTCGAATTTTAAGTAGACATGTAATGTGGGTTAACTAGTTAACTAGTTAAATAATAATTATTAAAAAAAGAAGTAATTTTCGAACAGCAGTACCGCAGAAATGCTTTTGCTTTTTCAAAATATTTTTTGTACTTATTCGTAAAGAAATATAATTATGTTATTCACAAATAAACCGAACAAGTAAATAACTCAAACATTTCAAAACGCAAGTATCAAAAACTTTACGAAAAGACTCATTATGAAATGAAAAAAAACCTATCCATGAACGAAAGACGTGAAAAATTGTTACAAATGAAACAAAGGACAGAGCGTCTTAAATTACCAGCATTGCTCTAGCGTACTAGGTAGCTCCTAGTACTTTGGACAAGGTACAAGTCTTGAAAATGTCAGCAAAATTACTTATACTCTACTTTTCGATCTGGCTTCATTCCAGGCAATGCAGCCAAATAATCTGACTTTTGAAATACATATGCTATACTCAGCTTATGTAATATTTGCACTTAATATTTTAAACTTACACCATAATGTTTTATGATTTTAATTGACCGCAGTTCAATGCCAATTATTATTGGCCCACGTATAATGAAGAGACAGATGTCAAGTACCATATGTCCTATTCTGTACCCCTGACAAAATGTATAAAAATTTCATGATGATCGGTTGAGTAATTAAGGCGTAACAAACAAATAAACTCACCTTCGCATTTGTAATATTAGTAAGGAAGTGAGGATGTACACTGCCCATTTACCAGCTACGAAACTGCAACGCTCTGTGTCTTTATTCTTCTAAAAAGGTAATAAAATATTTCTATTATAAATAAGCTTTTATTCAAGTACAATTTAAAATTGTACAGTTTAAAATTTACAAAAATAATTATAAAAAAATAGAACAAAACAGAGACTTGTTGATATTAAAACGAAATTTAAAAGAAGTTACCAACTTCTACAAGAAGATAAAGATCTTTAGAAGAGAAGATAGTAACTGCATAAAGAACGCCTGAATTCCACGACATGCTTAGCTTTTTCTGTAACATATTTAATGAGACATCAACAAACTATTATAATTATTATATACAACACCACTTATAACGTGAACTCCACATTCGCGCCGTGAACACTTGTAACAATGAGGACGCAAAATGGAGAGATTTGACGTCTATATTCGCATGTTACGCATGTTCGCGCCTTGTTTTCCGTTCCTATTCGGTATTTGCTCTCCCGTCAAAGGATTCACGAACCGCAAATCTGGCATGAACGCATTCACACTCGCGAAAAGCGTTACCTAGTGTACGGAGTAGTAATATATGACGGCGAGTCTGTGACGCGATTGAGAATAACTTTATTTAAACGAGAGTGACTACATACTTTTTGGCTGTTATTTCACTCTGGCGGAACGTAAAACGGACTCTCCAACGATGACGACGGATCACCGTTAAATTCTAATTATATTTGAATTGTAATAATGAAGGACCTAATGTTGATAATACCTCTTACATATGTATATTATTTTAAGTTAATTTATTTTCATTTAATGTAAAAAAATATTGCTAATAATCTCTTACAATGCCATTGTCATTTTTTTTTTTTTTTTATTGCAAAGGAAGGCGGACGAGCATGTGGGCCACCTGATGGTAAGTGGTCACCAATGCCCATAGACATTGGCATTGTAAGAGATGTTAACCATCGCTTACATTGCCAATGCGCCACCAACCTTGGGAACTAAGATGTTATGTCCCTTGTGCCTGTAATTACACTGGCTCCTTCACCCTTCAAACCGGAACACAACAGTACCAAGTACTGCTGTTTTGCGGTAGAATATCTGATGAGTGGGTGGTACCTACCCAGACGAGCTTGCACAAAGCTCTACCACCAAGTAAATGGGCGTTGGTGGCCATTTACCATCAGGTGGCCCATATGCTCGTCCGCTTTCCTATGAAATAAAAAAGACCGTGGTGTAGTGTCATTCAAGTGTGTAAATGCGTGTAATAGTTTTTCACACTGTCACACTGTACTGGCTACTATTATCGATATTTTTGTTATTAATTTTGTGAATATTCCGATATGTTTCTTAAATGTGTCTACGTTTATCGAACAAATATCAAGAACTGAGTATTCCTTTTTAAATTTGTGTTTGTAATTCATCTCGTACTCAGCAAAGAAAAAATCATCATGTGATAAACATAGAATAAAGTTCTGCTACACCACACATGGGAACCAACCAAGCCAAAGCCAAGCTACATAAGAGGAAAGTAGGAATATACTACTATATATTATGCTCTTCATCATCAACAACATAAGCTTCTCCTGCATGTTTCCTTACTCAAGTATTATTAAATCAACAATAGTCGGACACATAAAAAATATAAATATAAGTATTTATATCTTCAAACGAGGTAACAGAAATAAAATTTCCATCACAACGGTAAACCATAAAAGTATGGCATGCATTCATCTACTACGAGAAAGAAATAGGTAACATTTTTATCATGAAGATTGCAATCGTTGGTATAATTTTTTCGAATGGCGACCCCGCGGCGCCTGCAAAGGTCGACGGCCTGCCCCGTTGCGGCTTTCCTTGCAAATCTTAGATGTATACACTAATGTGACATGGTTTTATAAAGTGAAAAAAATTGGAGTATTTTCTTTAATATACAAAAAGCTACTCAAATCAGGTCACGAATTCATATAAAAATATTATAATTCGAATACTGGAATCGAATTTTTGTTATTTCTTATTTTATATTTATGAACCAAAACAAAATAAATATATTGCCTGAATACTACCTTAATTGGTCAAGTTGTTCAGAAGATACAAGATTTCGGACAGACGTCGACGATTAATTAAGATACTAGCTGTGAGCGCGGTTACTTAGCGACATTTCCTAATTATTCCGGTGAATTCCTTTATTTATATGCGTATACAATCTGATCATAAGTCTCACTCACCCTTCAAACCAGAACACAATTTTTTGTAATTATAATACATAGGATAACATTTTTCACTAGAAATGTAATTTGAAGGGATGAAGATGGACGAGTGTGGGTGGACAACGGACATGTGACATTAAGACAGGAGTCACGAGGATATAATTGAGAGGTGAAAGGATACTTGGTGGTAGAGCTTTGTGCAAGCTCGTCTGGGTAGGTACCACCCACTCATCAGATATTCTGCCGCAAAACAGCAGTACTTTGTATTGCTGTGTTCCGGTTTGAAGGGTGAGTGAGCCAGTGTAATTACAGGCACAAGGGGCATAACATCTTAGTTCCCAAGGTTGGTGGCGCATTGGTGATGTAAGCGATGGTTAACATTTCTTACAATGCCATTGTCTATGGGCGTTGGTGACCACTTACCATCAGGTGGCCCATATGCTCGTCCGCCTTCCTATACAATAAAAAAAGGATAGCTCCATCACCGACCCAGCAAATGGTGATTAAACTCTGCACTCTTTCCGTTCGTATCGGATTTGCCTATCGGATTACGAGAATGAAGGAATAGAGAGAGCACCTGTGTCCTGCGCAGTACGTGCACTACGCTATCGCTAATCTTCCTTTATGAAGTAAATTATTGAAATAAATCGTAATAATTATCATAATAAACCGCAAAAAAATCTAGTCAACTTCGTCAAAAAATCTGGAAGCTTAAAATTCAAATTGTTCGTTAGACCTGACTACGTACCGGATTAACTTGTAACCTATCATTGCTAGCTCGAAGTAGCCAGCCTCACAAATTTCAATATTAGCAGATTTCAGACGCTTTCGTACACAAATGCTATTCAAACAGAAAACGGATCCAAGTCGAACTGCATTGTAAAATGCCCTCAATTGTTAAAGCATTATGATCTAGTATTCTATACACGCTCACATTATTCTTGACTTCAATTTCTCTATTCATGCATTCAACCTATTCAAGTTGGCGTCTTTGTACAACGTTTACAATAGATTAATTGGATCTCATAAAATGTCGACTTTAACCTATTTAATTTTGTTTCATTTTAACTTTAAATCTACTGCGTTACTGCGTTAAATAAAACATTTGACAAACAATGCTCCGGATCCGATTTTATCTGCCCACACCATTGACTTACCATTTCGACTGTCATATACTATATTCATTATTATTTATACTGTTTTTTCGGGTTAACATTAATAGCCTATTCGTAAAAGTCAATAATGTCAAAGTCTAAGCTTCTTGCTAATGTCAAAGTCATTAATGATTTGACATTAGCAAGTAGAAGACACATTATTTAACTACCACCAGGTAAGCTATTATAAATTCTTTATTAGGTAAAGTTTATAGGTCACACACAATCAATGACAGAATCTAGGAAACCTAGGATCTCTAGGATCATAAATATGGACTGAGAAATTAATCCATCCAATCCTTCCTGAGCGAGATGCGACGAATAAAGTTTATAACATAGTATTTCCTATCTCTATCACCTGAGCGGTTTTATCGATCGGCCACGGCGGCCATTCTCAATGGAGACTAGCCAACTCATAGGAGATATTACAGTGCAAAATTATGTGCACACACACAAGGGAACTCCTTTACCGTAAGATATGAGATAAATCAAACAACCAACTTCTCAACTTCGCTGATACAAGCCAGCCAAAAGACTTAGAGACTTAAGTTAGAAATATATATATGTGCCCCGCGCATTCAGCCGCGTATAATTAATAAAAATCAGTCCAGAGCTTTCCTCGATAAAAGGACTATACAACACAAAAATAATTATTAAATTCGAACCAGTAGTCCTGAGATTAGCCGGATCAAACAAACAAACTCTTCAGCTTTATATTATTATTAGTATAGATTTAAAATTTTAAATTATAATAAATAGATTTAAAATTTTAATATATGAGGCCGTTTAAATTAAGACACATTTTTAAAAACAAACAATAAAAAAAATCAACGATACATCTTGTACTTCAGCACTTATCAACACAAAAAACTAACATAAAATTCAAGCTCATAAAAAGTGTCATCCCTATTTTTCACCATTAGGGTTGCTATTTTTCCTCAAATTTAAATGGAACCAAACAGGAAGTAAACCAAACAAACAACCATTTGTTTTCAAATTGGTACATAAATAGCGAAGCTGAGGTAAGAAAGATAAAAAAGAAGAATTACAACCAAATTAAGAACCTCTTCTTGAAGTGGGTTCAAAATATAAGTATCACCAAAAACCACGGGCGTAAACGCTTTCGTTTTTTTTTTATAGAGCCATAATTTAATTGTTATTTGGTTCTTTATAAAGTCAAATAAATAAAATAAATAAATGCAAGCTACAATGTGTGCTGCAATTGAATTTATCTCACCCTCAGAAAGGAAGAAGTCGTGAGGGAATTTTTATGTTTCGGAAGAAATTCTATGACATCCATAATTCTTTCGTTTAGTATGGAGCAGCGATTAAATAATAACGATTTGAATAATCTGAAATTTGAAAACGAATATTTGATTTTTCTTTAATCAACACACACATATAAATAAAATTGGAGTGTCTGTTTTTAATTTTTAAATAACCGCTTTTTACTACATGCATATGAATATATATACGGTACATACACCAAATTAACATTTTTTACAATTTTTGTCTGTCTGTCTCTCTATCTGTCTGTTTGTTCCGGCTAATCTCTGAAATGGCTGGACCGATTTCGACGGGACTTTTATTGGCAGGTAGCTGATGTAATAAGGAGTAACTTAGGCTACTTTTATTTTAGAAAAAAATGATCATAACAATAAAAATGCAAAAACCAAAAAAAAACTTATTAACTTTTTTAATTATATAAATGTTATAATGCAGTTTTAGTCATCACCAAGACTTTTTAAGTTATTTTGCTATATTATTAAAATTATAAAACCCATACAACATCACAATAAAAAAAATCATAAGTAGTATTATAAATAAGATGAAAATCGTTATGAAAAAAATTTACGTTGTGTACATCATCACACATCATTACTATCACGGGATCAGCACTGACGCATTCTCAGGGCACGCTTACTTAGAAGTGTATTGCCTAGAAGAATTATAACTTTCAGGAAAAAAACAGACGCTGAAAGAACATACAACACCTTAGGTACGTAACTCATAAGTAATGGGTGGGATGTCGATAACGTGTACGCCTGCACGGCGCCTGGTTGTATAAAAACGCCGATAGTAGTAAAATGAAGGAGGTATTGAGTCATACAATTCCCTTTCATACTCTCGGATGAAAAACTTGTAAAAGATCGATTGACATTTCATTGAAAGACAAAATACTTTATTCAACATAGAATCATTACAATTTTATTGATGGTCAAATTAGAAACTACCACCAGTTCGGAAAATAAACACCCTCTCCTGAGAAGAACCAGCGAAAGAAACTCAGGGAGTTTTTTATATGTTTGCGTTGATATTTAAAATACATACAAAATCGAACATATAATTTACCCGTTCCGTTTTTTAATAAATTAATTAACACATTCCACATTACGACACCAACGAGGTTTTATTAAACCAAAATATGATCCTCCTAAAAGAGTAAACAAAATATTACTAGTTATTACGGTTAAAAATTAAGCAAACGACTAATTAATCTGTAATGAATCTATACTAAGTATTAATTAACTTGAACTTAGTATGTACGGATAAAATGAACAAACTTTTAAACCTGAGCTGAACTTTTCACACTTTTTTTATGCTGACAGCACAGTCTAATACCTATATTCAACCCTAGAAGTTGCGGCCATAAACAAACCATAGATTTACAGATTATTTCATACGATGAGTAGCTCTGACGTAATAGCTCTGATATTTTATGCACTACATTTCGTTCTCGATTGCCAATATTACTGTAAAATGAACAAACTTTTAAACCTGAGCTGAACTTTTCACACTTTTTTTATGCTGACAGCACAGTCTAATACCTATATTCAACCCTAGAAGTTGCGGCCATAAACAAACCATAGATTTACAGATTATTTCATACGATGAGTAGCTCTGACGTAATAGCTCTGATATTTTATGCACTACATTTAGTTCTCGATTGCCAATATCACTGTAAAATGTAGTATTCGTTTTTTCTTTGTTTTAATGAAATGAAACATACGTAAAACCGTCCATGTGGTCCAGATATAAAGCACTTAATCTTTGATAAAATATTAAAAACACTGCTATTTCTAGAGTAAATAAAAGCGTCCTTTAGGCTGAGACTGCACTGGGCCGTCGCCGCAGCTTTAACACTATTTTAATAGCAAATGATTGTCATTGATTCAATAATATAAGTGTTTATAACTATACATATGTTTGGTTTATTTCCAATTCGACGAACGAGTACATTATATAACTAAAACCTACATAGATCTCACGATTGGCACCCAAATTAGGATCCTAGTATAACTATACCATGGGTAACCAGCCTTCTAATGTCATCGGATATATTATGCATGATGTTGATTGAGTATTGAGTCGAATTGTTTGACTCATCTTATGTGCGAAAATGATTAACGTAGTTGACATATTATTTATGTCCCTCAAAATAAGTTTTAATTTTAGTATTTAGGTATTATTTAAAAATCATTTATTACGACAGTACCTACTTTTTTACTCATTATTTATACCAATTTCGTAAATGTTTATTCGAATGTCCCTCGAAAAACCTGGTCCTATACCGGATTTCCACTCATGTCAGATTGCCTTCCTATCAGATTATGACAAAGGGAATATTTAATGCATTCGTGTTTTCAACACTTGTGTAGTAATTAATATCTTCTGCACAATTGTGCAGACCTAATTGGGTCTCCTATCTATCTATCTATCTCAAGATAAGCCGCCGAAATCGATTGAGAGGACATCATCGTTTTTGTTTTATATTTACTTAAAACAAATCCCTCTTAATGTTTTAATTAAAAAAAAACGCTTTAAAAAAGTTATCAGAAACAAAATCACGGAAATTTAGAGGTGGTTTGGTAATTTTGGTAATTCCCGTCAACATTATTGTCTCGACAAAGACAAGTAAAATACATTATACAACCGTTATAAGCTATATGTAAAACTTCCTTAACACCGCGCAATATTCTGTAAGCAAACTCTGATCTCTTTTGAGATTAAATAAACGTACAAATATATATATAACCTAGTATATACTCATAAAATATTCCGTTGCAGTTGCGAAACAAAATAAAGTCCATTCTTACGTCTGTCTCGCTAACGGCTACTCATTTTAATAAAATATTAACCTACTTTAAGAAATGTTGAATCAGATTTGTATTTTTTATTCGACTTAGCACTTTTAGCAAATATTTGATTTAATATATAGAACTTTGTCACAGCTCCAAGTCATTAGCGATGGTATTAATTGAGTTTAATTCTTAGAATTGTACCGACTATGTGACATCATTAGGAATTATATTTGTATAATAAACCACATTTTTACTAATGATTTTTTTTTTAATGTTCAAGATTTAAATCGGATACATTGCATTCAGTTTATATACTTCAGTGCGGCCAAAAGTCAAAAATATGTACTTTGTATTTACATACGTTCTCACAAGCACTTTTGAATCGTCATTTTACACTTTTAATTTTATTATGCAATGGTTGCAAAACCAATAAAAGGCAAGAAACTCAGAAAAAACTCTTTTATTTATATAATCCTGTTAAGTTTATTGAGCCTTATATATTTAAAAATTAAAATGAGTTTTTTAACTGTATATATATATATATATATATATAATTCTAAAATTATATATATATATATATATAATTCTAGTTTTCACTCGCGGCCTCACCCGCGTATTTGGGAGGGTGCAGTTATTAGGTGTAAAAAAGTAACCTATATCTGCCTACTTTCACATTTATAATAGGAGTATCATCTATACTCCTTTTCATGGCGATAGGTTATGCTAACCTCGAAGCCCGTACCTAGTATGACAAACCAAACAAAAATACCCCATTTTTGCTTCCCCCATGAAAAATTCCCATACGAAATCGTATTTGCCCAGTGGTCGAAACTTGATCGTAACCTTAATCAAAGTTTCTGCAAAACATGTCAGTTTCTATTTTGTATTTAGATTTTATTTCGTTGATAAAACTAAAGCTGGTAAATAGCAAACAAAATCATTTAACAAACTGAGGGTAGAATATACTGAACTGGTTTTCCTGTCTATATACAGGGTTATTTTTAATGACCCAGCAACCTCGCAGGACTAGATAGGTAACACCATAACCAACAACTTTTGCTCTACGACTTCGTACTTAACTCAATACATGAGAAAAAAATGATTTTACAAGTTTTTGGCATACCTGTATGTGGTGTTCGATGTTCAATTAAACGGTGTCAAACTCTATCTAGCTTCTAAAAAAATTGAATTTTCAATATCTGACTTAACTGATTCTCATCATATAAATTGCAGACAAACAAATGTAATTGCAAATTAGACAAAAGAAATGCACAGATTAATAATAAAAAAAATTACAGATTATAATATTCACTTTTTAATTTTTTTTATAACAAGTATATGTTTTATAATTATACTTTTATTTCGGTGATATTCATCTGAAGCGAAGACTCCATAAAACATAATTATTCATATCATGGAAGACCACAAAGGAGTATAATTTGTAGCCAAATGCACTAATGGAGGTAGAGACGTACTGTGTTCTCTGCGTATGGTCACCAATAATTTTAATATTATGGGACATCTCCTGACTTTCTGCTTTTGGTATAATTACTCACTTGTTCATAGTAAGTACTAATTATATATATTTCCTCTTTGTTATTTATTTGCAACATACAAAAATATATGTCTTAATCAACTTAAAGTAGAAGCATCTCCTAAGAGCATTATTAAGGCGGCGCTTTTAACTGCCATTTTAACGAGATTCTAACGAGACTGGCATAAAACTAAAGTTTAGTTTTTAAAATTAAATAATACATCATTATATAAGGCATAAATAATGAATATATTATTATGCATTTAAATAAAAAAAACTTTTTATGAGAAATATTTAATACGTAATTAATTACGTATTAAATATTTGTAAACTTTTAAAATTATATAATTTGCTAATGTATATATTAGCAATTATATTTAGCACCAGCGATTATACTATAAGAAAGAAACCTTGGCGGAATCAGGAAGATGTTGTTATGATAATATATTATATTTACAAAAGTAGTATTAATATAAAATTTGAGAGCCTGTGATACGTTGCCAATTGTAAAGTTGGCTCCACACAGCCATCCAATCACCAAACTATTCGTACAAAGGCCATTAGTGCGTATTAGCTTAAGTTTGAAAGAGTTGGACAGGGAATGCTTCAATCGACCGATGATAAATACCTTCAAAGTTCTCACACAAAATGTCTCTCAATAAAACCTTTAATGTCTGCCGTAATTATGACACACGAGCTTATAATATTTTTCTAGAACTCATATTATGGGTTGTTGTTTTTCTCTCTATATATAACTCATATGAGTCTAATCTTACTTGACTTTTTTTTCAAATATTACTTTTATTTACATTAAAACCTTAAGTAAATACAAATAACATTTAAAAATAATTATTATACAAGTCGTGACCGCGTGGAATGGTAGCAAGAATGCTAGCAGCATTTCCCCTTTGAATCGCAATTCCGATTCTCTGGGCGAAAATGAACCAGCCCTCCTGTTACCAGTGGAGGCAATAAGGCGGGGAGTAATATTTTGGATGATTTTTTTGGCACTATTACTTCAAGGTCCAAGCGTTTCAACTGCAAACGGAACAAAAATATAATTTGGAATAAGAGACGAATATAATTATTAAATATTGACTTAACTAAATTAAGTATATCGCAGTTTTATAGCTATCAGCAATCATTTAGTTCTGGACAGCTTATGAGGCTTAATTTAGTTTCCACCGCATCTTCCTATCCCGAGATATTGGTCTTCATATCTCCGGAAAATCAATCTTCCATTTCTTAATCGATTAGGTGAGCATCGATCTTAGTTTGCATTAATACATAAAAGTATAATTAATAAAATAAACCAATAATATTTAAATTAAATTATTTCGCACGAAATTAAACCTATCTTAGATATAATTTTTTAATCGAAATATTAAATATTTTTAACATGATTAGTTATATATTTTCTAATAACAAAAAATATTGGCTATTCCTAAATGTTTAAAATTTTATAATGGCAACCCTACATCAATTAGAGTGCATTTACACAGCACGTAATCACTAAATATAATAAAGGTTCGTATCGTATATGTAATAAGAATGATTGTCCTGCAACGCTATTTTAGTAGTGGTTTATTGTACAATATGGCGGTTACATTATTTAAATTACTAAATCTTTATAGCTTTCCATAGCCAAGATTGCAGTGGTCAAGGTTAATTATTTGCATAATACGGTTTTTATTATGATTTAAGCCGAGCTCTGTCGGTTAACTTAATAGTAAATAACAAGCAAAAAAAATATCAATCAATAGTTATATTTAAAAAATATATTCAGTAGTACAGTAACAGCCTATGCTTGGCTAAGGCCTCCACTTAGTATTATGGAACTGAACCACTGCCACGTACATATAAATACATATTAAGTGTTCTATTTAAAGCGTATTTCACCACGCTGTTTCAGTGATAATTGGTGCAAAAAAGTATTCAATATCAAAATCCTTTCCTTGACATTTTAACATTGACTAACTTACTCTCAAATCAAAATGATCGAATATATTATATTGTTATGTATATTTTTCAAATATTTTTTCCGAATAGATTCCTTTTTGTACATGAAGTTGGCGAATCAAATTTTTAAATATTTGTGCTTCATTTTTACCGGAAATTACACGAGTGACCAAGTTACTATTAATATTTAATATTCTTGATAATAAATAATGATATACATAATTCAAATTCAGTCAGGAAAAAAAAATAGTGTAAAATACACCTCAGGTAATCCTAGTAACAACAACTAACGACCTGCGTCTAGATCTCAAGAGGAAACGAGTGGTCGTTAGGTGCACGATGCCGCTCGGACGGGATATTTATTCGTTTCTTACCCGAGTAAATATAAAAAGTAAATTGTAGTATTTTATTATGGATAGCATATAACAGTAGAATAATACCCGATTTGTACCAATTACTGAAAGTTGTTTTGAATGACGATGACGCCATGGTGTATTAATGTAATTTGCTACTTTTTATATTATCGAAGTTAACTATTTAAAATAAAAAAACTTAAGCACGAAATTCATATAGATCGCATGTGTCGCAATTGCACAATAAGTGTGACAAAGAAAACAGCGTGAGAAAATCCATCATAATTGTTTTATATTAATACAAAAAAAATCCCAAGGAAAATGGGTATAACAATTAATGCGACAATATAAATATACCTAAACTTAATGCATGTATTCATTCAACTGCGAGGTATTCCGTATAATTCTGGATCAATAATAGTATAATAAACATACTACAACAACAAAATTGCAACTTATGCTAATTTATATTTCCATCGTTATCATCATCATCGACATCTAGTATTGCATGCATTTAGCAATTTTTTTCATTTTAGGAAGTTACTGTAAAGACACTAGTTATTATTATTAAAATTAAATTACGCGATACTGGAATATAAAGTAAATGTTGCTAAGGTAAAAAAATCTTCATTTTTTAAAACAGCAACTAAGCTAGTAGTCATTTTAATATTTTTTTAACTGTAACATCATTTAAATATTTTTTTGGCATATAAGGAAAACTTGTAGGATATAAAATATTATGGCATAATATAGGGCTCAGAAAAATTTAATGCTTTTATTTGAATTGAAGTTAATTAAATTAACTATTTGTGTTTTATTTATATTAAATTTTTTTTTAATGTATTTTTCTTTATTTTAAGTTAGATTTCTTTTTTACAATTTTTGAATCTATATGTTTATATAATATATTTTTAAATGGCAATCTTTGTCCTCGTCACAAATCTAGCAATACTATTGACAGCTAGCTTTCCGTCATCTCATTATTTTTCTAAAATATTTTAATCTAGTAAATAGATTCTTTGATTATATAAATTACTTATCAAAACATAAGGTATTTTTCAAAATGCGTTGCCTGTGATAGATGCGTCGAATTCGATGCAGGTGTAAAACTTTCTAATAAAGAAACTATTACAATAATGAAAGATGTCGTCGCATTATGGATCCATGTACAATCGAACAAAACGAAAGTGATTAATAATTGAACGTGTGTTTAGTGAATTACGTATATTAGTTGTATATTGTAGTTTAAAATGGCGCAGACAGTGAGACGCGCCATCGAGGCGAGATATCCCTCATGTTATATACCTAGTAGACTTAAGGAAAGGAGGGCAAAAGCAAGAGCCCTGAGGTAAGTTCTGAAATGCACCGTTATATCGATCCAGTTTTTAAAACTACGTGTCATTTTTTTGTAAACATTCAGTTAAATAGGCTTATATATATTTCTGAGTGTTATGTTTGTTTTTAATAATATAAATATAGGTGACCTAAAACCTCAATTATCAAATAAAATCAAAACAACATCTTCCAAAGTTATTTTTATACTCTTTGTTTTGCCTATACATCATATATACAGCAAAATAATTGCATTACTCATAGGTTTTCAAAACAATTGTCAGTGTTCTAATTACCTATGCATGTTTACCTGAAAAAACATTTATTATGTACTATTAAATTAAAATAAGTAGTTTTATTCAATAATAATGAATTCCATTTTTAATAATTGTTTTCATTTTGTTGTTGAAAAACTTTCTGTGATATTTTAATGCTTTATTACTCGAGCATAATAAACAACACGTCAGTCTTTATTCTGTATATTTTCACTTAGCTTCACTTGTTTGTATGTGTTCCACATAATGACATCTTATTGGACTGAAAAACAGGAAAACAACATTCTTAACATAACAGTTTTTTTATTGCAAAGTTACTCTGATAAATGTTATTATAATGATGTTCCAAATTTACAGAATGGAGAAACAACGTAAACCAGATAAGCCTGAAGACTTTGTATGCTATTCCGATAGTGATAGTGAAGAAGAAACTCCTACGCAACAACACACAGTTCTCTCCACGTCATATAATTTTGTAGATTATGTACGATCTAGGGAAATTCTAGCACCAGAGGTTAGTATAATAATAATATTAAACTCATTGTTACCGCTTAATTCTAAACTGAGATACCCTTAGTAGAAAACTTAGTGACTAATGACATCCCGCACAGATTACATTACTAGTACTTACTAGTTTGCAACAGCGTTGTGGCCATGTGACCAAAATTTCATATAATTGGTTGAACAAACAAGCTCAATTTCTCATTAATAATAATTTCGTCAATATTTGCAACTACCAACCCTTTTGAAAGTGGCCTCTATATTTTGAACCGGAGCTTAACTCCTAGGATTCTCATATCATGCTTAGTGGTAAAAGAAAACTTCTTGAGTAATTTATGCAATATGTATGAGAAATAATTCTGAGTATAATCTTGAAATTAAAGTAAAAAACCTTTGCCTAGTTGTTGGATATTTATTTATATATTTTATACATTTATAATTTTTAATAATTATTTTAATTACGTTGATCATTCATAAACATTTTTTAAATTTTCTCAAATCACTCACAATTGAAAACGTAATCTTGCAGCTTATAAATACATAATGCTTTTCATAAAGGGTGGTGATTAGTTAAACATGAAATATATCTCATGCATGTCTTACTGCAGACTGTGTTTATCTGAACACATGCTAAACAAAACTTATTATAAATAAGGTAGTTAGTTGCTTTACATCAAACAATACTGTATATATATATTAAGATTAAATGATTGTAATTAGATTCTTTAAAAACAAAAACTAATATATACAGGGTTATTTGTAACGACCCAGCAACCCCGCAGGACTAGATAGCTAACACCATAAGCAACAACTTTTGTTCTATGACTTCAGACATAACTCAATACATGAAAAAAAAAGATTTTACAAGTTTTTCAGTTTTTCAAGTCAAGGGTCAGTACAAATAACCCTGTATATGTATATCCTATTAGTAGTTCGATCAATAATGTTTGAAAAGTAAGAACACAATGATGTTTGTTAGGTTATTTGAAATTAGTATTGTGCAATCATAACTTATTACTAAAGAAATAAGGTTGAATATTGAACAACCATTATTGTACATTTCTTATGTCTTTCTGTCATTCATGGCGTAAGATCGTAGTTGAATGTCAATACAATCTAAACCGCATTTTATAGCTCGGTGACATGGCATTGTTTAGGTTAAAATTATTAAACCTTTACATCATTTTCTTCATTTTATGGTTTATTTATTGTTTTTCTTCTTGACGCGTTATCTAGTAGTATTGTTGTTCGAAGTACTAGTGCCTGTTTTTGTCATCTGTGTCTTGAATAAAAAAAATTGTACAAGATAATACGATAAAAAATTCAATTTTCAAAATAATCTTATCTGTTATCCGTCCTTAAGGTGACCTCTCAAATATTGACATAGCAATTGTTGACCAATATTATGATTTTACTTTTTAAATGATTTAGAATATTTCTTTTATTGGAGATAAAATGATAGGCTTTTGGACAAATAGTCCAGCTGATGGTTATTGGTACCTCTAGATATTGCCACTGTAAGAAATAGTTTTTAATGAATAAAGAATGAAGTGAAGTAATTGTTGCCATATGAATTTGTTTTTTACTATGGAATGGAGTGTTTTATTTGTATTTAGCTACTTGATTCTCCCTCAATAAATATATAAATTTGGAAAGGAACTATTCGAAAGTTCTGGTATAAGATATGTGTATTAAGTATCTTTTGGTTTTATTTCATTAAATAATCAAGAATGGGTTATTTAAATGATCACTTTACAGAAATTGTTTTCTTTTTTTAGAAAATATATTTTTATCTATTTTGTTTTCATTCTATTTTTTTAATAATAAGATTATGTTTATTGTACCCTATTTAATTTTTCCAGCCACGATCCGTGGACCCCTCGTATGCAACTCGTCACATGCTAACACATGATATGTTCCGCGAGACACCCGTCAACCTTGGCAACATGAACAAGGTTTTCTGCTCACAGTGGCTGTCAGACAGACAAGTTGTCTTCGGTACCAAATGCAATAAGGTATGAAGTAAAAAGAACACCCTGTAAATTTTCCACTGCTCTCTTTTTACGAGAAGGTTCAAATAAAGGCTATTACACCACTCTGCTCCAGGTTGGATTAGTAGATACTATTGAGGCAAAATGTCCAAAATACGGTTAGTGTTCTCACAATGTTCTCCAGATGAAAAAAATTGTTTTGCTGTAAATAAGTTAGTCCAAATCTTAATCAGATCTTTGCTTAAAAAACTCCTCTTCTTAACGGGTCATTATTAGAACACAATTTCTTGTTTACTAATTTTTTTCATAGGTTTCACTTTGTACAAGCAAAGTGGACAGGTATCCCAGATATATAGACAATCTACCAGTATCTCAGCTTGAAGAGCTAGTGAGTCATTGTAATTAAGAAAATACGACGTCTCAGTGGCAGTATAAAGAAATACATCCCATAGTTATAGACAGAGTTGTATATTGGTGAGGAGGTATATAATGAGGCTCATCGCTGTTGCAGCTGATGGTGTACGACGTGCGGTCGCGCTCGCTGGACGCGATCCCCACGCTGCGGCCGCGCGCGCCCTGGCCCGGCGCCGAGCACCAGACTGGCATACACGCGCTGCAGATCAACCCCTCCCGGTACGCTCGCACACACACACACAAACACACACCGACACACACACACACACACCGACACACACACACACAAACACACACTCACACACTCACACCCCAAACATACATATACATCTAAATACTTTTGATAATATCACAATCGCCTTCATGGAAATCATTGTCAAAATTTCTAATCCATCAATATCATCAATCACGGATGCAAGAGACATAACATCTCAGTGACGTAGTATACTTCTATATTCATTTTTTTACATCTTACCGTGACATTAAAACAACTAGGTGAAGATGAATACTCACCATCAACACCAAACATAGGGTGACCTATTAACTTGTGTACCATTCAATTATAATTAAAAAATGAAAAAAATCTCTCGTCCATATCCCATATCAATGATTTAGTGTATTTTGTTTTTCAGAACGCTTTTAGCTACAGGAGCGCGAAACTCCTGCGAGCTCGCGATATACAGCTTACCCACCCTCGACCCCGTTTGCGTAGGGGAGGCGCACAAAGACTGGGTCAGTTGTTTCATTTAATACAATCAACGACTGCATCTCAATTAATTAATATTGCCAAATGTATAATTATCCATGTGTATGTCTGTATCCGTCCCAGATCCTCGACATGTGCTGGCTGGACGACGAGTTCCTGGTGACGGGCTCGCGCGACTCCAAGCTGGCGCTGTGGCGCGCGCCGCCCGCGCCCTCGGCCGCGCGCACGCCGCAGCACCGCTTCGTGTCGCCCGTCGCCGTGCGCGAGTGCCGCGCTGGTCAGTGCCACGCTTCATTACACTATGCCACGCTTCATTACACTATGCCACGCTTCATTACACTATGCCACGCTTCATTACACTATGCCACGCTTCATTACACTATGCCACGCTTCATTACACTATGCCACGCTTCATTACACTATGCCACGCTTCATTACACTATTTCAATATGACTACTCTATACGACACTTAAGTTCAAGTGTGGCACTACGCCACATTTCACTAATAGTTAAGGAATATCATCTGAAAAATTTGCTATTTCTTCGTCAGGTCAGAAAGTACGTGCGCTGACATTTAACACAAAGTGGGGGGAGATAGCGGCCCTGACCCTCAACGGATACATACACGTGTTCAGTGCCAGCACCTTTCGACAGTCGCTCTCCCGCAAGCTGCCCTCATGCCAGGACCTCGTCTGTCTCGCTACACAGGTACTTCCTATTTTAAACTATCTTGATTTTTTTTTTCAATTCAATAATTTACTGCCAGTGATTTTTTTGGTAGCGGTAGCGGTAGCTTACTTATAGCACAAGCTTAATCTAATAAAAGACTAAATAGGCTACTATTCTGTATTAAAAAAATTGGACCTCAAAGTTGCTTTGGACTGTGACGGTTTAATATTTCTTACAGTGGTACGGAGATTACCACTTACCACCCGATTGCCCATTGGACCTTGCATTTTGCTTTAATTGATAACATTAAAAATATATGTTTACGTTCCACCAGGAAAGTGGCATTTACGCGATCGGCTGCAAGTCGTACACGTTGCTGCTGGACTGTCGCACGCTGCAGTCCGTGAAGAAGATCACGTCGCGGTACAACGGCTGCGGGATCCGGTCAGCCAGCTTTCGCGGAAACATGCTCACCATCGGCACCGGCCTCGGTAACACCACCCGCCGCCCTCGCTGCACGCCACGCACACAACGATATACAACATAGTCTTATCTCTAAACTACACAGGCATTACTATAGAAGCATCTGGGATTATTTCAATTCATGTCGTTTATTTATGACAATTTCTTCTTCGTGTACTTCATTACTGAAGGTTGTGTTTGTCCTGAAAAGCTTTCAACGATTTGCCGACTAGCTTCCTCCACACCACTCTGTCCTCGGCTTGTCTCAGGGCAGTCGGAATATTGATTCCTGTTACACTTTTTAATCTGGTCGGACCAGCGGGGTGGTCATCGACCGCGTGATCTTTTACCTTCGAATTTCCCTACTACACTCAGTTTCTCCAGATTGTCAGGTTGTCTCCGGGCAATATGACCAAAAAGGATTAATAAATGATTTTTCTTCCAGGCTTGCTTATGTTCTACGACCTGCGAGCGGGTAAATACTTGGAGAGCAACATCCACTCCTCAAAAACGGTCACACTCAAAGCGTCCAAAGGATATGTGGTGAGAACATCATAACTACAACACAAAAATAATTTAAAATCAAAATAATATATTAAAGACTTAAAATGCTCAATTTCTCATTTATAGGCAGATTTTATGAAAAATAAATTTAAAAAAATGTCCTCCAGACCGATTTTCTCAAGTGAGATTAAGCTAACTGCGCATGAGATTATAGTGTCTAAATATCGTTTCGTTCGTAGTTCCCGGACGAGGAGGCGGACGGGTTCAACCAGGTGAAGTACGTGCCGGCGATCTACACGCACTGCTACGACGACAGCGGCACGCGCATCTTCACGGCCGGCGGCCCGCTGCCCGCGCCGCTCATCGGGAACTACGCCGGCCTGTGGCAGTAGCGCCGCCCCCGCGCCGCCCCCGTGCCGCCCCCACACGCACCGCTCCGACGGCGGCACGCGCGACGACACGTGATCGGCTGAAATATTAAAACGAGGTTTACAATAACGATTGTGATACCAGGTTATATCATTGGCAATAAAAAGAATTATATACAAATGTACATTTTTTTTGTACTACAAATTTGTGACAAAAAACGTCATAGTGCATTAGATAAAATGGTATAAAAGTCCTTTTTAAGTTGTCTATCCGTTATAACTTGGCCTCTAATATATATGAAACCTCGTAATATGTAGAGGTCGAGTTGTCTTTTAAAAAATATAATATAAATGTGAGCAATATCGGGTGAGTTAAAACATTTTATTTCATTTTAAATATAATGATAGTTGTAAAATAGCTATTTGTAAAAACTTGTACCTACTAGTGTTCACTTCAGAATATGTAATGTAAATATAATTAGTAAAATCTAATTTTTAATGTGGACTTTTATTTTTTAATGTAATTTTGGTATTTTTGGAACTTAAAGATAATATCGAAAATAACGCATTGTATTTTGGTTTAGATATTATTTCTATGTTTAAAAGGTTGATATGAAATAAATTATCTTTAAAATCTTTTTCAGAAATGTAAAAAAAACAAGTGTAATATCTGTCCAGGTTCTTTTTTTAAGGTCATTAGTTGAAATTGTTTGTTTGAAAAGCCATATTACCTCATTATAGTTCACAATAAAAAACCAGAAGAACAACTGCAGCAATAATGCAATTTAAATATCTGATGGATTATGAGAAATGGAAAATAATAGACCCATTTGATGCAGTATATATAAAAAAAATTGGTATCAAAAAACAAACTGAAATAACTGAATTCCATTACTACAAGGTTAATGAGTCCAGATGAAAATAAAACTAAGATAACGTAAAACATTGGTACATATTTCGGTTATAAATAGTCTTTCTCAAAGGTAACCCAATTGAGTTGCAATTGCTAGAGAGGTACTATAGAGCAGAAGTGAGATCTTGAACACAGGTGGTGTCTTTCCTCATTCTCATAATCCAATTGATAGCCTGATTGATTTCCAAACCAATTGCATTTTATTACGAGTGAAATTGCAAAATTAGGACCTAAATCCTTGCCTTATAATGTAATCATTATGAAACATTGGTTACCATATAAAGAACCTAGTGAAATTAATATGAATGTAGTCTTAATTAGATATGAAAGCCATCAGTTGTATGCTTCCAAAGTGCAATTATGTTAATAAAAAAAAGTGTTAAATTTTAACTATACAAATGTGACGTAACAGACAGAATAGCCAATAGCACCATATAAACATAACCTTTAAATACTTCCTGTAATGTCACTGACCTTGTTTGAAAGTTGGTCATTGTCATTATAGTAAATTTGACCTCAATAATTCACCTTCATAAATAATGTCAGATTCACAAAGCTAGGTATAATTCGAGAATTAATTATATTGTGCAAATTGAATGTCCTTTTCAATTCTGTGATTGTCACGTTAACCGGGACACTGCCTTGCATAATGTAAGTATAATTATTATAAATTAAAACGCTAGACGCTAAATTGTTTTATTAATGGGAACGGACTGTTAAAAAAAATATAGATTCATGTTTTGTCAAGATGTATTGTACTACCAGCTGATATTGGATATGGATTGGAATCTGACATATTGGCCGTATGGACGGAATTTAAACATGGCCGAAATGTTTGTTTTTCATATTTTGAAAATGATTGCTCAGATTTTGCAAGGAATGTAATAAAATGTAAAAATTAAAAACGGAATCTTCCAACACATTATTACTATTTATAAGTATAAATTATTTACATATGTTTGATAAATTTATGTTACTAGATATATCTCCGTATGTCAGAACGCAATGGAGAATGTTTCCTTACTGATAAAATACGCGCAATCTAACTTTGCCGGTCAGAAATAAGTCACGAATACGCAACGCAACGCGAACGAGTTACGCAAATACATACACCTTTCAACTTACATCAATTTAAGTTAATTCAAATTATTTTTTTATTAATTTCATGCGCGAATGTGTCTTAAGTTCAAGCCGGCTTAGATTGCACGCATTAAATTGATTAACTAACGACTAAATTTGCTCTGCTGCAATCATATCATACATCAAATTGTACCTTCATCTTTATAATTAAGCAACAAGGCTGGTGATATTTGTTAAGACTACTGAACTTTTATTGCCAGTATAGAGCTATATTGTTATATATTCGTGTCAAAGGAAACATTGCCCATATAGTTAAAGTTAAATAATAACTTAATTGTATACTGGTTTGGAAATGAGGTGTTTTTACGTATGAGTACCAAGTAAATCAAAAGAACTATAGTGATGAATTAAAAAAAATTTGCAGACTTTGTCTTTTATTTAATAAAAAAAAAACAAATATTTATAGTAATTTTATTTTAAGCATAAATGCAAATTAAACAGAATTTTTTTATAAAAAATTATGCAAAATAATGCAGCCCAAGCGTGATTGAAATTAAATTATGTTTTCGCATTAGGAAATACCCAGCCGATGGGGATGGGGGTTGATTCTGGACTGTTATCGATGTACTGATCCCAATCAGCTCTGAAACAAACGAGGAAAACAAATCATTAAAAGTAAAGTAAAGTAACAGCCTGTGAAAGGCCTCTTCTCCTCTTTGTAAGGAAAAGGTTTGGAGCTTATTCCACCACTCTGCTCCAATTCGGGTTGGTGCGATACGCATGTGACAGGATTTCAATGAAATTTGACACATGCAGGATTCCTCACGATGTTTTCCTTCACCGTCAAGCACAAGATGAATAATAATCACAAATTGAAATTCAGTGGTGCTTGCCCGGGTTTGAACCCACGATCATCGGTTAAGATTCACGCGTGCTTACTACTGGGCCATCTGGGCTTTCTAATCATTATATAACCGGTAAAATAACCCAAACGGATAAAATGATTAAAATAATTGAAAGAACTTAAACCTAAATTATTGATGTCAACCATGGTTTTGGTCTCGTCATGGTTATTCTAATATAATTATAATAATTAATAACATACGCATAGCCAGACTTCGGCAAATGCAATGAGATTAATGTTCATTACGATTACAATATGTAATCATTAATCACGATTTCAGTATAGCGAAAGTAATCAAAAAAGTAAAGTGAGTGAGTGAATGTAGTAAATGACCTAGAACATCCTTTTCAGTGTCAATCAAAGTTATTCTGTAATCACGATTAACGATTGTGTAAGTTAAGTGTACCAGAGGTATCTTTACATATATGTACATAATATGCTTCAATATATTTATTAAGTATCGTGGGATATTTAGGAAGTGAAAACATACCTCACACCGATAAAACGGTCAAAATCCCCATTAAAATCGACCTGTGGGTTATCCTTCCCACCAAATAGTGCCTTCCGCCATTTCATCATGTTGCTTGCTTGTATCTCCGATTCATTGTCAACTTCATTTTGTTCGTCAAGCTTTGCGCGCAATTCTGTTTCCTCCTTCTCATAAGATGCCAATTTGTGTTCCCATAGAGATTTCAGTCGGTCTAGTAATTTCAAATAAATGTTAGTTTAATGTAAGCAAAGTTTTATTAATACATGTCATATTGTATTTTATTTGTATAGGTAATAGGTATCAAGTTGTAGATATATTACTACTATTACTTAACCATCTACCAAGGTTCTACAATTAGATTTTTATTTAATCGTAGTTAGATTACAGATAGTAAAGTCCCCAAAGGTTTAAATAATAAATGACTCAACTTACCCACATTTTCTTGAAAGGTACAACTCTCACTATCGGACACAATCTGTCCCTTGCCCTTAGCGGTGTTCTCTCTCGCTTTCCTGAGCTTCACGAGAGCATCAAGTTTGACAATACTCTTTTTAGCATCATGTTTCTTCCTCATCACTTCCTTCAATACTATGTCAGCTTGGAACTTTGCCTCTTCCTTCTAGAAAAGAATAAAATATTATTTTGTAAATAAAATTTCATGTATAATGGGTTTTATGATTTTCATAATACATGTTATTGACGTATACCTGTTTCGCTTTCTGTATAGCATCCTTTATTTGCTGCAAATTTTCATCAATCTTACGAGAGTTCTCTTCATTCTGTCTTATCCATTCTTTCCTCTCTTCTTTCTTCACTTCCTTCTGTCGCTTCAAACGCAATCTTTTAGCCCTTCTCTTGCAGACGAGTTTCTTACCAATATTCAAACCAGACTTGGATATTTTTATGATTGTATCCTTGATAACTTTTTTATTGATGTTAATATTTTGAACAGCATACTGCCACTCTTCATCTGACAAACTATGATTAGTTGACAATGTTTCCTCTTGAAGTTTGATATCATGGAGAGCTCCGAGCAGACGGATTACATCACCCTTCATTTTCCATATTTTATTGTTATTCATCTTAGGTTTTGGTTTTAGTGGAGGCATGCCATCTTCAAATTTCCTTATAAACTCTTCATCTGATATTTCCAGTGGTGGCACGTGGGTAGGGGGTGGAAAAGGATAACGGGGAGGCATACGATTTTGGAATGTAAAATTGCATCGAAAATTATTAAAATAGCTGGGGTTTTTAGACATGATTACTTTAAATATATAAAACTAATATTAAAAATTAAATATTAATGAGTTTATGTCGACTCTGGCAGCTGGCTCTCAGCGTCTTTTAATACTTGCTCGGCCGCAATATAATCTTCGTGTTCCTTTAAGTCTTGTTCAGTTTCTAGGGTGTTTTTAAGATCTACAAAAGCCTTCGCCAGTCTGTAAATAGAAATATTAAATTTTTATTAAAAAATAAATAATCTTAAATAGATTTACGTAACTTAGAATCATTATCATAAACATAAAATCATATTAATGGATTTCAATCTTATAATAGGAAAATTCAAATCATGCCTGTCCTTTGAATAATGCCTGTCCACAAGTGCAATATAAAGCAAAATATATATTTACTTATTTTAGTTATAATATTTTAACCAATACTACTCAATCCTTTTTAGACTGTAACAGTCTTACCTAAAACATATCTTACTGTTTAATTAAAGCTATTTAGCTCTCTCTTTCAAAATTGATTTGACATAAGAGTAAAGAAAACACAGTATTGTTTGACTATCCACCTGCTAAAGGTTGTTAGTTTTATCTCATTCAAAAATTCAAATAGAATAGATACATGAAAAAAAAAGTGTTTTTTTTTAGTATGTTTTGTTTTTATTTTATACTACGTAAACTGTCTTTAGACAGAGACGTGACATAATTACTTTTTCTAGAAACCTTTATGAACCATTATACATTTTGTTGCTACATACATCATCTTAGCATATAACTTCTATAAAAACGATTCCTCTTTCTTAAATATATTATGATTATTTTGGTATTGCTAAGCTTATATAGTGAGAATGTCATATTCTGATTGTTATAAACCATAAAATAAGTTAATAAATATAAGGTATTTAAATTGTACGTAGAATCCTCCCACTTTTTGGGAGTATCCCGTAAATTTGGCTGAAATTATTATAAATAAAATTATGTTCTCATAATTTAGACGCCGCATTCGCTTGCAATAATTCTATTGAAATATCTTTCTTCAACTTATTTTAGATAGACAAAGACATGTAAGTACATAACATAACATTTCGACAATATTTAAACCACAATAATGAAAAAAGAATAAGTTATTAGAAAAACCACATTATTTTTAGCTACGATGACTCATCAAACATTTTGATGCTTAAGTAACTTTTTTAGTTTAACAAAGGAACTGTCGTAATTAATATCGCTTAGTGTGACTTAACATCTGCGTCAATAATAAGAATTATCAATTGAAATACTGGGAGCTCATGAAAAATATTAATCATACGACCTCCTCATAGCCAAAATTTAATTATAGAACACATCTTACCGCCGCTGGCAGTCAGGGACCATCATAAGCGACTCCTGAAGAACCTCCTCCTGCTTCCTTATGTTGTGTTCGTCCTGCCCTTCGTCTTTTATTTTCTGTATCCTATTTTTTTGTTGTTCCACCTCTTTTTCGTATACAACTTTTTCCTTAGCGATGCGTTTAACGACGCCGGTTTTAATTTTTATTTGCCTGATGCGCGGATCTGCCATTGTTAAAGTCACAGCATAAAATAAAAAATGACAATTGAAAACTGATTAATGACATTAGACACTGACATATGCTAGCGTTAGGTTAGGTGAAAGCTGCAACTGGCTGCTACTGATAAATAATAATTAAATATTAGTAATATGTCAGAATGTATTATATTGGATGCAATTTAAAAAATATATCGAAATTACTATTTTTCATAATCTTATAACATGAATTCGAAATAAAAATACAATGTTCTCAGTGCGCCGCCTATAATTTAAACTTTCCTGGTATAAACTAATAATCAATTATATACAAAATTATTTTATTATAATGAATTATTAACACCACCACAAAAACATTATTAATAAAATAATTAATATAAGTACCTACGTACGGGAAAATATTATTCGATTATTACCTCAGAGTAAAAACTAGACTGTCATGTAAGGAATATTATTGTCGACTCAGTACATTGTCTATGGCCTCATCGTAATAGTTAATAATATATTTATTTAGTTTCCTTACAGTACGCTACAAGACTATTTAATATATACATTTGAGTATGTTCAGACTCTTCTTTCAGACTTAGAGTTCTACTCAAATGTATATAGCCTTTTAATAAAGAAAACTAAAGACTTAATAATTAATAACTATTGTACATACCTATATACCTATATATATGTATATTGTATATACCTATTACATCCAAAATTGTATTGTGAAATTAACTAAAATAAAATAAACAAGCCTACAAAAGTCAACAGTCTAAATTTTTACCGTGTAGGTTATAGAGCTGTGTCTACACGCCAATAAATTTATTCGAGATACTAATCTATAATAATAACAAGGAACCCTGTTGTTCCGAAACATAAAATGCTACTCGATTTAAAAATGCGTTTGCTTTTGCATATTATCTTACGTTAAGAGTAGCGTATTTAATACATTTCTACTATAGACCAAGAAAATATCCTTGAGAGACTCCCATAATATAAGCTCTGATATAAAACATAGATTCGAATAGAATAACAAACGCAAAGGAAACGTCTCTGAGAGCACATTGGCGGCAGTTACATTCTTTGTTATAACATATATGTCACAAATGTTAAACGAAGAAATATTTTTATTGCCATAAAATCAACAAATAATGATAATTCAAATTTCACGTATAGTGTGTGGCAAGCGGTGCCAGTATAGCATTGTTAGTTTATATAACTATATATAATATATGAGGTATCGGTCATCGGTCTAGTGGCTAGCTTATATAAAGCATCTTCAGTTTAAAACCATGTCTTTTCGGCACTCTCGGACTCCTGCTATAAATTTATTTCATAGTATGGATGATTCGGCGAATTACTACATGCATGACGTCTAAGCAAATAAATATTATGTAAAGGAATAAACAAACTACTTGATATGAATGACTGTATCTTATCGTTATTACTAATTACGGAACACTTTGATAGTGAAATGGTAAGATTTTAAATGGACAGCTATGCTAAAACATTTTTGTAATTTATCTTAATTCTTATACAGAATGGAATAAATGTATTCGTTGTCATTAAAATTGTATGATACACATATTTTTTTTATGAAATTATTTTTACTAGTGATTCCCGCTGTTTCGCATGTAACGGAGCCAGCGATTTAGTTGTATATTTCGGGAGTCTTCCTCGGATTTCAAATTTGCTTCATACCAAGTTTTATCAAACTTAGTTCAATGTTATAGTCGTGAAAACGTAACAGAGTTACTTTCGCATTAGTTATTTATAACTTTCTTGTCTTTTTGTTGTTGTTATTGAATAACATATTTAAATTTTAAAGTAATTGCTACTAGCAATAGCTATATTTCATCATCATCATCATATTTTTGTCGTCCACTATTGGACATAGGCCTCTCTAATGGCACGCCACTGAGCTCGATCTTCAGCTCTCAATCTCCATACGCTACCTAGCCGGAGGGAGTCCTACGCTGCGCTTGCCAAGGCGTATGTCAATAACTTTGGTTCCCTGTCGGATAATTACATTTGGGATTCCATCCTTCAGAGAAACTCCGAGCATAGCTCTCTCTAAAATGGTGGAACAAACGCACTGTCAGTGTCCATTTCTCGCCGTAAGTCATGACCGGTAAGACGCACTCGTTGAAGACTTTTGTCTTCAAGTATTACGGTATCCGTGACGAAAAGACTTGAACAAGTTTCCTATGCCTATCCCAGCCTAGCTGTACTCTTCCACGTGCCTCCTACTCGAAGTTGTTTACACATACTCCTAAACCAAACCACAAAAAAAAACATTATGATATTTAAGCTTTCCATAGTACTTTCTATAATAATCATCGATTCATGCATTTTATAGAGGAAAAATAAATGAAACCCTGATTTATAAGAAGGCTGATAATGCTAATTAGTAAGTGTTTAATGTTCAAAGACTTTTAAGTGTTGGAAAACCACAAATACGCGGATAATCACATTTCGAAGTTTTCATCGCTACAGCTCTATGTTTATTTGAGACAACCTTTATAAAAACTACTTTTTGTATAAAAACGCACACAATTGATTAATGACGACGAAAATATAAGTTTTGTATGATTGTCTTAATTTATTTTTGTTTTTATTTAATCTTACTACAAATAGTATATGTTTTAAATTACTTTTTACGAGACTTTCTAGAAAAAAATGGACATGTGAATATAAATGCCTATTTTTTTAAATAAATGATTATGTACATACTCTAAAGTCTAAATGATTATACAGAAAAAAGTCAAAGCAAATTCGAACTGATTTTGAATCTTAGTTGTCATTAAAATGTTGCTGGGTCTCATATTTTTTATTGAGATCAAAGACCGGGAGATACTGACACAAAATTTCAGGTCATTTGTACCAATATAGGCCACTTCAGGGGTCTTATTACGTAGCGGCCTAATCGCGTGATTTGACAAACGATTTGTTCCACAAAAAAATCTTGTATTTTCCGATATTCGATAAAAAACGAAGTAGGCGGTAGCATAATGCCATACTTCTCCGGTGTGACTTACAGTCCGTGATACCATAAGCGTAAGCGTTTTAATTCATGTAATTAATTTAGGAGGATTTTTCTGTGAATGTCCCACAGAGAGCTTGGAGGTTTGGAGCTAATTCCACCACGCTGCGGTTTGGTGGAATACACAAGTGGCAGAATTTGAGTGAAATTTGACACATGCAGGTTTCCTCACGATGTTTTCCTTCACCGTCAAGTACGAGATTAATTATAAACACAAATTCTGCACATGAAAAATCAGTGGTGCCGGTCCAGGTTTGAACCCACGATCATCAGTTCAGATTCACGCGTTCTAGCCACTGGGCCATCTCGGCTTGACCGAAGTCTCAATGTCTCACGTACAAAATTTAAATAATGACATTAGCTATGGACTACCTATATAATGTAAATGCATATTCATGCTTATTATAATTTTATCCATTTCAATTGCTAACTAAACAAAATGTTGCATAATAGTCGCGTAAAAATGTCAAACTCTTTTACATCAGCCTGTGTGATATCCACCGGGGATTGTGAGATAAGTCGATCTGTCACGTTTTATCCGCCAACTCAGAAGAAAAGATAAGTGTTGATATGGGAAATAATAAAACGCCGGTCTCCATCGCGGCCCGCTTATAGGCACCATCCAAAATGAAGTGGTTAGTGCTTTTGGCTGGTGAGTAGTTTTTGAAGGTATCTTTCTATTTGTTTCTATTTGGTTGCGATATTTGTGAGATCTTCTGCTAGTTAGAGAAAAGTTAACTTTCTCTATCGATTTATGTGAGGCTGGTGGTCTCGAGTTAATAAGTACAAATTCCGTATCGAAATAAAATATTAAGACGAGAAGAATTGATATTCTACTGACTACTGGTACAGTAGCAGTAGGAGTTTAGAAGTGAAGTTGTTTCTGTGCCTGGTATCTTCATAAATCAGGTTAGAAAATAGAAACCTATGGTTGTTTTTTCTCTGTACCTACCATTAAACAGAAAACGACGGCTGATTTATTTTTATATACCTTATATATTTGCATATTTAGAGTATATATAAAGCAAAAAATATCAGTAAATACTAAATACATTAAAAGTATATTTCTTAAAAAAAATATAATTACATCAAAATTTCTCAGTATAGGTAACTGAGATAATATAAAACTGACAAATCTCCAATAAATAATTAGGTAATACAACAACCAAACAAGCAATAGTGAAGTCAAACTCGGAATTATAAGTAACGCTGATGTTTAAGTTAAATAAGTACTTTAATACCCAATTCGATGAACCCAATTTATATAAATAATATTTTAGAATGATACCGAAGAGTGCTTCAAATTTACCCTTCTTAGTCTAACGTGCGATTGTAGTTACAAGATATTGACAATTTTAAAATAAAATTCTTTAACGAGCTTTGCCAAACGTTGATTCTTTTATAAATAAGATAAGGGATTTTTCTCTCCTCGCCAAGGTATTTAACAAAGTTTTATTCTTGTTATTGTTGTACATTATTTTTAATGAACCAGCAACCTCGCAGGACTAGATAGCTAACACCATAAGCCACAACTTTTGTTCTACGACTTTTGATAATTTGTTAGATTTTATTTTCATACAAAAATAATTATGATTTTAATTTCCCGCTTGAACGTTTATAAATTTACGCGCATCGCAAAGATCGACGCGTCGCGTCGTCCTTTCGTGTATGAATGAAATATAGACCTACAAATGTCACCACAGTACGACAAAATCTTGTAAAATCATATTTTTTTTCATGTATTGAGTTATGTCCGAAGTTGTAGAACAAAATTTCTTCCTGCTGATGATGTTAGCTATCTATTCCTGCGAGGTTGCTAGGTCATTAAAAATAGCCCTGTATATGATGGTGTCATTAATTTTTGCTAAATATCATGATTCACTAATATTTAACGGACAATATTAATTTCCAGGACTAGCTGTGGTTCTAGGCGCTGTGCCTAGAAAGCCGACCGCCCGCGATTTTGAATTAGAAGAAACTGAAAGTGGCTTCAATGTTATAGCTATTACAGGTGAGCCAACCAACGATATTTTTATGTATAAAACTTCTATTGCGCGTTGGAGTTTTTCTTTATAAAATAGCAAGTCTGACCGGCAATTTGACCATCTGATGGTAACACCATCGCCATCCGCTTCGCCTGCGTGTTTGGCTTATGCTACAGCTCCTTTTTGACCTTCCTTGGGTCCAAGCTTTATTCATAACTTTTTACATTTAGTGTAGATAATGAAACAGTTTTCTGGGGCTGAAATGTTATATAAAATATACATTTACATTTCGTATACATATATCTTTGACAACAAAGTGTTCGTAATTAGTTGTTACTGATTACGGAAAATGCAGTAGCACACGATGCGAATGTAGTGCGAATGATAGTAAAGCGAACACGAGTATAAACACAAACGAAGACTAAAATCAAAAATATAATTTATTCAATAATACTTTTTACGAGCACATTTCAGTCGTCATTTTACAAGATAAGTTAAACGCCATAGTTACTTAAATATATATAGTTATTAAATGTATACATCTTCAGGTCCAAAACCAAAGAAATCATTAAGGCCCACGCAACAAATCCGCGGAACGTCAACAAATCTGTGGTTGGTGTTCCTTTACCACTGCTGCTACTAATTTTTTTTTTTTTTATTGCATAGGAAGGCGGACGAGCATATGGGCCACCTGATGGTAAGTGGTCACCAACGCCCATAGACATTGGCGTTGTAAGAGCTGTTAACCATCTCTTACATCGCCAATGCGCCACCAACCTTGTGAACTAAGATGTTATGTCCCTTGTGCCTGTAATTACACTGGCTCACTCACCCTTCAAACCGGAACACAGCAATAACAAGTACTGCTGTTTTGCGGTAGAATATCTGATGAGTGGGTGGTACCTACCCAGACGAGCTTGCACAAAGCTCTACCACCAAGTAAATATAACCACATCACTCTTTATTCTTTCTTAGATTCGAAACGCCTCCTTCTTGGGCAAATCGGACGTAAATCAAATCTTCTTGATGAAGATGTTACCTTCGAAATCACTGAAGGACGTGATGAAGCCAGCGGCGGGTACAGAGTAACTATCTCTTGGCAAGGACCCAGCGACAAAATCTTCGAAGATTGTTATGACTTCGGTAAGATTAAATAAAAAAGGATAATTTTTAAATTATACAGTTTTACTAGTTTTCTAATCGAATTCAATAATTTTGGATAAAAATAGGAACGAAACAATGGTACGGAGGTCCGGAACAAAAGGAACAATACTGGCCGATTCAGAAGTCTAAGCTGCAGAAATATTCTATAATATCTAAAGAAGATGATAATTCAGCTGTGTCTGAAAGATATTGGGTCAACTCAGCGGGCTGGTATATTTACATTCAACCGGAAGCACCTCTTTTCGTAGATCATCACAATATTCTCGATAACCACATTTGCTTCGTAGCTGAAGTTACAGCGCCTTATTCAACGCAACGTACGCAAAATGTCCTCAAATACGATCTCTGGTTCTTCGATGACGCGAAAGAAGCACACCAACACGCTGTCGACACCTACCTTGGCAAGCCGTCCGGCATTCCTGACTACAGAATGATTCAGTACCCAGTATGGTCTACATGGGCAAGATACTCCAGAGAAATCGATCAGAACAGCCTGTGGGACTTCGCAAATGAAATTAACGACAGTGGATTCCCAAATGCTCAGTTCGAAATCGATGACCTTTGGGAAATTTGCTACGGTTCTCTTACCGTTGATGAAAGGAAATTGCCTGACTTTAAAAAACTCATTCAAGATATCAAAGGCCTCGGATTCAGGGTGACTATTTGGGTCCACCCCTTCATTAACAAGGACTGCGATCCTTGGTACTCGGAAGCTTTAGAAAAAGGGTAAGTAAATAATAAATTTAATAGTCTAAATAAGATTAATTCTATAATTAATACAAATATAAACAATATTATACTTTTCATTAGTTCGATTCGATTTCACTCATATTTTTTCCATTGAAAGTTTGGCCTAACCGTTGACAGTCAATTTTTTTAATGAAAAATATCAGTAGTAGTAGTTGTTGTACTGTAGATAACGAAGTTAAAAGGAAAATCATAATAGCCTGTGAAAATTACTTATAAAATTGTGAGTTGTATAAAACAGATAATACATATAAGTTTATGTACCATGTAGTAATATACAAAAATAAAATCATAACACTTAATAATAATAATTCTATTAATGTTTAATGTTGATAATACGGAACAACATAAAAACTACAGAAACCAACATTGCGCGTGGCTGCTTTTTTATCTATTAAGATAAAAAAGCATATTAATTAATATGAACATGCCCATCTATTAGTTATCCTATGAAGCCATATAAAATACTTATAATATATATTGTGTATATATTTCTATAAATATTTCACAGTTACTTAGTCCTCAACGAAGAAGGTAGCCCAGATACATCATGGTGGAACAACAATGGATCAGTTCCCGGCTATATCGACTTCACCAATCCTGATGCTGCTGAGTGGTACAGCACTAGAATACAAGACCTGATTGACACTTATGATATTGACAGCTTGAAGTTCGATGCTGGAGAATCTAGCTGGTCGCCTCAGGTAATTAATTTACACTTTTGGATCACCCGGTTAAGAATTTTGATTCAATATTGATAATTGCTTGTAATTTTGTTATGAAGTCTCTTTTGAATGTATTTATTGGCTTTTAGATCCCAGTTCAAAATGGAGACATCGATTTGCACCCTGGAAACATTGTTCAAGCTTACGTGAGGACCGTCGCCAAGTTTGGTCCTATGATCGAAGTCAGATCTGGAATGAGGTAACAAACATTATTTTATTAACAATACTAACTTTTCTTTGCGGTTTCACATGGTATAGTAACATACGCCATATTTTATCCCCATTCCCGTGGGAATACCTGGATAAAATATATTTTACGGCTATAGCCTATGTTACTCGCTGAAAGCTTTCTATTGTTGAAAGAAACTATAAAAAATCGGTTTAGTAGTTTACGCGTGAAGGCGTAACAAACAAACAAACTCACATTCGCTTTTATAATATTAGTTAAGATTACATCTACATTCGAACTTCTTACGTCTAATATTCTACCAACAATACTTCAGGACTCAAGACCTACCAGTCTTCATCCGCATGGTCGACAAAGATACTCTATGGGACTTCAACAACGGCCTCGCTACCCTGGTCACTACCCTCCTGCAGATGAACCTTAACGGGTACACCTTGGTGCTACCCGACATGATCGGTGGTAATGGATACAACGCGAAGCCTTCCAAGGAACTGTTTGTGAGGTGGCTCCAGGCTAATGTATTCATGCCGACTCTTCAATACTCCTTCGTCCCATGGGATCATGATGACGAGGTTTGTAATTTTATCAATATTATATATCTAGATTAGAATGGTAACCTCAACCTTGCACATTAAATGCAAAACTACAATGTTTAGGCACTTTTGTACATAGACCTACAGAGGGAAAATTATCTGTTCTAAAACTCTTAACGTTGTCATCCTATTGGTAATTAAATATGACTGAATCTCTTAATTATTATTAACAAGTAACACAGAGGAGGCAACACACTTAAGATACTTAATAAGGGGACCAAGGATACCTGTACCTATATAGAAAATGAAAAGAATTACTATAAGAGCTGGTCTACCTTTGTCCCATTGTTATTTAAAAGCTACCTCTTGTTATTAAAAATTAAAATATCAGGCGGTGGAGATATGCCGGCGCTACACACAGCTGCACGCGGAATTCGCCGACGAGATCGCGGCGGCCATGCAGGAGTCGGTGCGCTCGGGCGCGCCCGTCAACCCGCCCATCTGGTGGCTCGACCCCACCGACGAAGACGCCCTCGCCGTGTGGGATGGTAAGACTTATACATAATAATAATGTCCAAGACAGATTTCGGTCTCGGTGGCCAATCTCAAGAGAGATTAGTCAACTGCGCAGGTCATATTATAATGCACAAGTGTGTGCGCGAACACAGGCGCACTTTCTATTCCCTTGCTCATAATCCGATGGGACGGCAATCCGACGAGACCGGAAAGTTTTCAGGCGCAGGATCAACTGCTATACGTGCTTTCCAAGGGAAGGTTGTTGCTTTGTGCAAGCTCGTCTGGGTAGGTACCACCTACTTATCAGATATTCTACCGTATAAGGCCGTCCTTTATGATTGTAGTTAGCCTGGCTCACTCATCTTCGTCCTCAAAGTTGTTGGTGCATTAGTGATGTAAGGAATATACCTATCCCATAAATATATATAATTATAATATCTTATTTCCAGAGTTCCTCCTTGGAGAGCGTATTCTCGCGGCTCCAGTTCTAGAAGAAGACGCTGTGTCACGTGACATCTACCTACCACGTGGACAGTGGCGGGACGGTGTAACAAATGAACTGATTGAGGGCCCAGTTTGGCTAAGGGACTACCCAGCACCGCTTGACACTCTGCCCTACTTCACTCTTGAGGACTAAACTATATAGAGACCAACATCTACAAACAAAATAACAACTTCAACGAAGTAGCCGAAGAAGAACTTAGCCGAAGACGCAAAATAAAAAAAAAAAAACAAAAATAAATGGTCGTGTGACAAAAGTAATGGATCGATTAGTGTTAAATAAATTAAATTATCAACTAAAATTAAAACTTTATTTTTTATTTTTATTATGATTGAAATACAGATTTAAGTTAATATTATTTTGTTTTTTTTTTTATTTTTTATTGTTAGGTCCTGTTTGGTTTATCTTAGTATCTATACGATATACTTATTTCGAATGTAATTACATAAACATAATGTACAGGTATTTTTTTTATTGTATAGGAAGGCAGAGGAGCATATGGGCCACCTGATGGTAAGTGGTCACCAACGCCCATAGACAATGGCATTCTAAGAGATGTTAATCATCGATTACATCGCCAATGCGCCATCAACCTTGGGAACTAAGATGTTATGTCCCTTGTGCATGTAATTACACTGGCTCACTCGCCCTTCAAACCGGAACACATCAGTACCAAGTACTGCTGTTTTGCGGTAGAATATCTGATGAGTGGGTGGTACCTACCCAGACGAGCCTGCACAAAGCTCTACCACCAAGTATTCTATATATTCTATATTTTTTTTAAGATTAAAAGCGTAATGCAATGATAAGAACGTACCCAATGATGACATTTGTGGACTAGCAAATGAGCCACCTGGTGGTAAGCGGTCCACTGCTTATATTCAGTAAATATGTTGATATATTTTTGTTAATGTATTAATAGTTCAATAATTAACAAATATAACAATTCAATAATATAAAATAAATAATTTTCCTGAATGTGTGCATGCTGTTGGTCCTACTGGCCAGCGTCACCGGCGTTGGGGCCAGTACTAGACTCCACCTTGAAATTTGAACCGTCTCAGGCTCCGCTTGACGTCGCGACGCTTGTAGGAGGGTGTCTCCTATGAGATCGCACCTCGGCTCAGTACGTGGTCGGGGTGTTGGGACTTCCTGCACCAAGCAGGAAGCTGTCACCACCGGTTTCGTGGCGTCAATAGTCGTTTCCGCCTACGGTGTATTCTTGTTAGTTGTTGTGTATAGTGTTATTCCTACCCCGAGTGTGTGTATTGGAAACCTGAGTCTATTATGGAGGCTACCTCTGAGGTGTACGAGCAGACCTGTGCTATCAGCGGATTACTGTGTCGTTTAGCTCTCTCAAAATGCGGCGTTGAGAGCAATTTGAGGTGTTTGGCGATCGATTCGATTTTTAAATGTTTATGTAGGTCGATGTTACGTATGACCCATGGCGGGTTAGGAGCGATACGAAGAAAGCGATTTAGATAAATCGGTTAATTTGGGACGGCTTACGGTGGGCAAAGACAGGGCTCGCATAGGTTATAATGGGACTTATGAAGGTTTTGTATAATGTCGTATTATTTCTAAGGCTCTCTTTTTTCGAATAGCCTTATTAAGTATTTACAAAAATATATAACTATAGCGCGATTTAAAAGACGAATAGCGCCACCTCGTAACGAAAAGAAAATTAAACGAACATTTGAATTAATGTGATTTGATCTTAAACATTTGTGTGTGATGTTAGATCGTTACAACGCTACTACAATGTATTAATAAAAATCATCATCATCATCTGGCATAATATAAATGTTTTCCTTCGCGAGATGAATTACAAATAAGTACTAAGGTAGGTATTAAGCACGTTACACGTCAGCCGTACTTTTCTTGCAGGCAAATGTGTCACCGGATGGCAAGTGGTCACGAAAGACATAATAGAAGAAGAATAATAAATATTAACCATTGCGTATATCGCCAATGTTTTCCCAACATTAAACTATGATGTACCTAACTATTATGTTCCTTGTGCCTTATGTGCTAAGACGGAGGTGGCCTGTCCAAACCCACTTCATAATTATACATTTTCGAAATAAAGATATTTACATTTTACGAGAACAACCTCTAGTATTTAATCGTAAAACACTCCCATATTACGTTACTGACTTAGCGAAGAAAAATTTCGTTTACCGACGATGATCTTCCTGGCCGATTTTCTCCACGGCCGGACACAAACATCAACAAGCATTACATGGACGAGGGTCTTCAGGGGGGAGGAATTACTTCACTTTGTACTTTATCGTACACCACTAAGAAAAAAAAATACAAAACATGGATATAACCTAAATATTAGTAACATACAATTTCGCAAAATAACAACAAAGCAGAGATGGCCCAGTGGCTACAACGCGTGAATCTTAACCGATGATCGTGGGTTCAAACCCGGGCAGGCACCACTGAAATTTCAAGTGCTTAATTTGTGTTAATACTTCATCTTGTGCTTAACGGTGAAGGAAAACATCGTGAGGAAACCTGCATGTGTCAAATTTCCCTCAAAATCTGCCACACGTGAATTTCACCAATCCGCATTGGAGCAGCGTGGTGGAATAAGCTCCAAACCTTCTCCTCAAAAAAAGGAGAAGAGGCCTTAGCTCAGCAGTGAAACATTCACAGGCTGTTACTTTACTTTTACTTTATACAACTTGGGCGACTTTATCGCTACATAGCGTTCTCTTCCAGGCAACCATCAGTGTAAGGAATGACTCATAGGATCTGAAGTGGTGCTATAATATTAAACAAATATATAATTTATCATATAGAAAAGAAACAATAATGAATAATCGTATCTTATTGTTAATTATATTATGTCTTGAATAATCTATCAGGATTTTTAACTGCAATATTGTTGCTTCTGGTATATATGATTTCACCTCATCTTCATTCATTTCAGTTCATCTTGCTAGGCTAAACTTCTTTTTATTTCTCTTTTAATCTTAAGCGGAATTCGGTTTATTTATAACATTGACATAAAATAATAGTTTTCAATAATAAAAACAGATAATAAGTGATTCAATCAATTCCTTGTAAAACTTTCCTAATATTTCTTATAACCTGCGATATTGTTCAAATAAAAAATACGCATGCACAGATACACATACAACTATTGAATGACAAACATCTTATGATTTTAACTTCATCTTATCGATTGATTGTATTATTTCTTATCTTGTCACCAATGCAAAATGAATGACTGTATTTTCCAAAAAATGTTTGAACGTTGAAATTTTATTACTCAATATTATGCAATTAATACAATTAATATTCAATTCAATTACATACTTATAATTTAACATACATATCACAAAAATATGTTATTATATGTAATGTTATTCAAAAAATATCAAAGCAGTCTTATACTATCTCTAATATATCAAGCTGCTAAATTTCTGACTAAGAGGAATGTACTCATAGATTTCTCTTTGGCATTCGAATCAATATTCCACCAGCGCCATGAGAAATATAAACCATTCCTTACATCGACAATTCGCTAACGACATTGGGAACTATTATCCCTCGTTTAGTTTCACTTACTCATTCACCCTTTCAGCCGAAACATAACAATGTAAATAATAAATATCCTGGGACATTATTCACACACGGCCATTTGATCCCAAACTAAGCAGAGCTTGTATTATGGAAACCAGACAACTGATATACTACATAATATATTACTTTTTTCTTTTTTTGTAAATACATACTTATATAGATAATTACACCCAGACTCAGGACAAACAAACATGTTCATGCACACAAATGTCCGTCCTTGGTGGGAATCGAACCCACGACCTGCGGCGTGTAAGGCAAGTGTCTTACCAACCACGCCAACGGGCTTGTCATTCTAATATGTGATTCTACCGCAAAACAGCGCATACCGCAATAGTGGTACCTACACAGATTGGCTTGCGAAGCCCCACGTTTGAATCGAAATTAAAACGCGTAATTTCGGATCGAATTACTGCAAAAAAAGATATTTAACCGCCAATTGTGTTCTTGAAAAATAATCTCATACACAGAAGGTATTATGGCGATTATCTTAACAAAAAGAAATCTCGAGTGTCCGATAACAGATGAAACAATTGGGTAATTCTGATATCGTCACAAGGTTTTTGGATAACAGTCGCTGATTCTGAGTGATCTGTGATGGCGGCCTTAGGGACACTTCTCGGTAATTGTTTTAATTATATTGTTAGAGTTCATCCTATTAAGATTAAATTAATGTTACTCTGTAGTTTTATCAGACAAAACAGTTGAGGTACGTGATAATACCTCTATATACCTAAGTAAGTCATGTTTATGATCGCTGCTGGACGGCTTGCGTTCCTCTAAAGCTTTTTCGTAAAATTTATTAAACTTGCTGCCCACTTCGTACGAATTTGAAAAAGAAACAGAACAGAAATAAAGCCGAGCCTTAACGCTGTTTAATTTTTTCATGCGGGTTTCATCAAATAAATACTATAACCATTACAATTGATTTACTTTACAGAGCTTAAAACTATATTTTGTGTTGCGTTACTCTGTTGTGTTTGAAACTGTCTTTTTTTTTAATTGTATTTTCCTGACAACTAACGCTATTTAACGTAAACGAATACAAACAAATACAATTTAAAATTTAAATATTCTCAATTTTGTTTGTTATCTATTAACATAGATTTATTTAAAATTAAGTCATTTTAGTTAAAAAAAATTTATTGCATAGGAAGGCGGACGAGCACGTGGGCCACCTGATGGTAAGTGATCACCAACGCCCATAGACATTGGCGTTGTAAGAGATGTTACCGTCGCTTACATCGCCAATGCGCCACCAACCTTGAGAACTAAGATATTACGTCCTTTGTGCCTGTAATTACACTGGCTCACTCACTCTTCAAACCCGAACACAACAATAATAAGTACTGCTGTAGAATATCTGATGAATGGGTGGTACCTACCCAGACGAGCTTGCACAAAGCTCTACCACCAAGTGGTAATTTAATTGTAAGTATTAATTTTTATTTAACTTCAATGCGGTTTGGTAATTACACATATGGCGAAATAATTGACCCATCCAGGTTACCTCACTATGCTTAGATTCGCCGCTGAATTAAGCCGTTTGAGCCCGCACTAATCGGTCAAAATGTAACGTCTCATAGAATGGCCTTACTGTCAGCTAAAATATGGAATAGATTAAAACAGCAATATTACTCATATATGCTTCAAAATTAAAATGACACTTTAACAGGTATCCTTACGTTAACCGCTCGGGTATTTTCGGCGGATATAACATTACGCGCTGATGATGTTGATCTCACTCTTGAACCGCTGTTGACTGGCGGCTTCCAGTTCGTCTTAACCAAAGGTATGTAATATAGAGCTAATTATTGATCTACCTAATCTATTTCGGCTAGGGTGGCAATTCTCAACGGCTTAGTATATACTCTCAACTTCATAACCTCAATATTTTAGCACCGCAGGGCTCTACTTTCAAATGAGTTTGAACTCAAAATTATGAAATCTGACGATAATTGTCAATAACGCAAGTCAAATTGCACACATTCAACTCATTACTAAACTCGGTATTTAAAGCAATTGAAAATGTTGCGTAAATAATCTAAAAATAATAACATAATATAATTTTTTATTGAGATTTTGTATTCATTGAGCTTAGTTCGATTGCATGCCTGGCCTAGGATCTAGTTAGGGTTGGTTCATTGAAGTAGGTTAACTTATATATAATATTAAACAAAAACCTATAATGTATTATTAAGACGTTAAAAATACTTTAAAATGTTGTCGCAAAGAATCGAGTGGTTTTTTATCATTTTATCATCGATTGATTGATCGAACAGCACTTTAAATGCGGTCTAGGTCATATATTATAGTATATACAACATTTAAATATTATTAAGTAAAAAGTGATCTGTAAAAGTGTATTCGAATATATGTAACAATTTTGTTTTTTATGTTATAGGTGTGTAAGTTATAGGTAGACAGGCAATTGGGCCAATTCATGGTAAGTGATCACCGCTGCTCATAGACTTTGGAAATACAAGAAATATTATATATTTCTTGTGCATTTCCTACACCGCCAATGCGTTAGTATCCTAGGGAACTAAGATCTAAGATGTGGATGTAAACTGGCATACTCACACTCACCTACAAACCGGAACACTATATTAAGTATATTTCTGTATTGTGGTACAATACCTGATAAGTGAGTAATACCTACCTAGACGGTCTTAAGCAAAGCCCCACCTAGTAATAATTAAACAAACAAACTTCAACAAAACAAACATCACTTAGAAACATATAAGCTGTTCAAGTACCTATTAACATTGCTTAAGTATTACCTTACACTAATCTTATTATTAATTAAAAGTCATGCTGTAGGTAATACTCGTAATATATGTATTCAATCGTTGCAAACCAATTCATAAACTCATTATATTAGATATGTAAATAAGGATATTTATTGATTTTGAGACTTGAACATAAAATATAGCATTTATATTAATTTTTGAAAGGTAAAATAGTTAATACCTACATTGTTCTAAATCATCGCTTTATTGCGCTGCAGCGCATCAACTACTATTCTCTTTAACAACAAATTATTTTATTGACAATTGATATATAAACAGGAAAAAAATACCAGGTTTTGTAAGTTATATATTATTTTGAGAGTATTGTAACTTACATTCAAATCTAAATATTATATCAAAACAAACAAAAAATAACGTAAAAATTGTCAACGAAGTACGATCTCATCTCGATATCTTTCATAGATAGCATTCAGTCCGTCAAGGCTGCGCGTGGGAAATTTCTTCGTTAACTTGGTGACAGTTAATACGTTAGCAGTATAATAAAGATGTTTAAACAAAGACTTTAGACCAATTATAACAAAAAAACATGAACAAAAATAAACGTATTATTACGAAATCAAATAACCTTTTCTATATTTACCTTTATGTCGGAATATATATCTAAATACGTCTTTATTTTATTAATTACTACATACAACACATTTAAAAGTCACTTATCTATTCAATGATATTATAAGTAAAAACGTGTATCTAATAAAAAAAATATCAAAAAGCCAATCAATCTTTTTAAATCGTTAATCATTTCTAATATAACCATATATTTCAAGTATCTAGACTAGACTAGACTATGAAGTTACGGTTGAGGAACTGCTGTTTTATTTCTAAGGTCATGAGACCGGAATCTGTTCAGTTAACGTGGACATCACCCGCAACCGTGGCGGATGCAGGTGTGACCACTCCTTGAGCTCTCAGCCTTACGAGTAGATAACTTAAGACAATCAAGACGTATCTGATTTAATATCCAATAATATGTTTCAGGAGATGAAAGAACAGTATACGGTCACATAGGTCGCACTCTGTACTCTGTGTACGTATCCGAGGAGTTCGAAGGTGGAGTCCTCATCCAGATGGGCAATACAAACCTGACCTTACATACCGTTTATGACGACTTGGCACAAGCAAGAGGCATTAAGATTAAATGGGACACGAAAGATCTTATTCGTTTTGAAGATTGCTTCAACTTCGGTAACTGTCTTACTATTTTTGCAAACTATGCTCAAATTAGCGCTTTTCTCGAGCCTTGTTCACAGTCCTAGTTTTAAGCAATAGCCTCTTATTTTAGAGGAGAAGGCTTGGACCTTATTTCACCAGGCTACTCCAATACATAAAAAAAATGTATGGGTGGATAAACATGTGACAATTTTTTTCCAATGCATACAGATTTCATAACGATGATTTCCTTCATCGCCAAACGCGAGATAAATAACAATTTATAAATGAAAATTAAGCAAAACAAAACTCAACGCTGCCCGGGTTTTGAACCCGTAAACTACGGTAAGGTCATTCGTGTTATGGTGACTGGGCAATCACGGCTCGTTATTTATCTTTAGTATATTGTAATGATTATTTATTATACTGTAATAATCTATGCACTTTGTAAAAAGTATTTCAAACCAAAGCTTGTTTTAGGAAGTAATCATTGGTATGGAGGTCCGATGCAAGTAAATCAAGTGTACCCAATAGAAAACGCTCAGCAAAATTACAGCGCTTACATCTCGAAAGAACAAGATAATGGAGCGATTGTTGAAAGATACTGGCTCAACTCTGCCGGAGAATACATCTATGTACATCCACAAGTGCCATTATTTGTGGACTACAATTCAATCCAACCCAACCATATTTGCTTCGGTGCTCAAATAGCTGACCCATACTCGACCAGAAGAAACCACACCGAGCTCTCTTATGACATTTGGTTCCTCCCTGATGTGAAAAAAGCCCACCAACACGCTGTTGCCAATTATTTGGGTAAACCGACAGGACTCCCAGACTTTAGAATGGTTCAACATCCAATTTGGTCGACTTGGGCCCAGTATTCCCAAAACATTACTGGTGAAAAGGTTATGGAGTTCGCAACGCAAATTAGAGCTAGTGGATTTAATGATTCGCAACTAGAAATTGATGATCTCTGGGAGATTTGTTACGGTTCTTTAGAAGTTGATACGAACAAGTTCCCTAATCTTACGCATTTGGTGGAGGAGGTGAAGGCTTTAGGTTTTCGTGTGACGATTTGGGTTCATCCGTTTATTAACAGCGACTGTGATCCATGGTATTCCGAAGCTCGGTCTAATGGGTAACTTTTTTAATTCTAATTTATTTAGTGACTATACCATAAAGCCTGTTTACTATGTTTAAAAAACAGTCATTGTTTACGGAGAGTACAATTATCTACAAATCATAAGGTCTCCATAGTGGTTTGTAAGTTACGAAGTCGATTTTTGTGACGTACGAACAGTGTCAGACAAACACCCATAGTTCTTCACACTCACAGTTAAAGTTTTTAGTTTATTGCGTACTGTTCTATGATGAAGAAACATATAAGAAGAAAATATGTAAAAAAAAAACCACTCGAGAAATTCAAAACCTTTATATATGAGAAATGAATATATCAATCAATATTTATATATCGATACAGCGTGCGATTATATATAAACTTTATTCACACAAGGACTATTTACAACAACTTAAATCAGTACATACAAATCTTAATTAAAAACAGCTCGAGTACAAATCATGAAATGGTGGAAAGCAGTTCTCCGCTTAATCACAATTCTAGTCCTCTGGCTGCAAAATGATTCAGTTCTGTCACCAGTGAAGGCAAAAAGAAGTGTTATTACTATTAGTATTAGTCGTAAGATAAAGTTTTCTTATCTATATTATTTAACTATTATAAATATTCCAGGTACCTAGTGCTGGATGAGGCCGGTACGCCAGAGGCAAACTGGTGGAATCCTAACGGTTCTATTCCGGGTCTGGTGGACTTTACTAACCCAGCTGCAGCTGAATGGTGGTACAGTCGTGTCAATAATCTCATCGACACGTATGACATTGATAGCATTAAATTTGACGCTGGTGAGAGCAGTTTCTCGCCCCAGGTAAGTTAGCGACTAATAGGTGATTCCGTTACCCTCCTGCCTGATTTTGGCCACGGCGGCGAAACTCGAAAGAGACTAGACGACTGCACAGAACATAATTTAGTACATAAGTATGAACTCAAACAAGAGTTTACTTTTTATTGTTTAACTCTGATACTCGTAGTCCAATTGGACGACAGACTTCCGGACAACGGAAAGAGTTCAGTCCAAAGAACGAGCTTCGTGCTTATCGAGACAAAAACTAAATCAACAATGACAACTCATACACTCTGAGCTGCTAATTTTGTCTAGAGAGAAATAGCATTGAATAAAATACATTTTTGGCTTAAAATATTTACATTATAACAGTGCTTACCATAATTTCCACAAAGTCGAATTAATTAATATATATCTAAATAGCAATGATTATTCCGATTAAACGTAAAACTATTAAATATTTCTTAAGAAACAGAGGCCCTAGCCAAGTTGACATTCTACAATCGTAAACGCTAATAGAGAACTAAACAAATGTATGAGACTGACATCTCTCATCGATAAGTCACGTGGTCATTCTCATACAATTGTTAGTTTTCTATTAGCGTTTACAATTGTAGAATATCAACTTGGCTAGGGCCTCAGGTTAGAATATGGTACAACAGGTCGATGTGGTAATTTTCTAGATCCCTGTACAAAACGGCGACATCGATCTACACCCACATAACATCGTCGATGCCTACGTGAGGACATGCGCAAGATTCGGGGACATGATTGAAGTTCGTGCTGCGTATAGGTAATCAGTATAATAACTTATAATATACAAGTTAATATATTTGTGATAAATTAGGAAAACACATACAGATCAAATGCAATAAAATCTTTACATTTTACTACAATTGGCAAGGCTTTGTGTAAGGATATCTGGGTACCCACCCAGATATACCGTGTTTGTAAAATATCACTACTGTATTTAAGTTCCTCTCTCGTTTGTTTTTTATTATTATGTTAGCAATATCTTTTGATGGAGCGGAGCCAAGCGGCTCAACTTGATCATGCGATGGTCATCGTGGTGTGGACTGGCCCTGACGAGCTCATCGGCCGGCCATGCTGGCATTCTACACCCCGGCTCGGGCTCAGCTTAGGCGGATATCTCATAAATAATATTTCAATTGCTCAATATTGGTTCCTTTGTTCTATTTTTACTTTATTTTTGTATAGTGGTTTTAATTTATCATTAAAAAAAATATTTTCATCCTAATTTCTAACAATTTTATATTTATTGTACCCGCGAGAAGCCAGGACGAGATAGCTAGTTTTAAATACAATTAATATTTTTTTTCAGAACTCAAGACCTACCGATCTTCGTTCGCATGGTAGACAGAGATTCCATCTGGGGCTTAAACAATGGCCTTCCCACAATCGTCACTACCACCATCCAGATGAACCTCAACGGCTACACTTTAGTCTTGCCTGATATGATCGGTGGTAATGGGTATAACCTCAACCATCCCCAAGCCGACCTGCCGACTAAGGAACTGTTCATACGATGGGTGCAGGCGAACACATTCTTACCCGCAATGCAGTACTCGTACGTGCCTTGGAATTTTGATAACGAGGTATTAAATTTTTAACTAGTTAAGATCAAAATACTGTTTTATTTTTATCGCCTCAGGTCTGACCCGTCTGAGGTATAATATCTATAATATAATTTACTTTGTTATTAAGATTTGTTCTCCACAAAATAATAAAATTATCCCAAAGATAGATATATTAAACATATGTTATATACCGTTATTTTTAATTGAATAAGACTTAATTAATACATATGTCTATTATACAAAGATAATCATGTCTGTGGCTACATAACGATGTTTCATTCCAGACGGTAACCATAAGCAAAAAGTATACCGACCTCCATGCTGCGCATGCGCAGGATATTTACGACGCGATGCAAGCCTCAGTGGATAACGGCACGCCCGTCAACGCGCCGCTGTGGTGGCTAGATCCTACAGACGAAGAAGCTCTCAGAATATGGGATGGTAAAATATAAATGATACCATTCTCAGGAGAGACTAGCTAACTGTGCGGGGTATAATGCACAAGTTTGAACGCAAACGCAAGTTTCTATCTCCTCAATCACATAATCCGATGGGACGATAAATTAGTAACTTCCGGAAGAGTTCAGGCCCAGGACCAGCGGCTTTACTTGATTGCACACAGTGCCAATGTTCTAAGAACATCAAAATGAAAGATAGATAAAAAAGCAGTATGGCAATTCAGTAAAAACTTACTTCATTACTAAACCGTGAAATGTTGACAACCGATTTATGGTGATATGCTATTTTGATACGTGTAATCATGAAATGTGATAATTATTATGATCAATTTCGCATATCACTTTCTATCGTGTCACGACGTTTTCTGCGTCGAGTTTCGAATTTATTAGAATAGAATACCGGTCTGAACAAGGTTATCTGACAACCGAAAATCTTTTAAAAAATTAATAGACATTATTAAAAATAAATATAATTTGAAGGATACACGGGTGGACACGTGCCTATAAAATATGTATATTAATATTAATAAAACTATTAGGGCTTAGTGCAAGCCCGTCTAGGTAGGTACCACACACTAATCAGATATTCCACCGCTATTGCCGAGGTAAGGAACGATTACGGTAGTGACCACTTACCATTAGATAGCCCATTTGCCCATCCCTCTACATATAACATAAAAAAAACAATAAACGGACTTGAAAAAAAACAATATGTATAATGCACTAAAGTCTAAACTAATAATTTTAAACATATTTATTTGCAGAGTATCTCCTGGGTGAGAACATTTTAGTTGCCCCGATATTCAATGAAGGTGCAACTTCCAGAGACGTATATCTTCCAGTGGGTACTTGGCTAGAAGAGGGCAACCCTGAAAAGGTTTACGAAGGTCCAATTTGGATTTACAATTATCCAGCTCCCATCGACGTCCTGCCGTACTTTGTGAGGGAAAAAGCCAATGAGACAAATATGAGCAACGCTCCCATAGTTTCTGCTCTGTTGGTAGTTATGGGAATATTGATAAATATTTTCAATCAATTTTAAGTTCTAAGTATTTACTGTATATAAATAAATGGTTACTGTTTTGTTGTTTCTTGTAAATACAACCCATTAGTAACATTGTTGAAAGCTATTTTGAAATTAGCAGCAACTTTCGTTCGTGGTCTCTGAGAATACATTAATTATCTTTATACACTTGTAGGTAATTTCAGTAGAGAACTTTAATAATACTAAATGCAAACGATTACTTGAATAAAATGTACAGTGATGTCATTTTATTTAACATATAATTTGTTATTCTTATGTTCGCTAGTCATATTATTGTTTGAACGAATCGAATTATTTATATGAACGTATATAGGTATTAATGAACACGCTTACAATCGCTTACAACCATCACACACAATAACTATACATCTTCCTATTTTAGATTTACTCCTATTCAACGTTTCAACTTTGTTAATATTTAATCGGTCACATGTTATATTTTGTATTTTTCCTGACTTTAAAGAATAATAATGTATCATCAGCCAACAACACAATTCCCTTAACATAGAATGGGAGATCATTAGCTTAATTAGATGGGTTTTCGACGATAATATAATTCATTTAGCGAGAATGTCTTATACAGATCCTACTTTTTATCAAGCGATGCTTCAAGTGTTTATATGGGTAGCGCCTCTTCAATCGGTTGAAGTGTCGGAAAACTATTGTTTTACAATCATAATGATAGACATATTTTAATATGATATATGTAAATAGACCGTTAAATGCACATTTTTTTATATATATGTACGTATGTTACGTATAAATTACGTCAGCGCAGCTACAGATTTGGCCACATAACCTTATTTTTATCGCTGGAAAAATGCATTACGCATTTCCCCCACGGGAACAGTGGGGTGGGGGTATGTGCGGCTCGCCAGTGTCCAAAGCGCCGAATGCGCCCCGGTTATAGGAATAAACTTGTAACTTGTTCATAAATCAAACAAGTTTCCACTTAAAACTACCTCATATATAGCAGTAAAATACAATTTTAATTTTTTTTACAGAATTTCAGTTAATAAAATGTGTCTAATAAACATGCAGGTTTCTTTACTTGTTGATGTTTATTTTTAACCGACTTCAAAAAAAGGAGGAGGTTATCAATTTGTCTGTATGTTTTTTTTTTTTTTTTTGTGTTTGTTACCTCATAACTTTCGACTGGGTGAATCGATTTTGATGATTTTTGTTTTATTTGAAAGGGGTTGCTTCCCATGGGGTCCCATTTTTTTTTAGTCCAGGTTTGACAATGGAATCCATGAGAAAACCATATAAGTCGTAAATTTGCATGAGGTATGTGCGCGACAAATGGACGAATAACTCAATATCACGCCAACCGATTTCGATGATTTTTATTAGAAAGAGTATACTTCAAGGTTTGTTTGATGATAGTTTGGTTAGATTCTGATTATAGGATCCATGATAAAGTAACGGAAATCTTCAATTCTTAGTAGCAAATTAACGATACACGGCCGAATCTTTTATAGGCTATCTAGATTTATCATTCACCTACCATAACATCGTTATGGTCAAGTAATTATAGTACTATTGTAAAAAACACTTCTTTATATACCGTCAATAGTTTTCGCAGCGCACGCGAAATAATAACTTTTATAGGCAACAGTTTGATACGTTGGGTTACATTGCTCCATTTTAAGTAGGGATCTATAAGTTTTTGGAAATATTATATAGCCTATGTTATTCGGTAAAAACGTAGCTTTCTAAGTGTGAAAGAATTTTTAAAATCGGTCGAGTAGTTTTTGATTTAAATCGTAATAAAAAATCAAACAAAAATCAAATCTTTCCTCTTTATAATATGAGTTATGCATGTAAGCATTAGTATATATGTATATGTTTGTAATTGAAACATATTTGAACATCTCCTAAAAGTTGAGACCAATTTTGAAAATTATACATATATGTATATATAGAATCGTATAAGTACTCTTATATACATGTTATATTTATGTATATTTATATATTGATTACTAGTGTTTTTCCCGCGGTTTCACCCGCGTAGTTCCTGTTCCCGTGGGAATATGGGGACAAAATGTAGCCTAAATTACTCCCTGATAATGTAGCTTTCCATTGGTGAAAGAATTTTTTAAATCGGCTTAGTGGTTTAGGCGTGAAAGCGTCACAAACAAGCTTACTTTCGCATTTACAATATTAGTTAGGATAATATAGATACTTCCCCTTTTTTTAATATACAGACATTCCGTCATATTTTATGGTGAAGAATGGTATAACACAACATCTATAAACATACAGTTTATTTAATTATTACTAGAAATAACTATTTGGTTATGTTATGCCTGCCCAACTAAATTACCCCACCAACTAAATCTATTTAATCAAAACATGTTAATTTATATTCATACATTTAACCATATTAACTAATATTTATTAATTAAGTACCAAAATGCATTTTTCTTTATGTTTCACTGTTTTAGTTTAATATATTTAAATAATAATATAAATGGCGCTGTCTCATATGAGCTGCACGTTTAGTAGGTCTACCCATATTCTACAAATTAGTGAGTGTACTTCAGATTCACTAAAAATCGAAAAATAAATAAAAATTTTAACAAAACAAAAACCGACTTCATAAAAAAACATATTAATATGCACTAAAAAGTAAAAAAATAATTGCGTATTCTTCTATAATTTGATAATAAACTTACTATTTTCTACTCATCAATATGTAGGTACGAATGTGTTGTGTGATTGATAATTTATTTACAATTATTGTTACTTTTGGAGTTTATTTTTATTGTACAGCAAGAATGGCATTGTAAGAAATGTCAACCATCGCTTACATCGCCAATGCGCAACCGACCTTGGGAACTAAGATGTTATGTCATTTTGCCTGTAATTACACTGGCTTACTCACGCTTCAAACCAGATCACAACAATAACAAGTATTGCTGTTTTGCGGTAGAATATCTGATGAGTGGGTAGTTACCCAGACGAGCTTGCACAAAGCTCTACCACCGAGTAAAGCTATTTAGTTTTTCTTCGCCGTCAAGAACGAGATGAATTATATATAAGAACGAGATGATGTGCTTGCCCGGGTTTGAACCATCGATTATCGGTTAAGATTTACTCGTTCTAACCACTAGGCCATCTCGGCTGACACAAAAAACTGTCTTAAACTCCATCCATGCTTTTACTGCTCCAAAGACAATAAGATTGCTATAAACTTGCTATAACACATACTGTACCTAAACAAACAAAACATTTTTAAAACAACTCAAATTCAAATATCTTTATTCAATGTTGAAGTGTTACACTTGCTTATTGATTGTCATAAATCTACCACCGGTTCGGAAATAAACACCTTAGACCTGATAAGAACCGGCGAAAGAAACTGAGCGGGATTTTTTTATCTGATTTTTTACAATCTTAACCATATTTATGAACACGATAGAAGGGGTCCAAGTATTTTAAAGCTTAAATCAGGGTGTCTACGAAATGAGTTAAAATACAGTCAGTGAGAATAGTACCTTATCATTGGAGCAATTAACTGCTAAGATAACACTGAGCAGATACACATATTAAGACAGTTTGAAGAGCTGCGCTGACCAGTAGTGCCTGGACGCGCCGCCACCATGCGCAACTTATACGGTGAGTAAAATAAATCTACAGATGTAGTACATATTTTTAAAATTTGAAAAATCTGGTTGTTGATGTTTAAAGTAAACTGGTTTGTTTAGTTTTCGAATTGAAATCGAAAAATAGAACATATTTATTCAAGCAAGAACGATTATGACGCGGTAAATAGATTTAATAACTTTGTATGTGCGCATCAGCGTACAATTTGCGCGAATAATTTTGAATTAAGTTTTTATTTATACAAGCATTTTTACATTGTTATGTAACAACATAATATTAATTTAATATTATATAACCGATTCGATTTGTAGATTATAACCAGTATAACCGTCAATACATTCCGGAGTTACGCCCTTTCACTAACAATATTACCTCATAGTAGACTATCTAGTAGACTAATATATATAGCTGAAGAGTTTGTTTGTTTGATCCGGCTAATATCAGGAACTACTGGTTCGAATTTAAAAACTATTTTTGTGTTGTATAGTTCTTTTGTCGAGGAATGCTCTAGGCTGCACACGATTGCACACCTTGGGAATGAAACGATCGCTTCGACCGTCCGTTGTCTGGCAATTACCTATTATAAGTCACTATAATAAAGTTTGATTTCTAATGGTGCAGTGAATTGGAAATAAGGATGAAGATCTCCTTCTCGTTAACTTCGGCTACTCCTTTTCTAAGTAGACTAGCCATCTGCACAAGATATATTATTGTATAAAAACATAACAAATGAACAATAGCAGTGCAGTCACTCGTAACTTTTAGTTCTTTTCCGAGAGTAATCTAATACTCATGGGAATATTTTAATACATAAAATATTAAGTTATCATGCTTATAGTGTTATTGACATATTGTTTCTTGGTTAATGAAATCGATTAATATAAAAACTTATATTTACAGTGTTCTCATGGCTAGCTCTGTGCGCGTTCGCCTGCGTCCGCGCTGATACACACACAATTTACAGTGACTCCAACTTAAGAATTGTAGTGGACGACAACTCTAACGGCGAAGTCAGAATAATTTCTTATAAAAGTAAGTAACTAAATATAATAAAAACAATTATCGAATCTATATGTTATACTTAATGACTTTTACTAAACTTATTAAATAATAATGTATGGACTATGGACCATCATTATTGTATGAAAATCAATGACAAAAAAACATAAAAAAACACAGTCTTTATGAGTTTTAAAGCCATACCCTAGCTTTGCTCCAGTGCAAGATAATATATAAAAATAAGTTATTAAAATACTAGGTATCTACTTAAACGAGAAGCACCAGTCAATGCATACTCTATACAGCTTACATGGTAACCACCAAAAATAATCACGTATACTTTGACAATAATATGTATTGTGAAAGTACTAAGCATCATTTTCTGAACAGATGGTGTCCAAAGAATCCTGGCCACCTCTATGGGACGTAATGAAACCCGACGAGCCCTTGTAGCTTCACGGTTCGAGATCAGCTTCTCCAACAATATCACCCTCGCAATCACTAACGAAAAGGTCAGCACGCCCCGGGCGGGTGTCGTATTAACCGTAACCTGGCAGGCGCCGACGGCGACACGACTAGTGGATTGTGTCGAATTGGGTAATTATATACTTATTTTATTGACGCCTAAAATTCCTAAGTTAAACGTACTTCAGAATTGTCGATGAGAAATTACCTAAATAATTGAAGAGGTATTTCATATTTCTTCTACTCCTGACTTCTCCTATATCCTGATTACTCGTATAGACAATTTATATTTTTTATAAATTCTTCGCGGCTGTATGAAAATGTATATAACAGAAGTATATAACAGTACATTTTCCTAATCCAGACGGAATAATTACAATACGATTAGTATTTACGCCTGGGTCTTAAAGGCACCAGTCTTGGAGCCGCGCCAGCCAAGGGGTAAAATAATATTCCCGCTTCGGAAGGGGGGCCCCAAATATCAAGGTGCCTAGAACTCTAAGTCTGGGTCTGGATATGAAATGAGTTTCTACAATAGATACATCTAAAGTAATAAGTAATGAAACATATGTTAGCTGCCTCAAAATAATAAATGTTATAATAATAAATTACTATTCCTTAAGTTATCAAATCTCGTAATACTATTCGTCACCGATAATACATTAAAACAGAGTCGTCCAAGAGCTTTGTTTTATTCTTATTTTGTACTCTTTCCTAATTTATATTTTAACTCGCGCCTGTTTTTTAGGTTCAAGTAACTGGTATGGAGGGCCACAGCAAAAGGAACAATACTGGCCGATCGAGAAGCTCAAGTTGTCAGAATACTCCTACGTTACCAAAGAAAGTGACAACTGTGGTATAGCGGAACCCTACTGGCTTAGCTCGGAAGGCTTATTCTATTTCATTGATAAAAAGGTTCCGCTGTTCGTGGATCAAAACAACGCAGTCATTAATGGAACATGTTTTATTGCGGACGTCAAATCCCCGTACTCTTCTAAAAGGACGCAAAACAATCTTATTTACACCATAGGAATATTCGAAGACGCTCGGCAGGCCCACGAATATGCCGTGAGTAGTAAATTAAAAAAGCCAACCGGGTACCCTGATGAAAGAATGGTCACATATCCGATCTGGTCTACATGGGCTCGTTATAAGCGAGATGTCGACCATGATGTAGTTCTCCGATTCGCTGATGAGATTGTTCAACGCGGTTTCCCCAACTGTCAGCTAGAAATAGATGACTTGTGGGAAGTTTGTTACGGATCATTAACTATAGATACTAATAAATTCCCCAACATGACAGCCACAGTGAACAGTTTGAAATCCAAAGGATTCAGGGTAACGATGTGGGCTCATCCATTTATGAATAAAGGCTGTGAGCCTTGGTACACTGAAGCGAAAAATCTGGGGTAAGTTTTCATTAAAACTCACTACAATTTACTTTAAGTAGGTAACTATTAAAATATTGACATATGTAGCAGAAAATATAATAAGTTATACCTATTTTGAAGATTATTTAAAGTACATACACAGTTTTTACTTATGATATTTATTTTACTATACTCATTGATAGGACTATAGGGATAGGATCTGTTGAAGTCCGTATGAGCTCATCAGACATTCTACCAGAAAACAGCAATATTGATTATTGTAGAATGAACAGACACAAGGGACATATTATGACATAGCATCTTGGTTACCAGAGTTCATGGCGCATTGGCGGTATAATAAATGCTTGATGTTTCTAACAGTGCCAATGTCTACGAACGGTGACCGCTGACGGTGGTCTGTTTGACTTTACGTCTACTTATATAAAAATAAAAAAAAACTTATGTCAAAGTAATAAAGGTGATATTACCCTGGCACAGTTACTTTGTGACGTCTGAAAGCAACTCGGTGGACACAGAGTGGTGGAATAGCGAAGCGAACATGGGCGCTTATATCGACTTCACAAAACCGGCTGTACGCGATTGGTACGTTGGCAGACTTTTACAGCTTCAAAACAATCACGGAATCGACAGTTATAAGTTTGACGGTGGAGAAACGAGTTGGTCGCCTGAGGTATGTTAATTCCTAGTTATTTCGTATATGGGTCATCTCGAGACACTCATATTTTGCAACAATAAAACTAAAACTTTTAAGTACGGCACTAGAATTTCGGGATAGTTTTTTAAAGACATCTTCATGAGTGAAATATTGTGCCCCATGCATTAATTTCTGTGTTTTAGTTCCAAAATATGCCACACACATTTTTTTACTAATACAGGTTGCTGTTTTGCAAGGGGATATCGATTTACAACCAGAAACAATCACCGCTGATTATGTAAGAGCCGTCGCATCGTTTGGGAATTTGGTTGAAGTGAGATCAGGATACGGGTAAGTTAGGCATACACACACTGACTATTCATTTTTATATTAGTTTCTACACATGGTTCTGGTCGCGTGTAGGCAATGAGGACAGGAGGAGGACAAAGAGTACCTACTTTTAAATATACTCTATGCACTTTTCTGTATATCTGAAAATGTTTGTGCAAAATTTCATAATGATCGGTTGAGCAGTTAAAATGAAAAACTGTAACAAATAAACAAAGCATAAGCCTGGTGCTCTTCATCCTAAGCACTCGTCCGGTTTTGTCGTTTCGCAATTGAAGACATAGCATGCACCATGTATTTTGCAAGCACCTGCACAATAATATCTCCTTCGAAGCCTAATGTGACTGAGCCCCCTAGGCTGGTCAAGACGGACTCCGACTGTATGCCATGACCGTAGACGTCAAACAGCTTCCGTATACGTGCTCCCTTGAGGAGTACTCCGTACTTAGTATATTGTTACAAATGATAATCAAAATAACTACAAACCTGGGACTATTCCGTACTATTTTAAGGCTATATCGAAAATGCCTTCAAGTGATAACCTAAATAAAGACCAGGACAGTAAGTACAAAAAAAATAATTTAGACAAATCAAAGAACTCATTTCGTCCCTTTCGTGAATAATAATACAAATAACATGTGTACTATTATGCACCAAAATATAGCGGGGTATTTAAATAAACAAAACTTAGTAGAACTTCTTTTGGATGAATTAAGTAAAGAAAGTATAAACATAGACGTTGTGTGTTTGTCTGAAACCTTTATAAAATCCGGCTCTGAATGTAACGCTAAACTACACAATTTTAAGCTTTCTGCCATCTTTTCTAGAGACATAAAAAGAGGTGGTGTGTGTATTTTTACAAAAACTTATCTGAAAACTAAGGAGGTCTCATTCACAAAAGACTTAGCAAAAAACTATTTCTTTGAATGCTGCGCAATTGAATTACCCGAGTTAAATATCATTGTTATATGTGTTTATCGTATCCCGAATTCAGATGTAAACTTGTTTTTTGAACAATTAGATTTAACACTAGATAAGTTGAAAAACACAAATAAACATATAATAATTGCAGGTGATCTTAATATTGACCTTTTGTCCGATACCAAAGCAACAAAACAATTAACCATGTTACTAGAAAATTATAATATAAAAAGTCACATTCATGAACCTACAAGGCGAAATAAGTGTATAGATCAAATTTGTAGTAATTTGCAAGAAGTTTCAGCTGCTGTATACCAATCGGAACTGTCAGACCACAACACTTGCCAAACAATTACTTTTACAGTACGAACCAAACCTCCATTTCTTACGTATTACTTTAAAACTATAAGAGACTATAGCCAAGATAATATTCGAAAGTTCAGGGAATGCTTGCGTACTATTTACTGCAACAAACTTATTGACGATGCTAGTACAGAATATGATTTTAATGACGTTTTTAATAAATTTTTAAATGAACTATTATTATTTTATCGGTTGTGTTTTCCAGAGATAAGAATTAAAGTAGTAAATAAGCCTAAAAAGATGAGATGGTTAACAAAAGGATTAAAGAAATCATCTAAAACAAAAAGGGTATTAAGATTTCAGAGCTATAAACACAAAAATGAGGATTATAGGAAACATTATTTGAAATTCAATAAAATATTTAGGTCCTGCATTAATCGAGCTCAAAAATTGACGCATAAAAAATATATCGCATCATCTTTAAATAAATGTAAAGCTACCTGGACAGTAATAAAAGGATGCGATGATAAACATTATAATCAGCTAGAAGGTTTACAGGAAATAGTTCATAATAATATTAGAATTAAAAATCCCACCGACATTGCAAAAACATTTAATGAAGTTTTCATCGATTATGCGAATAAGTCCAAATTCTTAAATTGTAATAAAATGACATTAAAAGAAAATCAAGTGATTAAAACGATATTTTTGGAACCGTGCAATATACAGGAAATAAAGACAATTATAAAATCACTTAAAAATACAAATTCAGTCGGTTTAGATGGTGTAAATACTAAAATAATAAAGGCAGCAGTTGAAGAAATATCACCAATGCTATGTTTCTTAATAAATTTATCTTTCACTAGTGGCACATTTCCGTCAAGTCTTACTACGTCTATAGTGAAACCTCTCCACAAAAAAGGTTGTTTCACTGATATCAATAATTATCGTCCTATTTCAATTGTGTCAGTTCTTTCAAAAATCTTCGAAAAGGCCCTGTGTAAGCGTATAAATAATTTCCTAATGAAACATAATGTTATAAGAAGAGAACAAAACGGGTTTCAAAAAGATAAATCAACTACGTTAGCGGTTTTTATGTTGATTAAGAACGTAATCTCAATTATTGACAAGGGTAATCCTGCATGTGTTGTTTTTTGTGATATGACAAAGGCCTTTGACTACGTTTCCCATGACTTACTTTTAAAAAAATGTGAGCATTATGGTTTGCGTGGACCATGCTTTAATTGGTTAAAAAGCTATTTAACAAATAGGAAGCAATTTGTAGAATTGTCCAGATTAAATCAGAAAAATTTTTTAACAAAATTCAGATCAAATCTGGAATTCAATTCATTTGGGGTGCCTCAAGGCAGTGTGCTAGGCCACTCCTTTTTTTGATCTATATTAACGACCTTCCCGATTGTACGAAACACAAATGCATTTTGTTCGCAGATGATGTTTCTGTAATTGTACCGTCGGTAAAAAATAATGCTAATTTAGGCGAAATAAATAGCACTCTAAATGACGTCTACGAATGGCTAAAAAGTAATAATTTATGCTTAAATTTAATTAAAACTAAATATATGACATTCAGAAATAGAAACATGACAATTTCATGGTAACGTGTTCCAATCACAATATTGAACAGGTATCTACGATAAAATTCTTAGGAATATATATGGACGAATACTGTACATGGGGTCCTCATATTAATTACATATGTAATAAAATTAATAAATTTGTTTTTGCGTTACGGAGACTATCAAAAATTGCTGACCAAACCACAGCTTTATCAGCATATCATGGATACGTAATGTCTAATATTCGTTACGGTATTTTAATTTGGGGTAACACTTCGGATGTTAATAAGGTCTTCATAATTCAAAAAAAGTGCATCCGAGCAATTTGCAACACAGGCCCAATGCAATCATGCAAGCCCCTTTACAAAGCGATGAAGTTGTTAACACTACCGAGTACATATATTTACGAAATGGCATGTTTCATGAAAAAGTATAAAAATTATTTCTTTGACACACGTGGTAATATTATCCCATTTAACACAAGGCATCAACAAAAAATATATTATCCGAAATGCAAAACTGTTCTAAGCTCAAAAAGTTGCTATCACATGATGATCATCATTTATAACAAATTGCCTTCGATAATAACAGATCTGCCATTCAACAAATTTAAAATAACACTGCACGACTGGTTGGTTGACAAATGTTATTACTCCGTCAAGGAATTTCTGACGGATAAAGCATAATGCATAAATGAATTATTGTTCTAATTTTTAATATATTCAGTAACAATTTAAATATTATTTTTCATTTTATTTTGTGATGTATACTGACTTGACATATGATTAAATTGTACTGACATGTTATGAATATGATACATTTTTAATTACTAAATAATGAATAAATAAAAAATCGCTTATGTAATTCTTCAAATCAAAATAATATTTGCATGTCGCTTATGTGACTAGACATGTATATATATATTAAAATGTATAATATCATGTTTTGGGCAAATAAAGTATTATTATTATTATTATTATTATTAGGTATACGTTGCTATACATAATTTTTTACATTCAATGTCCCTTCCACCCCTTTTGCGAAATGCGCCATTGCCTTGCCCCCAAGATTCATTCATTCATGTCTCGTTTGAAGGTTTCACATCAGTCGGGCGTCCCGTACGATATATTTTTATTTCATTTCATCTTAATATATCAAATATTTTTCAGAACGCAAGACCTTCCAATCTTCGTACGCATGATCGATAAGGACTCTTATTGGACGTTCGATAACGGACTCCCAACTCTCATCACGACCTTGCTTCAAATGAACATGAACGGTTACACGCTCGTCTTGCCGGATATGATCGGCGGTAACGGATACTCCGGTATGCCATCTCGCGAGCTATTCATCAGGTGGTTACAGGCTAACACCTTCATGCCGAGCATGCAGTTCTCGTACGTGCCTTGGGACTACGATAACGAAGTAAGTGCTTTACTTAACTTTATTTTTTTAATATTATAGCGTTAATAATAATGATCACACAAATAATAACATTTACTGTAACATATACAATAAAAACATTTTCACTTTTAAGAACATGTCATAGTTTTCGTCTATACATTGTGTATATAAAACGTTATTCGGTTACAAGACGATCGCAATCAGCAAGAAGTTCGTCGCGCTGCACGAGCAGTACGCGCCGGAGATCGTGGCGGCGCTGCGGCGCGCCGTGAGCGAGGGCGCGCCCGTCAACCCGCCCGTGTGGTGGGCCGCGCCGCGCGACCCCACCGCGCTCGCCGTCTGGGACGGTAACCACCTACTAACATACTAACTATAACTATATACATACATATATATAGCATCCAGTGACAATTCTCAGTAACTGCCTGGAGTCTGGAAGGTACAAATGTGCCCACTCCCGTGCTTCTGAAAGTGCGTAAAGACGTTATTTCTCTCCTCTCTCTTTGAGATAGGCCGCTGTGACCGAAATCGGTCCTGAGAAGTATTATTATTACTAAACAATAATTTATTATATTTCAGAGTACCTCCTGGGCGAAAACATCTTAGTTGCTCCTGTGATCACTGAAGGTGCAACTTCGAGAGATATCTACCTCCCGGCGGGCAACTGGCTCGACCAGGGAAATCGTGAAAAGATCATCCAGGGCCCCACGTGGGTCCGCAACTACCCCGCGGCCCTCGACGTGCTGCCCTACTTTGTGCTGACCAACGCGACCGTGGAAACCAACTCGACCGACGGGAACAACGCCGCCAATGTACCTAACGTTACTTCTCTCCTAGTATTATTTATTATTTCACTAAATGTTATCATAAGTGTTAATACTATATTATAAATAAATCCTTATTACATTCATATTTTGCATTTGTAATTAGTTTTCGATAATGATAATAAACGTATAACTTATAATTGTATTATCGTTTTATTGGGAGAACTGCACGGTGCACACTAGCTGCAAAATCGCACTTTTGAAACAGTTGCAAACTGCAACTGCAAACCGATAAATAATTATATTATTAGAATTATATTATTATAATAAATGCCTGATGTATTGCAAACACAAACATTGCCAAATATTTATGTTTCTATTAGCTTCTCTTGGAAACGACTCATTGCTACTAATAGTCCGGGAGGTAGCGTTGAATTATCGAAAGTCATAGTAAGCCGGCTGATGTTGACATAGATAGTAGATCTTATATAGCTAATAAGCAAACCGATCAGCTGATGGTCGATTTGCTTATTAGCTATATAAGTTCAAGTAGCGGTTGGTTTGGCTGTGGGTGGGTGCGAGAGTTGGGTAAGGAAGAAAAAGAAAAGTAATAGTACACCGGCTGAAACTTTTTTCATGAATAGTTTACATGTAACTGAGCTGAGAAATAACCGTTGCAACGCTACCTCCCAACCAAAGCTTTATTGCATCAGCTGACGGTCTTTCCACCGCTACCCAGGCAGCTGACGATTATTTTCGTATTTTTATATTATTATTAAATATCTAAGCTATGACATCCGGCGTACAATGACTTTATTTTACATATTTTTTTACAAGTTGAGCGAACGGCTGACGAATAACCCCCCTCTACTACGCAGCTGACGGTAAATAACCGTCTATAATTTTTTTTAACTTTCGCACCTTTCACCAAGCCCGCCGGGTGCCTCAGCTGACGCTTGGTTCACTTATTAGTCATTCGAATTCAATTGAAAATGACGGCAATCGATCGGCTTAAAATCACTGCCTAAAATGCAACGCTACCTCCCGGAAATAATTATAATTATTCTCAATCTTCTACTAAGCATACGAATTATTTTTACTCATAAATTTGATACGTATAATTGAAATAGGCATTTTAATTTACCCCGAATAAAATTTAATTTAACTTACTAACGACAATTACATTGCAACAAAGGCGCGGGCGTCAGCGCTCGATAGCTCTTACCACGGTCGTAAGCCCAGGTCTTGCAACAACAGTAGTGGGGGTACGTCGACTTAACGACGTTGTTCATTTCAATTTACGGCCGCCAGAAGCATGACAATTCGCGTTATAATTATACCGAACACTTTAAAATCCAAGCAAAACAGTTTAATAACAAAACGACACAAACACAAACAGTTTAATAATAACGACAAATCCGCAAAACTCAACAAAACGACATAACAATGATTAAATAACACAACACTTATCTATCACCTCCACCACCTCCACCACTCTGACAATTACTCGATAGGCGATAGCAGCGACGTACAGCGGGCGCCGCTGCGAAATTAAAGTTGTTACATAATCGCGCCTATCTCTGACCACTGAAATTGGACTCGGTTGCTAGACTAAGTCCTGTATACAAGACCGTGGCTCTTACCTATCGGGTAGCTCGGACACAAGGTCATGACCTGAGTCGTCCATGAAATTTTCGTCATTTACAATTGAAAATGACAATTGATATTTTTTTAGGGTAATTTTTTTGCCTCATATTTTCAAAATGTTTACATAAATAGAACCTTCTCATGATACCTAATAACCACTTCACGGGTCGGACACTTATTTTTTTACAACCTGTATACGTTAAAATGGCAAGTATTGAAGTATAATTTGCTAGTAGGAAATACATATTAAAAAAAAACAATTTTTCATTTTACAAGTTTTTTTATTTTTTATTGGAAATAGTTAACAGATTATACACTAGTTATTGTCTAGTATATTGTACTGTAATATTTATTACATAGTCAGCAGTACTAAGTGTATCTTATTACAACTGTGGCGATATGATCCCGATATAATTGTTAGTCTTTCTGTACATTAGTTATGGTGTCGGGCATTACCAAGCCCGTCCGGGTGGGTACCCACTCTCCATATATTCTACCACTAAACAGCAATACTTTGTATTGTTGTTCCGATTTGAGTGGCCACTGCAACAACAGGCAAGAGGGACATAACATCTTAGTTTTCAATACTGTATACGCACTGGCGATGTAAGGAATTGTTAATATTTACAGTCAATGGGCGGTGCCGCCCACTTATTTTTTTATAGAACAAGTAGACAGACGAGCATATGAGCTACCTGATGGTAAGTGGTCATAAACGCCCATGGACAATGGTATTGTAAAAAATTTTAATCATCGCTTCCATCGCCAATGCGCCACCAACCTTGGAAACTAAGATGTTTATCCCTTGTGTCTTTAAGTCCACTGGGTCATTCACCCTTGCTCACACTTCACTTGGCATCAGGTAGGCCATTTGCCAGACTGCCAATCTGTATTAAATTTTTTTTTAATATAGTTGACGTCACTCGGTCGGTTGGACCACGTCGCTCACGAGACCTTCGCCGAGGATCCGGAAGTCTTCGAGGATGGCCTCGATGTTCACTTTGTACTTCGTCTCGCCGTCTATCGTCACTGGCTTCAACGCGTTCGCGTTTAACGTCTGAAACCAAATATACATTTTTTTTAATTACATAAGAAGGCGGACGAGCATATTGGCCACCTGATGGTAAGTGGTCACCAACGCCCATAGACATGGGCATTGTAAGAGATGTTACCATCGCTTACATCGCCAATGCGCCACCAACCTTGGTAACTAAGATGTAATGTCCCTTGTGGCTGTAATTACACTGGCTCACTCACCCTTCATACCGGAACACAACAATAGCAAGTACTGCTGTTTTGAGGTAGAATATCTGATGAGTGGGTGGTACCTACCCAGTCGAGCTCGCACAAAGCCCTACCACCAAGTGACCACATTTGAATGAATATTTTAGAAGACGATATGCACTTCGACATTGCATATATTATTAGTTTCAAAAATACTTTATGAAGTTTTATTTAATCCGTCTCATATATTCCCTTATATATTAACTACAACTACAATTGATTTTTATTATCTTGTACACGTTTAAATAATAAAACAAATTAAATTTCATATTTTCTTTATATACACTATATCAAAAACGGACGTCGTTGGTCTAGTGGCTACATATAAGGCCGCAGATCCGGAGGTCCTGGGTACAAATACCAGGTCAGGCCTATAAAGTTATTGGGTTTTTCTATCGAAAATTCTCAGTAGTAACTCGGGAGTCTGGAAGTTGGAAGTGCGTACACTCCCGTGCCTCGGTGCGCACGTTAAGCCGTTGGTCCTGCGCTTGAACTCCTTCCGGTCGTGTCGGATTGTCGTCCCAGCAGCTTATGAGAGTAAGGCAATAGAGAGTGCACCTGTGTTTGCGCACACACTTTTGTACTATAATATATATCTTTTGAAATTGGCCGGCGAAAATTTGTCCGGATCGGTCCGAAGGATATTATTATTTATATCTGAAAACTTTTATTTTATAACCCGGGGGGGCTCATGACTACTCCACCTGATGGTAAGTGGTAGTAGAGTCCAAACGCGACGACGGCAAAAACTTCAGCAGGGCATGACAACCCGCCGAGTTTCTTTCGCCGGTTCTTCCCAGGGCTGGGTCTTTCTTTTCCGAACCGCTAGTAACTTCCAGTTTAAAAATCAATGACTAAGTGTAATACTTCAATATTGTATAATGTATTTTGAATTTGAATTCGACTAATCGAATGACTTCGGAGTGGCATTTATCGTATGTATATATATAATATGTATGAATAATGCCTGATACCTGAAATTCTCGAGGCTCATGTATATCCGGCTTCCACAGGACTGCGATGACGTCCCCTCCGAACTCGTTGTAGAAGAACACCGCGAAGTCATCGTATGCCGACTGGAATATAAATAATATGCTTTCAATGTTAACTTTACAGTCGATCCTGGGTGGAGATCACTCTAGACGACAGTGACGACGCTTTTCATAATCTGTAATATTCCAATAAATCTGTGACTCCTATCTCAAGTTCACAGTAGTATTGACGGCTTCGTACATGACCTTGGCCACAAATCGAATGCCGAAGAAACTAACAATTATATCGTCGAGCGTTTCGAATGGAACTGGGGTGGATCCACCCGGGGCGGTGAAGATTTTTTTTAAATTTCAGTCGGTACCTTCTCGACACCTCTAAACTATCGAAATTAAATGTAAGGCCACACGACAACCTAATAAATAACTCACTTTCAACTCGTCCAAATACTTCTGCACGGGATCGAACTCCACCACCGGCAGGCGCGCCGGCCCCTCCGCCGCGCTCCCCCCGCGCGCCCCGCACCCCGCCCGCCCCGCCGCCCGCGCGCGCACGCGGATGAGCGCGTCGTAGCCGCGCAGCGACGGCACGAACAGCTCCTGCACAGCGGCCCAGTTAGCGGCGCCCACGCGCACTGCGGCGCGCCGGCCACTACCCACCCGCACGTCCCGCAGTGCGGCCGCGTGCTGCAGCGCCGCGCGCGCCAGCCGCCTCGCGCGCTGCAGGGCGGGCGGCGCCGGCGCCCACAGCGCGCCCGCCGCGCCCGCCGCGTCCGCCGCCGTCGCCACGCACACGCTCGGCCGCGCCGCCCTCGACTGCACCCGCCGCTCCAGCTCCGCCGCCTCCTCCTCTGCGCGAGCGGTTAGGTCAGGTCGGCGCGTAGGGCGCGCGCCTCGTGGGGGGGGGCACTCACTGGAGAGGTCGGCGGCGAGGTCGAGCACGAGCGCGTCGCGCGCCCAGTCGGTGTCGGCGAGCAGGCGCAGCGCGCGCAGCAGGCCGGCGGAGGGCGCGCCGGCGCGCAGGCCGCCCGCGCGCTCGGCGGCGCCGGCCGCCAGCAGCGCGCTCAGCTCGGGCGGGAAGTGCGGCGCCAGCAGCTGGCAGCCCAGCCAGCGCCGCAGCAGGCGCGCCGTGGGCCCGAAGCCGGGCTGCCGCAGCTGCAACCTGTAAGTTCGAGAGACGTTCACGTCCGCCGCCCTATCAGCTTCGTACTCAATTATATAGTGTGATTTTCCTTCGACCGGGCGTATCTTCCGCCGACTAGGTTTACGCGAAGTGAGGTCGAATTATAATACGTAACCTACATTACGATCGGCCCTCTACTACTACTAACTAGCCGCTCCGTGCGTTTCACTCGATGCATTTTTATTTTGAAATCAATCATTTTAATGCCGACTTTGATACTTTCAAAGAAACAAACCTCATCAGATTTATATAAATTTGAATTAGATAAAACATAGGGTGTGTACGTCGTACGCACCCGTGCAGCGCGCCGCGCAGGCGGGGCAGCACCACGGTGTCCCGCTCCAGCTCCACGCTCTCTGCGCTCTCCTTGTACTTCACCACGCCCCCCTCCACTTGTCTCCGCAGGAGAGTTATCTCCTTCGGGTGAGCGATCTGAAGACGGAAGACTAGACCGTTCTTGAGCACGTCGACGTGCGAGTCGTAGGCTTGTGTCGGGAGAGAGTACTGCTTCTTCAGTCGCTCGGCTATTTGCAGGTGAAAGGCCGCTTTAAGGCAGCGGAAGGCTTCCAGGTCGCCCGGCCATTTTCCGCTGTAAGCTGAAAAAAGATTGTTTTCGATCTGTAATAATGTTATAAACGTTGGAGTTGCAGCAATGACTGATGAATAAGTAACATCACTCACTCAACTCCAGCACGGCCCTGTTGACGGGCGTGTAGCCGGCCGTGACGTCACCGGGCGCCAGCAGCGTGACGTCACCGCGCCGCGGGACCGCCCCCGCCGCCCCGCCCTCCGCGCTCGCCGGGAACGGCTCGCAGTAGCTGAACACCGGCGATATGCCTGCGGGACACGCCGACATTAGCGAGACGAGTCCGCAGCCGAGGCCGGTGGTCGGAGAGGGCCGCCCCCTCACCGTGCACGGCGGCCACGTCGAGCGGCAGCTGGCTGAGCGCGCGCAGCTGGGTGCGCAGCTCGTCGAAGGCGGCCAGCACGGCGCGCGAGCGGCGCTCCGGGTCGCCCTGCTCGTCCAGCGCCGCCAGCTCGTCGCCCGACACCTGCAGCCGCGCCGCCGGGACCTCTGGGGGGCGAACAAACAACGAATCCATATTAACCAAGAACTGTGTGTCGTACACAGTGTACGAGGTATTAATAACCATCAAATGGAATATGTGAGTCTAAGGGTTGTTTATCGACATGATCTCTAGCTCTACCATTGGATTGAGCTGTACTTACTACGGCTTAGTTTTTTTAATATACGAGTCCCCACTCACCACAGACGTGCTAACCGATTTGATGTATCTTTCCATTGTACTATATTCCACGTCCATTCATATTTCAATTTCAAGGTCACAAGGTAATAAGTAAGAATGTTGTCTCACCGTACTTCAGTAGCAGCAGGTATTGCAGTATCTGCGGCAGGACGGGCCCGTCTTGCCACACGCACGCCTCCGTGATGGACCCGTCTTGGAACCGACGCAGTTCGGACTTGTCGCCCCAGAATGCCCTAAACATTGCACACTATTAATGTTACTACACTTTAACAAAAAAGTAAAAAACATATAATTATATAAAAATAAAAATATACATATATGTATAACCATTGGATAAATAGTTGTAAGGATATATTTTATATGCTATTGATAATAGAACTATTTAACAAATAATATCATGAAGTTGTTCATGAAAAAAGAAAACTACATCATTCAAAAACCATTTTGAACAAAATTATCTTTACAACTGCTATACATCTCAATAACAAAACAGTATATTGTTATGATATCCAAAAATATAATAGGATATAATATAATACAGCCATTAAAGTAACAACACGGAATAGTCAGGCTGTTCCATTAGCTAGAACATGTTATATCTGAGTTTAGTTCAACCACGGGCTAGTACGACTGACATTTCATGTTTATAATGAATTTTGTACTTAGGGGTGAAGGGCGGACATAACATATTAGTTGCCAAGATTACACATTATTTAGCTATGTCTATGTGTAATGGTTGTAGCGACATCTATCTCGCCACATTCGAACTATGAACAGACGTATCCTACATCGCGATATTAAAGTTATCAGAGCAATTGAACATAAATACAAGAACCCGACAACAATCGTTGGGGGGCAGTAGCCCACCAGACACAACACCCTTCTGGTCGGAGGATCCTCCCGTTTCAATGGTGGTCCCCCCCAAAATGGTGACCACTTACCACTTAGCTACCACCACCACACAATCTGCAATTCATTTTATAATTACCTGAACTCTTCCGCTTCAGGCATGTTGGCCGGTGGCCCTCTGTCGACAATGTTCATTGAATTCTCAGAGTTCAATATAAAACCAAACATCAACTTTTCTTCGTAACTGCAATTAAAAAAAAGAATTTTAATTAAATTTGAATTTGATTCAATATTCTTACATTCTATAAATATCTAACATTCTTTAACAAGTATAGCTTATGGTTGGATTATTTCACAAAATATATTATAAAAATTGATCATAGACTAAGTTTCCTTTGGTACGGTTTTCAGTAGATTGGGCTGTGCGTTGAAATGTCAATCAATAAGTCAGTTATTCCTTAACGATTTATAGATTCTTAAGAAAATCTAAAGGGCAAAGGTACATGTATCTATACTAATATATAAAGCTGAAGAGTTTGTTTGTTTGTTCTGGCTAATCTCAGGAACTACTGGTTCGAATTTAAAAAATATTTTTATGTTGTATAGTCATTTTATCGAGGAAGGTTCTAGACTGATTTTTATTAATTATATTTTAATTAATGAATCCGCGGGGCGCAGCTGGTGCTAAATAAAGATGTAACCTCACCCATCTTTTTTTGCTTTCTCCAATGATGTTTTGACTGGCCAAGAGAAATCTGCTTCTACAACATCCTGTATCAAATCAACTCTATTACTGAGACCCTTAGCTATTAAGTTATATAGGCTGTCCTTCACCAATGACAAATGATCCAGGCCATAGTTAATTCTTGTTTGTTTTGGAACCCTATTTAACACTTTTTCCTTTACTTCAGGGAAACTATTGAATCTGAAAATTTAATAAAAACATATAATAAAAATCATATCTTTTTATTCTATAAAATAACTACCGAATATGGTGCTGTAGTCTTTATAAAAACAAAAAGTCTCAGTCAGATTAAAGTTATGAACTTTGTCATATATTAATGTTAAGTTGTTTTTCTGGTGCCCTTTATATTACAAACTTTAATTAAAATTGCTTCATAAGGAATTTAGCTATTTAAATATTCGTTTATTTAACTTTTATCCAGTTTTATATGCATGTTTAATAACCCTTGTATCCTTTATCATACACATTAAGAACTATGTTTAAATATGTTTTTTCACATTATCTCACCTCAGTATATTATCGAACTGCAACAAATCTGTGATAGATGTCATAAACAAAGGAATGAAGCCATTAATTTTTCCATTGTCCAATATTTCTATAGCAATTGCAGATTCTCTCTTCAAAGCATTGTAAGTGCCTTTGCACATCTGCCAACATATATTATAATAGCCAGTTCTATCAACAAATACGACGGGAAAATGTTGGTGAAACTCCTCAATCGATGTTGTTTTCTGATCTTTACACAGAGATATACCTTTTGAATCCCATTCTGATGTCTCTGTAAGTTGACAAGCATATACATATAAACAACAAGCTATTTTAAGCAAAAGCTAAAATTATAGAATACCAAGATAATAGATATAAAATCGAAACATAGATTGAAAAAAAAAAATATTGCTCTCAATTACAAAATGAAATAAATATTACAGAAAGAATAAAATATAATTTGTAATGTAATGTAATCACATGCGCAAAAGTTATAAAATCTTAGTTCCAATTGTTGGCAGCAAGTTAATGGTATAACATTTCATATGATGTAGATGTCACTGCAATTGGTAGTCACTTATCACTCTCAAGAGAAACTAGACAAGTGCATAAGAGATATTATGGGGCACTACTGTGTGCGCAAACACAGGTGCACTCTCTATGCCGTCACTCTTAATCGGAAGGGAAAGCAATCTAGTTATATTATCATTTATGACTATGAAAATCATAAAGATATGACACTAGCTAAGCTTGGAATATAAAAAAATTAAGTTCAACTTACTCAATGCTATCCAAATGTTCCTAATAATTTGGTAACTGCTCATTATATTGTTAATTCTCTTTGACTGTACAAGGTATGCAATCAACATGCTAATCACATAACCAGATACTTGTATATTACGCTGCTTCCTCCATATCTTAAGCAACACAACAGCCTGCTTCAAATTTTCACTATTTATTAAAATTTCTCGTAAGAAATCCTGGTTTAAAGATGCAGTAAGATCACACAATACACTGCTGTTATAGTATGGGGTTGGTGGACCAATTTCAGACACATTCTCTTGATTTTCAGTCGAATACAACCATGACTCCCTTAAATTATTCCGAGATGGACTAAATCTGTGAAATTTATACGCTTCAGCATCACAAACGAGATTAAGACGCATAGCTAAATGGTTGCCAAGTTTTCCACTGGGTTTTATATCAATAGTTGGTTTTGTTTCACATCCATTCAAAAAGGAATATTTCAGTTCATCTATTAAGTCTGTTTGTGTCAAATAGGAAGCAATGTAAGCTAGATATGCAGCTCGCTTTTTATGGTACTTATAATTTATTGAGTCATTCTTAGTATAAGTCTCGGCTGGTACTGTTATTTGTAAATCAATTATTAATTTTGAATTAATTGAACATCCTAATGCATATGAACCAACAATTTCAACATTGGTAAATTTGTAGAATTTAAACATAACTTTTGTTTTATTATGCTCTTTACTGATTGGTAGTTTAACATTTATCTGCTTAGCAAACGACTTTTCAGTTAAATCATATTCATTTTCGTCTTCAGGTATAGTTAGTAAGTATGTTTTAAAGTCTGTGAACCATTCTTTAATTCTGTCAACTGTTTTATCTTTTACCTTGACTTCTTGCAGTATCTCTTCAATTTGAAGTCTAAATAAGTTTGAATTAAACAAATTCTCTGTTTCTTGGAGCCTATTTAATTCGTTAGCTGTTGGTTGACGATATAAACTCTTCGTTTTTATACGTTTTATACCATCTTTATTATCCAAATCGTTAGGTCGTTTGCCATTTTCGTTAATGATGTTTGATTCTCCTTCACTCAAAACCGAATTCTTCATAGTCTACGAATAAAATATTAACAACTAAAGTATTAAACTTTAACTTCAAAGTAAATTTTAATTTTGTTTATGATTAAGCTTTCTACTTACGCGCTTCACCATCGTGAGAGAATATTAAGAAAAGTATATTTTATAAAGTATCATAATAATTTTAATTGTTTCAAGTCGCAATTATCGATAGAAGAAAATAGTATGAGGTTATAAATTGGTAAACAACATGCGACTCCACATGCCATGTGTGACATGTGACATTGACATGTGTCAATTGACATTTCCGAGTAGGGATAGCTCGGTCTTGTATGCAGGTCTAGCAAACGAGTCCAATTTCAGTGGTGAGAGATAGGTGTGATTGTGTTACAACTTTTATTTCGCAACGGCGCCCACTGTAGGCCGCTGCTATCGCCTACCGCGTATATTTTTCATTAAAAAATATTATTTATTATAATTTTCATATCTTCTAAAATTGTCCATATCGAATTTTGCTTTAATGCAAAAAAAAAACTCAATCGTCAATGTATTTATTCATTTTGCCTTTCCCAAAATAAAAATATTTAAAATACTACTCTGAACTGTACGATGACGAATTTTACTTTTGCGCACAATAAAACAATTCGTGTTGTGCTTATTACTATGTATATTACATCTAATGTGCTCATTATATAATATACACATGCTTGAATACAGCATTTTGAAAACAATATTTTGAATTACAAATTAAAATATAATAATTATAATATATCACCACCACCATTATGTACTTGCAAATATCTATGAAGTTTTTGTCATTATTCAGCTAATCGTAAACCACCTGTCGAAGCCATCCACCTTTTTCAGGTCATCGGTTTTTAAATTTTATTTTTCAAACTTATTACTTTATTTTGTTTAGGAATTAGCAAACAGTTCAAAATACAAAGACAAAACATTCTTTCTTCGGCACGAAAAAGCTTTATTTCTCTAAGAATCTAATATAGACTCAATATTAGCTACTAAACTAAAACTGCAAAAAATAAATAAAACACCAACTATTTTTAAATGGTTTATTTGAAATTTTATTTCATTCCTTGTTTGACAAAGAAACGTTTTAGTGTCAATTTCTAATAAATAATGGTTATAATTATTAAGGATAACAAAGTTTAAAGTTTTTGTTTTAACATTAATTACTTAATTCATTTAATAAATACTCAAATGAATTAATTGCGTTTAAGATGAGAGTGTACTTTGGCATTTCATATCGCTGCTTTGTCTATTTGATATCGGTAATTTAAGCTAAGAAAAATAATACTATGCCGCCATATTCACAATCTGAATCGTGTCCAAGGCTCTGGTAACAATTTTTTATCATCTAAGTCCAAAAGGGCGGGAAATCTCCTACCATATGTAAATATTTAATTTAATTTCGAAATAATTGCATTGGTGTATTCGCTGCATTTGCCAGTACCACCAAGATCACCAGTAAGAGACTTTCCTTCGCGCAATACTTCGTAGCAGGCATTTTGAACTTTATCTGCGTGTTCATTAAGTTGTAAATGCCTTAACATCATGATGGCAGACAGGAGTAAAGCTGTAGGGTTAGCCATATCTTTGCCAGCGATGTCGGGAGCTGTTCCGTGGACCTAAACAAAATAAAATATATATTAAAATCAAATCGAGTGTTTTTTTTCTAGGTAAACAATTACATTTAGTATATTGCTAATCCTCGATATACGGATATGATATCAACGAAAACTGGAATGTAGTCTTGTCATTTTAATAATGAAACTTGATTAGTAATGATGAGATAGTAAAACGACCACGTATTTTGAGTCCTAAAGTGGAAGTTCATATAGTGATGAACGGTAAAACAGTCATGAACTGAGCTGTACTTCAGATTATAAGCCGTTTTTAGAGCATTAAAGGAGAGGTAGGGAGAAGTATACTAGTATATAAAAATGTCCTTCAGGCCTCAAAATATATGAAATTTAAATGGCCCCGCTAGAGTCAGTGTAAATTTGAAAAGACACGATAATACGAGGTTCGAAATTAAAGCGAGAATGTGTAACATCCACCTTCCACGGTAATAAATAAATATTTAATCTAGGTCATATTTTTTATAATAGATATGGTGGCACCGTTTAAATTTTCATGCATTTGGACCCCGCTAAATCCAATTTACAAAGATACTTCTCTTAACCTCCACAATCCATATCCGTGATAGTTTATATGTATTATCTATGATGGTGATGACACCTTCGAGTTCAGTGTTGCCAGTACGTTTATTTAATTATCTTAAGACTGAAAACTTGTAACACGTAAGTAAATTCGAAAATTGAAATATTTAGAAAATTTTAGCAATTGGCGCCTTTTTTGCCACAGGTGCTCAATAACAAAACCATAGTTATTCAGAGTTCCGACACCTGAAATTTAAATGATATACTTTGGAATACAGGTCAGTTCATAATTGATGTGTAAATATCATAGGGTGCGGTACACAGTAGGAGCTAAGAGACACATTTAATTACACATCAATTCACGTTAATATCTTGGATTTATCACCATTTTTTCTAAATATTATAAACACTAATTAAAACATGTATATTTTAATATATTTATTTACCTTCGGGATAAAGAAACACAGAGCCAATATAATATTTTATTATAACATTTATTGTCAGATTACATCTGATTATTTTAATGTGTATTACGATTCGTTTCACTGGTAATAAATATTGTAGATCAATACAAATAATACTACATACGTACAAACTAGTACTACTAAATACAAATGGAATGACTCAAACATCACAAATTAGAAAAACCCGTTTAACTATAACTAAACTAAATTATATCATGAATACTGTTTATTATGGCTGATATTGTTGATGTTTATTTTATTAACAATCAAAGATAAAGTTTGAGGCCGTAGTAACTTTGTTCAAGTTAAAAACATAGGAAAATTATATGTAAATTTAATTAAAGTTGCAAGGTTTGACCAAATTTTTAATGATATATAATATATATATGGTAAATAAGACGATAATAAATTATAAAATACTGGAAAATATTAAATATCGATTGAATATTTTGTTTTTTATATATTAACGACTACAATATGAAAAACTACCTAGCAGTCACACTAAAACAGCCGTGTATCACTATCAAAAAATGCCTAGCGGCCAATAAATAACTTAAATACAATGAAAATGAATGAACACGAAAACTTCAATCAATTCAATCCATGTCATAAGACATATTATATCAAATAAAATTGTCTTCCTCTTAATGGATTGAAAATGATATTTCTAGACACACAACTTACATTTTTCCTTCTACTCATAGGTGGCCATTTTATTTAGAAAAATACAAACAAGACCATTCAAGATCTATACGTTCATTGAACATCGATATATTGTTTCTGTTAAGATATCTTGATGGATGAAATGTTTGCACAGATTAATAATTCTTTTTTTTTTACTGTATAAAAAATAAACTGTGTATCTCAAAAAGAAATAAATTAATAATATCGCATTATCAACAAAAAAATAAAATTTGTTGAAGTTCTTCATCATCAATGACTTCCAGACCACCTCGACAATAATGGTACCTTATGTGAAAGGTAGTGATGCATATAAACAAATATAAAGTTTGAAGGCAATATTTGTTATGTCTCTGGCAGCACTTCAATGGCATCTTACTCATAATTAATTGTACACAAGTCGTTAGGGATTACACCTAAATAAATGATATGATGAACACATGAAAAATGAAACGCCCAAGTTGCCACCTGGAGGTAAAGGTTGGGAATCATTGACCTAACAGATCTTTCCACTATGAACAATCACGCGTTGCAATACATAACACAATTTCATTGAAATAATTTAAATATATCAACAATTGATCTAGTTTATCTAATCATAGACTCGGTTTCCGTCGCTGCATTGCCTTATATAGATTTTAAAAATTATTATTACTTTTATATAATTAAACATAAAATAACTTAAAACTCATATCTTATATGAGTTTAAAAATAATACTGTTTTTTTTAAATCAATTAAAAATTTTAGTACTATTCGTATGTTTATATATATAATGAACAGAAAAGTTCTCGAACACAAGGTCCTTAGAACGATGCTTTTGGTAATGATATTTAATAAATTTGTTTGATTAACTTTTTTAAATAAAGTGTCAATTGTGAGGATTCCGTTCCACGCTCAATATCTCTATCTCCTTCTCCCGTGTGGTGTCGGAAGGAGTAGCAATATTTTAGTCCCGTTAAATGAGCGTAGAAACGGGTTTCGAGTGGGTCGGTTTGCAGCGAGCGGAGGCGGCCTAGTGCAGCTTGGCGATGATCTCGTCGGTGTACTGCGTGCAGGTGCTGGAGCCGCCCAGGTCCTCGGTGAGCACGCGGCCCTCGCGCAGCACGTCGAAGCAGGCGGCCTCGATGCGGTCGGCCAGCGCGGCCAGCTGCAGGTGGCGCAGCATCATGACGCCGGACAGCAGCAGCGCCGTGGGGTTGGCCTTGTCCTGCCCCGCGATGGCGGGCGCCGTGCCGTGCACCTGCAAGCGCACACGACCTCGTGATATCTCACCGATGCGGTAGTGAACAAAAATTGTCAACCATCCTTTGGTACTAACACATATTTATGTTATATATATTTATTATATGACCATTGTATGATTAGTTGTGAGTTACTTGTACAAAGTATAAATTAGAAATATAAATTCACTTCACAGGCAATACATTTACGAACTCGACAGCTAACGAGTCTTATATTTATTGTAACCTTATTGACATGGATTTATTTTTACTTTTATTTTTATACCAAAAAATCATTTCATTTTCAGTTCATTAAAAAAAAAACTAATATCAATTTCTAATTTATCTTTGTGCGTTTTTTTTTTATGCAAAGTGACAGACACACACACATCTACGTTATTATCATTGTAGAAATCAAAAATCTTTAGGTCGGGTTAGTAAATAAAATTATTTAAATAATGATAATTACAGAACCAGATTAGTTACTCGTAACAAGTTAATATACTTATATATTACAAGACAAATATTATATTATGGTATGATTAATAACTTTAATTGATATATATGTGTTTGGCATAATAATTTGTACCTCATGCTTTTATTTCATTCCACAGATAATAAAGCAGACCATAACTTTTTAAATATAGAAACCTGTCATATACATGTCAGGCATTAAAGCCATAAATAATTTAATTATTATATAATTATTTAATATATATAAACATATATTTAAAGATTTAATTTACAATCTTAACTATTCAGGTTTATTAAGTTTATTCAGTTCATTCCTAGATTAGTATTGAGAAAATAATTATATTATCCCAGTGTTTAGATTCCTAATTAAAATTAGTTGATGTTTATACTATTTATATATACATATCAGTATATATCTTTAAATATACAATATAAAAATAATATGAAGGAGAAATAATTACTTTGTATAATAATCTCATAGTATTATATATTTTATTATAAATACAAATATCTATTCAAATTCCTTCAAATGAAATAATTCTGTGTATTAATTTTTATAATGGACAAAACATTAATTCATGCAAAACATATTTTAGTAATGTTTTCCACGCCCACAAATGTTAGTAAAAAATTTCGTCAAAGATCTTTTGATCAAACTTACATTTTCAATAAATATTTTCACTGCTAGGACGCACAGTATAATAAATCACTATTTATCACTATTAATATAAACTCAGTCCGGTATAATGATGCACATTACTAAATTTGAAAATTTCTTTTGACATACTTAATACTGTACTATAATTAAACATCTTTTTTTTTATTTGTATATATCAATTATCAATATATAATACGCAATGTTTATGATGTGATGTGATGAAGTGAATAAATACTTTGGGGGTATTTACCGGTTCAAAATATCGGTGGTAGAGTACGTTTATACAAATTATACGTTGGGATTTGGTATGTCACGTGATCAAAGATTGACTGTAGGCATGTTTGTCACAAGTCATTCCATTTCACATAATAACACGCGTAACTTATTTAAAGCAGATTGCAGATGGTTCTTATTTTTATTGAATAGGTTCGCGGACTAACATATGGGCCACCTGATGGTATGTGGTCAGCTACGCCCATAGACATTGGTATTGTAAGAAATGTTAACCATCGCTTACAACGCCAATGCGACACCGAACATGGGAACTAAGATGTTATGTCCCTTGAGCCTACAGTTAAAAGTTCAGAGTTAATTTTAGTATATATGAATACAATATATTTAAAGCTATGTCGTAATCAGGATGAATCACATCTAAAATGTTTCTTGTGAAATACTTTAGCAAAGGCGTCGCGTGTGTGCGCGTACGTGTGTGTGTGTGCGCGTGTGCGTGCGCGATACTCACGGACTCGAAGAGCGCGCCGTTCTTGCCGATGTTCCCGGACGGCGTGAGGCCCAGGCCGCCCACGAGCCCCGAGCACATGTCCGACATGATGTCTCCGTACAGGTTCGGCATCACCTGCGACACCGCGCGGCTCACTTACTAGCTCGACTGCCCGTCTTACGTATTTCGCTACAGCGGAAACTATTTTACCAGTTCATGTCTCCTTTTTACAGATCCTCAATTAGAAAGAGACAGCTGTAATGTCATACTATTTACTCTATTTGACTTTGAAATATTGTCGGAGCTAAATAACGTGGCTAACGAATTACAATATCTTGAAAAAAATGCAATCGTAGTTTAGTTTTTGGAAAAAAACTTTTTTTTTGACAAGTTTTGTGATCAAATCTAACAATCCGATTTTAGTGTTTTTAGGAATATTAGACTAATATTGAATACTAACCAGCACATCGAACTTGGAAGGGTCCTGGACCATGTTGAGGCAAACGGTGTCGAGGTACCGCTCCTCGAACTTGACGTCCGGGTACTGAGTCGCGAGGTCGCGACAACACCTCAGGAACAGACCATCTGACATTCGCCTGCAGACGTACACATATCAGTTGTATCACATGTGACCAAATATCACTACAGTACATACATTCGATAAAAAGAAGGTTTTTATAATATATCCTGGGACATCATTCACACACGGCCATCTGATCCCAAACTAAGCAGAGCTTGTACTATGGAAACGAGACAACTGATATACTATTTTTCTTTTGTAAATACATACTTATAATAGATATAATAACACCCAGACTCAGGACAAACAGACATGTTCATGCACACAAATGTCTGTCCTGGGTGGGAATCGAACCCACGACCTGCGGCGTGAAAGGCAAGTGTCTTACCAACCACACCAACCGGCTCGTCAATATTTTTTAAATAATTTTATATATTTTTTATTGTTCAACCGATTCACAAAAGTCGTTTTATATTTATCGTTCCGACCAATTCATCAGTTCCGATACCCGATATTATTCATGAGAAATCTATTAAGGCAATTCATTTATATGCTAATATTTATCCATTAAGTTTTGGGTGGACTTGTAATAAAATATCATTAAGCAACTGCGGTGCGAGAATTTCAATAGAAATAGCACTGAACAATCCATTATATATCCATAAAGCAATGAAATTGAATATTATCATTGAAGATAATAAGGTCATACGATATCGCTCTATTAGCGACAATAAAGACGAACCTAATGTGTGACAATTAACTCGAGACTCGAGGCCGATCGGTTTACCTTCGCACGCAATAACCAACTATTTCCATACTTTTAAATGGTAGCAATAAGAGTAAAATTCTTCACCTTACAGATCGAATTTAAAGAGCAACGTTTATGACGCCAAATAGTTTTTTTTTTATGAATGTTGTGTACACTTGTAATCGATGTACATATCAGAAGTTGTTTTTTTTGGATGTTGTGTAAGCCATCAGTTAATATGTATAAGTTAGTGTGATTATAAAATAAATAAATAAATAAATAGTTTCACTTCTGTTACGTGTACTAAGCTGCGCGGGTATTATTTTTGTTATAAATAAACTACGGCTACAAAAAACGCAACCTTATTTACAATTGCATTTATTTTTAAGACGCCCGATAGACACTTGAGGAATTCGATTATGTGACACATGTGGTACGTTGTTACAATGTTTCTTATCAGAGATGGACAGAGTTTTATGCCAATTTCTAGCGTCTATTGGCACTGCATTTTATATCTGGCAAATTCAACACGAAACTACAAAAATCAATTGCACGATTTTGAGCAAATTAAGAGAATCATGACAAATAAGTAATATTTAATATCATATCAATATTTTGTTATTTATTATTTTGGACATATTCCAAAAACCTATCGAATATAATGGTAACATCGTTAATGGTGTCCTACTTACATGATGTTGGCCTTGTGGACAGCAGTCACCTTCTTCCTCTTGTTGTCCCTCGCGAACTGGAAGGCGAACTGCGCGACCCTCTTACTGGCCTCCTCCGTGATCAGCTTGATGGACTGCACCACGCCGTCCACGATCTCGTGCTCGATACCGGAGTACTCACCCTCCGTGTTCTCTCTGATCGTGACTACGTCTACATTGTCATATAACGTTTTGATTCTGGAAATTGAAATGTACTTTGTTGAAGCCGCTGCGATATGGCAATTGGGAAAAAAATGTCTAAGCAGAGACCGCATGAAAGGGTGATCATAAAATATAAGGACAAAACTCTATTGCCTTTTGGATGTTAGATAATGTAATAAATCATTGGTCTAGCGGTCTGTAACTTGAGCAATATTATAAAAGTGTGGTCGCCTCTTAGGCTGTGTACGTGTAGACGATGACGATACTGTACACACTGAAATTTCGCGATTATTATTAATACGATTAAATATATTTTATTCATATTTTAACAGATTTGGGTTTTGTATTTTTACTTGATATTTCAACAGAGCAAACAGTATTTTACTCATCGAGTGTGATTTGTGTAGGAGTAGACATTTTTTTCTGTATAACCATTTATTATTCTTATGCAAACCTACTATCGTCCTTTCGTGCACTTCCTAAGGTTAGCTGGTGAAGAACATTATTATTTAGCTTGTAAGACAATATTTTTTATTACTATTTAGTAAAATTAAGATTCAAGAACCTGACGAGAATAATATATAGTAATAGAACTCGAACTATTTCGTTAATATGAATTAAGTTACGTAAAAATCATAAGTTTATTAAAAACTTAGATTTAACAGATTTCTTTATTTCGCATTTAGATATCAGCTGATACATTTGTAACTTGATAACGTTTTCAATGCTACGAAATAGATACGATATTTAACAATCTTGGATTATTTTCACATCGCTCTTTCCGCATACTGCTACCATACGTCAATATTTGTATAGATAACTTATGTTATCTGATAAAAAAAAAAACAAAATATACGACAATGGTAAAGAGTTTTTGTTTGTACATAGTTTTTATTACTTTTTTTATAATCGTTTTGTACTTGTGCTATTGGGTACAGGCAACGAATTATCAATTACAACTATTAGTAAATAAGTTGGTACCAAGTGTTGGCTCAAATAGTTTTCCTAGTACTATTGTTGTTGGACGAATGGTCCAAATAATGTTGCCATTATAATGTTATCTAAAAAAATGTTACAGATTACAGATTAATTAAAAATTGTTATAATCTGAATAAATATGTTACTATTATGTGGTATTTCTAAATAACCTGGTTATCATTGGTTCATGTGATCTGATTAATCACATGTACTTGGTGGTAGAGCTTTGTGCAAGCTCGTCTGGGTAGGTACCACCCACTCATCAGATATTCTACCGCAAAACAGCAGTACTTGTTATTGCTGTGTTCCGGTTTGAAGGGTGAGTGAGCCAGTGTAATTACAGGCACAAGGGAAATAACATCTTAGTTCCCAAGGCTGGTGGCGCATTGGCGATGTAAGAGATGGCTAACAGCTCTTACAACGCCAATGTCTATGGGCGTTGGTGACCACTTACCATCAGGTGGCCCATATGCTCGTCCGCCTTCCTATGCAATAAAAAAAAAAATACATATAGAATAAAAAAGTTAAACAAGTCATTTAAATACTAGCGCTATGACAATTATAGATTCTTAATTAGTTTAACTTTATTATGTTTTATAGCTAACGAAAATTATTTGTTGCAATATTATTATTATTTAATAATTTAGTGTAAGTAATTTTCATATTTTATTTAATAATTTAATTTATTGAGTTAAATCTCCCCTTGGAGTATAAGACGGGACTTTCCATGTATTATATTTGCAGATTAATAAAATATATACCTATATATTAATGACCGATGCGTACAAAAATGTTATCAGTTAGGTAATTATTATTAATTACAATCCGGCGACCCCGGTCCGGTCGCGACGGTTTGTCATGTACGCGATAACAAAGATTAACGAACTCGAGTGGCTTACCGGCTCGAGTGAATCAGTTCTTATCGACGATTCAATTTTAGTTCGATTCGAGTACAATATTCACGGTCGCTACTTAACAGTATATTTATTGAGATAAACACTATCAACGACCACTTAACATAAAGCTATCCATTTAATGTAAAGTTTAAAAAATATACAATTCTATGCTAGTAAAGAGCATACGTATTTTTTTTTTGACACTTGACCGAACGCATTCAGCCAAATGTAATCTGTTTACTCTGCGCACACCGGTTCGTGTCGCATTAGCGGTGGAAGGAATGGTTATTATTTCTTACACCGCAAATGTCTATGGACATTGGATAGACATTGGCGGCCTTAACATCAGCATCAGCACTTAACATCAGGTGGCACATTTGCCCGTCCGCTTACTTATAACATAAACAAATTGAGATAAAGCGATGAGATTGAGATTATCATTGTTTTTTTTATGTAATATATTTACATAAATAATGGCAAATGTTGGCCACAAGCCTTTAGTTATACTGGCTCACCAATATCAACTGTGAGGAAAATAAAGGTCACAGAGGTGATTTATGAAACAGAGTTTTTATATATATAGTAAAAAAAAAAAGAATATAATTTTATTTAGTATTTCCCCAAAAGTCAAGATCATTGTCATGTGACATTCCGCGTTGAGTTATCGCAATCATGGCGCTACACACGGAATTACAAGTTCACGAATCAATCATTGATACCGTTAAGGTATTCGTGCAATAAATTACAGTCATAACACAAAAGCCGAATTTTTAAAATCTCGCAGCAATATTACATACGTAATTATATATAAATATCTTAATTGGCTAATTAAATATTATTTTGGGTAATTTTGAAAACGATGTAGTCACAATTTTTGATACTTGGTGGTAGAGCTTTGTGCAGGCTCGTCTAGGTAGGTACCACCCACTCATCAGATATTCTACCGCAAAACAGCAGTACTTGGTACTGTTGTGTTCCGGTTTGAAGGGTGAGTGAGCCAGTGTAATTACAGGCACATGGGACATAACATCTTAGTTCCCAAGGTTGGTGGCGCATTGGCGATGTAAGAGATGGTTAACAACTCTTACAATGCCATTGTCTATGGTCGTTGGTGACCACTTACCATCAGGTGGCCAAATGCTCGCCCGCCTTCCTATGAAATAAAAAAAAAAATATATATATAAGATTACTAGTTATCATCACCAACACTAGAAATGTAAAAAAAATACAATCAGTTCTATTATTTGTGTAGAGCTTGTTTAAGCCCACACATATTCATTTAAATTGAATAAAAATTGTAAAAAGTTTTTAATGATTTTGATCAAAACAGTCAATATATATTTAAATAACAGTCTATGAATGTCTCACAGCTGGATTCCTTTTGTTTGGAGGTTTTGAAGGTTTGGAGCTTATACCACCACACTACTCTTATGCGTGCTGGTGGATAAAAATGTCGCAGAATTTTAATTAAAATAATAACATGAAATCTTTACAATACTTTATTTAACCGAGCACGAGATGAATTCGAACACGCGATCATCGGTTAAGTTTCACGCATTCTAATCACTGGGCCATCTCGGTTCTCTATTTTTAAATATCCAGAATTAAATATTTAAAAAAAAACAACAACAATATACGTTGAGACCATTCAAATATCTATATTGATATAACAACCTGATATACAATCTACTTTTTAAGTTTAATTAAAATAATAAGGTTTCATATATATAACATGAAATAAGTAAATAAAATCAGATTTCTATTTAAACTATGTTTTAAAATTAAATAATGTAAGGTGTGTTATTACATAACATTTAATTTACTGCCACTACACATAATCCTATTGGAATCAATAAGATATTGCTATGGTTACCAGCCGTTAAATCAATACCAGACTAAAATGAAATAAATCCCATACGTTTTTTTACTTTAATATGAAATATGCTCAAAATTTATTATTTTAATCTTTATATACATTAATGTTTATATATATTATTGTATATTTATTATAATATCTATATATTCTAAGCTACCCATCTGCTTGATTAAATTGAAATTTGGCACACTACATCTTCCCTCACGTAACTATGATAACCTAGTATTATATATAGTTCGAAAAAAAAATCTGTACACAAAACCCCCTTCAATGTATTCCAGACACATCACAAGCTAGGTCAATCCACAGAATACTTAATACAGAGCAACCAAACCAATCAAAATTACTAACAACTTCCAAAACCAATTCCAACTAGTTTATAACAAATACAAATTTCGCACACAATCAGTAATATCTAGTTTCAACAAAAGTTGATTCATATTTTGCACGACCGCATAATGAGATGACAAATATCACAAAGCCACAAATACATTGTATGGAATGTAACTTGATACTACCGGTTACCACATTATGTACACACCTAGTGCATTAACCTAGTAGATCTAGTAAAAAAATAATAATAATGAAGATATTAATAAATATAACATTTAATGAGCAACTATGGCTATGAACAAATATTTATTTATTTATTAAATATTCAGTGTTAGTTCTATATTTGAAATATGGATAGATCTACTGCATTTTCATGTCATTCATTTGTTTACAATTTTTTCAATGGCATTAATTTTTGACTCATGCTATCACCCCCCATTAAAGTAGGTAGAATCTCAACCTTCTCATAACCCAATGTCACTTTCTACTTTTATATATAATAATTATTGTTTAAATATTATTTATTACTCAAGCCACGTAATTTAATAATGTTGTAATAATGAGACCTCATATATTTGTTTAGCTCATAATATCCATGACATGAGCATATAATATATATAAAAAAAATATGAGCTCTTAATGTTACTCACCCATCTAAACTTTTGCAGGGTCTGACATTAGCATAGAGGTCGAACTCCTTACGGAGTGCCAAGTTGAGGGAGCGGTAGCCTTTTCCCACGGGGGTCATTAATGGCCCTTTAAGACCAATCTTGTTTTCATTGACGGAGTCAATTGCTCGCTGAGGTATACCAAATTTGCCATCTGGTCCCTGATTAATACAGATATAGAAATTAAATGTTTAATATAATTTTTGAAATAAAGTTTCACAAAGTAACAAAAACAATTATATCACAACTGATATTCTTATAAGAATGTTAAGTTATTGACAATAGTTATTACACAATTGTTATATCGAAAATAAATAATTAATGTAAACACTTTTTGACTGAAAAATAAAGTTGTTTTTTTAAAGTATAATTTTAAGAGAAGATTTTATTTAAATAAATAATCATTGTTTTCTAATAAAACGTGTACTCACTCTAACAGCTGTGACGTCCACCTCATCCCATTCAATCGGCACTTTGGCAGCTTCGAATATTTTCTGAACGGCTACAGTGATCTCCGGCCCGATCCCGTGGCCGGGAATAAGGGTCACCTTACGTACTCCCGTGCTATACTGAGCGGCACCAGCCCGGCCCGCCGGGACCTTAACAAAACCAGAAAAACTTACAGTATAACCTTACACTTCGATCGCAGAACAAAGGCACGCAAAAAAAATTGTTAACCTCATTTTTCACACTCTCAACCCCTCCAGTGGGTTTATTCGTCCCCGACTCAAACAATTTCAGTAAGCTTTCAATAACTTTACTCTCACGAAAAGGCTTCAAAAGCGCATTTATGTAATTCTTCGACATAACTATAAGTCTATTTTTGGATGATAAAAGAAATTAATCGAGCCGTTGTAAAAGGTTAATGGGATAAGGGTAGCATGCAGAAAATTGTAAGAAATAGGAAACTACTACACTGATCTATAAACTTACAATTTTTCTAATTATTCTCGCAGCCATTTCACTAATTTTTATTTTACGAAGACGAGAGACTCCGCGGTAGAGCGGCGGAGGGGAAGGATACTGCGAACTCGACAACGACGACGCATGACCGGAAATAACTGTCAAGGTCGAATTTTCGCGGGATTTTTGGGAAATGCTTACATATATTGAAAATAAAAAAAAACGTTAAATTAGATAAAAAGTATAAAATATATTCTATCAAAGCCCTTGTTACTTTGTTTTATTAAAAATATTTTAAGAGATTTTAAAATAAATTACATTTTGATAAATTGTAGTAATATTTAATAATTTTACCAAAGTTGAAAATGATTTAAAATGTAAAATATTTTTGTACAAAAAAATGATACCTACGTCTGCTTTTGTTTCAAATATATTACTTACGGCAACATTGTCACAGCTGGTAATCTGTCAACTGCCAAGATAAGATTATCACAAAATGTCATATTGGTATTACCACCATTGGTCATTTATTTTACCAATAAGCTAAAAAATAAAATTGAATAAGAATATTTTCGGAACAAAAATTGTGTGTAATTGTTTTATTTGAAAAAAAAATTTGATGATCAATCAAACCACATTATTATTCAAATTTTAACTGTCACACACAAAATACACATTGCTTAGGAGTTATAAACACATTGTTGCCGTTTTGACAATTAATTTTTATTTACTTTCCTAATAATAATAAACCTTAAGGCAGTCATTTGAGCATTGAGCTATTCAGTCATCAGTGGCGTTCAGGTGACAGGCAGTCAGACTGTATAGTGTTTTCAAAATTCATAAAACACCGTGTTCACCCAATGCGAGAATAAAAATATTACATAGGATCACTCAGTGATGTTTGGCCCGATTTTGCCCACGTATTTAGTTCACTGACGCCGAACTATCTCGTCACTGGCTTAAAATTTAATTTTGTAGGTTGAGTTTCTACTTTTAGGGATATTATTAATATGCTTGTTTAGGGATAAACATGGTTAAGAGCTGGCAACTACAAAAAGCGACACTGAATTGAATATTGAATAATAGTAAACATTTCATTTTTATTGAATTTGGTATAAATTATTTTACTACAGCGTATAGTTATTTTAAGGAAAATAATATATAAACACATAATATTAATGCGTTTTGTAAAAATATGTAATTAAAGAAAATAGGTGTTATTTAAAATACAAAACCATGGACCAGCCGCTTTCCTTAAAGTTAGCTTCGTTAAGTCTTGTTTCCCAGCATAAATTAGAAAAGATACTCAATCAATGTGGCGACAAGGCAGACTTAATAATTGACCCATCTCTTATAAAACCATTGGAAAGAATATGTGGTGTTAGTTGGCTCAGGTAAGAAACATGTATATTTAACTTTAAAAAATGTGTTATACTAAAAACAAAAGATATTCGTAATTATGTAAAGTTGAAATCTTATTTGATTAGTTTAAATTTTCAAACTTTAAAGTGAGCTATACTTATTTTTTAGGCAACATGGAATTGAAAAAATATACAAAATGGATCCTCAATTGGGTACAACAGCCAACATCATTAGGGTTTATTTAATACCAGCTTCCATAAAAAAGTACAAGTGTGTTTTAGATCAGATATCGTCAGTCTTGAGCCAAAACCCGTCTCTAACAGATGCCAAATGTTTCAACATTATAATAGCACCAAAAGTTATTTCCACATTCGACTCTATATTAGAGAACAGAGGTCTTCATGATATAGTTAAGCTGTATTCATTCTCATGGGAATTAATGTATCTTGACGATCAGCTACTTAGCTTAGAATTGCCTTTTCTCTATAAGCAATTATTTGTTGAACAGAATCATTCTCTATTATCAAGCATTTCCATGTCTTTATGGAGTCTATTCCATGTTACTGGACGACCAAAGTGTATATTATCCTTAGGTAAATTATCGGCAAGCATTTTAGATATACTAGAGGTATATAAAGAGAGTTATTCCAGAGATTTTATAAGTTCTGAATCCTCACATGATATTGGAGCGTTAATTGTGATGGACAGGGATCAAGACTATGCTTCGAGCTTACTCACACCTGCGACATACAGCGGATTGTTAAGTGAAATTTTTGATATCAGCTGTGGCCATTTAGAAGTGAATGGAAATGATACAAAGTTGAAGAGAGGGAAACTTAATTTTACTACTACTGAAGCAAATACTGCAAAAAATACAGTCATAACCCTAGACAGTTCATTAGATAATTTGTATGGTGAAATTAAGCATAGACATTTCTCTGAAGTTTTAAGTGTATTAAGCTCAAAAGCTAAATTATTAAAAAATGAAGACATTAAAGCATTAGGTATTCAAGAAATGAAAGAATTTGTTGCAACAAAACTACAACAAGTTACACTTTTTAAACAGAATCTAGTCAATCATGTTTTAGTTAGTGAAACAATAATATCGGAAATGAATAATAAATTCGAAAATCTGACATTTACCGAGAGTGAAATGCTAAATAACAGAAATAAAAAATCCAATTTTACATACATTGATGAGAATTTTGGTACAGACATCCATATCTACAATAGCTTACGACTTATGTGCTTACTTAGTTTGACTCAAGGATTATCTTATGAAGAATATAATACCCTAGTTAACAAATATTTGTTAGCATTTGGTTACAAGTTTTTATATGTTTTCAATAACTTGATCACTGCTGGGCTTTTGGTCCAACCGTCCAGTCCGAAACTTTCTTTGTCTAATTTAGGTAACCTAAGTGAGAGGTTACCAAGGTGGCAAAATGAATTTCAAACTGTAGCTAATAAATTAAAACAGTTGCCTTCTAAATCTGATGATGGAAAATCACCGAGTTATGTATTTAATGGTGGATATGTTCCATTGGTAGCAGTTATATGCAACGCTTTACTAACATCCGACTCTTTAGTAGACGTTTTGTCAAAGTTATCAGCTCTCAGTGATCTCAAAGTGGGAGGGACGGTGATTGAAAAATTCAAGGACGGTATGGAAACATTGAATGAAAAGTTGTCGAATTTGAATCTGCAAAATGATTTGGAATTCGGATGCAGAGATGCTAAATCAATATTAAAGACTTTGAAAGCTGATAAGTTGGGTGGGTTTTCACTGAAGCCCAAAACAATTTTGGTATATGTAATTGGTGGGGTGACATATGCTGAAATAGCTGCTTGTCATGTTATCCAGGTTAATACGAGCAGTAAGATTATAGTAGCAAGTGATTGTGTTGCCAGTGGTAGCGATTTGATGGCTGCCAACACCTGATTAATAACATTGGTAAAAAGAATCTCTATAGCATTTGATTTGCACAGCTATGCAAGTATTTCTCAGAATTATTTACATTAAAATAAGTATTCCATAAATGATATTAAGTGTATAATACTTTTATATTCTATACAAAAATTTACAAGTCGCTTATGATTATAATATTATGTAAAAACTTCTTAAATGTATAATATTGACCTCCAGTTTTTAAAAGCTGATTAAAATTAGATTAACGAAAATGACTACCTGATTGGTCAATGGTATGCACAACCACAAAACATGTAATTGGCGACCAATGAACATTCAGATTTATAAATCAGACTGGTTGGATCAGTTAGAAACTGGTGTGTTATTTGTATTTATATACATATATTTTTGATTTCTCTGATCTTTTGCAATGATGCAATAGTCTTTAGTCAATTATACCGATTTTTTTTATTAATTTTGTAAAAATTATAATAATAATTTATTAAAAAGTGTATCTATTTTTTTTTGTAAATTGATACTTGATGTTTAGAAAAAGTTATGATTTTTGTTTTTTTTTTAATCATAAATAATCTATTGCATAGAGCTATTAAAGAGAGCATAGAAATATATATTATTATTGCATAATAAAGAACTTATTTTTTAAAGTTTATTTTATTAAAAACACTGTATATATATATGTATAAAAATACTTTATTTGTAAATATCACAGTAAAAAAATTACAAATATACTCCCTTACAACTACTGTGGGCCAATTTGAAATTTAATTTTTTGGTGAAACATTAATATATTTTTTATTGAAGCACACATTACAGATTTTAATCTGAGTTTAGTTATATTATAATAAACGGAATAAGTATTCAATTAAATTACTAATTATTTATTATTAAATGTGCGTAATTTATATGATTTATCAATTAAATACAAATTTATTAGCTGATTAAAAATCAGCAATGCACAGTATTTTCTAACATTAAATATGATTGTTTAAGTTTTTGTTTATATTTCATCAACATTTTTTCTTGCGACTTGGATAGGATCTGAACACACAGTTAATAAACAAATAATTGTTTTTCATGCAAGAAACAAAAATAGAACAGAAATAATGGTTTACATTGTTACTAATTTTATTAACACATTGGTATGTACATACTTACATATATTTAAATTGAATGCTTCTTAAATTTTAATAGAATGTATTTTCACTTTAATTGGGTTACGAGAGAAATAATAAACTATATATCTTCTTTAATAATACATTTAACATATACTCATTCTTAAATGAAGTAATGTATTCTTTAATATTTCTTTTTTATTAAATTAATTATTACCTCGAAAGATTTTTATTCTCCTAATATATATTTTTATATTAATTTAATTACTATAAAAATATATTGAATTTAGTCAAACAATAATGAAAATAAAATTTTTAATATTTACAACAATATTGAATAAATATGTACATCGAGCTATAAGTAAATAACTATGTTGCTAGGTAATATTTTTCAAAGAGAAAAATGAACAGACAACTTAACGAAATTAAAATATATAACTATATTTTAAAACATTTAAAATATTTCATTGGCAAGAAACATTATTATAAAGCACTATTCTAGTAATAAAACTAGCGGGAGTAATTAAGTAAATGTATGTATCATTTGTTATGATATAAAACATAAGAAATTTTTCAAGTGCCAGTATTGGCACTGCTCTGAAATATAACATTATACCACTGATACAGACGTTACATAGAAGCGCAGTTGTTAAGGAGTTCGTGTGCCGATTCCAATGGGGGTGCCCCCAACTTAGTTAGTAGTTGGTCGGCTCTGACGATATTCTCCGTCTCTCTTGCTCTCGTAGTTAAGATACACCGGGGGAACGTCTCTCTCGCTCTCTCTTGAGTGCCGATTCCAATGGAGTCTGCCCCCAACTTAGTTCGTAGTTAGTCGGTTTTGACGACATTTTCCTTCTCTCTTGCTCTCGTAGTTAAGATACGCTAGGGGAACGTCCTTTGCAAAGCGTAAGAGAGAGACAGCTGCCGCAGCGCGACTGCCACTAGAACTGCGCTTCTATGTAATGTCTCTATTCATTGATTGTACTTCGTAATATTAGAAACAACCTAATAACTTCAACTAATGTTATACATAGATAATGATTCCCCTTACTCCAGCACGTGTAAGAAATTTTAGAATGGCTTTACACATTCTACACTATTGACAATAATTTCTATATTGAAAATACCATATTGTAATTAGTTTGGAGCGTGTAAACTCACTCTTAGTTTTCGATCAACAATACTACTAGATAACGCGTCACGAACAAAAATAATACTCTAATGTCGCACCGACCATATAATGAAGAAATCGATGTAATGGTTTAATAATTTTTAACCTAAACTATGCCTTGTTCCCGAGCAATAAAGTGCGGCTTAGATTGTATTGACATTCAAATACGCTCTTACGCCATGAATGACAGAAAGACAGGAAATGTACAATAACGGTTGTTCCATGTTCAACCTTATTCTCTTAGCAATAAGTTATGTTTGGACCATACAATTTGAAATAACCTCACAAACGTCATTGTGTTCTTACTTTTCGGGCTTTTTTTGAAGCGCTTACCGCTAATCTAGTACATTATTGATCGAAGCTCTTAGTTAATAAATGTATCTCCCCCATTAGCTATTATTACGAGTTCACATTTAAAGAATTAAAGAATGTTTATTTTCGCCAATACTGCGCGAATTTATGGAACTGCTCGACCAGCACCGCCATGACAGCCGTCACAGACATGTCGAGAAGGTTCTGCAGGAAGTGAACCGCTTCCTCGTCGCCTAGATCCAGCCTGAAATATACATAACAAATATGTCGTTTCATTCGTCTTTACTGTACTACAAATGTCCCATTGTAGAAAACGTGTTAAGAAAGAATACGTCCGGCCGCGGAGCGAAATGAGAATGCTAATTGCTTGCCTGACCTGACGTCTGTCAGTTGGTCACATCTTGTCATTGTGACTTGTCATACCACACCACGCTTATACACAGGTCTAACAACTACCTTAGTGAGGGTACTTTGCCTTAATGATTGCTGTTCCGTTCAATTTACGGCCGCAAGAGGCATGACGATCGGTAGATGGATGTTCCGAACACTTTTTCAAATCCAAACAACAGTTAAATAACAAAACAAAAATACATAACAACGAAATCCGCAAAACTCAACAAAACGATATAACAATTAAATAACAATACCTGGGAGAGAAAAATATACGCCGCGTGTCACTCAAACACGTGCGATAGTAACGACGTACAGCGGGCGTTGTCGCGAAATAAAAGTTATATCACAATCGCACCTATCTCTCACCACTGAAATTGGGCTCCGTTGATAGACCTGTATACAAAACCGTTGGTCCTGCGACTGAACTCTTTCCTGTCGTGTCGGATTGCTGTCCCATCGGATTATGAGAGCTAAGGAAAAGGGAGTGCATCTGTGTTTGCGCACACACTTGTGCACTATAATATCTCCTGCGCAGTTGGCTAGTCTCTCTTGAGATTGGCGGCCGTGGCCGAAATCGGTCTGGAGGACCTTATATATACAAAACCGTGATACTAAGTAAGTGTTTACCTCAACTTGTCCTGTACTTTCTTAACGGCCTTGTCTGGTTCCAAGGCGATGTCGGGCACGGAGGCGTCCACCATCAGCGAGAACAGATTGAGGACTAGATTTGCATGTCTGAAATCGGTAATGAGTGTGAATAATAGCCATGTTCTTCACGTGGGGTTCATGTCTCAAGATTGTTTCATATTTTGTACTAAATTTCATCAAATCAGTTCAGTCGCAGCCGTGAAAGCGTTACAGATTGAGTGTCCAGAGTTTCTTTGGCATTTATAATATTAGTATAGATTTTATAAAAAAAAAATAATTAAAGTAAAAATATTTATATACTTTTGAATTGTCATGGTATGTTGTTAAATAATATCTACAGGTACTGAGGGTTCGGTATGTATATTCTGTCAAAAAGAACTGGCAAGATTGGTAGGAACTAGTTATTACTCTTTTTCTTCTTGATTTTATGTTAATTCCTATGATATTGGAGGAAAATTGATGATGTATTTAAAGATTTTAATTTTATCACACTGCCAACGGCTGTGGATAGAGGTGACCCCTTACCACGAGGTGGACCGAGGTGGTGGTTTGTTTGCTTTCTGACTCTACATTAAAAATAATCTGACCTGCGCAGATGCAGGAAAGCCGTGTAGCAGAGCTTGCGGAACTCGTGGTAGAGCTCGGAGTGCACGCCGCCCATGGCCTCCACCATCTCCTTGCTGAGCTTCATGGGCGGCGGCAGCGGCTTGGGGTCGCGGCCCAGGATGTAGCCGAAGTCGATGTGGAACAGCGCCCCCCCGCGCGTCAGCAGCAGGTTGTCGAGGTGGCGGTCGCCGACGCCCAGCAGGTACGTGATGACGCAGTAGCCGGCGCAGCTGCGGATGTACGTGTCCATGGTGTCCGGCTTGATGCCGTAGGGCGCCGTCGGCGCGCCGGCGTGCTTGCGCAGGAAGTTCTGGATGGAGCCCTCCGCCGCCAGCGCCTCCGCCACCGTCACCGACTCCACGAACTGCAGGAAGCCGTGCCGCGAGCTGGTGGCCAGCACCTTGTACGGCGTCAGCTTCAGGTCCAGGTTCTCCCTGAGTGCCACGAAAACTTGGCTTAAATGAAGACTATAACGGGAAACTACCTACTACCCGACCAATTTTTCTTCGATTATGTGCAATTTCAGTACCTATATGTATGTATATAAGCAGAAATAGTATAGATATACCTTAGATTTACATATTCCATGTAACTTACTAATGACTCTACCATATTATTATCATGCGCAACATACAGCCCTTAACTGATACATTTTCATTTATAATACACTTTTCTACAACCTAAGTTATGTACACTTCAATTTTACATCCAAAGTTCCGATACCAACTTCCACAGTTTCAAGCGTCATTATTTCACAAATACACAATGGTGACTTTCGATTATTTCATCTCGACCAATGCAGTCATGTCAACTCGAGGTCATCGACCTACCTCCTCAGTAACTTGTCCATGAGCGTAATCATCTGTAAAATGAGCTGGTCCTGTCGCAGGTCGTCTCCATGCTTGAAGATGGCCTCGTATTCGGAGCCTTCACTCGTAAGGAACGTTAGCTTGCACGGCATTAGAGCCGATTTGAATAGACTCGCCTTCTTAGCGACTATTCCCTGTAAATATCATTAAAATGTTATGTCTTATTGTGAATTATCTGTGATCTTCACTCTTTGAAAAGATTAAAAACAAAAAACCATCAACATCGGTCCAGTTAGATACGACCGTTCGTTGAATTATAGCAGTGAAATATTTATAAAAACATATCTTATGATGGGTTTAGAATTATAAATGTATACTATGACAAATTCTATATATGACCTACTTTAATGTTAACATTCGGGTCGAGTGGGAAGGGCATCGGCTCGAAGTTCGTGAAGTTGAACTTGAAGGCGTCGGGGTCCGCCAGCAGCTGCTGCAGCCGCTCCGCCTTCTTGTTCCTGTTGCCGCTCTCTCTCGCCACCGTCTTCACGAGCTTCACCAGCTTGTCGATAAACACCTGCTGACGCGCCAGGAACGACCGCGTGCGCTGGTGGTCAGCGTTACCTACAACATATGTTACTGTAGACGTGGTACTCGACGGGAGGCGGTGCGAGAGTGTGCGCACGACGGCGAGGTGCGTGCGGGGCGTACCTGTGGCGAGGCGGTGCGAGAGTGTGCGCATGACGGCGAGGGGCGTGCGGGGCGTACCTGTGGCGAGGCGGTGCGAGAGTGTGCGCACGACGGCGAGGGGCGTGCGGGGCGTACCTGTGGCGAGGCGGTGCGAGAGTGTGCGCACGACGGCGAGGGGCGTGCGGGGCGTACCTGTGGCGAGGCGGTGCGAGAGTGTGCGCACGACGGCGAGGGGCGTGCGGGGCGTACCTGTGGCGAGGCGGTGCGAGAGTGTGCGCACGACGGCGAGGGGCGTGCGGGGCGTACCTGTGGCGAGGCGGTGCGAGAGTGTGCGCACGACGGCGAGGGGCGTGCGGGGCGTACCTGTGGCGAGGCGGTGCGAGAGTGTGCGCACGACGGCGAGGGGCGTGCGGGGCGTACCTGTGGCGAGGCGGTGCGAGAGTGTGCGCACGACGGCGAGGGGCGTGCGGGGCGTACCTGTGGCGAGGCGGTGCGAGAGTGTGCGCACGACGGCGAGGGGCGTGCGGGGCGTACCTGTGGCGAGGCGGTGCGAGAGTGTGCGCACGACGGCGAGGTGCGTGCGGGGCGTACCTGTGGCGAGGCGGTGCGAGAGTGTGCGCACGACGGCGAGGTGCGTGCGGGGCGTACCTGTGGCGAGGCGGTGCGAGAGTGTGCGCACGACGGCGAGGGGCGTGCGGGGCGTACCTGTGGCGAGGCGGTGCGAGAGTGTGCGCACGACGGCGAGGGGCGTGCGGGGCGTACCTGTGGCGAGGCGGTGCGAGAGTGTGCGCACGACGGCGAGGGGCGTGCGGGGCGTACCTGTGGCGAGGCGGTGCGAGAGTGTGCGCACGACGGCGAGGGGCGTGCGGGGCGTACCTGTGGCGAGGCGGTGCGAGAGTGTGCGCACGACGGCGAGGGGCGTGCGGGGCGTACCTGTGGCGAGGCGGTGCGAGAGTGTGCGCACGACGGCGAGGGGCGTGCGGGGCGTACCTGTGGCGAGGCGGTGCGAGAGTGTGCGCACGACGGCGAGGGGCGTGCGGGGCGTACCTGTGGCGAGGCGGTGCGAGAGTGTGCGCATGACGGCGAGGGGCGTGCGGGGCGTACCTGTGGCGAGGCGGTGCGAGAGTGTGCGCATGACGGCGAGGTACATGCGCCGCGCGGCGAGGTCCCCCCCCCGGCCGGCGACCTCGTCCTCGCACTCTATGAGCAGGTACCAGTAGAGGTAGTTGGCCACCACGCTGTTGCTGCGCGCGCGACGCACGAGGAACCCGGCCAGGCTCGGCTCCTCCGACCTGCGAGACGTCGACTAGTGACACGCAAACGACAACATCTTCGGCGATATTCTAATACATCCCGAGGCGACAAAAGATTATTAAATCTGGACTACAACGTTTATTAAATTAATGATAGCTGCTCCCGCATGTCCGTCGGTCCGGAAAAGAAATGATGCTATCTCTTATGAGTTTATTGATGCTATGATCATGGTGAAGTTAAAGCAATCGTTTTGTTAGGCCGTCTACTTTACCTTACAAAAAACTTCCTGTCTATGCTAAATAAACGTAAACATAACTACTACAAAACGTTGCCAGTTGGATTAGAAGCGCCACCTATCGAATTGAACGTTAACATGAAATGTGAATCTGATAGTTACCCGTATTCGTCGCTGTCACCGGTGGTGCTGTCGGCGTTGACCGGCTCCTCCACGGCTTCAGCGGAATGGCGGCTCGTAGACGATGACGTCATCTCGCTCGTCAGCACTGCGACAGGTGACATATTATTGACACGTGATTAAGAACGAATGTAACGGAACCTCGTAGGAACTTCTTTTATCGTATTCTAATCGGAGAAGGAGTAAAGTGATGAAACCATAAATTTACATATTCTGTGTTTTTATATTTTCTGTGCTATATTATGCGCAACAAACAGTTCTTGAGTTGTATATCTGACGGCGCATGGTGCGCCATCTTGTTTAGTTTTTGTCGGAAAAGAGCGACGATTGCATTTGAAGGGTCTAGTGAAGCGTTGATGGTAGCGGGGCAGCCATCTTGGATAGCATTTAGACTCTAGTTAGGCCGCTTAGTTATCGACGAATCGCTAATTTCGGATATTTATCTTGATAATTTTTTGGTCGATTCAGTGATTTTTATGTATGTGATTGATCAACAATACAAACAAATGCCATAAAAATCATATTCACTAGCATTCATATATTATAGACTATTTATTTTAAACAATAAAACAATATGGTCGGGATTACGTTGTGATTTAAAAAGTTCTTACCCATTTTCCTCACTCATGCACAAGGTACATATAGGTGTCAGGTATAATGTTTTATAGTTATATAATATTTGTTAATCATTAGGAGTGAATCTGAATTATTATAAAAACATAATAAAAATTAATGACCCCAATAATTCTTACAAAAAAAAATACGAACTGGACTCCGTAAATTTAAAATGGCGTAAGTAATCTTTAATTGTAATTATCTGCTTTATTGCGAACGAAATAAGACTGAATTTGGAACAAAAGTTATTGTAAATTTCTTGTCACTTTCTGCCATGTAAGGTCGTAAGTGAATGTTAATACAATCTGAACCGCGCTGTATTGCTCGAGAACAAGACACAGTTTAGATTGAAATTATTAAACCTTTACATCGTTTTTCTCTTACATTTGAGTTTTCTTTTTGTTCGTGAAGCGTTATCTTCTAGTATTGTTGATCGGAGGTGTGAGATTCTTAATATCTTTGTGCTATTCATACGTTAAGTAAAAGTCTTGTTAAATTTGTAACTTGTTAAGATCAAGTCATGAATAACTGATACTGGCCATTTTGGATCTTTATATCTTTATTTGTAACATAACACTACTCCACTTAACTACATACTTAAATCCACTAATTTTACTTTCAAGGTTCCGTTAACTATTTCACCGACAACGCAAACGTCATGTTTTCGCGAATCCATAATGAATACCATAGATTTAAAACTTTCGATCAATGATATCGCGACAGTTCAGTGTCAGAGTTGTTTATTTATCTTACTCCTCCTTTTGGGATATGCTATAAGGAGGCAGATTGACTTCCTCGTTGGTCTAGTCCTAGTGGATACATGTAAGGTCCGGTGTTCAAATCCCAGGTCGGGAGAATAAAATGTTATTGAGATTTTCTGTCGAAAATTCTCAGTGGCAGCCCGGAGTCTGGATGTTTGAAGTGTGTACAATCCCGTGCCTCGGAAAGCACGTAAAGCCGTTGGTCCTGCACCTGAACTCTTTCGTGTCGGAATACCGTCCCATCGGATTATGAGAGTTTGGACCATTATTATGAAGGCAAAACTGTATCTTGGGGTCTTGGGGAGCATCACTGTTTATTTCAGAGTCGAACTCACAAATAAAGATGTGTTAGGCTGTACTCACTGGACGTGGAGAGGAGACTGGCCTGGCTGCCTCTCTGGCCGCTCTGCATCAACTTCCCGTCCGAATCGGAATACACGGGCACCTCCTTACCGCATATTTTTGCATACTCTGAAAACACGACACAACAAACACATTTTACGAAAGAAAATTAGCATACACGATATAAATGAAACAAATATATTCTTATTCAAGCACTTTTGAATCGTCATGTCAAAAATACCGTCGTGTATCTCTTTGTAGTCCTCGTACTTCAACGCCTGCACCAATTGTAGGAGGTAGAGTAGCAGATCTTCATCGGGCGCTTGTTTTAACCTCGATATTGCGTATCTGTGAACAAGCAACAGCCTGTTAATGTCACACTCAAGGCTGCTTTCGAGGGAGAGGGAGGGAGAAGATAATTTTAAATATATTTATTGCTCATAAAGAAAAGAAAACAAATATAAAAGTGAAAACTGCTTAGCTTCGGTCTTATCACTAAGGTAATCTCTTACAGTTTTCCTGTCCAAATAATATATACCTATTTATAATTCGATTTTAGTTCGGGATATCTAACTTTTTTCAAAATATAATATTTATTTATTTATCTATTAAGGACCATCAGCAGTCACTACACTTACACATGTAATAATATAAACATATTCCGACTTAATATAAAGTGTGCGACTCTTTAAGACGGCCACAACATGCAATTTAAGGTAAAACAATATATGTTTTTTAATATTACTTATAATAACAGGTTATAATATTAATAATAATTTTATATTACTAAAATACAAGTGAATGAGAATTCTGAGAATAAAGCAATAAAATAACACCTATTATAATTAACAAGTGCAATTACATTGTACAAGATCCCTGGTACACTTTTCATAATTGATTACTAACAAGCTGATTTTTCGTGAGTAGCTTACTTTTGACTAGACGCCCAACTTTTTTCCTTACAATATGCTTATGGTTACTCAGTAAATATGTAGTTTTCTAATGGTGAAAGATTTTTTTAAATCGGTCGTGTAGTTTCAGAGTTAAATCGTAAAAAACAAACAAAACATCAATCTTTCCTCTTTAGAATATTAGTATAGATATGATCTTCATAATGCCAGTAGATGTATTTGCTATATCGCTTCATCTACTTACTTTCTGACAGCCGGATGCGTGAACTTCGGTGTCAGTAGCTCTAAGGCGTCTTCGACGTCCATCGGCGCCCATTGCTTCATCATAGACAGTGCTTGCCTAACTTCACCTGTAATGGAAAGGTCGTTATTATTTGGGATCGTTATTATCGTCCGAAAGTATACGAAGGTAATCTATGAGAATCAAAATAACAGCTTGTAAATATATTACTGGGCAACATTATACTAAGCATATTACACTAAACTGTTCCTTCAAGTTGGTTTCACTTGTTGGTAAGACTTTGTGCGATCCCGTCTGGTGGTACCACCAACCCAACACGTTACCGTCAAACAGCAATACTTAGCATTGTTGTGTATCGGTTTGTGCGAATGAACACACTGGCTGTAATAATGAGTGTATTTACAGGCACAAGGGACTTAACATCTTAGTTTCCAGGGTTAGTGGCGTATTGGTGATGTAAGGGATGGTCGATATTCATTATAGTGCTAATGGTGGTATGGTAGCGACCACTTATCTTCGATTGGATCCGTGATCTTCAATGAACATTTGAGAATAATAAAATCTATTAATTACCTGGTCGATTCCAATTCACGCAAGCTAGGAACTTGGTAAGCGCTCGACGGTGTGATGATAAATAGAATCTGAAAATGATACCATTTGTATCGTGAATATCGATTGCTGCCGGCTGTTTATAGAGATTCGTTTGAAGACAACTTAAAATAATTTTATTAAATTATGGAAAATTTTGGAAGCAATTAGAGCGAAAAATAAAGGGGGCGTGACTCAGTTCCGAATGTGTCCAACCTCTCACCTCACGGCATCTCTCTGTATGAATATGTCAGTTCCTTTTTAACTGTGCCATATTTTTGTTGTTTATGGTTTGGACACAGCGATACTCTTATTTAACACACGATACGATAGCACAATTACACTCGTGCATGCGATATACATCGCCGATTTATTTACGAATTTCTACAATTACACACGGAACTTCTACACTCTTTGGTAAAACAAATGAGTAAAACGGTAACTCGTACCGGTACTTCCAGAGCAGGTCCTGGTCGTCGGCGGAGAGCGCGGCGAGCGCGGCGGGCGCGGCCAGCAGCGCGGCGAGCTGGTCGCGCTCGCCCGCCGACGGCTTGGCGTCGCGCCCCGGCACCGCGCAGCGCAGCGAGCGCGCCAGCCGGTGCTGCTTCGACTCCACCAGGTTCTCCTGCGCCGCGGACACATGTAGGGCTCCACCGGGCGCACCCACTCGTCAGATCATCGGCAATACATAGTATTGTTGTGTTCCGGATTGAAGGGTGAGTGAGAACACTGGCGGTAATAATGAGTACAGTTACTGGCCCAAGGGACATAACGACTTCTTTCCCAATGTTAATTATCGCAAATGTCTAGATGCCCACTTAATTTCGGGCGGCCCATTCGCCAGTTCAACTAAACTAAAAACATAAAATGTATCTATGTATTATCCTTTCCTTACCTTCAGTTTCTGTAAAGTCGAGCTATGACAGATTTGTAAATTAACTGAAATCGAAATGACAATTGGACGGTCACGGTCAATAACGTAATAGACGCCTCAATAACAAAATTTAACTACCACACCATTACTAAACTACAGATATCCGTCAATCGTTATTAGTCAATCGTTTCTTTGACGTGTCGCTTGTACTAGAATAGTAACAATTACCTACTTGAGAATTTTTAGCATCAAAAATATTGTTTAAGTCGTCATTAAAATTTCTTATTATATTTCAATTACTTTCAATTAGTAACGACCGACAAAATATTTTAATACTACTAATTTAAAATTTAGTATGTATGCGAAATTTTAAATTAACGGCGCTCCAATAATTAAGTTGCACTTAATATTTGAATGACGTTTCAGTATTCGGCCGAGAGAATTGTTAATTTTCGTCCTCGCTCATGAATTTATTTCTCGAATATTATTTGAAAACGGTACCAATCTTCGAACGCGTTTCAGTTAATATAAAATTACATATTCATATTAAACACATTAACCCAAAATTAAAATTTTAATAAAAAAAAGGGAAATGCTCTTGTCGACGAAGTGACATCCGCCATTAATTACACTTACTTTAAAATTATTTAAATTACATTTGTAAATTTCAAATTTGGTTAATTACAAACAATTGTCGAGTCGTACATTATATACACACACTTATACATATGTATATACTTTCCCACGGTACGATTATATAAAAAAATTAGAGCATTTTTTTTAATAACTGTTTTTTTAAATAAAAGACTTTAATTAACGTAATTATAGCGCGACTGCATAAATGATCTTGAATTCGTTTTCATTGAAAAATCTTACGCGAACAATTTTATTTAATAGTAAAGTTATGTCAATGAAATAAAGGCCGACACGCAAGTGACTTAAATTCTTTGAATTGAAAATTACTTAAATTAAGAGTACCTATTTGAATTTATTTATGGTAAACATTTCTTACAATGCATTGTCTATGGACGTTAGTGACCACTTACCATCAGGTGGCTCATATGCTCGAATGATTACCTAAACGATAAAAAAAAGTACAATATTTTGAAAGAGAAAAGTCGCCACCTTTCGCTTATTATTGTATGCGCCATCCATGATAGTATATTGCTCACAAACAAATACATACATACATGTGTTTTGTATAAATCATATCAAAAATTGAAGTCATTACGATTGAAAGTCTAACTTCCCAAAAATTTGATAAGTCAACAAATTGGATAAATATAAAATATGCATGTAATATAATCAATTAATGAAAATGATAATACATAAGAATCTTCGAGCATATTTAAATAAAGCTTACATCATAGGTGTGGCGGCCATGTTTAAAATTGACTGACATTTATAAACGCGATAAGATTAAAGGAATATTTAACGTTTCTAACTAAACGCTCTGAAATTAAATAATGTTCCCGTTGTTATACATTCGGCAGATGTTCTCGTATTCAATAAATTAGATAAGATTCAATAATAATAATATTAATTAATTCCTATGACACACAAAATATATAATCCCATTAAAAATCTTTATCATTGCGACTTCTGTTATTTTATTGTAAAAGCAAGAATGTTTAAATAAATATTCTTAAAAATAATGTGTTCTATTTTTTTGTTATTAAATTAATTTTATCTTTAATTTATTGTCAACTGTCCCGCCATCTTGTCGATAGTTACTTATTTAAATTCGATTTTTAAAATGTATACATACATATGTATGTACTATGTATGTTTTTTTCAATAGCTGTTGACACTTGCTTGAAGGCAATACCAAACGTCTTAGTGCCTAATGTTGTCGGTACATTGTCTATGGGCGGTGGTAGCTACTTGCTAACATGGTGGTCTATTGGGTCCGACTCCCTTGTTTATACGATAAAAAAAACTGGAATACCATAAAAATGTAACAGGTTGCTAAGAGCCGTATCGAATATTTGCTCACAAAATAATAAACATGCATTGCAACGCACATTGGGTATTACCAAGTATCATATATATACATAATGTTTGAGATTAAAAGGCTTCAGGAACACAAATATACTAAAAATTGCTATTTGGAAGTAGAAAATCTGATGAGTGGGTGATATCTACCACCAATATTATTTCAGTAATGACTATTGTCGAATTTCGATCACTGACCGAACAGCCGCTACATGCCACAAAAAAAACATACCTGCAGTATCTCATAGTCGGGCACGGTGACAATTTCCGCTTGAGCTCTGAACTGGTACATTTCGTCACCGTCTTGTTCGTAGTATACAACTGCGTGCTGCGGACGAGGGACATCATTAAGTTTTAACGTATAAATCGTTAGCTATAATATTACGTAACAGACAATTTATGGTATTGCGTGATTATGCACCATAACGCTATATAAATAAAATAGACATTCGTTTAACCGTGTAAAGTATGTTCTTGAATGCATTACTTGCGAAGTGATAAAACGTGATTCAAACGAAACTCGTTTATGATAATCTATAATCTTAATTAATGTTCTCTTAATCGATCAGTTATGGTGGCAATTCTCAAGGGAAGCCATGAACACATAGGCCATGGTGCAGGCGTTTATGATCAACCTCAAGTTCACTCTATTCGTTCATTCTTATCATGATATGAACGGCGTAGGTATAGAAAAGGAATTACATCTAGGTTAGAACCGTACCTGACTACATGTAATATAAATCTTTACTGGATTTTTCCAATTTCTAAATTCCCAAAATATACTGAGAATTTCTTGAACTGTTAATATAATTCGCTTTTTTGGTATATTTGTTTGTTTTGGTTATATACATATATAGCAATAACACTGACTAAGATAAACTGCTGGCTATTCCCTGACTTTTTCCTCCATAGATCCCGTATCTTGTAAATTTATATAACTACAATCAGGCCAGAGGTTTAATTGTGATAAGGTAAATAACCAACACCCAAAGTTACTTACGCATAAGTGACATTAGTCGGGATAGTTAACGGCCAAATACTGAAACGCCATTCAAATAATAAGTGCAGCTCAATTATTTGAGACGCCGTTAATTTCAACAAACATAAGACTTACATTAATGCCGTCTATTTGTACCGTCGGAAATTCAATCATCAAGTACATGTAGTTCGAGTTCCGCTTCTCCTTCTCGTTGATCATTTCTATTTCGCGAAACGTCAGCCTATCTAACCAGTCCACCTGAAATGCATTTATTATTGAAAATAGGTAGACAGACTGGAAAATGGTTCACCTAGTTGAAGTCACCATTGTCCATAGACATTGGCTCTGTATTATCCATTTCGAACATCACCACCAAATTACTGACAAATGCTATGATTCTTGTCCCAGTTACACAGCCACAACCAGCCTCTCCTAAGTATTGGTGTTTGGCGGTACAGTATGTTATGAGAGGGTGTCTGTACCTACCAATATGGGCTCGAACAAAACCCAACCACGAAGTAAATTTCGACTATACTTTATCAGTAAGAATATATATTGTATAAATAATAAAGATATTAAAAAATATATAGATACTGGGCTTGTTAAACTTTTTTTCTATATAGGATAGGTAGGCGGACGTGCATATGGGCCACCTGATGGTAAGTGGTCACCAACGCCCTTAGACATAAGCAGTGTAAGAAATGTTAACTATCGGTCACATGCGCCACCAACCTTGGCAACTAAGATGTTATGTCCCTTGAGCCTGTAACTACACTGGCTCACTCACCCTTCAAACCGAAACACAACAATACCGAGCACTGCTGCTTTGCGTTCAAATATTTTATGACGTGCCTATATATCTAATATTCAAAGGTATTTTAATGTTAATAAAAAAAATAGTCATACATTTTGTGATATCTTCTACAACCTACGTTTAAAGGACATGACATTGATAAAACGGTAAGGAAGTGTACAGTCGGAAATATATTTATGCGTTTTGTAGAATTAATTTTGATCACTTATTTCATTCAATGATATCGTCTTTGTAAGGCTAACGATTCATGACATAAGTGGGTGAACAGGTATGGTCGCATTTTTAAACTTTTTAAATATATTACATCATTGAACATTTTAAGTCACTATACATATGGGCTTTTTTTATTGCATAGGTAGGCCTATGGGCCACCTGATGGTGAGTGGTCAACAACGTCTATACACTAGCATTGTTAGAGATGTTAACCATCGCTCATATCGCCAATGCGCCACCAATCTTGGGAACCAAGATGTTATGTCACACACCCTTCAAACCGGAACACAACAATAGCAAGTACTGCTGTTTAGCGGTAGAATATCTGATGAGTGAGTGGTACCTACCCAGACGAGCTTGCACAAAGCTCTACCACTATCTGTGAATATTAAACTGTTAATTACTTAAAATCTCATCCCTTTGTTTTATGACATCTTTTACCATTTATGTCTTCAATTTATTCGCTATTAAAGTATTCATGGCGGTACATTTTTTATTAAAACAGCTAACTGTACTTGAACTGTCACTGAATACATTTTAACTTGTCATTAAAAATCATATCATAAGTAAAGTCTGTACTCCGTATCAACATCAATATTATCAGATACATAAAAAAATAACATGGAAACATTTTCTGGATTTCTAAATGTATTGAATTTATACAACGAATATTTTGTTGATTTTTTTTAAATTTTTAAAGTTCGAGTGAGTTTTTATTGGTAATTAATTCTGCGAAAACAATTTCATATCGGGATTAACACTTTATTAAGCAGTACCCTACTTGACGTTATAAATTATAGTCTTATAGATCTATAGTTTCTACTCGGTGGTAGAGCTTTGTGCGAGCTCGTCTGGGTAGATACCACACACTCATCAGATATTCTACCGTAAAACAGCAGTACTTTGTATTGTTGTGTTTCGGTTTGAAGGATGAGTGAGCCAGTGTAATTACAGGCACAAGGTACATAACATCTTAGTTCCCAAGGTGGGACACCCACCTTGGGAACTAAGATTGGCGATGTAATGGTTAACATTTCTTACAATGCCATTGTCTATGGACGTTGGTGACCACTTACCATCAGGTGGACCATTTGCTCGTCCGCCTACCTATACAATAAAAAAATACATTTGACTTACCTTCGGTATATGTCCGTTACGATGTTTCTTGGCCAGCTTAGCGAGTCTCTGCATTTGTTCCTTCCCGCGGTCCGGCGCCTTCCCGGGCGTCCTCTCGCTTCCCTCCATACCGGGCCACACGCGGAGATCGAAAATACCCTTTTTGAAAACACACCGTATCTTATGCACAAACGAACACCACTTGCTGTACACACGCAACGAACTGGCCGAATTACCCATATTTTTTTTTTAATTAATGCAATTGAATTGAATCGAAAGAGTATTTATTGTTTTTATTTTTATAAAATATCGAACGGGGCAATGACATTCTGATACGATTGCAAATATATCTAACATAGATACGAGATTTAATATTCTTTAATAATTAATAAATGATTGTTAAACACTTGACTGTAGCAAGGTTGAAAGAGCACTGATCGGTTAAATCGTACATTCCAGTTTCTCTTGATAAACATCGTCCAAGGAAATACAAAGTAATTATAAATTGACAACATATGTCATGACAACTTAGTCATAGTTTATAAACAATAAATTATTACTGTAAAAATATATTTCATTAGTTAAGTATTAGTAAAAAACAATTTAGTTTTTATTTTTAATGAAATTTTGGATTTAATTTTTAATATCATTGACAGTGTAATTTAGAAAAAAAAACTTAATCCACGTATGGCACGTTCTGATACCATCTTCTAATAATCAAAGCTGTCAATGTATGTCGCTAGAAGGAGATCACAAGAACCGAATTAAAAGACCGACATAAAAAAGAACGATATTCTAAGACGAATACAATGAAGTATGTAAATTTTGAACCCAATGGGGTTGTGTGTATCTGTTTTAAAAATTGATTATATATATACATACATATGACCCATGTTTATACATATACATGAAGTTAAATAAAATGATTTAAAAAGATAAGACTTTATACATTTTTAAATGCGACGGCGCGGCCGCGGGCGTAAACGAAAATACTGTAATCATCTTAAAGGCCTCTCTCGGTAAGGATTTGTAGTTTATCTAAATGGGTCAGGCAGGCCTCACACTGTGATATAAAGGGCGTGTTCACTCGCTCGCTAATTAATGTTTGCAACATTTAAAATGGATATAAGTTACTATTTATAGAAAAGAATAGAAGAAGAAAAGAGTTCATTGTTTTTCGCATCATTTTTTCTGCTCGTCCTTTATTAGTCGTCCTAAACATATTCTTAATTCCTCGAAGCTCTTAAAGAATGAGGTTCTAGGGGAAATCAATATAATCTACGTTGTGTTTGTTGACACAAGACGAGAGTAATGTTATGTTATAGGTAGGCGGACGGGCGGACGGGCCACATGATGGTAAGTCACCACTCATAGACATCGGCGGTAACATGAAAGGCATACTTACATTATTTATTCTATTTACATTTAAAAAAAATCAGTCATGGAGAATTGCCCTTGTTTTCTATCTTAATAATCTGTATATAAATAGACAAAGAAAAAACAGTTCAAATTATTATCCCTCTCTGTTTATCAACCGACTTGGTTACCTTAGCTACATATATTATCAATTAAAGAAATAACAAGACGAACACGAGCTTACATTGTAATAGTTATATACATACATATATATATAGTAAAAATAGCGTTTATTTACTTATTAACTTCATCTCGCTGATTTTATTCATATATTCGAAGGCTCTGCTGAGTTACGGATGTATTATTTAATCAACATAGTTTCTAAAACTTTGTTTTTGTCGATAACCGGTTTTTTTACGACTTGGTCCGCATTTTTTAATATTACTTATCAGTTATAGCAATCATATTTGACATGAAGAGACAAATATTTAAAAAAGCCTAATCATTATATAATACTCACTTACTTTACACATGAAGGACTGTTTGTTTATTTGTTACGATTTAACGTCTTAACTACTCTATGGAGTATCATAAAGTTTTACCTAAACTTTATCAGTGACGCCCTTCACACCTGGGTGAAGACACTATAGGAAACTAGTTAGATTCTAAATAAATGTAAGTGAAGTGCAGCTGATGCTAACATATAAGTCCAGACGAGCCGGTTGGCGTGGTTGGTAAGGTGGCGTGGTTGCCTTTCACGCCACAGGTCGTGGGTTCGACTCCCACTCAGGACAGATAGTTGTGTGCATGAACATGTCTGTTTGTCCTGAGTCTGAGTGAAACTGGTTGTCTGGTTCCTTTAGTACAAGCTCTGCTTAGTTTGGGATCAGATGACCTTGTTTGAATGTTCTCCGAGGATATTATTGTTCTAGGATAAGTCCGTGCAAATGGCAAGAGTAAAATGAAACAAACCTTAGATTTAAATATTTATATATTTTATGTTGGTAACGCACTTCTGTGGCGTTTGCAATGAAACTATCTTGGTTTTATTGGGATAGGAACCTTCGCGGGTAAGCAGATCAGCTCACCAAAGTGTCATCACAATCAAATGATTGGTATAGGAACGCATAGGGGACGAATGTACATTCATTTTTGTTTATATAGATAGATTGAAGATAGATATTCGTATATCGGTATCATATTTCAACAGACCATCTTTCGTGGTCACGAACTAATCGATGCGTCCACTGAAGCTGGTGTCCACGATAAAATGGACAATAACGTACATTTTCCGTACGCACTAATGGTTCCGCATCGCCCTTGTATTAATATTATTATCAATCTTAGTAAAGGCCGTATGATTTTGTGGTAGGGCATTGTGCAAGCCTATCTGGACAGGTTTCTTCTAATCATCACATATTCCACTGACAAGAGCAATACTTAGTGTTCCAGTTAGAAGGCTGGGAGAGCCAGTGTAAATACAGGCACAAGGGACATAATAAGGGTCTTATTTCCAAAGGTAAGTGGCGCTTTGGTAATGAAAGAGATGTTTAATCTTTTACAGTGCCAGTGGCGTAACTATAGGGTGGCAGGGCTGGCAAGATGCCACGGGCCCCGACCCGACGAGGGCCCAGTCTGAGAGGCCACGAGCTCAGTGCTTTATATTTAGATATTTTTTACAGGCTCACTGGGGCCCCCATTGTGCACTTTCCAATTTTGCGCCTTCACCGTCAACAAGTTAAACTGCCTATTCAAATTTATTTTTCGCCCCTGTACCTAAGGGGCCCCATGCCTTTGCCACGGGCCTCAATTGGTATAGTTACGCCACTGTACAGTGCCATTGTCTATGAGCGTTGGTGCACACAACAACAGGTAGCTCATTTGTCAGTATACCTTAAGTATTTTATGAAAAATATATCTAACTATATATTAAGATGCTGAAAATAAAGTCTTGTGACAAATAGACAAACTTCCTTAGAGGGTACCGTTAGAGAGCACGGAACCCTAAAAACGACATCTGCGCAGTCACTTGTGACTAATTTCTGTCCGGTCAATTTATAGCGCGTATATTGTCGCGGTTTGTCAAAATATTACGATGGTCAGTCCGACGGGTGTCATCTGTTACAAAAGCGAAAATTTGCATTACGAATAATCTCATTTATATTCGACGATGTATCAATGTTAAATAAATCAAAAATCTGTTGACGTCACCGTGTATGTTAACGTTATATCGGTTTGGATCAGACAGCAAGCATTTTGTCTTTTGGTACCTTTTCGTTGTGTGTGTGTGTGTGTGTGTGTGAGAGAGAGAGAGATAGAGAGAGATAGAGAGAGCGAGAGAGATAGAGAGACAAAGACAGCGGCTTAACGTGCGTTTGAGGCTGTCAACTCTGTGTTAATTTAATTAATTTTATTGCTACGACCCAGGATTTGATCCGAAAACCATATGATCTGCAGCCATACAAACTAGCTACTAAACCAACGAGACCGTTAATCAAAACATAATGATTTATTTACGAGGTCATCTTTTTACATGCATTTATTCCAAATATTAATTGAGGAAGACATTTTCTAGAACAGAGGTCAAATACGAAAGACGTTTTGAAAATAAACATGGCTGCTTACACAAGTCATGTAGCATACGAATTAAAAACAGGAAAGCTTTTTAGAACATAATTATAAAGTATAATAATGTATTAAAGTTACTACGAACGAAGGCGCGGCGCGGGTGCAGCGTGTAATCAATAAAATATAAACACACTTAATCGTAAGTTAATTACAAAATGATTTATTAATTATTATTAGTCATACATTCATGTATAATCATAATAATTAAAAGGGCAAGCAACTCAACTTTATGAACGTAAACAAAAATGGAATAATAAGACAACTTTAAAAAGTTTATTTTATAGTAAGAGTTATCTTCGTCGATAATTAGTCCATTTTGATGATTATTCTTTAAAATAATTTAAAATTATAAAATCTAAATATGTGTAAAATATCGGATATAAAGAAATCCCGCTGAGTTTCTTTCGTCGGTTCTTCTCAGGTCTGAGGTGTATATTTCCGAACTGGTGGTAGATTTATGACAATCAACAAAGTGTAACACTTCTATATTTAATATATATTGTTTTACTTCTGACTTTATCCACTGATTTGAACATTTGAACTTTATCGAAAGTATTATCATTTTTTCAAACGGTGAACATAAATTGTTTTCAGTAGGTGTAATAATTTAGTAGGTAATTAATTCATAAATAATTATTATCAACCAACAAACGAAATGGCAGCATTTTCACAATTATACATTTATACGTTCAAGCCTATAAATATATTTTACTAAATAATATTAGGTTATGTCGTGACAAGCGTTTTCTGATCGTAATCTCAATCAATAAGAGGAAAAGAAAGTTTATGCAAATAAGAGAACCGACGCAGAAAAAAAAAGATAAAAGTTAAGTACTTCATATCGAACCTTTAAACATTAACCGTTACTGAACGAGATATTTCGGGAATTGTGTTATTAATTATTTAATTAAAAAAATAACGTTATAATTTCTGATCGAGTTTTACAAAACCAACATTTATATATAAAATAAATAAATTCTTTGCTTGCCTCGTTAGTCTATTGGCTAGATATAAGGACGCAGAGAGGAGTTAACCCCAAGTCAGACAAATATAAAGTTTGAGTTTTGGGAAGTGTGTACACTCCCGTGCCTCGGAAAGCATGTAAAGCTGTTGTTCGTGCGCCTAAACTCTTTCCGGTAGTGTCGGATTGCCGTCCATTAGGACGTTGAAATACAAACATATTTATATATGTATGATTAAATAAAAACTGGTCGAAACGATATAGGACCTTCGTCCTTCAGTGAAGATTATTAATAAGATATTAGTTATGGTAATTTAGAATCTACTACGTAAGACGTAGTTTTTGATTTGCATGATGATTTATAAAAATGGAGGGCCATGATCTTTTTTTTATAAGTCTTACGGCCGAATACTGAAACGTCACTTAAATATTAAATGCAACTTAATTATTTGAGACGCCGTTAAATTCCAATTTCGCATACTAATTTAGGAGCTTCTCAATGTTAAGTAGCGTTTAACTTTGAGGGACATTTCGGTATTCGGCCGCTAGTCTAGAAAATTAAATCAACGTATCTATATGACTGCAATAAAAATCTAAAAGACAGAAATGGCGAAAAGAATGTGATTATTATTATAATAATATCCTGGACATTAACACGCGGCCATCTGATTCCAAACTAAGCAAATCTCGTACAAACCAGACAACTGATATGCTACATATACTACTTTTATTTTGTAATTACATACTTATATAGATAATTACACCCAGACACAGGACAAACAGACATATTCATGCACATAAATGTCTGTCCTGGGAGGGAATCGAACCCACGACCTACGGCGCGAAAAGCAAGAAATACAATTGAAGTGTCTGTCTGTAATATCAAAATAAGTGCCTCTTATAAAGTTAATATGGCCATTTGCGAGATACCAAAACCAAAATATATTTTATTTTTATTTTGTGTCTGTTTGTACATGCTAATCTTTGAACTAAAAATAATTGAAATAACTATAAGATGTATCAATAATTAGATAAGACTAAACGGAACCTTAAAGGTTTCATCATTTCCACATTACATCAAATGTTATAAAAACGTACGTATTTTTATAATCATAATATATGTTGCAGCCATTAGCCCATAGATGGCGTTGTGCCAAGTAATTCTTCACGCTTCATAGCTAAAATATTACATAATTAATATATTTTGGTATTTTTATCCCGTTTAACCGGATTTTCGATTATGACTTTAAACTATTATGAATTATATTACCTACCATCTGTAAATAATCAAGAGAATTGCTTGCTTAGTGCAAGTGCTAAGCTGCTATTGTGCGGCGGCGAGGCGCGGGCACAGCTTCAAAACTCCGAAAGGTTTGGACGCACAATATTAGATCAAATTGTAATAACCCAGTGAATACGGACAAAATCACATATATGGGAAAAGGCATTTCAAAGTAATTTGACCTTACAAGGCAGGTGACTCAGGCTCCCTGTACATTCACGGTTGAAAGCGCAAGCGATCCCGTGGCGCTCCTCTAAGACGGGAAGGGTACCTGGTTTTTTAGTGGGTATTCCGATGGGGTGCACTCGGTGCCCTGGACATACGGCGAGTCCCACATACCCATACTTTACCCGTGGGGGAAACGCGTCATGCGTTTTTCCAGCGTAAAAAAAGGCTCCCTGTACATGAAGCTTGAGATTAAATTAAATAGGTCCCTAACAGCGGCACGGTACGGAACGAAAATTTAAACAAATACTTTCGCCCCATGTATTGAAGATAATTTTCTTTTATCGTATGATGATACTCAGCTATAAAAAAGCAATAGTTGCGGAATACCATAGGCCAGTCTAAATAGTTTAGAAGTTGTTAGACATTAATCTTGATAGAGCTAGAGCTAAATAAAGAAACCACACACTCAAATAAGAGACCTAGAATAATCATCGGTAGACAAAAAATTATCTCATGTCTCAATGTTAAAATGATAACATTTTCATATAATCTCTTTAAAAAAAGACTAACAACTTTATAAGTCTTTTTTTATTCTTCAACAATTTATTTTTTATTTTTTTTATAAAAAAGGTGGTTGTTGTTGAATTTGTTTTTATTAATCTATAGTAAAAAACAATCATACCTGTCTCAACATTCCATGTTTGCCAAACAGTGAAATAGTGGTACCACCAACCACCATCACTTTTCCTGGTCCTGCGCAGTCATATATTGTCATTGCTAGTATTGCATTCCGTGGCAGATCACTGTAGTACACCGGAAGTGTCACCCATTCGTTCCAACTGAAAAATCATTTCTTTTTAGCTGTTTTTTTTTTAATATGTGGCGTAGATTATATAAAGCATCATCACAGTTGACCTCTTCCGACAGATATTATTAGATTATTTGTGACATATAATGTATAGGTATTAGTATAAAATATACTATCAAAGATAGATATCAAAGTATAATTTAACACTGATTCAATATAAAAAGACATATAAGCATGTTCTAGAGAGATAGTACTTTTAATTTTTAGGAATTTATAATTCATCTCATACTTGACAGGGAAGGCCCTGTCAAGTATGAGATGAATTATAATAAAATTATATATATTCCAATATCCAGCATATATTTGAATAATTGATTCTATATTTAAAATGCATCACTTACTTCCATCGATTTGTAAAAGCCTTATAGGACGTTGTAACTGGCAGTGCAAGAGGTACCCCATCACAAAGCACTTGACAAGTCACATACAAGTCAGAGCAGCCCTCTTGATAGAGTCCTGAGAATTTGAGCATGGGGTCCGACAACAACTTGTCGTATTCTGGCTTCGCCCGCTTGCCTTCAAGTGTGCCACTGTAATGAATATCAACCATTGTTATTGCAAATACTATATCCTGCCACTTACAACTATCAGGTGTAAAAAGTCATAATTATTATTTTTAAGTTTTAATGTAGCTCTTGAGTATAAATAAATAATTGTTCATTGTAAAAGTAGATCCAATAAAACTAAAACTATAATGATAAGTGCTAGTCAAATATTATAGTAATTAATATAATTACTATAATATTTGACCTTACTGACAATAGTTTGAAAACAATGCTTAGTAGCAAATATTAAGAGACTGTATATGTATTATATTAAACCATTACGAATTTTAGAATAGCATAATTCCAAATTAAATTGAATGGTTTTTCAAATGTAAAAACTGAAAGTGGATTACTAAAATTAGATTTGTAAAACTAAAATTATATCTAATTTTTATGTAAAATATAATTTAAGCAAGTTAAGAAAGTTACAATAAGTAAAATTCAAGGTTATTTATAAAAGTAAAGTCATTATCTGTTTCGAACAACATTAATTCTAATACTTACATTTTTATCTCTACTTTGTGATCTAATGATGAACTGTACACATAATAAAACTTATCGTCAATTTCGTTCATATTGGTTTGTTATAAAATAGCTGATATTACAATGAATTATTTCTTTCCAAACAGAACAATGCTTTTTCTATTTTAATTTAATTGTATATCGTTTGTTTGTGCTGGTATTGACATTTCATAATTCACATTTCACAATAAGGATTGTCCGATGTGAAGTGCAATTGCATTCGGAACATTTGGATTGTCACACAAGTCAGTGTCACTCGCAGTATGTTAGACGTTAGTTGTCAAATGTCATAATATGCCAAACTGAAAAATCTATCGGTCCCAACTGCAAGTTAACCTAAGATTTTGAACCGAAAGACATTATTTTTAGTACCTAGTAATTAAATACCAAGTAATTAAAATAAAGAAGTAAATTTAACAGTAGAGTAAACTAATGTCTTTTTGTCATAGGCCTGTCGCTTGTATGCTTATATCACGTTTTTGAGAAATGAAACGTAAAAACACAAACTGACTGACAATTGACATTTGACAAGTATTATCAAAACAAAATATTGATCGAGTTCAGTGCTAATTTTTTATTCTTGTTGCTATTGTTGCAATTATCTAATAAACCTACTTTGCTACACATTTATAATAATAAAGGTAAAATAATCAATAGTGAAAGTATTCAATTCAATTTTAAAACTAAATGTAATTGTGACGTATAGGTTAATAATGTTATACCAATAATCTCTTAAATAAAAAAATATAGAAATGTATTTTTTTTTACAGTACAATGACGAAACTTCTAGAATGGATGTCGATGACTTCAGCTATATTGGCAGTGTGGTGTTTCCTCGTTGGTGGCTATGTGAAACACAAATTCATTGAAGAAAATATGAATTTTATTTTAGTATCACCAATCATATTCATTATTTTGTTTGGCATTTATGCCGCAACTGTTGTATTGTATAGAACATTTACATTTAATAACTGTGAGGAGGCAGCTGTAAAATTGAAGGCTGAAATTCTCGAGGCAAAGAAAGACTTATATGATAAAGGTTTGAGATGGTAAAATAAGAATTCCAGTTAAGTTTAAGAAATTCCATTTGAGTATTTATTTGTTTCATATTAAATATACTATTTTTTTTAATTTGGAAGTTTTTTTTAAAATTGTTTTTGTGACCATTAAATATTGTCATTTATATAATTCTAGTTGCTTTGTAATATACAGTATTTTATGAAGACAGCAGTATGCACTGCTGATATTTCATAAGTTACCAATAAATATCTGAAGATTCTCATATTTGAAATTAACTATTTTAAAATAACAATTGGAATAATTAAATGATTTGGATTTTAAAGTTATAGTATTGCCAGCTGTAATATTTTTTTTTAATAATATATTTATATTAGGTTTATAATTATGAATAAAACAACATAATTTGGACTATGATTTATTTGAGCTAAATATTTCTTTGCATGTATTTACAATTGTAATAATTTAAAAAATATGTATAATTTCACACCATTTATTCAAGATCAAAATGAATACAAATGATACTTAGAATTACATAAGGTACATTATGGTTTCATATTAAATTAGTTGGTGACAACTGACATTATTGTAAGCTATGGGAGTGAATAACAAAAACATGAGATTTTATATATTTTCAAATGAACAATATCATTGTGTATGTAATGATATTACAACTTATTACACTATTCATGTTTTTTTATATAATAATTTATGGCTTTTAATTATGCTATATAGGCTAAATAAAAAAAACCTTATATAATCAAGACAATTCATCTAAATCATGGTTTGTTTGTTTTGTAATTGAGTCACCATAAGTTTAACACCAGAAAATTAAAATCGCAATCCACTCAAATTTATATCCATCAACATTTTATTCCTGCTCATGGTAGTAAACAAGGTAAGAGGTAATTTCTATAAACATTAAATTCTGCTACAGTTATTTGTTTTTTAATTAATTTAAAAATAATACCTTGGATTGAAAGTTTTACTACATTTAAAAAAGTTGTATGTATTATATAACTGGGCAAGGGCTCAACAGCTGTCAAAAATAAGGTTTATTGCACTATGGTACTCCAGATCGAGTTGGTGGATTGACATGTCGCATTTCATTCTTTCATTCCCTCATGACGAATTCACAATAATTTCCTTCACCGCCGAGAAAGAACTGATTCATAAACACATTATACATAATATGAAAGCTCAGTGGTATTAAAATTTGCATGTTCTCTATAATCGAATTATCGAATGAACATAGAAATTTTTGAATTAATTGAATAACAATAAAATCGAATATATTTTTTTTCAAGTATCATTGATTTTTTAACTTTTTGAATAAGCTTAATTTTCGTCGTAAAATAATAAATTTAACCATTTGGTATATCCAAATTACCAAAAGTCAGCCGTCAATTTAAAAAGGGCTTTTTGTGAGGTCGTCGAGCGCCTTGAATTTTACAAAACGCAATCTGGGATATGAGATTTAAAGATTAATTTAACTGAAATTAAATAAGTAGGTAACAGGTATTTGTATAAAAACATTTGATAATACTTTTTGTTGGCGGCAATTAAAATAATCAAAAATGTATACCACATTTCGGCTCAAACGGTTGAGTGAAACTGGTTTCAAATTGATTTGAAAGATTAATAAGATTTATTAATTTTTGTAAAGAAATAGCATAAAAATATGAATATTTTTTATATTCTATTTTAATGTATAGATGCATTCAAATTGCGTTTTTGAATAATAATGCAACCTACATCAAACGCTCTTACAATTACATACGACATTAGGTCATCACTTATGTATACTAATAAAATATATATCTTGCGCCCTTTTAATTTTTTTTAATTAAATTTAAATGGACAAAAAGAATAAATAAAATAAAAAAAGTATTGTGAGTTTTTAATTTCTATAAGTATACATATTATAAGGTAGATATTAACGGTTTGCATTAAGGATTCAAATGTCGGAATACAAAAATAATATTATTTTAATCATAAGCCAATAACATAATTATTTTCCTTTCAACTGTCCGTCAGATGTAATATTATATCCATTAGTTTTATAGTCAATCGTAGATTTAATTTTGCCAGTTAAAGCCAAACAGGTTCTTTTTTTTATCAAAAGTCCCAAATTATTATTCCTTACTAATTATAGATAATAATGTAGCTTTTGCCTTATATCTCATAAATAGACCAGTAGTCTCATTTTAAAAATAAACTTTATAATTTTGTCTATCACAAGCTGGATGTGATTCATTTTAGTTGATATGTTATGACGATATCTAGATGTCAGTGTTTAAGCCAAATTTAAATATTCCTAATGTAATTGCCGTGAGAAGATGTCATTATAAAACACTTCGTGTGTAGCGTAAGTTTTTATTGTCAAAGCTACTTTTTATGCCTATGACCTAGGTCAAATATCTTGGTCACGCTATACACTATGTTGAATTAATACTACGGATTAATGTAAAATTCTCGCTAATTAATCTGAGGGCGTTGGTTTATTTTATTTTTTATATTAAGTACCGAAGTACATCTCATATTGCTATAGTTATAGTAAAGATATTTTATATTAAAATTATCAAGGGATTTAGAAGTCTTACTACATTATTTTTTGCAATTCAAATGAAATAAAATAATTATGAAAATTAATACATTTTTTTAAATTTTTTACCTATGTGTAGGTTCACAATTGGCGGTCAAGGCAATATTTAAAAATTATAGAATCATATTCCATAATCAGTTATAATAAATGCTGCTAGCATTCCGCGGACACGCCGCGTGAAATGGTGGCACTTGTATAATAATTATTTTAAATTTTTATTTGTATTTAGTTAAGGTTTTAATGTAAATGAAATAAATTGGTATATTTACTAGCATGTAATCTATCTAGCATTTTAATGTTGTTTTATAATGGATATATGAAAAAAAATTGAAAAAAATATATAAGTATGTATCGCTTTGCTGTATTTTAAAATTCTAAGGCTAGGCGTGTACTTGCGACAAAGGATACGGTAACAAATTCACCATTCACTTACGTAAGTTTTTACATTATCGTTGCGCTGTGATGAACTGTTACCGTGGCTATGTCTCAGTGAGCATTAGACCTAACAGCCGATGATATGACGTCAGTAATTTAAAGCTACAATTTTCAAGTGCCTATCTATCTACACGATTTATTAAGAAGTGAAGAATTCCATAATTCTTTCATTTGGTATATTCTATAATTTATCTACTTTATAATATCACTGGATTTTTATATAATGTAGAAGGGAGAATACATTATTTTATATTATTTCGACCGTAATCTCGAAAGGGCTGTGTAAGGCACACAGATTATCATTAAAGTAATTAGCATACAATGTAATTATTTAATTTTTCAGACAACTTTTTCTTAATTTTATGGTCCATCCACACGGGCGATTATTTGCAATATTGAACAGTATAAACAATACAGTAAAACTTTTTGTAAATAAAAAACACTACTCTACTTTCGTTGTCTATTAAAATCTATATTGTCATACAGAATGTGTAAATGAAGACATTTAAAAACAATAACATTACATTCTGCACATATTGTATACATTGTACAATATTGCACTTGTTTTAACACTCTTTGTGGATTATATAACTTTTTAGAGATTATTGCACCATATAGTACTTAAGTACTACAAAAACATACAGACATTGTAGGTGCTCATTGTATAATTTAATTGTTTTTTTTTCTATATATATTAAGAGTGGTACGTTGATAAAGCGTTATATACAAAATGGTACATAATTGTTATTATCTGTACTCTTTTTTAGTTTCTACCGGACAAGACATTTAACATGAAAATTAATATGGAAAGTAAATATCGAACACCAGGCTACTTGTTTACATAAAATTGGTCCGAACATTTTATTTGTATCTAATTATTATCTGTGTAATAAATTATTATCTTTAAACTTAAATACTAATATTTAAAAAATCAAATCAGCCATGCCATAATACAAACCCTAGTCGCAAAATAAATAGTACCAAAAAAAAAACAAATCACTCAGCATTTAAAAACGGTAAGTAGTAAGTACCATTATTATATTCTTGAAAATCCTTTAAGCGATATGACAATCGGCTGACTATTTAAGTTATAATTTTATCTTATCTTTTACGAAATCATGATCATATGTAGACACCGCACATTTTTTAAATGAACATTATTTTGTCCTATTTAATGAGTAAAAAATTGGCAGCCCGCCATCGCCATATTGTTTAAAGTTGAAGAGTTCCGTAGAGTCTTCGTATATTGCTTGAAATATCTTATTAAAATTCGGAAAAATGTAGAACACTATAATTTAATCATTATTACAATTCTACCCATAAAAGCAAGATCTTAAATCTTAATCTAGCTTTTATTGTCGGTGTAAATACCTTATTTTCTTTTTACAGATAATAAAGGAGTTGTCTGATTAATATTCTATTATCTTTCCGATAAAATTAGAAATTATCTGTAAGCTAATTTGTTTCTGTAAAAATATGACTAGCTAATTAAAGTCTTAATGTAACTTAAGTGAATTTATAAAAGGTATCGATAGAGGTAAATTGGTGTTTTCTTTGGCAATTGAGTTATTAGAAAAAGATAGTGAATGAAGAGGAAATTGTAACAAGAATTTTTACTAAGGTTTTTAAGAGTCGAAATTATTTAAGAATCACTAAATTATCTTATATAAAGTAGTTACCATCTTGTCTGACCTTGGAGTATCGTGTTATAATCACAGAATAATACGAACAAACATGTCCCCCTGTAAGAGGTGTCACTTTAGAGTGACGTTGCGTCCCTTTTCAGATTTTAGGTTAAGTTGTTAGAAGTTGTTTATGTAAAGTTCCGTGACGAGAGTGTCAACCACTAAGATACCTATCTTAGCACCGTGTATATTTATACGTTTTATACCGTAACTTGAGTTTTATTTATATTGAATTGGCAGATTAATAAATCACAAGACCCCACGATATATCCGTTATTTTTCACCAGTGCACGAAAATATATCGTCAAATTGTCTCTCTTCAGACGAATCTCGCAACAGCCACTGCTATCAATGAGATTCCAGCTTTGATTTGTAGAGAAGGTTTGGTGTGAGGCGCTGAAGAGTTGCCCGCAAGGATTAGAGCCCGTAGACGTTGTCGCTCACGATATCTGGTGTCTTCTCCAGGTGGGTCCAAGCACTCAAATTCGCAACAACGCTCCCCAACACGGAAATTTTTGCAGAACTGTGGACAAATTAGGTTTTAATTATTTATTATTCTGGTCACGAATCGTAAATATTACATTCTTTTAAATTATTTGAGTTGGTTTTCAAGCTCGTCATTGTCATGTCAGTGCCCAAGTTTGTGTTTAAACATTGGTATCGATTTGGGAGAGATAAGATGAGATCCAAAGTGTTTTCGTGTTTTCTGAGACTTGCGAACTGTTCCATGACTACACACTATACACAGATATAACACTGCAGTTCTAGTGCACTCTAGCTCTGAGCTTTTCTTTTAATTTTTACCCTAAGGTCCTACCAGGGAACCGAATATTGGGATTTGTAATATGACCTTGACTACTTAAAATAAATCAGTTGGTATATCAATGACAGAAAATAAAATATAATCCTTTAACTTACATAAGGCGGATCACAGTAAATAGCTTTGCACCACATGGGCTTTGAGTGGTAGCACACACAGATGGAACACACCCCAGGCCCTGGGACATACAACAGCCCGTGAGGCACTGACTTGCCCTCCCAGTCTATGCAATCTTCCTCTACGCACGCTGAAACAAATAGTAATATATGTGAAAACACGGTCAATTGATATTTATTTGGATTGTTTTGACGTAATATTAAGTATCCTATACAAATGGTATATTATATAGTATACCGAAACTGGCCACTCGATGCGAGAAGAAAAGAAAACAATAAATTATATATTTTTTGTGAAAATTTGCGTTTTTTTCTTGAAACACGTCTATATGGACAAACTTAAAAGGAAACTATAGATAAATAGCAATTAGATCGTTGGAGCCGTTGGCAACATACACAATATATTTATATATATTCTTACTTCTTAGTCGACAGTCGACTGCTCTTACAAGAGCATTCTTGGAAGTTCGTTTTTCGAACGTTATGCCATCTCTCCCTGTCAACTGTCATACTAGATCACCTGCAATGGTTCAGCCCGCTGATCTGAATATGTCAGTCCTTCTCACATTCGCCCGACTGTGAGGTCTAATACCTTCAACTCTAAGCACTCTATGGAGTAACCGTTTCTTCGTGAGACGTGGCGGACAATAAATTTGATTTTTTTATACACAAAATTATTATAAATTCTAAGATTAACTATTGATAATTATTAGGTTTATCAATTATTTGGGCCTTTTCTTAACAAGGAATTGATGATAAGGTCCTCCAGACCGATTTCGGCCACGGCGGCCAATCTCAAGAGAGATTAGCCAACTGCGCAGGAGATATTATAGTGCACAAGTGTGTACGCAAACACAGGTGCACTCTCTTTTCCTTAGCTCTCATAATCCGATGGGACGGCAATCCGTCACGACCGGAAAGAGTTCTGGCGCAGGACCAACGGCTTAATGTGCTTTCCGAGGCACGGGAGTGTACACACTTCCAACTTCCAACTCCGGGCTGCTACTGAGAATTTTCTGACAGAAAACTCCAATAACTATTTATTGGCCCGAACTGGGAATTGAACCCAGGACCACCGAGTCTGCGGCCTTATATCAAGCCACTAGACTAACGAGGCCGTCAAAAAAAGAATTGATGATAAGACAAATTCGAACAGTTTATTATCAGAATATCAATCAAGTATTTAAAGATGACTTGTTGTTGTAACATGAATATTCATGACTACATTGTCCATGAGTAAGTAATTATTGATGAAGCCCGTTACCGCAATGCGTATAATTTAACTGAATACTATTTATACTCATATTATAAATGGGAAAGTAAATCTTGGTGGTAGAGCTTTGTGCAAGCTCGTCTGGGGAGGTACCACCCATTCATCAGATATTCTAGTGTAATTACAGGCATAACATCTTAGTTCTCATCGTTGGTGGCGATGGTGGTTATGTAAGCGATGGTTAACATCTCTTACAATGCCTTTTCTATGAGCGTTAGTAACCACTTATCATCAGGTGGCCCATATGCTCGTCCGCCTAGCTATGTTATAAAAAAATATCTATTTGTCTGTTATGCTTTCACGGTTAAAATCCCACACAACCGGAAAGAGTTCAGGCGCAGGATCAACGGCTTAACGTGCTTTCCATGGCACGGGAGTGTACACACTTCCTTCCAGACTCCGGCTGCTACTCAGTAGTTTCGACCGAAAATCGAACATGATTATTATACGTATATATCTGATTAATATTCGTAATTAAAAGAGCGGAACTATTGAGTTTTTTGTTTGGGTTGACTTTCAATAGAGTACAGCGGTGCTTACTCTTTTAAATCTTGTAAAAATAACGATTTCAAAGAGCTTGTAAGAGGTTATTCGAATATAAGTATTATCTAGATCTAGATTTTGATAATATTAAACAAAAATCATGAAAGTATTCATGAATTTTCATTTGCTTTTGTGTTTATCATCTGGTACTCGACGGTGATGGAAAACTTCATGAGGAAATGCATGTGTTGGATGAAAATCTTACATATGTGTATAGTAATAAGTAAATGTTTGAAGTTACGTAAACAAAAAAAAACTTGTAAGAGTTATACGGTTATAAAGCGCAGGTTTCGGATAAAGGATATGACGGCAATCCCGCGAGATCCTAAAAGCTACATAAAGTTTACCCATGATATGTGGTTCGCTTCAATATTATTACGACGTGGATTTTTTTAACCGACTTCAAAAAAGGAGGAGGTTATCAATTCGTCTGTATATTTTTTTTTATAATAAATCCTTGTCATAAATGTTTTCATTGATTGTAAATACATTAAATAAAGTGTTTGTATTTTGTATAGATATATTATTATAGGTAATATTTTTATCTTATTGAATATGTTAACTGCGTTCAACTTTAAGTGAATCGTTTGTTCACTCGTTTTAAATTGTTTTTACGATGTATGTTCGCAAAAATATATGTTTTTTTTTTAGAAATTGTCACGTGCAGGAACAAGCATACACTAGTTCAGAATGTTATTTGACTGGACACATAGATAGTGTTCAAATTATGCTTGCTTTATCAAAAGATCCCAGATGCCAGATAACGTTCAAAATTATTCAATTGCAATATTCGAAAAGGAACGTTCGTGTATTAAAAGATATTATAAAACTAATGACTTAATAGACTTAACACACCTTGAATAATTATTGCACTGTAAACACAATTGCTAAAATATAAAGAAAAATCTACTGAGTTTCTTTCGCCGGTTCTTCTCAGGTTTGAGGGGTTACCGGGTCAGAGATAGATTTTTTGACGTTTATCATTAAGCTTTTAGATTAAATAAAGCTAGTGGTTGACTTTTAATTTATATTAGACAACGTTTGATGGAAACTTAAATCAAATAAATTTTAATGAATACAGAAACATTATATTATACATTTACCGAACTGGTATATAACCGAACCGGATATACTATGTCTGTGACAGTCAATAAGATTGACATATGTAATCGGTTCGGAAATAAATACCTCCGACCTGCCAATATTCGGCGACAACAACTGTGCAGCTTATAGCAATCACGACACATACAATGAAACAACTTTGAATTGACGCAATATCATTGGTCTAGAACTTGACTTGTGGTATTTAATAAGGTTTTGTGGAAAAAATCCACATTGAAAGTAAAATTATAGTGGATTTAATTAACCGTTTGTAGTGCTGAATGCATAATATAGCAGAGCTATTAGCAAAGGGCATGGAACAATGGTTGTTTTTATTTACTTCTTCTTTGGTGGAATAAATTTGGACCGGGAATTTGGCGCACCTTTGGAGAGGCCTATGTTCAGCAGTGGACCACGATTGGCTGTTGATTGATTGATTGATTGATTGGTGAAATAGATTATTACAAGTCCTAAAAATCTTTTAATTTTTCTTAAATATTGTCCTTTCGCAAAATAATAGGAATAATATTTTTATGGAATAAAAAGTGGCAAGTACTGTTCAATTTTGAAATAATACCTAAAAATGTACTTTAAAATAACTGGCCCAGGGTAGTTAGTACTTTTTTTAAGATGCCAGAATTAGATTTTGACATGACTTTTTAATACCATGAGTCATGACTCAATGTTATTTCTTTAATAAAATAATAAAGTCGGAAAAATACTTTCTTCAATATTGAAATATTACACTTACTTATTGATTGGAAACTACCACCGGTTCGGAAAAGAAACACCCAGCCCTGAGAAGAACCAGCGAAAGAAACTCAGCGGGTCGAGATGTGGCATAGGGTGTCGATTTTCAACATTTTCACTACATACAAATGTCTATTACTACAAAAATATTAGTGTATTTTATTCAATTACACAAAAACTCATAACCGTTTCAACAACTCGTAATAGCTACCGGACTGTTAGTGTTTTTTGCGACAGAGATAATGTCGGTCGGTGTGTAATGTTTATGGACGGGCAGTATACATCAATTTGTATGATTTGAGTAAATACCTATTCGTGATTTTTACAAATTGATGTATTTATAGTGTGTATATATATGATGTAATATTTAGAACAAGGTTGGTAATTAAATTTATTGCAAATGATTGAAATTTGGAAATATTATTTATAAATGTAAATATTCTAGATTATCTTTATAACATTTTAATATATTATGATGAGGTAGTATGATATTGTGCGTAACCTTTTGCAGTATAGATATTCATAAATATCATATCATAAACATTTGCATACCATCTTATGATTGTTGTGGCAGGATTTAAACTATTGTAGGTAACATCAGGAATGTACCTTCAACTTTGAAAATAAATAATTTGAATGGTAATTTATAAAATCAGTTTCATTTCTGGATGCTTAATATATATTGTCTATCGTTTAATTAACAAGGCGTGCTATCACCTAAAGTCGTCACTTTTATAACGATTTATTTAAAAGATTGTTTAATTTATTATATATTTTTTTAATCAAGTCTTCATCTCGAACTCAGTGTGAGTGCCCTTAAGATTTTATTGATACAGTCAATACGAGGATCACACGAAATGAAACTTAATAATTCAGAGATGCGAGGGTGTATTATGCGTTCCTAATTCTATTCAATATTTATGCATTCTATATCGGTTTTTGTGTTTCGTCTAACTATATTATAGTTTTTGTTTTGTATGTTGAGAGATTAAAATAAATAAATAGATATAAAAGTCGGATTTAAGATTATTGTATCTTTGTAGTTATTGTTTCAACCACCTTTTAAAATAAAAAAAAAACAACTATACCAGTGGTTACTGATATTGAAATAAAAAAAGAACCTTGAGAGGTGTCAAGGGACACCCGGATGGAACGAAGTTTCTTTCGATTAATTAGTGAAGGAATTGTAATAAAATTTTATTTATTTTAAGTTATAATAATATTTTTTTATTATTAACAAATATAACGTAATATAAACTTAATCAGTAGGCTCAATTCCTATTAGATAAATAAATAAATAAATTGTTTATAAAGAAACTTTATCAATTAATAATAATTATTAATAATAATAATAAATATTAAACGAAAATAACTGGCTTGCTTTCTATAAGAGAGAGAGAGAGAGAGAGAGAGAGAGAGAGAGACAGACAGAGAAACATGCGCACGCCGCACGGCTTACAATAGCTTACCATAGCAAAAAGTGTCGTTACAACTTTTCGTATGATTTTTTTCCATCTAGCCCCCTTTCCCAACGCGCGATGAAGAACTTCGTTCCAAAAACAAAATATACTTTATTTATATAATCTCTTTGAAAAATTACCATACATGATAAAATTAAATTTTAAGCGACCACCGATTCGGAATGTCGATTCGAAAGAGGAACCAACAAGGAACTCCGTAGAATCTCTCTGTCTCTCTTCTGTGCATTTATTATTCCCATCTGATGATTGGGTCTGCCTTCCCAGTCTTGCTTCCACCTCGCTCTATTCGACGTATCGTATCGTAAAATTGCAGTAACTAAGATCTTTTCTGACCCCATCTATCCATTTGGTTTTAGGTCGCCCTCTGGGTCTAGAATAATTTCTCAAATGAGATTACATGGTCAACTATACACGATGATTATTTATATATACTGTGTTCCATATCGACGAATGGTAACTACATGTTTTTGTTATCTGTATTAGTATTAAAAATGCGAAAGTTATTCTGTCGGTCGGTTACGCTATTAAGGGTAAGGCATTGTACCGATACTTAGCACCTAACCCAAAGAAAGAAATAGCCACGGGAAAATTAGTCATCTGTAATTTAATATAATAAATATAATATAGATAAGCCTTATAATGTTTGCATTAAAGATATTTGTTTGTATGTGCATTATGTAGCTATGTAAAACACACGTACGAAATGATCGGTATGTATAAATATACCGTAGTAAGCTTTTCAATCATTTAAAAAAGTCAGAGGTGTTGATGTTCCTTGTTTACGTCAACATGTCTGACTTTTTGCGTTAGATCAAAGACTGGTTCAATGACTGAAAAAAAAATTCGGCGCACAAAATTCAAAGGGTTCACAAGTAGGTGCGCTGAATGTGTGCTGCACTAGCTACATGTCTCAAGGACTGTCTCGAGGACATGATGAGCGTACAGTCGCCGTCGAAATTGTGGAAATTTCACGAAAAACTGTCAATTTTTTTTTTTACTTTATTTTAGGCGCTTATGCCACATAATTTGACTATGACGTATTGTTTATGACCATCGACATTTCATCCAACTTAACTACTATATTGAAAAATATTATAATGATACTTTTTTAGGTACCGATTTAAATAAATAAGCGACATTTAAATTAATACAACAACACGAAAAACACATTACATAATCTCAAAAGTAAAAAATAAATGAATAGGTACACCACCTAATTTTTGTTTTCGAGATTTGTCTGTACCTACATACATACGTACCTATGTATATACGGTAGCAAAATTAAAGTGTACTCTAAAACTATACACCTAATGAATCTGCAGGGGAAATGATCCGTATCTAAAGAGGGAGAAAATTTCGGCGCATAATTCACCGTGTTTCCCCTTCAGTTCGTAGTTTTATCTCTACATGTATACAAACCTTTTTGAATTTCATAAGCTTTTCCCTCAAAAATGATAAATATGCGCTGAGCATCTTTACAATACATTTACTGAAGGATGTTAGATTTTTTACATGTTGAGTATAGTTGGTTGTAAATTGTAACGATCTCCCATTTGTTTCATTTCAAACCGTTATTTAAAGCACAGACTATAACACTTATTAAACATTCGAAAATATACTTATTTTTAATATATTTAACTTGTTAAAAGTTTTTGGTTAAAATATTCGTTATGTACATATAATAAATGGCAAATACTCGAAATGCGTTTAATAAGAACACTTATTCCATTTTATCTTTATTAATATTAAAATTGCCAATTTGAGTGAGAGATCATTGTGAAATTTTGGGGTACAGACATGGCGAAAGGCGAAACAACAGGCGAAGACTAGCAAAACTAGTTAATTAATTAAGCGGACGGTACCACCATATGCAAATGTTTGGAAAATTGATTACCACGAGAAGTTAAGGAACGATTTTAACAGTCCGTTGCTAGTATCTCGAAAACGAACAGAGAGATGTGGCGGTGTATATTAACGATTCGTTTATATGCATTAAGTCACTTTATTAGCTCATGTGAAAAAGGCAGCGTTTGTCGCAGAGATTTTACTGCACGTTTCCACTCCCGATACAGAATAAAATAATTTACTTTTAACGTTAAACTCTTTTGGCACTTTTATAGATAAATGTCAAGGTCCGATCTGCGTGCAACAAACATTAATGTGAGGGTAAAAATTGGTAGTATATATATTTATGTGAGGGTTGAATATGTTGCAACGAAATGAACACAACACGTTAACACTTATGTAATATCAATTTTATCACATATGTATAATATTTCTATGTAATACGTTTGGCGTAGCTCGACGAGGGACCACTTGTAAGTAATAAATGTATCCCAGAGCGTAAAATTGCTTGCTTGACATCTATCTTTTTCCAATATCTACTTTATATCTTTCTAAATATTATTATAATGAACATGTAATGGTATTAATTAGATATAGATGGTAAATGATACAATATAAATGTAGTAAGTATTATAATAAAGACAGTCGTGTCATGCGTTCGTTTAATTCACTTGTCTCCCTCAACTCCTACCTTATAAACATAATAATAAATATGACAATGAAAAATAAAATAAATATTTAAATTATTATTACATTAACAGTCTTATATACTACAGATAGTGTTTAAGAGGTGTTTTTTGGTAGCTACCATTGGTTGCTACTTACAAATCAAAAATGTTATGAATAACCAATAGTACAGGCTAAATATACCTATATGAACGTAGTAGACTAGTAGTGTCTTAATGAAATTTTGAAAATGTTATTTAGACACTTCTACTATCTGTAACCAAATTGGATCGTTATTTGAAGAAGAATTGAAGAAGTTTAATCCAAACTTTTTATATATTGCAGATAAATACCAGATTTTCATCAATCCGAAAACGTAGACTGTGATGATACTGGTAATAAACATGAAGGCACACCTACATTCAAACAAATTAAATATAAGATACACAAAAAACACGCAAGTCTGTGAAAACTGAAAATATAGATATATGAATTATAATAAAAAATATATTTCCACAGTTGTTACTTAATATCTTTGACTATAATATTATAACTGCGAATGTTAGTGAGGCTAGATTAATGTGTTTTTTACTCTTTCAAGCCAAAACTACTAAACAGATTTGGATTAAATTTGGTATATAGATAGTATAAGGTCCTCCAGACCGATTTCGGCCACGGCGGCCAATCTCAAGAGAGATTAGCCAACTTACGCAGGAGATATTATAGTGCACAAGTGTGTGCGCAGACACAGGTGCACTCTCTTTTTTCGGCAATCCGACACGACCGGAAAGAGTTCAGGCGCAGGACCAACGGCATAACGTGCTTTCCGAGGCACGGGAGTGTACACACTTCCAACTTCCAGACTCCGGGCTGCTACTGAGAATTTTCTGACGGAAAACCCCAATAACTATTTATTGGCCCGACCTGGGAATTGAACCCAGGACCATCGAGTCTGCGGCCTTATATCAAGCCACTAGACCAACGAGGCAGTCAAAGATAGTAAATAGATAGTATATAGCACGACTTAACAAATAGGCTACTTATTACCTGTCCCTCTTCACGAACGCGGGCGTAGCCGCGGCCGGAAGCTAGTCATTGAATACAGCGATAAGATCACCGTAGAGTTGTTGAACTGTTGAGAGGTCGTGCAGTACTCACAATAAAATGCATTTCCTTTATGATATAGAGTTTTCAGTGTTAAATTATTCTCTTAGACTAGTCTCTATAATTATAATAAAACTTTTAATGTTAAGCTCTTACTTTGTAACAAACATTGTAAAATCTATAGGTGCTCTGTCTTCTTCTTTTGTAGTTTAAAGTACTGATGACAGAAAGAGAAAATTGCTGCGTAGTTAAGACCGTATGAATAAACGTATCATATTTTTTATATGTTTTGTGTTTACATTATTATATATTATTTTAAATTAATTACACGCCTTCTAACGACCTTTCTCAATGCTTTCTCATACCTAAGTTTTGAGGTTGTCTGGCAGAGAAAGTAGTAGCATTAAGCCCATCTTTGCTACAAGTTAATTCTATTGTGCAGTAAAGCATGTAAATAATGATTAAAAATGAATCCAGATATTTAATAGTAATATTAATTGATTTTTTTAATTACATATGTATCATTCATATCCATGAAATGAAAGCTGTCAAATGCGACGACGATAGTGTCCAAAATACTAGCAAAATTTTCTATTTCGTTTAATAATAGGGAAAATTAGACATTGGCTGAAATAGCGTCTTAGTTTTCAACCAAACCAATTGATGGGTTTAGAAATGACATGAAGTAAGGAGTTGTATTAATAATATTATTTATTAATTATAATTAATGGTATTATTAATAATATTTATTAAATTTATTTATAAAAAATTAAAAGCAATTTTAAACTGACAGTTTTATAAACATTGCTATCTTACCGTTTAATGATTGGATTTGTTTGAAGATTCGTTTAGCCCTTTTCAAAATTAGAATCTAGAATATAAAGTTTTCTTGAAGAACAAACAACCGAACAAACATAAATAGATTTTATTAGAATAATTGTCCCACTGCTGGGCAATTTCCTGTTTTTGAGAATGTTTCGAGCTTACGGCCGAATACTGAAACGTCATTTAAAATGAAGTGGGACTTAATTATTTGGAACGTCATTAATTTCAAAATTTCGCATACTAAATTTTGCTCTCTGCGAGTTACTACATAAACATATGTTGAAGAATTTATTAGACTTGTGTAGGTTTCCTCGCGATATTTTCATTCACGGCAATCTAATAAAAATTAAAAAATAACGAATGATTTAATTAAAGAAGACTAAAAATAAATTTCGTATTTGAACCCACGATCTTCGGTTAAGATTCAAGTGATTTGTCTACTTGGCCACCACAGCTCTACATTTATAATATGAGTAAAATGAACTAGCTAAGATAAGATAGTTCATCAGACAGTTCTGTCCGCCCACATCACTCAAACATATAACACAACGTAGATCAAAGTAATTTACCGCTAGTATATTATGTTTATGAATCGTAATCGTTATGTATTTCTGTCTGAGCCGAAATGACACAGTGGTTAGAACGCGTTAATCTTAATCGATTAGCACGGGTTCAAATTTGGGACAGCACTAAACACATTTTGATGGGCTCATAAATAAAGTTTCGAGTATTAAATTAGGTCTAGGCGGACTAACTAGGTTTAGTGTTTAGTGTAATATAAGTTATAACGAAAAGGCCACACATACTTGTGTGGACTCTGAGAGTACTTTTTATTTCACAACAAAAATCTTATATATCGATTAAAAAGTATAAAATAAAGAAACCCTACTGAGCATATTCCGGTGCAAGTTTTTAGGGTTGACTAGACATGGAGAAGCCGTATTACAGCTCGGTAATGCTCACCGTCTGGCCGCTGAGAAAATTCGGTTGAAATTTTACACTTTGTTGCTTTCTTTTATTTGCGAAACCTTATAAAGGACTAACGAAATTTCTTTATAAGCAAATTAAGCGACAAATATATTTTTTATGAGTTGCAACACCGGAATTGTGGGGGACTACTCGATGGGGCTGTTTTGTTTAATTTCCGTGTTCCTATGGCCACCTTCCGGTCCCGTCATCAGATCAGCTCCATGTCATAACATCCGATTTACACATGCATGCAAAATTTTAGCTCAATCGGTAACCGGGAAGTGGATGAAATTTAACTTGCAAGATACGATTACAGACAGAAAAGAAATGTTAACCATCGCTTACATGGCCAATGCGCCACCAACTTTGGGAACTAAGATGTTATGTCCCTTGTGCCTGTAATTACACTGGCTCATTCACCCTTCATACCGGAACACAATAATAGCAAGTACTGCTGTTTTGCGGTAGAATATCTGATGAGTGGGTGGTACCTACCCAGACGAACTTGCACAAAGCTCTACCACCGAGTAATATAATTTCCAATATAATATCTTGGTAAGGGTCTACCTTACCTATTCTACCCATGCGAAGTCTATCTACCTAGCCTAGGATATCTAGTAATACGAGCTTTATTTAATGATTCTGTATCATCAGACCAGAGTCGAAATTATTTATGCAATACTTAGTATGCATCGCTCGTCTAAATCCATTCAATCAATTATTTGATTAATTAGTAATGAATTATTAATTGTTGATTTTCGTGCACGATATGCAATTTATGGTAATTAAATAATACCTACATGTCGGGTAGACTGTGGTGCTGTCATTAATTTGACTATTGAATTTGAGACGAGAGTGATAGCAAACTTTTTGTTGTTATATCGTGGTTGGACACCATCGACGGGTCGTCGTTAATTTTAATTATATTTGAATTATTGTTTAGTTTTGATTACAATATAAGATGGATTTACCTTATGTTTCTATTATACGTAATGTCTCTACTGATTCGCCTATACAGGATTATTTTTAATGACCCAGCAACCTCGCAGGATTTCTACGACTTCGGACATCTCAAATCTCAATACATGAAAAGAAAATGACAGTCAACAGTACGACAAAAATTTTAAAAGTTTTTGTCTTACTGTCGTGACATTTGTAGGTCTATATTTCATTCATACACAAAAGGATGACGTGACGCGTCGATCTTTGCGTTGCGCGTAGATTTATAAACGTTCAAGCGGGAAATTAAATTAATACTTATTTTTGTATGAATATAAAATTTAACAAATGATTAAAAGTGGTAGAACGAAAGTTGTTGCTATCTAGTCCTGCGAGGTTGCTGGGTCATTACAATTAACCCTGTATACATATTAAGTATGTACCTATAGAGTACATTTACACTAATTAATATAATATTGTAAAATTACTATTCAAATGTTCTTATAAAATTACTTTAATAAAACTAGTACTCATTTTCTCTACACACCACCATATTTTATAATTTCCTTGTATATCAAGTTAATTTGTTTTAAAAGAGATATAATTTAATTACTACATACTAGCTGCCTGAAGTGAAACATATATATACTTTGCTTCAAACTACCATCGTTGGGAAATAGCCGACAACAATACCAAAAAATTATAAAAGGCCAGAATTAAAACCGCAATTCGTTGTTAATTCATAATAAAAAGTTAGTAACATTCACCCTCTCATAAACAAACTCTTGAAGCTTAAAAGTACTTATGAAATAAGCTATCCAGTTGCAAACCACTCCACTTCATAACTTCGAATAAAGTGTATAAAGTGAAACTTTGAATAAGACCGGAAGGAATTAAGCATCTACAATATTCGTTATAATTTAAATTTCTAAAAGAAACAGCTTCCAAGCTTCAAATTTATATCAAATACAAACAACCAAGTTGATCATTTGTATTTCTCGAAGTTGAAGTGGGAAGACCTATGAATTGATGGTAGGGATTTGCGTAAGTACCCCGATAGGTACCACCCACTCATCGTATACCATCATATACCAAACGGCAATATTTAGTATTATTGTGTTCGGGTTTAATGCGAGAATGCCAGTGGGAAATTCCACAAGGTTGATCAATATTCTTTACAGTACAAATGTCAATGGGCGTAAGCGACCACTTCCCGCCAGGTGGTCTATTTGCTAGTCTGCCTGTCTATTATAAATAAGGAAAAAGATATATCAGATATAATAATCATGAGATACATACAGTCCGCCTCAAGGCTACTTATGACTTATGAGTATGGTCTATGTCAGTTAACTTGGCGACAATGAATACGTCAATAACACTATTAACGTATTTATTGCCGCTAAGGTGAATAAATGACGACAATAGAGAAATCTATACTAATAAAATAAAGGGTAAAGATTTTATTTTTTGTTTGTTTCTTACGATTTCAGTTAAAAACTACTGGACCGATTTCAAAAATCTTTCACCATTAGAAAGCTACATTTTTACTGAGTAACATAGACTATATAATATCTTCAAAAAAACTAGAGATCACTACCAAATACTAAATTACCTTAAATAATAGTTTTTAAATTTTCGCAAAAACAAAACATACGGATACGAATCTACAATCAACTGTCTCCTAGGTAGGCTACCTATCATTTTCTGCTTCACCTTATCCCACAAACCCTTCTTGAATGTTAAGACAGATCTGTTCCTGATTATATCGAGTAAGAGTTGACTCGTATCATATAGTAATGCACAAGGGGTTCTCGGTGCTGCATAACAGACACTTTTTGGGAGGAAAAACACCAAGCGTTTCTGTCAATTATACAATACGAAATGGATAAGGTTGAATCGAGAACTGAAACCTGTGATCGAGATTGCGAAATGTTTTCGTACACAGAATGATGTTATTACATTTCAAACGTTGTACGAACGTAAAAGATTCCTTACTGGACTTTTCGTAGTTGATATATTGATGACAGTAAACGTACTACAAATAGCGAAGTCTCAAAGCACACCGAAAACAGCTATTAAAATATAATATAGACAAATAAACTCTCAATATCTGATGGTCTAACAAATTTAAGCTTTTTCTGAATGAAAAACAAAATCCATATTGTATTCTATCAAGTAATAAATTTACTTGATAGAATACATATTACATACTTATATTCATCCAAGAAAAAGAAGGGTATTCACGATATTAACCATCACAACCTTGATAAATTATAAACATAAATTAAGCAAACGAAGCAGATCTATATTTAAAATCCAATCAATATATCTATGCACTGAGTAAATTAAAAATAAATTAATTATATCATCTTATCATGGGTCATGGCCCTACTGAACTATTGGCTCATTTGGTAATTTCTTTGATAATATAAAATTTAAAATTCATCAAAAATGCAGCATAACAATGTTATAAAGAAGGACATCTATTATGAAGTCGACCGCTGGGCCAGTCGGTGAGTTGTAAATCATTGCTAATGGTTTCAAGAAATAGACTAGATTAATAAAAGACCGTTTTATTTAATAGGCTTCAGTGACGTACGGCAGTAGCTAGTCGGACGCGTCACGCGGCGCTCGAGACTACCTTCAAATTGTTTACACCATAATAGTATAAATAGATGATAATGAATTTGCTAATAAAACAAACAATATATTACGACACTAAAATTTTATTCGCATTCGTAAGACGATTTGAACAAGAATATTGGGTTAACCAGTAGTAAAGATATGCATTTATTTAAAAATAACAGCTGTGGCTGCGGTTTCACCCGCATATAATTAATAAAAATATAATGAATAAAAATCAGCCTAGAGCCTTCCTCGATAAAAGGACTGTACAACACAAAAATAATTTTTAAACTCGAACCAGTAGTTCCTGAGATTAGTCGGATCAAACAAACGAACTCTTCAGCTTTATATATTAGTATCGATATGTAATTATAAGTAAATAAAAAAATGGCCCAATTAATAAAATGGTGGTCACATAATAAAAAAAATATACTACACTACGCTCAAGTTAAATTCTACAAGACACATAATTTTAAAATATGAGATTAAAAAAATCACGATGAGTTTCTTAGAAATCAAGTTGACGCAAAGGACAACTCGACTAATTACTTAGAAGGTCCTGGATGACCTATAGTTTTAATTAATCTTTGAGCGATAAGGGATATACTTTTTGTAAAATCGTCTTATTCCTAAAAGCCCTTTACTCCGATGCACAGCATCGTATATCTTTATCGTGTAATCTATTGAGAGCGAACGCTGCCTTTTTGTAAACGAATTTGTTACGGAAAATGTTGGAAAACGAAAAACTGCTTATAAAATTGTACAAAGGCATCTTGAAAGCTCAATGCAACAAACGTCTAGCGATGTACATCGTCTAACAAATTTGATACATATACTTTTATCTATACTAATAATATAGAGAGCAAAGATTTGATTTTTGTTTGTTTATTTGTTACGCTTTCACTCAAAAACTACTCGATCGATTTTATAAATTCCTTCACCGTTAGAAAGCTACATCTTTATCGAGTAATATAGACAAGTATATTTAAAAAAAAATAGATATCCCAACCTGAAATGGAACTATGTAACCCAAGGTATCAAAATATTGCCTATAAAAATCTAAACTTTTGACGATATATAAAATAGTGCTCTATGTATTAATAGTACCCATGATTGCTCACAAAAAAGTGCATGGTGGTATATGCTATATACCTAACTATTACAGTTAGGCCACAACAATAGTTCTTGTTTAAATTATTCAAGTTCAAATACTTATAATAGTTTTTAAATTTACGCGGACGAAGTCGCGGCTAGTGAATAATATATTGTTCTATACAAACACTCATAAATTTTGAATAACACAATCCATCATGAAATTCCAAAAGGTACAAATGCATTAAGCATAAGGCCTAATGAGGATTATCTAGATTGAATAAGGAACACTAGTGAGAGAAAGCTACCCTAAGACTCATTATATTCAATATGATAATAATTTAAGAAAAAAAATATGATTTAAAAGCCATATTTCGTTAAGTATCTTTAAAATTTGTAATTTGATTTATCATAAATATTATAATTTGTATGTTTTTGGTAATTATAAAACGTTAATCTATAGCTGTAATAATAGTAAAAAATAATTAGTAAGCGGCTTTTTGCGTTTAAGTTATATTTTTACCCTCCCTTTACCTAAAGTAACCATGTTGGCCCTTGAATTGATACGAAATCATTGGTCGAGACTCGAGACCTAAGTAATCCGTGGTATTCGGGCAATGTTAGCGAGGTTGTTATTGAAAAAATGTAAGTAAAAGTCAAGTGAATATGAATATCGTGATACATTTTGTTAGGCTTCCTAATTTGTAAATAAAAACACTGATACAGTCCGTCAATCGTTCCTGTGTAATTGAATAAATATACATTTTCAAATACAAATTAAAAAAAGAATGTACGATTTTGGTGAAATATTTAAGCCGGTGAGCTTAAGAATAAATTACATAAATTTATTTTTAATTTGGAAATTATCTTTCAAATATTCCAAATTTAAACTTGGCTAAATTTTTACAATGTGTAAACCAGATATTTCCAGTATTCACGACTACTGAAAATGTCTCAAGGTTGTCTCAGGGCTCACCTAGACAATATATTCGTGTCCGCTCGACGTTTCAAGCTTCGAGCCGACATCTATTATCTACATATATGTGTCTTTAATATAAAGCTTCGTGTAGGGTTTCACACAATTAACAACTGAGAGCAATTTCCATAGACAATCGATATATCGGAAAAAGTGAAGACCGAACACTTTATCTATTATTATATAACTTACTACTACTGTTATACTTAATACTACTACTATTATATTTATATAATTAAACATATCGTTATAATTTTTTTAAATGTCAAAAAAATCATAAATTATATTTATTAGATGTATCCAATGACGCTTAATGATATTTAAATACATTTTAAATTATTAAACTATGCAATACTTATTATAAAAGAACTAGCTTTTCATTCCGACAACGCACGGATAAAATAACTATTTCATTTCGTGCCATTTTTATTTTTAGCTTTATAAATGTGGTATTATCTAACCAATCCATTCGCCCGTACTATTAATGCATCGTACACGCACAGCACGCACCGCGTATTATTTTTATGCGTTTATTATAAAGCGTACAGGGAAATATGTATGTCTATATTGGTATATCTATATAAAACCTTAAAAATTAATGTTAAGTATTTATATAAGGATAAATACTTATCTAAATTATTACTACGTGTTTAAATTATTAAACTTAGACTGTCTTTAAAACTTTCAGACGTTTTGCTGTTACTTATAATGTTTGAAGGAATAACCCAGTAATTGTTTTCTGGTTCTGGCAAATGTTTCAGTTCAGAACCTCGGAATTTACAGCCTTTTCAGAATTTGGCCTTACGGCTATGTTAGGTATGTTAATTATTTCTTAAAGTACCAATGCTTAGGGCGGTTTCGACAACTTAGCGTCAGGTGGCCGAATTGCCCGTCTCCCTTATAATACAAAGTAATAAAAATAAAATAATATGTCCAATTCGGTCGTCTACCTTTTGATAAGTGATCTGAGCTGCCCGGTTAATGTTACGTTACCGACAAGGCTTTTTCATTTAAAGATTCTAGAATGTTCTGCTAGAATATATCATACAACCTTTACGAAATTCGTAGGAATATAAGTAGCGATTTAATATGTGTTAAAGTTTTCTTAACGCCGTCGTACTATTGAGGGATAAAATAATGAATTAATTGCTCTGCACCGTTTATATTACTTTAATTAGTTTGTTCAATTTTACAAATGTTGTTCTACACTACATATAACCAGAGGCCCTAGCCAAGTTGACATTCTACAATCGTAAACGCTAATAGAAAACTACAAATTGTATGAGAATGACCACGTGACTTATCGTTGTGAGATGTCATTCTCATACATTTGTTTAGTTTTCTATTAGCGTTTACAATTGTAGAATGTCAACTTGGCTACGGCCTCAGTAGTCTATCTAGAATTTCCGGGATATATAGAATATAATTAATTATGAACATACGACAATTAAGCTAGATTGAAAATAAATCTAATGCATATCTGTCACATGTGTATTCCACCAATGTGTGTTATTGGAGTAGTGTGGTGGAATAAGCTACAAACCTTCTCAAACAGAAGATTAGGCCTTCTCATACAGAGTATTAGTTATTAGGATTTAGCCCAGTAATGGATTATTTTGAGGCTGTTACTTTTTTTTTATAATAGTAACACATTAACTTAGAGTAAATACTTTTGCGAAAGAACTGACCAATGGCAAATAAGTATAAGATCAAAAATTATGCGTAGACAGCCGATATTTTTGCTTCGGAGTGCGAAGCTGGACGTATAAGCTAGATTCATACAATAACTTGAAGCCATATTGAGGCCTGTGTCAATGGGTAGCGATTAATTCTGGATTGGATTATACATAATCACCTTAATATATCTGATTTTCACCTCATACGTTAGTTTTAAGTGCACCATATTTAATGTTTAGAAAAATATAAGAGATTATGAGAAATATAAGCATACAATATACCCCAGATGATTTAGTTGGATGGGTTTTAGGACAGCTACCTTCTTCTCCATGTGGTGCACCTTTTTTTGTGGAAATCCGAAAGGTAAATGACTCACTCCACCTGATGGAAAGTGGCAGTGGAGTCCAAACGCGACGACGGTCAGTAAGGTACTCACATCCACCTTGCCGGCCCGCAAGTTGCCGATTCACGTTTGTTAAACGAGGAGAACACCTGTGCTGGTAACGAATTCCATTTATACATACACGAGTTACATTCCAACAACGCTGTACTTGATACCCAGTAGAGAATGACTGATGCGATGGTGGCGCCAATCGGGTCACTCTCGGAGCTTCTCGAATTAGCGTCTAGTCGCTATGGCAACGAGTCGTACCGACATAAAAATAAATCAAAGTAATTTTGATTTGACGCTTTTCATACCAATTAACATACGTAATTACGCTTGAGGCTTACTTTTATAAGCCATGTTACATATTATTTTATTATAATGTATACAATTTAGGTTTGTTATACAATTTAAACTGTACCAATATACTTACATAACTAAGGGGAGAGGAGCCCCGAGACTGAAGTTGTCTAAGGGCCCTCTTATTTCTTTACATGAAGCATAACCTGGATATTAAATTAAAAAAACAGTAATTATTTTTAAAATGAAGTTACTCCATTCTTGTTCCGGTTGTTTTTGTTTTTGATTATTTTCATTTTGTATACTTTATATATAAGAAATTAATGATGTTTGGTTTTTCGATTATTATTTATTGATTTTAAATAATTAACAGTTAATATTGAAATGTTAGCCGTTAATTATTATGTTTCCTATAATTGTGGGCGCATGTAGACATATAATTTGTTGGAATTTAATGTAAGTTTATGAAATATTTTATGTTTGAAATCGTAAAATAATAAAACCATTTTTATCACCGAATGAATACAACAAACACAAATAAGTTTCTCAAGTGATCAATGCGTTTCTTAATTTCGTAGTTAGTTCTGTAGGAAAATAATAAAAAAATTGTCATTCCTTTGGTAGAAATTTTAATTCCTTTCTCAATGAAAGCGGTTGGACGATAAAGTTCTTCGCTAATGAGACAAAAGGCCTTTGTTAAACAGTGACTAGGCGGTTACTTTATTCATATTCATACTTAAAAACATATTTTTTTAAATTATAACTTAAACATTATAATAATAAAACAAAGTCCACTCGCAGCGTATGTTGTCTTTTTTTATTTGTATATGTAGGCGGACAAGTACCGCTGTTTTGTGGTAGAATATCTGATGAGTGGGTGGTGCCATCGTGTTATTGTGTTCGGGTTTGAAGGTCGAGTAAGCTAGTGTAATTACAGGCACAAGGCACATCTTCGTGTCCAAGGTTGGTGGCGCATTGACGATGTAAGCGATAGTTAACATTTCTTACAATGCCAATGTCTGTGGGCGTTGGTGACCACTTACCAGCAGGTGGCCCATATGCTCGTCCGCCTACCTATACAATAAAAAAAAGACGAGACGAGCTTGCACAAATCTTTACTACCGAGTTAAACTAAACTTAATAAAACGAAAAACTATCGAACAGATTTTTCAGAATAGACGGACTGATCATGAGCGTGGTTAACGTGTATAATTCATTGATAATTTTCTGTAAATTATAAATGTTGTGGATTTCGGAAAAAACACCAATTCTACTGGGAGCTTTTCTGGCGTGCGCCATGTTAAATCGAGTTACGCATATGTTGTATGTATACTCATATAAACGACCATCCTTATTATGTAGATAAATTGATAGAAAACTTTAGTAAACTTTGCCTACTTCATGAAGTACTTTGCATATCATAAACTTCAACTTAGCTTCCATCGTTGAAACTCCTAACAAACTTACATCTTTTGAAATTAGGTTATTAATTCACCAAGTTCGAATTATTATTCAAACAATAATACCTATTGGTAGTTCGCTAACTTCAACTGCATCGACAGATTCTTTTGTGGTTCATGAATTTCTTAGTCTAAATAAAATTTGATCACGAAATACTAACTTATTTAACAATTTTTTATACAGTACTAGGAGGCTAGAGTATAAGCTGGCAGAGATATGGGCCACATGATGGTGAGTGGATTGGTATACATCGCCAATGCGTCACCAATCTTGCTGTTGCTGTTTGGCGGCAGAATATGTGATAAATGGTATCTATCCAGACGCCCTAGCCAAGTTGACATTCTACATTTGTAAACCCTAATAGAAAACTAAACAAATGTATGAGAATGACATCTCTCAACGATAAGTCACGTGGTCATTGTCACACAATTTTTAGTTTCCTATTAGCGTTTAAAATTGTAGAATGTCAACTTAGCAAGGGCCTCTGATGAATATATTATTGGGGCATGGGTTATAGTAGTATTATTGCATATAGTGTTATTTCTAGAGCCGTGATGGATGAGTGCGCGAACTTTGTGAATAAGTTCCGAGCCTTCTAAAGGGCCCTTGGCTCAGCAGTGGGATATTTATATACCTACTGCTTTTTTTTAAAGCATCACTTTATATCATTAACAAGATGTGAACGATAATAACTGCTATAGTGTAACGTGTGGTGCAGTTATTAAAGCCCGCCAACAAAGCAATAGCTATTTTTTTAAAACATTTGAGCAGTACAAATTAATTAAAAGATAAAAATACGTAATAGAATTAAATTTAACAGATTACAAAAATAAAACATTTCAAACAAATAATTACAGGCACAAGGGACATAATACCTCTCATAATATATTACTTGGTAGTAGGGCTTTGTGCAAGCTGGTCTGGGTAGGTACCACCCACTCATCAGATATTCTACCGCAAAACAGCAATACAGCAATAATCAGCACTGTAACCGATAGTTACATCTCTTACAATGCCAATGTCTATAGGCGTTGGTGACCACTTACCATCAGGTGGCCCATATGCTCGTCCGCCTTCCTATGCAATAAAAAAAAGCCTTACTATGCTAAAAAAAAACAACAACTAAAAATAACATCAGATTGAGACAAAACATTGTAAGAATGAAATTTAACATATTGCCGGATCAAAATTTGCCACATGGATATGTATCACTCCGTATTGGAGTGGCGTGGTCGGATAAGCCTCAAGCCTCCTTACGAGGCGCGCGCCTTTGGATAGCAATGGGACCCGATAAGCTATTACTGTTCTTTTTCAAAAGATAGAATTATTGTTACTGATAAGCCCTACTGTAAATAAACTTGAGAAATATTAACCATCCTTTTGTAATGTCGGATAAACATGACTGTTAGCCAAATTCCCGGACGGAAATCTTTGGTTCTTGCCAATTCCGAACGATATAAATTAAAAATCTTTCTCTAAAGAAATTTAAAATGGTGTCAAGGTTGTTATTTTTAGATATGGAGCCATTATATAGCCGTGAATATACCCATCATTTCAAATATACGGACGTACTTAATAAAAACTTTTAACGACCGAATAGTTGCACATCGACCTTTCTCTTTCTGCCAATAACAATTTTACATTTGAAAGAAAAAGACAAACGTTGTGATATTATACGACCGTTATAAAAAGTTTATCAGCAACTTACATAATATGGTTAACTTATATCAGTTAATCAATCTTTTAACGTTTAATAAAGCTTATATCAATCACTGTATTATTAATTAACAAAATTTCTCTGATTCCAAATTATATTTTTGTTCCGTTTGCAGTTGAAACGCTTGGACCTTGGAGTAATAGTGCCAAAAAAATCATCCAAAATATTACTCCCCGCCTTATTGCCTCCACTGGTGACAGGAGGGCTGGTACATTTTTCGCCCAGAGAATCGGAATTGCGATTCAAAGGGGAAATGCTGCTAGCATTCTTGCTACCATTCCACGCGGTCACGACATGTATAATAATTATTTTTAATTTTTATTTGTATTTAGTTAAGGTTTTAATGTAAATAAATGAATTAAAATGAAACTCTTAATATTAAACAAAATTAAATTAAATTTCGAGATAGAGATTCTATCGAGAAGAACCAGAAAGACTGTCAGTTTTCGTTTCACGTATAAAAGTACATCAATATATTATTAATTAATAAATCAATTAAGTCTACATTTAATATTAGTACATATAGTTTATTAATAAAAATATAATGTAGATGAGAGTATTATAACGATGTGGAAATAAGAGGGTTCGGTTCTCATAAAAGTCTCTGTTTATTTACAGAGGAATATATGAATATTGAATACACGTGTTGTTAGAAGCGTTTAAAGTAAATGGAAGAAAAATACATCCACGTTTAAATAATTAATTAAAACGTGGATGTATTTTTAATTTATATATATTAATTTATAAAAACTGTAATTTGTTTACTAAAAATAAATCTCTACATACAAAATCGAATTAATTCATTAATTGGTGGATCGACACTTCTTTTTTAATCTTTAAAGTGGAAACTATTACCGGTAAGGTCAGTTAACTAAGGGTCGTTTGTTTAGGTAAGGTAAATCTAGACCTGACAAGAACCAACAAAAAGGACAGCTATTTCATTTCAAAAAAATTTTTATAATAAAAATTATTCCGTTAAAAACGTAGGTGCCCTTGTATTATAAATGGCGCTATCAAAGCGTATTTTTTTAATACCAACAATGACGAATCGTTTTTGGATACCGTGACGTCACATTATCTCCAAACTAGAAGTGATTAATATTCTTTAAAACGGGCGATGTGTAATGTTTTTTAGATATTTTGTACATTGATAAATTATTTATAATAAATTCTAGAGTATTGATATATTTTACGAAATTCTGTTTAACTTTACAGAAATTTTAATAACTCTTTCACATTAGTGTTCTTATTGATTTTTTTCCTTTTAACTTACTATTTTTATCACGATAAACCAACACACACTAATACATTTTTAATTTGATGCAAATCCAAGCTTTACAACTTTTGTAAAGACGTGTCAAACTTTAGACAGGAAAGTCATTCTGAAAGACACTTACGTAACTGTAAAATGACCCACTACTGGGCTAAGGCCTACTTTCCATTTTGAGGAGAAGGTTTGAAGCGTATTCCACCACGCTGCTCCAATGCGTGTTGGTTGTTGGACACATGTGACAGATTTCCTTACGACGTTTTCCTTCACCGCCGAACACGACATAAAATTATAATAAAAAAAACACTTGAACTGAGAGCGGGACTTAGAACCCGCATTCTTGTATCAAGTTCACATGTTTTTGCCATTGTACCACTTCCACGCAAGCACTGAATTAGTTACCCAGTACCTGGGTTTTAACCGAGCAATCAAAAATCAAATATGAAATAAATAATAACTATTACATACATAAAATATGAAATAAAAAACTTAATAAGACTACTTAAAACTACAATAAATACAATACACACAAACACAAATTAAAATTCTAGAAGTTTTGAAATAATTTATAAGATAACTGTTCTGCGACTCTATCTACGTCATTTGTTTTCCGCAGACCCTCATCCTCCTACTGAAATTTAATTTGCTATCGGTTCAGTGATTTTGTTGTGATGAAGCTAAAAACAGACTCGTAGTTACTTTTGCAATTATCATGTTAGCCTGATATTTAATAATTGACGTTAAACAGCGCCGTTAACGTGGCGTAGCCTTGGCGTAGCATTTTTATCAGCGATTCGTAGCAGTGCAATTGAAAAAAACACATTTATCTAAATTTATTATTTGTTTACGTGAAATTCTTTTTTTTTTTATTGCATAGGAATGCGGACGAGCATATGGGCCACCTGATGGTAAGTGGTTACCAACGCCCATAGACATTGGCGTTGTAAGAGCTGTTAACCATCTCTTACATCGCCAATGCGCCACCAACCTGGGGAACTAAGATGTTATGTCCCTTGTGCCTGTAATTACACTGGCTCACTCTCCCTTCAAACCGGAACACAGCAATAACAAGTACTGCTGTTTTGCGGTAGAATATCTGATGAGTGGGTGGTACCTACCCAGACGAGCTTGCACAAAGCTCTACCACCAAATTCTATATTTATATACTCAATTTTAAGTTCTTATATAATAATCGTCTAACATATGCAATGCAGAATCATAATTGGAGCATTCAAATAAAATAAAAATGAAGTTCATGTAATTTGTCTCTTTAATAATTATTATTAATCATTATTATTTATAAAATCATTAATTAAATAGAACACTTCACTAATTGTAACATGGATACGTTATCATAATGACATTAAGTTTCAAAATTGGAGCTGATGGCAGACATAACAATAAAACGATTCGTACAACGTTCCTTAGTTTTCGTACTTTTGCAATTAGGAATTCAATTTGAATACAATTGTGTTCGTACAATTAAACAGCTGGTGTTGCCATAGTATGGAATGTATCTGATTATATCAACTTTGTTTTCGTTAGTAAAATCATTAAAATCATATTATTGAAAATAAGTAAGCAGATGGCTATCAGTAAATACGTCAAGACGCATGAATGCCAGTCTGTGTAAAGCCTTGTTGGTCTAGCTAGTGGATTATAAGTGGTGGACCAACTGGGATTTTCTAACAAGAGAATTGGCTTTTCCGTGCCTCGGAAAGCACGTAAAGTGTTACACTGCACTGCACTATAACCTACCGCGTAGATAACTAGACTCCCTAAAGATTTTTTCTATCTATCTTTTTATAAATGTTACCAAAATCATTATAAGCGATATTGTAACTCTTATTACTTGTACAATAACCATTTCTACTTATCACATTTTATTTCTTTCGTTTGCACGTACCAAGCTCCGATGTCGATATAATAATCCAAAGACCTTGACCGTTGAAGCAGTTTCTTTTCCTTACGAGAGAACTCTTTAACGTTTGAACTTTTATATACGAAGAATATAAGCTCTACAACTTGGTATTCTTAAATGTTGAAACACATGTAAGCCAAAGGTGAAGGTTTGGAGCTTATCAACGATATCTCTGTGTGGGTGAATAAACGTGTATTTGTGTGTGTTTTTATCCGATAAATGCATGATTCCTGACGATGCTTTCTTTGTCGTTGAGCACAGGATGAATTATAAATACCAATTAAGCACACGAGAACAAACATACTAAAGCTTGCCAGTATTGGAATATAGAACATATTTCTTTCTATAAATTTCTTTAACATGCAAGCAGGTGACATTTATTCGCTGGCTGCACTGTACACAACAAGCATTGTTGTCGTCGAGAGGTAAGAAATGAGCGGATATAAGTACGCTCTACTTTCAATGTACAAGAAAATAATTTTGAAGGGTAAATAAGGCTATGCGAGGTGCAGTGGAATTGTGATGAATGTTACATTGCTATAATATGACAATACAGACTAGTCTATTCCCGTGTCTGCGTTTTCGAGATCAGCTTGTAGAATCTATTCGTAAATTTGAAATAGTTTACAATAAAGACAGTATTTCTTTGCATTATTTTTTTATTTATAACTGCAGGGATGACGAATGACTCTACTTCACCTGATGGTAAGTGATAGTAGAGTCTGTGACGATGGCCAATACTGTCAGGAAGAGTGTTCTGCGCTAGCGGGCTGGCAAGGCTGGGGCAGCCTAGATGTCTCTTCACGCATCGTTAGAGGGAACCCAGGTTATAGAAGGAAGGCTCTTACTTTTTTATACACCACATTATAATTATTGGCACAGGTAATCTAATTATATTTGGATACTTTGTCGAGAGTGATTTCATATGTTTAATTTGTGATTATAATTCATCTCGTGCTTAACGGTGAAGGAAAACATCGTGAGGAAACCTGCATGTGTCAAATTTCATTGAAATTCTGTCACATGTGTATTCCACCAACCCGCATTGGAGCAGCGTGGTGGAATAAGCACCAAAAACCTCCTCACAAAGAGGAGAAGAGGCCTTAGCCCAGCAGTGGGACATTCACAGGCAGTTACTTTACTTTGTCGAGCAGTGTATTAGGATTGTCCTGTAAGTGATTTGAAGTTTAACTAAATTATTTATAGATATGACGTAGTTTATTGACAATGGCTTGAATATTGTATGACACATAGCAATCAGCCATCAACCTTCAGTCATGCGACGTGACATCGACTTCGATAAAAAAAAATCCAGTAAAAGTACAAAATGTTTGATGTTGTGTTGTAAATATTCATAGAATTGTTCGTTTCAGTGGAATATGGAACGTTTTCTTTGTTAATTGATCATACAGAAACGAAGCATTAAGCTTGGATTATCGAATGACGTCATACTATACTTGCAACAATTGAATTTAATTCAGGTAGAAATATCAAAGATGAGAATCATTAGCATCCTTAATACCGAGACGACGGATCTTAATTACTGCTAGGCGTTTGAAAACATCAAGAGGAAATGTGATGGATATATTTTTTCTACGTGTCCCACATTTGCCCACACTGTGAATTTGTGATTTTGCCCACACTGGAACATGATTGTGCGATAAGGTCCAATCCTTCATCTTAAGTCCTTCTTGTTCAAGTTGTGACAAATAGCTGTTTCTGGTTCACGGTTTTGTGCAAGAAATGATAGTTGAGTCAAGCAATAATCAAGTTAATACTGAAAGTTTCATTTATGATATATTCTCTAAAACTAAATAAATTCACTTTTTATTTATTTTAATATATAAGAAATGGAGACCACGTGCTCGATAAAGTCAAGAATGCATAACAACAGTAAATACGACCGTCACATCCAATGTCCTCAGGTTATCTGCTTGTAGATAGATTAATTTGTGTTTATTAATACGAAAAATTATATGCTTCGCCATTTCTTATTTATGTAAGAACTGTGTTCATCGGATTTTAAAATTATTAGAATTGTTTAATTTATTGCGTAATGTCGTGCTGGAGTTCTCAGATATTCATTAAGTATGTAAGTGGATGGAGTGCACTCGGTGACATGTTGAAATTATTCCAATTGGCGGAGTTCACTAGGCATCCATTATGCATAAAGGTCGTGTAACGAGGTAGAGATTCAGAAACATAACTACAACGCTGAATTACATTGAAGTAATTTTTTAAAAATCATAATACAGATTACGATTACAATACAGATTACAGAAAAAAAATCAGGAACAATGGAAATAAAGTTTCTATTGTAATCACAGAATATACAATAATAGATTTTTGATTAATTTGACGCTGAAAAAAATATATAAAATAATTTGAACTTAAGGCGACATTAATTCAAGAATGGAAGTCAAAAACAAACATATTATAGGATTATAACTGAATTCTCATGGTGTCAACGATGTCTTTTAATAATATAATGATTACCTTGTTTATTGTAAATAAATTTAAGTGTGCTTATACAGATAATTGTCATTAAACTAGATTTTAAGTTAGAATTGTCTAATTAGAGCTACTATTAATACATACAGATAAATGTTTTCGTGTACCATAATGGTTAAAACATATTTTTTTTTAATTGAAGAAATTGCATGTAGGTATATTTATTTCGTATCAATTAAGCATCATAAAATAAGAAAATTATTAAGAGCTTCTTATCGAATTAGTTATTAGACTAAAAAAGAACAATAAAATTGTTTAGTTACATTAAAAAAATAAACGCATAAAATTATATACCACTTAAAGTAGGTATCCTTTGTTTCCGCGCACTATTATTTAAACTTTTTTTGTAACTCTCCACTGCGGCGAGTATGCGTTAACCCGCATCGCGTAAGGGTAACACTTCAACATCCATTCATTTGAAGAGGTGACATCCGCTTCTCTTTATTCAAGATAGATACTTACCCCTTTCAAAATTTTTATTATAATTTTTTACAATTATAACAAAAATATCAGTTATTATAAAAAAAAAATTGATATTGAAATTAAAAAAAAATCTATAATCGTGTTGACAATATTAACAAGACAGTTAAAAGCCCAGCATTTATCTATTATTTATCTTTGGATAGCATTATTGCGGTAATTATAGTTCATGTTTACGTTACCATTGAAATCGTTTCAAAATAACGCCAGTTTAATTATCGCATACGTAAACATTCTAAACACTGGCCGAAAATAAAAGAATACATTAAAAAGTTATCAATCCAACTGTCAAAATATCACATGTAATTTATAATCTGTGTAATAAAGAAGTTTTAACTCACCGGCTAGAGTAGCGAGTAGCGCGAGCGCGAGAGCTAATGGCGCGGCACGGGACATGCTGCCTCGCTTGCCGGCCGCAGCGGACTGAACTACCCCGCGCCCCCGAATGCGGCACTGCGCTTCTGTGCCGCTTACATGTTTGCGGTGCGGCTTTCCATAGTCATCGACATTAATGTACAATATTACTAATATTTTAATTTGTCTCAATGAAAACAATTACGTCACCAATCTAAGATGCAGAAAGTTATTTTAAAAATATTTGAGTTCCCGTTTTACTGATTGATCTAAGTAGAGGACAATTGCAAATGTTTTCTCATTTGATTTATGTTTAATAATTTAACATAAGTAAAATTAATAAAAACAATGTTATACTTTAATTTTGATGATGGTTATAAAGCGTACCAAGAGCACACCTTTGTCGCAATAACGAATGCAATTTAACGATTGTATTTAAAAATTGTATTAACTTAGTAAGGCCTATGGACAACAACGAAGTTAATTATCTTTATAACTCCAGAGTTATTGGGAAGTGGAAAACCGCGCCAATTCGCGTCCAACCGCGCGTTATCGCATCAATTTGTACGCGATTGTACAGCTGATCGCACACCGTTCACACCTTACATCGCTTAAGCTAGTTCTACACTGTACAGTTGGGAAACCACTAGATTATACATCTTAGCTAAGAGACAACATTTAAAAATAAACAAGTAAAATTGTGTATAAAATTGTAACTTATGAAGGTCTCTAAAATAATTTGCTAAAAAGCTCTATCGGAAGCAAATAAAAAAAAAGATTGTTGGTAGAGCTTTGTGCAAGCTCGTCTGGGTAGGTACCACTCACTCATCATATATTCTACCGCAAGACAGCATTACTTGTTATTGTTGTGTTCCGGTTTGAAGGGTGAGTGAGCCAGTGTAATTACAGGCTCAACTCATCGTTAATTTTTTTTTCAAAAGGGTATTTTCTTTAAGTTGTCCATTGATTTCCATCATTTTGTTCTTATGGTGTGGTATGGTCTAGTGTTAATGACAGAGTATTTCATGCATAACAAGCACCGATACAATATATTTTTATAATTCAAAATCTATGCTGTTATATTATAGAAATTACGTCAAATTAGAGAAGTCAAAGATCACGGCCTCGTATTATGATGTGCGAAGGAAAAATGCTAGAGAAAGGTTAATTTGATAAAACTAATTGCATAAAACATTTAATGTTATTAGTTGACAATGTTGTAAGTAGTTAATGCTGTCTTATTTATGTTACTGGATAATGAACGATATGCGTTGTAATGGTTTTTTTACCAATTAACATACAACATCTAATACCGCCTAAATACTGACAGAACTAGGATTCAATTCGTTCAAAGTCTTGTGAACACATACATAGATAAACAAGATAAGCAATCTTTGTTATTTAGTAATTAAGTAAGTTGGTTAAGCTAAATCAATCGCTTTGACATCACATTACAAGATACATGTAATCAATTTAAATAGGTACAATCTCATTGCGGCTTTAGGTCGATTTATATCAGTATACAAAAACGAGCTTGTAGCTAAAACTTTAAAAGCAAACCTTAGGAAGTGCAGCGGAGAAAGTTGACAGATGTGCCAAAAAATACTCAAAAACATCCTATACCTACTTAAGTTCAATACAAATACATACGTAATCATAGATATACATAATTATGATACGTAAATGAGTCGAATAAAATCTGTTATTTTTATGCAATTAAATACTTGATACAAATTTTTTATCTACACTTTTTTTATCTTTAATTAGTTATAGGGTTATGTACCAGCCCGTCTGAATAGAACATTTGAATTCATAACATATATTCTTCCACTATGCAGCAATACTTAGTATTGATGAGTTACTGTTTAGTATGATTGAGAAAGTGTAACTACACGAGTACGAGGATAGGACATAATTTCTTAGTTTCAAATTTCATGTGTCCAGTGGCGCGGGCGCGGGTGGTTCGGGCCTGGCCAATATATATGCTCCAATATATCAGGACTCGTTTCCATCGAGTACAACCCCCATTTGCCAGTCTAACTGCCTATATGAAATAAAAAATAAGCACGTCACTCCCATGAAGCAGTTTTCAGTTTTCCTTGTGAACTTATTACCATAAATAAGATTTGTATTGTAGCTAATTTGATTATTATAGTATTAATCAACTCCCTAGTTATATATAGTTTTCTATGTTACGATTAACGTCTACGTTGAAAGTCATTAAAATAAATTCAATAGTTTTGAACAGAGAAAAAATCACCTTCACATAATCTAGATAACTAAAATGGGTCGAGCGTTGGCGGTGAATTAAATATTCATAACCTTAAATTGATAGAAGTTGGGAATTCATTTGGAATTGAGAATTATATTACGAATCAAATGTTGAATACTTTGTCGATGTTTTAATAGAGTTATTAGTGTAGTACGCGTGGATAACTCGTTACTTTGTTTATTAACGTCAATTTTATTTACGGTCGGCTCACTGGCTTAGTCGTGATGAAGTAGCATACTTACTTAGGCTACAAAAATTGTTTTATATACTATCTACTCGTCCCAGTGTATTGGTAGAATAATACGTTTATATAGAAGGACGAACATACAAACAAACATTTTTGTTTTCTCTGTATCAAGATCCTTCATGGTAGGTACCACTTCGTGGTAGAGCTTTGTGCAAGCTCGTCTGGGTAGGTACCAACCACTCATCAGATATTCTGCCGCAAAACAGCAGTACTTGGTACTTTTGTGTTCCGGTATGAAGGGTGAGTGAGCCAGTGTAATAACAGGCACAAGGGACATAATATCTTAGTTCTCAAGGTAAGTGGCGCATTGGCGATGTAAGCGATGTTTACATCTCTAACAATGTCAATGTCTATGGGCGTTGGTGACCACTTACCAGTAGCACTAATCAGGTGGCCCATAAGATCGTCCGCCTACCTATGCAATAAAAAAAAATACGCAGAACGACTCACCGAAACACCAAAATCATCACAATCACATCCTCATACGAATGAATGGTTAATGAACCCATAGAGGATTAATATACGAGTATATGTATCTTTTTTTCCGAGAAATTAAAAGGCTCAGGTAGAAAATTGCGTCTAAGAATTTTAGCTTATAAGTAATAGTTTATAATAGCCAAGCCCAATTATCTTGTTAAAGTGAAGGTTGGACCTTTACGCTTATTTCACTGGTTGATTTTTAAAATTACCAAGTACCAAGTTGATTTTATAGAACTGACTCCGCGCGCAAACAGAAACACAGCACCCTGGGGACAGTAATCCGACGCGACCTGAGAGATGCATGATCAGAATTCATGGACTTGCGTAACTTTTCGAGACACAAGAAAGTAATATCGCTAACTTCCTAGCTCTATGTTATGGTGGAATTTCTTGTGAAACTGTGTATGAATGCCGGATTTTGTTAGCACTGACCAGGCAATTGAAAAACTAACGGCTTTACTAGAAAATAATTAGAATGAAAGTAAGTAGTTGATTGTTCATTTGTTCAAATAAATTATGGAATAAATAGCAATTTTAAATTATTTATATTTTAGTTTTAATTAAGTGGTATTCTCTGAAAAATAATGTTTTTATTAAAATACCATCGAGTTATTGTATTTGTTTTATCTGTTATCTGCATCACATAAACTTTTAATATCTTTCGACGATATTAAGTTGTCATGCCGCGTGTGTCATAGACATTAAAATGTCACCATAAATTAAATATCTTTGACGGTATTTACGTTTCTTGTCTATGATTTTCTGTATGTATTATACCTATAAAGCTATGGTGCTAAATGTGAACAAGTTATTTAGTCGTGGAATAAATTCTTTCTTGTTTACTAAAAAAACGTTTTAACAAAATAAATTTAACTCGTAAATATTTTTCTTTGCGTTGAAATGTAAAAAGGTTTTTGAGTTTCCAAGTCTCGGCTGAGAGGCTAACTTGTTCGAACTTAAAACAAGTTCAAGCGACCGTAGCTAGTTAGCTTTAGAAGTTAAATCATAACTTAATACTGAAAACATTTATAATGTTTTTTTTAATAATAAATATTAAGATTGAAAGGTTTAACAAACGCTTCAATTGTTTTCGTCCGCTAAAACTATTTTACAATCATGGTATGTTAATAAGACATAATCCCTGTGAATTAAAGAAAGGAATTAAGTGAAATTGGGGATGTTTGTCTCGAGGCTCTTTAATTAACTGGAACAAGTCTACCTAGTAGACGCGATGTTGAAAAAGCTCTACAGTTGGTGCGATTATTCCTTTTTAAACTATCGGCTTCATTTGATGACGTTAGAACATTAATCTACTATTCATGCAGATATTTTTTAAATACTTTTCAGATCCTAGATATTTTATCGATGTGACGGTACGTTATTCGTGGTCATTAATCATTATGTATTATTATCTAATGTAAGTCCTAATGTAAGTCCTAACATACTAATATAACGTCGTCTATTCCGATAGACCACTTAATGCCCCAGTTATATACAAAGCCGTCTGACATATATATTTACAAATATAATATTAAATAAATGTATACAAACATTTATAGTAAATATCTTAATACGTTAAACATCCAGACAATTCACTCGGTGATAGAGCTCTGTGCAAGCTCGTCTGGGTAGGTACCACCCACTCATCAGATACTCTACCGCAAAACAGCAGTACTTGTTATTGTTGTGTTCCAGTTTGAAGGGCGATTATGCCGGTGTAATTACAGGGACAACTTAACATCTTAGTTCCCAGATTGGTGGCACATTGGCAATGTAAGCGATGGTTAACATTTTTCTTCAACGCCATTGTCTAAGGGCGTTGATGACCACTTACAATCAGGTCACCCACATGATCGTCCGCCTTCCTATACAATAAAAAAAAGAAAGAATCCACAACCTTGGAACGGACGGCAGACTCACTACCAACTACGCCAGCAGTCAAGTCAAGCTAATCTATACTCATGAATAAACAAGTCCTGTTGAATTGTTAATGAACATTAATTAAAAATAACATACACATATGTTATGCGAATGTAGTACATATATCGTATTACTGACTAGTTGCCTGCATATACTATTGCAAGCCGAGATGGCCCAGTGGTAAGAATGCGTGAATCGTGAATTTAACCGATAATCGTGGGTTCAAACCCGGGCAAGCACCGCTGAATTTCATGTGCTTAATTTGTGATTATAATTCATCTCGTGCTTGACGGTGAAGGAAAACATCGTGAGGAAACCTGCATGTGTCAAATTTCATTGGAATTCTGTCACATGTGTATTCCACCAACCCGCATTGGAGCAGCGTGGTGGAATAAGCTCGAAAACCTTCTCCTCACAAAGAGGAGAAGAGGCCTTAGCCCAGCAGTGGTACATTCACAGGCTGTTACTACTACTACTACTACTATTGCAAGTGTGCACTAAATATTTTTTTCAACACGCGAGGCAATATATCTATTTGTTCACTACCGTTGAGTTCGTTTATTGAATCTGTTATTCTGAAACAAATATTGACTTCGCTGTTTTCAATTGGGTCGTTTTTTACATTTAATCCTAAAAAGCATTTCTAGTTTTTTTTTACACAAGCAAATATTGCTTATTGATTCTTAATAATTGATAATTTTATTTATACTGAGGTCTTTCTGACCGATTTTGGCCAATCTGAAGATTAAAAATGTTGCGTTTACTGAAATACTTACTCTAAGTCTGCTCTTACTGATAACTGTGTGATATATTTAAGTTATATACGGGTGAAACTGCGGGCGCATTTAGTATGTGTATCCTAAAATGGCGACACTGCAGACATTTCGACGCATAGCTTAATTGTTGCAGAGCGCTTTAAGCATGATAATCAAAGGAAACTGATTTAAGTTCCACTTTATTACCTAATTCTGATATCATTTTCATAAATTTCCAAATCGCGAACTAACGCAATAATAAAAATAATAAATTAGCAGTTTGTAAGAGTCCCACTTATTGAAGAGGTTTGGAGATTATTCCATCACGCTTCTCCGATAGAGGTTGGTGGTTGCATTTGGATACAGATTTTCTTCAAACACTGAATTGTGTGTTTTTTTCTCATCAAGTGTAATTTATGCTAATATATAAAGCTGAAGAGTTTGTTTGTTTGATCCTGCTAATCCCAGGAACTACTAGTTCGAATTTAAAAACTCTTTTTGTGTTGTATAATCCTTTTATCGAGAAAGGCTGTACGCTGATTTTTACGCTATTTATTTAATTTTTATTTATTATACGCGGTGAAACCGCGGGGAAAGGCTAGTAAGTAATATAATAAGAACGAGATAAGATATGAACCCTTAATCATTAACGACGATTCACTTGTTCTAACCAATGGGCCGTGTCGACTTATATAATAAATGGGTAAATATAATATCATTACTGCCCTCAAATGCGTTGTAGTCGGATAAACGAATGCAGTGAATATAAACATTGACTTTTTAGGCGACATCTTGCTGCGGATCTTTTACGGAAATGCGCAGAACGAACATAATGCGAAAATTTTCGATGCCTTTTGCTTGCAGCTGTAGTAGTTGTAGTAGTACTTTTGCTTATGATAAATAAAATAAGATAATGTTGCAGCTTATGAATTACGTTAAGTTAAAATTATGCTGTCGTTATGAATGGGTCATATTATTATTATTATTTTTATTAGAGGTAAATTATTAATCATTTGTGTTTATAAGTCATGTTTTTTTAGTTATAAAGAAAACATGGTAAGCAATTAATTCTGTCTCATTTATATGCTACCTTCACAAGAACAGCTCGAAACCATTCCTTTAATAATCTGTGCGACATTAACGTGTTTTACGTATTTTAATAATTTCTATGTTTTTATTTTAGTATTTTTTTACATATTTGAGTTCATGCCTTTTTGTCTCACACACATTTGTGTTATTGTACCTATTTTTATTTTTAAAACATAGCATACTAATAAGTAAGGCAATTTATTCTATAAATGTACATCAATTAATAAAAATCGTAATTAGTATTCATTGATTTTAATGCACAATGTCTTTTAATGGTACATATATGAATATACCGTTATTTTTTTAACAGCTCAATTTTTATCTGTGAGTCTTCTCCATAATTATGCGATATATTCGAAACCAGAGACAATTTTACTAAAAATTGTCACCTTATCGCAATCGATTCGAAGAGTAATCGTTGACGTTTATCCGTTTTCCTAATCATTTAAACCATTTATTTTCCTACACAATAATACACATAATCCTTAATTTACTATCGACTATTGGTCTAAAAGTCAACAGTTAAGTTGGGTTTCAAAATAAAACGGTAAATGTCAATGTCAACGTACTATCGGTTCGTTTCCGATTCGAATAATTAATATAGATTAGACAAAGTTGAATCGGAATCGAATCGGAAACGCATCGAAATCGTTATAAATTAGTAAAATTCACTTTTATTGCAATTTCTATTCAAAAATACATATAAATACTTCAATGAAGTATATTTTGACATTATTATTACGCTTCAAAACAAATATATATTTAAAATAAGAAAGTACAAAAAAAAACATCATTGAATGCATTTGGGTATGATTTTATAAAGTTTTCCGAATGCACGTAGAGCTGTAGTGAAGGACGTCGAACGAGTTGAAATAACGCAAACATTTTTAACATACAACAAATCTGACTTCAGTATTCGAGATATTTATTTTTCCGTGCAATTGTGATCTGAACTACGTTCAAATGTTTGTTATTATATCTTAGTTCCTATGGTTGGTGGCGCATTGGCGATGTAAGCGATGGTAACATCTCTTACAGCGCTAATGTCTATGGGCGTTGGTGACCACTTACCATCAGGTGGCCCACATGCTCGTCCGCCTTCCTATGCAATAAAAAGATAGGAATTAATATATATATTTTTGTAGGTAACTGGATGTTAAGTGATAATAACCATACCTTACATCGCCAATGCTCCACCAACCTTGAAGACGATATCATGTTCCTTGAGCTTGTAGTTACACTGACTCACTCATCCCTCAAATCAGAACGTAACAATACAAAGTATTGTTGTTTAGCGCTAGAATAGAACCTACCCAGACGGGCTTGTAAAAAGTCCCACTAATACAGTAAAAACAGCTTGTAAATATCACTCTGCTGAGTTAAGGCGTTCTCGGACATCTGTTTGTGACCTTATTTCACCACGCTACAATGCGTAATGTATCCAATATGCACGTGGTAGATTTTCATCTTACGTGTAGGTTTTCTCACAATGTTTCCTTCACCGCTGGTTATGAGACTAAGCAAAAGAAAAAAATAAGAAAAAATTACAAAGAAGCAGTTAAAATTTAGTGACAATATCATACACCCAATAAACATACGAATGCTCACACACACATACACATACACACACACACACATACACACACACACTCTCTCACACACCCACACACTGTAACAAATAAATAATTTAATGTTACCCTTTTTGATTGTAATAGTTTTATAATATAAATTTCTATCTTAACAATATTAAAACTTTAATACCTACATATTAATACGCGATTTTCCGACTCGATTGGAGCCGTCACGATTGTTTTAGGGTGGGATTTTACTTGGCGTGTTGTTCGCCATTAAGTGTTCCAGTATCGTACAGTAAATGTGTAGTTGATTCATTTAATCACCTAGATATGTATGGTAAGGTAATTAGTAGGTATTTGTTTTATTTGAAAAAAAATAATACAAATTGTATTACGTGTATTGGCAGAACATTTTGCGCTTCAGAATAAACGCCAGAAACGAAAAAGAAAAAAAAAGACAACATTGTATTTATTTATTTATACTCAAAATATCTGACAGGTGACATAAGAGAAAACAATCAGACAACAAATGATGGGCAGAGGCGATCATATTGCTTATTGTATGACAACCTAGTACGCATGGCACACATTGACCATGGAGGTGGTTCATGTGTACTATCCTTTGGTAGCCAGCGGTCGCCTAGCAACTTATAACAACCCCTTGGTAACAAAAACGTCACTCACTATACAATTGACAAAACATATTGAATAATTTTTGATTTATTTATTTGATAATTTTAAACATTATAAGGAACAAAATGTCGGGAGCGAATCGTCCTTTGAGTCGCATGAGAAAACTCGAAACTGTGAGTAGTTTTTCTATTATTATTATAATGTACATAACTTTTTTGATATCGTTATATTAATTTAATTATATTTAAACATATATATTTTTATCTGTTATTGTTTGTACAATTCATTGTTTATTGGTTTTGTGTAAATTCCGTGGTAAAGGGATCAGCTGAAAACGAGTGGTGCGTTTCGACTCAGTTATATGGAGCTGGCTCGTTTACCACGCAACAATTGAAATCGTCAGTATTTGTTAATTTGGCACAATAACAGGGAAACAATTCTACTAAAAAATTATCACTTTATCGAATATAATCGAAACTTAATCGTTGTCGTTAATCCGTTCACCTATTATTTTATTTTATTATCCATTATTGAATAAAAAAGGCCGAGATGGCCTAGTCGTAAGATCGCGTGAATCTTAATCGATGATCGTGGGTTCAAGCCCGGGCAAGCACTACTGAATTTAATGTGCTTTATTTGTGATTATAATTCATTTCGTGCTTGACGGTGAAGGAAAACATTTTGAGCAAAAGCTGCATGTGTCAAATTTCACTGAAATTCTGTCACATGTGTATTCCACCAAAGGAGCAGCGTGATGGAGCTCCAAAACCTTCTCCTCAAAGGCCTTAGCCCAACAGTGACAGGACATTTACAGGCTGTTATTATAATAATTATATTTATATCCACTATGGACATGAAAGTTAACGATAAACATCATATCGGTCAGTTTCTGATCCGAATAAATATAGAATAGACAAAGTAAGATTGTAATTGAATCGGCAACGTATCGTAGGCTTTATAAATAAGTAGAATGAACCCTCAGTTTTTTTCTTGAAGAAACCATTCACTTCGGCCGCGAGAGTCGAACAATACACATAGAAGTCGTTTGCAGCGAACACGTATCCAACATATCAAAATCACATGTTTTTCTTGGTTTACGATTATACTAAAAATTGATACTGTATTACTTGATTAATGAGATAAAACTTCGCAAAAATATTAAATTTTTAATTACTTTTTAATCAGGTATTGCACACCTTTGGAATGAAACGATCGCCTCCAGGCTGTTTCAATTAAAGAAGAATATTACTATTGTAAAAATATATAAATATTGTAAAAAAATGGGGTGAAAAAAAAATCCCGCTAAATTTCTTTCGCCGGTTCTTCTCAGGTCTGAGGTGTTTATTTCCGAACCGGTGGTAGATTTATGACAATCAATAAGTAAGTGTAACACTTCTACAATGAATAAAGATATTTGAATTTTGAATTTGGTATATTCCTAATGAAGTGAACGAGTGTATTTGCAAACATAGTTCCACTCTCTGTTCCCTTAATTCGATGGGACGGCAAACCGACACGACCGGAAAAAGTTCATGCCGTTCAAGCAGGCTGTTACTTAGAATCTTCGACAGAAAAACCCAATAACCTTTATTGAACCAACGTGGTTTGAAATTTGAACTCAGGACCTGGAGACCTGCGGTCTTGTGTCAGTTGCTATATTATAACACATACTATATGCAGAATATTTTATCACTTACTTCTAAACTTATTATAATCTATTCAGAGCAGTAGACAGGACATTACAGAACATAGCGTATACATACAATTAATATATGTATATAATAATTACGTTATTTATAAAAATAATGGTCGACTATATATGTATTTTAAGCTGTACATATTTTAGTGTTGGTACATATTGTATATTTAGAGTCTATATTTATACTTATAATGTATAATAGTAATTGCTTCTGCACGAGCCGTAAATAATGTAATCATGTCTTAAAAAGAATAGTATATCCATAAGTACGTCATGACATTAGTATGCGAAAGTTTATTACTCCTTCTATGACTACCAATAAACAAAAATACTTGAAGATTAATATTCGTATAATTTGAAGGTATCTGAGTCAACTTTAGAAACTCTCATAAATTAGCTGTCTGTCGTATTTGATAGTTTGTCTGCAGTTTGCCAATTTCACCTCAAGTTGTGCGAAGAATATAGAGTTGCTACAACCTCCACATAATATTTAAAAGTAAAAGTAAAGTAACAGCTTCTGAATGTCCCACTGCTGAGACGGTCCTCTTTGTTAGAGACGGTTTGGAGCTTATTCCACCACACTGCTCCAAAGCGGGTTTGCGGGATACAAATGAGATTTGACACATGCAGGTTTTCTCACGATGTTTTCCTTCACCGTCAAACATAAGATGAATTATAATCACAAATTAAGCACATGAAATTCAGTGGTGCTTGCCCGGGTTTGAACCCACTACCATCGATTAAGATTTACGCGTTCTTACCACTGGGCCATCTCGTCTTTTTACATAGTATTTGCACGCTTTTATTTAATACAATTTGTAAGCATGTGTGGGTCAAATCTGGAACGGTCTTGATGTTGATAACAATCTGTTATACTTAATTGTATTAGATTTAATACATATATTGTGTTTTATTTTTAAAAAACGTTAGCATGTTTTATAATTTCATTCCGATAAAATTGAAAAAAAAAAAAACAGGTAACATCAATAAGTTTTTGGTATACACATTTTTTTTGCATAGGAAAGCGGATGAGCTTACGGGCCACCTGATGGTAAGTGGTCACCAACGCCCATAGACATTGGCGATGTAAGAGATGTTAACCATCGCTTACAGCGTACGAGTACCATACGAGTATTTAAATTAATATACATATTAATTTAAATACTCGTATTATAACATGGTCACCGCCCGTCAGTAGTTATCAAAAAGGGTACCATTGAAAACCAGCATTAGGTGTCTACGCCTATTAATTGCTGAATGGTACACCTATTTGGGACACGTCATATATATGTTTATTGTAATATAGTATTTTTTTTTTTTGTTACTTTTAACCCTTTTTTTTGTATCAATTCATATTTTATTGTTAATTTTTTTTTAATGTTTTTTCGTGTAAATGTTAATAGTAATTTAAGTTGTTTTTTTTTTTTATTTTTCTTTGGTTAACTTTTTTTTTTTTTTTTTACTTATATATATATATATTTTTTAATTTTTGTACGGTCCCAAATAAAAGTGTTCTTTCTTTCTTTCTTTCTTTCTTTCTTTCTTTCTTTCTTTCTTTCTTGGGAACTAAGATGTTATGTCCCTTATGCCTGTAATTACACCGGCTCACTCACCTTTCAAACCGGAACACAACAATAGCAAGTACTGCTGTTAAGCGTTAAAATATCTGATGAGTGGTTGGTACCTACATAGACGAGCTTTCACTAAGCCCTACGACCAAGTGAATGCCCACAATTTTTATATGTGGACGTTCTACGATAATAGGCGTCTTTCCAAATAAAATTAGCCACTGAGATAGTGGCTAATGACAACACCAAAACAAGTTTTGTAAGAAAAATAATAAGGGTAGAGTCCATTACCTCGCAGATGATCAAGTTATCATTGCATAAAATAGTTTGTTCACGATATTGTGTCTAATGTTTTATAATATTTTCGTCAACAGAAAGAAGCCCTATTTCGTACCAGAAAACGAATATTAAAATACCTAGTTTTGGGTTTTCTGAAGCAGGAAGGACTTTTAAACACCGCGGAAGCATTTGCATCCGAGGCGGCTCTCACTGACGAGTACACGCTCTGCGATAACATCGACTTGGATATTATTTTACAGGTGAGATTAATGACATAGTGATAAGATCGAGTGCTGTTCATCTGATGTTAGTGCTGAGTGCTGTTCAGCCGATTGCCATCACATGTATATACAGGCAACAAACTCTGCCAGATTTAGGTTAGACATAGTTCGTTCTGACATTAATAGGGTGTTATACTAGATACTTCGATTCGATGAGCCGGTTGGCGTGGTTGGTAGATACCCTGCCTTTCGCGCCGCCGGTTGTGGGTTCGATTCCCACCCAGGACAAACATTTGTGTGCATGAACATGTCTGTTTGTCCTGAGTCTGGGTGTAATTATCTATATAAGTATGTATTTACAAAAAGAAAAAGTGGTATATGTAGTATATCAGTTGTCTGGTTTCCATAACACAAGCTCTGCTTAGTTTGGGATCAGATGGCCGTGTGTAAATAATGTCCCAGAATATTATTATTATTATTATATACTAAACAATTTCTAAATTATTAGACACTAATGGCTGAATACTGAAACGTTTTTCAAATATGAAGTGGGACTTAATTATTTGGAACGCCATTAATTTCAAATTTCGCATACTAAATTTTGAAATTAATGAGTCCCACTTCATTTCGAATCCCAAATAATTAAGTCCCACTTCATTTTGAATGACGTTTCAGTATTCGGCCGTAAATAAATTCATTATAATTTATTTCAAATTATTGATTTATGTGTAAATATTATAATATTCATAGTAGTCAATCAATCACAATAATCCGCTCCAAATGCTCCCATCGCTGGTTACTGACGCGCCATCACTCTGCCGTGACAAATCCTCCGTCGCACGCAAATTAAGTTTTCTTTTAGCTAAGTGCCTTCTAAAATAGTATCTACCGACGCTATTATTTTGTATTTTCAATGTCATTATCGTATTTGTCGTAAATATTATTAGATTAACTAGATATTCACCAAGGTTTGCCAAATATTGATTTATTTTAGTGTTATACAAAACAAACTGAAGCATGCCAGGAAATAGAAATGACAATTTATTTATAAATTTAAATGGTATACAGTTAACATTGAGAGGTATATAAATATCATATGTATTTTATATGTCTCGTAGTCAAATATTTATCTTAAGTTCCCTGCAGTCTGCGGAATGAAACTCTTTTATATTAAGCTAGCTGTGCCCCGCGGTCTCACCCGCTTATGAAGTGAATTGGAATGATAATGGCGCCATCTGTCAATGTTTGGTCGTACCAACTCAGACCTTTGTGGGCTCATGCACAAAACAATAACAATGCTCATGCTGAAGATCATGACATGATCATTGAATAGTTTACGATTCTATAAAGGACATACAGACAAACATTCATTTTTATATACATACATAGATTTGGTAACCATTTCATACCAAATAATTATTATTCATGATTAATCAGCATTAAGATTTAAAGTGTAATAAACAAATAAACAATTCGATTTTAGCATTTATAATATTAGTATTACTAAATTGAATTAATCTTGTTAATAAATTTAAATCGTATTTTCCTTATGCAAAATAAAGATGTATATTAAACAAGTCATGTATTTGAATACAAAAGATATAGATGCTAAAAACCAAATTCAGATAAAAACGATTAATGATTATGCATTTTAATCACGATAATGCATTTTTCGACTTCTTTATATTATTGCTAAAGAGGTTATTGGTAAATAACAAACATCTCGATTCCCGACATTCTTAGACGTTCCCAAACATAATTTAGGCCCTTATAAGAATCCAAGAATACTTTATCCATATCCATAAAAATGTGGCCAAACAATATTCTTCTTTTATTTTAAACTAGTTCATTTAATGATTATGGGAACAAGCATGTGAGTAATGTTTATAGACACGGGCTCGTATTAAGGTAAAACAATGTTATTATGTAATTTACGCTATGCTGGATGCTGGATGATGTTGGCGGATGATTTAAATAGATTTTATGACGCGCATTTCTAAAAGTCATAAAGAGTTTGGCTTTTAAAGTAAAATAAAATAATAGCCTTTGTCACATAACTGGGCAAAGGCCTCATACTGATAATTTCAAGAGCTATTTTATAATTCTAACGATCATCCAGTGAACCATATTGTGGGCTTGAATTAAAAAGCGCAGTTCCAAGGGCCATTCACGATAATTATGTGTCGCTTGCGAAGACACGACTTTGTTGCAAGATAAATGAGTGAATGATTTTATATTCAATATTTCTTGATTAGTAACGTCACGTTCGTAATCTATTTTTAAATACATTTCAAATATATTATTTTTCCTTTACATTTATTTTCTGTTTAGCTTTAAAATATATTAATTTGTATTGTTTTAAGATTCTTATAACTAGTAATAGTAGTATGATATGATTAATTAACCAAGTGAATGGAATGAGTGAATGATTTGTGTTTGTCAACTTGTAACATTAATATTAACTTTATATTTTTTTATAAATATACAGTTCAAAAAACGAACGCTTATCAAGATCACTCTAAAACATTTCTATCGAAACACCCCATGTCGTAGACACAGTGACCCATATTTGAAGCGGAAATTACAAAGCGCTGTGCACCGCCTTAGTGTCTTTTCACTATAAACGTCAGCTTTGAGCCAGTAATAGAAATGGATTTTTTAGTGAATGAATGAAGCGAATGAATGATTTAATGTTCACTTTTTGAAACGCTGAAAAGTGTCTTTTTTCTGATATGAAATTATGAGTTTATAGATTTCTTCAAATATGTTAATTAATTGGTTGTAACTCTTTAATTGATTTTAAATGTCACAGCAATTTTATAATATTAAATGAGGAATTCTTTTATAAATAAAATTTTTCACTAAGAAAAGGTTGTGCTTTTTAAGTTTATTTATAATGTGTGAAATTCCTGAAGAATTAAGAAGAATCCTGATTAAATAATTTAAAAAAAAAATTTAGACGACATAACTTATTAGAATCATCAGAGCCGAGGTAAACTCTTTTAATTAGGTCATTTCAGGACTACAGTCGAGTAATTAAGTAAGCCACTTAACGGTAAATAGTCGCCATCGCCAAAATTAGAAGACCCTAAAGAAATATAAGCTATTTCTTACATCGTCAATACGCCACGGAATCAATTACGACACTACCTGTAAGCACTGTCTGAAAAAAACACATACAGTTATAAAAAAAATATTATTTCTATGTAATATTTTATATTTACAATTTATTTCATGATCTATGGTAGAGTTTCATAGAGATTCGATATTTTTTTTATTTTTATTTTTATGAATGGTTTTTTTTGTTATGCAATGTGATTTTATGGCTAGTCAGCGATTTCTTCCAGACAATAATCTGATATAAATTTAAATACATAATCTAGTTAGATGGTGCAACCAATACGATACATACGTATAACTATAACTCTCACTGCCAACCAAAAGAAGTTTCATTAAAAAAAAAAACAATTTTTAAATGATAATAAAAAATTATATTACGTAACAGCTTTAAGTCGGACAAAGTACAAGCTGTTTATTTAGAATCGAAGTTGAAATACAATGTGCATCGTCCAAAACGTTGGACCGTTGCCACGAGAGATGTTGAGACTCGCGGACGCCAGCGTTGACGTCCGGTAAGGCTGTGTTCCTATTTGTAAATTATATATTTCGTCGTATTTAATAAATTAATAATAATAATATTAAGTTTGTAAGTAAGGTTTTTAACCTTCGTGAATTATTATCACGATAAGTCTTCAATCTAGTTTGTTTAAAAAAATCGCTATCTACATTTTAAATTATGAGAAAGTATACATAGACCCTACTAGCACCTAGCCTCGTGGAGTTCTATCAACAAATATATTAAGATAAAACCATAGACAAGTTACTTCTCTTAAATGATTTTCATATTCCTAATAAACTAGAACTAGATACTTATGTTAGTTATGAGTAATCAAATCGTAATTCTTAGAAGTTATGATTGAATTTGCTCTTTTTTATATTTTAGTTTTATTCTTATATTTTTCTTCTAAAATTTTATAAACATATCGGTTTATCTTGTATTTTATATTGTAGTAGTTCGACTCAATTCCATCTTCAATGACAACGGTCAATAAATAATTTAATACTTCGTTTGAGTTTGAGCTTGGAGAAAGCTTTCAGTCTCTTGATCCATTAATATTTAAGAGATTACCAAAAGTCTTTAATTCCGGTCATTCGGCGTCTTAAAAATATCCTACTGCTAATCTGACCCTGACGACAGTTTAACAACGGAAAATGCTAATATGTTACAGAGCAAACACACCAATCTAGCCTAGAACAGGCTTCACAGGAGACACCCTGAGGAATCGTGTATTCTGAACCCAGACTGCGCTATTTCTGTTTCTGTCAACTGTGCAGTTCAAAAAAAGACGGCCAAACTATTCGCTCTGTTCGATATCAAATCATATCCAATTATAATTATATATTCATAAGAAATTATACCTTCTATTTTTAAAAAATATAAGTTTAACTATAAAAGAGGTTCATTATTAAATTTAGCGCTTCCCTAGGAAGAATTGTGATATCAAACTAATTGCCGTTGTGAATTTAGGTTTATCAAGTCGGATATCTATTACAGTAGTATGCTATGGTGATGCAGATGAATGATTCGACAATGCTATACGTTTCACATAGATGGCTTTTTCATCTATTCCGACGTTGAAACTTGTTTAAAATTGATTTTACAAAAATGTGACAAACTAATTTTCTGTGCAAGGGTCACGGTCAAGTAGATTTTTATAGTGCTATAAGCTATTATAATGGTGAATAATAGCTTTATTTGTTGTATTAACCTTAACTAATTAAGTACATTCATAAACCATAAAGGGGTGTACATAACACCTCACAATATTCTATTTTTAAGATAACCAATTATTGTATGTAGGTATTCCGCTTCTATTACTGGTCAGTTTATTTTTATTTTACGTTCAACTCGTAAAAAAGGCTTAAAAAGCTTGTTGGTCTTTTGTTTAATAAATAGAAATATAATATAATATGTATGATATGTTATACTTTGGTCGTTCAGTTGACATAAAATTAATAATAAGCATGCCGTAATTATCTGTAATCAAGCGCAATCAATCTTGATTAGCGTACCTTATGTGTTATTACGTTGGTAGTTCGAAATGAAATAAATAAATAAATCAATTATTTGTTCGGATGTATGAATATGTGATATAACATTATATTCAAATTCAAATATATTTATTCAATGTTGAAGTGTTACACTTTCTTATTGATTGTCATAAATCTACCACCGCTTCGGAAATAAATACCTCCGACCTGAGAAGAACCGGCGAAAGAAACTTAGCGAGATTTTTTTTTCTGCTCATTTTTTACAGTATTTATATAATATTATATAATAACAAAACAATAATAATATTCTTCTTTATTTGAAACAGCCTGGAGGCGATCGTTTCATTCCCAGGGTGTGCAATCGTCTAAAGTCATTGATTGTATATTGTCCTTTAGCACACAAGCGTTCCTTAACAATCCCTTTAAATTTCACAATTGAAAAAAAAAACAAATTATATATATAATTGTATGTAAATTATTATTGATTAATATATTAATATGAGTAATTGAGAATATACTTAATCATTTATATAAGTAGTTCTTTGACGTCAATACAATAATCTCGGCGATGTGCTACGTTTCCTGTTTATTATTCACAACAAAATAACGATCTACGTAAATCAACTGATTTATAGTTTGTTTATGTTTACTAGGAAGTATATTTAAACTAAAATCATAACTTTATACAAATAAATCTAGTTGAGATAACTAGCTCTTACTAGCCGGCTACGGTCGACGAAAATAAATTGTTAAATGTACGCTGTCGCGTGGTGTATAATGAAATGGTCAAGTTCTCATCTCTACATCTCTTCTCATCATCTCTCACGCACCCGCACGCACTCTCGCAAACATGTACACATGCACAAGTACAAACACGTGCAAACATACACGCAGCACACGCATCAACGCGTGGTAGATGAAATACTATAATCTCAAATAGATATACCACCATTTATTCATATAAGATGATGTTGTTTAAAAGAAAAAAATATAGTTTTAAATTTCTCCTCTCCTAACTCCTGAGAACACAATAATTTAATTTAATATTTATATAAATATAAATTATTATCATTGTTTATAATATACTTATATATTTTTTTGTATTCAGGACTATTGCAGTTACTATCTAATCAGGTTCAACAAACAGCCCCAGTTTTGTCGTAAAGTCGACGAGCAGCCTGTTAAGCGTCCTCAGACGAGGAGACACCGACAGGAGCAAGTGGTGGAGAAGGTAGACTCTGACCCTGATCTCCCGGGGACCTTTACAGTGACCAAACTGTTGAAGGTCAGTATTTGACCAATATAGCCAGAGTCCAAACAAAATATGATCTAATTTTCATCTTGTATATAGTTGTTTATAAGTAAGTAGTAATTCTAATCCTTAAGAAGTTCTGGAGCTACTTCCACTATCTTTCCGCAATACGGGTCATGTGGCAGAATTTGATCCAACACGTGTAAAAAAGTACATGATTGAGTATTTGACTGATGTTGCGCAGTTAGCTTGTGTTCCTTAAGAATGGTCGCCGCGACAGAATCGACCAGGACATCGTCATCATTAGTAAAACTTATCAGTTGTCGTTTCAAAAATAGAATAGATTAATTTATTTGTTTTTTTTTCAGGATAGTCTTCTAGCGAACGCCGAAGCCCCAATTTCAGCGTTAGAAAGAAAACCAATAGCTGGCTACTTGTCGGGTATATCACAAGAGAAGAAGCAAATTGTAGAATTGCTATATCAAGATATTATCAAACCCTCTGGAGTGTCCTGGGATGATATTAAAGGCTTGACTGCAGCTAAAAGTATTTTAATGGAGTCCGTGGTTTACCCTGTGAGGTATTTATGAACAAATATTCATCTTGATTTACAATCACAGCTTGTATACAGCTGGGGTAAGGACTCATCTCCGTTAAAGGACCTTCTCCTTTGGAGCTTATTTCACCAATATCCCAGTGCAGATTAATGAATACGTACGTGGCACAATTTTAGTAAAATGACACAAGGTTATCCTCCATCATCGAGTATGAGATGAATTATTAACGCAAACTATGAGACATGACAACAGTGGTGATTACCTTGGTTTTAAGCTGCGTTCATCGGTTATGGTTCACGCTTCCTAACCACTGTGCTATCCCGGCTCCCGTCTTACCTTTATAAATATTTATGGAAATAAATTGTGAAAGCCAGCGAAATGGTTTTGTGTAATTTTGTAATGATCCAAACACAAAAATGATATTTACACGTATTTACTGTTGTTGTTCGCAAAAATCTTAATACAAGTTTATTTAGCTTGTCATCAACATTTTTAGATAGAACCTGTGATTCAATCTGTTTACACATTTTTTATCCACTGAGCCATCTCAGCTCTTATAGCTTATTACTAGGCTATAAGGCTTTAAGTTGTTTGTTTTATGATTGTAAGGCACACTAAAGACGAAAAGTTCTACTATGCTTATTGGTGTTTAATTTCAGATTTCCCGAAGTGTTTACTGGTCTGCTCGAGCCCTGGCGAGGAGTTCTCCTACACGGCCCCCCGGGGACGGGGAAGACGATGTTGGCGCGCGCCGTCGCCAGCGAGAGCGGCTGCACGTTCTTCAACATAACCTGCAGCACTGTGGTCAATAAATGGCGTGGAGAATCTGAGAAAATTGTTAAGGTAATGCCTTTACTTGATTATTCGCTGAATAATAAGATTATCTGAATTAGACGACTTTTAAATTATTCTGCTCAATTGATATTTGCAATATTATCCTGTCTCTGAAACGCTGATCAAAATCCTATTCGTAACTGTTAATATGAGTGAATCAAACGACGGTTGGCAATGCACTGGTTTATTATAATTATATTATAGATTATATATCTAAATTATAATGCCACCCTATACACATACACAACATCCCTCCCTCATAGCTAAGGTAACATATTAAATATACTATATTCGGATATAACACAAAATTATCTTTACTTTAAGTGTTTATTCTTTATAATTTAATCTTGGCAAGTTTCTTAATGACATATAATATGGATTACGCATAGAATCTTGAAGTTGTTGATCCGAAGACTCATTGTTTCCGACTACATCATCACAAATGTTACAGTCTGTCTCTGATACTGCTTCACTCCACTCCTCCTCCTCTTCTACCTGTGTCTGTGTCATATCCACTGGTGAAGATGTTGTTCGCATAGGCGAATATCGAGATTGCGGTTGAGCACACGCATCTAGAGACTCATTGTTCGGTTTGTTTGAGTCTGAGAGATTAAAATCAATGTCTTGATAGTTGTCCTCTCTACCGCCTCTTTTGATCCCTTTGTACGGTATTACTTGATTTTTATGCTTTTTCAATAAGCCATTCGTAACGATATCCTTAATTAAATAAACTACTTTGCCAAGCATTTTTTGAACTATACCACGCTTCCAAATAAATTTATGTTTGCTACTAAATGCTTTGAACAACACTGTTTCTCCCACTTTAAAATACTGTTTGTTTTTTCCACTTACACTTTTATTCTGCAAACACTGTTTAAATTTTACATGTTGCGCGATATCCGTGGACGGGGACGGTAACGGATTAGCTTTAATTAAATCCAATCGAGATCTTAATTTACGCCCAAGCATTAGTTCGGCGGGCGCATACCCCGTCGTCGAATGAACCGAGTTTCGATAATCGAAAAGATATTTCAACAATTTTTGTCTAGATTCTGTTACACAACGACTATTGATTAAACTTATTTTAATTCCTTTTTTTATAATTTTAACGTAACTTTCCGCTTGACCGTTACTCGCAGGATGATATGCGGGTGAAGTCACATGTGATATCCCGTTAAGAGCACAAAAATTTTGAAATTCTTGTGATACAAACGCCGTGCCATTATCGCTAACTATTACTTCCGGTAACCCAAAACGCGACATGCAATCGTAAAGCTTGTCAATAACCGCAGTACTAGTTGTAGTACTATTCATATCATAGGCCTCAACCCATTTAGTATGAGCATCAACAATAACTAAATAAGTATGATTGTTCACTGGTCCTAAGAAGTCTACATGAATTCTACAGAATGGTTGCGAGGGATATTCCCAAGATGCTAGGGGTGCCTTTGCTGGTGAGGGTCGTAAACTAATACATACTTCACAGCTGTTAATAATTTTTTCAATAGTTGCGTCTATACCTGGGAACCAAAATCGAGAACGCGCTTCCGCTTTCATTTTTACAATACCTAAGTGTGAAGCGTGCAGTTCAGAAAGTACTTTAAGCTGTAACTTATCTGGTATTATTATTTTGTGGCCCCTCATCAAACAACCATTTTCATATGCTATCTCTTTACGACATAGAAAGTATGGTAAAACTTTAATGTCGTCTACCTTTCTTGGCCAACCGTCCAAAACAAAGTTAATTACCTTTTTTAAAGTTACATCTAACGCTGTCACTGATTGCAATTCGCTTAAGTCGATCGGCATGTGTCCTTCTATAACAAAATTAATGTAAGCAGCCCTATCATCTAACAAAGACTTACTATGGTCATATTCGATTGGTTCAATATCAGGTAAGCTTGCACGTGAAAGAAAATCAGCACAGTTATCTGTGCTTCTTATGTATTCAATCCTATAGTTATATCCACTTAAGAACAAAGCATATCTTTGTAATCTATTTGCTGAAACTTCGGGAATACCTTTATATGGACCAAATATACTAATTAAAGGCTTATGATCCGTACGTAATATGAAAGGCTCAGATCGTCCATATAAATATTGATGGAAACGTCTGACAGCAAATATGATCGCTGTGGCCTCTTTCTGTATTTGAGAATATTTCTTTTCAGCCGGACATTCTAAGCCGTTTTTATCCATTTGCGATAATATAGCACCTAAACCGTTCGGAGAGGCATCTACGGTTAAAATTAATTTCGCATTTGGATTAAAGTGCGCTAAAACATTTTCCGAGGACAAGTGTGTTTTTATTTCATTAAATGCGGCTTCATGCATAGAAGACCACTGCCATTTCACTCCTTTTTTTAATAAATTATACAAAGGACTTAGTATAGTTGAAGCATTTGGAACAAAACTTCTATAGTAGTTAACTAGACCCAAAAATGATTGTAACTTATTTATGTTCGTAGGAACAGGAGCTTCTATAATAGCCTTAACCTTTTCTGACGATTTTTTTAAACCATTTTTATCAATAACATATCCTAAATAGCTCACTTGATCTTTAAAAAACTCACATTTTTCCTTCTGTAAAGTTAAACCGGCGTCTTGTAGCTTTTCTAGAACAATAATTAATCTCTGTATATGTTCCTCCTTATTTCTACCTGTTACAAGAACGTCGTCCAATAAAACAAGAACACCATCTATACCTGACAAAATACATTCCATTGCACGCTGAAAAATAGCAGGTGCACTCGATAAACCAAATACTAATCTAGTGTATTTAAATAATCCCCGGTGAGTATTAATACATGTATATCTTTGCGAATCGTCATCTAATACGAATTGATTATACGCCATTGAAAGATCTAGTTTGGTGAATTGTTGGCCTCCATATAACTTGGCGAATAATTCTTTCACAGTAGGTAGAGGATGCTGATCTATTATTAATTGCTTATTAATACTCACGGAAAAGTCTACACAAATCCTAAGGGTGCCATTTCGTTTTAACACGGGAACTATAGGTGAAGCATATTCCGAATGTTGAACCGGTTTAATGATACCTAACTGCAACATACGATTTATTTCTTTATCTACCTTTTCTTTTAAAGCAAAAGCTAATGGGCGCGCTTTAAAAAATACGGGTTTTGCATCGGGCTTCAATTGTAATCTGACTTTATGTTTATTAAATTGTCCTAATTTGTTTGAAAATATTTGTGGAAAACGTTTATGTAATTGCTTAACAAAATTGTCGTCTGTATTTATATAATTTACAGATGATAACTTTAAATTAAAATTTGATATAAAGTCTCTACCAAGTAGAGGTGGCCCTCCATCACGTACCACATATATACTAAGTGTACGTGTAAAACCAGCATAAACTACAGGCAATTCAACCACCCCTAAACAAAAAATATTGTTACCGGTATACGTTACTAATCGTTTCGTTGTATTCGTTAATGGCACGTCCTTAAAATGAGCGATATACATTTTCTCAGGTATCACTGTGACCGCGGAACCGCTATCCACTTCAAATTTAAATGTTATACCTCTAATCAAAACATTTTCCGTCAAAGGTTTACCTATCTTTGAACATATTAAAAAAATCTTACCGTCATCGTCCTCGTTCACGGTATCGGGTCGCATATAAAAAACTTTTTTTTTATTTTTACACATCTTACTCAAATGCCCTACCACATTGCATTTTCTACACTTATAATTAGCGAAACGACACTTAGATGATGTATGATTATTATAACCGCACACTTCACATACTGTCTTAGAATCAGAACGCACTATTTTAAAAAGCTGCTCCTGCTCCGCCTCTGAATGTACTGCAACCGCCGCGCCAATCCTTGCGCAGCGAAGCGTGTCAGCCAATTCAATACATTTTGCTAGCGTTAACTCTTTCAACTCCTGAGCAAAGAGTTTATCTCGTTCTGGTCCCGGCAACATACCCATCACGAATCTATCACGAAGTGCTTCTTCTACATTTATAAAATCACAATGAGCCGTCATGCCTCGTAATCTCGCTGCCCATTGTTGGTACGATTCTCCTGTTGTTTGCGTCGCATTATAGAATTTAAAGCGTTCGCCAAACCCACAACGCTTCGGAATGAAGTGATCGTCTAACAGCTTGATTATAAACTCATATTTTACTTCTTGCAGCTCTTTGGGCAATGCCAAATTCGACGCTAATGCGTAAGAAGCTTCACTGAGTGCACTAAGCAGTATGGCTCGCCTTTTAATGCCAACCGGATCATTATCACGTCCAATATCATTTGCAATGAACCATTGAAATAAACGATTCTTATATGTTGCCCACGATTGGATATTGTGATCAAATATTGATAAAATACCAAAATTTGCAACCGCCATTTTTAAATTAAAAAGCGCGGGAAAACTCGTCGCCACTGTTAATATGAGTGAATCAAACGACGGTTGGCAATGCACTGGTTTATTATAATTATATTATAGATTATATATCTAAATTATAATGCCACCCTATACACATACACAACAGTAACTAAGTTAAGTACCTAACTGACATAGACCTTCCTCTCTCGTAGCTCTGTGGTAGGCTGTCAATATTATCTTACAACAATTTACTAATTATATTGTATACACGTATCCCTAACATTACATCGCTCGTAGTAATCTCGGCCTTCCGGTCGAAGAGGACGGACGATAATAGCATCGCTCTTCCTCGCCAGGTGCTGTTCGACATGGCGTCGTACTACGCTCCGTCCATCATATTCATAGACGAGGCGGAGTCGCTGGCGGCGGCGCGCGGCGCGGGCGAGCACGAGGCGTCGCGCCGCCTCACGGCGCAGCTGCTCGCCGAGCTCGACGGCGTCGTGCGCCGCGACGGGGTCGTGTTCCTGCTCGTCAACACCAACGTGCCCTGGTGAGCTACGTCGATATCCAACTTTGAGGTGATGTTGTTTTAAAAGACCGAGATACTTATTACATTACGTGATTCATTTACTTGTCTATCATTGACGATGATGATGTCCTCCTCACCGATTTCTACTCCGGCGACGGATCTTAAGGTTTACCAACTGTGCAGGGTATATTATAGTGCTCAAGTGTATGCACTCTCACGTCTGCGGTCTCTATTCCCTCGCGCTCATAATCCGTTTGGACGGCAAAACCAACACGACCGGACAGAGTTCATGTGCAAGTATGCAGCACCAACGACTTTACGAGCGCAACGTGCAATGCCGCAAATTTTCAAACCCGGAGTTGCTAATGAGAGTTTCTTAAAACCGTTTCATCAAAAGGAGAGGCCTTAGCCGTTGGATATTTATGTGGAAGCCAGTGTTGTAGTTACATTCGACCATATTTAATTGCAGGGATATAGATTCAGCGATGTTAAGAAGATTGGAAAAGCGTATATACATACCATTACCTGATTATAAAACAAGAGCTGAATTGTTTGAATCCTTTCTGTCCAGCAAGAGCATAGAACTCGAGCCTAATGTTGATTTCGAGGAGTTGTCCGCTAAAACTGAGGGTTACTCGGGGAGCGATGTGAAACTCGTCTGCAAGGAGGCGTTGATGGCTAGTGTTCGGAAAATGTTGCCAAATATGGAAAGCAAGGGTAAGTACTTAGTTTTTATTTTCTGTTTTTAGTTGGATTTACTTTCCTTGTAGTTTTGGAAAAGTTCAGTACTTTGGATTTTTTGCATTATTTGAAATACTACTGGTGTATTATCATCATTTTAGATATTATATATCTTACAAACATATTCAACAAAAATTGATATCGTTAAATCTCTTTGAGACACCACTCAACTCCGATTAGTCGGTCACCATGAAATTTGGCACATATATGTGTATGGTTATTGGTTGGTTGGTTACACTATCCACTTTTGTAACTAATCGTTCACTTTCAACCGATCAACACGACAATTGCAATATATACATACACGTCCAGTTTTTAGGTTTTTTGAGTAGTGGTAGTGGAGTAGTTGTGCAAGCTCACCCGGGTAGGTATCATTCACTCCTCAAACATTTTACCGCCAAACAGACAGACAATTTTCCGATCGGAAGATTCAGTGGGCCAGCCAGAGTAACTACACAAATGACATAATATCTTAGTTCCCAACATTGGTGTTGTAAGGAAAAGTCAGTATTTCTTACGGCACTTAAGCATCAGGTGCCCCATTATCCCGACCACCTACGTACCTAAATTATACTACATTTATATTAAATCCACAGGTCAATCAAATCGCAAAGAGAAGCTATCTCTATCGGATATTCTTACAGCGATAGAGAGGACGAAACCGATTTCGAAGAATCTTACAAGGAAGCACGAAGAGTGGCAGAAAGAAATGGGATCGACTTAGATTTAACAGTTAGTTAGTAAATAAATACACTCGTGGATTGTAACCTGCGAAATACGTTCATATGATTGGTCTGATCTATGATTTTTTTATTTTTAATATTAAAAAAAAAACATTTTAAGTTAATGGAGATTGATTCTTGAATTATTTTAATGGGATTTTTTCAAAAGTTTATTTTTCATTTGGATACAATGTTCGGCATTATTTATATCATAATATATGTAATTGTTCTTTCTTTCATTTATTTAGGGTCGGAGGTATCTTTTCTACCCTTCTATTCATATCGACCTTTAGTCCTTGTATATTCTGAGTTGTGCCTGATGAGGTAATGTAGGTATAATATGGAGTGCCTGCCTGTGTGTGGCAAAGCATAGCGTACTTTGCAGACTTCAATTTTTAAACGATTTCAATAAGGCTTCTCGATTCGTTTTCTGTTCAATTCACTGTTGTATACCTATTTATATTTAATATTGAGTTATTGACCAATGATATAATGTCAACTCAAAGTAAAAGTTAATTTTCATTCACACCTGTCATTTGAATTGGCTATAAGTACGGTTTTGTATACAGCTTTAACACGGAGCCCAATTTCAGTGGTGAGAGATTGGTCCGATCGTCTTTTATTTTTTTCGCGTCAACGCCGCTGTACGTCGTTGCTGTCGATGAGTGCGGTAACGTGCCGGGTGAGTCACAAGCGGTACGTGTGATAGAAAAAGAGACAGAATGCTATTCTGTCTCCGTTGCACAGCACTCCACCTATCATCATGCCTCTGGCGGCCGTAAATTGAACAGAACAATACAACCATTAAGCCGACGTACTCCCACTACTGTTGTTGCAAGACCGACCGAGAGATAAGGAACTTTGATGAACAAGAAACAAAAAAATTATATGTCAAGAGTACAAACTTTGACATTTCAAACTTTTTAATAGCGCTAAGGCGAAGGTATATTATGAATGGGAGTAAATAAAAGATGAATTAAACTAATTAAGTTTATTGATATCTATGTTAACACGTCCTCTATACAAAACTTTGAAAAATATCTATTCATATTTCTTACATGTTTCAATTCCTAAATAATACTTTTTTTTAATAATGAAAAATAAAAAATATAAGACTACCTTTAAATATTTATAAGGAACATTATTTTCTATAATTTCAATTGATGAATTATTATTTTATAACGAAATGCGATCAAAAAAGCTCTAACCAGAATCGATTTTAAATATTTTACAAGTAAATATAATTCGATTGTTTTGTTTGACTAGAAAGAAAATTAACATTTTGTGCAAGGCAACATAATGAATATACCGTAGATTAAAAAACCTATATAATCTGTGCAATCTAAGCTTTAAATGTGATTACTAGAATCTTACTAATAATAAAAAAAAAAATTTAGAACTAACAAAATTGGCATCATCAATATATAATTAATTAATTTAACAGCTTTAATTTGTAATTCAGGTGTATTTTGGCACCGGTGAAAGGCATCTTGTGTATTGCTTATATTTTTAATGATCCTATGTATGCTATTATACTTAAAAACCTCAAGAGTAATCAGAGACGGGCAAGTGAACACATGAACGCACAGAGTACAAAAGTAAAATCAAATAAGATAAATATAAGGAAACATCGTAAAATTTAAAACTCATATCTCTTGACAGACATAAAATGTTTGGCGTCAGAGCCGTTACTTAAAAGTGACAGGAAACGTTGCACTCAAATTTTGTCAACAAAAAAATTATCAGAAGAATTCGCTTTGTTTTGATAAAATAAGTCCAGCCCAAAGTTGATTGGTGAATAAACTCGAAAGGAGACAAAAAAAATTGCAATGAAAAAATATTAGTTAGGTTAACACTTGTTTTTTTTTTAATCAGTATTAGTTTTAACACATGACTCAGAGATGGGACAAAGAAGCAGTTGTCTTAGAACAGTAAGGTCAGCTCCGTGTGCTGCCACAGAATATCATCAAAAAAAAAAAAAACAAATGCTTGTCTGTAAAGTCGGTTTACGGACGACAATTTTACGTGATAACGTCATAACAAAACATCGATGAATTTTTCCCTTCGCCCACTAATAAGATTACATAATATAGATAATCTGTGAAATTACTGTTCGTGGTACAGTCAGCTTCATAAGTAAAGTAACAGTCAACATAACCAAATACATAGAAACATCTAAAGTGACCATTAACATCAATACAACCAAAGTCGTCAAATTAATTGTACCATCCATGTTGTTCAAATATATCGGAGCGCGAACATCGTCAAATATATGAGTACATTCAAATCGTCATTAAAATAGTAACAATCAAAGCGCCAGTGGTTTCGAAGCATCCAAAGTGTTCAAAAATACGGTACACATTACAAAAACGAACCTTATGTCAATACATTTTAAGTACACTTCAAACGATTGGGTATTTATGACATATTGTAATATTTCTGACAGCAAAAATTCAGTTGATTTGAAATAAATGTGCAATAAATGTTTACGGTGTAGGTGCCGTAGAATTTCAATGTTGGGCACCAGACATATTTAAATTTTAAAACTATAAATTCTGTTATAAGTATTGTTTCTTTATTTGAACCAAATTTATTTCACTGCACTTTCGCTGCCGAAAACGTACGCTTAGATACATGTTTCATAAAAGAAAAATCAAATTTACTAATAGTCTTTTTATTAGGTTGCAAGAACTATATAAACATTTGGTTCGATATATTGGCTCATCACGATATCTATGGAACAATAAGGCGTAGAGACTTGAAATTTGGTAGGAATATTTCATTCGACGAGTAGAGGTCAGCTAAGAACGGATTTTGTTCAACTCTCATCCAAAACGGATTTATCACATATTTTATCATTCTCAGTAACAATACCTTAATAACCGTTGCCATAGTAACCGATTTCATGATGTTTATATTGATAAACTAGCTGTTGCCTGCGGCTTCGTTCTTTAACTATATTAATACTTATTATAAAGAGGTAATTTTTTTTGTATGTTTGTTTGTATTTTTTTTATAGTTTATGGGCGTTGTAAGAAATATTAAGTAACGCTTACATCGCCAATGCGCCACCAACCAAAATTAAAAATCTTTCTTTTTTGAAAAGATTAGCGTGGTAGCGTGGTAAATAGTGAATAAATTCCTTTTTTTTTTTTTTATTGCATAGGAAGGCGGACGAGCATATGGGCCACCTGATGGTAAGTGGTCACCAACGCCCATAGACATTGGCGTTGTAAGAGCTGTTAACCATCTCTTACATCGCCAATGCGCCACCAACATTGGGAACTAAGATGTTATGTCCCTTGTGCCTGTAATTACACTGGCTCACTCACCCTTCAAACCGGAACACAGCAATAACAAATACTGCTGTTTTGCGGCAGAATATCTGATGAGTGGGTGGTACCTACCCAGACGAGCTTGCACAAAGCTCTACCACCAAGTACCATCCTTATTCCACATGTGAAATTTGTAAAGACTAATGTACTTTTAAATGGGTAAGCTTTAGATTCTGTAGAAACAACAGAATTTCTGGGTATCACCATAGATTCTAAGCTTCAATGGGGCCCTCATATTAATAAATTGGCGAATAGACTCAGCTCTGCAGCATTTGCGGTAAAAAAAAATAGAATGTTGACTGATACGGTGGATACGGCTCGCCTAGTGTATTTTAGTTATTTCCACAGTATAATGTCTTATGGCATTCTACTCTGGGGTCATGCTGCCAATATTAATACGATTTTTTTTACTGCAGAAGAGGGCAATTCGTGCATTTTATAACCTGGGCTCAAAAGATTAACTAAGGTGTAAGTTTAAAGATTTTTTTTTTGTATCTTTACTTGGTGGAAGCTTAGTGCAAGCTCGTCTAGATAGGTACCACCCACTCATCAAATATTCTACCGCAAAACAGCAGTATTTGCTATTGTTGTGTTCCGGTTTGAAGGGTGAGTGAGCCAGTGTAATTACCGGCACATTGGCGATGTAAGCTATGGTTTACATCTCTTACGATGCCAATATCTGTGGGCGTTGGTGATCACTTAACATCAGATGGCCCATATGCTCGTCCGCCTTCCTATCCATCTATAATTCAAATGCTAAATTACGCGTTATCAAAAAGCGGTCATGCGCAATTTCTGTAACGGAGACGCATTGTGATTTACATGGTTTTTTTTTGGTATCTTTTCATCATTAATGCGAAATGTATTAATATTGATAAAACGCCTTCGAATAAATATTATTTAAATTTAAAATGATATAGAACTAATTTTTAAACTATAAGAACTTCACATCAAAACAATAACATTATATTTAACAAGTAATTTCCTTGACATTTACTTTTTTAGTGTCGAAAAATGAGGTTTACCTACTTTGTATTTTAAATTCATAACTTTTGATTTATTTTATAGATATATGCCAATGACATTGACGTACTCGAAACGAAAAGGATAGAGAATATCCTTGAATCCTGTCTCCTTCGTTTTTTATAAAGTTCCATTTCGGCTGTCAGAAATATTCAAATAGTTTATAAATATTTATGTAAAAGGTTACCTAAAATGTATTGACATAAGGTTCGTTTTTGTAATGTGTACCGTATTTTTGAACACTTTGGATGCTTCGAAACCACTGGCGCTTTGATTGTTACTATTTTAATGACGATTTGAATGTACTCATATATTTGACGATGTTCGCGCTCCGATATATTTGAACAACATGGATGGTACAATTAATTTGACGACTTTGGTTGTATTGATGTTAATGGTCACTTTAGATGTTTCTATGTATTTGGTTATGTTGACTGTTACTTTATATATGAAGCTGACTGTACGTACGCGCCTTTAACTTAACTGTAAATTTCAAAACATCTGTTTCTACACAAGTTTGACTGTTACTTTAGTATAAATAATAATAATAACAAATATCCTGGGACATTTTTCACACACGGTCATCTGATCCCAAACTAAGCAGAGGTCGTACTATGGAAACCAGACAACTGATATACTACATATACTACTTTTTCTTTTGTAAATACATACTTATATAAATAATTACAAACAGACACGTTCATGCACACAAATGTCTGATCTGGGCGCGAGAGGCAGGGTATCTACCAATCACACTAACCGGCTCGTCAAGTATGCGCGCATAGTATTGTTTTCTCTAAACAAGTCGGTACTTGTCGAGTTTTGTTGACGTAAGTGTAATTATTAATCAAATACTTAATATTTTGTTAGAAATTAAACGGGAATATAAAAAACTGTCCATACTGCCCCATCTCGTCGCCCACATCGCTCACAGAACACACTCCCACAGTATGAAATTAGTATAATGAATTTATTCATTTGTAATTTTTATAACGTTAATTTTTTTTTTCTATCACAGTTTGAGATCCGAACTTAATGTGACGTTTAGAGTTAGTAGTTATTATAAATTACGTTGTTAATCTAATAATCGTTTGAAAAAAATAATTAATCTGAAAATTGAAAAGAAAAAGTTTTTATATTGATATTATAATAAAATGATATCAGATAATAAATATGTAATTATTATTAACTGTTACGGTTTCGCGTACACTATCGATTCTGAGAGTCGTATGGCCGAATACTGAAACGTCATTCAAATATTAAGTGGGACTTAATTATTTGGAACGTCATTAAAAATTTAGTATCATCAAAATTTAGTATGCGATTTTTTATAATTAACGGCGACTCAAATAATTAAGTTCCACTTCATATTTGAATGCCGTTTCAGTATTCGGCCGCAAGTCTCTTCGGTAGGTAATCGTCGAGAATCCCTCGATAAATAATAATATAAATGGAAGTGAATAATTAATGATAATAACGTTATGTTACTTAGAATTCATTTAGTAATAAATATATCAATAAAAAAAAATCGTATAAAGGTCAGCGCACATCCGTCCAGCGACGCCCAGCTGTGTGACGTCACAGCTGGGCGTCGCTGTATTGTAATACATTCAAATTTTGATTTTGACACGCAGTGAAATATATTCGGCGATCTCCCGGACGTGCTTGACGATATATATATATTTAATTATGCAATTTAAATGTTCGTTGATATCACGTGTGATTTCAAAAATGGAAGATTATTAATTAAAAACTTTTAACACGCAGTTTGAGATTCGTAAACACTCTATCACAATTCGTTCATCGGACTTAATTTAAAACGTCTGAGCGCCTACATAGTTAATAACATCATCGTTCAGTAAGCGTACCAATTATTACAAGATCGATAAGAATAGTTTATCATAAAATGTGTTGCCATATTCAAAAATATTTTTTACTAGGAATACGTTAAACGTTCTAAATATAAAATATGATGGCGGGTATTTGTCCGTCCTCGACGGACGTGCCGTTGTTGTTGCCCGCCGCGTACGAGAACTGGAACACGACCTTCTCGCCGTTGTTGCAGTCGACCGTCACGCGTCTCAGCCCCCTTGTGCCGTAGTACGAATCTGTACCCTGGAAAAAAGAAAAAAAAATAAACCCTTAAATATCAAGCTATGGGTATTATAAATGTGAAAGCTATTATGCCAGGATAATGCATGACTTTTTTTAATTTTATAGGCAGGCGAACGAGCAAATGGGTCATAAGATATAGACATTGGCGCTGTAAGAAATAATAACCATTCCTTAAATTGATTGATGCGTCCGCAACCTTGGGAACCTAAATGTTAAGTCCCTTGTGCCCATAATTACACTGACTCACTCACCCTTCAAAACGGAACGCAACAAAACTTATTGCTGCTTGGCAGCAGAATATCTATAAATATAATAGATGAGTGGGTACACAGTACACACCCAGACGGGCCGCAAAGCCCTACCACCAGGTAATTATGATGAAATAAATTAAGTGCAAGTAAACTTGTTAAACTATTTAATAAATATATATTATAGTGTTAGATGACTGAATATTTTTTTTTATATAAAACTACCCGCATCGGTCTGGTATAATAGACGAAGTTGTAGTGGCGGCGGACAGTATTAGTCGAGATTTTTAGCTGAACGGACGTACTTTTGTTGTGTCAACCCTATATTAGAATTGTTAATTGTGTAAAATTAAATTAGATTTAGTTTATTGTTAATAAGTTGCTTCTAAATCTAATTTAACTCAAAAAAATCCTACTTCTTATTTCTTAATGATAGTATAATAATCTGTTTTGATTAAATATTGAGGCTATAGCATATGTGACTTACTGACTTACTAAACACTATTTTCATTATTACATGCTCAATGTCAATAACCATCACGTTTTTTGAGTACAATGAGTTTCCCAACAGTATATCCGGTCGGACATTGTGTAAGGCCATCTGGGTATACAATAGTATTGTTGTGTATTTGTTGTGTTGGGGCTCAAGCTTGCTTCATGACACATCTATATGCATAAAAATTAATGTTAGTCTGTATGTCCTTTATAGAATCGTAAACTATGCATTTGATCATGTCATGATCTTCAGCAAAGTGTTGTGCATGAGCCCACAAAGGTTTTTAGTACGACCAATTTTTGACAGATTGCGCCACTATAATTCCAATGAGTTTCATTTATTGCCGTGATTTTTATTTATTAAACCGTGAAACCGCGGGGCACAGCTAGTTTATAATATTATTATAGTTTGTTTACCTTTAGTTTAGCGCTGGCAATGTAAGACGTGTTCGGCAATATCTCCACTGGCTCCTTGAACATGGCGCGGAAGGTGTCGTCGGTCCCGTCGCAGCAGAACGTGGTCGTGTTGGAGCCGCACACTTTCTTCGTGGCTAAATGAATTATCTGGAAACGAAAATAATATTATTTGCATATGTTACTTTAATGATACAAGTTATGACAAAGTTGCTGTTTTTTTTTTGTTTTTTTATTCTATAGGTAGGCGGACGAGCATATGGACCACCTGATGGTAAGTGGTCACCAACGCCCATAGACATTGGCTTTGTAAAAGATGTTAACCATCGCTTATCGCCAATGCGCCACGAACCTTGGGAACTAAGATGTTATGTCTCTTGTGCCTGTAATTACACTGGCTCACTCACCCTTCAAACCGGAACACAACAATACCATGTACTGCTGTTTTGCGGTAGAACCAAAGCTAAGCAAAGTATAAATTATTTTATTTAGTGTATCGTTGTGCTTCTGAATAAATATTCGCCAATCGAGTTAATTATTCCCCACTCTTGCAATAATTGGTGACACCGACTTGAATTTAATAGCTCGTGAGTGTAGATGTGTCACGTGATTGACTCTTGTTCATAGTAATTGACATAATTACAGACTTGTTTACAAACAAAAGATTTATAAATGGCGCCTGCAGTCGTGCTATCTCACTCGCACAGTATTTACATTGATATGGAAATAACTGATGTTGCACATACAACTTGAATTGCTGTCATTAATTTTTTGATTGAATTTCATTATCATATTGAAATAAAATCTTTCTCATGACTTACTTGTAAATGAACTTCGTATTCAGTGGGTCCAAAGTACGATCCGTATAGCCCAAAGCCAACAACGAAAATTCTCTGATCAACAGTAAATCTAATCCTATCAGTTGTGCCGCTGTAACCCCACCGAGATTCAGTTTGGGAGAACCTATTCACCGTTAGCTCTTTTCCTGTCATACAGCATCTTGGTGTGTCTAGGAAGCCTACATTTGGCTTTGGATTAACAGTGAAATAAAGGAAGAGCTGGACTATTTCTCTATCATCGAGCAGACCGCTCTGTGCAGGGCCCATTGCGAATTCTTCAACAGACATTAATGGAAAACGTATAGCATGGAACGCTCTCCCGAGAACCATTCTTTGGTTGTTCGGCGTCACCGGCAGTTGGCGTCGAGTACATTCGGCCTCCGACCAGCGTAGAACCGCGGCGAATATCTTCGCCTCACGTATGCGCAGTGTATCCCTGTAAATTTAATAAATGTTTGATTATTTATATTCTGTAGAGACCCACATAGCCAACGACACACATTAATGTCTGACATTTTTTTACTATAAAATTTTGAGTTTGTTCTTAAAGAAATACTTTGCATTTGTCATGACGTAAATATATTAATAAATGAGCAATAACTATTAAATCAAACCCCATCATACTTATACCAAGAGATGCAACACAGCTTTTTGTATTATTATATAAAAAGCTGTGTGTCGCTCTTTCTACAACAGACTATGGATATGACAAAAGTTAAAGTAAGTTAGGTTCTTGTACTATATAAAACAATTATACATTATTATTTCTTTTTTTTTAATAAATATAAATTATCTATAAGAAATATAAATAATTAAGTAGGTACCGAAAGTGTACAACAATATTTATTTAATTAAGTAATTACATATCTTCTACACTAAAGATTAAATATTTATCAGTTTAATATACTTTATTGTTTACAAATACTCAAAAGTACCTACTATTTATAAAAAAGTTCATATTATACTAGTTATGGATCCTAACTTTATACCCAAGCAAGTATTACAACACAATATGTATTGTCCGAAATGATATTTCCACTTATATTCTGTTCAGACTTATACAAGTATTAAATAATTATAGATTATTAGAATATCTCTTGATATAGAACTATATGTGAGTGAAATATGAGAGAACATTATTTGAGAAGTAAATATTTGAGTAGATAAAACTTGTACATTAATGGGCTATGTCCTACTATTGGGCAAAGACCTCCTCTTATCTTGGGGAGGTATGGAAATTTTTATATCACAGTTTTATATAATGTAGACAGGCAGACAAAATGGGCTACTTCATGTCAAGTACCTGCCATCGCCTACAGACATTTGCACAGTAACATCTAACCGACCATTCCTTATTTTGCCAATCCATTCCCAGCATTGGGAACTAAGATATTATGTCTATTACAATACAAACTTTTACTGTTTGGTGGTAGTATGTGATGAGTAGATAATGCCTACCAAGATAGGCTTGTATAATGCCCTACCACCAAGTATACTTACCAACCACCAAGTATACTTATAGATTGATAGATATTATTGGCAGATTTCCTCACTATTTTAATCTTCACTACTAACCACACACTGGGTCATCTATCATATATTTTTAACAAAATCTTACAATACTACAGTTTAACAAAAATTATATATTTACTTATATGTAATTTGCATTCAAAATTTTTGTTACCTTTCTAAAACTGCATTCAAAGTGTCTTGATCTATATCCGTAAACCCTTCAGCATTCAGAGCATCAGTTGTGTTCTTGTCAATCATTTCTAAGCAGAGTGCAGCTAGCTGAGGCTCATCAAACAGCCTCGCTTGTGTCAAGAGCAAGAATGCATTGTCAGTGCCGAGATTGCTCTTTAGAAAATCAACACAATGCTCCTCTAAAGCAGCTACAGCATACTTCTTCGCTGTGTATAAAGTCGTCATAACACTTTCTGGACCAATTCTTACTTCGTCTGAATAGAGGAATTTTAGTAAATGTAAGAATGCTGCGGGCTCAACATCAGGTAGTTCAACTTCATCAGATTTTGTAGCCAAAACTCCATTGAACATAGCATCAAACACTGCACTGCCGACGGAAAGAACAAACTTATGCGCCGGTATGACTTGCTGGTTTGCATCTTTTCCTACAATGAAATGAACATCTGACAGTATTTCATTATTAAAAAGGAAAGACAATCGTTCTTTAACAGTTGTTTTCGTCGCTTGCCAGTTATGTAGACGACAACCTGTGTTGTTTGTGGGCTGAAGGTTCTCTATTGCGGACGACGACGGCATCATCTCGTTCGCGTGACCATTTTCTTCGTCAACATGACTACCCTGTCTTGATTGTTGATTAGATGGAAGCATATTTTGAGGAGGATTTTCTTCACCATTCGCATCTTCCTCGAGCCTCACGCTTATAAGTCTATTCACAATATCATTCTTGGAAGCCATAGCTACAGTTCTGTATGGAACATATCACACTATCGCCGGTCGATTCAGATTACGCCGCCTACTTAAACACGAAGACGCAATCTTATTATTCGCTACATGAAATGAGGAAGTGAGGTGAATGGGAACTGATTTGTTAGCGTAATTACTCTAGTATGTTTATGTATTCATTTAGTCGAGTTTTCGTCAAGATTTTCTCATTTTTGACAAATGCGATAACTAAGTGACAATTGTAAAAGACAAGCGACAGCTGATTTGACAATTGACAGAACTAATAACTTTTTCAACAGTTTTATTTTCTTGCTTTATCTGGACTCAAAATAAATAAAAATTTGAACAAAACAAAAACCGACTTCATAGGAAAAACAAATTAATATACACTAAAAAGTAAAAAAATAATTGCGTATTCTTCTATAATTTGATAATTAACTTACTATTTTCTACTCATCAATATGTAGGTACGAATGTGTTGTGTGGTTTATAATTTATTTACAATTATTGTTACCTACTTTTGGAGTCGATGTCAGCCAAGGTGGGTTTATAACTACATACATAGTTAGTTATAGGTGAGATGTGCTTGTGTCGCACGCGCAACTTAACGAGGCGAATAAAAGTCAATTTGTAATGTGTATGTTTTTGTTTGTTTTTAAAAGATTCCCGTATTATTATTGCTAGGTATATTATAATGTTTCCTTGTCGTGTCGTGTTGTGAGTCGAGCTCGCACAAAGCCCTACCACCAAGTAAAGCCCTCTGGTTAGATTTCACTCACTCATTAACTATTTTATTCGAGCAAAAGACATACCCTGCATTGCTATCAATTTGCAGGGTGAATGAACCAGTGTAACAGGCAAAAGGTACACGCCTCCGGCGTCATAGACCCCATGGTCGTGGGTAGCGGTGGAAAGACCGTCCGCTGAAGTAGTAAAGCTTTGGTGGGGAAATACTATTACTTTTTTTCTTCAATTCCCGACTGTCGTACTCTCCCACAACCAAACCCACCGCTATTTGGGCAGCTGATGACGGTCGGTTTGCTTATTAGCTATATAAGATCTACTATCTATGTCAACATCAGCCTATGACTTTTGTAAATGCAACGCCGGATCACCATGGTTGGCAGCACGTTGTCTTTGTAAGACGTGTCTTTGTTGACTTCGTGTAGTGTCAATTGATTTGGGCTATTGTCGATGTCGAAAGTGACTATTTTCTATCAGTTGACTAATTTCCTGGTCTGCCTTCCAAAAATGATTCTCAAAAATGTCATTAACATAGGCCACATACGCTTGCGAACTTACGAGTCATAAACGTAATCGATCTTTTGACAGACATGAACCTACACATAAATTAAAAGTTTTACAAAACTTAGTATGTGGTTAGTGGCTACAGCTTATAGCATATCACCAATGTAAATCATTGTTGTTGTTACACGCAAATAGTGAATCTAAACGATTATATTATATACTCGGTAGTAGAGTTTTGTGCAAGCTCGTCTGGGTAGGTACCACCCACTCATCAGATATTCTGCTGCAAAACAGCAGTACTTTGTATTCTTGTGTTTCGGTTTGAAGGGTGAGTGAGCCAGTGTAATTACAGGCACAAGGGACATAACATCTTAGTTCCCAAGGTTGGTGGCGCATTGGTTATGTAAGCGATGGTTATCATTTCTTACAATGCTAATGTTTATGGGCGTTGATGATCACTTACCATCAGGTGGCCCATAGGCTCGTCCGCCTACCTATACAATAAAAAAAAATATATTTATTACGTCTTTATCTTCCTATCGTTTAGTTATATCTTAGTTGTATCTTCCTATCGTTTTATAGTTTTGTACTATGCAGGCACATATTTTTATTTCCAGGCAGCCAAACAATAAAAATATTTGAATTGGGTTTTTGTAATCTTGTTGGTATTCTTCAGTCTAGGCAGGTTTGAATGGTGTTTGGCTAATCTGTCCATGATATCGTTTGTTTTGGAGCGCACTTCTAAGGGTATAATCTAGAAAGCCCTTCGTAGTTATTCACCAGTTTCCTCGCCGTATCCTAGTAGTCGTCGGCGTACTGCGTGGTATACGAATTTCATCTTGAGACGCGGTATTGTAATCACTAAACGGAATTGCATAAGCTATTAGAATCAATGTTGCAGACACGAACTAAAATGCTGAATTGAATATCGTTTCAAGTAAATTTATTCGTATATGTTTCCTCATATATTTTTTTGCTTGTTACTTTTTATTATTAGATACCGCTTTTATCGTTGTCATTTAGGTTTATTTTTTAAGTTATAGGTTAATTTACTAAATAATTTGTGTTTTTTTCTTGTTAATTTTTTCTTTTGGCTATTTATTACGTTTTATTTTGTTCTTCCGCCCTATAATTTGTCTACAATATAAATTTAGCCGATGTTGTCCATAAACTTTCTTCTTTATTATAAGGGTACTTACACATATGTACAGTTATTTTACTAAATATCAATACTTGGAATGGTTGTGTTCCGGTTTCAAGGGTGTGTGAGGCAATCTAACTACAGGTACAAGAGATTACCAGCAGTGTCTTTTTATAAAAAAAATCTGAGGTAAAAAAAAATTCATGCACGTGAGAACCTATATACATATATGCCTGACGCTTACAAGTCTCCCCTGAATTCAGACTGAAATAAATATTAAAATATGAGCATTATATGATGTTCTCCTGATAAATCTATATTACTTAATAAACACAGGGGATGTGCTCGTAGTTATACTGGCAGTCACATTTGCAACCCGGAACACAACAGTTCAACAACTACATTTTTTTTGTTAAGTTTTTAGACGTTGTCTTCTGAAAAGACAGAACATAATATTATATATTGTTTTAATTATAATATGTTTAAATGCTTTTTCAAGCTGCAATACTTATATGGTTTCGAGTTGGTACATTTCTAAAAATAATAATATAATAAGTACATATTTACTACAAACGTCGTAATAAACATGACGAAGTATAAAATGAATAAAACATCAAACAATAATACCTACTTGTAATAAAAAAAAAATGACAGTCATTTATTTACTTCCATTTTCCCGGAGACCTTATATAATGCAATATGCTTAGAAGTCAAGTGCGCGTGTAACAGAGATACGCCAAGCATCAGTTTTATAGCCAATGAAACTGTTCTGCACTGAACGTCGAAGATCTATGAAAGTATAGAAATGAACATTATTATTTGTTTGGGAAGTGTACACCTACCTGCGTCATAACCAAATTTAAAAACGAAGTTATTATAAGATATGATGGCCCGAGTGGTAAGAACGCGTGAATCTTAACCGAAGTTCGTGGGTTCAAACCCGAGCAAGCACCACTGTATTTTCATGTGCTTAATTTGTGATTATAATAATTATAATGAATTATTCATCTCGTGCTTGACGGTGAAGGAAAATATCGTGAACAAACCTGCATGTGTCAAATTTCATTGAAATACTGTCACATAGGGTTTTCGCGTACCCGGCTTTTTTTGATACCCGGGTATCGGGTATTATTTTTTCAAATACCCGGGTTAAATGATATTTATAAAAAATGATATTTTTTTTATAATCATAATTAAATTTGACAGTGATGTACGTCAATAAGTCAACTTAACTTATAGTACAATCAGTTACGCAGTTTAAAGTCTTGTTTTCATTAACTAATTAGGACTTAAAATGAGTTTTTACAACAATAAATTCTGTCATAAAATAACAAAAATATAACTAAATAAACTTTCACACTCAGATAGTCTATTCTTAATATTATAAAGAGAAAAGATTTGATTGTTTGTTTGTTTGCTACAATTTCACTCAAAAACCACTAGACCCATTTTTAATTATTTCCCCATTAGAAAGCTACATGCATACCGAGTAACATAGGCTATGTTATATTTTCAAAAAAATTAAAGATCCCTACCCTACATAACAAGAAACAATGTAACCCAAAGTACACCAAAATGTTGCCTATAACAGTTATATTTTTTGCATGCGCTGCTAAAACTGTTAACGATGTTTAAATTAGTGTTCTATAATATAACAATAGTACCTACTGCCTCGTTGGTCTAGTGGCTTGATATAAGGCCGCAGACGCCGTGGTCCTGAGTTCAATTCCCAGGTCGGGCAAATAAATAGTTATTGGGGTTTTCTGTCAGAAAATTCTCAGTAGCAGCCCGGAGTTTGGAAGTTGGAAGTGTTGTAACACTCCCGTGCCTCGGAAAACACGTTAAGCCGTTGGTCCTGCGCCTGGACTCTTTCCGGTCGTGTCGGATTGCCGTCCCATCGGATTATAAGAGCTAAGGAAAAGAGAGTGCACTTGTGTTTGCGCACACACTTGTGTACTATAATATCTCCTGCGCAGTTGGCTAATCTCTCTTGAGATTGGCCGCCGTGGCCGAAATCGGTCTGGAGGACCTTAGTACCTAGTCATAATTGCAAAAATAGTCGGGGCAAACGGAGCAGGCATCTAAAGGCAACCCCCCGCTATATACTTTTACAACATATGGGGACTGAATTTTTTTTTATTGCGTAGGAAGGTAGACTAGCATATGGGCCACCTGATGGAAAGTGGTCACCAACGCCCATAGACATTGGCATTGTAAGAGATGTTAACCATAGCTTACATCACCAATACGCCACCAACCTTCGGAACTAAGATGTTATGTCCCTTGTGACTGTAATTACTGGCTCACTCATCCTTCAAACCAGAACACAACAATACAAAGTATTGGTATTTTGCGGTAGAATATCTGATGAGTGGGTGGTACCTACCCAGACGAGCTTGCATAAAGCTCTACCACCAAGTATAATTCCAACTTAAACGCCGACCACTTCCATCTTGAGACGGCGAAGCGGGCCTTGCTCTTTCTAACCGAGACCCAGATATCATCTCCAGCGCACACCTCATTTCTCTCCTACCCGAGGTACAAGTTGGAACATTCCTTTGTAACTTGGGTACCTTTGTACCCCAAAAAGTTTGCGCGTTAACCGCTAAAAAGCCTCCTTTTGTCATATACCTTCATTTTGAGAACACTCCTCTCCCTACCGCAGCCAGTATCGGCATATTTGGAGTCGAGATTTCGAATGTCGTTCAGGTTCGCGGTCAATTGGAAGTTCAAGCCAAATTGGCTTCTAAAAAGCTTGGAGTGCTCAAAAAGGCGAGACAGTACTTCGCAGCCCTTCGCATAAAACTTTACAAGGCGCAAATTCGGCCCCACATGAAGTACATATCTCACCTCTGGGCGGGAGCTCCCCAGTACCAGCTTCTTCCTTTTGACAGCATTCAACGTAGAGCAGGTCGAATTGTCGATGATCAAGTTATTACCGACCGGCTTGATTCTTTGGATTTGCATAGAGATGTTGGGTCACTCTGCAGTCTCTATCGCATATAACACGGGGAGTGTTTTGAGGAGTTGTTTGGCTTAGTCCCGGCCGCTGAATTTCTCCTGAAAATCGCGCCAGAACTCAAAATTCCATCCTCACCACCCCGATGTCTGGAAATCCACAACAGTGCGTTTCTTAAGGCATTTCCTGCCTCGTACAAACACTCTGTGGAACCAGCTTTCGCCGGGGACTTTTCCGAACCGATATGTCATTAAAACCTTCAAGCAGCGTACTCGTTCCTCAAAGGCCGACAACACACCTTGGATGTTGCAGATGTCCATGGACGGTGGTGGGCCCTTTCCATCAGGTGAGCCTCCTGCTCGTCTGCCTCTTCTTACATAAAAAAAGAACTAAAAATACTTTTTATCTAACACTGCTTAGTAATAATTTTCTGAGAATTTCTATGGATTCTTTGATCCCGGTGGGTACCCGGGTACCCGGATCCAGCATGAAATATTACCCGGGTCCTAAAAATTGCAAATACCCGGGTATACTCGGGTCCGGGTACCCGGGTAGAAAACCCTACTGTCACATGTGAATTCCACCTACCGGCATTGAAGCGGCGTGGTGGAATAAGCTTCAAACCTTCTTCTCAAAAGAGGAGAAGAGGCCTTAGACCAGCAGTGGGACATATACAGGCTTTTCCTTTACTTAAAGAAGTTATAAAAAATTTAATGTAATGTTTACTTAGTATATTTATAAATAATAAATCTTTTGTTAATAATTCCAACTGCTATTGGCAATTAATCCTAAGATCCCTTTTTACTAGGCTTATCAGTGCCGGTTTTAACACTACCAGCGCCCTGGGCGAGATTTCTACGGCGCCCCCCAATTGCAATTCAAACTCATACGAAGAAAGGGAAAAATAATAATGAAGTAACCATTTATTAAAAGAATTAATTATTTATTATAAAAAATAACCGTTTATAAATTTATTACAAAACAAAACTAATAAAATTTTACTTTTCTGGCATTTCTATCAGCGAACTCTTTTATAAGGTTATCAAAGTCGATGTTTTCAGCAATTTCGTTTTCAATTGACACGGTTGCTAAGTTTGTCAATCTGGATTGAGATATTGTTGATCGAAGGTAGGTTTTTATCAGCTTCAGCTTTGAAAAACTCCGCTCCCCACTAGCAATACACGTACAGTCAATAATAGATTTCAGACTTACAACACAACCATCTGTGTCTGATTTAGAGTTTACAGTTAATTTTAATTGGAGTTCACCACAGAGTTTGACAAGGTGGGATTTTTCCGGAATTTGTTTAATATTGTACAAAAAAGATCAAGATTCCGAGTACTCATTTAACTGTTCGAACCTTTCATTGACTGAAATTAATACAGTATCCAAAAGACAGTTGAAAAATTCAATCTCAATTTTTTTTCTGGAGTAGTTCTAGGGTCATCGCTTTTAATTTTACCAGCTTGACGCTTAACACACCGAATTCTTTTTGTAGCTCTAAATACAGGTTCAATTTCTAGTTCTTCGGCTAATTCCTTCGCAGTTAAAATAGCGCTTTTAAAGCCTGTATTTCTATAGTCTTCCAAGAAATTGCAGCATTTTTTCAACGTTTCTGTACATTTACCGAGATCCATGTCTGTTGATTGTAGAGATTTACTTACGATATTTATTTGAAAAAGTATGTCAAACCAAACAACCAATGAAACCATGAAGCTGAAATCTTTTAGCTGTTCGGCTAAAGTAGTAGCCTCATGAGACACTTGAACATCAGCTTTTTGAGTTTCATTAGCCAAAGTAATTAAAGCATCATGGATGGCACTAATTTGATACCGGACTGCCTTAACACTGCTTATTCTTGCTTCCCAACGTGTGTCACTGAGCTTCGGAAATCGGCGTTATACCCGAAGTCGCTGTAGCGACTTTATTTTCTCCTTAAAGTATACTCTAAATTCCAGGGACTTATGTGTAACGTCGCTACAACCAAAAAGTCTAGTCTGAGTTTGTTTCGCTCCGCTAAAAATAACGCTAACTCTTTTTAACTAAAATGTTAAAGACAAATGTGTTTCTCTATAATTGGGGATTCCCGGTTTTTTTATGTAAGAGGGGGCAAATGAGCCTGAGGCTCGCTTGATGGAAAGTGACTACCACCGCCCATGGACATCTGCAACATCCGAGTACTTGCGGGTGCGTTGCCGGCCTTGGAGCAAAAATTAACTGCATGCAGTGCTCCGATTGAACAGATTGAATATTGTACTGCGTTCCATTTAAGCTGTTTGCTTTCTTTAGGGAATTTACGAGTAAGTAGACCTCGAACTATGAGCGATGCGCAAAAAAGGGGCGCCCTTTTTTTCCGGCGCCCTGGGCGATCGCCCAACCACGCCCCACCCTAACGCCGCTACTGAGGCTTATAATCATGAATTAATTATTTTTTCTGTTGTATCATATTATCGTGTTTTGTTTTAAATGCTCGCGGTAATAAAATTGAATACAATATATAAACAATAATATAAAAACATGTTTATAGAAGAATCAACAATTTTTAATATTACATTTTATTTATATTTATAAGCCAATAATTACTTTTAAAACATAATTTTTAATCTTCTATTCTTTTATAACTACATATTTAGTAATATTTATTATTTAACAAACAACTCTGATTTTCCTTAGCTCTTTAACATATTCGGTACGTCATTGGGGGCACGCACGCGCGCAACGGTCGATTCAGCTAACAGGTGCTAGCCCAGCAGTCGAACTGTCGCCTTCGACAGGGATACTTCTTACAACTACAGCCTTGATAAAGTACTAAATATATTATAGCTCTGTGTATTATGACAGAGTAATGTATTAAAATCTCTTTACAAACACCTTTTAGCTCAATCGTTACTCATAAACACCTGTGATTATTACCGATCAGTTTTACCAGTGTGCCACTAGTTGCGTTAATAAATTCAACAGGCGCTCGTCTTTCTAAGCTCTTAAGCTTGTGAGAAGTCTTTTAAAATTGTATTTTAACGTTGTCCTTTTTCTATATTGTTGTTGATATTTCTATTAAATTTATATAAATAAAAAAAAATCTATTTATCACAATAACTATATACCTTATCTTTGAAATAATGTTGATATTTATACTCTCGTTTCATAAAAAATAATTGATTATGACCGCTTTTGAGTGAAAATGACGCATATATACTCTGTTATGTGGATTACGATAAACGCATTGCTGTAATTCAAATGTAAGTAGAGAAGTATTTAACCATATTTATAATATAAATAATAAGATTGTATAAGTTCCAAACCTTAATCTCAAAGAAGAGAAGTAGCTTAGCTCAGCTGTGAGACATTTAGTTTACTTTTTAGAAAAATGTATTTTAATCCTAAATATATCAGTGAATTTTCGATACTTTAATTGGTTTTATTTGATACAATACTTAAACTTAATATTAAATTGTATTGCTTTAAGCGAACTTTTGATATTTATCTATTTGCATGTGTTAATTACTTAAACACATTTCGAATAAAATATTCAACCTTTTTTTACTTGAGTATGATAGTTTAACACCAGATTGTTAGATAAATATACACAGTTATTGTTATTAGATTACAACATATATTTAAATCAAATTAATTATATCTGATAATGCACTATGCTTATACCCTTACTCTATAATATATATTTACTTCTTAAATATATCGAGTTGCTATTATCCATAATAAATAAATTATATATTAAATTGTTTTATCAGCATTAAGAGCCATCTATTTTAATATTGATTACTAATACTCTCAAGTTATTATTTAACTATATAAATGAAAAAAATATAGTTATTTATATTTTGTTACTACTAATCTATATTTATTAATTATTGAATGATTAATACGAGATAATTTTGTTTTAGTAACACAATGTTGAGTCCTAAGATTCAGCGATCGATTCGAGTCAACGACGGTCAACTCATAGCGCTCTCCGAACGTGCGCAGTATGACCACTCACAGGTAACAAACTTACGAACAACTAGACATAATCGATTATACATAGGTATTAAAACGAGCATGTGTTCTTATATCGAACAAAACAATGCTGATAGAAATTTTGTGTGAGTGTTGTTTGTTTGCAAGTACTGACTAATATTATAAACACGAAAGTGAGTTTGTTTGTTTGTTTGTAACGCATATACGCGTAAACCACAAAGCCGATTTTAAAAATTCTTTCACCAATGGATAGCTACATTAGTAGCAAGTAACATAGGCTACATTTTGTCACCGTATTACCACTGGGCGGGAACTACTCGGGAGAAACCGCGGGAAAAACGCTAATAGATAATTATTGTAAACTTAAGTTATTTATAAGTTTATAAAGAGAGGAAGTTTTTAAAAATTATTTTCGCTTTTAGTATTAACTTATAATAATTTTGTTGCGTGTTTTTTTAATTTAATTGAAGTGTATTGGTTTCTTGAATTATCATTTTACGCGGCACGGATCGCCATGATATTTTGTTAGTAGTTTATAATAATATGTATTCTACATAGTTCTTTTTCATCTCGAATAGTTTTTATTAAACAAAAGTTAAGTTTGACGATTATAGTACACTTTGGGAATAACGCGACCGCCTTCTGGCTATTTCTTTATCAAAAATTGTAAGAAACTATAAAATTTAACAAAACGAACGCGTCGAGTTTCTTTCTCCGTTTCTCCCCATTTCCGGGTATTTTCAAAATCGACGGTAGTTTTTTTCTTGACTATATACAAGTGAGTGTAATGCTGGTATATTGAGAAAAGGAGGATTAAGGCTAAAATTAAAAAAAAAATGAATTTTATTTATATACATAAAATATATAATATGTATGTGTTTGTAATAATAGTTTTATTACATTCACATACAAACAAAATCGTAATGTCTGTCTGTTAGTGAATATGTAGAAAGTAACAATACATGCAGGTTTCTTCACAATGTTTTGATAGTATATAAAATATAATATAATATATCAAAGGTTGTCGATTTAAATACGAATAGGCGTCACTTAATCTTTTTATATCGTTGTCAAGTATTTGACGGCAATGTATATATAGTTCTGTATGTTATGTATATCTAGTTCAATAGTTATTAATATTTGAACTTGAATTTTACTTGGTGGTAGAGCTTTGTGCAAGCTCGTCTGGGTAGGTACCACCCACTCATCAGATATTCTACCGCAAAACAGCAGTACTTGTTATTGCTGTGTTCCGGTTTGAAGGGTGAGTGAGCCAGTGTAATTACAGGCACAAGGGACATAACATCTTAGTTCCCAAGGTTGGTGGCGCATTGGCGATGTAAGAGATGGTTAACAGCTCTTACAACGCCAATGTCTATGGGCGTTGGTGACCACTTACCATCAGGTGGCCCATATGCTCGTCCGCCTTCCTATGCAATAAAAAAAAAAATTGTATATTTCTTTCATTTTATGTTGAAATATCTTCAAATTCATAGTATAATTTTTTTAATTTGTTTCGTTTTCATATTGTGCATAGACCATATTTTTATCTTTGGTTGTATATTTTAGGCTTTTTATTTAAATAAATGAATAAAATTATTTAAACAGGAGACCATTTTCAAAAACGTTACATTAACTGTACATAACAAAACGCAATTATATTTACATATGTATACTTTGATGCAGACCGGATACTTACATAAGAGGAGTTCGGACAACACGAAATGGCAGCTGAGGTGGTTCGTCCTCTACCAGGTCAGTTACTTTTAAAATTGATCAATTCATCACCAGGTATATCGATGATTACTGGCATGTCTTTTTTTATTATGTTTATGTATTTTCAATCGTATATACGACCCAAAGCTTCCAATGGTACGATTTACGACTTTCTAAGCTTACGATAAGCTCTATCAGTTGAATTTAAATTATGTATTTTATATAATTTTTATTATACTTTTAATTTGACGCTACCACAATTATTGATATCAGACAGTATACTTGCCTTCGCAGCATCTGACAAGGACAGCCTCTCGATTTATCTATCAGTCCAGTTAAGCTTTCACCTTGTAACTCTATTATGCGAGATTTTCGCATGCATCAATGGGGGATTATAATAATACATTCAATATTAAAATATTCCAAAAAATATATCATTTATTAATTTGAATGAACTGTATCCAAACACATTAAAATTTTGGTAGATATATGTAATTTTGACTTTCGTATTTCATATTACATAGACCGGGAGATACTGACACAAAATTTCAGATCATTTGTATTTTGTAGTATGGCGACTCTTCAGGGGTCTAATTACGTAATAACGAAAATGAAAATGGTGGTCATAGCGCTGGTACCATCCTGGAAGCATCTCCCGGTCCAACATTGTTTGGAATTAGTCGACACTTTTAGTTTATAAGTGTCACATGCAATGTACATTATTATATTGGTATATATAAATATTTGTTTGTATTTGATTCTGACGTATTTATGTCATACATATGAAGTATAATATATATATATATATCGAAGAACGTTCGGAGTGGACGTTCTTCTTACTACACATTACGTTACGAATTCCTGATTGGCTGTTGTACTTTTCTCTTACGTATATTAAGTTTAAGTTTCATTTATATACAAAAAAGGTAATTTGTATATTGTTTTATATAAATGGATAAAGCTGATATATACATTTTTATATTTATTTATTATTTAGTTGAATTCTGACACAATCATCGCGGTGCCTGGATGAGATCGCTATAGCGATAATGGCATCTATGCGCTATATTACTATTTCGATTTGTAGCGATTTGAGTGGGAAAAGAGTATTATATATTATATATGTTGTTTAGAATCTGCTATTCTACTACGAGACAGAGAACAGCACGCGACCGACAGGCGTGCTTCTTCTAGAAGGGTCGTACTGTGAGCGGCTGAGTAAATCGCCCATGGAACGGAATGCCTCGGTAACTATACAATTTAATTCACTTGACTAACCATAATAATGATCTTATTTCTGATTTCTATTAATCACTATTTAACCGTTAAACATTTAGAACGTTATTTAGTTGTATTCGCAGATTTGTATAAGTAGGTATCTTATAGGTAGGTATAGGTAGGTATAGGTATAGGTACGTATTTTATAGGTAGGTTAGTTGATATTTTGTTAGTTTTATATTGGTGAATATAATACTAAGGATTTTTTTTTAAATTAGTTGATATAATTATACAATTTTAAATATCGAAAATATAAATTTTATTGCGCAATATACGAAACCAGTATTATTTCTAATTTACAATAAAAGGAAGAAATTGTATTATATTTGTACTCAATATAATTTCTTGCACTGAGAGACAAATTGTATAAAATGAGTATTGAGTCCACCTCATTATTAAAGATCTCATTTGATCTCATTGTGAACCAATATCTATAATCTATAATATATCTATAATCTTTGTTCTAATCTTTGTGTAATAGCCTACTCCAACCACAACAGGAATAAACTCAAGTAAAAAAAAATTGACACCGAATTACTGCGATATAATTGGTCGACATAAATAATCTATGATATTCATTATTAAATCGCGAAACAATTACGTTTTCAATGTCGTCGAAGTTTTTGGAAATAAATGGAATGGCTATACTTCTGTGGAATAGAGTTCCCTTATAAATAAAGATAGGTTTGCATATTAATAAGGAACACCTTGGATTTGAACAGGCTATACGTTCGATTCAAAGTCACTTTTAAGAACCTACTTTAGTAAACTGCATATTTTGATTAAGTTACAATTTATTAATATTTTCATAATTTTCATACATAGTTCTGCTTCACAATATCATACCGTCGGGAGAGTCAGAGGCAATACGAGCTGCGCGCGGCGTCTGAAGTGGATTGCGTTCATTGGGTTGATGCCATCCGAGAGGCGAGGTAAGTGATTAGCTGTTACTTTACGTATTACGGCCGAATACTGAAACGTCATTCAAATATTAAGTGGAACTTAATTATTTGGAACGCCGTTAATTTAAATTTTAGTATGCGAAATATTAAATTAATGGCGTCAAAATAATTAAGTTACACTTAAAATTTGAATGACGTTTCAGTATTCGGCCGTTAAACGTGTGTAATTAAAAAACTAGTGTACTGTGTGTGTGTGTGCTCATCTTAGCACTATATAAGCACCGAAGATATTTCGATGTCAGGCAAGCCTAATGATGTGGCTATCAAACGTCAAGGCGGTGCAGAGCAATAGCTTATATTTCCATACTAGCAACACACAAATATATATATATTTACCTTCGATCAATAATAACAACTAGATACACAGTCCCATACAAAAAATATTTTAAAAGTGTCCCCAAGTGTGTTTATGTAGTTGTAGTTGAAACAAAAACACACACACTATGACACATTTCGAATTTTGAATTCGAATAATTGAATTGGCCGCTAGCACAAGGGCCTGAATGGAGCCGATTTGTTCAGTATATTTATTTTCATCCTCCAATTTTAAATATATAGATTATAGGTATTTAATTTTTTTTTTAAATCATATATTAAAATTTAAACTTACTTGATTTAATAAATCATTCGTCAAGATTGAACATAAAGCTGGGGTCTTGAATAAAAAAAAAATTAATCAACTTTGTATTTTATTTTAAAAACAGTTTTTTTTTTTAAATACAGCGGTTCTAAAATTGCAGATAGTTATCATGAACTATTAAAATAATGGTGTAATATTATTTTTTGATAAAATACTAAAGCCTGTAAATGTCCCGCTTCTGTGCTAAGGCCTCTTTTCCTCTTTTTGAGAAGAAGGTTTGGAGCTTATTCCACCACACTGCTTCAATGCGCGTTGATGGAATACACACTTTGATACATGCAGGTTTCCTCACAGCAGTATCGTGGCACTTACACCAATTATTGAATGAATAGGTACAGATAAAATATTTTGAAATCGTTTCATTAATTGATTGGCGCTCGGTAAATACTATCAATCACACAATAATACACACACTTCCAACCGAAACTCAGCAATACTAAATAGAACTGGGTATAATAAAGGATGAGTGGGTTGACCAACAATTAAATGTAAAGTAAATAATCCTGCTAGTTTAAAAAGGTTGGTATATTTCACGGTCGATTTCTAAAACATGCTTACTACTAACATGCGTACTATTTTTAATCACCGTCCCATAAAAATCGATTACACATAAAAATATACTGCTTTACCTTTAAATTTTGTTTAAGGCGTGTTTAGTAAAAGAATGCCGTGTCTTCGTCTCTCAAATGTCAAGTAATTTATGACAGAAAGAGATAGTAATTAATGTGACTTGATTTTGTTTGAAAGAAAATTTATGTACATTTACCTTTTATTATCTGTCGTCTGGAATAGTCGAAGTAATCGTTGACCAAGTAACTATCCGAGGCGTAATGATGTGACTATAACGAACGACTACTTCTAAGTTACCGATTTACCATTATTTATAACTAGCTGATACCCGCGACTTCGTCCGCGTTGCTTGATATATTAACCAAGTTTTCTTATGTACGAAGGAAAAAAACATCAAAAAGATCGCGAGCAAAAATATACTTTGTTTAAACATACATCACTGAACACGCAGTGCATATACCAATCGTTGTTTCTTGAAACTTTAATAACTTTTTATTAAATTAAGATATCGCAATCATTTTTTTTTTGATAAGGGTCAAGTGTCTACGAAATAAAATTTAGAAAATTTCATTGAAATCTATTTAGTACTTTTTCCGTGATGCGCGCATAACTATAGACCTCTATCATTTTATTTATGTAGATAAAAAACGCATACACGTTTATAAGGTTATATTATGTTATAGAGTTGTAGAGGTAATGGTAGAGTTTTGTGCAAGCCCGTTTAGGTAGGTACCATCGACTCATCACAACTTTAACCGCCAAACAGCAGTACTAGGTATTATTGTGTTACGGTTTTAAGGGTGAGTGAAGGCACAAGGGACATAACATCTTAGTACCCAAGGTTGGTGGCGCATTGGTGATGTATATAAGCAACATCTCTTACAGTGCCAATGTTAATGGGCGTTGGTGACCACTTACCATCGCCGTACACATCATTAATCCTTCGAGCTGTTTCTGCAGCACTGGTGCCACGGTAGAACTCGTACCCGATATTTAATGTTTTCCATTGTGCGGTAATAAGCGACGCCAAAGAAAAAAATAATGAGGAAAAAACAAATGAATGACTGTTTTCAAAACTCAAATGTACCAGCTAAATGAATTTATAAATTTGAATTTGGAATTCTTAACCAAAGAGGAGATATTTCAGATCAAAGTGGTCAGTACGACAAAACGCTAATTTCATATGTAAGGACCTAATATAAAAAGATGGAATATTCAACACTTCTGTAAAGTCAATAAAATCAATAAACATGCTAATGAAAAATTACTGGTCAGTCTGTAAAATTTGCAAATCATTTACTCATAGGAGTATGTACTGCGCGGAGTCTCATCTTAGCCTTCCTCCCAAAGGGCTTAATGGGGTCACATCCTTGACCCAATTCCATATAGGATACGAAATAACGATTTCACAATACAATTGTTTTATCAGATATTGATATTTTGTTTCGTATTGTTAAGTCAGTTCAATGGGCAAGAATCAGTATTCATGAATATAATAAACAAACAATAAGCCAATTAAAATTGAACTGATATTTTGTTTAGTTTTTATTTATTTAAAAAAAAAACTGTACAAGTTTTTTTTATAGTTTAGGTAGGTAGGTAGGCTTATGGGCCATCTGATGTTAAGTGGTCACCAACGCCCATATATATTGGTATTGTAAGAAATGTTAACAACCGCTTACATCGCGAATACATCACCAACCCTGGGAACTAAGATGTTATGTCCCTTGTGCCTGTAATTACAATGGCTCACTCACTCTTTAAGCCGGAACACAACAATACCAAGTACTGCTGTTTTGCGGTAGAATATCTGATGAGTGGGTAGTATCTAGACGAGCTTGAACAAAGCACTTTAATTATTTGTTTTTTTTTTATTTAATAGGTTTTTGATAATATTATACTCTGGCTTGGAGGAACGTAGAGCGTCTGTGTGTATTGTGCCTTATATACAGTCGTGTCGGCTTCCCTTAGAAAGCTGTTTATGTGGGTTAGAGAGTTGATGTGTATTTATCCACCCACTTGTGTACCATAATATCTACTAAATTGTGTTGAGTCATCAAACAATGTGCATTTTGTGACCATCTAGAAATTTGTACAATATCTAATTTATATAAGTGTATATATAAAATTTTAGTACATAGTATTATTATCACTATATGTTTTATGTCTTATTTATCTACACTATTATTCAAAGAGGTATCTGAAAAGACCCAACTCATACGTATTGTCAAATATTACCTACCAACTAGACATTGAGGTGAAACCATAATAATTTACTCATTTTTACTAATTTGACATTAGTATATTTACTTTATTAATGGATAGTTATCCTAGCAAATAAAATTTGTAAATTTGGCTCTCCTATTCGAATGCTGCAAGCTACCTCAAGCTGAGATTGTCCAAACATGTATGGTACATTCAAAATTATGGTTTAAATTTAATTTGAAAAACATTGAATTACTCACAAATAATTACTCACAAGAACTTCTTGGCTTAAGTACCTATATTTTTGCGAAACAAAGACAAAAAATTACTACAAAACGTGTTATTTGTCTTTATATTATATTTATTTTTCTCGTCTTTATTATACAATTCAGAGGCCCTAGAATCGTAGAATGTCAGCTTGGCTAGGGCCTCAGATATAGGCATTGATTTAAATCCTCACTTCCCTCGACGTTAAAACGAATTCCTAGATAATCTAGGAATCAATCTAGGCTAGATTGATTGATCAATAGATATTACATTGTGACCTATCGTGGACATGTCAAATGAAAATTCCGATTCCAGTTTGCATGTCCATCAGTTACGCTATCATAGGTCCTCAATTTGAATTCTCGTCCTCTCATTCTCGGTCCTCAATTTTAATTCGTCATTTCTATAAAATTAGTTTGGAAATGTTTGCTTGGTATATAATAACACATTATTCCTATTATTTTTCTTATTTCGTTTTTTATTAAAAACAAGAAAAAAAAATGTATTTTGGATAGTATTTGAGTAAAATCCGTTGTTAGAAATTTCTGGCGAATAGTTTAGGAGATATAGTGATGAGTGGTATTTCGCTTAAAATAAACAATAAATAATAATTTTGTCGTGACAACGTCTAATAAATCGATGAACGCTGGCTGCATGCACGAAAAAGGATGACTCATTGTCTCGTTACGCTTATTGTCCCGTTACGCTGATTGTACGCTTGCGCCGCATCTATCTTTTATGACGTTGTCACGTTAAACTATCGTCCGTAAACCGACTTTACAGACAACCATTTTTTTTAATAAACTTTCATTTGCGTCCAGGTGATAGTGACCGAATATTCCAAGTCATTTGTTACAAGCGACCCTTTGGTGTTCAAAATTACGTAATTAATGAGACGAAAATATTGTTCATAGAGTTGGTTATTGGTGTGTAAACGCTGTACGATTATTCGATTTGTTGTATTTACTATATTTTGTATATTGAATCGAATGGTCATAGATATTCATAGATATACTAGGTCATAGATAAATTAAATTCTCAGTATTTTCTTAATTAATTAACGGAGAAGCTGCTTTTTATGAGAATCACTTTGTCAGATCGCTTTGACGATTTCAAATAACACTATATCGTTATGAATAGATTTATTTCATAATTCAAAACAATTTATTAATGACTTGGAATTTTCTGTCAATATCTCCAGTTCTGAAGACTTAAATTGTAAATAAATGAAATATCAGATTGCCAGTAAAGGCTAATAATTAAATAATAATAATCTTTCAGTTCTATTATAAAATATTAATTTAATTTTATGTAGATGTACATGTAGTATGAGATGGCCTCGTGGTAAGAATGCTCGAATCTTAACAGATGCTCGTGGGTTCAAGCCCAGTTCAAGCACCACCGAATTTCAAGTGCTTAATTTGTGATTATAATTCATCTCGTGCATGACGGTGAAGAAAAACATCGTGAGGAAATTTGAATGTGTCAAATTTCACTGAAATTCTGACACATGTGTATTCCACCAACCCGCATTGGAGCAGCGTGGTGGAATAAGATGGTCTCTAGGGGAGAAGAGGCCTTAGCCCAGCAGTGAGACATTCACAGGCTGATACTGTACACGTAGATTATGAGGATTTGCGTTCTAAGAACTAGACCAACAGGATCAATTTTATAATTTCATTTGCTTTCCAAATAAAGTAAAAAAAAAAACTTACGGCGTAATCTGCAATGATTGGACGAGTTTGAATTGAATATAGTTCCAGGAAACGCAACTTGTCCCGTGAATCGTACCGGTATAGATAAGGAACGGTGACCTCATTCCATCAGGTGGCCCACTTACCTGACCCTCAGTTATCATAACAAAAATATAATATGCTTGTGATTTATGTATGTTTTCGAGCTTAGTTACAGCGATTGTGAGCTTTTGAAAGAACCAGGGCGAAACCACTCTTTAGATAAGTTAAGTTAGTTAATTAATTAAGATTTTTTATAAAAAACACCCAGGTAGGTACCGCCCACTTATCAGGTCTTCTGCCATTAAACAGCAATACAAAGTATTGCTGCATTCTGGTTTGAAGAGAGAGTAAGATGTTATGTTCTTTAGTTATAAAGTATTAAAATTTAGTTTCTAAGGTTGGGATGGCATACATGTATCTAATTTAACTAAAACTCTGCCATTCGTGTTTCAACATCGAAGCAGCGTGGTGGAGTAAGCTCCAACTGGCGAAGCTCAGGAGTAAGTCATTAACATGCTGTTACCTTTACATAAGCTGAATTAATAAAATCAATTTTTATTCCTGAAGGTTATGCAATGTCGGCTCATAACAACGGGATCAAAAAACATTTTAATTGGATACGCGATCTATTGTTGTACAACTTATCACTAACGATCCGCCTCGTCTTCGAACAGGCCACGATTAAAGTTTTAGTGTAATCGCTACGTGTATATTATGTAACGTGTTTTATTCAAATACTAGCCAATCGTCCCGGCGTCGCACGTGTGTAAATGTATCTTGGATAGGATTTGCGTATAATCCGTTCTTAGGGATTGATGTAACTGTGACAAATTTCAAGTCAATCAGACGCATAATGTCATTAATATTATTAATTTGGAAACTGTCAGTTATGTTAGCACTCCGGTGCCTCGGATTTGGAAAGTACGTCAATTTGTTGCGCCTTTTTTATTGTAGAGGTAGGTCGACGAGCCTATGGGGCACTAGATCTAAGTGGTCACCAATGACCATAAATAATGGCATTATGTGAAATGTTAACCATCGCTTACAACACCAATGCGCCACCAACCTTGGGAACTAAGATGTTATGTCCCTTGTGCCTGTAATTACACTGGCTCACTCACCCTTCAAACTGCAACACAACTATAACAAGTACTGTTGTTTTGCGGTAGAATATGTAATGAGTGGGTGGTACCTACTCAGATGATCTTGCACAAAGCTCTACCACCGAGTAAGTCTCTCTCCACTTTCTCCGGTCTAATTATTAGTGACTAATTGCCGTCCCAACAGATTAGGAGGGCGAGGGAATATGCTATGAGTACCTAATCGTGTTTATCTATGCTAACATTTGACCAGGATCATTTTGTGGATTATAATATAATCAAAATTTTAAACATTGATATTTTTAAACTAAATTAAGGTTTAAATATATAACTTGTTTTATAAGTTATAATGTTGGTATGACATTTGATACTATACTCTATTCCTTCTTAGTTAAAAAGAAACAAACAACGATATGAATGAAAGGGAAATATTTAGTATTTATTTAACATATAACCAGAAACTCATATTTATATTTCATACTGTAAGAGATCCAATTTCGGCAAACGACCTTATAAAAAAATCAGCCTTGTAGTAGGGTGAATATTAAATGGAAAATTTTATATCGCGTGCTGTTTTTACCAGACGACGTAATGTGACGTGACGTGAGTGAAATGAAATTTTGCATCAGAACTGTTTCCTTCAAACGTTACATGTAAAACGTTGTGTATAGAACTCTTTCTGGGATCCTGTTGTAGAACCGAATACATTGCCCCACAAAAGAGTTACTGATTCTATGAAGTCGAATAACGGGAGTAATTAATTTAAGTTTGTTCCTTGTACCAATGTTATGAGGATCACATTTTCTCACAAAATCATTAATGTATTTCCGTAAATACATAATCTATATAAATAAAATGATAGAGGTCACGGAAAAACTACTGGATATATTTCAATGAAATTTTCTAAATTTTATTTCTCAGAAATTTGGCCCTTATAAAAAAAAATAAAAATTATTACGATATCTTCATTTAATAAAAAGTTATTAAAGTTTCAAGAAACAACAATTTGTATATGCACTGCGTGTTCAGTGATGTATGTTTAAACAAAGTATATTTTTGCTTGCGATCTTTTTGATGGTTTTTCCTTCGTACATAAGAAAACTTTTTTAATATATCGAGCAACGCGGACGAAGTCGCGGGTATCAACTAGTATAACATAATATGTATTGAGACGACAATGTTACACATTATTACAAATAATTTTCGTAACACAAATGTACTTACTTTAGCTTTTATATTAATAAGGATCGGTATATTGTATTTGAGTGTTTGTATGTTATAGGATGACCATTTATCATCAGGTGGCTCCTTCTAGGTGGTCGGATAATAAATGGTCATCACCATCCATAGAAATTGGCAATGTAGGTAAAAATAATATTTCCCTTGTTGCACTGGCTCAGTCACCCTTGAAACCGGAATGCAAAAAAAAACTCATTATTCAGTAGAATATATAATGAGAGGTTGCACAATACCCTACCCAAAATGTATGTACAAACAATTACATTTTAATGTAAATGTCAAAATGTACGAAACAAATATTTATATTTGTACATACTCTGGTATATTAATGATATTCATTTCATTTGTAAGCGCTTACGTTGAATATGTATGTGTATTGATTTTTATTTGTTTGCGTATCGTTCGTTCGTTCGATTGAAGTTTACAGAGTGGTCATTTCTGATAGTATTAACAAATATTGCGGCAACAAATAATACTGCATGTGGAAGATTTTGTGGCGAGAGATTCGAGTTGCATAGCTAATTCTAGGATGTAGGTCGAACTAGTTTTGTGTAACATAGTTATTAAGTACTAAGACTAAGTAAAGAATGCTAACACTATGCATTCGTTACTAACCTATATTATTTTATTTTAAATTAATGTTAATTTAATTTTAATATGGATTGATTAATTATCCAAAATAAAATATAATTATTATTATAGCTGCTTGTATTGCAACGCAATACTATAAAAATATTTTGTTTAGTTGTCTATTTATTTGCTCTTTTACGTCTTGACTATTTAACCAATCGTTATTAAATTTTGCCGTTGGTACAGAAAGAAGATATAGGTTATAAAATCTGCACACATCGCCTGCAATGGAATGAAGTAGGGTTGTAGGGCTTTGTGCAAGCTCGTCTGGGTAGGTACCACTCATAAGGTATTCTACCGCAAAACAGCAGTATTTGGTACTGTTGTGTTCCGGTTTGAAGGGTCAGTGAGCACAACAATACCAAGTACAAGGGACATAACATCTTAGCTCTCAAGATTGGTGGCGCATTGGCGATGTTTTATTAAAAAATAAATGTACAATGCCCCTGTCTATTTTCATTGGTGACCACTTACCCATCAGGTGGCCCATATGCTCGTCCGCCTACCTTTACTATAAAAAAATCATTAAATCACTTGCGTATTGATCCTCGCTCTAATGAATTAATAATTATACAGTTATTAGGAGTTTTAATATAGTTTGACGATGTATTCTGAATTACTATATAACTATTGAAGACGGTAATATAAAATGAAACCTGTCGGAGAACATAGCGAGGTCAGCTTAAATTATTTAAACAAACGATTGCTTTTTTGTATGAACGCAACAATGAAAATGAATTCGTTATGTAAATGTTGTACGAAGATTTCATGTAGAATTCCGTAAAATATAATACTTTTTATTTATTCATAAAAAGCTTCTGCCTACGATTCACTACACGTAAATTAATATGGTATTTTAACAAACAAGAAACATTTAAACAGCACTCAGTATTTTTTTTCATTCGGCCCATTGTTGGTAGTGCTGGTTCTCGATGTCACCGCCTAACTGTGACATCAATTCCATCGCGAACGAAGAAATTTGGCAACTCTTTTCTTTGTCGCACCTCCAAAACATGGAATTCTTTACCAGCACACGTCTTCCCCTCCTCTTATGACCTGGGTTCCTTCAAACGAGGCGTGAAGAGGCATCTTGCGGGCCGGCAAGGCGGGGGCGGCTAGTGCAGATCATTTTTCCCGACTGCACTAGCCGTCGTCGCGTTTGGACTCTGCTACCACTTACCATCAGGTGGAGTACAGTCATTTGCCCTCCCGGGCTATAAAAAAAAAAAAAAAAAGTAACTGGTGGTACAGTATGATCCTGTAAATGTCCCACTGCTGGGCTAAGGCCTCCTCTCCTCTTTTGAGGAGGAAGCTTATTCCACCACGCTGCTCCAATACGGGTTGGTGGAATACACATGTGACAGAATTTCAATGAAATAAGTCACATGCAGATTTCCTCACGATGTTTTCCTTCACCGTCAAGCACGAGATGAACTTTAATCACAAATTAAGCACATGAAATCAGCGGTGCTTGCCCGGGATTGAACCCACGATCATCGGTTAAGAGTCACTCGCCCTTCAAACCGGAACACAGCCATACAAAGTACTGCTGTTTTGCGGTAGAATATCTGACGAGTGGGTGGTACCTACCCAGACGAGCATGCACAAAGCCCTACCACCGAGTAGGTGTTAGAGAAAAGTAAAAATTGTTAGACGAATTGTTTTTTTTAAATCCTAGAACAAAGAAATTAATAACGCTGACATTAAATAGAATAGAATAGAAATTTATTAATTGGTGAAATGGCGTTTTGAATGACAGCGAAGTTTCTGTCTGAGCTTTGGAATTAAAATTAAATTGTATGTATAAGTAGATGAATAGAATTATAGTGTTGTAATTATAATTATAGAGATATATTGTGTGTATTGCATAATACATCAGAGTTAGCAAATTAAATGGAATATCAAAATCTAAGATTGATTTATCTCATCTGCTTCTAATTTAAAATATTTGAACTGGCTACAGGTCTTATTTACAAATTTTCAACAGTAACATGAAAATCACCGGTGGTCACTCATCTAAATAATAACTTTTGTCTATTGTTAGTCGGACTGTTGAAGCGTTTTTTTGCAATAATTAGAATACAATTTCAAGATCGAATATAATTGCTGTTTATCTATATTATGTAATGTTGGAGTGAAATGTTTGACTTAGAAAGATTGCATACAATTTATGTGATAGAAGATAATTCTGTCACGTGTACTGAATTGCAAGCTTTTTAATCATAAACCTTTGTAATAAACAAATTAAAATGACCTTTATAAAACATGGATAGCGGTATTATACGGGTAGTAGACATAGCTCACAAAGTGCGTGAAAATTGATGAAATATTTTCACAATCTATCGAGCTGTCGCTTTTTCATTTTGGAATTTTCCAATTAAAACAATTCACCTCGTCAAACATAGTATGCGACCCATCCCGAATACTCGCGGATTAAATTAACGTCATATTGTTTAAATTTAAGGTTATATGGTTTGTATATTTATTACATTGAGCAATGCGATATCTCCGCCTGTACTGTGCTGTACATCGTATTGATCGCAGTACAGCCTTTTTTGTTTAGCGTTCATTCAATTATCTTATGTATCTCTTATAATATGTATATTTAGCATCAAGAAGTGAAAATTAATTTTATAAGGACCTCGAATTGATTTATTCATAAATCAAACACCAAATCATATAAATTAATGTTAATTACTTACTCAATTACTTTATAAATCCAAATAACACATTTGAAGATAGTACAAATCATAAGTCGCGCCAATAATTAATTAATTACGTTACCTTTTTATATGCATTGACAAGATGGCGGCGATTAAAATTAACGCGCTTCTTTTTTTTTAATAACGCTGTTGTATGGACCAATGAGTTTCCTAACTGTATTATAACTTCTTCCTGAATAAAATGCCTTTACACTGTAGTGTGACTTTGTAAACATATCTCGCACTTTTACTTATTATATCACCAAAATGTTTTTTTTTTTAATTATAAATATATGTACGTATTACACAGGAACAAACTAAACATACTCATATACGACTATATATGTTGATACAAGTATAAAAGATAAAAGCTTAGGAATAGTCATGCTATATAATAATAAGAAATAATAATAATAAGCTATATAAACACAATTATTTAAATTATTTCATTCTAATAAAGCGATGCATATAATTATAAGTTTCCATCACATTAATAGTTAATCGCGTAAACGTAGTAGATATGTTGCCAGCCTGTGAATGTCCCACTGCTGAGCTAAGGCCTCTTCTCCTTTTTGTGATAAGGTTTTGGAGCTTATTCCACCACGCTGCTCAAATGCGGGTTGGTGGAATAAGTTGTAGTAGATACTAGATATACATTGAAGGTAATGATTTATAAAAATGACAGGGATTTACGGTTATATATTAAATAGATTAATTTAAACATTATTATTATTATCCACTATTTTGACGATGAATTAATCGTTTTTCAATTTCATTTCCATTTTATTGATTCAATTCTACTAATGAATGTTTGGATGTTTCGTATTCGATTGTATTTTTTATGATGAAATTGGTTTGATAGGTCGTCTCTTTCTAGCACTACCCCCAGGACGTAATCAGTGCGACAATTGCCGGCTTTCATTTGTTATATTGAATATTGATTATGTAGTGATGAAGCCGAGATGGCCCAGTGGTAAGAACACGTGATTCTTAACCGATGATCGTGGTTTCAAACTCGGGTAAACACTACTGAATTTCATGTGTTAATTTGTGCTTATAATTCATCTCATACTTGACGGTGAAGGAAAGCATTGTGAGGAAACCTGCATGTGTCAAATTTCACTTAAATTCTGTCGCACGTCTATTCCACCAACCAGTAATGGAGCAGCGTGGTGGAATAAGCTCCAAACGGTTTCCTCAAAAAGAGAATAAAAGGCCTTAGTCCAACAGTGGGACATTCAGAGGTCGTCAGTAGAACTAGTGGTGAATTTCAATAGCTCTGTATATGGTTTCTATAACTCATGTATATCAGCTTAGCAAACGACTTATTTATTTATAATAATTGAAAAAATAATAATATATATTTCGCTGTTTGAGTTCATCAATCACTATTCATTAAAACTAATGTCAATTTAAAAAAGGAGGAAAGCCTCTTATCTTACTTTTTACCTTCTTCTTGTAAATAAATTGTATGCGTATGTGAAGTAACTTTGGTGTCGCGGGTTTTGTTTACGGCGCAAGCCAGCGAGAACGCTCATTCAATTAAGGTTTTTTTACCTGTGTTCTAATATTGTTTCAATATAAAAGTTTTATATATATTATTTATATACTCTTATTCTACCCATGCGAAGCTGGTACGGTTAGCTAGTTTTTTCTTTATGTTATTAAATGTGAGGAGGTCTTTTTAACGCCATATTGGGAGTACAACAAAACAAAAACCGACTTCATAGGAAAAACAAATTAATATGCACTAAAAAGTAAAAAAATAATTGCGTATTCTTCTATAATTTGATAATTCATAAAAATGGGACCACATGGAGAGCAGCAGCTTTCAAATAAAAAAAAAATCATCAAAATCGATTCACCCAGTCGAAAGTTATGAGGTAACAACACCAAAAAAAAAACATACACACGAATTGATAACCTCCTCCTTTTTTTGAAGTCGGTTAAAAACGATATACTTAGTCGCAAGAGCCAGAAGTTGCAGTGCGTTTCGGAGAAGGGTTTAATATCAATTTAACACTAGAGTTTTGCCCGCGGTTTCACTCCCGGAGATCCCTTTCCTTTGGGAATTCGGGGACAAAATATAGCCTATGCTACTCGCTGATAATGTAGCTTTCCATTGGTGAAAGAATTTTTAAAATCGGTTTAGTGGTTCAGGCGTGAAAGCGTAACAAACAAACTTACATTCGCATTTATAATATTAGTAAGGATTTGTATAATAAACATAACATGGTTTGACGTGACAGGTGTGAATTTACAATTTGTTATTAATAAAACGGTACGTTACAAATAATATAATTACTGAAACAATTGTACGTTTATTATATTACGCATAACATAAATTTGATGGCTTTGATCGACGTTAGATAATATTAAATTGTATTTTTGGGAGTCGTTTGATGGAAGTCCAGCATTATTCCTATTTATTGTATTGCAAGACTTCATTTCATACATCAATGGTGAATTGTTGAACACCGACTTATTAACTTTCACTATTTTAATAGGTATTGTATTTTGATTGTCCTAATTTTAGTAATTAATGTCTAATATCACTTTGTGTCCGAGTTTATTTCTACATAATAACTACAAGACATAAATCTAGTATAAATATATTAATTTACTTACACTGTGCTATGGATTATATAAAAGGATACAAATTCCTGTATCCCTGGATGCTGCACGTCACTGGAGCTACCGTTGCTATGGTAACCGGGTCGAGGACGCGCTGACATTTCGAAGCACGTTCCGCCCGTTATCGTAGTTATCCTGAATTATTAAAGCTTTGCTTTAGCATAAACGAGGAAGATATTCTAAGCCTCTTTAAATAAACTCAACTCAACCGAGAAACTTAAGGGGCATTGTTATGCTTTGTTGGTTTGAAGTCAGTTAAAAGCTTATGCCTATTGTTTAAGTAACAACCCGTCAATGTCCCTATGTTGAACAAATAGTCCACTGCCGAGGAGAACCTTTGGATCTTACAGGGTGGTTGATATCATAGCTTGATGGATGATAAAGAGTATTTCTACCTTATACTATCTTGACGCTTCTCAGAAGTAACTACTTTTTTAATATCGTTAAATGATATAAAAGTATTTGGAAATTTACGTATGTCAGTGGAATTCACGCTTTATAAGAGCAAAAAGAATATTTTTACAGTACCAATGGGTAATGCTGGTGGCGATTTTACAGCAGTTTAAGTGAACTGGTTCAGGTTCCTGTTGTTTTTGTGACCTTTTCGTAACCAATTGAAAAAATGCTATCAATAAAGGTAAGTAATAAATGTTTTTGCCGTCAGCTTCAACAAGCTGCTGCTGCAGAAAGAAGAGCTGGAACAAAAGCAGCTTCACCTGCTACAGGTGGTGGAGAGCGAGAGAACATCGCGGTGGCAATACGCGCAGCAGTGCGACGAACTCGCTAACGAAGTAAAGAAACTAAGAACAGAGGTACTCGAGGTAGAAAAGTTTAAAAATATCATTATGACTTGATAACAATCTATGCTTTTCATAATTACATGTTGGTAGGATTTCATTAACATCTAAACCTCAAATCTCATCAACAACCACATGTCTTATTTACATATTACTTATTGTTTCAGTTAAGTGATTAAATGTAATTAGGTAAGAAAGGATGTAGAAGAGAAAGGTAGTTGGTACTTCATCAATAAAACTCATCAGATAGTCTACCGCTAAATAGCAGTACTTTGTATCGTTGTGTTCTGGTTTGAAGGGTTAGTGAGCCAGTGTAATTACAGGCACAAGGGACAACATCTTAGTTCCCAAGGATGGCCACTTACCATCAGGAGGCCCAAATGCTCGTCCAGCTACCTATACTATAAAAAAATCATGAACTTAAAATTGCTATCAGCTGCATCAAATCTTCATGTAAATATTGTTCTGCTTATCAAAGTATGTAGAGATTATATGTACATTGAATTGCTATTTCTTTTTCCTAAATTTTTCTAAATAGCTCTGTTGACTCCTCGACTTAATATTTTGTACTTAAATGTTGCTAGCTATCCGCATACAAGAAAGAACATGAGCCTGCTACTTGTACAGCATCCACTAGCAGTTTATCTCCATCAGACTCTGAGGAGATCGATCCAACGGAACTACGCAAGATTAAGAAAGTTCAGGTATGTAATATTTATTAGTCGATATAAAAGTTGTATAAAAATACCTTTTTGGAATACAATCTTTGTGTATAATATTATCAAGACTCAAAACCCATCGCTCTCAGTAAACTGACTATGTAATGTGAACTTGTACGCGAGAAGACTTCTCAGTTAATCTTTGAAGAACTTTCTTTGAGATAGTTGAGATCTTGTGTCATGAGAAACGTGGAACGTCTTTTGAAAAAGTAATTTAAAACTTTATTGGTATCTATTCTATAGTAATAAATGTACCGCATGCAATTCTTTGGCAATATCAGTTATCACCAATTTAGTTCAATGTATGGTCACAGATTTCAGGGCGAATGAGTTTATTTTACAAAAGTATGCACTAGATAAAGGGCATATAACAGCAAAAAACTAAAGTTGATCACAGATTAGAACTAAATTATATTAATTTAAAATTTTTAAGAGCTTTTTCCGTGGATGGCTGTGTCGACGACGATGGAAGCAAATTGTGGAGCAATACATAAAGAGCCCTCATGCTGAAAGTATGAGAAAGAGGAACAGGTATAAATGTGTAAAAGTATTGTTTTAGTATTGTTTTTATTGTTACTACTAAACGCTTACCCAGTACTCCTGCACTATAATAATGATTTATTTGCGATTGCAGTCTCGTTTTCAAAATGGTCGAAGCGGAGGAGGAATATTTAGAGCAAATGGAAATTTTGGTAAGTTAGAAGTTGATATAAGTACTATATATATATACATTCGATGCAATGGCGCATTGGTTAGAATCTTAACCTTCGATCAACAATACTACTAGATAACGAGTCATGAACAAAAGCAATACTCAAATGTGGCACCGACCATATAATTAAGAAAACGATGAAAAACGGTTTAATAATTTCAACCTAAACTATGCTTTGTTCCCAAACAATAAAGTGCGGCTTAGATTGTATTGACATTAACATACGATCTTACGCCATGAATGACAGAAAGACATGTAACATGAAAGGAAATGTACAATAACGGTTGTTCCATATTCAACCTTATTTGCTTAGCAATAAGTTATGATTGGACCATACTAATTTAAAATAACCTCACAAACGTCATTGTGTTCTTACTTTTCGGTCCGGTTTTGAAGCGCTTACCGCTAATCTAGTACATTATTGATCGAAGATATTAACAGAATATTTCGAGTCCAGGCCGGGACAAGCACCACTGAATGAATGAATCAAAGTCTAAGCAAGCTTACTTAGGTATAATAAAGCTTTACTAATGTATATACATATGTACAACATACATATTACATATATAAGAGAAGATGGGTCATGTAGGCCACAAAAAGGTAGCGTATTTTCTGAACTGAATATAATATCATGGTTATGCTGAAAAAAAAACCGTAGTTTCATGTAATATAAGATATTATAACTTTCTTTTTTTTTTAATATTCTAATTCCTTCAGGTGTCTTGTTTCCTTCGGCCTTTCAAAATGGCGGCGAGTTCCAAGAAGCCACCTTGCACGCATGAAGATGTGAACTCTATTTTTCTGAACAGCGAAACAGTGTTGTTCCTTCACCAGATATTTTTCAAAGGCCTCACTTCGAGAATGGAGTCGTGGCCGACGCTGGTTTTAGGTATCTACATTTTATAATAATTGTATTGTATATGTCGCAGAATGAGCTCCAGTAGAATTTTTAAAAGTACAAAACCGATGACCTCGTCGGTATCGGTTCTGATATTTTACGTATTGACAATAATTACTCAAATTATAACTCATAGAAGATGACACTTTAGCGAAGACAATATTTTACTAATTATAACTATAACAATATTTAACATTCTAAAATACAACGGATAAACACAAAAACTAAATAATTTAACATTTTAAATTACAACTGATAAACAACTTAATAACTAATAATTTAACACAACACGAACAACTAAATAATTTAACATTTTAAATTACAACTGATAAACACAAACTAAATAATTTAACAATCTAAAATACAACTGATAAACATACAAATAATTTAACACAACACAAACAACTAAATAATTTAACATTTTAAATTAAGAGTGATAAGCACAAACTAAATAATTTAACATTTCATTTATCAATTTAACAATATTGAGTTCCACCTTATGGTCTAACACCTCTGAGCTCACAATAAAGACTGAATTCAAAACCCACATCAAACAAGTGCAAGACGTTATCTTAGGCGCCATCTTATAGCGATTCTATTGGTCAGAATAACAATAGTAATGCACTTGTTTAGATGTTTACAATCTGTTTATTCACATTTAAGAAATAAGTTAATAGTAAATCATTATTATAATTAAATAAATTCTAAGAAATCATAAAAGTATTTATGATTTTCTTTACACAGCTATAGAAGCAAGATATTGAAATCCATAGCTAGTACTTACTTCATTAATGTAGTCAAAATTAGCACTGATATTTTTTATTTATTTATTTATTTAAAAAGGTACATCAACAACACACATATATAACACTTACTGATAAATAATACTAAACAATATTATGGAGAACTGATATGAGTGACAATTACAGACGTACTCAACATTAACAATAAACTAACTAAATAACAACTATGAACCTTACATCAAAAAATACAAAAGAGAAAGATAAACATATAAAGATATATATATTCCTCTTCTTCACTTTTTAAAGCGAAATTATAAAATACTTGTAAATAAAAATAAATAAAAATTCAACTATAGCCTTTTTTTACCTATTAATGGCATTATGGTCCTTCTAAATTTATGTAAGCTGTTTGTAAAAATGTCAACGTCCCTGTCCATATCCAAGCAATTATAGGTCCTTATAATTCTGTTAATAGGTGAACTATGTCCTAGGTTCGATTTTGAAGCTTTAGGCTTAAACATTTTACGCCTCTTCAAACGTAAACATTTTGAGGGGGCGGAAATACTCACTAGTGACAGTAGTTGTGGACAGTCCAAAATGCCATTAATGAGTTTATACATAAAAAGGCTGTCTAGCAAGCATCTTCGATCAGCGAGCGATTTCATTTTAAAATGTATTAACCTATCCCTATAGTTAGGTATTTTTTCGGCCAAACCGTTTTTATAGCATAGATGCCACAAAAAGCGTTTCTGAATACTTTCTAATCTCTTGGAATAAACATCATAGAAGGGATTCCAAACAACGCTGCAGTACTCCAGACCGCTGCGAACGAAAGCATTATATAAAATAATTAGGGTGGTTGGGTTTTTTAAGTCCTTACAATTGCGCAATATAAAACCTAAATTTTTGAAAGCCTTTTGACAGATTGTGTCAATATGGAAATAGAAACGTAATTTATGATCAAGAATGACCCCGAGATCCCGAACGTCACTCTGTTCCCGAAGCATTGATTTTTTTAATTTATATGATCTGTGTATAATGGTTTTGAGTCTATTGAAGCATACCAAGCTACACTTATCAACATTAAGACTCATGCCGTTATCTTCACACCAAGTATTTAAGCAATCTAAATCTTCCTGAAGTAAAACCACGTCCCTGGGTGAGGAAATAGTTCGATAGAATTTAAGATCATCCGCAAATAACACAATCACAATCAAAGCAAAACAAAATAATGAAAATTAACACACAGTTTGTTTTCTTTTAAATAAAAATATAGGAAATAGATGTTAACAATGTTTTTATATAAAGACCACATCGCCTCCACGGCGACATATATATATATATATATTTACTAAAAGCTTAGAATGTGATTTATTGTCCTCTGTCATATTGATAAAAGAATTCAAAATTCCCGAAAGTTGCTTTTTTATGCGTAATATATAGCATTTAGCTCCATTAATTGAATTAATATAACTTAGTAATTTCTTTATACAGGAGATCTGTTCGACATGTTGCTTCCGATGTTGACAATCTACCAGGAGTACGTGAGGAACCATCACTACTCCCTCCAAGTTCTCACAGAGTGCAAGCAAAGCCAACCTTTCACTCAGCTATTGGCGCGTTTGGAGGGTAAACCAGCTTGTCAAGGAAGATCTTTGGAAACATTTTTGACATATCCCATGCACCAGGTAAGTTGTCGAATTGAGTCAAATGTAAAATATTTTGTATGAAAAAGATTAATATTCATAAGGAAATTCGATTGAACACTCTAAAGTCACATGACCTCATATAATGCTCAGGCATTAGAATCACAGAATCTCTTCTGTGATTGTCTGTCATTGTGATTTAATTTAAATTAATAATATTAGTAGATGTAAACTAACAAATTGAGTCTGTGTTGCTCTGAATAAAAAAAAAAAAATTATTATTATTAATCAAGTTAAAGAATTTAAGGAATATTGTAAACGCTATTAAAAGTTGAAACTAAGTTCATGATAAAATTTGAGTTTAGAAAGTTTAAATAAACGGTAGTCTTTTGGATCAACTGTAAGAAAATTATCCAAAATTTTAGATTCAAAACTTAACCTCCGCATTTTAAATAAATAAATATTATAGCTAACTGATAGAGTAAGTAACTAATATAACTTGTTCTAATATTTTTTTTTATTACATAGGAAGGTGGACGAACGTATGGACCACCTGATGGTAAGTGGTCACCAACGCCCATAGACAATGACATTGTAAGAGATGTTAATCATCGTTTACATCGCCAATGCGCCACCAACCTTGGGAACTAAGATGTCCCTTGTTCCTGTAATTACACTGGCTTACTCACCCTTCAAACCGGAACACAACAATAGCGAGTACTGCTGTTTTGCGGTAGAATAACTGATGAGTGGGTGGTACCTACCCAGACGAGCTTGCACAAAGCTCTACCACCAAGTGTATATAAGCTAATCAACACATTTTGACAGATACCACGGTATATAATAACTCTTCACGAGCTGCTTGCGCACACGCCGCACGACCACGTGGAGCGCCGTAGCTTACAACACGCTCGTGCGCAACTTGAAGAACTCTCGCGGCAAATGCACGATGAGGTATCCAACTTCAAAAAAGGTTCAATGGCTTAGCCCTGAAAGCGTAACAGGCAGACAGAGTTACAATTGTAATTTTATTAAATTGAATAATATTAAATTTCAATAAAATTATATGTTTTTCAGAGTAAAAAAATAAAAATATTATAGCAAACGACTTTGTATTTTAACCTACCCATACCAATATCAATAAATGTGATAGTTTGACCGCTCGAACGTGCAAATCTTAGTAAATAACATTCGAAATTTAAAATATATATATCTATTATTTTTGTGATAACTGAGTTGTCTCTCAGGTCAGCGAAACTGAGAATCTTAGAAAGAACCTGGCCGTGGAGCGGATGATCATTGAAGGATGTGACATACTTCTCGATGTTAATCAAGTTTTCATAAGACAAGGTAAGTTGACGATATTAACAAAATCGAATACCAAAATAATCGGCACAACTTTAACTTTAACTTATATAGCTAGTTGTAATTATTATAATTATAATTCACTCTTTAGTTTTAATATAATTATATAATATTAGTTAGAAATTCGTTGTTAAAAAATAAGTGGTTTTATTTAATAAATGCCAAGCCAATTGATGGAATGTTTTATTACTAAATAAAAAAAGGAAAGTTATCAATTCCAATTATGTTTTTGGATATCTTTATTAGACAGATAATAAATATATAAAATGTTATTTTTATTACATATGTATGATACGATTATATATCTAAGTTATTTACTATATTTATTTTAAGACTAATATTGATCGATTGTACAATTGATGGATTGATGCGCAGAATTTTCTTAGACTTTGACGCAGAAATATTCTTTTTGGTTTTTAGGCACACTTTCTCAAGTGGTTGGGAAAGGTCGACGTGCAAATTTGCAAGCTCGCCAGGCGTTTCTCTTCAGCAACCATTTGCTCTTAACCACCAGAGCTGCTGGTGGGAGGTTGCACCTACCACCTGCTGGCAGGCTGCCATTACACGATGCACTCTTAATCGAAGACCCTTCTAATCATGACGATGATGGTATACTTATATGAAAATTTAATTATTTATTTAAAAAAATATCTCGGTCATAGTTTTGTTGTATAATTTCGTTATGTATTTATGTACTTTAAATTTTCTACAGATTCTGCGTCGGTGTGTTCTTCGCCAGGCGGAGATGTATACCAAGCCAAAGATTTTAAAATACTCGTAGAAGTCAAAGGCGAACAGATATGCGCGCATTTAGGTATAGTTATAAAATCTATATGATATAGAAATAAGCTTATATACTTATTTTTAAATAATTCTCGACTATGGAAAAGTAAGAAAATCTCGACTATGAAGAAGTAATTTTATGTGAATGACTAGAGATTTGATTAAAACGCAATCGAATTTTCTGCCAATCTTTATAAGGTTAATAATGAACCATTATTAAATAATGGTAATTTTCCAAAAAAAAATTACCTTAAATAAGTTTTCAATGTTATGCAGTAATTATATTTAAGTATCTTCCACATTAGTCGCAGCAACTCTTGAAGAGAAAGCAGCTTGGACCAGCGAGTTAGCACAATGCATGGAAAGTGCTGCACTAACTGAACTTCTTCGAGCATGCGGGTCTTGCGGTGCTGCCTCCGCCAGCCTGCCTGCCTGCCGTTCAGACAGGGCTTTATTCACAGACGACGTGGACATAAGATTTAGCCGAACACTTAATTCATGCAAAGTTCCACAAATCAGATCAGCAACTCCGCAGAGATTGCTACAGAGATTAACTGGTTAGAAAATATGTCATTATCTATATCGATATTAATACTATTACTTAATCAAAACAATCCAACTAAATAGTTTCATAAAAAAGAGTGAATATGTACGTATAAATTCCCTTTTAAACTATTCGAATCGGACCTTTCGTTTACGTTGACTGCTTAAAGTAAGAAAAACAGCAGCAAGCAACAAGCAGTTTGAATAAACAGTACTACGCTAGTCTATTATACATATACATAAACGTAGTAAATATCTACTAAGATAGATAATTGATGCAACTACTAGAGCCACTAGTAGTATAAAAGCTTTATTAAGAAATCTGTAGGTGTTGCGTCAGATTGCTAAATAATTTTCGTAATCATCTAGATCTCCGCTTCCTCTCCGTGGACTTCCTGAATACATTCCTGTTGACCTACCGCGTGTTCACGGACGGCGTGACGGTGCTGGAAGCGCTGCAACAGGTGTTCTACGAACAATCTCAGCAAGATATGGAGCTGGCGCCACCTACTGACGCCACTAGAAAGGCCAGCGGAGCTAGTACAGTTTCTGGTGAGGCAGTGACAATAACATTTTAAACAATACATATTATATCAGCTGTTATAGTAGATAATAAAAGTTCTGAAGAGGAAGTGACATTTGGTAATTGGTTAACATTAATCTTAGGTTATGGGTCAGAATACAGTGACAGAGATTGGCAGTCGAGATTCTGGCGAGGATCGAGAAAAAGTAAGTGTTTTTATCTGAAACTTATCTTTCTAATTTCTTTCAGTATTAAATAAATCTGAATTAACTATAAAAACGCAATAATTTTCAGGTGAAGAAGACGATAAATTGTCACCATACCTAATGGCACCATCGCGTCGCACATCGACCGTTAGTAAAGTATGTATCTTACTGTAATATGATTTTCGAAATATATTCCTTTATTTATTTTATAATAATGATGTTATTTTCATTTAGGTTGAGGAAGACAACAGCCATTTGCAAATACCTAAAATTATGGCTACTTCCTCTAGTAACGAGACACTTAAAGGTATTAAATATTATAAAGAAATGCTTTTTGTTTTTAATGTTTTCTATACATTTTATACACTTCATAAATTTGTACATTTTATTGTATACCACATAAGTGTAGTACTCATATGTATAAATAAAGGCTATTTATTAAATAAAATTGTTTAATAGGTACATCACCCTCTTCGCCCGGAGCTCTTAGTTCCGTTACCCTCGTTGGAAGTCCAAAAAAAACAAGTCCAGTTGAAACCACATCTAAAACCGAAACACCGGGAACTACAACTCCAGTCAAAGATAATGATGCTGCTGCTGCTGCTGCTGCAGCTTCTGCTGCTGCAGCTTCTACTGCTGCAGGTTCTACTGCTGCAGCTTCTACTGCTACAGTTTCTACTGCTCCAGTTTCTACTGCTTCAGCTTCTACCACTGCAGCTTCTGCTGCTTCTATTGTAAAAGATGAAAGTATTGAACTAGTAGATCAGAGCGATGAAGACATAAAATACAAGGATGAGGAACCAGAAAAAACTAAATACAAAACAGATGATAAATTTAAAATATCACAACGGTTTTCGGAGGTGTGTAATGTTAGTATACAAATTTAATTACCCTTTATAATAGGTCTGATATAAATTAACCAGCTAGGTCGATTTAAAGTACTGAATAAATAATGAAAAAATAATTATTTTTTAATTCTTTAAAACTTTTATCATAGGAGTTAGTGTTTTAAGGTTAAATAATACAGTAGACATTCAATTTATCAAATCGTATTAAGCCTTGAACTCAATTTAAAAAGTTTTTTTTTATATTATACTAAATAATGATGGGGTGTTTCTTATTTGATATTCTTTAATGTTTCGTTACATGTTTAGCGTGTTCGTACGATGTCCGAGAGTCCTCGACGTTTGCATCCATCAGCTGGAGGAGCTGCACCAGACGCTCGTCGTCGTTCGGAAGGAGCGAAAGAAATACCTGCAGGTGCAGAGAAGGCAGAGCCGCGTCGAGCTTCTGACACAGCTGCCAGGTCTTTACCTAGACGTTCAGTGAGGTATATACAAAAAAAAATTCAAAACCTACCACCACACACATATACACTCACTAACCTATATTTTAATTCAATAATATTTCTCATATATATCTAAAAGTTATTTGAATGATTAACTATATTGTGAAATTCAATGTTTGTGTTTTAATATGAAATAGTGAAAGGCGATGCACCAATGCATCGATCAACAGTGAGAGACGACGTTATTGGGGAGGTTCGGAGCCACGAACTTCTGTGACCTCTCAGGCGTCACAAATGCAGGTAACTAAATTACTTTTACAATAGTACAATAGCAGTACTTAATTTTTAAGCAATTTGGTTTTTTACCGTAGTCGTTAGAGCTTTGAGAGAGCCAATCTTAGTATAGGTGCCAGTTCCAATCCATTATCAGGTATTTTACCTCCACGTGACAGAGTTTTGTTGTATTCCGGAACAAAGGGTGAGGCGTCACTGTCGCAGTTTAATAACAGACACATGAGGTGTATAAATATTTCAAGGAATGATTTATACTTTTTACATTTCAGTTTCGTTTGCTTCGTTCGGCTACAATATTTTATTAAAAACATGTTTAATGGCCTTTTCATTATAATTAAAGATTCTGATGAATTAGGTTTTGGTTAATTTTTCTCAGAATTATCGTCGGGAAACGAGTCAGTCTAAAGCTGGGGTCGTCATCACATCATTCCGTCAATCGCACAGGAGGTAATACGATCGCTCTCAAGAAATACAAATCATCTTTTCTAATTCTTGAACATAAATACTATTTGTCATTATGTAAATTTAGCACAAAACGGACTCTCATTAACTCTAAATGTTATAGCATGAAACATACTCTCAATCTATGATCTGTTATTTCTTTGTCGGTTAAATCGTCAGCTTCTGCACGATTGTCCGTCTTCTTCAATTCTTTACTTTGAAACGTTTCAGCAAATTCAACGTACTTCCAATTTAGTTTTGGAATTGATTCTGTTTCTGTAGTTTCTTAAATTCTGTCACTGATCAGTTTAATATCATGTTATTTATGAATATTCGTTTAACAGCTTTGGAAAAGACCTGTTGTGGTGAGTGGGAGGTGGAGGTAATAGTAGTACAGAGTAGAGATGCGTAGCTGAACCTTGTAAAAATATTGCTTATCTAGATAAATTTTTACCCTTTTAATACAAAATTTTTAATTCTCATTTCGAATGTAGTTATCCAAACACAACCGTATGTTGATTGCAGTTACAAAAATACGAAAACCACCACATATTACCAAGCATTATCCTGTTTTTCTTTAAACAATTACGATGAACTTCAGAAAATTATGTTGGTATACCTGTATATTTACATAATATGTCGCACGAAATTGTCAAGCCTACACTACCCCTAATTAACAGTTTATTTACATGATACATATATTTTAATATCGCTTAATATAGTCAGTAAATAAAAATGTAGATTATGAGATGCTTAGAGGCGCAATCACACAAGGTTTGGGCGTTTTTAGGAGATTTGTATTTACAGTATTTGATCACCAGCAATTCTTAATAATAAAAACACGTCTTAAAATTTAAATAAATTTATAGCGAGATTTTATCATACAAAAATTTATTTATTTTTAATGATAAAATCATTACACTTCGATAGTTATTATTTTCGATATTTCTCTTCATTTTTCTTCGCTTACTTTTTAAGTACCTATCTATTTTCAAGTTTCAAATGTCTTATCATTATTTATTTGATTGCATGCTTTATCTTTTTCTGTATCACATCCACGTTTTTCTCTCTCACTGCATCTTTCTTCATATGAAAAATAATTTTAAATATAAATTAAATACGTTTTTGTAACATTTATAAGTCAACTTTATTTAATGGCATATTCCGTTTAGGAGCAGTACATCCACTGCAGCGGTTGCTTTTGCGGTGGCAACATCAGCGTCATCAAATCCAAGGTCTCCTCCGCCGACTTCACCTCCTCAGACCAGACGTGACTCCGTTATATCAACTGCAGCGACCATGCGAGTGTTGAATGTTTTAAGGTAATAATCTATACATCTATACATATAAATAAAATTGGAGTGTCTGTTTGTAATATTGAAATAACCGCTTTTTATGCATTTGAATATGCATGCATTTGAATATATATACGGTACATACACCAAAATAAGATTTTTTACAATTTTTGTCTGTCTGACTGTCTGTCTTTTTGTTCCGGCTAATCTCTGAAATGGCTGGACCGATTTTGACGGGACTTTTATTGGCAGATAGCTGACGTAATAAGTAGTAACTTAGACTACTTTGATTTTTAGAAAAAAATGATAATAAAAATAAAAATGCAAAAACCAAAAATAACTAATTAACTAATAAACGTTTTTGTTAAATTCCACTTGGATGAAGTCGCGGGTACGCCTAGTATTTTAAACATAATTCAGACACAAAAACATTAACATCAAATGTTTTAATAACGAGCTTCATAAATAGCTTAAAATAATCTTTGTCATATAAAATGACTAGTGCTCATATTATACTATTTACCTCATCAGGCACTGGATTTCCAAACATTCCTCAGACTTCTGGTCCGACGAACGTCTCCGTGGAATGACAATGGACTTTCTTAAAGAGATCGAAGCAAGTCCAGGATTACTTCCAGCTGAACATAAATCTGCAGCACAGCTACTGCGTCTCTTGGAACGTGCCCCAGATAGAGCTGTTGATTTGAAAGGTCTATTTATACCACCAAGAGTAAGTATAAAAGAAAACCATTTAATAAGTTCCATTAGATAGCGTTTATGTTAAGTGTAATAAACACTAATAGTTAATTGTTATATTCACCAATACATAGATGTAGTAGTCTTTCCTATGCAAGACTCTCTCGCTGTGAGATCAGTGGTTGTATATATTTGAGTTGATACACGATAACAACCCTTGGGAAACAACCATAAGGCATATTTTTTCTTGCATCGAAAATTGTATCCAATTATTATAAATATTTTTGAAAAAAAGACCCGTTCATTTCTTTCTCTGGTATTCTGAGGTATGGAGGTTCTTGTATTCAGAGGGTCCAAGTTTTGAGGAATGTTTTCTGTTCAAGGTTCCTACTAAAGAGAGCATCGACACATTATCGGCGTTGGAGATCGCGGAGCAGATGACGTATTTGGATTATCAAATATTTAGTTCGATTCATAGCGAGTAAGCATATTTTATTCAAATCTACAAATAACTTAAGTATACTTGTAATGTTACAACTTACAATTACAACATTACAATTTTTAATGATAAAATTACATAAACCAATTGCTACCCCAGCGTGGAGTTTAGTTAATATGTTTCATTAAACTGTTCGATTAAGTTTACGTGTTACACTAATAAGTTTAAAATAGATTACTATTAGAGTGAGTTGATAATATCTTGGTCTGAAAGCTATAGTAATACGAGTAGCCTGTGATTGTTCCGTTTCTGGGCTTTTGCATTTTTCCCTTAGATGAGAAGGTTTGGAGCTTTTTCCACCATGCTGCTCCAATCAGGTTGTTGGATACATATGTGGCAGCATTTCAATGAAAATAGGCACATTTCCTCTGTAATATAATGTTTTCCCTCACCGCTGAGCGCAAGACGATTTATTTGAATGCGGGTTCAATTACTTCGGATTCACGTAAATTGTACCTTAATCGTGCTGTAATCTTTTGTTTGTCTAAGTATCATAGGAATATCTCTAAATAGTTTAACTAGTATATTTATGGCAACATAGTATATTTGAATACTGGAACGTCATTCAAACATTAAGTGGGAGTATAATTAAATGATTTAAATTAAATATTCACTATACAGTGAATTTCTGGGCCAAGCTTGGACGAAGAGCGACAAGGCGGTGCGCGCGCCGCACATACTTATGATGACGGCTCATTTCAACCATATCTCAAACTTGGTCATATCGGAGATTCTAAAACAGTACACTTTGAACGGTAACTATTTCTATCATAAGTATTATTATATTTAACCAGAATGAATAAAGGATTAAAAGTGGCTCTCCCTTAGGTACCGCAAATCTGAAGAACGACCCAAAAGCCCGCAAAATTGCCGAAAATCGTAAGATTAGCTTAATAAATCAAACTATAAATATACTTTTAATGAGTGATGATTTTTGACCGAATGGCCAGTCTGATCTGCTTAACTCATTTTTAAACGGATCCCACCCAGACTCCATTTAGCTGTACCTATTGTATATTAAACACAAAACATTATTGCTTTTCATTTTATTGATTAGATATTTTCTAAAAAGTGAATCAATCGTTGAAATTTCTTATTAATTTGCAATCCTTGATACTTTTACTTTACTTTTTTAAGTATTCACATATAAGTTAGTGGAAAAAGAGTAAATTTTCAATGAATTTAAATAAAATAAATAATAGGTCGAGTAGCTGCTATTGAAAAGTGGGCGGCTGTAGCCGATATAGCTCGATGTCTCCATAATTTCAATGGAGTACTACAGGTGTGCGCTGCTCTCTCGAACACGTCTATTTTCCGTTTGAAAAAGACCTGGGACAAGGTCTCCAAGACTGTGAGTATTAAATCAATATAAATACTTACATGTAAATGAAATATACAATCGGTTTTTTTTTTTTATATAATTACAGAGCAAGCAAACAATAGAGAGGATGCAGACGTTGACATCTTCAGAATGTCGTTTTAGAGTTTTGAGAGAAGCCTTACACAGGTTAGTGTTCAAGGTCTCGTCCTGCTTAATTTGTAACAAGACCCATAAAGTATTATACTTATGAATTATATTATTATTGATTAAGTTTATTGACCTGCTTTTGGTACATAGGCAAAATTTATGTCTGAAATTCTCTTCTGACTAGACCTTTACATACATTTACGGTAGAATATCTGATGAGTGGGTGGTACCTACCCAGACGAGCTCGCACAAAACTCTACCACCAAGTAAATCTTCATCTATTGAGAATAAAAATTATAATTTCCCTCGTCACGATGAGATTTCATTTTACCGAATAGTAATGTCGTTATAGTATACATTTCTAACGGCCGAATACTGTCACTTAAATATTAAATGCAAGTTGCAATTATTTGAGACGCCGTTAAATTCAAATTTCGCATACTAATTAGGGTCTTCTCAATGTTAAGTTGTGTTTAACTTAGAGTGGCGTTTCAGTATTCGGCCGTAAATGTACGTAGAAATGGTTGAATTGAACATTGAATATTGCGTACGCTTAGAAAAGCCTAACTTGATTGTTGATCAAGAATTCTTATGAACTCCTTAGATAAAAACTTTTTCCAACAACAATTTGTATTAATGCATGTGAAATATTTTATGGTGTTTTATAGATATTTTTATCCATTACCTTGTTAATGTACGAATTCCTTTATTTTTTCATTCTTCTCAAAATCTACATAAGTATAGTTTAAAATCTTAAAAGTTTTTTTACACAATGTTTCTCAATAAAATGTTGTTACTCGCAGATGCGATCCACCTTGCATTCCGTACTTGGGAATGTATTTATCGGACTTGTCGTTTATTGAAGAGGGGACTTCGAATTTTACTCCGGAAGGTCTTTTGAATTTCTCCAAAATGAGAATGGCGAGTATCGAGAAACAATTAAAAATATTAATTATTGATAATTATTTAAATTGAAATGTATTTCTTATAAATTTTTTAATACATTTAATTGCTTTTTAGATTGCACATGTAATCCGTGAAATAAGAAACTTCCAGCAGACTCCATACAAAATTGATCATATACCAAAGGTAAGCCAGATGACATAATATGTTTTGACTGTCATACAATTAAAGCAATATTTTTATCAAAACAGAGGTCACCGCTGATTATTGAAAAAAAATTATTATCTTTTGTAAAGGGACAACACTTTTGGTACCATTTACGTTGCACTGCTAGGCGAGTAGCGTTTGCACTTAGGACGACGAAGCTAACGAGGGATCTGTGCAGGTGTGCGAGTTCCTCCTGGACCGGTCGCTCGAGATCCCCGAGGAGAGCCAGTACACGCTGTCGCTGGAGCTGGAGCCCCGCGCGGCGCGCGGCTCGTCGGGCGCGCTGCTGCCCGCGCCGCCCTCGCCCGCGTCGCCCACCGCGCAGCGCCGCCGCCGCGCCTCGCTCGCCGCGCTCGCGCCCCTCGCGCCGCTCAAGGCCGACCACTAGGCGCCGCGCACCCCTCGCACAGGTGACGGCCTCGACCGCGACGGCCCGAGGAAATTCTCACACTATTGTTTTCTGTTCGAATATTTTTCATACTAGAATAGTTCATTTTCGACTAAATAACGATCTCCAAACTCTAACCGACTGCTATTACGTTCTATCATAGTAGTCGACTCTATTTAATACCGGCTCTCTTGATTCAAGACTCACATTATAATTACTATGCTGCAACAAATCCGCTTTACTGTACATAATTTGGTCATTATCAATAAAAGTGGAAGTATTAAATAACTACGTTGTAACCACACCTACAAATCAACGGCTACGCTACACTTCTAGACATTCTATTATATATTACTAAATGTATAAAATAACTAAAGCGTACGGTAAATACATAGGATCTCTTCCGCCTTAATATTACTATACAAGGTATATATTATTATTACTTTCACACTAAAAATTAAAACACATTTAATCTGAAGGCATATCCAAAAAATACATTTAAAAAAACACGTACCTACCCACTTAAAAAATGTCACAAATTATATACTTCCTTATATTTTCTATTAAATTTAATACATTTTAATAATAAATTACAGACCAAATACGATGTTAAACTAATAATATTTATATAGAGAGAAAAAAACATCTTTAAAATTAACATATTGAAAAGTGTAACTCAAAAGTTAAAGTCACTTTTTACTTATGCACGCTCATTGATAGCAAGTTACATAATTCTAATATGGTAATATTACAATACATATTACAAAGGTTTATAAAAAAAATGGTTGTCTGTAAAGTCGGTTTACGGACGATAGTTTAACGTGACAACGTCATAACAAAACATTGATGAAATGACTGCAATCGAGTGAAAGAGAGATAGATGCGGCGCAAGCGTACAATCAGCATAACAGGACAATGAGCGTAACGGGACAATTTTTCGTGCATGCAGCCAGCGTTCATCGATTTGTTAGACGTTGTCACGTCAAAAAACATTATGTGGATTAAAGAAAACAATAACAAAGGTCTAAACTCTACTTAGGAAACGATAACGCTTACCTCAAATTATTAATCATAACATACAAATATTAAATCGATCTCTATATTAATAGTATACGCGAAAATAACAAAAAAAAGAAACTGAATAACATATCTGTTTAATTTTAAAGTGAATATTATACAAAATACTTAAATTAGTGAAACAATTCAATTATTAACCTTAAATAGAATACTCATTTTTACATCATCATTTCATCATTACAATTTTTGCTCATTGTCTATTTTTAAATATTGCTTATGTTCAGCGGAATTTAGCAATATATATAAAAAAAAATATAATAATAGGCATACATAGAAAATATTTAAATTAAAATTATAAAAATATTCAACGTTGATTAGTGATTCATTGAAGTTGTCGTTCATATACACGATATATTATAAGCTACTGTAAGGCCGTAGATCTCCTGTCTTCAATTCCCAGTTCGGGCCGCTAAAAATTTAGTTTTTCTGTAAAAGGTTTTTAATAACAACCCAGAGTATGGAAGTTGGAAGTGTGTACACTTCTGTCTCGGAAAGCAAAGCGGTTGGTCCTGAGCCTGAACTCTTTCCGATCGTGTCTCATTGCCGTCCCATCGGATTATGAGAGTAAGGGTATAGAGAGTGTACCTCTGCTTGCGCACACAATGTTGAACTATAATGTCATGCGCAGCTGGCTTATATCTCTTTAAATTGGCTGTCGTGGTCGAAATCGATCAAGAGGACATCATATAAACTAATTTGGCAGTAACATTAAACCTGCTGTCTTCTTCTAGCTTCAAATAAAAGAAAGAGATAGTAATAATTCAGTGTACAAAATAATTGTTCTCGATTCCATATTGTTGTAGGTAGCGTTTTATTTTATATTTACGTAAGCGATCCACAGATAAATAATTTGTTTCATAATAATTACTATAGGTATATTAAATGTTTATTAATAAAAATCTTCGTCGTTTGTAGGTTTTTCCTGACTTTTAAATGTAATAATTATCGACTATATTTCAGATCGTTTTATAATATAATTCAGACATTGAGAATCTATATAAGCTTAGGTAAAATATTAAACAAAAAATAACATAGGTTACTTACTTGAAATAAAACTATTTTCTTAGCTTTTGAAGATACAATATCGCTAACATCTTGACAATTAAACATAAGTGCGTACCTTCTTAAGTCTCCAATAGGTGATCTTTCAGGGCTCAGAGAATCATACCCGATTGGTAGATTTGATTGGGTAAGCACTGTTTTGAGCTCGTGATTGGTTGATTAGATCGATCATATTTTAACTAACCAATGTTACTCACGGCGTTAAATGTTCAAGATGTTTGCTGGTTATATGACGATTTCTTTTGACATATCATTTCAGGATTTTTAATGATTATCGTTTCCATGAAAATATCTGTTAAAAGGAAAATACAGATATTATTTAGTTACGTATGTAGTAACCTGTAGGCTATAACTATTATATATATATAAAAAGAAAAAAAAACTGAATTAATTGTCTTTACACGGCAAAGGGAAAACAAAAAAACTGTAACAGCCTCACGTAGGTATTCCTATTCCAAATTAAATATATTTTTAAATTTAAAGACGAAATATTTTTACTTCATTATTGAAGTAAAAATATTATAAACCTTATGGTTTAATGTTAATTAATCTGACGTAACCTAAAGTGATTTCTAGTGAGAGTATATATAACTTAAGCCTTTTCTACGACCTTTTCTATGTCATTTAATGTTAGTGTTGTTAATAGCCTATACGCAATCGTTAACTTGAAACATAGTTATGTATCTCATGTTAATCACTTTGTTGAAAAACAATTAAACAAAATTTTAAACTAAGAATGTTAAAATATTGAAAATTTTCAATATTTTATTGTTTATTTTCAATATATTTGACGTTGATGATTAAAGTTGCAATTATCTCAAGTTGTCAACAAATATCGTTACAATGTTGTGTAATTGTTGGTGACTTTCTGACGTTTGCAAACAAACAAATGTAAATAGATAAATTGCCAATTATTTTATCGGAGATGCATGATATATGCATATATTTCTAAGCATTTTACTCTAGCAATCAAAATCAACTTTCTCAAGAAAAAGAACGCGTCTAAGGCTCAGAAAATGAACACAATTTGCGGTAAAAAAATTAAGTAGATAGTTAACTTTCTTCTCCTGAAACCATATCAAGAGATAATGAATAATTACGAATAGTAATCACATAATTTCAATATATGTAATGAATGAACTTGCTGTTTTAAAACAAACAAAACCTCTGATCGATTGCCAGACCAAGAAAATAATTTATAATTTAAACTTTTTTTTATTTCTTTAACAAAATCGGAAAATAATGTAATAAAATAAATACTTATATATATTAATGTTGTTAGTCTCGTATGATTGAGATTACTATTTGTAACTATTTTTGATTTTTAATTAATAACGGCCAACTAAAGTTTAACTGAACGTCAAATTATAAAATAAACGTACAATAAAACAATGCCTACAATTTAGTACATATTAATTAAATGGTAAGCTTTCTATGTCCTTTAAATTACCCCTGGCACGGTCAAATAAATTTAACTTTAAAATAAATCGGGTTTATAATAAATAAATAAATCCATATTGAGCGCCGGCCCTAGTAGAGCGAGAGTAGAGGATGCTCTAAGCGCCAAATGCGAAAACCAATTTTCAGCGCAAAATAAAATTTTGATGTGCCCTCTTGTGAGGGCCTCGGAAAGTGTTGTTCGATTTGATTTTAAAAAATCCGTGGGTGACGCTGAAAAATCTGTAGATTACCTCTTTTTTTCCGCTGGAAAAACGCATTTACGCGTTTCCCCACATGAAGTGGGGGGGGGGTATGTGGGGCTCACCGGCACTGAAGGCGCCGGAATACCCACTAAAAAACCAGCAGTATCCTCTCCGCCTGGTCGGGGGGCGCCACGGGATCGCTTGCGCATCCGTAGATTACCTCTAGAAAAAACCGTAGATCTACAGGATTTGGAAATGCTAAATATTTATGTTTGAAGCGGTTAAATTAGCCTTAAAACTTTGGGAATTATTATTTATAATATTATATACATATAAACATATTTATATTTATTATACATGAAACCGAAGTACAATTAACATGATGTAATAGCGTCGACAAAAACGCGCTGGAAGACATCGCTCTACTTGACATATAACCAAGAGTCGGTGCTAAATATATAAAATAATGCTAACTAAACGTGAATTTAAAACAAATGGATTTAATGAGTTAATGTTGAATTAGTTAGGCAAAAGATAAAAGTTAAATGAACATAGAGAACACGATGATTGAAATGCTAAACCAATTTAACGTAATACTTAATGCGTGGTGGTTTGCAAAACGTACATGTCTGGTTGTGTCTAGGACTTTTGACATTAATGAATCTTATGCATATTTACTGTTATAGATTATAGGACACATTGGTTGTTCTTGTTTCGTATATTATTCAAATTATTAATAATAAAAAATATATATTATACCTATCCTTTATGAATCACATTTACAATTAGTAATTAATAAGACTAAAACCCGACTACGAAAAATAGGAAGCATTATTCTAATTCTTTGACGATTTTCGTTAGTTAGTTATTATCCGCCATTTTGAATATGACGTGTCAGACACGCGGGTCTGTTAAGATGAAGCTAAAGAGACGTTAGTGAAAATATGAAAATTAACTTACACATTAATTAATTGGTAACAGAACATAGACAAATGTGCTAAAGTCATAATCATTTTATCTTCGCCGTAGTCGGGTAAAATGTAACATAATTATTAAAAGGCTGTCCTGATGGTGTATGAAGCTCTTAACGTCATAAACAAAAACGTCATATTAGTAGATATAAAATGTAAATAAAAGTTTAAGTATTTATGTGTCTGTTGAAAAATCGTCTTCCCTTCTCTTTTACATGTACTGTTATATATTTCTTAAATATACAATTCCCTATGTTAGTAATATTTCATATCAATAGCCAGATTAATAAACGTTAATATAGAACTCTGCTAATCCGATAACTAATAAACATAATATATAATATGTTATAAAAAATATTCAATTTTTAAAAACTGGCAACAATGTCGCTTCGTCTCTCAATCCGATTCTTCCCCATTAAGACCTTACCATAACCATAACATTATATTCCTACGAAAGTGTCACATATATATATAATATATTAACGTTTATTAATGATCCGGTTGTATGTTAAAATATTTTATAGCTTCCTTATGAAAAATTCTTATGAATGTTTAATACGTAAGATATAAATGTATTCTCACATCTACCTCTTTGATCTCTATTAGTATTAATATCAATGTGTTTTGTAAAAGTTATCTTATTAATTAAATATATATATAGGTAACGTAATATTCCAAAATCTGTCAATGTTTTATGTACCTAACTGAATATTCCTCTAGATTTAAATTATTTAAAAAACCAATCAGTATTCTGCATGTTATATATTAATTTTAAAATTATTTAAGTTATAATACAAGTGCAAAACAAAAGTAATATAAAATATCTATATACATACATATATATATATTGTTATTTTGAATATATTATATACTAAGTATTAGTGAAGGCAGTGATATTCTGTAAGAGGTGAAAAACCACTTCGTATCTCCCATGTAAATTGTCAAAACCGACTTAGGGTATTACGCGATTTTGATACTTGTGCCCCTTAAGTGTTTTAATTATTCTAGTCAATTTTGCATATCACTATCTGAGATCTTATGACCGTATTCTGGGGTGAGATGATTTTGTTCTCACAGAGTATCTCTGCCTATAGTTGAAAATGTCAATTTCACTTGAATGCAAATCGCTCAACTATATTTTTTATTTCACGTAACTTAATAACTTATACATTCCAAACATAATGCTAAGAAAAATTTATTATACAAGCACATTTAATAAATTAAATTATATATCGCATCCGTATTTTTACAAGAGTATTAAAAAGAATTCGAGGATTTAAATATAACTCTTAGAAAATGTAAGTCATATATCTATTAAAATATTTATTAAAAAAATGTAACATTTCCTTTGTAAATATTTATTTTTAGTTAAGTGCAAAATATATTCAAATCTTATTCAATAATTTAATTTCTATTTAAATTAACGCTCATTTTAAAGTATTATATTCTGTAACGCTATAAATCTTTTCTACCAAAAACATCCCTCCAACCTTTTTCGCTTAATTCCAAAATCATTATAATAAATTAGAATATTTAATAAATTTAAAATTTTAATAATTAAATTTTAAATGTTTATCAATACATGTTATGTTTTAAATGTATTTAAATCGTCTTAATAATTTGTAAAATAACTATTCAGCTTTTAAAGCCTTCGCGAAGTTATCAGATGTATTCAGGCAATATCCACATATCTTATAAATTAATTAAATTATATATCTACTTGTATAATAAATACTTTAATTTAAAAGGAAAACTATGTCACAAGAATAAATTGTTTTTATTATAAGTTTCAATGTGATTTTATTAAAATATATTTTATGTATAAATTAATTATTTAGTTCTATATATTAATATATTACTCAATGTTATTTGTTTAAAGATAGTTTAATTGTAAATTTGATTATAATTATTTTATAGATAAAATATCAATGTAATAGTTAATTGCATAGATAATTATCCTTTGGTTTAGCTTAATTAGTATTTGGGTGTCAACAAGGAGCTACTACCATTTGCAAATCGTTCATTTTGAACTTTACTTGTCGAATGTTTTTTTTTTTTAGTAAAACTTAGAATCTATTTTTAGTTTCGATAATGAAAAATATTTCTTTTTAGCTTTCAATTTCGATTCTCGATTAAGCGAACGGTAATAAGCCCACTGTTGCTGTTGTTGTAAGTCTGACCTGGTCAAATTGTTGTAATTTCATGGATTTCAATAAAGTTGTCATTGTATAAAGTTATATCTGTCTTTCATTTACGTACTAATCTTCCTATAAACATATTATAATACAAATTTTAAATTAACCGTAATTGTTTAGAGTACCGATTAGGACGTAATAAAATTAACTACATACTTTACTGTACACCAAAAAGTTTAAAAAAGAAAAATAAATAACATAATACAAGGATACAACCTAATTAGCATACAATTTTGGCGGCCTCATTGCTACATAGCAATCATTTCAATAATAAATAAGATAGAAATCAGGGGCTGTTGACGAACGTAAATATTTCTTTTGTGAACCGTACTTTTCAAGTTCACCATTTACTTGTTGACTTTTTTTTCTCGGACTCGGTGGTAGAGCTTTGTGCAAGCTCGCTCGGGTAGGTACCATCCACTCATCAGATATTCTACCGCAAAACAGAAGTATTTGCTGTTGTGTTCCGGTTTGAAGGGTGAGTGAGCCAGAGTTATTACAAGCACAAGGGACATAACATCTTAGTTCCCAAGGTTGGTGGCGCATTGGCGATGTAAGCGATGGTTAACATTTCTTACAATGCCACTGGCATTGTAAGAAATGTGTTAAAAAAAAAATGTGTTAAAATTTTTTTTTTTTTGATAATTTAAAACATTTGTTTGATAACTGATTTGTTTGATTGTTAGAATCAAAATAAACTAAGCGATATCGACATTTAGTTATCAATATCATTACTTATATTAACGTCAAACACATTGAGTGATTTTTTATTGAAACTATTCATTATTACTATACTTAGAGTTTTATCAGATTACGTCTAGAGATCATACGTTCTCGAGATACTGTATCAAAATAATTTTCGCAGTTAGATTTACTACTATCTTCCATAAGAGGTTTATTTACTCTTTGAGATAGATATAATATATTTATTTGTATTATGATTGTTGACGTCAATATTTCGCCGAATTTAACAAAGGTTTATCAATAAAAAGTAAAGTAACAGCCTGTGAATGTCCCACTGCTGAGATAAGGCCTCTTCTCCTTTTTTGATGAGAAGGTTCGGAGCTTAATCCACCACGCTGCTCCAATGGGGATTGCTGGAATTCACATGTGGCAAAATTTGGAGTGAAATTTGACACATGCATTGATCACGATGTTGTATTTCACCGTCAAGCACGAGATGAATTATAAACACACACTAAGCACTTGAAAATTCAGTGGAGTATGCCCGGGTTTGAACCCACGATCATCGGTTAAAATTCACGCGTTGTAGCCACTGGGCCATCTCGACTTTGTATCAATATGGCATCATTTTTTTGTAAATGTGTGTGTGTGTGTATGTATGTTTGTGTGTGTGTGTGTGTGTGTGTGTGTGCGTGTGTGTTTGCCGATTTTGAACTGGGCACCAATTCTACTAATCTATAACGGTTACGATACGTTTTTTAAGATGGCGTTGAACTTATATTGTAAATGATATAATGAGTCTGTTTGTTAGCTTTAACGGGTTTATATCCGACCCTACCTAATTTTATGATAATCATCATGAAATTTTGCATACACTTTGTCAAAGCTACCTATCTCAGACCTCCCTGCGCTTAAACGCATGCCAGAACGAGACAGACGCGAGCAGATACTTCTTTGTAATAAAAAGTTGCTAAAAACATCACAATTGACAAGTTACAACTGCACGACTATCTCAGACGACCTCGAAACGGAAATAGCGGTCCTAGTTATTAAACAATTACTATCATCTGTCACTACGCAAACTGATTGCGCGAACACGGTCTGTTTTGTCGCCATACATTTAATCCCTTGATATTAATTACACATATACACTAATAAACCTAATAAGGTTATACAAATAAACGTAACTATTTACGAACATAATATTAATAAGCATTATATAATTTTAAGTAGCAAGGTCTTCAGCTTATAATGCAATGACAAGAACAACTTAAATCGTTATGCTTATAATTCAAATCGTGCGCGACGGTGAAGGAAAACAGCGTGGGGAAAGCATAATATGTCGGATAAAAATCTGCCAGATGTATCCAATAAGGTCGTCCCGACCGATTTCGGCCACGGCGGCCAACCTTAAGAGAAATTAGCCAACTGCGCAGGACATATTATAGTGCACAAGTGTGTGCGCAAACACAAGTGCTCTCTCTATTTCCTTACGCTCAAAACCCGATGGGACGGTAATCCGACACGACCGGAAAGAGTTCAGGCGCAGGACCACGGCTTTACGTGCTGTCCGAGGCACGGGCGTGTACACACTTCCCACTTCCAGGCTCCGGGCAGCTACTAAGAAATTTCGACAGAAAATCTCAATAACATTTTATTGTCCCGACGTGGGAATTGAACCCAGAACAACCGTGTCTGCGGCCTTACATGTAACCACTAGACCAACGAGGCAGTCAATATGTAGCCACTAACAACATGCGAGCAGCATTGTGAAAGAGAGGAGGCCTTAGCAGTGTGACATTTATAGCAGGCCACCAAGAGTAGCCTGAATTTTTCCAAAATAAATTATCTGAAGTAAAATTAATATATATAATGCATTGGTAAGTATAAGTATTTACCTAAAACGATTTAAAAAAATTAATACATCAAGTTATGAAACGCTAATCAAATTAAAGATCGAATTTTACTTGAATCGGAGTTGTAATTGGTCGAGAGCACGAAATAGGCAACCAATGAGCGTTTAGCTATTAATCAGATTAAGTAAATCTTACTTTGACCAAATCAAATCGAATCATTATTTACCATACTTACGACCGAATATTTTAGAACGATACGAAATTTAGTATGCGAAATTTTAAATTAACGGCGTCTCAAATAATTAAGTGACTCTTGATGATTAAATTGTAACTTCTAAAGTGGTATTGGTTTGTGCAGTCCCGTACGGCTACCATCCATTATCACCGTTACAATTACCGATATCTTCCTATACCTATAGAGCTGTCCTTACTATCGTATATCGTAGTTTCGTAATGACTTATGATTGGGTGGTGAATTTGATCGTGTGCCATTCAAAAAAATACCAAAAGGTCTCCTATAAAGATTCTATATATTCTTTGCTAAGCGTCGCTTAGTCACTTGATTATAATATGACTACTTGGCATTATAGCTTATAGCTTCTAGGCGTCTGGTTTTATGACGTAATTATACAACAACTGAATGTTTGCGCGGTTGCTGTATTAGTAGAGAAAACAAAGGTTTATATAACTGTTTTAATCTCTAAGAAAGAACCTTTATCATAAGATAAATGTAAATAAGGAGTCGGGATAGAGTATTTTAAGTACATACAGTATCTAAAATTAAACTCTAATCATATCATTGTAATGCATATTTCATTTAATTATACTTACTTAGAACAATTAAGTTATTTTTGGTCATAGCTGTCATTATAAGATTGTTTGTCCTAAGTAAATATTAATACAAAGCCAGATTTTCTGAGTAGAAAGCTGAAATTTGGAATATTGTACAGGGTCATTTGTAACGACCCAGCAACCTCGAAGGACTAGATAGCTAACATCATAAGCAACAACTTTGGCTCTACCACTTCGGACATAACTCAATACAATAGTTTTTGTCGTACTGTCGTGACATTTGTAGGTCTATATGTCATCCATACAGAAATCCTTTCCTGATGCGACACTCGCGCGCGCTTGCGATGCGCATAAATTTATTTATTTATTTAAGGATCTCCAACAAAAGATACACACTTACAAGTACATTCAATTGAATAATAATATAAAACATGTGTGCTCCTTCAATTACAGGAGACCACATCAAGCACATAAAGCAATGACTATACAGAATGTGGTAATCAATAAATTAACTTAGGAACTATAAAAAGCTAAACAATGGCAATGAATACTATGTTATGTAAATGTGAATTAAAAGAATAAGTACATTATAAAAGTTCATATAAAATATAAAAGTTTATATTATAAAAGTTCAAGTGGGAAATTTAATTAATACTTAATTTTTCATGAAAGTAAAATCTAACAAATTATCAAAAGGCGTAGAACGATACAGTAAGGTCTCACTAAGAAAGGATTTATTGACAACTTAACCTTTACGTGTGAAAATGAAATAGGTATATTTTTTAAAATTTTATCCATACGAAGAAAGAAATTGGGGAGATACATCTCTTTAAAATAATTTGAATTTTCATCAGCTCATCATAAAGGTGAATTGAAAGAAAAGTATGTCATAAATATTTATAATTTTTTTATATCATAACTTTGGTTACACATTCATAGAATTCTTGCTCTGGGCTTCATCAGCATCATTTAGCAATGGCGCCGAACCACACAGACGCATGTTTTCCGTGTAGGGAATTATGCCAACGCACACGCCCGCAATGATCACCCACACACCGCCAACGTAAAAAGTAATATCCCAGCTGTTCGTCAAATCAAAAAGAAGACCTGAAAAAATTATACGAAGTAAATTAATTTTTGCGACCGGATGAAATTAATAAGTTTGCACATTTCCTAGTAATACTTTACAAGTTTTATAAACGCATGCCGCACGTACTTTGGCACCTTTGCTAAATTCAGCAACATCTTAGAGTATGGTCTTTCTGATAGACTATGTATGTATTTGCAGGCAGTTATTATACATATGTTTGAACATATATTTTATATATATTTGTGTTTGTCTGTTTGATTATTATTTTACAAAAAAAATATATTTCCTTGTTTTAACTGCTATTTATCTCTATATAGTGGATATTAAAAGTAATGCTTATACATATATTCTATTCTTAAAAATACATCTTAATTAAAGTAATTCTTACCCCCAAGCGGAGGCCCAATGAGATGTCCGAGGCCTTGACTCAGCAAGATGAGTCCGTAACCAAGTGTGAAATAGTCAATTGGTACCAATTTTATCAAAATAGCTGGCGTATAAGAATACGAGCTGGCGTACGAGAGGCCGAATATTGTTGATATGACAGCAAGAGCCCAGTAGTTGGTTATGAACAGAGGATACGCGCCAATAGATATCCCACAGATAAAAAGGCATACCGCGAATGCTTTTGTCACATCCAACCAAGGTTGGTCACCAGCCCAGCCCAAAGCAACCTGCAAGAAGTAAACCATGTTAATATATACATGAATGTATTTTTATTTTATTTATTCTTCATTGCACACACTACAATAACATAACATAGAAAGGACAAGTTTTATATAATATAGTATGCAAAGGCAGCCTTATCACTTACAGTGATCTCTTCCAGGCAACCTCTATAATATAATAATATTTTGCCAGGAGAATTGATCGGGCATAGTGTGCGATACATACAATATATATAAAATATTATATATAATATTGATACATAAAATATAACATATATGTATGTCATATTCTTTTCGATTTCATGTTATTTTTAACGTTCAAATTGAATGGCATGATATTTGGTATCAGTGATCATATAATTTTAAGCTAATGCTAAAAGACTAGACTGCGCCATCATAAGCCCCTGCTGTAAAGTTTCAGCTGGAGCAGTAGAATTTATTAGTAGTAGTATTTATTTTCTTTTTGTAACCGTTTCTGTTTTCTTTTTGTAATTTTCTAAATCAGTTCTGTTACTTGCATAAATAAATAATATAAATTCTAAAAAAATAAATAAAAGGTTCTACTGTCATTTATGTAAAAGATTGTGTATATAAATTTTCGGAATTGCCCGTTAATTAACAAGACCAGTTACGAAAGATACTCGCCTTCAGCCTTATATAGACGTATGTATCATTATTTACTCATGCGTTTATATCTTTTCGGTTCAAGGTTTTGCTCACAAATATTAGCACATTTTATATAAATCGTTGTACTCATATAGCATCATCATACAGTACAGCCTGTTAATGTCCCACTGCTGGGCTAAGGCTTCCTCTCCTCTTTTGAGGAATACGTTTGGAGCTATGCTCCAATGCGGGTTGGTGGAATACACATGTGTCAGAATTTCAATGAAATTAGACACATGCAGGTTTCCTCGCGATGTTTTTCTTCACCGTCAAGCACGAGATGAATTATAATCACAAATTAAGCACATGAAATTCAGTGGTGCGTGCCCGAGTTTGAACCCACGATCATCGGTTAAGATTCACGCTTTCTTACTATTGGACCATCTCGGCGTTAAACATCGTCATATTACAAAACAAATATCACAACAGATTTATTAAATATTTACTCTTGAAAAAAGATAACATAAGCAAAGGTTTGGTTGAAAAACTTATCTGTTTCAAGTGCATGTCATTGTGATAATCAAGATAACTTTTTCATAATATTTTCAATCTCGTTGACGTTAACTTATCAGTAATATGTAATTTGTCTAAGTCAAATACTTATTTAATATAGGTTTCCGATATTTATAATAGTTATTCTACTATTCAATAGCAGATATATTAGCGGATTATAAATAATTAGTATATAAAAAAAAGTTTTTTTTTTGAATAAGAGGACAATCACCCAAACAATCATACATTAACATGCATATAAAAATAAAATAATAATATAATAATAATAATATCCTGGGACATTTTTCACAAACGGTCATCTGATCCCAAACTAAGCAGAGCTTGTACTATGGAAACCAGACAACTTATATACTACATATATACTACTTTTTTCTTATGAAAATACATACTTATATAGATAATTACAACCAGACTCAGGACAAACAGACATGTTCATGCACATAAATATCTGTCCTGGGTGGGAATCGATACCACGACCTGCGGCGCGAAAGGCAGGGTATCTACCAATCACGCCAACCGGCTCGTCAAAATAGTATGATATCAAGAAATACTTTAATTCATATGTTTATTTATATCTTATGGAGCTCTACAACTGTGAGATAATAATCTATATAAATAAATTGATAGAGGTCTGCACTTGTGCGCGCATCACGGAAAAACTACTGGATAGATTTCAATGAAATTTTCTAAATTTTATTTCTTAGACACTTGGCCCTTATCAAAAACAAAAATGATTGCTATATCATCATTTAATAAAAAGTTATTAAAGTTTCAAGAAACAACGATTTGTATATGCGCTGCGTGTTCAGTGATGTATTCTAAAACAAAGTATATTTTTGCTTGCGATCTTTTTCATGTGTTTTCCTTCGTACATAAGAAAACTTTGTTAATATATCAAGCAACGCGGACGAAGTCGCGGGTATCAGCTAGTTTAATTATAAAAGTCGCCAACTCATACTCAACTTTAACAAAGAAATAACAATTAACAAACAGATACTCACAATACCAATTCCACTCGCGATACCAACAATGCTGATCATAGTCGCTCCGCCATCTATATTCATACTTGTCATGTAAGACTTTAGGAAGAAGTAAGGGATGATAGCCCACACCGCGAGGATGAGGGACGCCAGGTTGAAAATCAGGAAATGAAACTCGGTGAACATCTTGAAATCGAAGGTGCTTTTGAAGCCGTCGATGAGTTTGTCATACCACCTCTGAAATGAATTTTTTTATTTTTTATTATGTCCTACTGCAGCTCAAAGGTTCCGTTTAAGAAGAAGATTTTTGGAGCGTTTTACTACATTATAAATCGTTCATATCGTTCTATTTTGAAGAATAAAAATAGTTTTAAAGTCAGCAGATTTACCCAAAACCAGGATACCATAATACTGTATAATGATAATACATAGAAACGGCTAAAATAAACGATTCTGACAACTTTGATATCAATCAATTACCTAACTTTCCTTATAGCACAAACCGCGGAGCTGAGCCTTCCTGCTAGAGAGCTTTGGTAGAGTTGACAATTTCAAGATCAATTTTAGTCGTTTTCATATGTAAGTAGTTATTACTTGCCATTGGTATCCCAAATGTGACAAATTTTATTTTTAGAATTAAGTATTAATATGTCGACATTGAACCAATATTGAATTTTTGATATTGGAAATTGTTGGCCTTGTACACGGAATATATTGTAGGAAACCTATAATTGAATTTAAAAATCCTATATATTTTACTACAAACGAAAATCATCTCGAACAAAATTTGACGAAAATAGATCAGAGAATGAAGTGATGTATTGAATTAATTTTTTTTTTAAATAAAATTTATTTTGAACACATTTATAAATTAGTTGTTGTTGTTTTTATAACTTCTTACAAACAAGGCTGTTGCGAAAAATAACATATATTTTGTGTTTGTGTTCATGTGAAAACTATGAGTAATAAGTAATTATTTATAAAATAATCAAAAGCACTTAAAAACTCTAACAAAAGTCAATATGGAAAAGGTGCTTATGATAATATGTCTAGAGTCTAGACCATATTAGTAGAAAGCTTAATATTATAATAAGTGTACAAAGTTTCTGTTCATGTAATGTACGAGTAATGTATATTTTATTTTATAATAATAATAAAACGTAATATATTCTTTTGAAAGTTAAAGATAATTAAATCAGATGAGATATAGAAGAATTTGAAATGACGATGATACGGTTAATATTCAACAACATTATACGAACCTTATTATCATCAGAACCTGACCACAATGACCAAGTTGAATTCCTGTAAATGTCAGGCAACGAGGAAGCACGCAGCTTGTATCTCGGTATATTCATCATAGCTCCACGATACATGATCGTATTTTTATACAATGACATGTCCCTTAAATAATGATGGTCTGTGTTGATTTGTCTCGTCAACCAACCTGCCTGTTGTGTAGGCTGGCTGGGGTTGTTTGGTGTAGGCTTATCTTGTTTTATTTTAGCATCTGTTGTATTTAAAACTGCAGGTAAGTTCTTCGTGGTTTCATGATTATGTCCATCTTTTACTTTATGTTCTGTGTCTGTTGCAACTTTAGGTTTTTTAGCCATCACTGTTAATTTCATTTTAGTTGGTTCCGTTAGTGTATTCGCTATGGAAGGTTCCACATTTAAATTTTCCTCCGATCGTCTTCTTGTCAGTAAGTGTGGATAATTTTGTAGAATTATGTTGTATAAGCGTTTATTAGTCATAAGTTTTTCTATAACTTCAACTGGAACCTACAATTAATGACGACATTACAATCAATTTATATTATAACACTATTGGTTTCTAAGAAATCATCTAAATTGTTAAAAACTTTAATATATGTTTTATTATGAAAAATGTCGTACCTGATCTCCTGTTTGAATAAACGTAGGCAGATGTATGTCTGAATGTACTCTTTTATATGACTGTTCCACGTTCATCTGTGTTGTCGCCTCCAGCTGCTCAGCCGCGGCTAATGTTGTCGTTAACGTCGCTAAAATATATTCTGGACTTTTTCCACTTTTGAGTAAGTCATTAAGTTCATCGGCACTTAAATACAAGGACTCTGCGCCAATTGATTTCAACGATATAGAACCAGCACTTGAAGATTTACGTGATCTCGTTTTAGTTTGTTTCTTCTCTCTTTTTTCTTTTATTATTATCCAATCCGGATCTCTCATCAGAGCACCACAGACACATACGTTCAAAATTGTACCAGCTAACAATACGAGCGTATTTCTCCAATCATATAGTTGTATAAAAAAGTCTGTTAACGGTGAATATATTAAAGTTCCAAATCCAATGCCACACGAAGCTATAGACACTGCGAGGGTTCTTCTCTTATCGAACCAAAATGCAACCGCAACTACTGACGTAACGTAAAATATTCCCATCGCCAAACCACTCATAATACCAAGCGTTAAACACAACATTTCCACTGAATTGCTCAAAGCGGCCAGTAAGAATCCAACCGTCGAAAGCAGAGCAGCAATCATTGTCATAAATCTGCAGCCGTACCTGTCGACTAGGGCACTCATTATCGGTCCTGATATTAAAGGTATCGATATAAACAAGCTACCAATTAAGGAAGTCTTTGACTGTGATTCATTGAAATAGTTCGTGAATTCTTCGTGTAATATACCGAAGGAGTAAGCCAAGCCGTCTGCACAAGCAGAGGTTAGAAATGCAGCGAAGACAACTACCCATCCCCATCCTCCATCAGGGATAGGTGGTAATTTATCATTATCTTCTTCTGAAAAAATGCTATCTATATCATCTAGTCCTTCAAACTTTACACGCTCCCCGGGAGGCGAGTCGTCCTTAGTATAATGTGGTACTATTTCTTTATTATTTTCTGATTTAATCGAGTTTATTTTGTTTATATCTTTCAAGCCTTGACCTATTTCCGTGTGAGTGTCGCCGTTGGACTTATAAGTTTCATTGCCGACCATTTTGTGATGCGTTTAAGTCTACCTTAAGAATCTCATAAACAAAGATTTCGAGATCTGTAACAAAAGTAATTATTTTCATTATTAAAAGCAGCAACGTTTTTATGGAAAAATAAACGCAAGAAATAAATACATATATAATTATATATATACATAGTATGAATAAGGCTTTATATTCAAGGCTCATTCGTTCTCAATATGGGGTAGAGTGCAACAATGCATTGAATAAAAAACTACATATTATATATTAAATAAGGTATTTCCGAATACAATACATTTTACTTATATTGATATAGTACATAATTAATAAATTGTTTTCAAAGTGGGTTTTCCCATATCCGCATGCTATAGTGAATAATCGGAAGTACACATACGTCCATAATATTTTTTACAAGATATATATACAGTTATATAGTTTATGATTTATTTTTTACTCTAATTTATTTTTTCTTTAATATTTTTGTCTATCAAATAAATAAATTATTGTTATTATTTTTTATACTTGATTAATATTATATAATATATTTATAACCTTATGTATTAATTAAAACACATTTTATAATATTATAAGTGTAAATAGTTGTTGGTGAGTCAATAAATAATATAGATATTTTTACTTCCTATGAGACACACGGAGAAAAGAAAAGTGATGTACCTTGATTACATTTCAACTTATCAATATATTTATAAGTATCTGACAGCATATAACAAATTATTTAATTTCTGAAAAAAAAAACTAAATAATTCCCAAAAGATAACCAAGAGGACAATTCTACTAATTTATAATACCTACGTTGCCGATTCCATTCCTTATAAAATAAACTTCAGTTAAATCGTAACTGAAGGAAAACGGTTAAACAGCAACGATTACGATTCGAATCGATTGCAATTGAAAGTGACAATTTTTTAATATAATCGTCATAAGTTGGCAAATTCTACTAAAAAATTGGTTGCCTGTAAAGTCGGTATACGGGCGAAAGTTTTACGTGACAACGACTTTGAGTGGTAAAATAATTTTAATGTGAATATTCATTCGTATAGTAGGAAGAAGACGCGTGCCTTTTACTTTTTATGTCTGTCTCTCTCGCTCTTAGGCGGGCTAACCATGCCCGAGTGGAAGGGACGCGTGCCTCTCACTCGCTCTCATTGTGAGCGCATAACGTGAGCGGAGCGTAACGCAGTTTCTTGAAGTGTCACCCGGCAAACCAATTTATAAGACGTTGTCACGTCAATATCCACTAAAAATAATATAACGTAGTGTCTATGCTTCGTGTTTTAAGTGTAACTAACATGTAACAAACAATTTTATCCTTATAATAATATTATATATATACATAAGGTGTATAATATATTAACATTTTGATTGTTAATGATTCACACATTATATATTTGTTGACATTCCCTGTTGCTCCGCTATTTATAATAACTAGTGTGTGCTTAGTTTGCAATTCGATGATTATTGGAAATTTTAAGGATACATTTAGATTTTTTGTTGTTTTAAACTATTCGTTTGTCATTTTTTCATTGTTTTAATGTTATGTAATGTTATGTAATGTAAATCCTTGTAATATTTAATTTAATAATTTTATCGTTAATTTAAGTTAAAATATTTGCATGTCATAAATATAGTGATGAAACATGTATTTTGTATTTAGGACAAATAAAAGGAATTGAATTGAATTGATGTGTAATCAATAAAGCTCGTCATAAACTAAATACACAATACCTTGCCTAACTTAAGAGACGAACTATCTAATGCAAAAATATTATTTTCAAAATACGGACAGGTAGCAAAGTACCTACTACATTTAAAAATACAACATCTCTTAACTTTATAAAATTATAAATTAGCTGCCAAATTAATTATTAATATAGTAATAATATTTTATACAGTAATAAATTACATATAGTTAAGAAAAGACTAAGCCAATTATGAAATAATTTAATAAATGTATTCATTGTGACTTCCTATATAATACCTTTGCACGTGCATAATTATAAGAATAAAAAAAAAAAAACATACAGACGAATTGATAACCTCCTCCTTTTTTTGAAGTCGGTTAAAAATACAATTATGTCTGTATAATATATCAATTTAATATAATTATATGTTCCATACGACCTGACACACAAAGTTAGGTTTTATTACAAAGCAATAGAAAAAAAAGCAGAATTAGATTAAATTGATTATTTCGATAATGAAACATAATGAACACTATATTGGTCTTTTAGTCGAAATTGTGACTTTTTGATTTGCTATTGATTTTTCTCAATGCCGATAATATTAATTGTTCAAAAATAACAAGTACCACAATATGGCTTCCACTAATGATAGGACCCATTTCACGAAAACACAAACAGAATAGCGAATTGATAAGGAAAGTCTGTTACACTTAACGCTATTCCACGCGCTTATTAAATAATATAATTAATTCATAATTGTTATATAAATAAATTAAATACGTTATAGTTTATTAAACTTTTCGTAACACGACATCTATTATTATTTAAAATTAAATGACGCTCTATTAATACATATATAAACATTGTTAAAACAATAATAATATAACTTACCAGACAAATAAATTTCTAATAAATAGAAATGTAATTTATTACATATCACAGTTAATCACATAAGACTTTATAATATATATTTACTTGTATGTGTTTATGATTATGTGTTGTGTGTGACACATAACAGCTTAAGCACTACATAGACGCGCGGTCGTCGCTCCGTTTAATGCTGAATGAAATCGTTTATATAGCATCTTACAGAGTAATCATTTATAACAATAGGGTGACCATAAATAATGGAATAAGTTTTCAAATAGTTTGCCTGCATATATTTAAAGTGATACAACTTTTTCAAATAATAAACAGGAGTTTTAGGTTAAATTTTGTGTTATCTAATATAGGCTAGTAATAGGCTCTAACCTTCTTCTCAAAAGTAGAAGAAGCCTTAGCCCAGAAATGAGATATTCAGCAGCTACTTTACTTTATTTTATCTTTAATTATAAATTCTTACCTACATATACATATAAATTTATTTCTTATACTGGAAACAATTGGGCTCCAATGTTTTTTTTTAATAAACATTTTTTTTTAAAGTAATTATAATATTAGAGCCGAAGGAATCTTAGTCGCCCAGGTACTATTGAATTGGAGAAATAGATTTAACACTATTGAGTTTTTTTCCAGTTCTTCTCAATAGAATCTTCATTGAAAATCGGTAATCATATAAGAATTATACACATCCTATATAATATAATATGTCAAAAGAGTGAATAAACCATATTATATTTTTGCTTGTATATATACTTATATACATATATTAACGTGATACAGCTGATTAAGCTTCAATTACATTTTTTTATCGTTATGTCTAATTAGAGTTCAATAGACACATTCGTGAAACAGTTGGAGCACAACACATAACTGATACACTAAAACTTAACACAGTCGTGACACAGCTGTCGTGGAGCACCGCTACACTAAAACTTAATTGGTATGAATTAATATTAATTGGTAATATAGTTTTGTTACAGTCGCCTGTTGTTATCGGAGAAGGAAAATTTTATCATTCATATTTCATTATACATACATTACATATATAAAACAATGTATGGGTATGTAATTTAAAGCGTTACTGCGGCAAGAAAAACAACAAACCACACGACTACTGATATTTGTAACTTCATTATTTATAGCGTTCATGTTTAAGTTGGAAAAATTATCGTTGTGTTGTGAATTTTATAATCAATAATCCCATTGAACATCTCAATCGAACACTACAACAATATGTTACAGACAGAGAGAAAGTGCAAAAGCCAAGAGAAAAAAACAAAATTATATAAATTACTCGGATTGACGATCGCTCCAGGTCTTACTTGGCGCAAAGGTTGTCCATTGCCGCACAGCGCGGAAATGCGGCCCGTGTGATGGGCAGCTTTGCGTCGAGTGAGAATCGGGAGGGAATATTTTAAAATTCGTATATTATTTGAATGTGATTTTTTTTATTAAAATTGTATTAATTATGATTAAACTATTAAGTTATATATATAATTGCTTAACTATGATGAAACCAATTTTATTGGTGACTTAATCGTATATGTTTGAGGGTAGTCTCTCTTAAGCCTTCCAATTTTAAATCATTCTTTTATACAGTCAAACAGGACAAATTACCTTCGTTCAAAGGTTCAAACAGTACAATTAATTTCGCTCAGTTTCATTCTTTCCTGTTGTTTATCACTTTTTTGATAACTATTATTCTAATTATTTCCTTATCGTACTGTAATTAAATGAATAATTATAGTAGCTTCAATTACTTTAAATTAATAGTTTTGCTTCAACTTCATAGATTAAATTGTAATTTTTTTATTTAATTTTTTAAGGTTATAAATATAATTGTGTCCCGTATTTTAAAACGAACGTATTGTCAACAGGGTTTTCACAATCGCATTAACTAAAAATAGAAGACAATAGCAGTGCAAATGTAATAGTCGTAGACAGATAATAGAAGTTTTTAAGATCAGGCTGAATGATGCCAACCCTTTGATCTGTTAATATCAAAACAAAAAATATAGGTGACATTTTAACATAATAAAATCGTAGATAAATTAATAATTTATTAACTCATACATCACCATCACTCTTTAGTATATTTACAAAGTAAACAAGAGTTAGTATAATTAGAAGCTTGAATGTAGTGTATAACAAATACAGCATTAAACTAAATTTGAATTACTGATATTAATGAAAAGAAAAACAAAGATATAACAAAATTAAAAGAAATTACGACGACGTCGCAAAGCGAGACTTCAACTGCGCATCACCTAATATAATCTGTAATTAGCACTCACTTATTCCTTCACACTCAAAATCCGACGAGTGCAAATCCGACACGAAGGGTAAGATCAGGCGCAGGACCATCGGCTTTACGTGTTTTTCGAAGTACGGGAGTGAAAGCACTGCTAACGTCTACATTTCGGGCTGGTACTGTGAATTTCTAGGCAGAAAAAAGCAAAAACTTTTTATTGGTTCGGGATTCCACCCAGCACTGTGCAATTATATTATTACCAGCATTCCTTACACTATGAAGAGTATATTATACTGATAATTGGCATTGCCTTCTGGCATTATTATTGCATTTACATAATTTAAATCTTATAATAGCAGCTTCGTTCGCGTGGATGTTTATTTGTGACAAATTAAATTGCAGCGTTTTCATTTGTCAGAAAAGTATTTATGAACGACTAATAATAATAGTCCTCCAGACTGATTTCGGCCACGGCGACCGATCTCAAGAGGGATTAGCCAACTGCGCAGGACATATTATAGTGCACAAGTGTGTGCGCAAACGCAGGTGCACTCTCTATACCCTAACTCTACTCTTTTTTTTTTTTTTATAGCCCGGGAGGGCAAATGACTGTACTCCACCTGATGGTAAGTGGTAGTACAGTCCAAACGCGACGACGGCTAGTGCAGTCGGGAAGAATGATCTGCACTAGCCGCCCCCGCCTTGCCGGCCCGCAAGATGCCTCTTCACGCCTCGTTTGAAGGAATAGGGCTCCTACCTCTACTCTAGGGCTACTATTACTATTGGTATTTGTATTTAAGGTAACTCTAAAATATGTAAATAATATATTTTTATTTAATAATTTCAAAGTAACAGTTTAATATTGAAGGTAACCAATATATATTTATTTAACTCAAAAACGTGAAATTTTATGTGTTTTTTTTAATGATTAAGCCTTTCGGATGGCCAACAGTAACAAAAAAAAACTAATTCATTAGACTTCCGCGATGTTAGTCATGCTACGGATCCTTAACAGTTTTTTCAGAGATTCTACCACAAAACAGCAGTACTTGGTATTGTTGTGTTCCGGTTTTAAGGGTGAGTGAGCCAGTGTAATTACAGGCACAAGGGACATAACATCTTAGTTCCCAAGGTTGGTGGCGCATTGGTGATGTAAGTGTTGGTTAACATCTCTTACAATGCCAATGTCTATAGGCGTCGGTGACCACTTACCATCAGGTGGCCCATATGCTCGTCCGCCTTAATATACAATAAAAAAAAATAGTTTATGGATAATCCTTAACTCAAAAAAATGTATGGACCCGATCAGAAATGCGGGGCTTTTGTTTAAAAGAAAATTAGGATTAGGAACAGTCAATGGATCCCCTAGACAAATCATAACTGGAATTATTATACAAAAATAAATAGAAAAATCTTTATTTCTATTTATAGTTTTAGTATTGTTGTCTAGGTAAGAAGGGTGTCAACGTAGCTACAGGCACAAGGGACATACAATTTTAGTTAAATGTGTGCCAATGTCTATGGGCGTCGGTGTCCAATAACGTTCATGTGACCCACCCTTTATAAAATAATAAAAAAAAATGAATGCATGATTATTGCCACCTGATTATACTCTATATTAGCTTAACGAAATCTCTGCCAATCGATCGATCAATCTTTAAAACAATGAGTAAGATAAACCGCAAGTGCCTTGTTGTTGTAGCTAATCGGCTAATATTTCACGTGCCAAAAAATAATGTTTGCTGAATCATTCCTTATATATACAAAACTATATTTATAGTATATAGCTGCACTAAACGTAGCATAGTATAGTCGCAATTGTCGCTTGGCTCGAAACTTTGTTTCGTAACAATAAAACCTTAGGATTCAGTGTTTTTTGAGCACATTTATGATGCCCAGGAGTCATAAATGCTGTTGGAGTTTTTTTGACTTCTTTATTATAAAATAGCTTTCGATTGTGTTACACACGATCGTCTATTTAAAAATTCTTAAATATCATAGAACCAAAGGCCTTCCCTTAAAAGAGCCCTCATTTATAATGGTAACTCTAGGACATAATTACATACGTAAAAATATTAAAGAATTAGATGTATTGAATACAGAATCTGAGAGATTGTCTCAGAAATACGTAAATGATAATATATTGGTGTAATAATAATAATAATTTACTTGGTGGTAGAGCTTTGATTGAATAAATTAATGATTTCATAAAACAGTGGGGTGAGCAACCAGATAGACAAACAGCAGATTGGTGCTCGGAGCTCGGTGATCGGAGCAACACTTTTACATATTTAACATATTTATATATTGTGGGATGCAATAACCCAAAAACCAAAATTATGATATACATGAGAATTTCATTACATAAAAATAAAAAGTAAATACACGTGTAAAATAATAAATAAATATTTAATATAATTTCTATTTTTTGTTTGACAACAGAACCTAGAGGAACTCTCATGATATAGATAGTGTATAATGGTATGTGTTACTATTTTCTAGCGATAGATGGCATTAATAAAATATGTCAGTTTTCTGAATCGCGCTGTCTAGATTCGCTAATCAATATATATAATGTCAAAGAGATTTTGTTAAATTGATCAGACACAATAAATTGTAGTGTGACTAGTGGAAAGCTCTTCCTTGGTTTTATTTACCGTTTGATCCCCCGATATTAGTTCGGTGTAAACAGATAGTCCGAATTGTAATTTTTGTTATCTAGCAACGTAAATGATGCATTTGTTCTTCTGACAGGTAAAGTCCCGATACTTATCTGACAGGCGAATAAATAGACTCATCTTCAGATTTTGTCTCACGTACATCAGTTCTTTGGCCGACCCGTTACGCGTGTGAGTTTTATATACAGCATGTTCTCTATAGTAATATATAAAATGTGATGAAGAATAATAACAGCCTGTGAATGTCCCACTGCTGGGCTAAGGCCTCTTCTCCCCTTTTTGAGTAGAAGGTTTTGGAGCTTATTCCACCACGCTGCTCCAATGCGGGTTGGTGGAATACACATGTGACAGAATTTCAATGACGACGAGATGAATTATAAACACAAATAAAGCACTTGAAAATTCAGTGGTGCCTGCCCGGGTTTGAACCCACGATCATCGGTTAAGATTCACGCTTTGTAGCTACTGGGTCATCTCGGGTTTTGCGGCTGGGCAAATTAAATTTAATGGGTGTTAAATTTTTAATTTCAATGGTAACGCGTTATTATTATTTTTTTTGTTTTTCTTAGATATATCATTGCTTATACAATGTTGCCTAGGAATTTTGTTCTCTATATTTTTTATTGCAAATAATATTAAAAAAAAACTCTTTTAAATGTTCAGACCTCATTCTCAACTGTTTTTTTCATGTTAGTTGGTATAGGAAAATATTTTTTATTTAGATTTATTGTTGGTGAAGTAATTATTATATTTTTGCGTAGTTTAATACTTAATATTAAAATACTTAACAGAAAAAGTTCTCGAGGGATGGAAAATTAACAATCGTTTTTTAATCTGAAATGGTTTTATAAATACAATGTACAATATTGTCTGTGGCCGGAGTTGCGTGTGCTGATTAACACTTAACACGTGTAGAAATCCTTTAACACTGGTTCTTCTAATAAAAAAGGAATCTGTACGTACCTATAAACAGGAGGAAGCACTAAGTTCCTCCAGACCGATTTCGGCCACGGCGGCTAATCTCAAGAGAGATTAGCCCACTGCGCAGGAGATATTATAGTGCACAAGTGTGTGCGCTATCACAGGTGCACTCCCTTTTCCTTAGCTCTCATAATCCGATGGAACGGCAATCCAACACGACCGGAAAGAGTTCAGGCGCAAGACCAACGGCTTAACGTGCTTTCCGAGGCACGGGAGTGTACACACTTCCAACTTCCAGACTCCGGGCTGCTACTGGGATTTTTTCTGACAGAAAACCCCGCAGACTCGGTGGTCCTGGGTTCAATTCCCAGGTCGGGCCAATAAATAGTTATTGAGGTTTTCTGTCAGAAAACTCTCAGTAGCAGCCCGGAGTCTGGAAGAGTGTGTACACTCCCGTGCCTCGGAAAGCACGTTAAGCCGTTGGTCCTGCGCCTGAACTCTTTCCGGTCGTTTCGGATTGCCGTCCCATCGGATTATGAGAGTTAAGGAAAAGAGAGTGCACCTGTGTTTGCGCACACACTTGTGCACTATAATATCTCCTGCGCAGTTGGCTAGTCTCTCTTGAGATTGGCCGCCGTGGCCGAAATCGGTCTGGAGGACCTTATATAACTATAAATTCACGGTCTAACTTACAAGGTACGTCGTTCCATTGATGTTTATTCAACATTGATTTCTATCTTTCTTTTATCATTTATTGACGTCTGCAAGAAGAAGATACAGCATTGTTTTTTCTAATCAACCCTTAAAAACATTTATAAGTGTGTAAGGCCCGAGTTATATCATAAGAGATTGTCCTTGTGGATACTGCTCCGTTATTCGGGAAGCATCGCTGCTCTAAGCACACCGTTTTTGTTTATAGCCATTGGAACATAGAAGATTAATTCCTACTACAATGCAAATATACTGCAGTCACATCTGTATAAGATAATTTATTGTATCTTTTGTATAGAATTTTACATTTCCTAGACGTATCTGTCGCTGCAACGACAAAACAAAAGATATTCGACGAGATAATGTCAGATTTAACACACTTTTCTTTGATTGAAATCTGTAATCTCTTTTCGTGTTAACGCGAAAAAATAACTCTTATCATATTATTTCCTTTCTTGTGTTAAGAATTGCATTATATAATAAAAGATTAGGATTAAACTATATCTCATAATGATGGATACAGTGAGGCCGAGATTTATCAGTGGTAAGAACATGCGGTGTTCATCCTAAAATTTGTGTACAGTACAAACCATGTAATGCACTACTGATCAATGTCGTGGTATGCTTATTAATTGTTCATCAATCGCTTGTATTTAAGTATATAGTATATTGAGAAGAACCTAGTTCATAATATATACCCTAGTATATAATTTGATATATAAATATCAGATTAAAAAAAAATAAACACATACCTAATGATTTATTAGATACCATTATTCGGTATAAAACACATACTTAAGTAAGGAATAAATCTTGGATAAAATGCTTACGTATACACCTCTAGACCGTCATAGACACAAATATTAACTTTTAATGATTCGTTTCGTTTTATTTTTTAATTTATATAGGAGCTATTTAATTCGGTCGGCTCATATTTCAGTAAATTCTCAATGTTAGTAATTTGTTTATTAAAATCATAGTACTTATATTTAAACTGTTGTTGTTGGCAAAGCATGTTGAAGATATGAATTGAGTAATTAGTTTCAATTAATAAATAGGTCAAATTTCGCTGCTGACGATGTATAAGAGGAATGAAAAAATTGTTTTTTTTTTTTAATTTATAACTCGGAAACAAACATCTGCGCTATTAAGGATGGTTGCGTTCGGCCTTAATAATGTGTAGTTTTTAATTTATCATCTACAGAGATAAATAAGAGTTGTCATTGAAATGTATGTATGTATATATTTTTTTTTTTGTTTCTTTTAACCCTTTTTTTGTATCAATTCATTTTTTATTTTTTATTTTTTTTATTTTTTATTTATTTCTAATTTTGAGGTAACTTATATATATTTTTATAATTTTTGTACGGTCCCAAATAAATGTGTTCTTTCTTTCTTTCTTTCTTAAATGTCCGTCAATTTGACTATTTGCTAGTTCCGAAAAAAACAAAATAATTTTTATTATTGTTTGTCTGTCTGTTTGGTAATCTTCAAAAGTGGACAATAATTAAAGATGCATTGATTATTATCGGGAGCATACTGATTTCCCGATTTATTTATTTCTTATTAAGGGTTTTATCAACATGTCATTCATAGCGGGCAAGCCATTGCAAATGATGCAAAACCACCGAGGAAGGTAACTTAGTGTTATAGCACATTAGCTTAATAAGCATCCTGACTTTTGATGGTACTTCGTGAGATGGCAAACTAGAATGATTAAGAGAATATCAAAATTCTTATAGATAGTAGGTACATCCCCGATAATGATGATTGTCAATTTTCACTAGAGACGAGTGAAGCTCGTTCGTCAAGGTGGGTACTTAATTAAGCGACAATTATTGAAATGTTTATTCAGAGGCGTAAACACGACCGTAAAACCTATACTACTTATCCAAACAATGTTGTAAATGACAATTTTTATCTGCATAAATTTTCCTTGATGATAAGCAAATTTTTATTGATAATAATTTAATATTAACTACATATATATTACCATCGACAGATTAAAATTAAATATTAATTTTAATAATTTTTTTATCATAGTAATATTATATGAACGTTTAATGTCCTTATCCTCATGGAAATGTATATTTGACAACTGTTTTTAAGCTCTACTTTGTATAGGAAGCATTTAAAATATGACTTCTTATTATTATCACATTATCACTAAACGTTGAGGCAACGTTTGTAAGAAACGCATTCGTTCTGCGGTATTTACTCTCGTTGCAAAATTAAACCACGAAAAGTTATATTATATTAGGAAGCAAGAAGAAGAAGACTTTAATATTCTATCTACTGTAAAAGTCAATTCCAAATATTGTTAAAATAAATATTGAAATAGCATCAGTCGTTTTGAAAACTACCTTCAACATCCGCACTTAAGTAAATCACCTCTATTGTAGAATAATTGGTATAGTTTATTTATAATCGTTGTATTGTATTATATTTATATTTGTATCTTGTACCTATGGAATACACTTATTTTTTCTTACTTATTAACTGGTACAAGTGAAAGTATTTTACTTGATTTGATTTTGACTGGTTTACTGTCTATGATTTTTTTTACTCAGTAGCTACATTTTTTATTTTATTTTTTTATTTTTTTTTATTCTTGTATTTTTAAGGGGCCTTTATAGGCAGCCTATATGTCGGCCCCATCGTTACACGCTACATTAAATCAAAAATGGTCTAAAAAGTTAAGGCTAAATTAATTTGAGAGAATCACCAACAAATTCATATATTTTAATTGCTGAAGTACTCGAAGGATTACTAAGAAGACAATTAAAAGCACCAATATTCATAAAATTTAAATTTAGTTCATATTTTAGTGTTTCTCTCAAACTGCGATTACGAACACATTCCAATAATAAGTGTGAAACTTCTTCTAGTACACCACATACTTCACAATTGGGGGTGTTACTTTTCCTCATTAGATGTTTAAACTTGCCTAGCGGTATGTGTCCAGATCTAAGTCTAAATGCTATAACTAACTTATTTCTATTAATGTTACTCTTTACAAACCAAGGTATCCGTGGAGGTTCGGATTGAATCGTCCTATACCATATCCCCTTATCAAGCGATCTCTTATTAAAGTATTCATTCCAAATTTTAACACAAGTGGTTTTGAATTTTGCAAAACTTCTGTATAGTGTGGTTTTATATGACAAACATCTCCATTAGTAAGAGCTAAGTTTGCAAATCGATCCGCCTCCTCGTTACCAGTCAGGCCAATGTGGGATGGAATCCACTGAAACTTTAAAAGAATGCCCTTATCCCGAAATTCTTGTATCAATCTAATGATTTCGTATGCTATCGATACTCCAATAAATCCTTTAATACACCCAACAATATGTTGTAGTGCACTTTTGCTATCCGTGAGTATAACCACCTTTCGCACGTTAGTCGCGGAAACATACCTAAGCGCTTCATATATAGCTAACAATTCTTGGCAATGTAATAATATGCATTAAAACTTACCTACAATTTCTAGACTTTCTAGTTCGTATTACCTACATAAATTCCCTGTCCATAAAATTAATCAGTCTCATTACTGAAATAAGATAATAATTTGGTATACAAATCTGATACTATACTTAATTAGGTAAGTAGGTTTAGACATTGTCTACATAAAAACTGAGTTGTGACGCCCGTGTTTCATCAAGGAAGACAACGCAAGCTTAATCATGTACATTTTTTAATTAATTATAATTAAAATGACACACTACTTATAATGTACTGGTAATAAATAATAAATAAACGGTGATTTTCACTGTAGAAGTAACTAATTCCTAGACGTAGAAAATATGTAAAATAAAGTTTCTTAATAAACTTAATCATAATTAGGAGTTTCTAACATAAACTTTTAAAATACGCGCCAATGCACATGCGGTATAATATATGAGCTGCTAGTCCGTGCGGCTATGGAGCTGTTTCAATTTCCTAAAATAATAAAAATGTACTAACAACATTGGTGACTAAGCGGACTCAGCTTATTTTATCCCTATAATAGGCAACACTTTTTTAAATTTGCCTTATGTTCTGTTTTATGTTTATATTAATTTCAATACTTTCTTTTTATTTTACTAAAATCATTTACATAATATTAAAACTAAAGATCATGTTGTAACAATTTATTAACAGATTTATAGGTAATAAAAATACATTTCGTCACAAGCAAACTTTTTTCAACATGGCAACACAATATTATAACGTCAGTTTCGTCAACTCAAGCTGCGCTTGCCATAATTGTATATTATTTTTTGGTGAATAAAAAATAATCGAAAAACGCAATCTAAATGGCTGATAAGCCGCCAGAAGATGGATATATATCCGTAGTTGATGAGGAACCAGTATTTTTTGAACTACTTAAGTGGGATTCGTCTCAATCGCAAAAGCAACATGAGCCTCGGAGTTTAGAAAAAGCAAAAAGTCCAGAGAAAAGCGTGCCGAAGCCTAAAGACGACTCGGATCCGTTTGATTTGAGTGATAGCGCGTTTATAGATTCCTACCGAATTTCAAAAGATCTGGCGCGAAGCCTTTGTGAGGAGTTAAAACCTGTTATGCCGGAATCTACTAAGTCAATTGAATTCTCAGTAGAGAGTAAGGTACTAAACATTCGATTATTAATATATTTTTGTTTACGAAGTCGTATCTAAGTAAATAAAAACTATGTTATAGATTTTGTCAGTTCATTTATATTACAAAATAATAATCAGATAAATTTGCATAAAGTAACTGATGCTTGTTTTGTGTTTTTTCTTATTATAAGTTTAGTGTGATAAGATTTTTTTAGTTATTCACTTTTGTTAAAATTATCAATAAATATTTATATTTTAAAGAATTAATTGTGAATTATATACACTGTTTTTGTTTTATAAAAACCAAGAAAGTTTAAATCAATATATAAAACTGTTAGGTAACAATTTCATAATTATAGTTAATATATTTTAATAGACGCTACTATTTTTATATATTTATTCTAATAAATAATTCTTCATAGGTTATGGCGACACTCTCTTTCTATGCAACGGGTAAATACCAAAAGTCAATTGGTGGTAGAACTGACCCCAATATAACACAATACTTTGTGTCGACAGCAGTGATACAAGTAACGGAGGCCATGAACCATCCGACAATCGTTAAAAAATACATACATTTCCCTCACTTAAGGAATGAAAGAGAAGTTGTTAAAAATGGGTAACGTTTAAAAAAATTATATAGCTGTTTTATATTTCTAGAGTATAACAATGATTATAATAATTAAAAAAAATCCTTTGTTGTTTGTATAGTGGTAAATTAATTAAATTCCCTTTCCAAGATGTTGCACACATAAATTCTAAAACATTTTTATCTCTTTTCTTCTTTTAGATTTTACATGAAATATGGCATACCGAATGTGGTTGGTTGTGTAGACTGCATGCATGTACCGATAGCTAGGCCCGACGATGATCAGAAGAAACATTTCAACAAATCATACCATTCCAAGAAAGTTCAAATTGTAAGTTATCAAACTTTAGTAATCATAAGTTTATAATAGACAATATGTCATGTCTTTGTAGTTGAGTTTTTTTATTAATGCATAATATAGGTAGGTTGACTGGCAAATAAAACACTTGATGATAAGAGGTGACCCCCACCCATAGACATTGGCGATGTATGAAGTATTAAGCAGCCTTGAAGAATATTGGATGACTGGGTAACCTATCCTTGGACAAATCCCTACTACCTAGTAGATTAGATTCCTATATATCCTAAAATTATCGCGAGGTACCTGTATATATGTTTGTGTGTGCGATAAGCTCGAAAACTGGAGGAGGGGACGTTGCCCAGTTGTGGGACATGTATGGGCTGTTACTTTACTGATAGTAACCGGTCTGCAGATCAGCGACAGCAACATGAACATAACGAGCGTGGACGCGAGCCCGGGCGGCGCGCTGTCGCACGACGCGGCGCTGGCGCGGCACGCCGTGCGCATCGACCTGCAGAGCCTCAACCACGCCCGGGAGCTCGTCTGGCTGCTCGGTGAGTGTCTCAAGACATAACAAGCTTTTTCTCGTATACATTGAAGCTACAAATGATTTAGAATACAATGAAACTAAAAATAACAGTTTTTACTCCACTTCTAGTCTCAATCTTTTTTCAAACATTGTCTAGGTAAATCTCGTAAGAATTTTAAGAGCATTATTGGTGGGTGCACCTTTTCATTTAGCATTAATTTAAGACAGTGATGAGATTGTATGCAACAAATAACAATCTCTATTGCATTCTTGACTGTACTAACAGCTGATGTCATAAGGTGTCCCAGTCAAGAAGTTCCTATCCTAACAGCATTTTTTTATTTATCAAATCTAATAATTTATTCATTGTTAATGTCATCATTTATTAATAACTACTATTTAATTTCTAGGTGGTGCACATTACTCCCAGAAGCCTTACCTAATGGTACCAGTACCGAAAATAACAAAGAAATCTCCTGTGTCACCAGAGAAATACTACACAAACATACATGCACAGGCTCATAGTGTTGTGACAGAAACAATTAAGCAATTAAAATCTCGATGGAAATGCCTCCAAGCGACCTGTAATAAACAGTTTGATCCTCCGACAGTAGCAATGATGGTCGTAGCTTGCTGTGTTCTGCATAATATATGTAATTCACATGGATTACCCGTTGTGCAAATGACTCAAACAGAGGAGAGGTTGGAGGCGATGAAACAAAGAGTAGCCAACACACCCATATCTCGAAAACAAGTTGAAGATCCAAGCGGTGTTCAAGCAAGAGCGGTTTTGATTGAACGTCTGTGGAATGAACGGAGAGTAACACCGGAATCATGCTCAAACACTAAGAAGAGAACGTCTAAAAAGGATAGGATATTGGAATCTCATCAGCCCCATCACCATCCCCATCAAATGGCTCCACCACCGCAGAGTTTGCATGAAGATCCAAAAAGGCCTAGGCTAGTTATGAATAACCCATACGGTTTAGGTGTGGGAGTAGCTCCCGGGTGGGGACACTATCCTCAACATTAATCTCAAATGTACTTCAACAGTATTATGTTTGGATCTGTAAATAGAGTTATTGAAACAAAAATATTTTAAGAATTACCAATATTTTGAAATGACGTTTATGGAAATATATTTGAATAAATTTAATTATTTGTAAGTATAAATTATTTTATTTATTTTATCTATACCTCCGATCAACAATACTACTAGATAACGCGTCACAAGCAAACACAATAATCAAATGTGGCACCGACCATAACATGAAAAAAAAGAAGATGTAAAGGTTTATTAATTTTAACCTAAACTATGCCTTGTTCTCGAGCAATAAAGTGCGGCTTAGATTGTATTGACATTCACTTACGATCTTACGCCATGAATGACAGAAAGACATAGGAAATGTATAATAACGGTTGTTCCATATTCAACCTTATTTCTTTAGCAATAAGTTATGATTGGACCATACTAATTTGAAATAACCACACAAACGTCATTGTGTTCTTACTTTTCGGGGACGTCTTTGAAGGGCTAATCTACTACATTATTGATCGAAGATCAATACACTCTTTATTACAGCTCTTTTAGTTCCCAGTATCTCTCACCGTAAGATTATGAAAATAAAATTTATTTAAAAATATTTTTAAAAATAATAAAGGTTCAAATAAAATACAAGCATTGTGATATATTCATATAATGACAACTTTGCATACAATGAGTACAACTTATATCTAAGCGCAGTGAAAATTTATAAAAATCATAGTGCTTTACAAATTCTACTTCACAGGTATTTGATTAAAAAAAATACGTATTATATTTCTAGCGGTATATAATTATTAATTTTAAGCTAAACTAAACATTGACACCTCTCTTTCTATCACTATTGATCTGAAAATAGAAAGAAGAAGACAGCACATTTTAAATATAAACTATTGTCATCTCATCTTTCATCGCTCTTAGACATTGATGGACTTAAAATACAGCAAATATTAATCATACCAATGCAGATCTTAATTCAAAATAGGCATATATATATATGTAAATAGAATCTTTTCGAATACATCTAATTAAGCGAATGTAAAGTAATAAAAAATGTACATGCGCTCAATTTTATTTAATCTCTAGCAAACGCCTGTGCGATTTGATTGGCTAACAACGACGCGATCGCCATATTGGAACAATTGGCAGTGACCATAGAGGAGTCTTCTTCAATTTTCACAGATAACAAAACCAAATCTTGCGATGACATCATTCGACCGGCGAACCTGGAAGTGAATACAGTTTAAATTATATTTTATTTTAATAATATAATTATGAATGACTATTGTATGTGGTGTAACAGATAAGTAAGGAATAAAGTAATATCATATTCACCTAAGGAAGTCTCCAGTGGCGGTGATGGCGGCCACGTTGGCCGTCTCGAACACTCGCTTGCACACAGCTTGCTCGTCTTCCAGTTTGGCAGCTTGCTTGTTGCACTGAACGATACATAATTAATTATTCATATTGCCATAAAAATACCAGATTTTCGTATCGTAGATATGAAATCGGCGGATTTTTCAGTTGTTCTTAGAGGTTATTAAACTTTTTTTTATGAATCTAATTGATTGATGATATATTCCTACTTGTTAGTTTTTCAGTGTGTGTGTATGTAACGTATGTGTTTGCACGGGTATGTACGCGTGTGTACCTCGGTCATGCCCCGCAGCCCCCTGTGCTCTCGGTCCCAGCGCGCACTCGACATGCTGACGGCGCGCATCAACTCGCCCACGGGCGGAGTGATCGACGCACTCACCTCACCTGAAAAAGAGCGAGCGATATTAAAACTTGCATATTAAAATTTGATATTCTACAAAATATTGTAATCTTAGGTAGAGACTAATTCATCAAAATTTCAATAGTTCATAATTATAGTGAATCAATTTTGTACACAGTTCCAGCTAGGTCACTGACCTAAAGAACTGATGATGGTGAATTCAATAGGCTGTATGGTGTCCGCGAAGTCCACGCCCAGCGTGCCCGTGACGCTGGCGCCGCCGCCCAGGCGTGGGATCACCGCGAACTCGTGGATAGCGCGCGCTCCTGTTAGTGTCTGAGGATAGATGTTACACTATTAAAGGAGATTACTTGATCTATGAAATAGCATTATTTAAAAAAAGACGCGCTCTAATTTTAAACCGCTATTTTGTTAGTGGACAGGAAGGTAAAGTAATTAATTAGTTAATGGCGCGACTTTCGATTTTGCGCGAGACGAGGGGGGAGGGTGTTTAGTGAGGGGTCTAGCGCACCTTCCTGTTGACGCGGATGTTGTCGATGTCGTCGGGCGTGTGGTTGGTGAAGCAGAGCTCGACGGCGCACATGCGCTGCGAGTAGAGGGGCGCGGGAGGGGGAGGGGGGTCTAGCGCACCTTCCTGTTGACGCGGATGTTGTCGATGTCGTCGGGCGTGTGGTTGGTGAAGCAGAGCTCGACGGCGCACATGCGCTGCGAGTAGAGGGGCGCGGGAGGGGGAGGGGGGTCTAGCGCACCTTCCTGTTGACGCGGATGTTGTCGATGTCGTCGGGCGTGTGGTTGGTGAAGCAGAGCTCGACGGCGCACATGCGCTGCGAGTAGAGGGGCGCGGGAGGGGGAGGGGGGTCTAGCGCACCTTCCTGTTGACGCGGATGTTGTCGATGTCGTCGGGCGTGTGGTTGGTGAAGCAGAGCTCGACGGCGCACATGCGCTGCGAGTAGAGGGGCGCGGGAGGGGGAGGGGGGTCTAGCGCACCTTCCTGTTGACGCGGATGTTGTCGATGTCGTCGGGCGTGTGGTTGGTGAAGCAGAGCTCGACGGCGCACATGCGCTGCGAGTAGAGGGGCGCGGGAGGGGGAGGGGGGTCTAGCGCACCTTCCTGTTGACGCGGATGTTGTCGATGTCGTCGGGCGTGTGGTTGGTGAAGCAGAGCTCGACGGCGCACATGCGCTGCGAGTAGAGGGGCGCGGGAGGGGGAGGGGGGTCTAGCTCACCTTCCTGTTGACGCGGATGTTGTCGATGTCGTCGGGCGTGTGGTTGGTGAAGCAGAGCTCGACGGCGCACATGCGCTGCGAGTAGAGGGGCGCGGGAGGGGGAGGGGGGTCTAGCTCACCTTCCTGTTGACGCGGATGTTGTCGATGTCGTCGGGCGTGTGGTTGGTGAAGCAGAGCTCGACGGCGCACATGCGCTGCGAGTAGAGGGGCGCGGGAGGGGGAGGGGGGTCTAGCTCACCTTCCTGTTGACGCGGATGTTGTCGATGTCGTCGGGCGTGTGGTTGGTGAAGCAGAGCTCGACGGCGCACATGCGCTGCGAGTAGAGGGGCGCGGGAGGGGGAGGGGGGTCTAGCTCACCTTCCTGTTGACGCGGATGTTGTCGATGTCGTCGGGCGTGTGGTTGGTGAAGCAGAGCTCGACGGCGCACATGCGCTGCGAGTAGAGGGGCGCGGGAGGGGGAGGGGGGTCTAGCTCACCTTCCTGTTGACGCGGATGTTGTCGATGTCGTCGGGCGTGTGGTTGGTGAAGCAGAGCTCGACGGCGCACATGCGCTGCGAGTAGAGGGGCGCGGGAGGGGGAGGGGGGTCTAGCTCACCTTCCTGTTGACGCGGATGTTGTCGATGTCGTCGGGCGTGTGGTTGGTGAAGCAGAGCTCGACGGCGCACATGCGCTGCGAGTAGAGGGGCGCGGGAGGGGGAGGGGGGTCTAGCTCACCTTCCTGTTGACGCGGATGTTGTCGATGTCGTCGGGCGTGTGGTTGGTGAAGCAGAGCTCGACGGCGCACATGCGCTGCGAGTAGAGGGGCGCGGGAGGGGGAGGGGGGTCTAGCTCACCTTCCTGTTGACGCGGATGTTGTCGATGTCGTCGGGCGTGTGGTTGGTGAAGCAGAGCTCGACGGCGCACATGCGCTGCGAGTAGAGGGGCGCGGGAGGGGGAGGGGGGTCTAGCTCACCTTCCTGTTGACGCGGATGTTGTCGATGTCGTCGGGCGTGTGGTTGGTGAAGCAGAGCTCGACGGCGCACATGCGCTGCGAGTAGAGGGGCGCGGGAGGGGGAGGGGGGTCTAGCTCACCTTCCTGTTGACGCGGATGTTGTCGATGTCGTCGGGCGTGTGGTTGGTGAAGCAGAGCTCGACGGCGCACATGCGCTGCGAGTAGAGGGGCGCGGGAGGGGGAGGGGGGTCTAGCTCACCTTCCTGTTGACGCGGATGTTGTCGATGTCGTCGGGCGTGTGGTTGGTGAAGCAGAGCTCGACGGCGCACATGCGCTGCGAGTAGAGGGGCGCGGGAGGGGGAGGGGGGTCTAGCTCACCTTCCTGTTGACGCGGATGTTGTCGATGTCGTCGGGCGTGTGGTTGGTGAAGCAGAGCTCGACGGCGCACATGCGCTGCGAGTAGAGGGGCGCGGGAGGGGGAGGGGGGTCTAGCTCACCTTCCTGTTGACGCGGATGTTGTCGATGTCGTCGGGCGTGTGGTTGGTGAAGCAGAGCTCGACGGCGCACATGCGCTGCGAGTAGAGGGGCGCGGGAGGGGGAGGGGGGTCTAGCTCACCTTCCTGTTGACGCGGATGTTGTCGATGTCGTCGGGCGTGTGGTTGGTGAAGCAGAGCTCGACGGCGCACATGCGCTGCGAGTAGAGGGGCGCGGGAGGGGGAGGGGGGTCTAGCTCACCTTCCTGTTGACGCGGATGTTGTCGATGTCGTCGGGCGTGTGGTTGGTGAAGCAGAGCTCGACGGCGCACATGCGCTGCGAGTAGAGGGGCGCGGGAGGGGGAGGGGGGTCTAGCTCACCTTCCTGTTGACGCGGATGTTGTCGATGTCGTCGGGCGTGTGGTTGGTGAAGCAGAGCTCGACGGCGCACATGCGCTGCGAGTAGAGGGGCGCGGGAGGGGGAGGGGGGTCTAGCTCACCTTCCTGTTGACGCGGATGTTGTCGATGTCGTCGGGCGTGTGGTTGGTGAAGCAGAGCTCGACGGCGCACATGCGCTGCGAGTAGAGGGGCGCGGGAGGGGGAGGGGGGTCTAGCTCACCTTCCTGTTGACGCGGATGTTGTCGATGTCGTCGGGCGTGTGGTTGGTGAAGCAGAGCTCGACGGCGCACATGCGCTGCGAGTAGAGGGGCGCGGGAGGGGGAGGGGGGTCTAGCTCACCTTCCTGTTGACGCGGATGTTGTCGATGTCGTCGGGCGTGTGGTTGGTGAAGCAGAGCTCGACGGCGCACATGCGCTGCGAGTAGAGGGGCGCGGGAGGGGGAGGGGGGTCTAGCTCACCTTCCTGTTGACGCGGATGTTGTCGATGTCGTCGGGCGTGTGGTTGGTGAAGCAGAGCTCGACGGCGCACATGCGCTGCGAGTAGAGGGGCGCGGGAGGGGGAGGGGGGTCTAGCTCACCTTCCTGTTGACGCGGATGTTGTCGATGTCGTCGGGCGTGTGGTTGGTGAAGCAGAGCTCGACGGCGCACATGCGCTGCGAGTAGAGGGGCGCGGGAGGGGGAGGGGGGTCTAGCTCACCTTCCTGTTGACGCGGATGTTGTCGATGTCGTCGGGCGTGTGGTTGGTGAAGCAGAGCTCGACGGCGCACATGCGCTGCGAGTAGAGGTGCGGCGCGCGCGTCCAGCGCCGCGCCACGCTGAGCCCGCGTGACGTCACGCGCGCCACCAGCTCGGTCTGCGTGCGCGCCACCAGCGCCGGCCCCACGGGCGTGATGCTGTCCGCTGGGAATATAGTCCAGTAGTGAAGCACCAAAATATAGGTTCGCTCTGCATACAATCCCGCTACATGAAATTGCGATGGTCGTATTTTTTTTTTGTTATTGATTGTTTTTAAAGTAAAATACAGTGTTTCATGATATTTGCAAAAATAAAAACCTTTTTCAAGATGGCGGCTAACGCTCGCGGTTTCGGACTCTCGAACTCGAGTTTTTACTTAGGGGGCATCCTCTAACATGATCCAATCGAAAATTCAAGTTGCGAGATTTACGCAGAGCAGAATTAGATATACCTAAAAATCTTGAACTATTAAGGGGGGAAAACTGGGAAGTCGGCAGACCCTATATTATTACCAAATATGAAAGGATAATATACTAAAATTATATTATAAGTGTTTTTTTATGTTAAAGGTAAAGATGCACGGGCAAATGGGCCACCTGATGTTAAATGGTCACCACCGCCAGGTTATTGTGGTATAGACAATAGATATTGGCTATGTAAGAAATATTAACCGTTACTTACATTGCCAACGAGCTACCAACCTTGGAAACGAAGATGTTATGTCACTTGTGTCTGTAGACTGACTCACTCACCCTTCAAAACCGACAACAACAACAACAATACTAGGTATTGCTGTTTATTTGTTGCAACAATTTTTTACAAGTTTCAATTGCAAATTTCACCAGCTTGCGATAGGGGGGACGTGAGGCACCACAAATCTTTTTCAGTACAACTGTATTCGTTAAGATGTACAAATATTCTGTAAAACATTTTTATTCAAACACAAAAAAAGTAGAAGACATAACTCTATCAGAGATGTCTTTTCAGCTACTCTGTGTGATTGTATAAGTGTCACAGATGACACGGTCAATTTTGGAAAATCGGTGGCTAAATAATTTTACTTAGCATACCTACCATATTACATTAGCAACCTCTCAATATCATTAATTATATATTATCAATAAATAAATATACTGCTTTAAAAAAACGAATATTTGTTGAAATGTCTGAACTTAGTGACGCTAAGCCTCTTTGGTGACACTTTTTCTAATAAAAAGAAAATGTCTGTCATTGTAACCACGCACCGTCTCTAAATTAGTATTAGTATTTAATCTTTCCCTGGCCTATCTCTGTAAAACTATAATCTAATATAATATAATACTAATATATCTAATATATAATAAGTTTTCATAATATTAATCATGAATAAAGATTAATATGGATATGCCTTCTGTAACTACTCTAAGTACTGATATAGTTCTTAATAATAATTGTTTTATACTAACCGTCATCAAGTCCAGGTGGTGGAACCGTTGGAGGGGATAAGAATCCCCCACAAGTGGGCGTCATGGTCGGCAACGAACTGGCAACCTCGTCCAGTTCCAGAAGCAATTCTAAGTTCGACTTCTCATTCTTTTTATCCTTTACTTCTGGTTTTGGTGTTTCCTAATACATAAATACATCAAAATATATACCTTTTATAAAGAATTATCAAAATTAAGAAAATATTACAAGTTAATGCAGGGTGCATATTACTTGCCCACTTGCATTTACATGGCATATGAAAATGTAAATAGTTTTTCTTCAAATATATTTCTTCTTTGATATTACTTCAGCAAAACATTTTTGGTAGCAATGTTATTTTATTTATTTATTTACCTTGGGAACTAAGATGTTCTCTGACTCACCCTTCAAACCGGAACACAACAATACAAAGTACTGCTGTTTTGCGGTAGAACATATTCTAATGACTGGGTGGTAACTAACCAAACAAGCTTGCACGAAGCCCTACCACCGAGTAAATTATGTTTATTAAGTATGTAATAGAATACAGTTTTTTAACTGTGTAATAATCAATGTGTTTCTTTTTAAGTAATTTATTGTGTAAGTTTATTACATTTTTCAATATTATTTATTAAATACCTTTTGATTTTCTTTCTTGTTATTGTCTTCACTGCTCTCCGAATCTTCCGTCTCACTCTCGGAGTTCGACGACGTTTCGCTGTCAGACTCCGAGTCCGATGAGTCAGAACCGGATGATCTGTCGAATGAGTCATAGTATATAACTGGAAGGCTGGGCAAATTTTATATATGAAGTAGAATTATATTATGCTAAGGCACAAAAGGTATCCCTATATGCTTTATAAATAGAGTATTATTATTTTAAATTATATTTATGATAGAAAAAATATAATTAGATTTAATTAAATCTGAACAAGCAATTAGATATTTTTATTTATAAACATCCCTGGTCAGAGCCGACTTCTCGCCTAGCCTAGTGCCCAGGGCCCACGCTCGAACCAGCTCTCTATCCGAATAATGTGAATTAAAAATTAAATCACTTACTTGTAATTGTTCGTTTCTTTTGTTTTATTCTCTTTCTTTTCAACGCCGTTTGACTTTTCCCTAAAAATAATATATTTAAAAAAAATTGAAATAAAATTACAAAAACTGAGACTAATTTCATATTAATATGAACACGTTATTGTTACTGTAAATTTATTTTTTACACACAAACACAAGCGATCATAAAACGAATAAGCTTAACTGAATAAAAACAAAAAAAAATGTGTTGTCGTGTCTCTGAGAGGAGAATAAATCATATAGAAACTGGGGGACAATTCTACTAACATATAACGATTACGATAAGTTCCCGATTCTATTCCAATTCCACTTATGACTATGCTATATTTATTCGCATCGGTACCGAATCGATATAATATTAACGTATATTACGCCAATAGTCGAATTATAAATAAAGGAATTACGCTTCCATTCGATTGCGATAAAGTGACAATTTGTTAGTAGAATTGGCTCGTGACAATTTGTTAGCAGAATTGGCCCTAAATATACTCTAAAATGCTTGTAAGTTTCTACATCTTTCGCGCCGCAGGTCGTGGGTTCGATTTCCACCCAGGACAGACATTTGTATGCATGATCATGTCTGTTTGTCCTGCGTCTGGGTGTAATTATCTATATAAGTATGTATTTACAAAAGTAGTATATGTAGTATATCAGTTGTCTGGTTTCCATAGTACAAGCTCTGCTTAGTTGGGGATCAGATGGCCGTGTGTGAAAATTTTCCCAAGATATTATTATTACATATGAAACACTTACTCGTCGGACGAGTCCTCGGAGCTGCTGGAGTCGGACGAGGTCGCGGACGAGGACCCCGAGCCGTCGCTGTCTGGCTCCGAGTAGAAGCTCTTGTTCTTCTAAAATTTAACATTAAATTATAATATTTACATATATTGAAGTTAAAATCGTAAGTATCCTCTGACTGGGTGTAGATCTCTTATTGTCATATTCGGACCATGCACTGCACGATATGGCATTCATATGGCATATATGGCAGAGCAATATTCGAGAAGTGCAGTTCCCGCATTGGATAAGCGTGGTAGTGCTTCATATCTCCTCATAAAGGGGGAGACTAGCTGATCCCAGTATTTGATCATTTAACTTACTCACTTACTCTTACTTACTTACTCACACTTATAATTTTCTGATATATCATTAGTATGGTGGTAACATATTAGTTCCCAAGGTTTGTGTTACATTATTAAATCGCCAATATCTATGGGCGGTGGTGACCACTTACCATCAGGCCGGCTTGCCAATCCGCCTGCATATTTCATACAAACACTATTAACACACAAAAACACGTGACACGTGTCAAAATTGCACATGGTGTCCTGTCACCAATCTTTATTGGACATTAGAATAATATCTTCCTCATTGTTTATCCTCACCTGTCCCTCCTCAGCTACAGGTGTGCTAATAGGCATAGCGATTTCACGAAGCTCAGCTCCAATGGTCTCGCGAGGAGCGGACGGCAGTGGGCGGTACCCGACCGCCGCCGAGCCGATGTACTGCGAGAGAGATCCCACCGTGTACTGGTCTCGTTCTGGCGGGGATGGAAAAAACAGACATTTTATTCGTTGCATGGTACCCTACCCGATGGTATATGGTCACCATTCATCTTCATCTGAGGCGTTACGTTACAGCCGCGGTTGGGCCTTAGCCTGGTCCAGTAAAATTTCCCAGTCCGATCTATTTAGTGGCTTTCCTTCTCCAACTTGTCACCCCTAAGACCTCGGGGTCCTGTTCGACGCCGTCTGACCATCTAAGCATAAACAGCTCCGAAGACGCGCCTTAGTATTTTACACTCAAATGCCCGCAAAGAATTTCCGTCTGTTTTGCTCAGCACCCAACATCCAAAACTGTATGTGAGTATGGGTCTTAGTAAGGTTTTGTTCAGCAGAAGTTTTATGCTTCATGAGAGTATTTTCAAGCGAAAGTACTATTGTTAACTGATAAATAGATAAAGATATAAGGATTTATATCTCATAGGCGGGGAAAGGTTTAATAAGTAATTGATGATGGCGTTCTCCTGACTAGTTTGATTGGTTACGGCAAATCCGATGTGACAGGAAAAAGTTCAAGCACAGGAACCACGATATTACGAGCTTTCCGAGGCACGGGCGAGTAAACGATGTCAACTTTCAAACTTCAGGTTGCTGCTGAGAATTTTTTGATAAAAAAGTATGGCATTCGGGGATAAAACCCAGGTTTAGGAGATTTTCAGCCTTCAGTGCTAATCATTAGACCACCTAGGTATTACAAATTAGGATCTAGTCGTGAGTACAACTTACCTTTGTAATTACAATGTACGGTCGGCTTGGGCTTGTCCGGGCAGAATATGTGCTTCGCGTAGTGGGCGAGCAGGCCGGCGTGCTCGGGCTCTACGAACCGGCGTAGCATGCGTGCCCGGTCGCGCACGTCGTAGCTCGCGTCGTAGCGCGCCAGCGCCAGCACGTACTTGCACATGGGCAGCGTGTCCGGCTGCGTCAGCGACAGCTTCACCGCCAGCGACAGCAGCTGCAGCTTCACCAGCTCGTCCTGGAAGTTCGACGAGCACGCACTGTTACATTCCTAATATACATATTTCTGACATATTGACGTCAATAATAATTTGTTAGAGCAATATAATCGATACATTTCTACCAATAAGTCAGTCGTCTTGTCAATTAGTCGAACTGCTGTTCAGCTACGGTTCTGGTCTGAACAATAAGACCAACCCTTTAAAAACTCATTGAAGGCCCTTCGCGAATATTATTTTCTTTTTCGCGCTATTAACTTTCGTTATTTTATTTTAATAATTCAAATGCACTAGATGACTACACTAACAACACGTAGGAAGTTTACTCGCCTTTACCACCGATGATCGATGAAAGTTTCGGTCTCTACCGATAAGGTATAGACACCTTCTATCTATCTTATCTATCTACCTGTTGTTGTAAATAGTACCGAAATATTGTCATCTAATTGAGAGAACTCCTGACACTTAGCTAACTTAAGAAATAATACTTAGATAATTGAAAGTATTCAGTGGTCCCGTAGCTCAGAGACCTGGTCGGCGAAGTTGTCGGCCATGTGCGCCAGTATGGCGGCGGCGCGCGGGTGCTTCGCCCCGTGCTCCGCCACCAGCCACACGGCGGCCGCGCGGGCCGCGCCGGCCAGCCTGCGGGCAGGGTAATGACGTTATATATTGCATCCACTACGCGCTTCACCACCACCTCGGCTTCATACACGTGCACCCACGTCACCTGTCGGTGCGCAGCAGCTTGGCGGCTCGCGAGACGGCAGCGCGGGCGGACGCGGCGCCGCCCCCCACCACGCGCTTCACCACCACCACGGCCTCGCACACCGCCCACTCTGAGACGACACGTCACGGGTGAAGATCGGGATAGTGATGACAAAATAAATTGACAGGATGAAGTTCGAAACCATTACCGTCCTTGCTCGACAGCAGATGCAGGAGACCGTTGAGACAAGTCTCCGTCTCGGTGTGTATGGCCACGGCGAGCCTGCCTATGGCCTGTATGGTGGCGGCCACGAAGGCCTTGTCGTTGGAGGTGACGTAGGTCTGATACTCGCGGAGCACCACCGGCGCGCTGGTCTCTGTCGACAGGTTGGTGAGGATCTCCAGCTTCAGCAGCTTGATGTGGGTCGGGTCGGAGTTCCGGACGAAGAACGACTTCAGGAACGGCTCGAAGATGGACTGCGATGCACAATATGTCATATGACAATATATACTGATATAATTGTTCAGCATAACAGTTTGTATGATTAAGCAATTTGATAAATAAAATTAATATTATAAAGCGCTTTTTTCTATAAAAATTATTGTGTATTAGCAATTTGTTTATGGGCTGCATAACTTGTTGAAGTATCAACGGACTTCTCTTGTATGTATATATTACCTTCAATAGTTATATATGGTGTGTAAATGAGAAAGATTTTCTAAATACTCACCCGCCTTGTGACTGTGAGGGAGGCTATGGAGTTCAGCACCACGCTCTGCACTTCGATGGGCGCCCGCAGCAAACGGATCATGGCCTTCGCTACGGGCTGCAGTTCTTGAACTGCATTAAATAAAATGATTAACAGACTCCTCTCCAGTGACAAGGAAATGTTTCCCAATCGGGGGGTACGAGTAGTTTTAGTTATAAAGGGACTCGGCCAGAAGAGTCCCATAACTTTTATGGCACATGGTTCCTGAGGGTTCCACAGCTGGACATATTAGACACAAGGCAAACGAGGATATGAGCAGTCACCGGGCCCGCAGTGGTAGAAGAGCTGCGCGACGGCCATGACGACGCCGGCGTTGCGACTCTGCAGCAGCGGCTTGGCGGCGCGCAGCAGCAGCCGCAGGTCGCTGTCCACCGTCGGGCCGTCGCCACCACCGCCACCGCCGCCCTCGCTGTCCGACTCGTAGAACGGCTTGTCGCTGTCGCTCGAAAAGCTCTGCGGATTCAATCAATTGGTACGAAACAGTGAGCTGCTCATTTGATTTAAGGAGGAAAACATGTACTCCTGTTAACGAAAATTGGTGACCCCACTCCAACACGTTACGAAAAAATAGTATTTACTCGTCGACTACACAAATCATCTCGCTATGACTCATCTAAAGAGGAAAACTTTTGGCATTATTGTTGTTTGAATACTAACATCATTATTTGGATTTGGGAAGCAGGTCTTGGCGTAGACAGTCAGAACATTCAGCAATGTCAGCTGGCCCCATTCGTCTACGTCCGCCAGTAGGGAGCAAAGTTTCCTATACAGAAAAAAAAAATGTATAGTAAAACCTCTTTGATTAAATTATATACAAATCGAATTCTACTTGTACATCATACCTGTAGCTTCTGTGAATTAAACTCATGCGATCTCCACACACTTCGGTGAAAGCCATGGCCGCTGAGCCGACAACTAAAGGCGCCTTATCAGACAAAAGTTTGTCTATGATCGCGACTAGCTCTTCTTTCTGATCTGGATCTAGACTGTAAAACAAGAATAAGGAGGGGATTAACAACACAGGACAAGGCGATTCAAATGTTTCTCAACCCTATCGAACCTAATTGATTAAACTCAGCAAAAAAAAAACCAAGTGGCTTACTAAGAGGTCAGATAGTGTCGAATATCAGATTAAAACTGATTGGATAGGAAATTATCGAGCTTTTTAAGCTCATGACCACCTTGACCTTAGTTGTAATGCCACAGACAACAATTTTTTTTTTAAATAAATAAATAAAGTATCAAACTCACTTCCACATCAATAATATTAGAAAATAGTTTATGAATAATTTAGTTTTATTTTGTTTCATTCCATTTAAATTTACCTGTACAGCTTAGGAATGGCATGAGCAGCAGTCTTCCTAACATATGGACTCATGTCACTGGCCGAGTCACGTATCGCCAGCATTACGATTGGAACAATCATTGGTACACGGATGGATGACAGAACTCGGAGGGCACTCGCTCTAATTAATTGATTTGGGTCCTGAAAAAGAACAAATCATAATTATCTCCTCCTGAGGGATTTCGGCCAAGGCGGACCATCTAGACACATTTATAGCTAAGTAATGAAGGATGACAGATTAAAGAAAAATATCAAAAAAAAAAAATTGTCTGTAAAGTCGGTTTACGGACGATAGTTTAACGTGACAACGTCATAACAAAACATTGATGAAATGACTGCAATCGAGTGAAAGAGAGATAGATGCGGCGCAAGCGTACAAACAGTGTAACGGGACAATTTTTCGTGCATGCAGCCAGCGTTCATCGATTTATTAGACGTTGCCATGTCAAAACTATCATCTTAACAACATGAACATAATTTTAAGTGGATATAATAACATTTTAACAATTTTTATTAAACATGTAACTAGGAACTAGGTAAGTTACGTTTATGGTGATTATCTAAGAGTATAACAGATAATATAAAATAAAAGAGTTGTTTTTGTGGGATCAATTTATCCAAGTTGATAATAATACTTTGCTTCTTCAATTTTTTTTTTACTTAGTATGAACTAATTTTACTTAAGTACGGACTAAGGTCTGTTATTTAAAATTGAGTCTTATTGTTTTATGTAATGTCCATATCTTAGGGAGTATTATTCTGATTACCACAAGAAGTATTATAAATGATTAGTGCAAGCTATATTTTAAAATCAATAGGATTTAAATACATATGTGATTTGCAAATTAACCTTTCCTAATTAACTTTCAATCATCTTAGCATTCTATAAATATTTTTATCATCTGATCCTTTGTTAGTTTGTCTTGATTTAAGTTCATATATTTTATTTTAGTTCATAAGAATGAATGAATGATAATGAAAAAAATGTATGAATATATTTCAATATTGAATTGAAATTGCATGTATGCTTATTGTTTGAATTGTTTCTCTTTGCACTGTTCCGTTTTTGTACCATTTTTAAGTGGAAACATTGATTGTTTATGTCTTGCTATTAATTTATTTATTTGATATAAAATACCATACCATTGTTTCCCTAATAAATATATATATATATATCTTAAAGTATTAAAATTCTGATGATAATCTTAGCTGAAAACAATAAAGACCACAAACCTTCAATGCCCTTTGGAATGTACTGATGGATAACAAGGCAAGATCCTGTTGCTCTTCAGCATAGCGCACGAGATACACATACACCAGCTTCTTAACTTCTATATTTTTTGACACTACATTCTTAACAACCGCAGGAAACCTAAAAGTTTCTTATGAATTATTTTAAGGAGGCACATGAGCAACGAATTGCCAACGAATCTGGCACTGTGGCAATTACAATAACAATGCTAAACCAGTTGAACTGAGATGGTCTGTAACTAGTGGGTGGTAACAGACTGTGATGATACCATGTTGCCTTATCATTATTAACTTTATATAACACACTTTTATGATTACATACATACTCTATTCCAATGGGAATAGAAATAAATGTAAACACACTGTAGATTTACAAATTGCATGCGATTGTCAAATCAAATCTACATTATTATGCACTGTAAACAGTTCTTGATTAATTTACCCTTATTCATAACACAACACTATTCCAATTAACTAGTTATAACCACGTTTATTTAACTTCCAATTGAAAACGCCATCTTTTCGCATATCCATAGTGAATGACATAGATTATTCAAGATGTCGACCAATGACATAGCGTCAATTGATATCGATGGCCAATGATATCCCATTAATTCGGTGTCAAATTTGTTTATTTGGGTTTATTCCTGTTATGGTTGGAATAGGCTATATATATATTTATCATCACCGTCTATTAATAACCTCTTTTTTGTCGATTTTGATGTTGATGTTAATTTTGATTTGATTTTTGTTGTTGATCTATAGTCTATACTCTATAGTACTAAGGAATGTTTAAGTAATAGTTAGATGTCTCCGAATGAGGCATATTTATTATCTTCCTATTTGTTATGTTCCAACCTTTTCATATTACTTAATTTAGTGTTACAATTCAGTGCTAACCATATTAATAAAAATAAAAACATATTTAAAAATTCAAATGAACAAATATTTACAAATCTGATGCATCTCTTCCTTTAGCAATCATTCCGATGATCCTCTTCATAGCCTCCAGTTTCAAAGAATCTTTAGAGCCATCCAGCATTAGCTTTAGGTCTTCATTCCTAAAGATTAAAAGTCCAATTTAATTAAACTGTATCCTAATATATATACATAACTATATTATAGAATAAGTAAAGTGCACATGAATGGGATATTTACACCATGATATTAGAATTTTCTTTAGGTAGTAAAAAAGAAAGTTTTGATTTATATATTTTTTTAAAACTGAGTAAAGAAAAAGCTAAACCGAAAATCGGATAAAAGGATAATATGAGGAATCAAAATATAACGAGTATTGTTGAATTACTTCAAGGAAGTTATAAGTTATTCGAAAGAAATTACTTACTTTTTATAATCCGGTTGAAAGAAAGCTCCTGAGGCCGGATCACTAGCGGGATATTCCACTTCACCTTGGACGACTTTGTCATTGTTGTAAGAAGAGGTACTCGTCATTTTAAATTTTTTAAAACCAATGTTTACGTTGAATTCTTATAAAACTTCCTAATTACATTATTTTACTTCGCCACTTCGAAAGTCGATTGTTGTCTGTTGACGTTATGACGTTTGAGACGTCACTGTCAAAATTCCGTTTAGTTATCGCAGTTTACTTATACTTACTAACATTTATTATAATCAAAGGGTGAAAGAGTAAAATAAAGAAATAAGTTAAATAATATTTTTTTAATAATAGTTTAATATTTTTTTATTATATAACCTATTTCTTTACTATAATTTCACTAAATTATAATGATTCAATATGATCTGAGTTGGCAATAGTCTTTGTAGCTGCTACTGCTAGCAAAATTAGCAACAACTTTACCATTTTATAAAGGATATTTAATATCTGCGCACTCTTTTAATTAAGTACCTAACAATTTTGTAAGAATACGTACCTAATTCAAAATTTGTACTTTTGCAGTTTTTATTTGTCTACCATGTTTAATCTTATGCCTATTTACTAAAGCAAGATAGTATTAAAAAAAATTACTTGGCGGTAGAGCTTTGTCCAAGCTCGACTGGGTAGGTACCACCCACTCTGGGTAGGTATTGTTGTGTTCCAGTTTGAAGGGTGAGTGAGCCAGTGTAATTACAGGCACTAGGGACATAACAATTTAGTTCCCAAGGTTGGTGGCGCATTGGCGATGTAAGCGATGGTTAACATTTCTTACAATGCCACAAAATACTAAAAATACTAAATATGCTACAAATTTAAAAACTACTCAAATCAATATTCGAACCAATGCTCGAGTCCAATCTTTGCCTGAATCTAAAACCAAGTAATAGGTACAAGTAATAAATAAAAAATAAATAATAAAATTGTAATATATAAATAAATATCTTTTTATTCTATAGCATGTCCACAACCAGAGCAAACATCAAACCTTCAGGCTAAATGGAAAAAGTAATTATTTTATTTTATTTATTTATTTATTTAAGCCTTTTATTCCACAGCAAAATGTTTACAATTCAAATGTTTATTAGTCGTGTTAGTATATTTTAAGCTATTAATCTGGTGTTAGTGAGGTTTGTTATTTATTTGTAATGTGGATCCCGATTGGGTAAAGGCCTCCTCTTTCTCCTTCCAGAATCCTCTATCTCTGGCGAGCATAATCCAGTCTTGCCCTGCTACCTTAACAATATCATCAGACCACCGTTTTGATGGTCTGCCGATGCTTCTTTTCCCTAATGGCCCCTTCCAGCGTGTCACTTTTGTTGTCCATCTATTGTCCTTAAGCCTTGAGATATGACCAGCCCATTGCCATTTTAATTTTAAAGCCTGTGTTAAAGCATCCGTTAGTTTAGTTTTTGCCTGATGATTTCTGACCTTATTTTATGTATTTTTCTAATTTTTAGTGCACTTCTCTCCATTGATCTCTGTGTTGTCCTTATTTTTTCTTTCACTTTATGTGTGTAAACCCATGTCTGACAACCATACAATAAGCTAGGCAGAAGACAGGTATCAATAACAGTTTTTTTAATGTTTAATGTATAATCTCCTTTTAAAATTTCCTTTAGGGACCAGAATTTGTTCCAAGTTAGTTTACATATCCTTTCTACTTCTTCTTCGTTATTTAATGCACTGAAAGATACCTGTTTGCCCAGGTATATGTATTTGTCCACATATTCTATGTAGTTGCCCTTTGAACTGATAGGAAGTCGCTGGCTATTAGTGATTATTTTAGTTTTGGTGGCGTTAATTTCTAGTCCAACTCTAGCACTTTCTTCCTCAAGCGAATGTATCATTATTTCGAGTTCCCCAGGTGTTTCGGCAAGTACAACGATATCATCTGCGAATTTCAAATGGCTCAGGTAAACGCCACCTACATTCAATCCCTTGGTTGTCCAATCTAGTTTTTTAAATACACTCTCTAGAACCGCGATAAATAGTTTTGGTGACAAGGGATCACCCTGTCTTACTCCCCTTTCAATTCTTATTTTTTCTCCTCTGGTTTCGAGTTTCACTCTACTTGTAGCGTTGGTGTAAATATATTTTAGGATATTTATATACTTTGTGTTACTGTTTAAGGATGATAATGCATTCCAGATAGAATTATGACTTATACTGTCGAAGGCCTTACTGTAATCTATAAATGCTATATATAGAGGTCGTCTAAACTCCTTGTATTTCTCTATCACTTGTCCCAACGATTGCAGATGGTCAGTAGTACTATAACCTGATCGAAATCCTGCCTGTTCTATTGGTTGCGCTTCGTCGATTTCTGTAGATATTCTTTTTAAGATCAGCGATGCAAAAAGCTTGTATAAAGAAGCCAATAGACTTATTGGTCTGTAGTTACCTACATCTAGAGGATTGCCTTTTTTATATAAAAGTATAACCTCAGATGAGCACCATTGCTTAGGCACAGTTTCCGTTTCCAATATGAGGTTAAACAATTGTGTGAAGTGGTTAAGTAGAATAGGTGTAGCATATTTGAGCATTTCATTACTTATCCTATCAGGTCCTGGGCTTTTTGCACTTTTTAACAGTTTTATGTGTTCGTATATTTCGCTTGCTTCTATGGCAGGAATACTCTCTGTGTTGGGGTTATAGCTTACAACTTCTTCAATGCTTTTCTCTTGGTTTCTTTTTTTGTATAGTTCTTTGTAGAAGTTAGTTGTCTGGACTAATATATCCTTTCTAGATTTTGTCTGATTTGTCTTAGTTTCTAATTTTTGTATCCACTTTTTATGTAAGTTTAGATCTTTAAATGCTCTTTTAGTGCTTCTGAACTTTATTATGTTTCGGGTTATAATAGCTTCTCTATGTATTTTATAGTCTTTCTTTATTTCTTTGTTGGTTTGTTTAAATATTTGTCCAAGTTCTCTTTTCATCTCCTTCGTTTTGTTTTTTGTAGATATAAGTTCGGTGCGTCTTTTTATTAATGATACTGTATTGTCACTAAATATTTTTTGCCTATTCTGTTTCCTTCCTGTGTGAGTCAGAGTTGAGCTTGAAGTTAGTGCTTGTTCTATAGTGTCATAATAGTCTTGGACCTCTATAGGCTCTTCTGGTTTTTTGTCAAATTTGTAAGATTTTAGGTTTTCTGTAAATGCGATAATATCGCCTTCTGTAAGTAGGGTATTGGAGTATGATTTAAAGTTTTTTCTGCTCTTTTTCGGGACACGTAACCTAACTGTAGCCCTTAGAAATCTGTGATCCGAGGCAAAATGTATATTATTCAGTATTTCGAAGTTCGTCACTAATTTTGGAGTGTTTGACATTATAAAGTCAATTTCGTTTCTGTGTAAATGATCTGGGGATTCCCAAGTCCATTTTTTATTTGATTTCTTTCTAAAGTATGTATTCATTATTGACAGTCTGAACTCGAAGGCATATTCTAAAAGTTTCGTGCCTCTTTCGTTTCTTATTCCATAGCCGTATTTACCCATTACCGGGTGTTCTTCCGTTTTGGGTTGCCCTATTTTGGCATTGAAATCTCCAATTACTAAAACATTCTCATCGGCTAAATCATGTGCCATTGCAAGATCACTGTACAGTTTTTGAATCTCTTCGTCACTTGAGCTTTCTGTTGGTGCATATACTTGAATAATCGATAAGCTAAGGTTTTCAAATTTTAATTGCAGTAATGCTACCCTTTCTGAGATGCCAGTGAAATTAGTTATGTTATTTTTTAGTGTCTTTTTTATCAGGAAACCTACTCCATATAGCCCTTTCGTTTGTCCGATGTAGCATAAAATGCAATTATTATATTCTTCGATGTTGCATCCCATTCTTCTTACTTCTGAGAGTCCAATTACATCATAGTGTATATTTTCCAATGCATACGATAATTCTAGATATTTTTCTATAGAGGACAGTGACCTTACATTGTATGTACAAATCTTTAGAACATTCTCCTTGTTTCTCTTTGGTCTATTATTATTGGAAAGAGGGTAATGGTCTAATTTCCCACGTGGACCAGACGGCTTGGGAAATGTGGTATTTGTAGTGTCGTTTCGTATGGTATGCTTAGTATTTATTGGAATGGAAAAAGTAATAACTTCACTATATTGTGTCGTGCAATTTTTACTATTTATAGCTTTTTGACAATCGTGGTACACATAAAATCGAACGTTCGAAGGAAATTAGCTTTAAGAGTGTACATTTTGTCTTAGTTAGGGACTACATTAGGGTATTATTAGGAGACAGTAAGAATAGGGTTGTCACTTGGGAAATATAAATGTTGTTTTATTTTAATTTAATTATTTATTTTTAAAGTGAATATATAACTAAATCTGTGAATATTTCAAGCGTCTACTTGCTGCCGTTATCAATATCGAGCAATGACAAATATTTATTTTATTCTGTATTTTAGTATTTTTTTGTTATAGCGGCAACAGAAATACATCAGCTGTGAAAAGTTCAACTGTCTAACTATCACGGTTTATGAGATACAGCAGCTGGTGGCAGACCGACCGACGGATGGACGGACGGACAGCGGAGTCTTAGTAATAGGGTTCCCGTTTTACCCTTTGCGTACGGAACCCTAAAAAAGACTAAGCTTCTATAATTATATAAATGATCTTAGGGGGGAATTACCCGGGGCGACGTCTAATGTCAACACGTTAACAAATTAAGACGAAATTATGTTCAGTAGCGCAAGTATTGGATATACACAATATTTACACTCTATTTTATTATAATAAAAATGAAATATTTTTTCCAAAAATAGCATTCGTTTGACATATAATATAATTGTCAAGGATTGAATTAAGAAAAAAAACATCTATTGAGAACTCTGCCTACGCCGTCTATACGTTTTCCTGTCGAATAAGAATCGTAATAGCTCTAGCTACCTATATTTGTATTAATACGTTTAACTACAGTCGAACTCATAACAAATAATATAAATCCATGCTCATGAGATCTCACTGTCTACATCTCTCAATATCTTGATAACACAAGTACCTAAAGGTAGAGCCTTCTTTGGATAACCTGGAATGTGAGCAACATTGCCACTAGAGGTAGGTTGGTATATAGACTTTAGGTAATAATAATAATAATAATAATAACAGCCTGTGAATGTCCCATTGCTGGGCTAAGGCCTCTTCTCCTCTTTTTGAGGATAAGGTTTGGAGGTTATTCCACCACGCTGCTCCAATGCGGGTTGGTGGAATACACATGTGACAGAATTTCAGTGAAATTTGACACATGCAGGTTTCCTCACGATGATTTCCTTCACCGTTAAGCACGAGATGAATTATAATGGCAAATTAAGCATATGAAATTCAGCGGTGCTTGCCCGGGTTTGAACTCACGATCATCGGTTAAGATTCACGCGGTCTTACCACTAAGCCATCTCGGCTTGACTTTAGGTAATTTAGGTTTATTAGGTAATAACCTAGGTTAAGTTTGTTTCTTATTAACTAATAGATTCTTTTTGTTTTTTTTTGTAATGGACTAATGGTGTGATGTCAATTGTTATTATTATTTTTATAAATAGTTGAACCATAACAGTGTAAATTTCCCAGTGCCGAGTTGAGGCCTTAAACACAAATTAAGCATAATGATAATTCACCGGTTCTTGCCCGAGTTGGAACCCTGTGGCTAAGATTATGGTTTAACAGTTACCATTAAAAAAATCCATTTTTTTATTGTGTAACGGAACCAGTAGTGCTCAAGTCTCACTCGCATTTACCCAATTTTGTACAAACACGCTATCCTATTGTTACCGTAACTATTCGTGTTGTACGGTAATTGGAGGATAACTCGTAACGTAGAAAATGAAAAAATAAATAGAGTAGGTTTTACAACAATACATACAATGTACAATACTGCCAGGAGCGAATCAGTGATAAAATGCCACCGCAGAACTAGCCATTTATTATACTCGGAACGAGCTATTATTTAACACCGGGAACATTTTCGGTACCTTTGTGTAAATAGATAAAGTACATAACAATAAAGTCAATATATTTGTATTCCAAATTTCACCCGAATCAGCTTATTAGTTTAAAAGTGATTGGAGTATACTAACTATTGGAGAGGCCAACAGTGGACTTTGAAAGGTTGATGATGATGATGATGAGTAACTAACATCTTAAAACTGTCACATATTTTATAATATTAGTTGGATACTACTTGGTGGTAAAGCTTTGTGCATTTTCGTCTGTGTAGGTACCACCCACTCATCAGATATTCTTCAGCAGTACTTTGTATTGTTGTGTTCCGGTTTGAAGGATGAGTGAGCCAGTGTAACTACAGGCACAAGGGACATGACATCTTAGTTCCTAAGGTTGGTGGCGCATTGGCGATGTAAGCGATGGTTACACATTTCTTACAATGCCAATGTCTATGGGCGTTGGTGATCAGTTACCATCAGGTGGCCCATATGCTAGTCCACCTACCTATACAATAAAAAAAATAAAAAAATTACATGATTATACCGATTATTTTAGATGTATAAGCCTGAGCCTCCGGAGTGAGGCTCCGTTCTGGCTTCGCTACAAAACTACAGTTTTAAATGTAACATTGGGCAAGTGCCTCCTTCACTTTGAATTATGTTAGATGTTTAATGCACCATGTTTATTTATAGGACTGCCAACCATGTAAATACAATATAGCTAATATTTGATTATGACTTAAATATGTTATGTATTAATAATAGTTAGTTACAGGTACTTACTTCAAAGGTTACCAGACCGTTTATTGATTAATAACTGACTTACAGACGAGACAAATCTACGCATGAATTTAAAATTTTGAATTTAACAGAAACGTTTGATCAAGTAAGTCTCATCTAGTTAAGTGAATACATTATAAAGTATTCCAATCGGTCAGAGTTTAGAGGCTACGCTAAGTTTCGCAAACATCTCTTTTGAATGCATTCGATTCGCTGAACACAGACATAATGGTGGGGATTCCAAACGTTACTGCTGTATTACATAATACTTCGAATTATACATAGTTCAGAGTATAATTGTAAAGGGCTATTTTAGTAGGAGCTTTATGAAAAAATACAATTGCACAACACAAAGCCAAGAAGTTTAAAACACTTTGCCACCTTGTGGTATATATTACGATGAAAACGGAGTTTCGTGTATTGACTTGCAGACATCATTATAAACTTCGCGATTGGGGTCCCAGTTCACAAAAGGTAGAAAAATTAATTGTGGCACTTTCTCAAAGGTGGTTGATGAATTGTAAGAACATGATATACTTTTTGGTATTTATGAAAAGTCAGAATACTCTGCAACAATAGCTGGCATACGACTAAATACACAAGGTAAATAATTACAGAAGAACGTGCTAAAGTTTCAAATAATTGAACTACTTTTCCGTGATAGCAATTGTTGCAACAGGAAGTAATAATATAAACTGAATAATGTTAGCCGACGAGTTTTAATAGTTGCCAAACTTTGTTGACTTCGAAAAAGCAAAGTTTGTTCTAAAGTTACTCTTACTCGGGAAATTGCTCAATATTCAGTAATATCTGTCTGTAATATTATTCACACCGTCACGACACAATCAAGAAAATAGAAATATACCTCTTCCACTTCACACCTTTCGTTTCAACATCTTATCATCAGTCTGGATGCCGTATTCCATTTCTAATACTTTTTTCTTTTCTGAATCATTTCCATATTATTACATATTATTTATTATTTTGAACTCTGGAGGAAACCACCCACTCAACAAACATATAACAACAAATACCATTTATTAAGTTATATTTATATTTACATAGTTATTAGAAAAAAAAAAATCTGGAAATGAATAGCATAATTTCTTTAACGTAATTATTAATTACCTATTCAGTAAGATCTCTGCTCATAGATGAAGTGTTTGAAGACGAAATTCAATAAGCATCACAAGTTACTTATTATTATATTAAATGTAGCATAATATTATAATTTAAAATTTGATGATCGTGTCTCGTCATCCTGAGAATCCCTGGAATCGCGTCTCTGGAATTATCTGACATCGATTTATAGTAATGTATTAAGTAAGTTTATTCTACGCGTACGACGACGGGAGGGGTGGCAAGTTAATTACTATTTAAATGAATTCTAAGGGATAAAGCCGTTTTACAATGGAGCTAAAAATAGACACTGCTCTGTCTTGATATTATAAATTGGACTGCATCGTTAGTCAGGGACCGAATTCTACTAAGTTATAACGATTATTACGTTACGTCCCCGAGTCGATTCCGATCCAACTTTGACTATTCAATATTTAATCGTATCGGAACGTAACCGATATGATGTTAACTTATACCGTTATGTCAAAACCAAACTTAATTGTTAGTTTTTACGCCAATAATCGATAATTAAATTCGAGGATAGGAAAAGGGAATAAACGGCAACGATCACGCTTCGATTCGATTGCAATAAAATGGCAATTTGTTTGTAGAAACATGGTGGCTAGAAATAAAGCCGCAGATCCCGTGGGTCCTGGGTAAAAAGCTATTGAGCTTACATCAGTTCATCCCAATTCATCTCAGTTACATCCCGTAAGAAGTGTCTACATTTCCGTGGCTCGGAAAGAACGTACAGTTTTACGTGGTGGTAGAGCTTTGTGCAAACTCGTCTGGGTAGGTACCACCCACTCATCAGATATTCTACCGCAAAACAGCAGTACTTGGTATTGTTATATGCCGGTTTGAAGGGTGAGTGAGCCAGTGTATATACAGGCACAAGTGACGTAATATCTTAGTTCCCAAGGTTGGTCGCGCATTGGCGATGTAAGAGACAGTTAACATCTCTTATAATGCCTATGTCTATGGGCGTTGGATATCACTTACCATCACCATATACTCGTCCGCCTTCCTATGCAATAAAAAAAAAAAAAACAGCCAGAGTGTGAGCCTGAACTCTTTCCAGTCGTGTCGGATTGCTTTAACGACCGACATTTATGAAACAAATGAAATTTATGAAAATGACTATTTATGAAAATTGGTCTACAGGGACGATTAATGGCATAGTAAGCAATCGTTTCCATGATATCATTACGAATTCAATTCAGCAATAAACATTATTTTTAGTTCAAACATAGAAGGATTCGATCTAATTTGATAAAAGTACGAGAATTGAAATCGAAAATTTTGCATTTGCTTTTGTCGTAATTTTGTGAACTCAGTGAACTGTGGGTGTGTTTGAAATTATACAAACGCGTTTAGTTTAGCTAACATTCGAAAAACGTCATGGACACAAAAGTCTTTAGACAGAATATAAAATAGACATTCGACTCACGAGTCAATTTAACTAAGGGTCTAGTAATAAAATGACGTCGACGAGGTATCAATTGAATTCATTCTTCGATTTCCTGCGAAGGATTTGTCGGAATACGATAAACGAGATCGTCGAAGCATCAATTCAATTTTCACAAACTGAACGCAGCTTTTGTATGTATAATTTAAATAGAAAATAAAACGCGATTTTATATCGTTGTGATTTAATATTTAAATATTATTATTAAATTTTTTAGTTTATCTATATATACTATATTTTTGGAAGCGGATTTTAAATTTTCAGTCTTCAATTTTATTGGTAAGTGTATACCAATAAATAAAGCTGACGAGTTTGTTTGATTGATCCGGCTAATCTCAGGAACTACTGATTCGAATTTTAAAATTATTTTTGTATTGTATAGTCCTTTTATCAAGGAAGATTCTAGGCTTATTATTATTTAATATATTTTATTAATTATACCCGGATGAAAGCGCGGGGCACAGCTAGTATATGATCCCCCCCGCGTGGGATCTCCACCTTGTCGTGGTGGGGGGGCTCAGTACCCGTGGTAAGGTCGGCCACGGGGAAGCTAAGAGGGATCCCGGACGTGGGGCGCTCCTCGTGGGCCTCAGGAGGAGGCTTGCGTTGGATGCGCCCAGGGGGCGGGTGCGGGGGACAGTTCTGTCTGTCCCTCGCAGTCGGGAGTGATCGCGGGAGGAGAGGCGTGTCGGTGTTGCGTTGCCGCGCGCCCTATCTCCCGCGACCAAATGGGGGCGCACCATTTGTGCGTTGCGGTGGGGCCGCAGAGGAAGAGGAGATGCGGTGTTGTCAGGTTGCCGTCCTCCCTGTCCTCTGCGGCCGCTGGGTGTGTCGCTGTGGGGGACGGTTCTGTCCATCCCCTGTAGCCGGGAGCTGTCGCGGGAGGAGAGGCGTGTCGGTGTTGCGTTGCCGCGCGCCCTATCTCCCGCGACCGAATGGGGGCGCACCATGTGTTGCGTTGCGGTGGGGCCGCAGAGGAAGAGGAGATGCGGTGTTGTCAGGTTGCCGTCCTCCCTATCCTCTGCGGCCGTCAGGGTGTTTTTTGGCGGCGGAGCCCAACACCTTCATCCGTCGCCAAGGAGCTTGTGGCCTTCGGGCTATCCGTCGGGGTGTCAGGGTGGAATGCTCACGCGATCCCTTGGCACCCCCATAAAGGCGGTGAAGTATACGCTGTGGTTTTAGTGGGTATTACGGCCTTGCACTTCAGCCGTCGAGTCCCACATAACCCCCCGCTTTTCACCTTGCGGGGGGTATGCGTAAATGCATTTCCACAGCGAAAAAAAAAAAAAAAAAAAAAACAGCTAGTATATGATATGTTATAGTAACTGTACTATAGACTTGCAACCTTCAAGTGAGTCATCTAATGAGGCACTCAATGAGTTTTACATTTACATTCAAAATAATCCACGTTTCACGATCAGCAAAGATGTCGTCAATATAACAGTAATTAATAATAATAATAACAACATCCTGGGACATAATTCACACACGGCCATCTGATCCCAAACAAAGAAGAGCTTGTACTATGGAAATCAGACAACTGATATACTACTATTCCACTGCTGGGCTAAGGCCTCTTCTTCTCTTTCGAGGAGGAGGTGTGAAGCTTATTCCTCCTCGCTGCTCCAATGCGGGTTGGGAGATTACACATGTGACAGAATTTCAGTGAAATTTGACACATGCAGGTTTTCTCACGATGTTTTCCGTCCCCATTAAGCACATTAAATTCAGTGGTGCTTTCCCGGGTTTGAACCCACGATCATCGGTTAAGAGTCACGCGTTCTCACTACTGGGCCATTTCGGCTTTCATTTTCAAGTCGGCTTAAATATTTATGTACGTTCCGTGTATTCTACCACTTCAGGATTGTTCGAATAGCTCTGAAAATACTGTGAACAATATTGCCCGAAATAGTTATTGATTTACGAAACCTTGATAGGGAACTTCCGTGAACAAATTTAATGTTGAATGAATCAAAGTATTTCTATGGATAAAGATTTTTTTTTTATGTTAGAGGGGGCAAACGAGCAGGAGGCTCACCTTATGGAAAGTGACTACCACCGCCCATGGACATCTGCAACATCCGAGGACATGCAGGTGCGTTGCCGGGCTTTTACAAAGTATTTCTAATGATGTTAAACTGAATAAAAATAATAAAATTATATACCTTTTCAATTTTGCGGTGTAATAATTAATCGATATATATATATATAGACGTTTTATATCATAGCATATTGTTTTAGAATTAATGTATGTACACTATTATTATATAATATAGCTTGTAAAATACAATACTCGATCCGCACGATATCGGTTTTAACAAATTTTATTGCATTTTTTATTTTTTATTGTATACGTAGGCGGACGGGCATATCGGCCACCTGATAAGTGGTCACCAACGCCCATAGATATTGGCATCGTAACTTGCAAGAGATGTTAACCATCGCTTACATCGCCAATGCGCCACCAACCTTGGGAACAAAGATGTTATGTTCCTTCTGCTTGTGATTACACTGGCTCACTCACCGTTCAAATCGAAACACATCAATACCAAGTACTGCTGTATTGCGGTAGAATATCTGATGAGTGGGTGGTACCTACCTAGACGCGCTCGCACAAAGCTCTACCACCAAGTGAAATATATAATAATTTCTGAGTAATTTTATTTATTTACTAGAAACGCGAACCGATAATCATTTTTATCTTATTTTTGATGTGATTTTTTTATTAAAAATATTGTAAGGGACCTTGCTTCTTTTAAATAAAAATAATGCATCTCTCAATCTCGCCTTTATTATAATTACGTACTTCTTCAATGAGTACAAGCGCCTTAATTAGGTCGACTCTACAATATACAATATTTTGTTATATATATAAATAATAAGCATTTATTCATTGATTTCCTGTAAAAATATATTTGTTCAATGATCATAATCGTTGTTAAACTGTTCACCTCTGTCGTGTGTGACGGCAACATTTTTCTTTCGTACTCGGCCAGTCTGTCCAATTTCTAATCATCTGGTCGAATCGCTCGATTAAGTTGAAGATTTCAATTTAACATTCAATTTCGGTTGTAATATGAATGAATCCAATGAAAAATTTATCAATTGGGTTGACCACTCAGTTACATACGATTGAGATATCACTAGACAGCTATTCGAAGTACAGCTCTTCAGAGGTAAAATATATGATAAGTATGTACCAACCCACCCACACACAAACAAACTGCACAAAGCTCTGCCACCAATTAAATAAACACATAGTAAAAAAATAATTAAAATAATGATTACATTTTATATAAATATTTTATTATTTATTATTATTTGGAAAACCTGTCCCGTATTTTCTAGAACGATTATTTCATTTACAATACTACATCCTAGGACATAAAATATTTATAAGTCTCAAACGCTATCTGCTAAATTCAATTATTTAAACACCTACGTAAATATTTGAAGAATAAATTCTCAATGAAATGAATCTTGAAGTTTCCTCGTTCTATTTTAAACATATTTAAATTCAATACGATCTCATTAACGAAAGTAAACCCAGGTGTAGGAATGGAACTCGGTGATAGAAAACGTTGGTTCTTGTTTCGATTTAAACGATTTAAGATAAATAAAGCAGCGAACACACTAGAACACGATAAATAACATTGTAGCTAATCTATACTAAAATATAAAGCTGAAGAGCTTGTTTGTTTGATCCGGCTGATCTCAGGGACTACTGGTTCGAATTTAAAAAATATTTTTGTGTTAGATAGTCCTTTTATCAAGGAAGGCTCTACGCTTATTTTTATTAATTATATTTTTTATTAATTATATGCGGGTTATATGCTTATAGAAACCGAGATGGCCTAGTGGTAAGAACTTAACCAATGAGCGTGGGTTCAAACCCAGGCAAGCACCGCTGATTTCATGTGCTTAATTTGTGATTATAATTCATCTCGTGCTTGAAGGTGAAGGAAAACATCGTAAGGAAACTTGCATGTGTCTAATTTCACTGAAATTCTGCCTCATGTGTGTCATTGGAGCAATCCAATGCGGGTTGGTGGAATAAGCTCCAAACATACTCCTCAAAGAGAAGAGTAGGCAAAAGCCCAGCAGTGGGACATTCACAGGATGTTACTGTATATGAGGGTGAAACCGAGGAGCATAGCTAGCATAATATATACGAGGTGACTTAGTTTATTTGTCTCGCTTCCCTGTCTTATTTACTCATTTACTAAACAGCAGTACTTGGTATTATTGTGTTCCGTTTTAAAGGGTGAGTGAGCCATTGTAATTACAGGCGTAAGAGATATAACATCTTAGTTCCCAAGGTTGGTGGCGCATTCTCGATACAAGCGATGGGTTAACATTTCTTACAATGCCATTGTCTATGGGGGTTGGTGACATGATAAGATAAGATTGTGTTTGTGTTTATATCAATTTGTTGGTTTCTTCCTTTGTAATTATTAATATTATTTATGTCGGTACAGGGGCAAACATCATGTTTATAAAAAAAATAGTAAACTTCCGAAGCAAACGTTTGATCACTATAATAATTTATTATTCACTTTAGTGACACACACATTATTACAATATTTATTATGATTACGATGCAGCATCTGCACGTAGCAAATGATATCGGACGAAAGACCCTCCGCTTTGTCGAGCGCTGCATTTTGTAGATATATATATATATATATATATATATGTTGGAGATAATTAATTTACACGGGTATACGACCTCATTTATAAGAATGACAATAATACGCAACGTGGCTACGTTATATAGGTTGTCAGTGGTCAGACGTCAATTGTAAAAGATGTAAGACGGGCACCTATTTGTTATACAGCCGACTAATGGAAATATAAAGATTAGCTTAATGATTTGATGTTGGATTCATGGTGTATCTGTCAGTAGTGCGTGTGATCGTTTGTCTAGTGACATACTTGGTCTCTTGCTTTTGGGACAGCGCCAGCGCCGGACGTGCGTACTGACTGATCTTGTAAAAATTAACATGTCGGACGACAATGGTGATCATTTATATGGCTATCCATTGGAATCCGCGACATATATATATAAAACCCTACAAAATGCAGCGCTCGACAAAGCGGAGGGTCTTTCGTATATATATATAAAACCCTACACGATATATATATATATATATATATATATATATATATATATTTTATGTTTACAATGTATGCTTGTCCTGAATAAATGTTTTCTTATTCTTATGTAGACTTGTGTGATGTATATTGTATTCCTTGTTGGGAGATCCAAATAAAATAAGACATTAATATTAATTTGGTTTTAGTATAAGGTGTTTTATTAATAGACACAGTTAAATATATGCCATTTATAGTGTGATCTGTAATATATTCCACGTGAGTGTTATATTTACTGCTTCGTCGGTGTAGTGGCTCGATATAAGGCCGCAGTCCCGGTGGTTCTGGGTTCAATTCCCAGGTCGGGCTAATATTATTGGGTTTTTCTGTCAGAAAATTCCAATAAAACCAAATAATGTTGAATACAAAACATGTTTTGAGTGAAGTATTTAAAGTTTATTAAATGTAGCCAAAATTAAGTATAGCACACTACACGGGTGATTATAAATTATATTCTATTATGATATAATCAAAAACAAACAAAGAACAACTTAAAAATTATTATAAAAAAAAAAAAAAAAAAATTGGTTGCCTGTAAAGTCGGTATACGGGCGAAAGTTTTACGTGACAACGACTTTGAGTGGTAAAATAATTTTAATGTGAATATTCATTCGTATAGTAGGAAGAAGGATGAAATAATAGTAACAATTTAAAACATTTATTTATACAAAGAGTTATATTTAAAACATTAATTTATACAAAGAATCTCGCACTGAATTTCACTTTTTATGTCTGTCTCTCTCGCTCTTAGGCGGGCTAACCATGCCCGAGTGGAAGGGACGCGTGCCTCTCACTCGCTCTCATTGTGAGCGCATAACGTGAGCGGAGCGTAACGCAGTTTCTTGAAGTGTCACCCGGCAAACCAATTTATAAGACGTTGTCACGTCAATATAGAGAAAATAAAAAGTTTTGAAGATCTATCAAGCCAGCCAGAAAGCCAGATTACCCAGTCCAAATGTAACGCCAGCAATGACGTTTCCTCTGGCATTATAAAAAAATAAAGGCAGTTAACAATAGTCAGGCTTTCGTTAATTTAACCCGAGATGGGTTGCCATCAGTTATCCGAGATGTATCAGTCCCCAGACGTAACCGCGCTGATTTTATACCGTCATCGTGCTGTTTGACGAGCCGGTTGCCGTGGTTGGCAAAGGTTGCCTTTCACGTCGCAGGTCGTGGGTTCGATTCCCACCCAAGACAGACATTTGTGTGCATGAACATGTTTGTTGGTCCTGAGTCGGGGTGTTAATTATCTATATAAGTACATATTTACAAAAGAAAAGTTGTTTATGTAAGTATATCAGTAGTCTGGTTTCCATAGTACAAGCTCTGCTTAGTGTGGGATCAGATGGCCTTGTGTGAATAATGTCCCAGGATTATTACTATTATTATTATCGTGCTTTAGAGTGCCAGGCGGGCTAATGGGAGATGTTTGTGCTCAGGCATATCACGAATGAATTCCGCCCGCCTTCTTTTACTATCGGACGGCCATGCAAACGCCAACAAAGCGCCACAGGTACACAGTGGAAATTCCCCGCCTACGTGCGAAGCGCTCCGAATCCACTTTTATCATTCGCACTGCTGAACTGTTGAGTACTTAACACGACTCTGATTTCCCGATAGATACAACGTTGGTGTATTCAAATCTAGAGTTAACAGGCAAGCGTGCTCGACTTAGACCATGCAGATGCGTAACATTAAACAAGAAAAGGGTAAAACGCTGGCGTATTAAGGGTAAATAAAAACATATATATTTGCCTTAATTTTTTAAAAATAATTATTAAATTACGATTACTGCGAATGTGAGTCAATGATTAAACGACTTATTTAATATTCCATCTGATACAAAGAGTTCATTACATTTCGATTCAGTGATTTTGTTGATTTATGTAATTGGCTGATATAGATCTGTGGATACAGTCTGCTGCTGATAAAATACGCATGTTAAAAGGTGCATCAAAGGTGCATACAAATAAAATTGTATTTTTTTTTATGTGAAACATCTATAGCCGCGGGTTAAACTGATTGTTGGCGTGGCGAGTGGCGACTGGCGACGCATCGCCACGCTATACGATGGTATATTTATATACAGTCTATGCGTAGTAGTGCATATATATTATAAATAAAATGATAGAGGTCTGCAGTTGTGTGCGCATCACGGAAAAACTACTGGATAGATTTCAATGATATTTACTAAATTTTATTTCTTAGACACTTGGCCCTTATCAAAGATAAAAATTATTGCGATATCTTCATGTAATAAAAAGTTATTAAAGTTTCAAGAAACAACGATTTGTAAATGCACTCCGTGTTCAGTGATGTATGTTTAAACAAAGCGTATTTTTGCTTACGATCTTTTTGATGTTTTTTCTTTCGTGCATAAGAAAACTTTGTTAATATACTAAGCAACGCGGACGAAGTCGCGGGTATCAGCTAGTTCATAATAAATATTAAATGACAACACAGTGTCGCAAGAAATGCTTATTTTCTTGCTACACGCTTCACGTTAAAGTTTCTCATTATCATGTTTCATCATGTGAACTGTGGCTCTGTGGATATAACGTTCGAATCTTAATCAGAGATCGCAAGTTCGATTCCGATCGATCATAACAGAAGCGTAATTGTTGTTATTTATTAATTGTAAAAAATTTTAGGATAATTTAACTTCTCATAAGAATAAGTAAATAATATTCAAGATAAGTTATATAATTTTAGATAATGTACTTCTTAATTATTTATTATTAATATTTGGTGCTATTTATTATTATTGTTATGATGAATTTTCTGTAATAAATTCTTTTTTTTTTTATATAAAAGTCACCTGACTGTACTATTATTATTATATTATACTAGCTATTGAACGCGGCTTCGCTCGCGCGTAATCTACATCTATATAAACATTATAAAGAAATCAAATTTGATTTTTTGTGTTTGTTTGGAGTGAATAATCTCAAAAACTGCTCTGCTTTGAAATATTTTTTTACTTACGGAAAGCTATCAAGCTATGAGCGAATAACTAGCCCGTCCCGATTTCGTACGGGTATAATCATATACAGTTTGTAATCAATAAGATATAAAAATTTTTGGAGGGTGGTGAGGAACAGGTAATGTACCTCATCCACCATTTAAAAGGAAGGATCCTCCGTCCAGACGGGTGTTGTGTCTGGTGGGCTACTGCCCCGACGGTTGGTTGTCGGGTTCCTGTATATATGATCAATCGCTCGGATAACTTTAATATCGCGATATAGGATTCGTCAGTATTAAGTTATGTGGCGAGATAGATGTCGCTACACATTCACCAATCGATCTTTTCGTACATACAATACAGTGTATGTGTGTTCAGTACATGGAATATAATAATAAAGCATAAAGCATAGTACAACAAGCCCTGCATATTTTTTACATTTATTGGAACAAACTTCATGTACGCGGTTTTCAGTAGAGTGATAAAAAATATTTACGCAATACCCCCTCATACCACTCCAAGCGTCCTCTCTTTCTCCGACACGATGACCTTTGATAAAGTTGCCTCGTAATTTCATTTTATTTAGCAGTTTTGTTTTTGCGGAAACAGAAAAAGTCCAACGGTGGTAGTCTGATTATAAGACGAACCGACACATCCATTCCGCGTGAACGAGTACGACACGAGCTTAACCTCAAAGTATTAAAATAGACACTGTATAATATTTATTATAATGTTATCAAGTCAATCGCTAAGGGCTGTAACTCTGTTGTGTATTTTGTTAGATTTTATATTAATTAGCTTTACTGTTGTAAAATTTTCACAAATACATAATTAATTTTCTCTTTATCATGGTTTGAACGTCGTAAGACACTGTATTTGCCAGACTTGAAAATTGAAAACCTATCTAATGTTATTAAGATTATTAAGTATTTATTATATCCTAATATTGATTTACTATCCTAATATATTTATTGGATTCATTATTTTACCCTTAAGCATTTTTTTTAGGATCGGCTATGTTTTTTGTCAACAAATATTCTGCCTACATTGATATGTGGAGTAAGCCAACTATTTAGTTCTTCACTATCGAAAGCAAACGAATTTTCGTGGACCCCCGCTTATGACTTGTGGACCCCCATTTCATTGTCACGCCAAGGTAGACCCCCGTTGAGTCTAACGTGGACCTCTGGGAGTCCCCCTGGACCACTTTGGGAACCAAGGCTATACACAGTAGGAAATAATAATAAATAATAATAACAAAAAAAAAATAATAATAAAAAAATATTTTTTAAATTAAACCCCTTAGTTAGGTAGGTTAGGTAGGGCTAGCTAATAAAGCTAGCCAGCTAATTGATAAAGAGGATGAAAGTTTGTATGAAGATACTTCACTTTTGAAGAAAGGGCTATTGAAGCTGTATATTATTTCTAAAGTATGACTTGGGCGAAGCCGTGTGTAAAGCACTAGTTTTTAGGGTTCCGTACCTCAATAGGAAAAACGGAACCCTTATAGGATCACTTGTTGTCCGTCCGTCCGTCTGTCCGTCTGTCTGTCTGTCAAGAAACTTTATCTCGGGAACGCGTAGTAGTTGAAACTAAAACGATATAATCAAGTCTACGGAAAGATACGGCCGTTAATGCCTCAAAAAACGTATATTTCGACACTCAAGGGAATCAAAATTTATAGGGTATTTCCCGGTGACCTAGAACAATGAAATTTGGCAAGTAATGTCATATACTACAAGTATAGGAAAAAAACTGAAAACTGAAAACTATAGATTTGTAATTAAATCATAAAAAAGGGACTATATGCAAGGAACTGCGGTCCAATTTTGAAATTTTGAATTGAGTTAACCGTGTCATGTGGGGTATCGTATGAAAGGGCTTCATTGGCTCAAGCTTAAGCAAAGTTTTAATTATTTTTACGATGAATAGTTTTCGATTTATGGCGAAGAATGAATAAAACCTTTTTTTCTTTTTTATAAGTAAGGGTAGGTACCTAATAATTTTGTTGTATGTAGTACCTAACAGTTATGCATGCCTGCTTATTTAATTCATAATTTTAAAAATTAAACACAACCCAAAATTTGTACCTACAAATATGTACTGAACCCTTGGCGGGCGAGTCCAACTCGCACTTGTTCGGTTTTTTATAAAAGCTCGACAGAATTCAAATTCAATAAATTCGGAACCCGCATGACATTAAATTGTCGTAAATATAATACTGTTGTCGTTAGGAATAAATAAACGTGTCGGAGACGATATTTTTATTGAAATAACGTAAGCGATGGTTACCGTCTCTTACAATGCGAATGTCTATGGGCGTTGGTGATCACTTACCATCAGGTGGCCCATACGCTCGTCCGCCTACCTATGCTATAAAAACAAGTTACTACAACAAACGTTTGTTAAGTTACTAAAATCAAATTTTCGTCAGAAGTAAATTCTATACTAATAAATTAAGCGACATCTTTTGCAATACCTTACTGATAAAACTAATAAATCAATATATCTACTTATAACTTGCACCATAGAATGCAGCGCGCGAGAAGGATTTAATATAAAAGTTTCAATTTAAATTTTAACTATTAATGAAACAAGCGCGAATCTTATATGGTGATTTAAAATACATTGAATTTGAATATAATAACATTAAAGTAAAATAGTAAATTGCTTCTTGTGTTAAAAGTTCATTATTGATAAAATAAATATAAATTGTATTACAACAAGGTTCGCCAAACAGGCGCGTAGCGTACCTTTAACGCGCGTGAGACCACGCAAATGAGCTAATAATTTGATAAAATCTTGACCACAACAAGCGATTTCACTGTATTTACCCATTAGCTACAAATGTTATGGTGAGAGAATCAGCCTCAAATCCTGAACAAAATGATGGTATAATTGAAGAAGTGGTCAATATTGCCAAACAACTAATTTTAGGTAGTGGTGGTGGTGGTGGGGAGGTGGATAATGATGACGTCCAAGAATTGCTGGATTCACACAATCAAGAGCTAACAATTGAGGAGCTTATGGAAATGCGTGAACATGATGAAGACATTGAACATTCTGATTCGTTAGACCCAGTTGAATCGGAAAATCAAATGACGATTTCAAAGTTGACAGAAGGCCTCAGTACAATTGAAAATGATTTACAAATTTTAGAAAAAATTTATTCCAATGAAGAGCTCTTTTCTACTACAAAATGGGAAATAAGAAAATTACTGGTAGGCTATGAGGAAATTTTACGTGAGAAGAAGAAAAACTTTGAGGTTAAAGTCACATTGTTAGAATATATGAAACCTTCGACTGTAGAATTTTGATATTATAATATATACATATTATAATTCCTAAATTATAATATGTATATATTATTATCAATGAATTGTGAATGAAACGCTCACTCCGATATTAAAATTTATAATAGTTTTGGAGTCGGAGGTACCACGTATCTTGCTTATGTAAAACCCTAGATTTAGATAAAAATGGAAACTACATATTTGTACATGCCTTTTGGGTGTAAATAAATATATTATTATACAACAAATAAATAAATTGAAAGAATTAAATAACTTCTAACGCGCGTAAGTACACTCACTTTTTTATTTGTCTTCAAACCCTGTCATTTAATATCCGGCTTGCTCAAAGGCACATAATGTGTAAATATTAACTTAACCACAGACTTTTATTAAATACTATCTGCGCCCCGCGGTTTCACCCGCGTATAATTAATAAAAATATATTGAACTAACTGATACCCGCGACTTCGTCCGCGTTGCTTGATATATTAACAAAGTTTTCTTATGTACCTACCAAGGAAAAAACATCAAAAAGATTGCAAGCAAAAATATACTTTGTTTAAACCTACATCACTGAACACGCAGTCCATATAACAATCGTTGTTTCTTGAAACTTTAATAACTTTTATTAAATGAAGATATCGCAATTTTTTTTTATAAGGGCCAAGTGTCTAATAAATATACATTTAAAAGATTTCATTGAAATCTATCCAGTCGTTTTTCCGTGATGCGCGCACAACAGACCTCTATCATTTTATTTATATAGATAAAAATCTGCCTGGAGCCTCGATAAAAGGACTATACAACACAAAAATATTTTTAAATTCGAACCAGTAGTTCCTGAGATTAACCGGATCAAACAAACTCTTCAGCTTTATATATTAGTATAGATATATTATATTATAGATAAGCCATTCGATCATTTATTTTATTTTTATTTATTTATTTATTTTTATTATTTATTTAAAGACAAATGCATTTACTCAGGTCTTTTTTTATTTCACTTTGTTTTTAAAAATAATCCACAGAGTATAAATAATAAATTAGAAAACATTTCTCGGTGCAGTTTTTTCACAGTAACGTTGTGATTGAAATATATATGTAACGTTGTAATTGAAAAAGAGCTTAAGGCTTTAAGCTTGCGTCGGGCGACCGTAAACACTTATAGTTTTAAAGTGACGATCAAATTGCTCTGTTAATATTTTATAACAATTTCAATATCAAAGTATCAAAATTCCAATAGAAAAGTAAGAACATAATGACGTATGTGAGGTTATTTCAAATTAGTATGGTCCAATCATAACTTATTGCTAAGAGAATAAGGTTGAACATGGAACAACCGTTATTGTACATTTCCTATGTCTTTCTGTCATTCATGGCGTAAGAGCGTAAGTGAATGTCAATACAATCTAAACCGCACTTTATTGCTCGGGAACAAGGCATAGTTTAGGTTGAAATTATTGAACTTTTACATCGTTTTCTTCATTTTTTGTCGACATTTGAGTATTGTTTTTGTTCGTGACGCGTTATCTAGTGGTATTGTTGATCGAAGGATTCAAGCATGATTAAAACATCAGACTTGGTGGTTGGTAGATACGCCACATACATACCTTTCACGCCACAGGTTCGTTCGACAAGTGGGTTCGATTCCCACCCAGGAAAGACATTTATGTGCATGAACATGTCTGTTTGTCTTGTGTCTGGGTGTAATTATCTATATAAGTAATTCCAAAAGAAAAGTAGTATATTAAGTACATCAGTTGTCTGGTTTCCATAGTACAAGCTCTGCTGTTTGGGATTAGATGGCCGTGTGTGTATGTCCCAGGTTATTATTATAATATTATTATTTTCACATACTGACTCATTATTACAAATGGCCGCAAGAGAACGTATAACATTATGGACCAAGAGATACTGACACAATATTTCAGTCCATTTTGTACCAGTATAGCCACTCTTCAGGGGTCTAATTACGTTATGACTAAAAGGAAAATAATGGTCATAGCGCTGGTATCAGCGGCCCAGTCGCGTGGGCGTTAATCAAACGTGTCGGATAAATTACGAGAGTTAACGATTTTATCCAATAGCCGATGAAAAAATAAGTAGGCGTTAGTTTAATCATATTACAGTTGAATTTAATGATGTTATTTTGTTATTAAAAGTTGTCATAATTAGTATCTAGTGATTGAGGTTTTTTTTTATTGTATACGTAGGCGGACGGGCGTATGGGCCACCTGATGGTAAGTGGTTACCAACGCCCATAGACATAAAATTCAAAAATATATATTCAAGAGAAGTATTTCAGTGAGAAAAAATATATAACAATGGAATCATAATTTCGAAATTAATTGTTAACCGACGTTGTCAAAAAGAAATCCCTCCGATATGGCGTCGTTGGTCCTTTGATGTCAAGATTACTTCCAAACAATTTGTCCGCAATAATAGAATGTATTTCAAGCATAAAATATTATTACTTGACTTATGTTTGGAATCAATATTTTCAATTCGTATGAAATCTAATAAATGTAAAGATATATATTGATAATACTTCCATTATTAAAACATGTACCACATCTATTTATCTATATATTTTACTTGGTTCTTCGACAATGTGCCTGTGAATGTCCCACTGCTGGGTTAAGGCCTCCTCTCCTCTTTTTGAGTAGAAGGTTTTGGAGCTTATTCCACAACGCTGCTCCAATGCGAGTTCGTGGAATACACATGTGACAGAATTGCATTGAAATTCAACACATGCAGGTTTACACACGATGTTTTCCTTCACCGTCAAGTACGAGATGAATTATAATCATAAATTAAGCACTTGAAATTCAGTGGTGCTTGCCTGGGTTCAAACCCACGATCATCGGTTAAGATTCACTCGTTCTTACCACTAAGCCAACTCGGCTTATAATTATAAAAAATATATATATAATCTATTGCAATAATTATTCGGTATTAGGGCCCTCTCCACTAAAATATTCTATATAATGTTCAATCGCCAAACAGTAATACTAGTATAATATTTGTTGTTGTTTTGTGTATAGTCATGTTTGTTCCGGTAGAATGGGTAAATGAGCCAATGTATATGTACATATATGTACACGCACAAGAGACATAACATCTTAGTTCCCAAGGTGGCGCATTGGTGTGTGTCATTATAGATTGAATACAAAAATTATATAAAAGCTTATTTTGAATATTATACACATATGTATATCAATATAGTATTTAATTGTGTTATGATATAACAGTTTTAATTTTATCAAATTTAATTTTATTAATTATTTCAAAGAGTTAATAAAATATATTTTGATGCATTTTTATTTGCAGCGTTTTAGACGAAATAATTAAATTCGGTTTCAAGTAAATTTAAAAGATACGCTAGAACAAATAACGTTAAGAGCACGCTGAAATCACATATCCTTTTTCTATTTTTACATACAGCTTTAGTAATCCGAGGGGCCGCTATATATATATATATATATATATATATATATATATATATAGAAACGTGTTGTTTTCCTTAGCTCTTGACATAATCAAAATCGATTACAAGATTTGAAGAACTTCGTTTGACAACATTAGTCGGACAGATTTAAAAACATTAATGTGAATAAGTTATCTATTACAAGATTTTATTACATCGGAATATTAAGTACTAAACTAACCTAACCTACAATATTAGGGGAACCTTCGGCTTATTTTTGCAGCATATATTTGTCTAAATTTGTTTACTTAATTGATACGCGCTAATCGCGATGCAAACCTTCTGTCGCCTAATAAAGCAGTGCGAGATGAAATGTTGATGATTGGCAAACACAGGGCACACGAGGACAAAATGACATTTATTCACCTCTTAATATTGTTATCTTAGCGCAGAGATAATTCAGGCGTTTGAGCACGTAAATCTTAACCAAAGGTTCAACACGGATCACTACTATTGAATTTTTATTTGCCCATTTTTTTGAAGTGAAACTTCTTTAGAATCGTTGTGATTTCAAACCGGATGCAACGGAAAAAACGACAGGTAAGAGACAGACATATAAATTCATAAGATTTAACGTGGGAGAAAATGAGATAGAAAGTATCATACAGTTGAAGTCAAAATTTTTGAAGGTTTCACTTCTACCTTGTGTGAATTGCACACGTTTTTTTTTTATAATTAATTTTGCACACGACAGTTAATCAACATCGTGCGTAAGATCTACTTAAAATGTCACTTTAGTGCTTCGATCAATAATGTACTAGATTAGAGGTAAGCGCTTCAAAAACGGCCCGAAAAGTAAGAACACAATGACGTTTGTGAGGTTATTTCAAATTAGTAAGGTCCTATCATAAGTTATTGCTAAGGAAATAAGGTTGAATATTTTAATAGTTGCACTACCGTTATTGTACATTTCCTTTGTCTTTCTGTAATTCATGGCGTAAGATCGTAAGTGAATGCAATACAATCTAAACCGCACTTTAATGCTCGGGAACAAGGCGTACTTTAGGTTTTTAAATTGTTAAACCTTTACAGCGTTTTCTTAATTTTATGGTCAGTGCCACATTTGAGTATTGTTTTTTTCATGAGGCCATATCTAGTAGTATTATTGATCGAAACTTTATTGCAATCGACTCGAAAAGTAATTGTTTCAATTGAGTCCGGTAAGTCCAAACTTCTTTTTTTTTCTTTTTTTTTATTGCATAGGAAGGCGGAAGAGCATATGGGCCACCTGATGGTAAGTGGTCACCAACGCCCATAGACATTGGCGTTGTAAGAGCTGTTAACCATCTCTTACATCGCCAATGCGCCACCAACCTTGGGAACTAAGATGTTATGTCCCTTGTGCCTGTAATTACACCGGCTCACTCACCCTTCAAACCGGAACACAGCAATAACAAGTACTGCTGTTTTGCGGTAGAATATCTGATGAGTGGGTGGTAACTACCCAGACGAGCTTGCACAAAGCTCTACCACCAAGTAAAACTCTCCACGATGAGAGGAGATTCTAGCAGTGGGAGAAACATACACTTTCCTAAACAATAGCTAAACAATTATCTGACGTCTGATATCATATACTGTTACAGAAAGTGCTAATAATATTTTCTTTTACGGCAGAGCACTATGTACTAGTGATGTATTCTAAGAGAGTTTTAAAGTTTAATACGATACGGTTTCTTTGAATGGTTTTTCTGAATTACGATTCCTAAAAGAGAAAATAAAAAACATCGGGTTGCACTCCGGAAGTGCCGGCAGAAGTGAAAACTTTTGAATGAATATACGTTGTGCATTTTTGATATTTTGGAATGGTAAGGGAAAATCTGTATATCTGTATGTCTGTGTACTAACATTTATGTGATAATATACAATATTCATTTATACACAAACATGACAATTTATATTACATTAAAAATTTAACACTTCAGCGTTTCGTCTTCCGAATATTCGTCTTACGAATTTTCAATCAGGGTCACGTGACCTGACGCGAGTTTAACATTTTTTACCCATCACAAAAATGTGCACGCCGCAAGAAGTTTTCACTTAAAAAAATACTAAATATTATTAAACAAATAATATTAAATAATCTAAAAGTAAAGATAATATATAAATAGTCTTTAATAAACTTGATAATTAAAATCTTGTCTGGGTAAGCGCTTTATTACATTTTTTTTTCCGTTTATAATAATAAAGCTTGATTGACAGAAAAAGTAATTAACACGACAAGAGTTGCGAAGAGTAAACTTGATACTTACTTATGATCCTTTTTATAAACACAATAATATACTAATTATGTGAGAGTAAGTAAAGCTAGCAAAATTTTAGATTTCTACCCCGTAAGGGGTAAGGGGCATGCTCCCCTCGAGATAACAGGTCGCGCGTGTAACCTCATTATGATTTATTATCTTAAACGATTCATTTTTTTTTCTTGTTGCACATAATATACAAATTATTTTGAAGACTATGATATAGTTCATTTATTTAAAATATGATAATTAATAAAAAGCGCTATTAATTATGTTGTTTTTCTCATAAAGAAAATGTAGAAATTTTTTTTTTTTTTTTGAAAATCTCAATTATTTGTAAATATAATTCATTATCCAGTTTATGTCTCAATAGAAATAGCATTACAAGTATAAACCAAAGAAATGTAACGAAGAGGACATTACGTTTTTTTCCTATTGAGATCATTTTATTTATTTATTTTTCTGATCACCCAACCAACCAAAAAAATTTCTGACAACCCTTAAAAGTATGCAGGTATGCATATAATACTTTACTTTAAATTAGATTTACACATGCAATCAAATAAAATATTAGCAATTTTGACTGAAACCTGACTCTCACAGTCTAATGGAACGCCAATCCGACAAGGCAGAGCTAATAGCTTTCAAAGTAACACTGCTAACGTGTTGGCTCTGTATATGTAGGTTTTTCTGACAAAGACTCAAAATTAAGTCTTAACCTGAGTAGCTGTAACTTGAAAAGCCACAATTGATAACGAGGCTAATAAGTGTTTTTTTCAGACTAGCCTGTCTGAAAAAAACACTTATTAGCTTGAACCGAAACGGAATCGAAATTGAAATCTGCGTCTGCGGCATGTTAACAAATTAGAATTTAAAGTTAAAAGTAATTTTATTATAACTATATTATACTATGTATTATATTCTAACGCTTAGTTTAGACGCTATCGTATAATTTCATAATATTAAATATATTAAATACTATAAAAAGGTTAAATAAATAGAATATATAGCGAAGAAAGAGTATTTAAACAACGATGAAAACCCGCTTTGATAAGCCGTGCTACAAAGCTACGCGCTACGGAGCGTAGCGTCAGTCGCTGTTATCACTCGCCGAGGGACGTCGCCTCGACGCCTTAGCACCCTACTCGAGCTTTACAATAAAAGTTTGCTACGTTTAAAGAAAGTTAACTTTTAATAATGTAGTTGATATGTGTGAGCTTAGAAAAATATGAACTAGTTACACATAATTATTATTATTTTTATAATACATGTGAAATTTAAATTTATTATTATAAGGAAAGTGTAGTTGCGATAAATTTAACACATAAGTATTGTATCATTATCTATAAATAAATATGTAGCAAAAAAGTTGTTTGTGATACCTAAATACTTTTAGTATTATTGTTTTATGCAAAACAAAAGTGCATATTCATCATATCCTAAAAATGCCAAAAAACACGTCATCGTGGTTGGAAACGTCAACTTCGGCGATAGATCGTCAGTTCTGGGATTACTTTGAAACCCGAGAGGAACGGAACACGACATGGGAGGATGTATCTGTTCGGCAGCAAGGCGCTGTACTGAGTGCTTACGGCGTGCTAATGGCTGTAGGCGCGATCGGGAATATCGTGGTGTTAACAGCGCTAGCCAGTGCTCGCCGAAGGAGGTCGCGCGTTGATCTCCTAATGACTCACCTTGCTGTAGCTGACATCTGTGTGACTTGCGGCGTTATCCCTTTGGAGGTGAGATTTTGTCTTACTTGTTTCCTGTTAAGCAAGGCTTAAAAGATGTGATAAAATGAGTGAAAGACTAAGAATGAAAAAATACAAATAAAAAATTATAATATAAAATGAACGAAGAGAAAACAGCTTATTATTAATAGCCCGACTGTTGATATTGAAACCAAAAGAATAGCTGGAGAAAAATAATATATATCAGAGAAAAAATAAACCTTCCCACGCAAAAGGCGTAACTTAGTTACTTTATGTATTTCTATATTATACTTTTCTAGAAACGACATTATACGCATTATTGAACTTCATGAATTGAAATGGCGTATGAGAGTTGGTTTTCTCCTTATTATAATATATTTATAAGAGCATGAAATTCACTGTTGTCACGTTAATAGTCGTTTAAAGTAGTTAGAATCTGTTTAGGCATTAAAGAGTTATGGTGGAATAAATAAACTTACATACATGCATGAACCCTGAAAACTTAACACTCATAATTTATTTGTATAGATTATTTTTATCAGTGACAATTTGAAGTCGTCGTCTTTAGTCTTCGAACAATAACAATACTCAAATGTGGCACCAACTATAAAATGAAGAAAACGATGTAAAGGTTTAATAATTTTTAACCTAAATTATGCCTTGTTGCCGAGCAATAACGTGCAGTTTAGATTGTATTGAAATTCACTTACGATCTTACGCCATGAATGACAGAAAGACATAAGAAATGTACAATAACGGTTGTTCCATATTCAACCTTATTTCCTTAGCAATAACTTATGATTGGACCATACTAATTTGAAATAACCTCACAAACGTCACTGTGTTCTTACTTTTCGGGCCGTTTTTGAAGTGCTTACCGCTAATCGAAAGTCTTCAGTCGTCAGACGTCGTCACTTGTTTTAACAAAAACACTAGCATTTATAATGTTACTAAGGATTATAAGTATCTTATAATCTTATTTATAAGATACTATCACCCGTCCGCGACTTCGTGTTGTATTATCTTCGTGGTCTCGAATTTAAGATATAAAAAAAAGACCTATGTCGATAATTGAGATTCAAGCTTGCTTGCTTTGCTTCATACTTATAAAATTCATCAAATTAATCGGTTTAGTGTTTCAGCTGTAAAAGCGCAACAGACAGACAGACAGACTTTCGCATTTATAATATTAGTAGGAAGACTAAGTTTTACATACACTCACTAAATGAGGTTGAAGCCGAGATGGTCCAGCGGATATAAATATGACATCAATATTAACCGGTAATCGTGAGGTGAAGGAAAAATTCATAACAATTTTTTTTTTAATTTACTCGGTGGTAGACTTTTGTGCAAGCTCGTCTGGGTAGGTACCACCCACTCATCACATATTCTACCGCAAAACAGCAGTACTCGGTACTGTTGTGTTCCGGTTTGAAGGGTGAGTGAGCCAGTGTAATTACATGCACAAGGGACATAACATCTTAGTTCCTAAGGTTGGTGGCGCATTGACGATGTAAGCGATTGTTAACATCTCTTACAATGCCACTGTCTATGGGCATTGGTGACCACTTACCATCAGGTGGCCCATATGCTCGTCTGCCTACCTATGAAATAAAAAAAAAACATAAAATTCTGCCATATGATCACACTACCAACCTGCAGCCCCCTTCCTAAAAGGAAAGAAAGCCTAGTAGGATATCTACATAAACTTTCATAGATATTATTTTCAAATAATATAAATTCAATAAAATCGCATGAATTCGCTAACATCAAAACTTATGTATAGGTAAACAACTTGAGGCTAAACTTAAACCAACGCGAAAATAATCAAAAAGTAAAATTTAATAACCTTAACAATGAATAAACTTAAAAAAATAATATGTAGACGAGTTGAGGAGCTCCCCCGCCTATTTCGAAGTTAGTTAAAACGTATAAACATGTAGAAAACTTTTATCTTTTTCATTAGTTGTTCTCAAACATTACTTCGCTACGTTGTTTACATTCGAGGGATTCATTAACACCGCACCTCAGCCTTCTGTTAATTGAGAACATTTCAGTAGTTGCTTTTAACACGCACGTCATACTTCAACTATATAATTTTACATTTGAATTTATATATTTTTACTGTCTGTTAGTGTAGTGGCTTGATACAGACCTCTACTTATTGAAATGTGTATCACTGTAACAATGTTATAAAACAAATGCCCGCGCCTCATCTGTCTGTCTGTATGTACACGATAAACTCAAAAACTACCAAACGGATTCTCATATGGATTTCACGAATGGACGGAAAAATTAATGAGGAAGGTTTAAGTGTATAAGCTATGAAGGTTTTGTGAAAGTTGGCTGATTATGGCAATGGTTGCTGAATAATGAAGAAAATTGACATCCTAGGGAGGTATTATTTAACAAATTTACATTTTTAATTTATATTTTTAGCATTTCCCTTTTTTATCGAATTACTATATTCCTATTTATCCCTCCAAAAATAATAATTTTAACAAAACAAAAACCGACTTCATAGGAAAATCAAATTAATATGCACTAAAAAGTAAAAAAATAATTGCGTATTCTTCTATAATTTGATAATTAACTCACTATTTTCTACTCATCAATATGTAGGTACGATTGTGTTGTGTGGTTGATAATGTATTTACAATTATTGTTACTTTTGGAGTCGATGTCAGCCAAGGTGGGTTTACAACTACATACATAGTTAGTTATAGGTGAGATGTGCTTGTGTCACACGCGCAACTTTACGAGGCGAATAAAAGTCCATTTGTAATGTGTATGTTTTTGTTTGTTTTTAAAAGATTCCCGTATTATTATTGCTAGGTATATTATAGTGTTTCCTTAGCTGACATCGACTGCAAAAAGATTTGATTTTTGATTGATTTTGTATTACGATTTAACTCAAAAACTACTCGACCGATTTTAAAAATTCTTTCACCCTTAGAAAGCTACGTCTTTACCAAGTAACACAGGTTTTATTATATTTTCAAAAACTTATAGATACCTACTTAAAATGGAGCAATGTAACCCAACGTATCAAACTGTTGCCTATAAAAGTTATTATTTCGCGTGCGCTGCGAAAACTATTGACTGTATATAAAGAAGTGTTTTATACAATAGTACTACAATTACTTGATCATAACGATGTTATGGTAAGTGAATGAAAAATCTAGATAACCTATAAAAGATTCGGCCGTGTATCGTTAATTTGCTACTAAGAATTGAAGATTTCCGTTACTTTGTCATGGATCCTATAATCAGAATCTAACCAAACTATCATCAAACAACTCTTAAAGTACACTCTTTCCAATAAAAAAAAATCATCGAAATCGGTTGAATAGATATTGAGTTATTCGCCCATTTGTCGCGCACATATTGACGTGACAACGTCTTATAAATTGGTTTGCCGGGTGACACTTCAAGAAACTGCGTTACGCTCCGCTCACGTTATGCGCTCACAATGAGAGCGAGTGAGAGGCACGCGTCCCTTCCACTCGGGCATGGTTAGCCCGCCTAAGAGCGAGAGAGACAGACATAAAAAGTGAAAGGCACGCGTCCCTTCTAAGTATAAATACGTATGTATGTGTAAAGGTAAAAATAAAATTTTGTTAATATTAAATTCAGTGCGAGATTCTTTGTATAAATAAATGTTTTAAATATAATTCTTTGTATAAATAAATGTTTTAAATTGTTACTATTATTTCATCCTTCTTTCTACTATACGAATGAATATTCACATTAAAATTATTTTACCACTCAAAGTCGTTGTCACGTAAAACTTTCGCCCGTATACCGACTTTACAGGCAACCAATTTTTATTATTTTTTTATGCAAATTTACGACTTATATGGTTTTGTCATGGATGCCAGTGTCAAAACTGGACTAAAAAAAATGGGACCACATGGGGAGCAGCCCCTTTCAAATAAAAAAAAATCCACACTCGAAATCACCCAGTCGAAAGTTATGAGATAACACCAAAAAAAAACATACAGACGAATTGATAACCTCCTTTTTTTGAAGTCGGTTAATTAAGCGCAAAGCTTGTGTTAGTCGGACAAACTTGGAGGAATTTGTTTTATAATATATAGATTTTATAATATATGATTAATGTAAATTATACATTATATTAATGTTATATACACACGAAAATTGATCAGTATTTCTAGTTTCGAGCTCTCAGACTATAAATACCTATGAGATTAGTCTTGGTATAAATCGATAAATGTCATTTTACATTCGTAAGTTCAGCAATAGTGTTACGGGCGAATCAGATGCATTTGGAATTGGAATAGTTTTCCTGGAGTTAAGAACATGTGTTTGATAACAGCAAAGATTAATGGCTTAACGTCGTACGTTGATCTGAATTTAATGTGAAAATATAGGATAAATCCTATACTAGATACCCGTTCCGACTTCGCACTGGTAAAATAAGGGTCCGCATAAAACGTTCATATCCTATCATCAATCAATCTCAAACGTTTGATCTTGGAGAATTCGATGCTGATTAAATTGTGCGTGAAATCACTGTTCATTAAACCTTGTCGAAATTGACAATTTAACTGTGCAATTAGAATTTGTTCAGTAATAGTAAATACGATACTAGTTCAATTCAAAGTTACTTAGTGATAATGATTAATATATGTATCACGTGCATTCGTGCGTCCGTATTTGTGTGCGTGTGTGTGTGTGTGTGTGTGTGTGTGTGTGTGTGTGTGTGCGTGTGTGTGTGTGTGTGAAACTCCAAAAAAAGTGTATTCACCAACTTGCATTGATGCAGCGTGGTGGAATAAGCTCCAAATATTCTTCCCAGGGAAGAGGAGGCTTTTCGCCGGTAGTGGAACATTACATTTATTTACATTTACTGTAATAGTTATTTTGCTTTGTTTTCCCGTTGCTTTGAAATTGTAACATAAAATAGTTTAAAAGCAACGTTAACAAGGTATGTTAAAAGTTAGTAATGGTAATTCTTCATACGCTTTGTATACATTTTTCTCTCTATAAAAACCGTTTCGTTTAGCTTTTTCATGCACATAATTATGTTATCCGTAAAATTATGTTTTAATATTATATTGTTTATCATTATTTCATATTTTATTTATATTTAATTTGTCAATAGAATTTACCATTGCATCGGTCCATGCGAGTCGGGGCCGATTAAACTGTGAAACAATTAAACCAGTATGGATACAGTCTCTCACAAAGGAACTTGTACTATAAACTGTTTTATATTATGAACTAACTGATCCGATAGACATTGTCCTAACTTTTAATATTGAATTAGAATTTGTATAGTAATAACAGTCTAGTATAGTAATAACAGAAAACTCAAAAAGAGGAGAAGAGACCTTAGTCTCTTCTCCTCTTTTTGAGGAGAAGGTTTTTGGAGCTTATTCCTTCACGCTGCTCCAATGCGGGTTGGTGGAACACATATGTGACAGAATTTCAGTGAAATTTGGCACATGCAGGTTTCCCCACAAACTTATCTTTCACCGTTAAGCACGAGATAAATTATAATCACAAATTAAGCACATGAAATTCAGCGGTGTTTGCCCGGGTTTGAACCCACTACCATCGGTTAAGATTAATGTGGTTTTACCACTACGCTATTTCGGCTTTCGCCACTGACAATGTGAAAGACATGAATTTTCAAGATTGACGCCACAAACACTTAGTGATTGCCCTTGCGATTTATTTATCGATATTACAAAATGCTAGTCGCACTGGAAATTGTAACCGCTTAAAGGCGATTGGCAAGTCGTTCGGAATCAAATAAATCCGTGGAATCAAAACTTCGCCTTCGTACTTCCCTTTCAAAACTATTGCTTCGATGACGTTGTTCATTATTTTTTTCAGTGCAAGTCGGGTGCCGTTAAAAAGACGTGGCTGATTTATATTCCGCAACATAATTATTACCAATCCGATTGTCAATTGCAGTTTATGATGTGGAATTTAACAATTCCGTTGGATACTTGGCCACATCATATGAAAGCTATTATTGTATTGCTGTATATGAGTCCAAAAATATAAAGAATCTGTACCATTTCCGGAAAACAAGGAATGCAGCGGTTATGGCGGATTGACACACAACGTTCATTGGTCGTTCGATCGATGAATAAGCGAAATCGTTCCATCCATTCATTTATATATAGATATATATATATATATATATATATATATATATATATATATATATATATATCTATATATAAATGAATGGATATATATATATATATATATAAGATAGATGAATTAACTTACCTGTGAGGCCGTAGCCAAGTTGAAATTCTACAATCGTAAACGTTAATAGAAAACTAAACCAATGTATGAGAATGACATCTTTCAACGATAAGTCACGTGGTCATTCTCATACAATTTTTAGTTTTCTATTAGCGTTTACAATTGTAGAATGTCAACTTGGCTAGGGCCTCTGTTCTTTTTTTTTTGACGAAAGCCTCCGCCAAAAAACGCCAACCATCCCGATCTTGGGCAGCCCGCTCCCGTAACTGCCACCTTTTTAAATCATCGGTCCATCTCGCCACAGGGCGTCCTACACTACGTTTGCCTAAGCGTGGTCTCCACTCTAACACGAGTCGGCTCCACGGCCATCATGGAGACATGACCAGCCCACTTCCACTTCAGCGAGCTAATTCCATTGTGTTGAATAAAATTAATATCATTTTATTTTAACTGATATATCGTCATATTTCCTCATTTAAACATATGAGAAGATGATGGGACCCACGGTCTTCAGTTGCCATTCAAACATTTTAGCAATGGACCGATTGGACCCTTAATACCTTCCAGTTGTACCGCTAAATCTCTAACCTTCGATTATTCCGTCGAAATAACATCCTTATTTGATCCTCGAATACCTTGAGATCAAAGTGTTCTTTTCAAGTTGTTATACATGATATTAACGACGGACTCCTCTTAAGTATTATCTTACTTTAGATGAAAACTGAACACACGTAAGGAGATCCGAATTCCACTTAGCCACTACACGAACAAAATACGCCCAAAATGTATTTATTTACGTATAAATTACAATAAGAATTTAAGATGAGGTGTTGTTGTTTATTTGTTTGAGACGTTCAGAAACTGAACAACAAACAAGTACAAATGTAACGAAGCCTGTATATACTTTTGTTCTACGACTTCGGACATAACTCAATACATGAAAAAAAACATTACTTTGCAAGGTTTTGTCGTATTGTCGTGACATTTGTAGGTCTATATTTAATTTATAACAAAAGGGCAACGCGACGCGTCAATCTTTACGGTGCGCAAAGATTTATAAACGTTCAAGCGGGAATTTAAATTAATACTTATTTTTGTATGGAAATATGGTGGTGTTAGCTATCTAGTCCTGCGAGATTTCTGGGTCGCTACAAATAGCCCTGTATAGATGTACAATTGGGCTATCTATTCCATTTCTGTAGTTAGTTAGCTTAACAGTGTTAGTATAATTATTAAATTTATCCACGTAAATATTTATGCAAGTTATCCGTAAATAAACCACAAATTAATAATTAAGTCCTCTCCCCTTGGACCGCGGAAGCGTTCGGACGTGTTCACTGTGTTGAGATTTGTGCGAAATTTTAAAATTTAAATATAAAAACTTTGGTTGAATTTCGAGGTTTTGAACCTGTGTCGTGTCGGCGTGAGTTCGGATGTGAGTTGCTGACCGCTACACCAAACGTACAGTGACGTCAATTCGTAATTATTGTAATACATTCGACACAAGCAAATACATTTTTAATTTGCGGGTATTTCTATGAACACTTCTAACAAATCTTCAGCTAAGCCAAATACCTACAAAAAAATGGATCGTACGCCGCCTAATTATGTTGCTCAACGAAATAAACGAGGCAGAGACAACGAATGTGTCCACGACTTCGAAAATTTTCGGGACGCGATAGAATTAATGATATCAAATATGATGGCCGCACAAAAGGAGGATATAAAGAAAATTCAATCTACACTAATGGAAATAAAGACCGCAAACAGCGATATTCAAAACACGGTGGATTTCCTTGCATCTCAAAATGAAGAGTTGAAGAAGAAAATTGAGCAATTAGAAATACAAACTAGAAAGGATAAAGATTATATTACACTTTTAGAAGACAAAATAGAAGAATTACAGCGTGATAACCGTAAAACCAGCATCGAAATTAAAAATGTTCCAAAAGTGCACGATGAGTCTAAGGAAATGTTAATAAAGTTATTCTTAAATCTTTCTAATAATATTGGTTGCGATATTGATGAAAGGCATATTAAGGATATTTATAGAGTCCACAGAAAAAATAACACAAATAAAACGCATATCATAACTGAGTTATCATCCACGATGCTAAAAACAAAGTTCCTTAAACATGCCAAGAATTATAATACAAAAAACAAAGAAAAACTATGCGCCAAACACTTGGGTTTTACAAAAAATGAATATGAACCAATTTACGTATCAGAACAACTTACAGCCAAAGGGGCCCGCTTGTACTTTTTAGCCCGCGATCTTGCCAAGTCCCGGGACTATAAATTTTGCTGGTCATCCTATGGCAAGATATACGTTAGAAAAAATGAAGAGTCACCGATAATAGTTATTAAAAATGAATCGCATGTCAATAACTTGATGCAAAAGGAATGACTATATTTTGTAATTAATTTAGTTTTAAGTCAGTTATATAATTTGTTTTTATTGTTTATTTTTGTTCGTACGACTAATGTTTTTATTGGAATTAGTCTTTGTTATAAACTATTTTATTCCGGTGTAATTTATAATTTATTACTTTTTTATGTAAAACAGCTATTTCGATTAATTCAATCCAAAATCACACTTTATATGATGTATTATTATAATAAAATAACAAAAAACACACTTTGCAATCAACCACAACACAGCAATTTACTTAAAAAGACCTGTGAAAGTAAGGATATAAGTCAAACCCACCGCTTGCTTGGAAATATATTATGATTAATAAACTTCAAATTTTGAATGAAATTGATAATAGTGAATCATCAGTGTCGATTTTTTGCAGTATAGAAGATTTACCCAAACATATGAAATATAAAAACCAAAATTTTACCGTTGTATCCCAAAACATAAGAAGTATTTACCGTAACTTGGACGACTTTAATGTAAATTTGCTTTTATTTAAATTTAACGTGGACGTGATAATTCTGTCAGAATGCCGAATAGATAAAGATAAACCAATTCCAGGTCTTTCCAACTATAGAACTTACTGTACAACAAACCACCTTAATCAGAATGATGGGGTTGTTGCTTTTGTTAGGGACGATATCCAAGCAAATGTTAATGAAGTAATGTTGATGGGTGCTTCATGTATCGAAGTAACTACGCCTACATTTGTTATTTTGGGTATTTATAGATCACCGTCAAATATAAATGCGGATTCTTTTGTTGAATCATTGAACAGCTACCTAGAATTACTTACATCTCGCAGTAATATTATACTGACTGGTGATATAAATATAAACTTGAATCCGAAAACAACGGAGCAGACATTTGAGAGGAACAATAGATTAAATTACCTTAACGTGTTATCGCTTCATGGTCTTCTTCCAGCTAACTGTCTACCAACAAGGGAAAACAGTTGCATTGATCACGTAATCCTCAAACTAGAAAAAACAAAGTATTCTGCTTTTTCTGCTGTTCTAAATACTACGATAACAGACCACCACATGGTATTTTTATCCGTGTACTGTAATAAGCCTCTTAAGGAGAAAAAACCAAAGAAAGTTGTAGTGGATTTTAAAGAAGCTTACCATAGTTTGACCCTACAAAATAAATATTTAAATTACTTAAATACTTACAAACAAAGTGACCCCAACATTTTAGCTAACCTACTAGTTGAAGTAATACAAATTTGTTTAAAGAAACACACTAGAAGCGTTTGCACTTCTAGTAATAGACGTATACTCAAGCCTTGGATGAATGAGGGTATCCTGCGTTGTGTTCGATTGCGAAATATGTTGCAGAGGAAATTGCGAGCTAATCCATGCGATGAAATTTTAAAAATTACATATAAAAGATACCGAAATTTCTGTAATGGACGAATAAAAAAGTTAAAAAGAGATTATTTTAAGAAAAAACTGGCTATATCAAAACCAGATTCAAAATTACTATGGGATACGATTGACGCTATAGCTCAAATAAAAGCACCGAAAATACCTTGCACCAATCTTCTCAATCTTAAGGAGACGCCTTTACAGTCAGTTAATCAGGTCAACCATTACTTTTCAAGTATAGGTAGTTCCCTTGCTCAGGCTATTACTGATAACTTACATGCTGTTTGTACCGGTTCAGATATTTGTAGTCCTCAGGTAAGTTCTTTTGTGCTATTATGTACAGATCCATTAGAAGTAGAGAGTACGCTTATGAACCTAGATACAAATAGTGCAACAGGATGGGATACCATCCCGACCGCATTCCTAAAAATGGCCAAGGACATTGTTGTTCCTATAATAAGTAAAATAATTAATTTGAGTTTCGAACAAGGTACATTTCCGGAGGCCTTTAAGCAGTCTATAATCACACCAGTATATAAAAGTGGAAACAGGGATGATATAACAAATTATAGACCAATATCTGTTTTGACCGGTATTTCAAAAATTATGGAAAAAATAGTGAATAGAAGGCTCCAGAACTACTTTGACAAATATAATATCATTTCCAAATTGCAGTATGGTTTCCGTAAAGGTGTGTCCACTGAGGATGCGGTCGGGGATCTCACCAAAGTAATTGTCCGGCAGGTTGATAAGGGCAAAAAATGTTTGGCGGTGTTTCTAGATCTGAAAAAAGCCTTCGACACGGTGTCTGTGCCTATTCTATTGAGGAGACTGGAGGGTCTTGGGTTTAGGGATAAATCTCTTTCGCTTCTCACAAGTTACCTTAAAGACAGAAAGCAATCCGTCAAAATAGGTGAATTTATTAGTGATACTGTGACTGTTAATTACGGAGTCCCCCAAGGAAGCGTGATTGGCCCGACCCTGTTTTTGATTTACATTAATCAGTTGTGTGATATGGAGCTTGAAGACGGCCAAATTTTTACCTATGCAGACGACACTGCCATCGTATTCGTGGCAGACACTTGGTCTTCTTTGAAGAAAACAGCGGAATTAGGACTTAAAAAAGTTGCAAAGTGGCTAAATGCAAACTTATTGACTTTGAATATCTCCAAAACAAATTACGTTTGCTTTACGAAAGTTAGCAGCGCTCAACCAAAATCCGATTTTATCATAAAAATTCATAAATGCCCTGACGACCTCGAGTCTGATTGTGACTGTCCTCAAATAAATAAAGTTGCTAGTGTAAAATACCTTGGTGTTATGGTTGACCAAAGATTATCTTGGTATTCGCAACTGGAACTGATGATAACTAGGGTTAGAAAGTTTATCTGGATTTTTAAATCTCTACGGTATGTATGTACAAAGCCCTTACTAAATAAAGTGTACATAGCTTTAGTACAATCGACCTTGGGCTACTGCATTCCTGTTTGGGGTGGAGCAGCTAAGACTAGATTCCTTGAACTGGAAAGAGCTCAAAGATGTTTGATAAGGGTGATGTACAGCAAACCATATAGATTCCCTACCACTGCACTGTACGAGATAAGCGGTCTACTTACGGTGAGAAAACTTTATATAATAAGAACAGTATTAAGGCTCCATAAAAGCTTGAAATATTTACCTCTATTAACAAATAAACGCAGGAAGTACACAGTGCCATATAATGAATCTATCAAAAGCAAATTTGCCTCAAGACAATACTCAAGACAATCTATTCATTTGTTTAATAAAATAAACCAGGAAGTGGACATATATTCCAGTACATACTATGATAGCAAAAAAGCCTTAACAGACTGGCTGTTAAAACGTAACTATAAAGAAATAGAATCCCTGCTTGAATACATCACCTAACAAATTGTTGCGAATAAACAAGGCAAACACACGCATTCATACTGTCCCTTATACACACCCAACACACACACACACACACACACACACACACACACACACACACACACACACACACACACACACACACACACACACACGCACACACACACACGCACACACGCCGACAAACACTGCTCACAACATGCATAAGCCAACACACTCACAAAAACACATGCTTAAGCCTTACGCCTCAGATACTCTCTTATCATCACGCCACACATACCCTCAAACATATTAATACTGTTATAATAATACACATTTTAGATAAAAATTGTTATTTGTATTACCGTCATTGTCAATATTTTAGTTTTAGTATGAGAAAATTATTATGTAAAGTATAGTATATTTAGTAACTGCTGTCTCGTAGTACTTACCGCTGATTGCATAAGGGTAGAGCGGGGCCTCCTACTACAGGTATTGATATACTTAAAAGGGGGTACCCAACGATGTATAAACAAGTGTACTACTTTGAATGAAATAAATTATTTTTATTTTGAATGAAATAAATTATTTTTATTTTATTTATTTTATATAAATACAAAGTTCCAATATTGCATCGTTGTACATTTTAATGATAAATTAAGCCCATTGTAAAATATTTGTATGTACAACGCGTTGTACGTATGCGAACACGTACGTACTTGAATGTATGCGACATTCAGTACTAATAAATTAATTCAATGATATTGAATTCAATGAAGTAGGCTTACATTTGATGTGAAGTGTCTATTGGTGTATTATTGGCGAAGACCGAATCGTATGCCGTGACTCTATTATTTTCGGCATATTCAAGATCAAATGACATAACTTATGTCAAATGTAATGTTAATTTGTCTTTTCATCAATAGTAATTCATCAAAAAAAGCCGAGATGGCTCAGCGTGAGAACGCGTGAAACGTGAGCACTGAATTTCATGTGCATAATTTGTGATTTATAATTCATCTCTTGCTTATCGGTGAAGGAAAACATCGTGAGGAAACCTGCATGTGTCACATTTCACTGAAATTCTGTCACATGTGTATTCCTCCGCGCTGCTCTAATGGGGGTTGTTCCAAAAGCTTCTACTCAAAAAGAGGAGAAGAGTCTTTAGCCTAGAAGTGGGACTTTCACAGTCTGATTCTGTAGGTATTGCTGTTTCATAAAGAGACAGTTGGTTGTATTTTACATCGCGCTATTACTATTTATTTTTGTTAGGATTTAATAAGACCTGACCCATGAAGTGCCAGAAAATTTATACCATTTGGTCAGCAGAACATATTGTTAAAATAATTCTGTAATAATAAATAATACTGTATTACCGAGTAACCCCAAAGACGGCATGATGCTCTGATATGTCGTCATCCCACTTCTCCGCTGGCACTCTAACAGTATACCTAATAACTATAAGAAAAACATTCATTTATAGATTTTCTAAAGTAATAAATTATTTCAATAAATATCAATTTCGACAATACAAGGACTCTACTTCTACTTCAAAATATACTATACAAGTCGTGACCGCGTGGAATTGTGGTAAGAATGCTGCTAGCATTCTTGCATTTCACCTTTAAATCTCAATCTGATTCTCTAGGCGAAAAATGAACCAGCCCTCCTGTCACCAGTTGAGGCATTAAGACGGAGTGTAATAAGTAAATTTAATAAGTTCAAGTGCAGAGATGGCCCAATGGTAAGAACCTGTATATTTTAACCGATGATCGCCGGTTCTAACTCAGGCATGCACCGTTGAACTTCCATATAGATAAAATTTGTGTTTCTAATTCAATCCTTGCTCGGTGGCCAAGGAAAACATCTTAAAAACCCTTATTTGTGTAGCACGGAAATTCTGCCAAGTGTTTACCCATTAATCCAACCTCGAACATTTTTGCAAGAAGCTCCAAACCTTCTCTTGTGTGCATGTGGCCATAGCCCAGCAGTGGGACATTCACAGACTGCCTACTCTTGTATTTAATTAACATACACAAAATTGTTATTAGCTTTAAATTTAAATTACTCTTGTAAAATGATTTTCTTTGTTTTAACGTATTCGCTATATAAATATTAGTTTGCGTAATATATTTTTTATTATACAGAATATAAAATATATTGATACGACAGCAAATATTTGTATTTGTACTGTGCAAAACAAATATAGAAAGAAATAGAAAAAAAGGTATCTATACGGCGGTAATTGAAAATAATATTATTGTATTTGTGCCATCTCGGCTCAACTGATGGTCCAGTGTTAAGAACGCGTGAATCTTAACGTCGTTAAGTCGTCGTGAATCTTACGATCGTGGGTTCAAACCCGGGCAAGCACAATTTTAAGTACTTAACTTGTGATTATATTTCATCTTGCTTGACGGCGAAGGAAAACATCGTGACGAAATCTGCTTGTCAAGGATAACACTACAATATACCTAGCAATAATAATACGAGAATACTTTAAAAAATATTTTTTTTATACAAATTCGTTTTATTCAATCCACAATATACTGTGAGTACTGGGACAGAATACCAATACCTAATTAAACCTATTATAATAATATAATAAAATTTTAAATATATTATAATATATTCAAAAATTACAAATTAACTTTTATTTAGCTCGTCAAGTTGCGAGTGCGACACAAGCACATCTCACATATAACTATGTATGTAGTTACAAACCTACCTTGGCTGACATCGACTCGACCACACAACACAGTCGTACCTACATATTGATGAGTAGAAAAAAGTAAGTTAATTATCAAATTGTAGAAGAATACGCAATTATTATTATTTTACTTTTTAGTGCATATTAATTTGTTTCATTATTGAAGTCGGTTTTTATTTTGTTAAATTTTTTGCTTATTAATCGAAACAAAGCCGCGTGACACGTGTTGTTTGACTAAAATCGTCTTACTCTTCGCGTGTTTAATAACGGAACAGTATTCATAACGTCAGTACGTCTAGTATTTCATTTTCCATTTATTCGTATTCAAATCAATCAATAAATAATTGCTTTATTTGTTATCGATTCTTGGTATAGCATGTTTTTAAAAAGTATATTGAAATTCTTGGGAAGGGATTTGTACGAGCTCGTCTGTTGCAAGTCATTGCTTAATACTTATGATGAACTCTTGACCAAAATCCGTCACCTCCAGCTTCAAGTCTCAAAAGAGACTAGCAGAAAATAATATAATGTACATAAACTTGGTAGCAAACATAAGTGCACAACATATGAGTCGATTGGTGTGGTTGATAAATATCTGCCTTTCGCACCGCAGGTCGTGGTTTCAATCCCTATTCAGGACAGACATTTGTTTGCATGAACATGTCTATTTGTCTTGAGTCTGGGTGTAATTATCCATATATGTATTTGCAAAAAGAAAAATGGTATATGCAGTATATCAGTTGTCCGTTTTTCATTGTACAAGCTCTGCTTAGTTTGGGATCAGATGGCCTCGTGTGAATTATGTCCGAGGATACTATGATTATTATTATATTACCTGATGGGAGGCAAAAACAATGTAATACGGATTTAATTTAATTAAAACGAAACGTTCCGAATCAAAAGTCGACATCAGAAGAGCTAGAATTAAACTCACCGGAACGAAACTCAAAACTGACAGCAGAAGTCGACTTCTGACGTGAAGTTTCATAAAGTGATATATGACTTTGACTATGTGTAAAACATTTAAGAGCGCGTCTAAAGTCAGCAAAATAACATATTATTTCACCAGCGCTTACTTTCAAAGTTTCGTGTTTCGTTGTCATATTTTATAAAATAATATTTAATATTAATATTTATTTGTAAAAGAACACTTACAACATACATATAAAACATTGCCAAAACATATTATAACGATAACATAATAACGATAGTTTATTATTATAGTTAAACTATAATAATTAAGAAAACTATTTATTTAGGTACATTAAAGCCTTGAATGAAACTTAAAAATATCTACAGTACAAATTGTGACCGCGTGGAATAGTGGCAAGAATAATAGAAACATTTAATTTTTAAATACCAATAAATATTTATATTTAACATATAAATAATAAGATTCTCAAAAAGATAAATAATAAATTTCACAGAAAGAAGAAGAGATGATCTTTTTGGTGGTAGGGCTTTGTACAAGCGTCTAGGTAGGTACCACCCACTCTTCAGATATTCTACCGCAAAACAGTAGTACTTGCTATTGTTTTGTTCCGGGTGAGTGAGCCAGTGTAATTACAGGCACAAGAGAAATAAAATCTTAGTCCCCAATGTTGGTAGCGCATTGGCGATGTAAGCGATGGTTAACATTTTTTACAATGCCTTTGTCTACGGGCGTTGGTGACCATCAGGTGGCACATATGCTTGTCCGCCTTACAATGCAATAAAAAAATAATAAGAAAAATCATCATGTTTTTTTCCGTAGTCTTCGTGTTTGTAAAGCATCGCAGCGACTGATTTTAATGAAACAAATATGTGTGTTTGAAGTATTTCTCTGTTAGCTCAGCAGCTAGACTGTGAAGTTAGCTTCTTTGATATTTAAACATTAACAACATGTAAAACTACAGTACATGCAAATAAATAAAAAAGTCGATTTTAAACTATTTTCTAATCTATTTGAAAAGTACTTATACTTTGAGCCTTATTACAAAGATGATCTTATGAAGCAGCTTTGTGATTATAAATAAAAAATTTAACAAAATATAAACCGACATCAAAAGAAAACAAATTAATATGCGCTAAAAAGTAAAAAAAGAACATAGACGAATTGATAACCTCCTTTTTTTGAAGTCGGTTAAAAATGTATTTAAATATTCAATGGCAAGTAGTCAAGCTTGAGTATGGGCTAATTCGTTTTTTGTGACGAGTTCCATACACTTATTGATAAGCGTATTGTTATTTCTTAGCAAAAGTTTCATTTTTTTTAAGTAACATGATACTCATATATAAAGCAGAAGAGTTTGTTTGATTTGGCTAAACTCAGGAACTACTGGTTCGAATATAAAAAATATTTTTGTGTTATATAGTCCTTTTATCGAGGAAGGTTCTGGGCTGTTTTTTTTCATAATATTTTTATTTATTAATATCTATGAATCGTTATTAAAAATAAATAAAAAAATGTCAATTTGCTTAAAGATCTAATACGTATGCAATGCAAGCAACCCGCGTCCAAAGAACTGCGAAGATAGCATACATTGCGATGTACGGGCATAAAGCTCGTAATATATAAGCAAGTTATATCCTGGCGGAGTCGTTTTCAAGTATTTGTATTCATAGTAAATCGACTATCAAACCTAATCCATATTTTAGTGTAAAGCTTTGAACTGTGTAACCTTGTGCAAGTTTTCTTATCTATTTATATAACTTTGACATGAATATCGCGATTTGTCAATTATGATTATCTTATTATTTATATGCGCAGTATATAGATTACAAGCTTACATGTATGACAAGAACATGAACTGGTCACTTGTATAATGTAATTATACAAGTCTGAATTAAAATTCAAAATAGGTAAAACTGTGAAGTATAGTTCAGTTCTTGGTATAATTGTTGTTTACCGGTTTGAAGGGTGAGTGAGCCAGTGTAAATACAGGCACAAAAATAAAATCTTGGTTTCCAAGTTTGGTGGCGCATTGGCGGTGTAAGTTAACATTTGTCTCAATGCCAATGTGTACCACTTACCATCAGGTGGCCAATTTACTCGTCTGCCCTTCCTTCTCCTAAGCGCGCTGCATGCATGTTCTGGTATAAGTTTTATGTATATAGACTAAGTATTTCTTTCAGTTAAGTATTATATACCAAACACCAAACACACCAAATGATTGTTTCATTTATTAGTATACTTTTAAAACATTTTATTATATAGAAAGGAAGGAACAAAAGTCTAAAATAATTAATATATGTTACAGTTAAAGAAAAAAACAAACTTACCGCAAAACAACCCTGAACTGTCCAAACATCTCGGCAACTTTTAATGTATTCACAAAGTAACTAAGTTCATTTTTGTATGTTTCTCTTTACGTCGGAATGTATTTTCTAAAAGTTTCAAGATTATTCCAACAATTGTAATATTTCACTTGTATTAATTAATGTTACATAACAACACTAAAACGAGAATTAATGTAATATTTTGATTATGTTCATTGTTCTCCTTTTTTGGATTTTATTCTTTGTTTCTTTAAGACTTTGTACAATCAGCAAACAATTTTGGTTTTCTCAGTAATCTCGAGCTTATAAAGAAAAATAATCTTTTTCAAATTAAAAGACAAATGAAGATTCATCGCCGTCTGATCGATGAAAGTTAGTATTCGTAGTCGTAGTCGTAGTAAGTGTATGTTTTGATGGAGAAGTTTTTTATACTTATCTTAAGTCGCCACTTGATGGTGCGGCAGTGTCAATTTCTGTGCCGTTTAACCGATTGTTGACAATTGGTATTTAATAAATAAAAATTTTAACAAAACAAAAACCGACTTCATAGGGAAAACAAATTAATATGCACTAAAAAGTAAAAAAATAATTGCGTATTCTTCTATAATTTGATAATTAACTTACTATTTTCTACTCAACAATATGTAGGTACGAATGTGTTGTGTGGTTGATAATTTATTTACAATTATTGTTACTTTTGGAGTCGGAAAAAAAAAAAAAAACATACAGACGAATTGATAACCTCCTCCTTTTTTTGAAGTCGGTTAAAAACAGAGAGGACAACACCGGGTTTTGCTAGTCTATACTAATATATAAAGCTGAAGAGTTTTTTTGTTTGATCCGGCTAATCTCAGGAACTACGGGTTCGAATTTAAAAAATATTTTTGTGTTGTATAGTCGTTTTATCGAGGAATGCTCCAGGCTTATTTTTATTCAATTATTTTATATTAAAACAAAGGAGAATAGCTAGTAATATATAAAAACAAATATCATCGCTCATATAAGACTTTGTGTAAGTAGGTATCCACTCATCAGATATTTTAGTGTCAAACAGCAATACTCAGTATTGTTGAGTTCTGGGTGATTCAGCCTATATATCTACAGCCACAAGGAACATAAAAATTAGTCCCCAAGGTTGGTGGCGCATTGGCGCTGGCGGTTATCTTTCACATTCGTTTTGGTTAATTATTTCTTACAATACCAATGCGGCAGTGGTTGTGACCATTCACCATCAGATGATTTGTCAGTCTGCCTAGTTCTATTTATTATTTAAAAAACAAAATTACAACCAATATAAAATAAAAATCCCATTAAAAGGTCAGCTTGAGCGGGCTTAAGTCCGATTCACAGGGTTTATAAAAGACGATTTCTATATTCTTTGACTTTTGAATTTTATTTACTACGGTTTTCATAAAGCTAAGTTATCCCTTGAGAGTCTGAAATGTTTGATATCATAAGTCTTTTTAAAATCCAATATTAAAATTCAGTATATTTGAAATGCTCGTTCCAGTAGATTATAAGGACTTTGAACAGACTTTGAAAATAAATAGTTATATAAAGATTTTATTGCACGCATTTAAAGTTCGAATGTCAAAAATGTTCATTTGGATTTCAATCGCAATTTGTTGTTGTAATTTCTCAGACAAATAAATCTTAATCTCGTTGTGACAGACGAGGTGTGACACGTTAGCTTGAGATCATTAAATTTAGTAAAAGATGTAATACGAATAATAAAGTTAAATTGTGAATCTGACTTAATTTATACGATTTAATATCATTAGCAAGGTGACTGAACTTCGTTTTGCTCTAATATATTTTATTTTTGTGAAATTGTGGGATCTTTCAAGCTATACTTAATAAGTCGACGAGCCCGTTGGCGTGGTTGGTAAGACACTTGCTTTTCACGCCGCAGGTCGTGGGTTCGATTCCCACCCAGGACAGACATTTGTGTGCATGAACATGTCTGTTTGTCCTGAGTCTGGGTGTAATTATCTATATAAGTATGTATTTACGAAAGAAAAAGTAGTATATGTAGTATATCAGATGTCTGGTTTCCATAGTACAAGCTCTGCTTAGTTTGGGATCAGATGGCCGTGTGTGAATAATGTCCCAAGATATTATTATTATTATTATTACTTAATAAGCAAAACCTTATCTAAAGAAAATGTTAAAACCATATCTTTAGAGCTGTTTTCGAGGTCTACGTCGTATTTATATATGTCTAATATACATTTGACTGCTTCGTTGGTCTAGAGGCTAGATATAAGACCGCAGTCCCGGTGGACCTGGTTTCAAATTCCAGGTCAGTATCGTCGTATCGGATTGCCATCCCATCGGATTATGAGAGCTGAGGAAAAGAGAGAAGAACAAATATGAAATTAATACAAAGGGATACGAGGGATATAACATCTTAGGTACCAAGGCTGGGGGCACATTGGCGATGGAAAGAATGGTTAATATTTGTGGACCATTAAAATTAACACCAGATATCCCATTATGCCCGTGCCCTTATAGACTAGGGTCGATAATTTTTAAAACCAAAAAAAATAATAGTAGGATAAAATCCATTAGAAAAGGAAGGGAATATTATAAAAATGAAAGGAAAAATAATTTACGGGCGATCTGAGGTCGGGACGGGGGTAAGGGGGGGGTTTTAAGGGTAAAAAACGGTTTTTCTCGATTTCCGGCAAAACTAAAAGTACTATCGAAAAAAGTCAAATGGCAAAGTTGTAGGTAAGAAAAAGATCTAAAACTCTTGTATTTATACTTTTTTCACATAACCTCAAAATTTATGTGAAAAATTCAAAAAACCAAGTTTTTGGTTTTGTATTTTTATCTTTTACAAAAATTTTTTTTTTTTAACGAAATTTGTTGAAAACTTACCTTTTTATGTCTCAAATACGCTGTAATTTATTTGATTAAAAATATTTATTTTTTCACCTTATTTTGAATTAATATCGAAAAAACACCCTAATTTTCAATCGAAAATTCACCCGTCAAAATATCAGCTTTTTTCAAAAAGTTGGTATGTTTTTTGTTCGTTGAAACCTCTACTTTCCGATGGTGAAAAAAAATATATATGTTACCGTAGTAAATCTTCTCAGAAAATGCAAAAAATCGAAAATAACTCAAATTCTAATTTTTTGCAACAAACAGCAACAGATTGGGGCTGGAAGCAATATCAACGTGGAATTATGCCCAAATCTACACAAAAGAAATTAATTCCGGAAATATTGCTCAAAACTATTTTCTGCAGCTGTGAAACTGCATGTAATAGCTTAAAATGTGGTTGCCGAAAACATGCACAAATTTATGTTCAAATTGTCATGGTTCTGAAAATTGCTCCAATATTGAAGAAGAAACCTACGAGGAAATTAATGATTCAGAAGAAATTGTGGATGAAGAACCAACGCATTCTGGAAATAATGTTGGAGAGGAAGAAGGTGGTAGTCATGTTTTGAGCAATATTTCCGGAATTAATTTCTTTTGTGTAGATTTGGGCATAATACTGTAATACAATATTGGTTTGAAAGTTGAGTGAGCCAGTGTAATTACAGGCACAAGGGGCATAACATCTTAGTTCCCAAGGTTGGTGGGGCATTGGCAATGTAAGCGATGGTTAACATTTCTTACAATGCCATTGTCTATGGGCGTTGGTGGCCACTTACCATCAGGTGGCCAGTGTGCTCGTCCGCCTTCCTATAACATAAAAAAAAACAAAAAGTTAAAGTCGTCATTTTAAAATAATGTCTGCTGCGCTTTAATCTTGTGTTCAAACCTTCAAACTAGGCTTTAGTTACTAAGCTAGAGTTACTTATCTTTCTTAATGATCTGATTTTGTTTCAGATCGGTTGGAAGTACACGAACGCTTGGCTGGTGGGCAATCTTCTGTGCAAAGTGCTGCTCGTGATGAGGGCTTTTGGCTTGTATTTATCGTCTAATGTGCTCGTGTGCATATCTATCGATAGGTAAGTAAATAGTCATAATTGACGAGCCGGTTGGCGTTCTTGGTAGATACATCCCGGCCAGCACAGACATTTGTTTGTGTGGTTTTTACAAAAGAAAAGTATTATATTATGTACGCTGCTTATTAATTATCAAAAGATTTGTCGTACCAACTCAGAAACCTTTGTGGGCTCATGCATAACACGGCTGAAGATCATGACATGATCAAATGCATATTTTACGATTCTATAAAGGACATACCGACAAACATGATTTTTTATATATATAGATATATGTTAGCTATCTCATCGGTTAGTGGTCTATGTTATTAGGCTATACTCTCACGTTCACATTAACATTATCATTCGAAACATGAAAGTTTTTCTCACGATATTCTTCTAACGCCCAGCAATTGCTAATTAAATATTTAGTGATAAGTTGATAGTAATAAATATCTCAATTATCTATTTAATTTAATATACATTTTATTTTATGTTCTTTAACTATATTAAGAACGATGTAACAAAAATCCTATTTGATTTATCCGTACATTGGTGTTCGTTGTCAACACTAATATACTTAAAACTATACAGTAATACAAATATAAAAATAAAACAAACGAAAAGTAGGTACATAGCAAACAAATATTGTTACAATTTTGTATGTATTTTTTCATAAAATAGCGATAAGTGAATATCGCGATGACTATTCTAAATAAAATTTAAACTCTATGGTCTTATTTTTCACTAAAGCGAGTTGAGTTTTTATGATGCTTCTTTCTATTATTATTTAAATTATTATTTTGTAGTTTGATCTTAATGTATGTTTTTATTTCAAGGCATTTCATCAATCGAAATTTCAGGATTACAATTTTAATTGTCTTATGTGTCTCTTGTGATTTCTTTATTGTTGCGTGTCGGTTGTTTTCCTTGGTAACAAGATTTTTACAAGCCCGCCTAATAGATTTCATCTAATCATCAAAGTCGATATATATAGTGTTAACCACAATGTATTGTATCTTAAATATAGGTTAGAAGGCAGTGTCGCGTATACTGTAAATCAAAAATGTAGTATCCACAGCTGCTTAGGTATAGAAAGAAGTTAATATAAATAATAATAATAAATATCTTAGGGCATTATTCACTCATGGCCATCTGATCCCAAACTAAGCAGAGCTTATACTATGGTAACCATACAACTGATATACTACATATACTACTTTTTTTTCGTAAATACATACTTATATAGATAATTACACGCAGACACAGAACAAACAGACATGTTCATGCACACAAATTTCTGTCCTGAGTGGGAATCCAACCCACGACCTGCGGCGTGTAAGGCAAGTGTCTTACCAACCACGCCAAAACGCCACGGCTCGTCAAAAATATAGCAACACAACCATTGTCAAAACGCTTGAAATATAATTATCATATATTCGAACGTTTAAATTCACATTCTAGTTAAGAATGAGGTAGCCAGAAAAGTACATTCCACTCACACATTTATAGTAAATATATTGTACAACAAAATTTTGTCTAATTATTTTTGATTTATTTTAAAAGAATTATTAAAAACAATATTAACCTTTCAAAATTATAATCTATACTAATTGCCAATAATCCGATCAAAAGGATTTAATGAAAATGTTTACGTCTATTCTGATGGAATTCCGAGTTTTTTTAATTTTTTGTTCATAGCTGTATAATATCTGAATATTCACGAAAATAAAACATCACTACTCATTGTGATCATATTCGACCCATACAGAAATTGACCAAATCCTTTGTTTAGATTTAAGGCTTAAATAAATACAAATGAAATTAAAAAAAAAATACAAATCTTGACGTGTATTTACATTAGAATTTATCTTTATTTTGTTCTTCTTCGGTGCCGCCTTTTTATCTTGTTTTTGGATGTATCTGGGTCTTAAGGTTCTTCTTCAAAGAATCCAATTTATACCATGTGATGACTCGTCGAAATTTTTGGTCAAAGATAAAATTATTGGCCAAGCAAAACCCAAAATCATCACTTCAGTCAGTAACTATCGGTCGGTCAACAATATTATATTAATTATCGATTAAAATACCCTCTTACAGATTCTTCGCAGTTCTGTACCCATTGAAGCTGTCTGTCGCAAGAAGAAGAAGTAAACAAATGTTGTACGCCGCTTGGATCTTCGCATTAGGATGCAGTTTACCGCAGGTTAGTTACCTTATACGATTTGTTATACACTAGCTGTGGCCCGCAGTTTCGCCTGCATATAATTAATAAAAATACAATAAATTATACAACACAACGTGGCTACTGGTAAAGAAATACATAATTAACGATTTGAAATTAATTTTCATTAGATACCGTAGGGTTTACCGATCTTTTATATGGTCTAAAATTTGCGCATTCACATGTTCTTTGTGTGTACCAATTTTCATCAACATTGGTCAAGCTGTTCTTGAGTTATAAGAAGACATACGGACAGATAGACAGACAGATAAAAATGAAAAAAAAAAATAGTGTAATGTGAGTCACTGCATCATAAAACGATAATTTATCACGAAATTAGGTGAAAACAAATTTACAGACAGAACCATTGGATTTATATAGTAGAATAGATATAGATTTATTAATTTTACCTGATTACGAAGATATGTTTATTTATTTTAACACAAACAGAAGAATAAATTGATACATGGATTACAAACTGGCAAGCTTATGTACTAAGCCATAACATTATAAGTAGCACTAACTAAAAATTTTGGTTTTGCTTTTGTTTTAGTAAATGACTAGAACTCACGGTTATTCATACCCACTACTGATAGGTAGAAAGAAATTGGAATAAACTGTGTTAAGGATAGGATATACCTCTCCCCAGAATGAGTAAGCAGCGTAAAGCTACATACATTTAATATGCAGTATATATTTAGCTTATATTATGTTATACTACTTGGTGGTAGAGGTTTGTGCAAGCTCGCCTGGGTAGGTATCACCCACTCATTAGTTATTCTACCGCAAAGCAGCAGTACTCGCTATTGTTGTGTTCTGGTTTGAAGGGTGAGTGAGTCCAGTGGCCCATATGCTCATCCGCCTTCCTAATACAATAAAAAAAATGTATTTCACAAATATATTCAATGGCGTCGTTTGTTATTGTTAGGGTAGGTCACAGAAACATTTTGCAACGAACACCTCAAAATTAAAAGTCACTGGTGTTTTCGTTTCGATTTCTAAGGCGTTTAGATTATTTCACGTCTCACTTCTGATACGGGCTGATAGCCAGTAACCTTTTTATTCAGAATGTTTATATGTGTAGCACTCTACATGATCTACGTGTACAGAAAATCCATTCAAATCAAAATCGATTTTTGGATTATCTGATTTTATATAATATGTTTTGTGTTTGTTTTAGTAATTGTACAATTATTATCGGTGGAAACTTATGGATGTATTATTTGTGTATTATTAGATGTAAGTGTCATATCATTGTATATTTCCTTAAAAAAATAATCAATTAATATTAGCGCTGTCAATAGTTAACGTCAACGATATTGAATAAATAAATAAAACTCGCAATCGACACACAGTTAGCTATTCACTCCAAGTACATGCGAATTGTACTATCTAATTCACAAAAATAATTTGTGAAATATTCACTTATTAATAGTCTTTGCAATTATTTAAATAACAATATTTACTTTATTCTTGTTATAGATTTGTCTTTGACAATTGTTTTTTTTATGTTTATACAACCACTACGTACACAATAGTTCAGAGGGTGATTTTGTCAGTTTGGTGATTTGGGGATGCCTTCCGCTGACATCGACTGGTGATCCCGGCCAGTCATATATACTAGCAGTAGTAAGGCTTAAGTTCGCGTTAGAGGCCTCGCTAACGCCTAGATACGTCTCTGCCTCTCTCTAGTTGTAGCAGCCCTCCATTCTATTGGGTACAGAAAGATAAAAGATAAGAGCGCACCTGTGTTCGCGCGCACACTGTCGTTGATGTGCCAACATTGGATAAGGAAGGTGATATCAAAGCCAGGTTTTACGAAGAAGTTACGTAGTTAGGGCATCTATGATTCCTCCCGGAGAGCAGGTTTTATTAATAGGTGACCTTAACGCTTGAAACGGGCGTGACATTAAAGCGTAGCCTAGGGTCTTGGGAAGGCATGGTGATTGAAATATGAATAGCAATGGACAACACCTTCTATCTCTATGTGCTCAATTCGAGCTGGACATCAACAACACCATGTTTAGACTCCTGGCAAAATATGACACTACTTGGAATGCATCCAAGATCAAAACATTGACACCTTATAGACTATGTAATTGTCCGACAACGAAATATTTCCGAAGTGCAATCACACGAGTCATGCACCATGCTAATGCGTACTGCTTCTCAGATTCACCGGCTGGTCGTCACTAAACTGAAACTTCGACTGCATACTTCTCGCAGAGCCCAAGGAGTGAAGCCTAAGCGTCTAGACATTGTCACTGAGATAAATTACAATGTCTAAATATACGCGAGACCTATGCTCAGACAGTTAGTGTTGCGGTTCAGAAGATGGATTTTGGAGAATGGTGATGCTATAGCTAACTGGCATAAGCTTTCGCCTAGTCTAGTCACTACCACCTCGCAGACGCTGGGTGGGCAAGTACGAGGATTGGCTCCATGTCAATGACGAAACTTTGACCAAGGCCATAAGCATCGGTTTCTCTTACGTCAAGATCGTGACGATGATTTATGCCCTTATTAGAAGACATACTGCCTGAGGCTCAAATCGGCTTTCGAACGAATCGAAGCACTTGTGAGGCTATTTTCTCTATCCGCCAACTTCAAGAGAACAGTCTGAAAACGGGTTTCGACAGCGTGCCTCGGCAATCCTTATGGGTTAGCTGACGAAACTTGAAAGCAAGGAAAAGTTTGTAAAAATAGTCCAGCTGTTGCATGATGTTATGCAATGTGGTGTCAGTGTACAGGGCAACTATTCAGAGTTATTTGCAGTAAGCTGTGGTGTAAAGCAAGGCTGCGTGCATGCCCCAACTTTGTTTACTCTGTACTTTGCAGTTGTAGCTCGGGAGGCTTTACAGACTTTGACTGAGGGCACCCGTATTCGTTTTAGTACCGACGGCGCGGCGGTGGAGTCTTCAACCTGGCTAGATTAAAAGCTCACAAGAAAGTGTCTCACGCCATTATTACTGAGATAATGTACGCAAACGACTATGATATACAATATTCCCAGAAGATTTATAGTCCTTATGAGTCTTGTCGTATATATGGTCTTAAGATCAGTGTGAATAAGGTCGAAGTCATAGTTTTTGATACACTCATCAGTGCTCCAGTCGACGTAAAATTCGGTAATGACATCATGGAAAGACATACGTTAGCAAACATATACCCAAATTTATTGACGTTAGTTTTTATTACTTTAAAATTTTTTAACGTAAATAAATATTTTATAGAAAGATTTATTAAAATAATGTATATTAACTCTGAATACGTTGTATAATATGCTGATTCTTACATAGCCTCACATACAGTCAGTCCAAAAATAAAGCTATCAAAGGATTGTTCTTTATTTATATTAGCCTTGAATATTTCATTTTATTGCAACGTTGATATTATATGAGGATATTTTTCTCGTGCATACATATGCATAATATTTAAACGTACCAACTTTCATCCTGTTTGAAGTATAATATTAAATGTTTAAAGTGAAGCATAGCACGATATTGTCTCTTGGAAGATTTTAGGAGCTCTTTTTCAAGAATATATTTGAAAACGGAACATGATAATTTTTTTTGTTTTTTTTTTTTATTATTCATAGTAGGTGTACTGGCAATTTTGTCATTTGAGGATCACCACTGCTCAGATGCATTGGCACTGTAAGAAATATCAACCATCCCTTACATCGTCTAAGATGTTATTTCCCTTGTGCCTGAATTACACTGAAACTACAATAATAATAATAATAATATCTTGGGACATTTTTCACACACGGTCATCTAATCCCAAACTAAGCAGAGCTCTTACAATGGAAACCAGACAACTGATATACTACATATACTACTTTTTCTTTTGTAAATACATACTTATATAGATAATTACAACCAGACTCAGGACAAACAGACATGTTCATGCACACAAATGTCTGTCCTGGGTGGGAATCGAACCCACGACCTGCGGCGCGAAAGGCAGGGTATCTACCAATCACGGCAACCGGCTCGTCAATGCTAAGTAGTGCTGTTTATTAGTATAATATGTGACGTGTGGATAATATCGACCCTGAAGGGCTTTCTTAAGGAATTATTCGGTCGTTCCTACCTCTGAAGCTAATTGTCAAAAAAAATTGGACATTTAGAAACATAAGACACACCCAGAATTTTGAATGATAGCAATAAAAATGCAAAAAGTAAGCCTTATTATTTTAGCTATTATTTTTCATTTATTTATAAAGCTATAAAACTCATCAAAAGCGACTAAACAAAACAAATCGTTTTACAAATACAGGGAAAAACGCTACTGGACACAAAAGTATTCCCCTGAAAACTAATTTAATTGACACTACTGTCGACTACTGATAACCTGTTCGGTTAGGTTAAGGTAAGAGGAATAAACAACACCCAATTCATGTGCACGGTTCACACTTTACACCTACAAAAACACTATATTTAATATCATTACAGTATAATATTACTGTGTTGCAACAGTATAATAACAGCCTGTGAATGTCCCGCTGCTGGGCTAAGGCCTCTTCTCCTCTTTTGAGGGAAAGGCTTGGAACTTCCACCACGCTGTTCCAACGCGGGTTGGTGGAATACACATGAGAGAGAATTTCAGTTAAATTTGACACATGCAGGTTTCCTCACAATGTTTTCCTTCACCGTCAAGCACGAGGCAAATTATAATCACAAATAAAGCACATGAAATTCAGTGGTGCGTGCTGGGGTTCAAACGTGCATGTATTGAAAAATTTTTTTTTAAGTTGAATTCATATCAATATTTTCCTATTATTAAAAGTGGGTGTAATAATATTATCGGTCATTATGTAACTAAATTAAAACTTCTTGTTCGCAGAGTTTCGTGTTCCGCGTGATGCACCATCCGTATATTGTTGGATTCGAACAGTGCGTTTCGTTCGACGCATTCGCAAGCGCACAGCTCGAAGTCGCATACAACGTGTTCTGCCTTTGCGCAATGTACTTTATACCCCTTCTCGTCATCACCGTCTGCTATGTTTGCATATTTTGCGAGATACGACGAAGCAGTAACGAGCTCAACGGTAAGTAACAACAACTCGTTTTTTATGTACATACTAGAGTTTTGCCCGCGGTTTCACTCGCGGAGTTCCCGTTCCTGTGGGAATTCGGGGATAAAATATAGCCTATGTTACTCGCTGATAATGTAACTTTCCATTGGTGAAAGAATTTTTCAAATCGGTTTAGTGGTTTAGGCGTGAAAGCGTAACAAACAAACTTACATTCGCATTTATAATATTAGTAAGGATTTAAATACAAGGTAAAATATTATTTTGTAAGGATACATTTTTGAAATGAAAACTTCTTTAGACTTCTACCTTCTTCGACTGTTAACTTATTTATATTATAATATAAATGATGGTACTTTATACTGATATAATTAAACCAATTCGTGCAATTTTTTTCCCTAACCATTCCAAAATATCAAAAATGCATAACGTTAATATTCAAGTTTTTGCTTCTGCCGGCACTCTCGGAGTGCAACCCTTTTTTTGATAAATTAAATTTAAACAACCGAGATTGCCTTATATAGAATACGTGTGGAAAACTTAATGGTACCTACCACCAACCACTTAGATTTCATGCACTCATCACGCAAAGATTAATCGCAACGGCGTAGATGGCAGGGTATTTAATATTTTTATAAATTAAATTTTACTTCAAGCCATTTAAGTAACAAAAAATATATGAAGTCAAACTACAGGAATTCATAATAAGTTCACTGATGATTATTTAAAGAATAATCATCAACTTAAACTGAAAAAAACTTACTAAACTTTTTCTTACCAGAATGGCATTATATACCTATTATTTTAAAAACACAGATTTCCAAACAAACATTTATCCTTTACTTATATTAATGCGCGGGTGAAGCCGCGGGCAACAGCTAGTATCCATACAATATTTCGCGTTTATTATATTAGTAGGAAGTAGAATTATTATATGCTCTTTACTGAACACACATACACTGTGCTGTATGGGCGAATAGATCGATTGGTGAATGATTATATCTTATTAATTAAAAAATGCATGGACGAAATCCGTATTTTACCCGTACGAAGTCGGGACGGGCAGCTAGTAATATAATATATATAAAACCCTGCGGATAGAATATACTAAGAAATCAATTTAATGCTTATGTTGTGAAATTATTAATAGAGACGGCATATTTACCTATTCATGTACTACTACATATATACTATATATCTACCTGATTTATATAATATGTAGTTTATATAACAGAGTATACATAAACACAGGGATATAATATAAATAGTTAGGTATTATTTGTTGATGAATAATAGGATTTGTGAGTAAAGAGGCTTTATAGCTTTGAGCAATTTATAACAAGCGAACGTTGATATGAGATGTGACAATTAGTGATCAGGGTGTACGAGATTAACATAACATTAAATACTTGTGTTCACCCGCGGTCTCGCCCGTGGATGACGAGGAATAGGGCAAGTATACACTGTATTGTATGTATTGTTACTTCTTGGGGTTCAAGCTTAGCTAATATGAAATTTCATCAAAATTGTTTCAGTGGTTTAGCGAAAGCTTAGCTTACTACTCGAGTTAGTTTCGTATTTAAAATATTAGTATATATTTGGTTATATACGACGGATTTGAAGAAATATTTTTGGAACGAAGGAACTTTTTACCGGCTTACAGTAGTGTGAAATGGCAGTAGCCCAAGGTCACGTCATGTAACGAAATAACGTTCATACATCGTCGATAATAAATGCTACTCAAGGAAACTTCCTTTTTGCTATAACAAAAACGCAGCAATATAATCAATTAAAATCTACATTTTAAAACACGAAATTAGAGTCGAAAAAATATCGCATAGAATTTCGCTCCTAACGGGGGTCCCCCGACCGTACATTTTTTTTGTTTGAGAGAGTATACATACTATTCAGTCCCATTTTTTGAAGAATAACTACAAACCCTAACAGTAAAAGCTAGGGGTTTAAAATTTTATGGACTCTAATCTCGGACTCAAAATGTATCATAATTGAAGCCTGTTTTATGCTTAAAACACATAATTATTGGCCTTAGCCCAGCAGTGAGACATTCAACTGCTGTTACTACTAACTTTGTGTTAAGTTCACTTCTCTCTGTGTGACGAACTTGCGTATATGCGTGTGTGCGTAGGACTGTAGGTGTGTGAGAGCGTATGCATTACACGAGTACGTGGATGTGTGCGTGTAAAAATATATTACAATCATCTGTTCGCTTTCAAATAGGAATTAAATTATGTGGTAATTGCATTCAAAACCAATTTCAACCTAATTTAGAACATGAAATATTATTAACAATTGTCTATGGTTTTGAAATTTGATTATAATTATTTGTATTCGGTTCGGCAATGCAGCTTGCATTCTGAAACCTAGACGGTCCACGGTGTGACACGTACGCTATAGATTCTATTCATTCACTCATTCTATTAACTGAGTTTCATTCAACATTTAGCATATAAACAGTAAACTTTGTCGGTATCAGCTTGCATTGTATATATTCGTAGTAAACGTATAGAGTCTATTAAAACAAAGTAAACTGTGTCAAAAATTTTGGCTTCAACTGTATAATGCTTCCTATCTCATTTTCTCCCACGTTAATTCTTATAAATTTATGTGTCTGTCTCTTTTTAGTTTCGCTTTTTCGTTTCATCAACTTTCAAATAATTATTGTTTATACATATATTACCAACTATTTGCAAGTTTTATTCATATTTTTTCCATCAGATAGTCTCTTTGTCAATCAGTTATTCTACTGTATATAAAATAGAATCATAAAAAGGTAACTTATCTTCGTAATATAACAAAATTTCGTAAAACAGTTACAATACAAATATACGTTACCAACGTAATAGGTGTTCTTATGGCCGAATACTGAAACGTCTTTCAAATACGAAAGTGGGACTTAATTATTTGGAACGCCATTAATTTCATATTTCGCATATAAAATTTTGAAATTAATGACGTTCCAAATAATTAAGTCCCACTTCATTTTGAATGACGTTTCAGTATTCGGCCGTTACTAAAGCAATATGCCGAGTAACATAAAGATAGTTGTTCCGGCTTCGTTTCATTATCTATTATCGTGGGGTGGACGCGCCTATTAACTTACCTCACTCGTCGTCTCGACTCACGTGCGCGACACACATCAGTTCCTTATCTTATAATTATTTATCATTAATACATGTATTGAATTTCCAGTCTTCGTTATTTTTAACACCACAAAAGCAGCTATCGAAGCTAACAATAGTAATACTGTGAAGATAGCCAAATAATAACTGAGCTGTATTAAGAGCACATTTAACTTCATATTTCTCCCGCGCGACCTTTAAACGTTTGTGTTAGGTAGATATAGTATTATTTTATTAAAGTGCTCTCGACACTTCGTAACTGCTTCGTAATTTTACAACCGATGTAATGTTTAAACAGGTTGTGCCTTCGGGAAGTTTTCAATAACAATTAATATGAAAGTTACGAAAACATTTTGACATTTTATCTTGAAAATTTGAAGTTACAATAAATAAAATTGTAATTGCGTATTCTTCTATTATGTGACAATTAACTTACTTTTTTCTACACATCAATATGTAGGTACTTTTGTGTTGTGTGGTTGATAATGTAGTTAAAATTATTGTTTTTTTTTGGAGTCGATGTTTCTACCAACCCACATTGGAGCTGCGTGGTGGAATAAGCTCCAAAACCTTCTCCTCAAAAAAGGAGAAGAGGCCTTAGCTCAGCAGTGGGACATTCACAGGCTGTCACGAGAGACTAAATGCTACGCTAACGCCATATACTTGAACGGGAAGATGCTTGAGTATGTGAGCAATTACATATACCTGGGAAAACAACTATTATTCAAAGAGAAAAATGCAGGACTAGCGGTCGAGCGGTGTATCAACATGAGATGGAAAAAGTTTTAAAAGCTAAAGAAAATTGTCTTGGACACCTGTGTCTTATCTAATCAATCCAAATCAATCCAAACAAAAATAAAATCAAAACTAGTAACATGTCAAAAAGCAATGGAAAGAAGCGTACTAAAAATAAGAAGAATACAAAAATTAAAAAGCTAAAAAATTAGACAAAAAACTAAAATTATAGATGACTTACAATATGCACTAAAACAGAAGTGACACTAGGCAGGACATAAATAGCAAGATGCATAGACAAAAGATGGTCTTTACAGACAACTGGAAAGGACCATGAGGAAAAAGAAGAAGAAGGAGCCCTAGAAAAAGGTGGATCGAAGATATAAAAGCGATAGCAGGAAGCGATTGGAGGAAGAAAGCCATGGACAGAGAGTTTTGGAAAAAGCTGAATGGTTATGGTACTGAAGAAATTAACGATAGCAAGCAAAAGAAAATGAAAGTTTCATTACATTCAGAAAAAATATATGTCCCGTTACATTAGAAAATCATATACCTATTGTGAATGTATGTATATTAAAACGCATGTAATAACATTAAAATTATTACTGTAGATTGGAAATAAACGGGCTTAATTATATTATTATTATTATTACCTACTGCTGCGAGGCTATACAGGTAAATATTATGGTTAAATCACAATAACTGTTTTTTGTTCAAATTAGACAAAGATAAGATAAATATACTTTATTGTACACAGAAACAAAAAATTACAAGAAGCAACACAACAAAAATAGAAAACACGGTACATAAATAAAAATTTTAACAAAACAAAAACCGACTTCATAAAAAAACAAATTAATATGCACTAAAAAGTAAAAAAATAATTGCGTATTCTTCTATAATTTGATAATTAACTTACTATTTTCTACTCATCAATATGTAGGTACGAATGTGTTGTGTGGTTGATAATTTATTTACAATTATTGTTACTTTTGGAGTCGATGTCAGCCAAGGTGGGCTTATAACTACATACATAGTTGTAGGTGAGATGTGCTCGTGTCGCACGCGCAACTTAACGAAGCGAATAAAAGTCAATTTGTAATGTGTATGTTTTTAAAAGATTCCCGTATTATTATTGCTAGGTATATTATAGTGTTTCCTTAGCTGACATCGACTCCAAAAATAACAATAATTGTAAATAAATTATCAACCACACAACACATTCGTACCTACATATTGATGAGTAGAAAATAGTAAGTTAATTATCAAATTATAGAAGAATACGCAATTATTTTTTTACTTTTTAGTGCATATTAATTTGTTTTTTTATGAAGTCGGTTTTTGTTTTGTTAAAATTTTTATTTATTTTTCGATTTTTAGTGAATCTGAAGTACACTCACTAATTTGTAGAATATGGATAGACCTACTAAACGTGCAGCTCATATGAGACAGCGCCGTTTATATTATTATTTAAATATATTAATCTAAAACAGTGAAACGTAAAGAAAAATGCATTTTGGTACTTAATTAATAAATATTAGTTAATATGGTTAAATGTATGAATATAAATTAACATGTTTTGATTAAATAGATTTAGTTGGTGGGCTGTTGGGCAGCCATAACATAATCAAATAATTATTTCTAGTAATAATTAAATAAACTGTATGTTTATAGATGTTGTGTTATACCATTCTTCACCATAAAATATGACGGAATATCTGTATATTAAAAAAAGGGGAAGTATCTATATTATCCTAACTAATATTATAAATGCGAAAGTAAGCTTGTTTGTGACGCTTTCACGCCTAAAACACTAAGCCGATTTAAAAAATTTTCTTTCACCAATGGAAAGCTACATTATCAGGGAGTAATATAGGCTACATTTTGTCCCCATATTCCCACGGGAACAGGAACTACGCGGGTGAAACCGCGGGAAAATGGTCCTCCTTGCCGATTTCGGCCACGGCGGCCAATCTCAAGAGAGATCAGCCAACTGCGCAGGACATATTATAGTGCACAAGTGTGTGCGCAAACACAGGTGCACTCTCTATTCCCTAACTCTCATAATCCGATGGGACGGCAATCCGACACGACCGGAAAGAGTTTAGGCGCAGGACCAACGGCTTTACGTGCTTTCCGAGGCACGGGAGTGTTCACACTTCCAACTTCCAGACTTCGGGCTGCTATTGAGAATTTTCAACAGAAAATCTAAATAACATTTTATTGGCCCGACCTGGGAATTGAACCCAGAACCCCCGAGTTAGCAGCCTTAATCCTAGCCACTAGACCAACGAGGCAGTCAAACCGCGGGAAAAACACTAGTAATCAATATATAAATATACATAAATATAACATGTATATAAGAGTACTTATACGATTCTATATATATATATGTATAATTTTCAAAATTGGTCTCAACTGTTAGGAGATGTTCAAATATGTTTCAATTACAAACATATAAATATATACTAATGCTTACATGCATAACTCATATTATAAAGAGGAAAAATTTGATTTTTGTTTGATTTTTTATTACGATTTAAATCAAAAACTACTCGACCGATTTTAAAAATTCTTTCACCCTTAGAAAGCTACGTCTTTACCAAGTAACATAAGCTATATTATATTTTCAAAAACTTATAGATCCCTTCTTAAAATGGAGCAATGTAACCCAACGTATTTAACTGTTGCCTATAAAAGTTATTATTTCGCGTGCGCTGCAAAAACTATTGACGGTATATAAAGAAGTGTTTTATACAATAGTACTACAATTACTTGATCATAACGATGTTATGGTAGGTGAATGACAAATCTAGATAGCCTATAAAAGATTCGGCCGTGTATCGTTAATTTGCTACTAAGAATTGAAGATTTCCGTTACTTTGTCATGGATCCTATAATCAGAATCTAACCAAACTATCATCAAACAACCCTTGAAGTATACTCTTTCCAATAAAAAAAAAATCATCGAAATCCGTTGAATAGATATCGAGTTATTCGTCCATTTGTCGCGCACATACCTCATGCAAATTTACGACTTATATGGTTTTCTCATGGATTCCACTGTCAAACCTGGACTAAAAAAAAATGGGACCCCATGGGAAGCAACTCCTTTCAAATAAAAAAAAAATCATCAAAATCGATTCACCCAGTCGAAAGTTATGAGGTAACAAACACAAAAAAAAAAAAAAAAAAAAAAAAAAAAACATACAGACGAATTGATAACCTCCTCCTTTTTTTGAAGTCGGTTAAAAAGGCGGTCTTATCGCTAAAAGAGCGATCTCTTCCAGACAACCTTTGGATAGAGGACATTGAATACTCTAAGAAAGGGGTTCGGAGGTGTACACCTATTAGGGAAATCATATATACACAAACATAACATATCTACATAACATACATACATACGATTAGTCAACAAAATACTAATATTCGTATCATGATTTTAATCCTTACGAATTTAAATAGCTTTGTAAAACAGGTTGATTCTATTATACATGTTGTATACATGTGTTACTCTTTAAATTATCCAAATCGAACCTTTCTTTTAGAAATTTACTTGGTGGTAGAGCTTTGTGCTACTTGGTGGTAGAGCTTTGTGCAGGCTCGTCTGGGTAGGTACCACCCACTCATCTGATATTCTACCGCAAAACAGCAGTACTTGGTACGGTTGTGTTCCGGTTTGAAGGGTGAATGAGCCAGTGTAATTACAGGCACATGGGACATAACATCTTAGTTCCCAAGGTTGGGGGCGCATTGGCGATGTAAGAGATGGTTAACAACTCTTACAATGCCATTGTCTATGGGCGTTGGTGACCACTTACCATCAGGTGGCCAAATGCTCGCCCGCCTTCCTATGAAATACAAAAAGTAAGAATTGGATTAAAAACGTAAAAAAATAGAAAAATGCTGCGGTGTTCAATGAAAAATTTACGTGTTCCGGTTTGAGGGGCGACTGAGCCAGTGTAACTACAGGCACAAGCGACATAACAATTTAGTTCCTAACGTTAATGTGCCATCAATATGACGACGTTTGCTAAAGCCATGTCTTTGTACCTACGCGGTATTTTTTAGGAACGGATAAATTAAGCTTTTACGGTTCGTTTATTATAATGTTATAATTGATTATTATTTATTTGCAAGGTAATTCTTTTTTTTTCTGTGTGTTATAATTAGTCGTATTTAAAAGTACTAGAACTCCGTACTGTCTTCTATAAGGCGAGGTATTGAGAGTTTACAACGTCCACCGCTAGATGTCACTACGTGAGTTTTAAATCGCGCTAACGTTTCACTCTCCGAGTTGTTCTAGTCAAGTCCACTTTACGTTTTACATGCACTATCCTTTCCCTGGTGGTACCTAGTGTTTCCTGGTGCGTAATAGGGTGTGCTCAGTTCTTCTGCAATTTTTGAAGCGTTGTCTGTTATGTACAACGTAAATAAATACTGATTACTACGAAGGGCTATTTATATGGATACCATCTTGATAATATTATACTGTATTATATTCCCTGTGTATGTATACGGAGTCGCATGCCTGTTGTTCAGTAATGAATAATTGACTGCCTCGTTGGTCTAGTGGCTAGATATAAGGCCGCAGACTCGGTGGTCCTGGGTTCAATTCCTTGTTCGGGCCAATAAAAAAGTTATTTTGTTTTCTGTCAAAAAAATCTCAGCAGCAGTCAGGAGTCTGGAAGTTAAATTGTGTACACTTCCGTGCCTCGGAAAGCACGTTAAGCCGTTGGCGATGGAAGAAATGGTTAATATTTTATATAGTGTCAATATGGTGGTACCACTGTTGGTAAACTTAAATAACAAAAAATAAAAAAACAAAATAACGGGCCACCTTTTTCAAGAGGTCTGTCTCATAATGTGAGCCATGGAAGCCATAAACAACATCTAATCATTATGACATATTATAAAACAAAGTGCCTCATGTTTCCTGTCTGTCTGTATGAACGCAATAAACTAAAAAACTACTAAACGGATTTTCATACGGTTTTCACCAATGGATAAAGTGATTCAATAGGAAGGTTAACGTGTATAATTCATTAATATTATCTGTAAATTTGATGAAATATGACGATAATTGTTGAAGAAGTCGGAAAAAAAACGAGCCGATTGGGAGCTTTCATCGAAAACGCTGTAAAAACCCTTAGAATTATAACAAAATAATGTTTGGTGAAATTGTTCACATTTCAAAGATACCCACTTACCCACTTTAAAATGATTTTAAACAATGGTTACATAATCATGTGATAAGATAAGAAAGCTATAAAAACGGATATTATATTAATCCTTATCAAATAAAATACGATATTTACTGTAAGCATTTTAAGTATATTATTATTGCCCTTTACCCTATCCAATTTAAATAAATTAATATCTTAGGAGTTATCGTAATTTTAAAACTATCGCGCACTAAATAAATTCAAGCGGTCATACTAACGCGCGATGCAACCGCCTGCGCGCCCTAGCCCTGCGTCCCGCTGTCTTTTTTAACCGACTTCAAAAAAAGGAGGAGGTTATCAATTCGTTTGTATGTTTTTTTTTGTTTGTTACCTCAACTTTCGACTGGGTGAATCGATTTTGATGATTTTTTTTTAATTTGAAAGCCGGTGCTTCCCATGTGGTCCCATTTAAATTTGGTCCAGTTTTAAAAATGGTATCCATGTGAAAACCATATAAGTCGTAAATTTGCATTAGGTATGTGCGCGACAAATGGACGAATAACTCAATATCACGCCAACGGATTTCGATGATTTTATACCGATTTTAAAAGTCGACCGACTTTTCCGAACCGATATGACTTAAAAACCTTCAAGAAGAGAGCGTACTCTTTCCTAAAAGGCCGGCAACGCATCTGCATGTCCTCGGATTTTGCAGATGTCTTTCACTTTCCATTAGGTGAGCCTCCTGCTCGTTTGCCCAATCTAACATAAAAAGAAATTCTTTCCATCATGGCTGATTTGATTTTTTTTATTATTAATTGGTAGTAGGGCTTTGTGCAAGCTCCTCTAGCTAGGTACTATCCACCATCGAATTTTCTACGGCAAAACAGCAGTATTTGGTATTGTTGTGTTCCGGTTTGAAGGGTGAGTGAGCCAGTAATTACAGGCACAAGGGACATCTTAGTGATGTAAGCATATCGTACAAAGTTAATGTCTATGGGTGTTGGTAACCACTTACCATCAGGTGGCCCATATACTAGCCTTCCTATTTCATAAAAAAAAAAAAAAAAATTATTTTATCAATTGAATATAATATAAAACTTGTATACTTGTAGGCGTTACTTTAATAAAACAAGGAGCCAACTTCGTAACTTACTAGAAAAATCCAATACATCAGCTTAAATAATACCCGTCAAAATTATATTGATGGAGTGTCGCGTAGGAAAACACTTGTTTATTATGTACTCCTAATATTAAACGTGTAGTCCTTCGTATATGTTTTGATATTGTGTTCAATATTTTGTTAATTTCTATAAGGAAACTTGAACATGACAAATTATATTTTAACACAAGTCTATCCACCAAGTTGAATTAGAACGACGTGGTGATAAAATCCAAAAGGTCTTAACTCTTTCCTTGTGGTGTTTTGGCTATGACATTCCTATAATGTCGTATAGTTGTTCTTTAATATTTTAATGAATTCATGAGTTTTTGTTTCAAATATTGTAATGATCATTATTGTAGTCAACATATCATATGTCACTAGTTTAGTTTCGAGTTTGATTCAAATAGACTAAATAGCTTTACTAGTAACCTTTAAAATAGTTTTTGTGAAGTGGTTATTAGGTATCGTTAGTCGGTTCTATTTATGTAAACATTTTTAGATTATTATGCAAAAAATTACCCATAAAAAATATTAATTGTCATTTTAATTGTAAATGACGATAACCTCTTTGTCCTAGCTACCCGATAGGTAAGAGCTACCGACCGCTGTCGCCCGCGCCTCTTTGCAATGTAATTTTCGTAATTTAATTAAATTAAATATTATTCGGGGTAACTTTTTTTGCTTAGAATTTGAAACATTATTACATAAATAGAACCGACTCACGATAGCTAATAACCACTTTACGTGTCGGACAGAGTTTTTGTTACAAGCAAGAATAATACAGGATATTATGCTTGCTTGACTTCATTTTGAAATATCATTTTTATCAGGCAGAGTGATGCAGTGAGTCCCACTTATCGACTTGTTAAAAATAAATTCTGTTCGTGTTAGAACTTCTTTTCAAAGAAGTATTTAGTTCCGTTGCAAAACTCAGATACGATTTGAGTTGTCGAATTTCGTTCCTCACTTCGCAACTTTTGAAAGACGAGCTCAAACTGATTAAAAATCGAGTATTCCGTTCTATTATTAACAATAATCACGGTGGATTAGTATTTTAATTATTTGACGAACTCTTAAAATTGTATCAACACACCGTTTCAATTAAATTTTCCACGTGGGTCACATAGGGAATGTATGAAGCGATAAATAAAACAAACAAAATTTTATATCGGTAATAAGAGAACGCGGTGAAATTAATACGTAGATCAGGGAAAGAACCGAAATTTGTGGTTTGGAATTTGAGCAAGAAAAACATTTTTATGTATCGGACTGCACACGAGCAGTATGGTGAAATAAGTACCAAAGCATAATTAGGAGAGGTGCCCTTTGTGCATCGCATGGGTAAGCTTGAGATGTTACGTTTTAACGTACATTAGTATCTGTTTTCTAATTAAGCATATCTATATATACACGTCAAATATACATATGTACATACTTAAAATTTAATTCCAAGTCTTTATACTTAGAGGGTAAGTAATGAACAGTCTGTGAATGTCTCACTGGTGGGCCTCTTCTCTTCTTATGAGAAGAAGGTTTTGGAGCTTATTCCATCACGCTGCTCCAATGCGGATTGGTTGAATAAACATGTGACAGAATTTCAGTGCAATTTGACACATTCAGGTTTCATTACGACTTTTTCCTGCACCGTCAAGCACGAGATGAATTATAATCACCCATAAATCAATGGCTTGAACCCACGATCATCGGTTGAGGATCGAGGATAGGAGTTCATAAATCAATTTGGATTTGCTGGTTAAGGTTTAAACAAATAACTGATAGTTGTGATCTATTCAGATGTTATATTTTCAGTTATTAGCAGTTGAAGCGTTAACAAATCCACGTAGCAACTTGGTATTGATTATTTCAGTACATATTAAACAACCTGAAACCTATAAATAAATGATAAACAATTGCAATCTATTAAAGTTTACCAAACCTAGTACGGTAATCAAGTTCATAGATGACATGATAGAAGATAATGTTCTCTTATCTTGAAATCTTGGATATCTAATGTTTTTGAGCAGTTCTTATTTCAGTAATTATCAAGAAATGTAACCAAAGAAAACACAACAGTTTGGTATGGTTGAAAATCGTTATATCGACGACTTTTTTATAGCATAGGTAGGCGGACGAGCATATGGGCCACCTGATGGTAAGTGGTCACCAACGCCCGTATACATTAGCATTGTAACAGATGTTAACCATTGCTTACACCGCCAATGCACCACCAACCGTGGGAAATAAGATGTCATGTCCCTTGTGCCTGTAATTACACTGGCTCACTCACTCTTCAAATTGGAACACAACAATACAAAGTACTGCTGTTTTGCGGTAGAATATCTGATGAGTGGGTGGTACCTACCCAAACGAGCTTGCACAAAGCTCTACCACCAAGTAAAAAACGTGACGCTTCGAAAACATAAAAATCATATTGACGAGCCCGTTGGCGTGGTTGGTAAGACACTTGCTTTTCACGCCGCAGGTCGTGGGTTCGATTCCCACCCAGGACAGACATTTGTGTGTATGAACATGTCTGTTTGTCCTGAGTCTGGGTGTAATTATCTATATAAGTATGTATTTACAAAAGAAAAAGTAGTATATGTAGTATATCAGTTGTCTGGTTTCCATAGTACAAGCTCTGCTTAGTTTGGGATCAGATGGCCGTGTGTGAATAATGTCCCAAGATATTATTATTATTATTATATTATATGAAATTAGACCTTAAATATATAGAAATAAAATAGTTGCTGTATAGTAAAAAAGAATGCATTTCACCGTAAATCGAACTTCGGGGCAAAATGAATGACCAGCCATTTAGCTCCCAGTAAAGGCAATAAGACGATGTGCTATTTCTAATAAAGTTTTTTTTAATATTTCTTAAGGTCCAAGACTTTCAACAGCAAACAGAATAAGAGAGAAATGTATACAGCCTTTGTTCGCTTCAGATTTTCCTCGATAGAATAGTATTAAAATGAATCCAATATTTAGTATTGCTACTCACATGCTATGGACGTTTGACTGCAACTTACAGTTTTGTTTAAACAATCTGTTCTTTCACTTCAATATGATTGTTTGATCATTTGCGGATATTTAACAAACGATTCGTTTTGCTTACAAATGGTTTTGAATTTTAGAACTGTTTACGAGCTGTAATATAAAATGATAGCTATAAAAAATGTTCGTATAACATTAAACTACTCGGAACTCATACACGATCGGTGTCAATGTGCTGAGTGCGAGTTTTCTAACATATTCGATAGTGATCACGTTAACTGTTATTTATATGGAATTCTGATAACTGTTAACAACGCTCTTTTCATAGCGCTATGCCTAACATATATCAAACATTTATTTATTTATTTATTTATTTAATCGATACACCACGGTATTTGAAATATGGCACTTAAAACAAGAATACGATAAAATGTCAGGTACAATTTCAAACACTTAATAGGTATATACAGCATTAATAGTTACGTTAGCCTCCAATAACATTTTTTTTAACAATACTCTATTTAATAAATACTACAGACTGCAATATAACACGCTTATTAATTATTTGACATTCAAACAATTAGCAAAAAAACAAATTAAGTAAAAAAAATAACTAACAATAATTACAAACAATGATAATATAAGATTTTTAGAGATAATACCATAATTTACAAAGTTCTAATATTAAGTAGAATATAACAAACTAACATGCCTAACATGCTCATGCTACATTTTGATAGTGAAATCCATCGATCAACAATACTACTAGATAACGCGTCACGAACAAAAACAATACTCAAATGTGGCACCGACCATAAAATGAAGAAAACGATGTAAAAGTTTAATAATTTCAATCTAAACTATGCCTTGTTCCCGAGCAATAAAGTGCGGTTTAGATTGTATTGACATTCAAGTACGCTCTTACGCCATGAATGACAGAAAGACATGGGAAATGTATTGTACATTGAAATGTATTGAACAACGGTTGTTTCATATTCAACCTAAGGAAATACCTTAGCAATAAGTTATGATTGGACCATACTAATTTGAAATAACCTCAGAAACGTCATTGTGTTTTTACTTTTCGGGCCGTTTTTGAAGCGCTTACAGCTAATCTAGTACACTATTGATCGAAGTTGAAATCAAAGCATTGGTCAATATTGTTAGTAATTATTGAAAGACCCACATATTATTGTTTGCTTTTAATTAAGCAAAGCAATTCAAGTATGTTCAATCAGCGATCCTGAGAGACGAGTAGGGTATTGATCATAGCGATACAGTTAATTCTCAAACTGGTATTCGGTTCAGTTGCAATTTGCACCGTATTCAAAGAACATACACATTTCACATATCTTCAATTTCACATACATTATATATTGAGACTATTTTATTTATACACAGCGGTAGATTTACCAGCTGGCTAATTTAGGCACGATTTTTTTTTATTAATTATGTTTATTTTAACTAAGGCAGCGTGATCATAAAAAATCTTAAGATTTTTGACTACATACGATATTTTAAGCTGTTTTTGGTGGATTCTATGTATATAAGGGGGCAAAAACTCAATAGTCAATACTTGTAAATGATATAAATCCGCTACTGTTGTTATATAATCGTTGGAAGAGCTTTGTGCAAGCTCGTCTGGGTAGGTACCACCCACTCATCAGATATTATACCACAAAACAGCAGAACTTTGTACTAAGTACTAATACTTTGAGCCAGTGTAATTACAGACACAAGGGACATTATATCTTTGTTCCCAAGTTTGGTAGCGCATTGCATACATAGCAATTATAACATTTCTTACAATGCCAATGTATATGGGCGTTGGTGACCACTTACCATTAGGTGGCCCATATGCTCGTCCGCCTACCTATACAACAAAAAAAGTAATGATAAAATGGTAATAAACATTTAGATTGAAATTAGATTTCAAAATTGGCGACACAAAATCGCGATCCTCTTGTAATATAAGGCCCTGGATTCAAACCCCGAATTGAACTAATATAAAAAGTTATTGGGCTTTGCAGTCAAAGATTTTCAATAGCTGCACGAAATCTTAGAAGTTGGTATTGTGTACGCTTCCGTGTCTCGGAACGCATGTAAAGCCGTTGCTCTTGCACCTGAACTCTTTCCGGTCCTATGCGTTTGCCATCCCATTAGATTAAGAGAGTGACGGAATAGATAATGAATTTGTGTTTACGCACACACTTGTGTACTTTAATATATCCCTCGTATTTGGCTAATCTCTCTTGAGATTTGCCGTGACAAAATCGATCAGGAATGGAATAGAACGAAGGGAATTAAAACATATAGCCACATCAAAAATAAAATCAATAAAATTAAGAGGAAGCTGCATTAAAAGCAAGGTAAAAAAAAAAAAAATTCTGATTAAATTTTCTATATATTTTTAACAGCGTTGACACATTAAGTTTGTAAGTTGACGTTGAAGCCGACTGGAAATTTTTAAACAAATAAAACTATTCAGCATGTGAATAACGAGTTAATTAAATTTTTCGTACCTTATAAGGATAAAAAGCTTTGTTTAATGTAAGTTGGAAAGTAACGTGCGCTAGGCAAACCTTAAAATGTACTAAATTATTAAACTACTACTATTCCACGAAACAAACGACTTACGGGTATATACCAAATTTAATTAGAATCAAGCCGTTCGAGTGTTTTTAAAAACAATAATATGACTTTCATATTTCTAATGGCCGAATACTGAAACGTCTTTCAAATATGAAGGGGGCTCAAATATTTGAAACGTCTTCGAATTTCAAATTTCGCATACTAAATTTTGAAAAATAATGACATTCCAAGCAATTGAGTCCTAATCATATTTGAATGACGTTTCAGTATTCGGCCGTAAGTCATTTTACTTTGCTGATATAGATTATAAAGTAGTTATAAATAATTTATTTATACGCTTATTTTTGATCGAAATTGTTTAGTTGGAACAAAAGGCTATCTTAATGTGTAATAACATTCTCTACCAGATTAAGGTTTTAAAGGTTATAAGCAAATCATCGAAGTTTTATGCTTTTTTAATATAACAACAGAAAAACTTTAGGGGCACATTTGTGTGACGTTTTTGTTTTTTTTTTAATATTTCATATTATTGATTAACATATCAAGTTGTCTATATAGATTATCTGTGCCTTGCTTTGCGTTACAGTATTACAGTCACAAGGGCTTTTGACATCGTAGATTGCATGGTTGGAGGCGTGTTGACGGTTTAAGGCGCACTCTAAACGCAAAGGGCCTAGAAACTAGATTATAAATTAAAAAAATCGTTGTTTATTAATATTGAAATATTGTTGTTTCCTCAACACTTATTAAATTGTTTCTTATAATATAAATAATTATACATAAAAATGATGTAAGGCTGATGGTTGTTTTTTTACTTCTCATTCGGAAAGTATTGTCATCATACTCTAAGAAATCTTTATACACAGTTGGTGGTATAGCTTTTTAATCCCGTCTGGGTAGGTACCACCTACTCACAATATATTCTACCATTAAATAGCAATACTTAGTATTATTGTCATATTCCGGTTCGAAGAATGAATGAGCCAGTTTAACTGCCTGTTGGACAAAACATCTTAGTTACCAAGGTTGGTGGCGCATTGCCGATGTACGTAATGGTTAATATGAAATTTTCTTACCAAAAAATCATAAAATGCTAGCGAATATCCATTTTAGGAACAAACGTTTTCATTATCGTATCAATGACAAACAATACAGACGTGTTACTATTTCGCTTCATTATTATTATTATTTTTTATTTTATTTTTATGTAAGAGGGGGCAAACGAGCAGGAGGCTCACCTGATGGAAAGTGACTACCACCGCCCATGGACACCTGCAACATCCGAGGACTTGCAGGTGCGTTGCCGGCCTTGGAGGAAAGTAATTATAATGTAATTGATATCAAAACAAATACAATTTATTCAAGTAGGTTCTTTTAAGCACTTAGAATTTTTTATCTTTTGGCGAGATATGAATTTTAAACCTTATCATTATAAAAAGCTTTATTACAAAAAAACATGTAAACAGAACATTAAGAAAATATTCGAAAAAAAAACTACATCGCATTTCATAAAATATTCTTGGAATAGATTGAAAACATTCAAGACAAGTTCATTTAGAATTCTTTTAGAGGTTTGTTATGTAATGGCCGTGTTAGTATCGAGAGAGCCACGCCATTCAAATTATTACGGTTTATAAGCTTTTTCATCTTTAACAGAGACAGTTTAAGAATGAAATATTTTAGCTTTGATAATATTTCCATAGAAACATATTTGAAAATATATTTGTTTAAATGCATTTTTAAATAACTCTCAAATTCATTGGTAGAAGAAAAATAGTTTTCGTAGGATTGCCTTAAACTCGATTGGTTGGAGGATCGAAAATCGAATTTCAATCTTTAAAAAAAAAAGATTACCGATAAAGACCAAAGTAATACCCGGTGGTAGAGCACTTGTCTGTGTCGGTACCACCCATCAGTACTTTGTACGCCCATAGACATTGGCATTATATGAAATGATACCCATCGATTACATCGCCAATGCGCCACCAACCTTGGGAAGTAAGATGTCCCTTGTGCCTGTAGTTTTACGAGTATTGCTATTTAGGTCAAAGATCTACAACCAGTTTCATAAAAATAACTTATTTCAGCTAATTTGAAATGATAAATTATAACAAATAAATAACATCAATTCGACATCTATAATAATATTAGTACATAAAATATATTTTTTTCTGTAATCTTAAATAACATTAATAACGATACGAAATCATTTCAACGGCTGGGATATTTTGTAGGAAAATAATTGGAAACTCGACAGAAAGTGAAATCAAGCCATTAAACCCAATCATATGATATAATAACAGAGATGGTATTCATCAATTCCGTTTCCTTGCAACAAATATTCTTATATTATACAGATTTGAATGGACGACCATTTGCGCCACCTGATGGTAAGTGGTCCCCAACGCCCATATACAGTGGCATTGTAAGAGATGTTAACCATCGCTACCATCGCCAATGCGCCACCAAGGTTGGCGCAATCACCCATCAAATCGGGAAAACAAAAGCAGGTACTATTTTGCGGTAGAATATGTGATGAGTGGGTGGTACCTACCCAGATGAGCTCGCACAAAGCTCTACCGCCAAGCAAACAATTCTGCCTACCTTATCGCTACATAACGATAATTTCATTAACCAAATTATTTCGTTAAGGTTTATTTTTGTTAATCTCAATAAAATTTATTTTGTTTCTTTTTGTTCATAAATCTTACATATAAATAGCAATATTACTACGTGTGTTACTACTCAAGCGTGTTTTTTTTATATCTCACCTTTACAATTACAAGTAATATAGAAAAATAAATATAATATTTTTTTATACTATTTCCTTTTATTTAAATGGCCTAGGGGCGATCGTTTCACTTCCAAGGTGTGCAATCGTCTAAAAAGTCATTGATTGAGCACCTCATCCTTTAGCACACAAACGTTCTATAACGATTGCTCAGTGATCTGTAGCCCCTTAAAAGGAAGGAGGGGGTTTTGAACAGCAGTGGAATAATAACAAGCGTTCCTTTTTTTAATATTACATATTTCTCAATGATAATATTTATTTTTGTTCCGTTCATGCATTCATATATATATATGATCCAGAAGTAAAACTAATTTCATAAAAAAATCGAATTGGTCTTTTTAAACATAGAACACAAATCATTGAATTGCCCTAAAAAATCCAAATAACACATTAGATTACATTTAACAAGTCAGTCACGCCAATAGTTAATTAATTACTTTATCTTTATCTTTCAAAATCCTAACATACTTCTATATGCCGACGATACAAAATTATTTAAAATCATAAAAAACAGTGATGACTGCTCAAACTTACAAAATGATTTAGATATTTTAGTACAATATTGTTCTTCTAACTGCCTACATCTCAATTTTGATAAATGCTATATAATAACATTTTCTAGGAAAAAAAGTCCAATTTTATTTGATTACAAAATTTCCAATCTTTCAATTAAAAGGGTAACCGAGGTTAGGGACCTAGGAGTGCTTCTGGACTCGACTTTGCTGTTTGACAGGCATGTGAATAAAATTATCGCAAAAGCTTTCAGCATGTTGGGTTTCATATTTCGCCAGGGAAGAGACTTTAAAAATATCAATACATATAACCTCTTGTATAATGCGTATGTAAGATCCAATTTGGAATTCGCTTCTACTGTTAGGAATCCACAATACTCAAAGTATATCATGGCTATCGAAAATGTACAGAACAAATTTATTAAAAGATTAACGCACAAATTTGGGGCCAATTGTGTTAATAAACTTAAAATTTTGTCGCTTGAGAAACGTAGAGAATGCAAAGATCAGATTTTTCTTTATAAAATTATAAATAACTATGTCGATTCAGTGTACTTAGTTAACAACATTTATATCAAGTGTCCACATACTTTTGCCCGTTCAAAGCATACCTTTTATGTCCCATTATGTAGAACAAACTATGCCAAAAATCGCTTTTTGGTAAGAGCATGTGACAATTATAATAAATATTATAGCAATGTAGATATATTTAACGTAAATATGTCTAAATTCTTAAAAGCCCTAAAAAACTCTATTTGTCATTAATATTCTTATTGTTAATTACTTGTTTTTTTATTAGATTCACTCCATGTTTATGTAAAAGTGGAAACTTTATTGGCTTATGTGAGACTTATTTTGATACCATATGTTTGTGTATTATACTATGCTGTATGTTTCCCATAAATAAATAAATAAATAAATCTTTCTGTCCACTAACAAAATGGCGGTTTTAAATTGGCGCGCGTTTTTATTTTTAACTACGCTGTTGTATGCACCAAGGAGTCTCCTACCTATACAAAAAAAAAACTTCTTATTTGTGTGAACTGGTCAATATCGTGTATATTAATAAAAATGAAAATTGAATATAACTGTTCCTATGTAGTAATTATTAAAATTATTGTTTATGGCAACTTTTAACAGTTTTCATGTCAAAGTCCAGGCCAGCGTTAATGTAATAGGAGTTTATGGATAAGATAAATACTTTCAGGTTGCTTGCCAAGTTATAAGTTTGATTTGGAGATATAATTCATCTCATTATACCAGAGACTTACTTATTATAATAATTCATCAACTTGTGTATGAGATTAATAGAAATAATTTAAAATCTAATGCATATAATACATTATATGATATACACTTAGGTTTTAACACAGTTGTTCTTATATTTTTATTTTATAATGAAATGTTTAAGAATTTTGATTTTATCTCAATTTAACAGTACCTACATTATGATTAATATTGAATATACATATAAGACAAAGTATATAATGTAATGATGTTCATAGAAACAGAGGCCTTGACGGTCGGTGAGAGGGGCCTTAGACTTGTAAGTGTGTTTATGTAAGCCCTGCTACATATAAAACATTTGGTTTTTTTTTTTAATGAAGGCAAAAAATTAAACCACTATGATAACTTCCATCTACCTGAAGTCGGAAAATAGTAATTTATGTATAAAAAACTCTAGTAAGATATTTATGTGATTATTATTCAAAAACATTGTATAAGTATTATGTAATAAACCTCTCTGTGAGTAAATTAAGAATATTAAATTTCATAATATAACATAGTTAAGCTCCTGACCAGAGGAAGGAAAGAAAAACGAAAAAAAACGTGTACCACTTTCAAAGGTTAATTTCTAAAGTTTTAATTAAATTTTACTAAATACCTTAAAGATTTATGGCAATAATTAATAAAGAATATTTATTTAGAAAAAAAATTTGATAATGTACCAAGTCCTTGTACTTAATTATAGTAAAATTCAAGAATCTTATTTCTAGCATACCTGAAAAAAAATTTTACTAATACTACTACTATTATATAAAAACACACATAACATATACATATAAACAATTTCTGATATGTGGACAGGTTTTGTGTGATAATATAAGTGCAATACATATCTTCTCGGAAATGAAAAACGCCATGCACAGAACCTGGCTTACAATTTTTGGGCTTTCTATAGCTGATCCGAACCGAGACGTTAACCAAGGCCCACAATCTACCAATAAAACAAAATCAAGCAGGAAATCAAATCTTCATTATATGTTATCTCATATTACTTGGTGGTAGAGCTTTGTGCAAGCTCGACTGGGTAGGTACCACCCACTCATCAGATATTCTGCCGCAAAACAGCAGTACTTTGTATTGCTGTGTTCCGGTTTGAAGGGTGAGTGAGCCAGTGTAATTACAGGCACAAGGGACATAACATCTTAGTTCCCAGGTTTGGTGGCGCATTGGTGATGTAAGCGATGGTTATCATTTCTTACAATGCCATTGTCTATGGGCGTAGGTGACCACTTACCATCAGGTGGCCCATATGCTCGTCCGCCTTCCTATACAATAAAACAAAAACTCATTTTAAGATACTCTTTACCTTTTGTTACTTTTACCAAGTTTTTTTGTTTTAGAAAATTGCGTGCATAACATAAGTACAGTGAGGCTCCGACGGTCAGACAGACGGGTGCTGGAACGAGCTAGACGTCGCACTCTGAGGATGACGGTGACCATTGTGACGGTGTTCGCGCTGTGTTGGCTGCCGTACGCCACCATCACTATGTGGTAAGATGTTCTTGAATTTCAAGAATTCGGTAGTTACCAATTTATACAAAAAAACGTTCTCAACGATAATGATAAGATTATTTCACTTGCTATATGTCAAAACGAATATTTAATTTTTTTTTAAATATATTGGGTAAATATTTAAAAATCGAACATATATTCTTTTTAAATGACTACGTTCAATTCAAGATAATAATAGCAGATAAAAAATCTTGTACTGATCAACGATTGATTGACGATATGTTTGCGTAGACGTTAGAACTCGTAGCTCTGTTGTGTTCTATACGAGTAAATTGATTCAAAATAAATTTAAATTTAGCTCAAAATAAGTAATACTCGCCAATTTAATTGATAAGATATTTTTGTACGGGTGTTATTGATCACGAAAGCCTATAGACAATGGCCATGTATGAAATATTAACCTAACCATTATTTTAATCGCCAACGTGCCAACAATTCTGGGAGCTAAAATGTAATATCTCTTGTGCCTTTATCTTTTTTTATTACGCTGGAAAAACGCATTTACGCGTTTCACCCACATGAGTTACCACATACCACCCTTATGTGGGGCGCGCCAGTGCCGAAGGCGCCCGAATACTCACTAGAAAAACCTAGCGTACCTTCAATGTCTTTGGGGGAGCGATGCTTGTGCGTACTACCACGACGCCCCGATGGTTGGCCCCATTATGCGGGCCCCCTTTATTAGTTAGGTACCCGGACTTACTGTAGGGCGAGGAAGTGCGTATAGCGCCGACGTCTCCCCGGTCCTCTTTGTTCCTTTAGCTACACTGGCTTACTCACACTTCAAACGGAAACACAACAATACTAATACGTGTTTGTCGGTAGAATATATGATCTGTGGCTGGTACTTACCCTTGCACAAGGCCTTCCAAGAGATACACCATTCTCTCGTTTATTATGAATTGGTGATGCCGCTTTTACGTGAACGCGTCGATTACTGATGCTAATACTCACTTGCTCCAATGTATATTTATTTCACTGATGGTAGAGTTATGTGTAAGATCACCTGGGTAGGTACACACTCGTCAGATATTCGACCGCAAAACTACAGTACTTGCTATAGCTATGTTCAGGTTTGAAGGGTGAGTGAGCCAGTGTCTTGACAGGCACGAGCAACATAACATCTTAGTTCCCAAGATTGTTGACGCATTGGCCATTTAAGCGATTTATAACATTTCTTACAGTGCCAATGTCTATGGGCGTTGGGCAACTTAGGTGGCCCACATGCTCGTCCGCCTACTATATTATATAATAAATTTCAAATTCAGTTTAGTGTGTTGGAATTTTCGAACCGATTCAAACAATTGTATATATAATCAGCTAATCGGATATTTCAATTGCTAATATGTCCGTGACTATGTATGATTTAAAACTATAATATAATTCATAACGCGAGTGATGGAATACGATGACAACGATTTGCATTAATAAGGGATTTGCAAAAATAAAACACATTTAATTTGATTTCACGTTTTTCGTACGATAAATTGCGCGTTTGTATACGCGGTTTTATTCTCTCTTTGTTTCTATTTATTTCAATCCAATATTTATTCATTTATAATCCTTATAATAACCATCAATTTATTTATGATGGGTATAAAAAATCTCTAAGAAAAATGTCACCATTTCAACTGTACCTATCCTACGTTTAGTATATTAACAAATACTTATTTACGTATTTACGTTAAATAATAGTTTTTAAATTTTCGCGAACGAAGTCGCGGGAGAAGTGCTAGTTATATGTTTATACATTTATCATATAGGTATGACTGGCAGATGGGCCAGCTGATGGTAAGTGGTCACTACCGCCTATAGATCGCCACTACGCCAACAATCTTGGTAACTATGATGAACCTTTTTTCTAGAGTATGTGCATTATAAAATGCTATGCAGGTACATGGTAGACAGGGACTCAGCGTCTCGCGTGTCGCCTCAAGTTCAAGACTTGCTCTTTGCGATGGCTGTGTCAAACTCCTGCATGAATCCGCTAGTGTACGGTTCGTACGCGCTGCGCCTGAGTGGTACGATTCAAAGGTTCCTCAAGAGAACCTGCTGCTGGTCCGCTTCTACTTCCGAAACCGCTGGTAAGTATTTTTATAACACTACATTTTCTATAGGTGATTTAAGTTATTGTTTTTAGTATTTAATATGTGTAATTTTTTTTGGTATTTGTACCTCATTTGAACAAGTATATATTACATTTTAACAAACAACGCCTGTGTGATTACACATGTGGTTAGCCTTTAAGTGGGCATACATTTTTTTTGTGTAATGTTAGCTTCCTATTAAAATAAATAAAAAAAGATTGTAGACTACAAAAGCCCAAGGGGTTAGGATTGACCCTGCTACTTTTATATCACTAGGTGGCCCATAAACAATTGCGATATATTTTTTCTTTATTTTTTAGCATAGGTGGGTGGACGAGCGTATGGGCTACCTGATGGTAAGTGGTCACCAACGGCCATAGACATTGGCATTGTAAGAAATTTTAACCATTGCTTACATCGCCAACCAACCTTGGGAACTAAGTTGTTATGTCACTTGTGCCTGTAATTAAACTGGCTCACTAACCCTTCAAACCGGAACACAACAATACAAAGTACTTCTGTTTTACGGTAGAATATCTGATGAGTGGGTGGTACCTACCCAGACGAGCATGCACAAAGCAAAGCCCTACCACCAAGTAAAATATGGTCGCATTAATATTGACACTTTAAATATTGTCGCATAATATAACATTATTTTTTAAATATTTTATAGCGTATGTTCGTTGATATAGAAGAGTAATCTTCGTTATTATTAGTCTCCTGATACAGTAACAAAATTGCTTTATTTATAATATTACTTTACTTTAAACGAGCTTCAGATCTAAACCATAGTAAATGATTTTGAAGTGATATATGGGTATATAATACTATATTAACCGATCTCCTAATTAGTCATATATGTATATAGATAACTTATTAGGAGGTTAGCTTTTGAAGTGATAATATAATTATGGAGCTACCTCTATTCATGACTACTAAAGTCACTCTATGCATATATAGGACTAATTGTGTTCGTGTAATACTATATGGAGTAGAATATATATATGGACATAATAAATATATGGAAACACCAATTATATCGGTTATAATAAAGTTAATATTTATTCAGTTCAAGTTTAGTGTTACTACATTTATTAAAACAAAATAAAGAAATAAGTTGTAAATAATTCCGATTACAAATTTATAAGAGAAGATACATGATATACTTAATTATTAAGCATTTGGCCAGACTATACTCTCAATCCAGTCGATAAAAGTCGAAGGTCTGACATAAACACCTGGTGTATTGGCCCGTGCACAACCGACACCGAAAGACGTCACTCCAACTAAGTAGTACATCGGCCATTTCTGTGTGAGATTAATTTTGGCTTGCAATGGACCACCGGAGTCACCCTAAAAAATAAAAATAAAACATTTAAAGGTAATAAAACATATTTTTTAATTAATAAGTATAAAAATACACATAATTATTCTGAAAAATAAATACTGCCAATATTTGCAAGATATTTTGAACGTCGAAGAACTCCAATATTTTTAACCCTGATTTCTGAACTAGGGTGAACCGTACTTTAGAAGATGAAGAAGCTGTATTTTGTTCGTAAATACGTTTCAAAGCGTTTTGCTTAAAGATAAGTTAGGCTGTAGATATTATTTCTGCTTTTGTAACGAATACTAAAGTATCATTGACAATCAAAAAGACAACTATATCGGTTTTTAAAATGGACTTGTTTCTTAAGTAATGTTATAAGCTTTAAGCTCACCTGACAAGTATCGATACCACCAGGAAGGTGTCCTGCACATATTTGGTGGTCAGCAAGACCCATCCAGTTTCTGTTACGATAAGAATTTAATTTTTCATCGCAAGTGTTGTCATCAATAAGATTTATTTCAGCAACTTGAAGTTCCGTTGTTGTCTGTCGGGTTACTGTAAACAAAGTTCTTATACTTCATCATCAATGCAGGCAAACATACCTTCCTAGGTGTGCCAAAGTACGCGTTCTTTCTCTTTCCTTCCAGGTAGGTCTCACGGCTTATTAAATCATCGGTCTACCTGTCTGTAGGATCTCAACGTTAGGATATGTCTAGTGTCTACTCCAACAGTGAACAGTCCTTTGATATATGTGATAAGCCTGATATTTTGAAAGCTAGGTCAGTAACTTCAGTTTCTCTGAAGATGTTTTCATTTTAGTTCTGAATTTGTCTTTCAAACTTATTCCGAACAAAGCTCGCTACATAATTATAACGTAAAGCAACTTCGAATTTGTGGACCAGTCCAGCAAAGAAGTCGTTTGCAAGTGAGCCGAATTCGTTATAAAATTTGTCTCCAATTTTCTATTCGTATGACATAGTTATGTCGTTGTACATATGATAATAAGTACAGTGATGGAAGGACGTTCATCCGACCCGCTAGGCAAAAATCGCCTCATCCGTCCAAAATAAACAAGCCTGCCACTGTACATAACTTATATCTATCTATACGAATTAATGAAGACAAGTTTTTTTTGTAATACTTAAGTGGAAAGTTCCTAAATAATGTACATAATACCATAATATGTTGCACACTTGGATTATAATAATATAGAAAACAACATTTCGACCACTATTCATGTGATTATTAGTACAGTTACCAACTTATGCACAAATATTTGAATAAGAAAAATACCGATGGTGACAAAAAACTCCTAATTCTAAATCTTACCAGGATCAGTGACTCCCCAGCCGGTTATACTAAGTTTATTCAAATAACTCGTATCGGAACTGCTCCACAGACATGCTGGCCGAATTAGTGGACCGATGGTCACAGACTTAGCTAACTCAATGATAGCAATGTCGTAGTAACGCTTCGGCGCTTTGTATTGATCATGTTTTATAATTCTCAGAATCGGTACAGGTTGTGGTCCTTTATCTTTGTCTATTATCTGCAATTAGTATATTTAAGGATATATAGTATATACTTTTCACTAGATAAACTTATTTACTCGTGAAACCCTAACCGTAGCCCATAAATCTAAAGGGGTTCCCCTAACAGCGTCGCTTGCGGCAGGGTGAGACGGTGCCCATATCGCCAATGCATTTTTCCCGGTCTTCTTCGGAACGTCTACACGTGTTATTTCAATATGTCTTCCAATCGCACACACTTGTGCTCGATAATATGCAATAAATATAATGTGCAAGAGTAGATGACGAGTTGAAATTCTTGAAAAGGTCAAAAATATTTAAGGAAAAAGTTATTTTTTGTTAACTCACTTGTCCTCTGTATGTTTTGAAATCTAAAATCAATTCGCTGAAGTAAGTGTAGCGATATTTTTCCATACCCCACCGGTTATCCTGAAAATGAATTTTATTTGGTTTTTTAACAATGTGTATACTCAGTGCTTGAAATAATATAACAAAAGTAATTCTATTGTAAGTGTGACAATTACTTATAGAAGAACATAGTATGCACAAAGAGTAGCCAACTTTCACCGCAAAAGTAGCCAAAATGTAGTCAATGTTATTCGCTGATAATGAAGGTTTCCAATGGCGGAAAAAACTTTAAAATCACTTTAGTGGCTTAGATGTGAAAACGTATGATAACAGCTTAGATATTATTTACCACAAGCAGTTCTTGAATAATATTGTTTTATTTATAATACAACACTATCTTCTATCACCACTAAATCTCATTTTTATATATTTTTTGACGTGACAACGTCTTATAAATTGGTTTGCCGGGTGACACTTCAAGAAACTGCGTTACGCTCCGCTCACGTTATGCGCTCACAATGAGAGCGAGTGAGAGGCACGCGTCCCTTCCACTCGGGCATGGTTAGCCCGCCTAAGAGCGAGAGAGACAGACATAAAAAATAAAATTTTGTTAATATGAAATTCAGTGCGAGATTCTTTGTATAAATTAATGTTTTAAATATAATTCTTTGTATAAATAAATGTTTTAAATTGTTACTATTATTTCATCCTTCTTCCTACTATACGAATGAATATTCACATTAAAATTATTTTACCACTCAAAGTCGTTGTCACGTAAAACTTTCGCCCGTATACCGACTTTACAGGCAACCAATATTTTTTTTATATATGTTCAGACGATAACTACGCTAATATTCAAAAATCATTTTTTTCCAATCCATTTTTATTGATTTATGATTGTTCATTATTTACTTAATCTAAAAGAATGACAATAAATATAACTTACATTGACGATAAATTTGTCACCAATTTTCACCACCTCTGGTGCGCGACTCGCGACTGACAAGTCATTCCGCGATGCATACATACAGTGGGCTGACGTCAACATGAATTTCTCACTGATAAGGGTAGCACCACATTTTTATACCCACTCACTATTATTCTGAGCTGATCTCCAGCCTAGCGCACCCTATGTATATAGAAAATTAATAAATTGTAGAAGATAGTAACACTGTGATGTGAAATTCACTTCAATCCATATAAAATTCAATTCAATAAATACATACAAAAACTCACATACGTACTTGAATTTTTAACTTACCATGTGTGGGAATTCTCCATAAAAAGCAGGTCTGCCTCCAATGATGTTCAATACCTCTATATCAAATGACTTTAAATAAGCTCTAACGAATAATTTAACTTATGTGATTGAAAACATACTATAAACCTAATTATGTAGTATACTGGGCCCGCAATTCCATTCCTTGAAGTTGAATCTTAAAACCATTTTAATGTTAAAATTTTACTATAATAGACCTGGAGATACTGAAGAAATATTAACCGTTTCTTACATCACCAATGCGCCACCTATGTTTTAAGGGTTCTGTACCCAAAGTGTAAAATAGGAAACCTATTACTAAGACTCCGCTGTCCGTCCTTCGGTCCGTCCGTCCGTCTGTCACCAGGCTGTATCTCATGAACCGTGATAGTTAGATATTTGTCATTTTTCACAGATGATGTATTTCTATTGCCGCTATAACAACAAATTAGAATAAAATAAGGTCCTCCAGACCAATCAAGAGAGATTAGGCAACTGCGAAGGAGATATTTTTTTTTTTTTTTATATAAAGAGGGGGCAAACGAGCAGGAGGCTCACCTGATGGAAAGTGACTACCACCGCCCATGGACATCTGCAACATCCGAGGACTTGCAGGTGCGTTGCCGGCCTTTGAGGAAAGAGTACGCTCTCTTCTTGAAGGTTTTCATGTCGTATCGGTTCGGAAAAGTCGCCGGCGAAAGCTGGTTCCACAGAGTGATTGTACGAGGCAGGAAATGCCTTAGAAAACGGGCTGTTGTGGACTTCCAGACATCGAGGTGGTGAGGATGGAATTTTGAGTTCTGGCGCGATGTCCGGTGGTGAAACTCAGCGGCCGGGACTAAACCAAACAACTCCTCAGAACACTCCCCGTGATATATGCGATAGAGGATGCAGAGTGACCCAACATCTCTACGCAAATCCAAAGAATCAAGCCGGTCGGTAATAACCTGATCGTCGACAATTCGAACTGCTCTACGTTGAATGCGGTCAAAAGGAAGAAGCTGGTACTGTGGAGCTCCCGCCCAGAGGTGAGAGCAGTACTCCATGTGGGGCCGAATTTGCGCCTTGTAAAGTTTTAGGCGATGGTCCGACGTGAAGTACCGTCTCGCCTTGTTGAGCACTCCAAGCTTTTTGGAAGCCAATTTGGCTTTAACTTCCAGTTGACCGCGGAACTGAACAACGTTCGAAACCTCGACGCCAAGTATCCCGATACTGGCTGTGGCAGTGAGGGGAGTATTCTCGAAGTGAGGGGATACGACAAAAGGAGACTTTTTAGCGGTTAACGCGCAAACTTGAGTCTTATTGGGGTTGAATTGGACTAAGTTTAGTCGGCCCCAGTCTGAGACCTTGGTTAACAAGGTCTCGACTTCAGACACAAGTTTATTCCGACACTCGTCGACGTGTTCCCGAGAAATATTAGCACGGCCGGTGTAAAGTACGTCTACAGTGCTGTCATCCGCATAGCAATGAATGTTACTGATTTGTAACATATCATTGATATGCAGAAGAAACAAAGTAGGTGAAAGAACGCAGCCTTGTGGAACGCCAGAATTGACGTATTTTAAGTCGGAGCATGCACCATCGACAACGACCTTGATGCTCCGATCTGCCAAAAAACTGGAGATCCACTTGCACAATTTCTCGGGAAGCCCGTAAGATGGAAGCTTGGAGAGTAGCGCTTTATGCCATACCCGATCGAAGGCTTTCGCTATGTCCAGACTGACTGCTAATGCCTCCCCCTTGGACTCAACCGCCAACCGCCGTAGCCCATCTGTGAGTCACGATCACCAGCTGAGCGACCCCGACGGAAGCCGTACTGGCGGTCGCTAATCAGCTGATGCTCCTCTAGGTACCGCAGGAGCTGGCAGTTAATAATGGACTCCATTATCTTGGAGAACAAGGAGGTGATAGCAATAGGCCTATAATTTGATGGATCAGAGCGATTGCCTTTTTTAGGGATCGGGTGCACTAAAGCAGTCTTCCAAGAATTCGGGACTACGCCTAATGAGTAGGAGTGTCGGAAAAGACGCGTTAAGACCGGTGCCAGCTCGGGAGCACAAGTACGCAGCACAATCGGAGGAATGCCATCGGGCCCACTCGACTTATGGATGTCCAAGGAAAATAGTGCTTTACGAACTGCACTCTGTCGGAATTTAATTTCCGGCATCGTGGTATCACACCGCAAGATTGTCGGTGGTGTCTTTCCTTGATCATCAAGAGTCGAGTTGGACGCGAAGAGAGATCCCAAGAGGTCGGCTTTCTCCTTCGCTGTATGGGCCAACGAGTCATCGCTCCTGTGCAGAGATGGAAGGGAGGGCTGACAGAAATTCCCTAAGACAGCCTTAGCGAGAGACCAAAATGCGCGTGTTCCCGAAGGGAGTCGCACCAGTCTCTCACCAATCCTGCCAATGTGCTCCGACTTCGCCTTGGCAATAACACTTTTGAAAGACCTTGAGGCAGAGTTGTATTCCTTTTTACGTGCGCTGGTATTTACATCACGAGATGCCGATGCGTCAGCCCAGGCTTGATAGCATGCTGCCTTTCGGCGTGATGCCGTTTTGCAGAAGCGACCAAACCAGGGCCGGGTTCTGCCGCCGATGGGTATCGCAGAGTACGGAATGAAGAGTTCCATACCCTGGAACACCACATCAGCGACCGAGTCAGCAACGACATCTGGATCATCCGGCGAGAAACAAATCCGCCCCCATGGGTAGGATGCAAAGAAGGACCGCATCCCATCCCAGTCCGCTAACCTGTAGTGCCACACACGGCGACAACCCACGAACCGAGGCCGTGAGGTGCGTGTAATCGGCACTGTACTCCGGACAAGGCAGTGGTCCGACGAGCCAAGAGGAGGCTCTACGGAAACATGGTACCCGTCCGGATGAGAGGTCAGCAGAAGGTCTAACAGGGAAGGTGTATGATCCTCCACATCTGGGATTCGCGTTGGCGAGGTAACCAGTTGTGTCAAATCATATGCCAAGGCAAAATCGACCACAGATCTCCCCGCATGATCGGTGGTACGTGATCCAAGCCATTCGGCGTGGTGGGCGTTAAAATCGCCAAGAATCACGATCTCTGCGGATGGGATCTGCTGCAGCACGGAATCTGTAGCCCGTTGCATGTGCTCAACGAGCCGGTCTGTTTCGGCATTACCGCTATGGGACCTATATAGGCACGCGTAGATTCGCGGATGATCATCGCAGTCTACGCGCAGCCAGAGAATGGATAGGTCCCTCCCTTCAAGATGGGCGAGGCGACGAGAGCAGATATCCCCTCTGACGTACGCACACACCCCCGCCCGTGGTACAAAGGAATGTTCCAACTTGTAGCCCGGGTAAGAGAGGAATGAGGCATCCGCCGGAGACGATATCTGGGTCTCGGTTAGAAAGAGCAAGGCCGGCTTCGCCGTCTCAAGATGGAAGTGGACGGCGTTGAGGTTGGAATTCAGTCCCCTTATGTTGCAGAAGTCCACAGCGAGGGTGGAAGGGGTTGCCTTAAGATGCCTGCTCCGTTTGCCCCGTCCATTCACGAGCGCAAAATTGCCCCCCCCAGAATTCGAAGGGCAGCCTGGGCATCCCTGCTCAGGTGGTGTATGTCCTGAGCATGGATGTCCAGAGAGGGATTGTCCACCGCGGGCGCAGATGGTACCCTCCTGGGGTAATTGTCTTATATTCTGCGCACTCATTTTGTTGGGGGGGGGGGGGGCGTTGGGCCTCCGGGACTCTCACATACCGAACGAAACGCGGTAGCATGGCTACCACTTTACGTCGATTTTAAGTGAGAGAGTGGTACTTCCCCGGGCGTGCCGGCCCATTCGGCTACAACCTGAAGGTTGCAGCATGGCACTACCACTAGGAAATATATTATAGTGCACAAGTGTGTGCGCAAACACAGGTGCACTCTCTTTTCTTTAGCTCTCATAATCCGATGGGACAGAAAGAGTTCAGGTGCAGGACCAACGGCTTAACGTGCTTTACGAGGCATGTGAGTGTACACACTTCCAACTTCCAGACTCCAGGCTGCTACTGAGAATTTTCTGACATAAAAACCCAATAACTATTTATTGGCCCGACCTGCGAATTGAACCCAGGCCCACCGAGTCTGCGGCCTTATATCAAGCCACTAGACCAACGAGGCAGTCACAACAAATACTAAAAACAAAATAAAACAAATATTTATAAGGGGAGCTCCTATACATGAAACGTGATTTTTTGCTTGTTTTTGCTCGATATTGATAACGGCAGCAGGTAGACGCTTGAAGTATTCACAGATAAATATTCACAAATATTTAGTTAGTTCAGTTAGGTATATTATTATAGATGATTGTACGGAATCCTTCGTGCGCGAGTCGCACTCGCACTTAGCGGGTTTTTAAGTCAAATTCTTAGCTCCATAATTAGTTGCCCGGTCATCATATTGTTACTTTTGGGGCAGCTAGTGTAAAACTTACAGAGTTATAAATCCCTAAAATCACAATTCTATTATAATTAGCTGCTTGTATAAACACGAGAAGTAAAGGTAAACTTATACGAAGTTTCCAACTCCGCAAAGTCAATACATTCTTCTGATATTCTTGTTATTATTAAGATTCTTAAAATATGTTTAACTTTGCATATTAACTATGCTTAATCATATATTAAAGTAACATTAATATACACGAGACGATACAGTTGTGAGAGCACCAGATTTTTAATTGCGGGTTCGAGCCCGGAGAGCGGGTATAGCGTTGAATTATCGGTGCTTAATTTGTGTAGCGTTTTGTTCTCTTCGGAGAAAACATAGTGGGGAAACCTGAATATATTGGATAAAAATCTGTTACATGTGTATTCACCTATCCGCATTGGATCAGCATGGCGGAGTAAGCTCCTAACCTTCTCCTCAAACGGAGAAAAGACGAAAACCTAGCAGTGGTTCTTTTACAGATAAGGCTAAACGAATTTGTTATGTGAATTTAGCCTTAGTTTAGGCGATCCTTATATATAGATTTGACATATCAAATCTACACTAAAGAGAGCCTTAAATAATCGTTAAGGGCCTTTCTTATAACTGTTATCTACTTCAACATTCGACGGACGAAGACACAGAATTGTTTAACTAATCTACTTCTATCAATAATTACAGGTAAAGGCATAAATATCTCAGTGTGGTAGTAGAATAATATTTGTCAAATGTTCGGAAATTCAAAATTACTTTTCACTCACCGCATTCATTTCGTTCTACCTCGAGTTCAGACTGTAACGACTCCCAGACATATTCGAGGCATTCTGAAAAGAAAGAAATATTTAATTTATAGGTACGGAAATTTTGCAATTATGATTGTCCGTGCATTTGGTGACTTTTACAATCATTTTGGAATTTCATATATGTGCCTGCATTTTATTTCTAGGCAGCATCACAATCAAAGCATACGAATTACATTTTTTTTGTATTTTGTATTCTACTTGGTGGTAGAGCTTTGTGCAAGCTCGTCTGGGTAGGTACCACCCACTCATCAGATATTCTACCGCAAAACAGCAGTACTTGTTATTGCTGTGTTCCGGTTTGAAGGGTGAGTGAGCCAGTGTAATTACAGGCACAAGGGACATAACATCTTAGTTCCCAAGGTTGGTGGCGCATTGGCGATGTAAGAGATAGTTAACAGCTCTTACAACGCCAATGTCTATGGGCGTTGGTGACCACTTACCAACAGGTGGCCCATATGCTCGTCCGCCTTCCTATGCAATAAAAAAAAAAAAAAAATCCTTATTACTTACTGACTTCGCTGACTCGGCGATTGGGAGAACTGAAATTTCTTCTCAAGTCGTTTTTCTCATCCTCGTGTTCACATAATTTCTCTATGTCAATCTTGTAGTCGATTATGTCTACGACTTCTACGCCATCGAACATTGGCCTCGAACGCTAAGAAAAAAAAGACCATTTTTACCAAACCCCAAGTAAAACGATAAGGTTTTTGTTTACGTAAATAGTGGGCACAAATTCTGATGCCCGATCAGTCGCCTAATAAATCCCAGCAGTGGTCAAAACTTTGCTCGAGGTCTGTCCAAGACCGACGATACTTTTTTTCCCTAAATTTGTGACTTGAGCACGGTTACTGTAAGGTGTACTCGGAACGGATCTATCAATACAGGCCAATCGAGCAAGTTCAACGACATATCTCTTAAGTTTGATAGTTAATAGTTATATTCACCATTTAGGTAGTGAACTCTCCACGCCACGTGGAAACCTCAAGAGCTTGATAGAGATACATCCTTTTTCCTCATCTATTATTAAGTATATGATCGATTATGTACTTACGTTAACATCTCTCTGAGTAGCATCGTGTGACAGGCTGAGAGTATGCAATGGGAATACTGGAAACATAAACATCAAAATATCCTTGACTCGAGGTACTTAAAACACTTTTGTATAATCAAATCACAATAATTAAATTAAATGCAAATTCACCGCTGCTTCAGAATGTAAATATAAATATGTTTAATTTATACAATTTTATTATTTATCTTGTTAATACATCAGCGAATATTACCTATTTTTTATACTATAAATGTTGTTTTGTAATAAGATTCATTCATCAAAGCTTGAATTAATTGATAAGAAAAGATACAATATTTGCTGAATATAATGGTATTAGGAAGGATATCTTGACTTAACAGAGATAGATAACACTATTAGCATAAGTTATAAGTCTATGTATTTTTAGGTTATATTGTAATCCAATAAACTGTTATTATATTTATGTATGCGAGTACTAAAGGTAAAACAAAAAAGTACTCACCTAGTATAATAAAAGTTGTTATAAGTTTCACGCTGTATATATTTCGCTCAGACATTTTGCTTCCACATCAAGTTAATAAATAAGTTGTTTATCCAGTCAACATGAGCACTATATATGTATGTCTGCGAAGATTTGTATATTATAATAATAGTTATAGTTAATAGCTTTAGTTGCTTTGAGGAAAAGATTCGAGAAATCCATGTTCAACAAAAAATTCATATTTTAATGTATAATTCTAAACTAATACGAATCAGTCGTTCCTTATTACTCTCACTCCGTGTTCATACTTATTATTATTTATCATTACATTGATAATAGCTTAGTATTCTGTGTGTAACATATATGATTGGATAACTTATTAGTTATCTAATTTTAATGCCTACAGATCAAGTAATTATTCGTAATACGTTTCTAAGAACACAGCGCTGTAAACGACAAACGACAGACAGACGGACATAGATTTAGAAATACGTTACAGAAAACTTTTTAAATAAGTATCATGGATTAAATAAATATATATATAGTACTTACTATACTCGGTGATAGAGCTTTGTGCAAGCTCGTCTGGGTAGGTACCACTCACTCATCAGATATTCTGCCGCAAAACAGCAGTACTTTGTATTGCTGTGTTCCAGTTTGAAGGGTGAGTGAGCCAGTGTAATTACAGGCACAAGGGACATAACATCTTAGTTCCCAAGGTTGGTGGCGCATTGGCGATGTAAGCGATGGTTAACATTTCTTACAATGCCATTGTCTATGGGCATTGGTGGCCAATTACCATCAGGTGGCCCATATGCTCGTCCGACTTCCTATACAATAAAAAAAATATATAAAGACAGAAAACGCTGTTAATTAGAATCGTCATAATTCTGTGGGATCTGAATAGGTCGCGGCGGGAATGTTCAAGGTGAGGCTTAAACTTGACGTAATAATTTACTCGATCAAGTTTATTAAAACCAGTTAAAACTAGTAAATGGTTTTTGGGAAAATATTAAAACATTTTATTAGTTAGTATGTAGTATATTATCGTCAGAAAACTTGCCTGTATCGGATGAAAATCATTCACAAGTGCACTACGAAAACACATCGGAGCAGCGTTGTGGAATTAATATTTGAAATATTTTTAACAAGGAGTCTTAGTCCAGCAATGGGATATATGTGATAAATACATATATAAAAATATAGCTTATATCGGAGATTTGAAACCACTATATACATATACATGTACTAATAATAAATATCTTATTGCATGTAGTGTACCATGTTGGGTTCGATTGTTCACCTTTTCATAAATTATTTAATACTAGCTGTGCGCCGCGGTTTCACCCGCGTATACTTATAAAAATATCACGACTAAAAATAAGGCTAGAGACTTCCTCCATAAAAGGACTATACAACACAAAAATATTTTTTAAATTCGAACCAGTAGTTCCTGAGATTAGTCGGATCAAACAAACACACTCTTCACCTTTATATATTAGTATAAATAACTATATTGATGTGCTGTGTTTTTTACTGTGAAATAAATTAATAATCAATTAAAAATAATTAATTTATTTCTAAGCTTTGTGGCCAAAGGTTTTCCTCATAGATAATTCCAATTAATTTAATTTGTTTGAAGATATTGTGCCAAGGGAATTAATTGATTTAGATGTAACGTCACAAGATCCAGTTATAATATAAATTTATTAGTAGATGAATAAATATATATACGTATTTAACGTAAACAATATAAATATGTAATGAAAATAATTAATAATAATTTTGGCATACTATGTACATATGTACAGTAAAAAATAATTTTGGTATTGTTTTTTTGAAAACCTTAGAAGTATAATTGAGCCAATCGAATTAAACGTTAGTATAATCCGGAAATGGAATTCTTTGTTTTTTTTAATATGGTAACATTACTCTTCATTAACACGAGTCGATATCCGACGCACGGATAGGCCGCTGTGAAAATAGATCGTTTAAATAGACTATGCTGCAGGAGACTAAAATCACAAATGCTTAATCAAGGCTAAAGCCAAAGCTAATACTCGGTGGTAGAGCTTTGTACAAGCTCGTCTGGGTTGGTACTTGGTACCACCCACTCATCAGATATTCTACCGCAAAACAGCAGTACTTGCTATTGTTGTGTTCCGGTTTGAAGGGTGTGTGAGCCAGTGTAGTTACAGGCACAAGGGACATAACATCTTAGTTCCCAAGGTTCTCTTAATCTCTTACAAAGTCTATGGGCGTTGGTGAGCTTTTACCATCAAGTGGCTCATACGCTCGGCCGCCTAGATATAAAATAAAAAAACTAAACTAATCTAAATGTTAATGTCTGTCTTACGTATTTGTAATTGTAGATAAGATAATCTTTTTGGCATAAATCAGCTTAAATACATTAATAGCATATCGAATTTGGAGAACTTGTAACTCGAATGCGATGAAATACATGATATATGTATCGTTCGAATCAAAAAAACAAAAAAACAACACAATATATCTATCCTGAGGCCCTAGCCAAGTTGATATTCTACAATTGTAAACGCTAATAGAAAACTCAAAATTGTATGAGAATGACCACGTGACTTATCGTGGAGAGATGTCATTCTCATACATTTGTTTAGTTTTCTATTATCGTTTACGATTGTAGAATGTCAACTTGGCAAGGGCTTCTGATTATATTGATGTTTCGCGTTATAACTTATGAATTGGTGGAACCCATCAACGCAGATCTACAGAACGAATCAATGGTGGGGACTATCCGATAAAACCACCAGGTACAAAAGTCAGGCGTGGAAGTAACAGAAACGACATTAGCCAAAAAAAATAAAATAAAAACTTTACTACACTTATTACACTTTATAATACTGGTTACGCCTATAAGACCTATTTAATTGGAGCGTGCTGTTGGGCTGGCAGTTTAAATACCACGATGAAGTTGTTATAAAGTGTTCCAAGTTATAATTAAGTTATTAAGGGTGGTTATATGTCAATGTACTTTATATCGATCCATATATTGTTCCGAATAGAGTGCTTTCAAAATCACTATCGAAATTTTATTATAACTTTATCGTTATTAAAATCTAGAGGCCAACTCAACGTATATAACTACAATAAAAAAACTCAAGTCCCATTTAGAAAGGCTTATTAACTTTTAGGTAAGTCTAAGATTTTTAATTTTGTTATCAAATGGGGGGACACTGAACTTATTAAGATTTTTATTTCTTCCATAGAGAATTTTCAATATCGAACTTTTGTTTTTTTTTGTTAGTATGAGCTCAGAAACACTTGAAAATTCTTTAAAGAAAAATAAAAGAGATAAGAAATATACCTTCTTAATATGTATGTACACCTTGCCTGATGCGTAGATAATCATTTTTATATCACATTCATTTATTTTTTCTGAAAAGTACTAACAATTGAGACAACCTACTTAACAAACAACCCTACTACTTAAAAATTTAAGTAAACAATCGCCTTTAATTGTCAGTAGAAAATGTTCCAAGGCCTTTTATATTCATCAGGAGAAGGTTCAAGTGTTCTCGTCATTCGTTTGTTATAACTTTTTAATTTTTAATATTTAAATGATTAATTTTAAACATTCCTTATTAATGAAAATAAAGATATCCCTTCTTAAAGCGAGATGGAAATTAGAAAAGTTCTAAGAATAATCCGAGTTACAGAAATTAATCATGTTCTTCGGTTTCTAGAGCTTAAATAAATTTCAAACAATTTAAATTACAAGATTTTCACCGAAAGCTCTTTACTATTATGTAAAAAAATTATAATAAACAAATATGAATACATTTTGACACATACAAGTTGCATTCAACAATTTGGTTTTACAAATGCGATATATATGAAGCATCTGAAATCTTGACGTAATAGAAAATGTTTTCCCAGCGCTCAATTCCGTGTGGGTGTCCCTCAAAGACCTTTTCTTGATCCAAATCTCTTTCTCATTTATATCAATGATTTGATTTCTATTGTAGGTTTAACAAACACGAGATTGTTTTGTTTACTAATAATGGTTTATAATTCTAAAAATAGTTTAGTTCTAAATGGGGAAGAATTAGACGTTTTAGAAATTTTAGGCCAACGGCATCCTCATATTTATTGTCGAGTAGATTCAGCTCTGCGGACTTCGTGGTAAAAAAATATCTGTTAATTTAATATTATTGATATTATCATAATTTATAGAAAACTTTTTGCTTAATAAATAAAATTATTTATGACAAGGATAACCATTGATATTTTTTCTAGTTATTCTCGATAGATTCTGAATTCAGAAGTTTAATAGTTTAACTTTTAATTTATCTATATTATAATGATGATTTAAAGGTGTCTTAAAAGCGTACTCGAATAAAGTTAAGATTTTAAATAACATTACTTTTTACTTGGTGGTAGAGCTTTGTGCAAGCTCGTCTGGGTAGGTACCACCCACTCATCAGATATTCTACCGCAAAACAGCAGTACTTGTTATAGCTGTGTTCCGGTTTGAAGGGTGAGTGAGCCAGTGTAATTACAGGCACAAGGGACATAACATCTTAGTTCCCAAGGTTGGTGGCGCATTGGCGATGTAAGAGATGGTTAACAGCTCTTACAACGCCAATGTCTATGGGCGTTGGTGACCACTTACCATCAGGTGGCCCATATGCTCGTCCGCCTTCCTATGCAATAAAAAAAAAAAAATATATAAGTGGAAAGTGGAATTTCTCTGATATTAATTTTCGCAGCTCTCTTAAGCTCAATTACAGCTTAATCTGTATGAATAAAACATGACACTTAAGCTTAGCAATTTAAAGCAGTAGTTTTGAATGTATTAAATTATTTTAAGCACGACGTTTGGGTAATGTAGCAGCTAATAGGTAATACCAGTGAAAGTGCTTGATGGTGGTCAAGATATTGTCAAAATATCAGCTCGGCTCGGTTTTACACGCGTTAAGCGTTACGATTTCGCTCCCGTGTTGTTATACATTTTATAAGTTTTCTCAATAATATGATTCAAAAGATAAATCTTATCAAAAATTAAATATTTCGTTTGCTTTATTTAAAAGAAACAATTTATATTTTTATTTTATTGTAGTTTTAATAAAATTCAAGGTATTTAAAAAAAAACGTGATGTTTACGCTTGTTTCATTTATAGTCTAAATTTGGTGAAACTTATAAATATAATACAACGTTGGTACAAGTTATAATTAGGTATATTGATTTATTAGTTTTATCAGTAAAACATTGCAAAAAATGTCGCTCCATCTTTTAGTATAGATTTTACTCCGTGCCGATATTTTAACTCTGACGAAAGTTTGATTTTAGTAACTTAATCGATAACAACAATAGCGGTTTAACGAACGAAAACGTATCAGTTTAACAAGCTTTTGTGTTCATTTTAAAATAATTTATTAAATTATGGCGAATTATGTTAATATCGGAGCTTTGAGAATTCAATTATTATGGATATAAGTAGTTAAGGTGAATAGTTTTGTAATATAGATAAAGATTTAATTAAGAACTGTTTGTATTTTTTAACCGTGATCGTTTTTCGATTATTTGTCTTTAATTGGAACAGACTATATATCCTATAGGCTGTAAACAGATGTCCTCGGTTGGAACCACGCGTCCAGCCTAAGAAAAGTTATTTTCGGTTTTTTTCTATTACGAAATCCTCAGTACTCGCTGGGGTCTGAAAGAAGAAATAAGAATATTAATAAGTTTATTTAAACTAAGGTACACAATCTAAATGAGATCTTTATAATAATATAATGAATAGTTGTCATTAACACGCTTTTATTAGCTTGGCCTGTATGTACTATCTATGTTCGGAATCTTTCAATGCAATTTTTACTAACTTCAAGATGTCAAATCCATTTGATAAATAATTTGCATACGTATTATAGACCGATGACAATACAAAAATTTAACTGTCCCATCACCCTGTGACAATGAGCCTCCCCCCAAAAGTGCCTTATCGTGCAGCCAGGCCGAGGCCGTGCCGCGTGTTTTTTTTTGGTTTTTAAACAATAATTTATTTATAATAATTAATATGTGGGAGCGAACAATTACTCTTATGTATCCCTACTTCGAAAACTGCAAAATGTAGGTATCCGAGGTTTGCCGTCGTTATGGTTCAAAAGTTATCTCTCCGGAAGGTCACAACTTGTTAAGGTGGGCTCATACAAAAGTGCTATGGAATCAATAAAATTTGGTGTACCACAGGGTAGTATCCTTGGCCCAACCCTCTTCATAATTTATATTAATGACGTAATGAACCTCCAAATTCCAAACGCTGAAATCATCTGTCATGCTGATGACACAGTGATTCTTTTTAAGGGCAGAAACTGGGAAAATACTGTCGATACAACAGAAAAAGGTATAAAAATGGCATCAGACTGGTTCCGTGCTAACTTATTGACCCTCATCAATAACAAAACTAAATTCCTCTGTTTTCATAAAACTGCCTCGTCGAAACCATCCTTTAGTCCTGTTATAAAAATTCATTCCTGTAAAAATTATCCTACAAATTCCTGTAACCGTGACACCATTCAGCGCACTGACGTTATCGGGTACCTGGGTATGTTGGTTGATGACAAATTACATTTTAATAATCACATCCACAAGCTCTCTGTGAGAGTTAGAAAATCTATCTTTATTTTCAAAAAACTCCGTAACTGTACCGATAGCTCACTGTTGACAATGATTTATACCGCGTTGTGCCAGTCATTGATCACTTACTGTATCACAGTCTGGGCCAGCGCGGCGAAAACGACTATATTGGAAATCGAAAGAGCACAAAGGTCCGTGTTAAAAGTAATGTTAAGAAAACCCTTTCGATTTCCAACAGTGGCGCTGTATGCGGAAGCGAAGGTTTTATCTGTTCGTAAGCTGTTTATTTTTAAAATTTCTTTAGCAACTCATAAGTCGCTTAATTCCAGAACTTACTATACCACTTTATGTAATAAACGTATTTTCAATTTACCTGTTCCAAGAACACTCCACTTTTACTAAACGATTCGGGGATCACATAAGGGCATCAACTTATAACGTCATACTGAAACACTGTAACCTTAAAAAATGTATGAAATGTATGAATGAAGCAAAAAAACTAATTTTTAAATTGCTTCTCTCTTTAAACTATACTGAAACAGAGAATATGCTAGCTAAAGCAACTTAACTTATATATAGTAATGGTTTGTTGTCATGTTTTTATAAGAAGTTTAAATTTCGTTATTTTTATTTTGTCATAATTTTATGTTTAATTTGTATACCGTTTTATTTAAGTTTCTTCTGTAATTTTTGTTTATCAAGTATCTCTTACGTAACTTTTGTTAATTCTTCTATGTAATTTTTAATTGGTTCCTCGCGATACAGGCGAAGCCTAGTGCGAGGACCCCTGGCAATATTGTTACAAATTGTGATACCAAATAAACGAATTTGATTTGATTTGATTTGTAATCGACTTTAGCTTAATTACTGCTTGCTCTCCGTGAACATTGGTATTCGTTGAGCTTAACGCTTTGAAACGTACATACTCTTCAGCTTCATAATATTAATGTCACTCAAGTTATTATATTGACACAGGTTCAAAATATTATTGCGTTAATGAATAATATTTTCATAGTTGATGTATTCTGTTTAATTATATCACTAATTAATTATTAATGTATTTAGTTAATTCAACTAATTGAAGAATTATAAAAACTAATAAAATATATATTTGTTAAATACTATAAGCGTATACTCAAGCGATCGTAGTATTGTTTAATTATAAAATCCTATTTTTGTTTCAGCCAACTCAGGTTCCAGTTCTCTGAAACACAGGAACAACAACACACCTGGCGCATGTCCCGCTAAGTCTGTTAAGGTAACTAATGAAACTTATTTAAATAAAACAATTAGTTTTATGGTTTAAGACAGAAATTATCAAAGAATATGACAATTATAAATACGACAAAACTTTTATAAGCCAATTAATGTGTTAAGCATTACAGATAAAGATTCAACTTTTATAAGCCAATTAATGTGTTAAGCATTTATAGAATAGGTAGGCGGACGAGCAAAAGGGTCACCTGATGGTAAGTGGTCGACACCGCCAGTAAACATTGACATTGATAAAAATGTTAACCATCGCTACCAACTTTGGGAACTTAGACGTTATCTGCATCGTCAGTATAATTACACTGGGTCACTCACCTTATTAAAACGGACCACAACAACACGGAATGTAAAACTTGATTGCGAAATGTAACATATAATATCGAGTGCTACATTCTCATTTCAAATACAAACTTGCGAATGTTCAAGGCGAAATTTGAAATGATTCGTATTCCAATTGATGAAATGCGAGCAGAGCATAGCTTGTTCTATGGAAACCAGAGAAGTGATATACTACATAATTATCCTTGTATATTTTTGTAAATAAATATAAAGATAATTGCACCCAGACTCAGGACAAACAGACATGTGCAATGTTCATGTACACAAATGTCTGTCCTGGGTGGGAATCGAACCCACGACCTGCGGCGTGTAAGGGAAGTGTCTTACCAACCACGCCAATCGGCTCGTCAAAATGTTTAAAATGTATTTATATTGTTTTATACAGAATGGACGAATAAGGCCGCGTTTAGGTGTGCGTTTCGCCGAGACATCGCTAACAGCGGTTCCTGAACGTTTGGAAGTGAATAAGGCGCGTGGTCCCGCTTGACAGCCACCCGCTCGTCTCCACTGCGCGCGACACGAGCGATGCCGCGTGCTCCACGAGTATTACAGGAGTAGATCCACTGCTGTGTAACATGGACGAACGCGAGTTTAAGTACAAGACGTTAGTTCTATTATTGAGTCAGATCAAGATAACTGGAGAGGTAAGATTATCTAAGGTCATGCTCATCATCTCTCATGACTCTAAGCTACCCCCAAACTTTGTTAACGATGGACAATTCCAAATTGTATATGTAATATGAAATTGTATGTGAAATAATAGTAGGGGAGCCCATGATGTTAAATGGTTATTTACTCGAGCGCCGTGGAGGTCGATTACATTTTTACGATAAGATAGAATGAATGGAAGGTTAAAGGTTTCGATACTGAACTGGGCAAGGTATTCGCTCGAGTAAATCCAAAAATCCCTATTGAGCTCCCCGACTATAATATTGACGTTTTCGATATTATCTGTGTATTGTCAATGTCAAAATGATGAAAATATTTATTAATAAATAAATGTTAACAACTATTATAATAATGTAATGTAAACATTGTTATGTCAATAAAAATATCGTCCCCGAAACGTTTATTTATTTTCCAAACGACAACAGTATTATAATTACGACAATTTAATATCATGCGGGTTCCGAATTTATTGAATTTAAATTCCGTCGAAAATAAATCGAAATGAGCTTTTATAAATGACTAGCGCTTTACACATGGCTTCGCTTGCATCATACCTCAGAATTTTTAAATACAGCTATTTTCATACAAACTTTCATCTTCTTTATCAGCTAGCTAGCTTTATTAGCTAGCAATACCTTAGGAGTTCAATTCCAATAATCTTTACTTCTGTGTATAGGGACCGTGCTGGATTTTTTTTAATGTGTCTAACCCCAGCTGTTCGGGCTGTGCGTTGTTGTCAGTCAGCCAGTTAATTAATCATTTATATATAGAGTCATAATTTTAGTGCACAAGTGTGTGCGCAAACACAGGTGCACTCTCTATTCCCTAACTCTCATAACCCGATGGGACGGCAATCCGACACGACAGGAAAGAGTTCGCCTATATAAACTTGTTTTAATAGATGTATGTACTTTAATACCATACTAGACCATATTAGTATGACGTTATATATCAAATTGTATTTCGATTCCGATTTGATTCGAAGTCTAACGACCGAATACTGAAACGTCATTCAAATATTAAGTGCAACTTAATCATTTGAGACGCCGTTAATTTAAAATTTCGTATACTAAATTTAGTTAATCTCAAATAATTAAGTTTATTACGGCCGAATACTGAAACGTCATTCAAATATGAAGTGCAATTTCATTATTTGAGACGCCGTTAATTTTAAATTTCACATGCTAAATTTTAATTTAATGGCGTCTCAAATAATTAAGTGTCACTTAATATTTGAATGACTTTTCAGTATTCGGTCGTTAGTGAATCAATGTAATTGAGAGTAGATTAGTAGTAGAATAGATAAAATGCGAATCGACGCTGATAAGTATTCCGGCTGAACTGGACCATTGAAAATATAAATTGGTTTTTTATTCTTTTTTTATAAGCCGCCGGTCGTACATTATTCTGCCAAATACATTTTTTTATTATTTAGTAAATCAATATTAGGATATAATAAATACTTAATAATCTTAATTCCATTAGATAGGTTTTCTATTTTCAAGTCTGGCAAATACAGTGTCTTACGACGTTCAAACCATGATAAACAGAAAATTAATTATGTATTTGCGAAAATTTTACAACAGTAAAGCTAATTAATATAAAATCTAACAAGATACACAGCAGAGTTACAGCCCTGAGCGATTGAATTGATAACATTTTAATAAATATTATACAGTCTATATTAAATAATTTTATGTCTGTGAATTTTGAGGCGGAGTTCGTGTCTACACTCGTTCGAACAGAATAGACATTTATCGGTTCGTGTTGTAATCAGATTATCGCCGTTGGACTTATTTTGTTTCCGTACGCAGCTTCGTCTTGGGGTGAAGGAGAGGGGGTTGTTTTTAAAACACAGAAATATAACTTTTATTCTACAATTGATTACATATTTTTGTTGATAACTTTCACACATTAACGACTTGTGTAATAACAACTAATTGAAGTCGAGATGACCCCGTAATCAGAAAGAGCAGATATAGCCCCAACGTGAGTCTTTACGTCGTGTACGAACCCTGGCCAGCAACGGTAATCAGTACCAGGAGAGGAGATATGAAAAGGGGCAATGTAACTCTATCATTTTTATTTAACCGCTAAACTTTCGCTTAGTATACATTTTCATTTCTTACACTTGAAAAACTAAGAGACTAAGTTAGAAAACTATATCTCGGAGTGGGTCTGTGGCTTCGTAACTCCAAAGCGAATGAGACTATGTAATACCTCTTACGAGTAAAGGCTGGTTTAATTGGAGCAGTTCTAAGCTCTAAGCTATACCTATTTGGGTTAAATCTATTCAGTGTTTCAGTGATTTCTCGTACAGTAATTATTGATGTTGTCTACGGTAAAAGGTATGAGAATTCATTCAATTTCAATTTTGTTACTAAAAATTTAATTAATTGCTTATAAAATCCCTGATACTAAAAGAAACATATGTAAAAATTTAAAAATACTATATCTTTACTAGTTTTTAAATTATATAATTGATATTTAGTATTAGATATTTCTCAAAGTATTTCTCGTAAGTAAGGTATTAAGACTATAATTTCTTAGATCACTTTTGTTTCCATTTTCAAAAAAGATGCAAAAATTACATTTTAATAATTCAGGCTTAGTCTTACATTGGGACACATTATTTGTTAATAAATTTACCGCGCTAATATCGATGAATTCATGTGCGTTTTTAAGAATTACATTGGGAGGGAAGCGACAGGGGCTCATCAATCAATAAATGTTCTGCGGTGTATTTCGAATCTGAGGCCCTTGCCAAGTTGAAATTCTACAATCGTAAACGCTAATAGAAAACCAAACAAATGTATGAGAATGACATCATCTTATCGTTGAGAGACAACATGAGAGTGACCACGTGGTCACTCTCATACAATTTTTAGTTTTCTATTAACGTTTACGATTGTAGAATGTCAACTTGGCAAGGGATTTTCTAACAGAATAGTCCTGCCGTATTAATTGAGAAATACAATTAGTACATCCACCGTTTAATTTTATTTATAAAGCTGAGTGTTGCTTCAGTTAATGAGATCGTGTTGAATATAAATACAGATTGTTTAATGTTTCAAGGTAAATTCAAACTAGAACAAGATTTTCATTTGAATGCAAATTGTTACCAACGGTGGATATATGTATAATAAAAGGTGTACTTTATGTTAGTAGTTATAAAGAAGGACAAGGATGTGAATAATTTACATTTGTATAAATGAATTGTTTGTTTAATGACTAGCGTATACGATTGATAATACGGTTTGGAATTACGGTTTTTTTATGTAATAGTCATGCAGATGAACAAATGTGGTCACCTGGTTGTAAGTGGTCACCACCGCCCATCGACATTGACCATGTAAGAAATAATAAACATTCCTTAAATCGCCAATGCATCACCAACCTTGGGAAACGAGATGTTATGTCCCTTGTGCCTGTAATTACACTGGCTCACTCACCCTTCAATCCGGACCGCAATAATACCAAGTATTGCTGCTTAGTTGCAGAATATCTGATGAGTGGGTGGTACCACTCAAACTGGCCTGCATAAAGCTCTACCACCCACCTTATCAACAAATTACACACGACTATTCTGAAACTAATTATTCGTGACGTAGCAACTCTTTGTTTACCAATGAATAATAATAGATTATCTTTTTCCTTAAATTTTGGAGACGAAATTTTATCATAAAATACGCTACCGGTTCAGAGCATTAAGAAATATTGGAATTTTCTTTCAAGATATTCTTAGTAGCAGGCGGAGTCAAGTATGCCCGTGAAGTACCTATTTTCCGATAGATTTTTAGAATTACTTTATCATTGCTAAATGCATTCAAGACTTCAAAAAATATTTTAAGAAATGAAGTAAAAAATTGTTTATAGAATAAATACACTAATCAAAGTAATTTTTAATTTCATTCGAACATAATAAAAACCTCAAACTAAAACTTATTTCCACTGGTTTTAATTACGCTATATATCCATGATCCAAAATGCAATGGAATATGGAGAGGAAGTGACGAAATTACGTGGCGGACGTGACCGAGGTATCGTAATGAATACTGAAACAGTTAGTTATGAAGCCTTTGATGATTATGCAAATGATGTTGCGTGGAATTGTTTGACATGGTGTCTCCGCCTTTTCAGCCATCGCTCCGTCCACCACTGAAGTCAATTTCATCCATCTATGTACTTGCGTCACGACAGTCTTTCGCGCACGTGCAGGTTGTGGTAAGATCTGCTGGCGCTTTCCAGAAGCGCTATAATATGAGTGCTTCCAAACATTGAGCACACAAGTTTCTTCAAAGCGGACAACATAACAGCAACTCCCTCTTAGGTTGCCCCCTACTTAGGTATATATATACACTTATATTTATACTTGGTGGTAATAAATAAATTATAATTTATACTTGGTGGTAGAGCTTTATGCAAGCTCACCTGGGTAGGTGACTCCCCCCCTCCATACCACCCACTCATCAGATATTCTACCGCAAAACAGCAGTACTTGTTATTGTTGTATTCCTGTTTGAAGGGTGAGCGAGTCAGTGTACAACGGATATTACCTCTTAGTTCCCAAGGTCGGTGGCACATTGACGATGTAAGCGAAGGTAAACATTTCTTACACTCCCTAAGGGTGTCTAAGGGCGTTGGTGGCCACTTACCATCATGTAGCCCATATACCCGCATACCTATATCCTATAGGCGGGTGGCTAATGATGCCACCTGATTGTACGCTCTAAGAAATATCGACAGTAATACGCCACGAACCTTGGGAACTAAAATGTCATGTCCCTTGTGTCTCGAGTTTTACAATCCCACACACCCTTCAAAAGTTGAAACACAACTATATTGCTGTTTGGCGATTTTACTTAGTAAAGTAAGTTCGAATATGTGATTTGTATTTACTCTACAGTTCCGCTATGAGTCATTGTTATTAGACCCTTACATATGAAATTAGCGTTTTGTCGTACTCCCGTTTTGTGGTTAAGAATTCCAAATACAAATTTATAAATTCATTTAGCTGGTACATTTGAGTTTTGAAAACCTTACCTCATGAATTGAGTGAATCGATCTTGCAAACACGCGTCGACTGCTGTGTTACTTTGCTCAAGCGACACAATAATTAAGGGATTTTAATCGAATCATTATTTGTGATTAAAAGTGGATACTGTACGATAATCGAAAGCGCTCGTCGCAATGGCTGAACCCTGGAGACCCAGCCAAATCCTGCCCTAAACGAAAATTGACTCAGAAAGAGTTACTTGTGAGTGATTGGTGGACTAGCGCCGGTGTCGTTCACTACAGCTTTCGAAATCTGGCCAAACGATTACGGCAGATATCTACTGTCAGCAACTGCAAACCATGAAGGAAGAAATAGCTGCTAAACAATTAAGAGATTGGTCAATCGCTCTAGACCACTGCCACTTCACGACACGCAAGACCGTATATTGCACAACAAACAACCACTAAGTTAGATGAGCTACAATTGGAATGTCAGGAAAAAAAATCCAACTCCGATGCGGCATTCCAAACCGCCTTCAAAGAGTTTATTGATTCTCGCCCCCATGTTTTTTTTAGTCAAGGGATCAATGAACTACCTATGAGATGGCAAAAGTGCATAGATAACAACGGTGCATATTTTGATTAATTAAATTATATTACAAAAAAAAAATTGACTGTATATTCCTCCCCTACAAAACTCCAATTTCATATGTAAGGACCTAATATATGCAGAGAGATAACGAGTACATTCGTTATACCAATAGTTGTAAACTTATCTCTCTGATAAGAATATCTTTAGGCCAATATTTTAAACGTCGATTATTTAAAAAAATATTGTCGTTGACAGTTACATGCCCATAATCGATTCAATTATTTTATTTATTTACACAATTCGTGTGAATAAATAAATAAATTATAATTTACCTTTGCACAATTATCTTCCATTCAATCCTAAGGAAACCAGAGAATGGAAATGAATGTATGTAGTTTTGTGAAAAATTCTATAAAGTAAACAAATATATAAAATGTTAAATAAATATAATGGTGACACAATTGAATAAATAACTCCACATGATAACTAACTAATTCGAATTATTTTAAATACATACCAAAAATCTAGTAGGGCCATTATGTAATAGGAAACACGTAGCTCACCGCAGAAATTGATGGTGAAATATCAGAAAATGATATGCGATATTGACCGTAATAATTATAACATTCCAAGAATACATCAAAACAGTATATCACCATAAATCGGCTGTCAAAATGGTGGGCAATGGACTGAGCTTTTATCGAATAGCATTGATGTATGAAGTCTTAAGTTTACCATTTATTACTATACGAATCGCTCGTTAATATATAATATAATAATAATGTCCTGGGACATTATTCACGCACGGCCATCCGATCCCAAACTAGGCAGAACTTGTACTATGGAAACCAGACAACTGATGTTCTTACATAAATACCCAGGCTCAAGGCAAACAGATATGTTCATGCATACAAATGTCTGTCCTGGGTGGGAATCGAACACACGACCTGCGGCGCGAAAGGCAAGTATCTACCAACCACGCCAACGGGCTCATCATATTCGTCGTTCGGTAATATATGTCTTCTTTCTTGACTTACCGAAAGCGTTTGATCTACTTTTTTAACAAAAAACTAGAAACTAAAACATGGTCAATATTTTAAAATATTGGTACGAAAATCAGATCATCTATATACCATTGGCTGTTTCCTCATATATCATAATATGATGCAAGGTGTTAATTAGGGAGATTGGATCTCACAAAGGCTCTTTGGCTTCTATGTATCTTGTCATTGATCTCTATAGAACCAAGATAGTATTTCATACAAACAGATTACAGCCACGCAGTAATCTGCGCATATAATGCTGAATTGCACTTCGATTTGCGTCTTGAATACATTATTGGTTAAATGTTAAAGTGGGCTACAACTTAGCCTTGGGTTGCCCCTTTCTGCATCAATGGAGCGAGGATGTTGTTCTACATTCAAACTAATTTAAAAAACAATATTTTGCTGTCAAACAGGTTAGTTCAAATAGTTATTATATCTCTAAAAAATAGTGCACGCTATAGTATTAAGAACTTCTTAAACTCTTAGACATAATTGATTGCTGATAAACATGACTTTGTATTTATTTTTCGTTAAATATACAAATATCCACAGACCTATGTTGTTCATACCTTCGGTGTTTTTTTATATGGAATACAGACACCAAGTAAATCCACTTAAGGACTAAATAGTTAACGAAATGGCCTTGTAAGAAATGTTAACCATCGCTAAGATCGCCAATGCGTCAACCTTGGGAACTAATATGTTATGTCCCTTGTGCCTGTAATTACACTGGCTCACTCACCCTTCGAACCGGAACACAACAGTACCAAGTACAGCTGTTTTGCGGTAGAATATCTGATGAGTGGGTGGTACCTACCCAGACGAGCCTGCACAAAGCTCTACCGCCAAGTAAATCAGAATAGATTTTTAAAAGATTACTCGACAATCCGGCTATTAAATGCCAATGCCACACACAACCAAGGTTGCTACGTGACTTATCACTAATTGCTTTTTACAAAGCGAACGAGTGTTTTTTTATGAGTTTGAAAAATTTAAATCATTATACGCCTTAGAATTTGAAGGTCGACTGAGATCTGAGCCGTTATTAAAATGCATTCGCCTACCTAAAATATTCTAACAATATTATTATTTCAAGTCATTTTCATCACCTTGAATGTTATTATTTTAATAAACATTTTACAGAATAAGTTGGATTTTAACTTGAGATTGTGGGATAAATCTAGAAGTTCCACTGAATATGCGGTCACCAGCCTGCGTTAGTTGTTACAGACTGTTTACTACATATAATAAAAAAGAAAACATTTCGGCTTTTGTATTTAAAATTTATAATAATATCTATAATATGTTTATTTAATTTTCTTATTTTAGGAAGACAGACAGATAAAAAAATAAAAATAAATATCACATTTTATAAAAATGAAACCAATCAAGTAGATCAAAAGTCATCACATAGAAGATAGTTGAGAGATAAATTAATATAAAATTTTAATATATAATATAACATATAAAATTATAATAAATAGGTTTTACTTTTTTATTATTATGTTCAAAGGATGCCACCATCTCTTAAGATTCCACAGAGCTGTGTCCGTGGTGTTAACATACTCGTACTAAATACGTTATTCAATTGTCATACAGGTGAGATTTAACGCGAAGTTACTAAACAATGAGACATAAACAAGGTACTATATAATTGTAAATACATTATCAACTACACAACACATTCGTACCTACATATTGATGAGTAGAAAATAGTAAGTTAATTATCAAATTATAGAAGAATACGCAATTATTTTTTTACTTTTTAGTGCATATTAATTTGTTTTTCCTATGAAGTCGGTTTTTGTTTTGTTAAAATTTTTATTTATATTAAATACATCTTCTATGACACGAACAAAATCTTCTATTTATTAAAAACATATGTTAATAAATTAATTACGCATTATTGCACGTCAAATTAAATTGTGTCCGCTGCACCTACAACTGAACATAGTTTCAAAATTAACTGTTAATTCGTGAGCTCATAAATTATGATCACAATGAGCATACATATTCTTATTATCTATGATCATATATTATTATCTATAAGATTACGTACTACTGACTACGTGTAATAATAATAATAATAACATCCTGGGACATTATTCACACACGGCCATCTGATCCCAAACTAAGCAGAGCTTGTAATATGGAAACCAGACAACTGATATGCTATATATATATATATATATAGATAACTAGCTGATACCCGCGACTTCGTCCGCGTTGCTCGATATATTAACAAAGTTTTCTTATGTACGAAGGAAAAAACATCAAAAAGATCGCAAGCAAAAATATACTTTGTTTAAACATACATAACTGAACACGCAGTGCATATACAAATCGTTGTTTCTTGAAACTTTAATAACTTTTTATTAAATAAAGTTTTCGTAATTTTTTTTTGATAAGGACCAAATGTCTAAGAAATAAAATTTACATAATTGAAATCTATCCAGAAGTTTTTCCGTGATGCGCGCACAACTGCAGACCTCTATAATTTTATTTATATAGATAACACCCAGACTCAGGACAAACAGACATGTTCATGCGCACAAATGTCTGTCCGAACACACGACCAGCGATGCGAAAGGCAGATGCAAACACGAAACCGGCGTCAATAATGACTATTAATATAAATGTATTGGAATAAAACGTAGAATATATAGAGTTATTTATTACACAAACAGCCGAATACTGAAACGTCCCTCAAAGTTAAACGCTCCTTAACATTGAGAAGCTCCTAAATTAGTATGCGAAATTTGAATTTAACGGCGTCTCAAATAATTAAGTTGCACTTAATATTTAAGAGGCGTTTCAGTATTCGGCCTAAAGTGAAATAAAACATGAATAAATCACAATAAATCAAGGTATGAGTTATATGTAACATTATGTTGTATGTTTTATTGAAACATGTTGATTGTAAAGAACGATGATGAATGTATGTACTAATGTAACAATAGTATGTAGAATTTCATCAATGATTTTCCTTTAGTGATCGTGTGCACGATGCTATGAGTGTACCGACATTAGTGTTGACATACATCACGACCAGACGTGTTTAACAGCCTGTTTAAACATAAAATATTTAATTTCTGCAACCTCAATGTTACCTGATACTTACAAGATTACGATGTATTTTTATCAATGTTTAAACATTATTTAGCAATATATGTGAAGTGCGGTCTACTTATAATATATCGATTTAGAGTGACCAACTACAATCCGCTTAAAATATTTTAAACAAACTGAGTCATAACGTATAGGACGTATGAGATAGATAATGACAGATAATCAGTATTTCGTATAGGGTTTATCAGTTTGGATGCAGCTTATCAGTTTGGATACGGCGGTGTGGCGAGTAGTAGTATATTAGATATTACCAAAAAGACATGTTACAGTCAATATGGCGATTTTTATCCAAAAACTTCACTCGATTAATAATTCTAGTCATTCTAATCTACATTATTTGGTTATTTAGTATTTACAATTCGAAGCTTTACGCCTTACAGTCAGAGAGAAAGGATATATCGTACCTGAATCATAGAAACATGAAATACATTCTGCAATGGACGAGACGATTCAGTGCACCGTTTGACTTCATGGGAGAAGGGAATTCTGCGTTTGTGAAGAACAAGTGTAAATTCACCAACTGCTATGTGACAGACAATAGCTGGCACCTCTTGAACCACTCTGATTTTGACGCGATCGCGTTCAATGGCCGGGACGTGATTCATCTCTGGCCATTTCAAATGCCAAAAAATCGAACTCCGAGACAGAAATATATTTTCGGTGCTATGGAATCTCCGGATAATTTCCCTGCGTGCGACGAAAACCTCGACGGATTTTTTAACTGGACATGGACATACAAACTCGATTCCGATTTTCGTTGGGGATACATAACAATTTACGACTTGAAAGGCAACGTGGTCGGTCCCGCTATCGATATGAAATGGAAGAATGATATGGAGCCAATTAGTGAAGATTTGAAAGAGAAGTTATCGAGTAAATCAAAGGCTGCCGCGTGGTTCGTTTCGCATTGTTCTACTAAAAGTGGAAGGGAGTTTTTTGTCGAAGAAGTTCAAAAGGAGTTAAAGCCTTACGGATGGACAGTGGATGTGTACGGTTCATGTGGTCAGTTCCAGTGTCCGCGATCGAAAAAAGACTCGTGCTTTCACTTAGTCGAAAAGGATTATTATTTTTATTTTTCTTTGGAAAATTCTTTTTCCGAGGACTACGTGACGGAAAAACTTTTGACCGCTTTACAATATTCTGCAATTCCCGTCGTTTACGGCGCAGCTAATTATTCCAGGTATGTTTAATATTAAGTATACGAATAAAATAAGCAAAGATAATACTAAAGTATAAACCTATACATCAACAACATTAAAAAGTTTTACAAAAACAGTCACAGAAGGTATATATAGTATACTATTTTATATATCGTCAATAGTTTTCGCAGCGCACGCAAAAGACTTTTAGGCAACATTTTTATACCTTGGCTTACATTGTTTCATTTTTGGGTACGAATTTCAATTTTTTTTTTTAAATGTAATATAATCTATGTTACACGGTAAAGATGTAGCTTTTTAATGGTGAAAGAATTTTTAAAGTAGATCGAGTAGTTTTTTAATTAAATCGTACCAAACAAATGATCAAAAAATCAAATCTCTCCTCTATTTTTTATTGTATAGGTAGGTGGTAGGTGGACGAGCCATATGAGCCACCTGATGGTAATTGGTCACCAACGCATTGTAAGAAATGATAACCATCGCTTACATCGCCAATGCGCGACCAACCTTGGGAACTAAGATGTTATGCCCATTGTGCCTGTAATTACACTGGCTCTTACAGGTGACAATGTAAAATATAAGTATTAATCTAGAAAATGTAATATTTAAAAACAATTTTTAAATATTTTATTTTTTAATTTTCCGATTTCGAATCTCAAAAACGGTATTGAAAATAAATATATTAAAACTTTTATTTTGATTGTCAATTGGAAACACGACGATAATATATGTTATATATATAGAAGAATACGTAATTGTTTTTTACTTTTTAGTGCATATTAATTTGTTTTTCCTATAAGTCGGTTTTTGTTTTGTTAAAATTTTTATTTATTTATTGCTAACCTTCTAGCTTGTATATGAAATATCATGCACCTAACCTAACCCAGTGGTTTAGGCTCTGCGTTGATGAGTCAGTCAGGACAAGTCTTTTTATATATTAAATTATATAGATAAGCTTCTATAGCAGACAATCTAATCATCATTCGTTTTATATATCCGTCGTGTTTGCATTTGAGAAGCTACGTGACTAGATTTAACCATATTTGTATATAAAGAGTAAAATAAAAAAACTGCCTTTAAAAGTTGATGCGTAATATGTACATATGACACACAGCCGACCTGTCTGACAGATATTTTTATCGACCGTTATATACATAATATAGAACTCATAAATTTATTGTGTCAAAAATCCTTATAAGGTCAATCTAATGTATTTTTCCCCAACATGGCGTTTTGCTTAAGGTAATAATTCAATCAAATAATAAATTAGGGAAGTAAAAAATAACAGCTACAAATACAAAATGATATCACAAGGAAAATATTCCCATCCCAAATATTAATTCAATTTCTACTCTCTCGAAACGGGAAATACATATTTATTTATACATGTATATATATATTAAGAATATCATAATTATTCAAATGTAAATAAAAAAATAGTTTTTCACGCAAGACGATTCCCATACAACTTAGATTAAGAAAAACTGCTATGCGGTCGGGACCCCCGAAAGTTTTTTGCGATATTTTTTCGACTCAAAAAGTGTTTTAAAATGTAGATTTTAATTGATTATATGTGGGGCTCACTGGTGCTGTAGGCGCCGGAACACCCACTAAAAAACCAGTGTACCTTCATCGTCTTTGGGGGAGCGGCACAGTATCGCTTCTGCATACTACCGCGACGCCCGTTAGCCCGATTATGCGGGATCTTTCTTAGTTGGGTTCCCGTACTGCAGAACCAACCAAACTAGCCCCGGCGACGTTTACGGCGGGGTGAAGAGGTGCGCAAGCTTATTTTGCGGATCCGATCAGCGGAGGCACTTTCCTCACGCCGCCACCGCTCCGCGGCCTTTTTTTGCGACATACCACTCTTGCATAAAGAGACCATCGCCCTCCAACATCTCTCGCTGTCGAGCATGGCGTTGATCAAGCTCGACAAGGAGAGATTACCGCTGATTGTCACCGCCAGGAAATGCCTCTGGGGCCCCCACGCCGCACATTCTGCCGTGTCCAGTAGTCAGTGCCGTGACCACACTCGTGGCAAGAGAGTAATTTCTCCCGCCTCCCTATCAACATTACACTCTAAAATACCCCTTATCGAATCTAATCAAATTCGCTACAATTTTCATCAATAGCCTGATGGTTATTGACGGCGATGGTAGCGCCAACCAATCGTCTCCTGTATGAAGTACATGTGTCTCTAACTATAACTCAGTGTTGGAAAATGCAGTACTATCACGCCCCATAATAGAGGTTTACCGACACTACGAATGTTTTAACAAATCTTCAATCAAAACGTATGTCGATCGATGTTCAGACATACATGTTGACATATTACTATTTTTTCATGTAAGAGGGGGCAAACGAGCAGAAGACTCACCTGATGGAAAGTGACTACTACCGCCCATGAGCCACAAGAGTAAAAACTAATCAATAGATTAAACTGAATCACTAAATAATTTATAAATATTAATAACGCTATTTTTATAGTAGGTACCTTAGACTTAATTGTAACTTTCATCGATCTCAAAACTTTCTAGTACGTGTGCCACTGATTGCATGTTAATAATTCGATGTGAGAATTTGTACATGCTTCCATAATAATATGATAATGAGTGTACCAATATTAAGATATAGTTATATTAAAGTTCAATAAACACAAACAAAAATTCGGCGGCAACACGCGCACACACATAAATTGTTTAACAGGAAAAGTAACATTTCACGATTACGAAAAAAATGATAATTATACTAGTTGTATTTATTACAAAAGCATTTAACGCAGATCAACCAATCAGTGTACTTGTGGCTTAAACCAAAATTTATTGACCAAAACTATGTAGATAACTTATTATTGCATAAGTGTCTAATCAATTATCTAATATAATTTAAATTCCATTAGAATAAATAACGTTTCTCGTTACGATGCTTAGTAGAACTAAGTGATTAGAACGATACAGTGATTTGGAATAGTGAATCAAGCAATTTCTTATAAAATAAGTATCTGAACTGGCTGGCATATAGGCCACCTGATGGTAAGTGGTCAACACCACCCACTACTACTATCACAATCTTACCTGACACTTTAGTGAAAGAAGATGAACATTTTATCAACGTTTAAAAATATATTATAAAGTGCGATAAATATATTATGAAGTGTTGTCTATTAAAATATCGTAGTTAATTGACCAAGTGAAGTCCACTTAAAACATTTTCAAAACTGAGCAATGACGTATAGGACATATGAGATAGATAACACTAGACAATCAGTTTTTCAAGTAGATGTTATCAGTTCGGACACGACGCTGTATCGAGTAGTAGTAAGTTAGACATAATCAAAAAAACATGTTACATTCAAAATGGCGCTTTGTATCCAAAAACTTCACTCGATTAATAATTCTACTCATCCTACTCTACATTATTTGGTTATTTAGTACTAACAGTGTGAAGCTGTATGCCTTACAGTCAGAGAGAAAGGATATATCGTACCTGAATCAAAGAAACATGAAAAATATTCTTCGATGGACGAGCAGATCCAGTGCACCGTTTGACTTTATGGAGGAAGGAAATTCTGCGTTTGTGAAGAACAATTGTAAATTCACCAACTGCTACGTGACAGACAATAGCTGGCACTTTTTGAATCCCTCTGATTTTGACGCGATCGCGTTCAATGGCCGGGACGTGATTCATCTCTGGCCATTTCAAATGCCGAAAAATCGAACGCCGAAACAGAAATATATTTTCGGTGCAATGGAATCCCCGGATAATTATCCAGCGTGCGACGAAAACCTTGATGGATTTTTTAACTGGACATGGACATACAAACTCGATTCCGATTTTCGTTGGGGATACATAACGATTTACGATTTGAAAGGCAATGTGGTCGGTCCCGCTATCGATATGAAATGGAAGAATGATATGGAGCCAATAAGTGAAGATTTGAAAGTGAAGTTGTCGAGTAAATCAAAGGCTGCTGCGTGGTTCGTTTCGCATTGTTCTACTAAAAGTCGAAGGGAGTTTTTTGTCAAAGAAGTTCAAAAGGAGTTAAGGCCGTACGGATGGACAGTGGATGTGTACGGTTCGTGTGGTCAGTTCCAATGTCCTCGATCGAATGAGGACTTGTGTTTTCAATTAGTCGAAAAGGATTATTATTTTTATTTTTCGTTAGAAAATTCTTTTTCTGAGGACTATGTGACGGAAAAACTTTTAACCGCCTTACAATATTCTGCAATCCCCGTCGTTTTCGGTGCCGCTAATTATTCCAGGTATTTTTAATCACTTTTTTTATTACAACACCTTAGTCATCTTTTGGTTTTAAGGTTTGTTTAACATTGATTATTACGACTAAAATATACAAGGATAATGTTAAAGTATTTATCTATACAATAGATACATAAAATACAACAGTTATTGTTATTATAAAACTGTGGTGGAGATTCGTTAATTTAATGAAAAAAAAAGTATAAATCCACCCAAAAAAAATTGTTGAATGAAAGAAATAAAGTACCGAAAAACAAAGCCTTAAGCTATAATTTATACAGGCGTAAGAAAACACGTGTCCGATCGTGAAGTGGTTATTAGGTATATAAATAGAACCGACTCACGATACCTAATAACCACTTCACGGGTCGGACACTTATTTTGATCCACCCTGTATGTAACTAACCTAATAACTTATATGCTAAGTACCCTGATCACTTAGTAGTGTAACACTTCAAATTGATAACTGTTAGTCATTACTAGCGGCTTGCGTGTTAAAATGAAAATTTTATAGATTGTGGAACAGCTGAATCAGTACTAATTTTAGCGTACATACGTAAATGTACAACACCTGTAGCAAGGTGTTTTTTATTTTTATTTTATAGGCAGGCTGACGGGCAAATTGGCCACCTGATGTTTAGTGGTCGCCACCTAAATAGACATTGGCGTTGTAAGTTATATTAATTATTCCTTACAACTCGTCCTTCAAACCAAAACACAACAATACTGAGTATAGCTATTTAGCGGTACAATATCTGACGAGTGGGTGATACCTAACCAGACGGGCTTGCACATAATCAATCAAGCGAATTATTGTAAACACATCGTGTTAATATTATCTACCTGTCAGACTTATTATAGGTCATCAAGATTTTGCAAGTACTACTAGTTCATATACAAACATGGATGCACATGTCTTTTAAATATCTATGGAGTTATCCCAGACTAATAAACGATACTTCAAAACTAAGGAAACAGACCCGTCGTATGGGTTGTACCCGTAGTACCACTAGAACTAGAAAAAAATGTACGACATTTAAATTAGTGTACAACATAATTATTAATGATAAAAAATTTAACAAAACAAAAACCGACTTCATAGGAAAAACAAATTAATATGCACTAAAAAGTAAAAAAATAATTGCGTATTCTTCTATAATTTGATAATTAACTTACTATTTTCTACTCATCAATATGTAGGTACGAATGTGTTGAGTGGTTGATAATGTATTTACAATTATTGTTACTTTTGGAGTCGATGTCAGCTAAGGAAACACTATGAATATGGGTAGACCTACTAAACGTGCAGCTCATATGAGACAGCGCCGTTTATATTATTATTTAAATATATTAATCTAAAACAGTGAAACGTAAAGAAAAATGCATTTTGGTACTTAATTAATAAATATTAGTTAATATGGTTAAATGTATGAATATAAATTAACATGTTTTGATTAAATAGATTTAGTTGGTGGGGTGTTGGGCAGCCATAACATAATCAAATAATTATTTCTAGTAATAATTAAATAAACTGTATGTTTATAGATGTTGTGTTATACCATTCTTCACCTGAAAAATATGACGGAATGTCTGTATATTAAAAAAAGGGGAAGTATCTATATTATCCTAACTAATATTATAAATGCGAAAGTAAGGGTGTTTGTGACGCTTTCACGCCTAAACCACTGAGATGTTCAAATATGTTTCAATTACAAACATATACATATATACTAATGCTTACATGCATAACTCATATTGTAAAGAGGTGAGATTTGATTTTTTTGTTTGTTTTTTTATTACGAATTAAATCAAAAACTACTCGGCCGATTTTAAAAATTCTTTCACCCTTAGAAAGCTACGTCTTTACCGAGTAACATAGGCTATATTTATTTTCAAAATCTTATAGATCCCTACTTAAAATGGAGCAATGTAACCCAACGTATCAAACTGTTGCCTATAAAAGTTATTATTTCGCGTGCGCTGCGAAAACTATTGACGGTATATAAAGAAGTGTTTTATACAATAGTACTACAATTACTTGATCATAACGATGTTATGGTAGGTGAATGAAAAATCTAGATAGCCCATAAAAGATTCGGCCGTGTATCGTTAGTTTGCTACTAAGAATTGAAGATTTCCGTTACTTTGTCATGGATTCTATAATCAGAATCTAACCAAACTGTCATCAAACAAGCCTTGAAGTACACTCTTTCCAATAAAAAAAAAATCATTGAAATCCGTTGAATAGATATCGAGTTATTCGTCCATTTGTCGCGCACATACCTCATGCAAATTTACGACTTATATGGTTTTCCCATGGATTCCACTGTCAAAACTGGACTAAAAAAAAATGGGACCAATGGGAAAGCACCACCTTTCAAATAAAAAAAAATCATGGAAATCGATTCATCCAGTCGAAAGATATGAGGTAACAACGTCAAAAAAAAAAAAAAAAAAAAAAAAAAAAACACATACAGACGAATTGATAACCTCCTCCTTTTTTTGAAGTCGGTTAAAAATACCTTACAAGATACAAGATAACAATTTTGAAACAATTTTGTTTGTTATTTAGAAAACCTCTTGTGCACTGAAATGTTTTTGTGTTGTAAATCTGGTGCTCTGATAAAAACTTTTTAATTAAAACATTCTTTAGTTTAACTTTTAAAACGTAAACGGAAACTACGTTTACATAAAGACTTTGATCATCTTATTTTATTTAAAAAATTAACGTTTAAAAATTTAATTTTGATGTTACATCATAGTATATTGGAAGTCTTTATTTCCAGAGCTGTGTAACTTTACTGAGCTAGATTTTACCAAAACATTTGACGTGAAATGTAAATTACGATTGTCGTCACATTTATAATTAACACGCTTTTATTAACTTGAAAAATCTGTATCTATGTAATGGAATCTTTCAACGCAATTATCACACACTTCAAGACGTTTTGAAAATTTGGACACTTATTAAAGACCGATGACAATACAGTAATCGTAGCCGTTTATCTGTTTTCCTATTTAGTAATTTAATTAATAAAATAAAATAAAAAATAAATAAAATAAAATAAACTTTATTTCGGATAAGTAACATCCATGACTATTGATATAAAAATTAACAAGTAAGATTATGTTAACATTATATCGGTTCGGTTACGATCCGAATAAATATAGATTAGTTAAAGTTGGATTGGAACTGAATCGGGGACGTATTGTTAACGTAGATTCCTAGAATTGGTCCCCAATATTTTATGGCAATATTGTGTAATTGTTTCATTCTGCTTAAGTACTTGTGTATTAACTTGATGAGCTGGTTAGCGTGGTTTGTAAGATACTTGCCTTTCACGCCGCATGTCGTGGGTTCGATTCCCACCCAGGGCAGACATTTGTGCGCATGGACATGTCTGTTCGTCCTGAGTGATTGTAATTATCTATATAAGTATGTATTTATAAAAGAAAAGTAGTAAATTATGTAGCATATCGGTTGTCTGGTTTCGATAGTAGGAGCTTCAGTATCAGTAGCGATCAGATGGTGTAAATAATGACCCAGAATATTATAAAAAAAACTGTCATGGCGACGTTATAGGATTTGATGTCTCAGTGTTATTTATAAATTATATGTTATTGTACTGTTTGGTTCCCGAAAAATGAAATAAATAAATAAAACTTTCACGATGATCGGTCAATTCTTGTCAAAATCTGAAACAGACATTTGTACGTCTAATACTAACATCCATTTCTAAAAACTATTACAAGCGTGAATTTCATATTCTTCTAACATAAGCTGAAATCGAATTACCAGCATCGTCATTTTATATTTAACGTGTAGCAATATTTAAAAACATACCACCCACTAATTATATATTCTACCACCAATCAGCAACACGACCAATTAATTAGTAGAGTTGTATTACGGTTTGAAGGATGAGTGAGCCAGTGTAACTGTGTGTAACTGTGCATAACATTTTAGTTACCTAGGGTGGTGGCGCATATCTATGATATGAATATTCTATGGTTAATATTTCTTACAACTTCCTTTACAGGAAGTTACCTACCATCAAGAGTTCATACCGGTTTGCTTTCCTAGACAGTAAAAAAAACAATGATTATACATCCTACGTAAAAAATGGAAATTGTTGACTGGTGACAGAATTAAATCTCTCACATGCGAGTTATCTAATGGTTTCCTTAATCGCCGAGATACGTGATGAATTACAAAGATATTAAGCTCGTGCAAAATCACAGCTTTCCTGGATTACGAGCAATTTTCCTTGAATACGCGTGTCCATGTGTTATGTGAGAATATGCCGCTGTATTACAAAGCCGCAAAATTGTATTATTTGTCTATAATTCAGTTTTTTTTTGATGTAGTACAAAGTAACTTAACTTTCTCTATTTATTTGAAAACTCCTTACCTAAAAATATTTTTTAATATTAATGTAACATCTGTACATGATTATTTAAACTAAATTGCAATTTTCTTCATTTGAAAAGATTGAAAAAGAGAAAAGAGAAAAAGTATTAAAATTTTCAATTTTCTCAAAATCTTTTCATTCAACATAAATGCCTCTACTTAATAATGAGTCTAAAGATCTTGATATAAAAAACATGTTAAAATCTAAATCATCATTTCAATACATCCGTATATTCATTATACATATTTATAGAACATCAAAACACATTTTGAATGTTTTAACAAATTATTTAATGTTAATTACAATTTTAACAATCATATTTACCCACCAAATAATAAGATAAAAAATACATTTTTGCTATCGGCTTCCCAAGTTACACTTCGGACGTTAGAATCTCACGTCATATTTCTTTTGTCGACAAAACCACGAAAAGACGTCACGTCGCATATTAAACCAAAAACCGGGGTGATTTTTCCTTTACTATGATTTAAATGACGAGTGCTAGCTAGTAACAAAAACTCACCAAAAACGTGACTCTCGTTAACTGTGCTCTCGGACAATACGGAATTTGTCGCGTTCACCAAATTCAGTTATTCATTCGTTACACAGAAATATGAAATAGAATGGTTAAATTGAAATCTTGAAATTAATCAAATCAATTCGATCACCAGAAATGGAAATTTCCATGAGTCTGTCTTCTTTTGTAGTCGGCCAGTCGTTCGATTTTTTGCTTGGTCTTACAAAATCGCATTGGATATCTTCGGAGCGGAGCGAAAATTCAAATTTAAGGTTGTGTGTGACGACGATTTTTCCATACAAATAGAAAAGTACTATAAAATGTCCATAACTAAACAGTTTATAGATTTGTTCTGTTGATATTTGAGCTTACAGAGCTAAGCAGCATAGCAAACAACATATTAATTTAAAGTTAGACGAATATGCGGGTTCAAGCTAGGGCGAGCACCAAGTTGCCTTAGCGAGATGAAACATCGTGAGAGAACCTGCATGCACCGGATGAAAGGGTGCACTTGTATATCCACCAATCTGTATTCGACAACGTGGTGTTCACCAAACATGTTCACCAAAACCACATCAAAAGGAGGCCCTGGCCCTGGAGTGATTTCAAGGATCGTAAAATCGATATTTCAACACTAATTTTGACGATAAAAGTCAAGAAAATTGGGGACGCTTTGCCGAAAGATGGTTCACTCTTCCCTTGCCAATATTTATGAGCGAAAGTCAGGTTAACATCAGGTCCAATTTTCGTCCATTTATCACAAAAGAATAAAAAATCATTTTAATTTTAATTTTCTTGTTGAATAAAACGCGTAATTTAATAAATATTATACAAAAATACATACTAGTATTTTTTAAATTCACCGTTTTTTTATAATTTGGATTTGTGGTTTGGCTGTTTTCCACTTCATTTGATTAACCATCTATGTATTTCTTTCTCCACAAAATGAATACATTAATAGATTTAATATACGTTTTTTTAACCCTCTTTATTCAAAAGAATTGTTAAGAGTATTGCCTCGAGTTTACTTAGTTGCTTACGCTTAAAACCTTTCTCAAAGAAAATACAGAATTTTTAAAATTTGAATTTATTTGTACGTTTACTTCGTAAGCTTTGAGTTAGCTCTAGTTTATTATAATTCTACACATCTTTCTAAAAATATCAAAGAATGAAAATCTACTTTTACAAAAAAAATCATAATATATATAAAAGTATTTTGTTTCAGTTGAGTCGATTTCTCTTTTATTTACTTTTTAACTTTTTATTCCACTACGACTTCGTAGCGTGCATAATGTCGTGCAACCAACGCCACTTCTCTTTTACGTTATTTTAAATATTTCTTATAAATTTCGTTTACTTCATTCAGCTTTTTAACATTATTTTGCACTTTGCATTGAAGGAAAATTTTCTCTTTCTCTCTTCTGTTGCCATGAAAGAAAAATTTGCACAACTTCTAAGACTTTACTTACAGCTTAAAACTTAGTAAGTACAAGTATTTTCTATTTTTTTATGAAATACGAAGACGGATGGGCAAATAACGGTTGTGGGTTCGATTCCCACCAAGGACAGACATTTCTGTGCATGAACATGTCTGTTTGTCCTGAGTCTAGGTGTATTTATCTTTATATTAAGTATGTATTTACAAAAGAAAAGTATGGAGTATACCAGTTGTCTGGTTTCCATAGTACGAGCTCTGCTTAGCTTGGGATCAGATGGCCGTGTTTTAATAATGTCACAGGATATTCATTTATTCCTATTATTAAATGAGCCACCTCATGGTAAATGGTGACCATCGCTCGTAGACATTGGCGCTGCAAGGTATAATATCATATCCTTACATCGTGAATTACGTCAACTTGACGATATGTTGAATGGTCTCTTTGATTCATTTTCATTTAAATTTATTTTGTCCTCGTTGTAACATGGGACATGAGACATGTTGTTAAATTATCATTATTTATAAAAATATAATAATACTAATACTCGTCAACAGTCAACTTAAAATTTAACAGCCTGTGAGCGTCCCACTGCTGGGCAAGTGTCTCTTAAAATAAAGGTTTTGAGCTTATTTTAGTAGGTATATTATAGTCCTCCTGACCGATATCGGCCACGGCCGCCAATCTCGAGAGAGATTAGCCAACTGCGCAGGAGACATTAAATTGTACAAGTGTGTGCGCAAGCACAGGCGCACTCTCTTTTCCTTAGCTCTCATAAGTCCGATGGGACGGCAATCCGACACGAACGGAAAGAGCTTAGGCGCAAAAGTTTGACTGCCTCGTTCTTGAGGACCTTATAGTAGGTAGTATTTTAATTTACTTTGAGTTGATTCAAATTATAATTTTGTATTTAAAAGTCAGTTACTTAAGGATAAAAGTTTCCACTTAATAACAAAATCATAACTTACGTAGACATAAAACAGAAAAAAAATCAATTGAAACATTTATAAATAAAAAAAGTGTCAGGAGACATACATATCATGCGGTATAATAGATTTATTTTTAATGTTTTGTTTTTTAACTTCGTTTGAACAAGTAATTGAGCGATATCGTTTTATTCATACTTTCTATTTATTTTACTAAAAAAACTGTTGACGAACAATATTGTTTAGTTGGAACAAGAGGTGAACTAATTGGCTAGGGAAACATATATTGTTAAATGCGGCATTAAAACAATAAAAACAATACACGAATAAATTACTCATAAACGTATTATGAATATAATATAATATGTAATATCTGATTATTTATTCTCGGAAAACCTTATTAAATTAAATTTTATAATTAATTTAAATTTTGTCGTTCATCTATAATTCTATAGAAATATTTTCCAATGTTTAATGGCGCGAACTCTGTAATTAAAAAGATGAATAAAAGAGTAAATACTGAGTTTCTTATCTCTTCTCATTAGAATCTGCATTCCGATCCGTTTGTAGCTTTACATTTAATTCAACACTAACATTATGATTCAACTCTTTTGAGCATATTTGAATAAAGATTTATATGAATTGATTTGAAAAATAATTATAGAATTAAACAGAACTATGAACATAAACTCAAAGTCTCATACTTTGAATTGGTTGAACATAGCCTTCGTTCATGATTTTCAAACTAATATTCGAATTTTTCCTTTTAAATCGTCACGATAGTGGGAGTCAAAGAGAATATAAAAAAATAGACGATAAAAATCGGAAATGTCTACGTTCTCGAATATTAAAGCCATTTAATGTTAGAGCTATAGAGAAAAATGTTCAGAACTGGTCAAAAGACGCTCTAGCTTATTTAGATAAATATCCGTGAACTCAGGATAACATTAATCAGAATAACTAATGATAGGAAATACGAGAGTACCAATTACATTTTGGTCTTTATAGGGAGAAGTTCTCTAAGACATGGCGTTTCTTTTTTTTGGATCATAAATAAGCAACGATCTCTTTTTCGTGGGTTCCAAAACAGATCAGATATTCTTTATGTTTTAAGTTTAATTTTTGTATTTAGTATTTTATTAATATATTTTGAATGTCTTCTTTTATCTCATTATGATAACAGATGATCATATGACCATGAGCTGAGATAGAATCAATAACAATCGGAGGTTACAAAGAGGTCCACTTACATACCGATCTCTTTCGTCATAGATCTTTTTTAATATTATATTTTCATTTGAAATGTTAGCCTTCTCTGCAGGCTTTTATTATAATGTTATATTTCTATCAATATATCTATAAACTTTTCCTTTATTGTTGAAAGACAGCTGGTTTATTTTATATAATATAATATGTACTTCATTTATAATTATTATTATTTATCCTTTCCAGATTTTTACCTCCGGGCAGCTACCTTGATGGCAGAGACCTTGGACCCAAGGAGCTGGCTCGTCGAATGAGCGAAATAATTGGAAACCAAACGATGTACCATGATTACTTCAGATGGAGAAATCATTACGTGTACAGAGAAACGTCCGCTAACGATGATATTTGCAAGCTGTGTGAGATGATGAACGATGACACGAAGCTATCTGAAACAAGTGTATGGAAAGATTTTAGGAAATGGTGGAACGGAGCTCGGTACGACTTAAATTGTAAAAAATGAATTTGTGTGATATTAAATTATTAACTGTACTGCAAAAGGCCGGAACTCCTCATAAGATGATTGAAATGAATCAGTCATTTGTGTCCGTGAAATTCGGGTAAAATATCGATAGCTAACTTAAATGTATAATATTAGTTAATAAGTATTTAAATCTTTTTTATTAAATTCCAACAAACAATCTGTGAAGTTGAATTTACTCGGTCACGAACGGAACCGATGGCGGTTCATTCATTGAATTAATTATCTCCTCGAAAACAAGAACGGCGTATCGAATTTCGAATGAGTGTTTTTTTTTTCTCTTTTGCTGGCGTATATGTATGCTATTTGAGCGCAAAATATAAATAATGACAGATTATTGGCCGAATACTGAAACGTCTTTCAAATATGAAGTGGGACTTAATTATTTGGAACGCCATTAATTTCAAATTTCGCATACAAAATTTTGAAATTAATGACGTTCCAAATAGTTAAGTCCCACTTCATTTTGAATGACGTTTCAGTATTCGGCCGTATATCACATAATTACATTTTACATTAATGAATATTATATGTTGCATTGTAAATATATTTGAGATTTTAACTGTCTTGTTAGGTCTGTGGCTATCCTTTTAAACAACTTAAAAAACCTATTGAATTTATAGTTTTATCAACCCAGTCCCTGGTTTCAAAACCTGGGTCGGGCTAATAATAAAGCTATCGAGTTTCTTTGGAAATTCTCAATATGCACCCTGAAATCAGGATACTGGTGTATGAGAAAGCAAATAAGGCTAGTCTCGTGCCTGAAAGCTCGTCGTGTCGAAATGTCATCCTATCGGATTATGGGAGTGAGGGGGGGATACATACTTGTGTTCTATAATAAGACCTTCTGCTAACTGACATTCGCAAGCCTACCTTGAGAATTACCGCCGCCTAACATCGGTTAAGAGAATATCAACAAGTTCAATTAAAATAAATCATATTTTAATTGAACGAAGGGTGTATAAATGATGTCACGCTGTTAACGTAGTATTTAACATTTATAAGTCTGAAGAACAAGAAGGAGGAAAGGAGAATTCGTAGCTGACTGCCAACCTTCGCTAGTCGAAGAGTCACTCGAAGAAGAAGTAATAAGCTTGAAGTGTTCCATTTATGATACTGCCTTAATTGTTTCATTTATAAAATGTAAGATCCTCAGTATATACAATGGAAATGTAATAAAAGTAAATATATAAGTGAAACATAATAAATACAAATTGAAGCAATTTTACAGTCGCAGCTCGCCGAGTTTCGAAATATCGAAAAGTTATTGAATAGGATTAAGCAACGAACTGTATCTTTGGCAAGCTCGCGAATAATTGCTTCGTCCGTGATATTACAATACACTGTGTTACATTTATATCTTCATAATAATAATTATTATTAAGTATTATTTATTTATTCAAGTAATAGAAATTATTCATAAAATTACGAAAAGAAAAATAATGTATAAATTAATCTGTGTGTTTATTAAATTTATTATGTACATATATATTAAATAACATAATGTAGGCTTAGCCTGATACACTTGTATTAAATAATTTATTATTGAAGATAACTTCGTGTGGATTCCCACTTATGTATCTTATTCGAATATTGACAGTATATAATAGTATACAATTAACAATTTATATTAGTACACAATTCGATTTCAGTTTTACATTATCTGTTACTTGTTATTTTGAACTGTATTTGAGTGGGTATACAATAAAATTACTACTCATTTTTTGATTTTGTATAACATTTAAAAGTGAAAAATAAAATATTCTATATAAACCTAAATTATATTTTCAGGTTGTGTTTAATCAAAAACATAGGTTTAAAATAGTATAGTTGACGGACGAGCATATGGTTCACCTGATGGTAAATGATCACCAACGCCCATAGACAATGGCATTGGACGAAATGTTAACCATCGCTTACATCGTCAATTGGCCACCGACCTTGGGTACTAAAACGTTATGTCCTGTAATTACACTGGCTCACTCACCCTTCAAACCGGAACCCAACAATACAGAGTACTGCTGTTTTGCGGTAGAATATCTGATAAGTGAGTGGTACCTACCCAGGCGAGCTTGCAAAAAGCTCTACCACCGAGTAAGAATTCGCTCTTAAATAATAAAAATATAAATGCGTGAATGTCACATTTATCACACGTGTCACATTGAATGTATTTATAAGTATACTAATTAATAAATTTATTTAGATAATAAAAGACATGTTTTTGTGAAACGTGCCACGCACTCACAGGGTAATAGGGGGTGGCGGAGAAGGGCATCACAACGAGAGAGCATCATGCTGTCGTCTCGCCAATTTGAAATTTTCAGTTGAAATATATTAAACCCCAAGTCACGTCAATTTGAATAATTTTCAATGTGTTAAATCTATTCAGACGATTCAAATTGCTTCCTTTATCTTTGTTTTGATGGATTAATATCGGCTCATCTGGAGACGTTAGGAAGTATGTTGACTATAAGAGTCTATTGTGTTCTGATTTCAAAGGAAAGTCGATCAATGTTCGTAGCTAGCGAATACAGGTACAAAAGGTTCACATCTGAATTCACAAACTCGGACGCACTGGAGTTAACTTATATAAGTGTATTGTACAATAGTATTTTATCACCTTAGGATATTTGTTGACGAGCCTGTTGGTGTGGTTGGTAGATACTAGGGTTCGATTCCCGCCCAGGACACACATTTGTATGGATGAACATGTCTGTTTGTCATGAGTCTTGTGTCTTGTGTAAATATCTATATAAGTATATAAATACTTATGTTTTTGTTATTGTTACAAAATGAAAGTAGTATATGTAGTACATCAGTGATGTAGTATATCTGATTCCATAGTACAAGCTCTGCTTAGTTTGGAATCAGACTGTGCGATTAATGTCCCAGAATAATATTATTATACGGAACTATTATAGTGCACAAGTGTCCGCAAACTTAGATGCACTCACTATTTCCTAGTTCCCTTAATCCGATGGGACGGCATTCCGACACGACCGGAAAGAGTTCAGGCGCAGGACCAACGGCTTAACGTGCTTTCCGAGGCACGGGAATATACACAGTACACACCAACTTCTAGACTCCGGGCTGCTACTGAAAATTTTCTGACAGAAAAACCCAATAACATTGTATTGGCCCGACCTCGATTGGATTTGAACCCAGGACCACCGTGTCTGCGGCCTTATATCTAGCGTCCCTATATATATATATATATATATATATATATATATATATATATATATATATATATATATATATATATAAATATATATGTATATGCAAACATGTACATACCTTGTATTAGTTTGTAAATATTTGTATCTTGTAAATAAGTTATTATGTTACACAAAAATATTTAATTATCCACAACGTTGCTCAGATTAAATATTTAAATCCCACTCAGGTTTGATTGTACAATATTTTGTTTATGATTTTGAAGTTTCGAAACGAGGCATACTTGCGTAATCCATGGAGAGGTACTTTTTACTCTTAGCAGTCCAATTTCCGGTTCGCGAGCTGCTTTAGGAGATATTGTTATTAAGTTAATAATAACAACGTTTATATATAATAAATAATAACGTTTGAACTGATATGTATTTAAAAATTCATTGTATATTTCTTTTGGTCGTTATAATACTGAAAGTAGTATATATATATTTTTATAACAAATATAGTATAGAAATGTTTGATTATATTGATGATACTTATTTCGATAACAATGTTAAAATAGACATCTCTATTTATTAATTATGTACTTTTTATTTTTGTTATTAGTGTGAACCTTTATTAGTGTTAAATTACAATTTATTTTTTATTAATATTTGCTTATATTTATGAATTATGTGGTTTCCTGTAAATGACACACAGATATATTATTAGTCTTATGTCTAATGTAAGCTTGTGATGATCATAATATAATAAAATAAAACAAATCGCCCTACAAAATCTGTGCCCTTTATTGCAAAATTATTGGTACACGTAACTTTGAAATCTTGTTTGAGTGGCAATTTCGTGCCTGCGTTGCCAGACTCGTTGCCAAGTGCGTTCATAAGTGATGTATTATATATATATATGTTCTGCATTTTAAAGAGATATTTTAAAAATCTCAATGTATTTTACTCAAACGAGATAAACATGCAATGTCCGACAAACCTAAAGTATATAAATATGCTTTAGGCCTTACAAGATGAATATGTCGGTGATGTCAACAATACGGGAAGTTTTGACAACTACCCGCAAGCGTTGTGTGCGTTAGATAACGACGAAATTGACGAGCCGGTTGGCGTGGTTGGTAGATACCCTGCCTTTCGCGCCGCAGGTTGTGGGTTCGATTCCCACCCAGGACAGACATTTGTGTGCATGAACATGTCTGTTTGTCCTGCGTCTTGGTATAATTATCTATATAAGTATGTATTTACAAACAAAAAGTAGTATATGTAGTATATCAGTTGTCTGGTTTCCATAGTACAAGCTCTGCTTAGTTTGGGATCAGATGACCGTGTGTGAAAAATGTCCCAAGATATTATTTATTTATTTATTTATTATTTATAACGCTTCAACAGAGTCTGGATGGGTCGGCGCGAGTCCGCGACACTACACTTCAGTGCCAGCCACCGTACAGGCAACACGTCTAGAACATCTTGCGATTCGTTGCTATAATTGCGTATTAGGTGTTATTGTGAAATAGTAAATCGTTTGAGTCATTCAGGATTTGTTACCCGTACGCCACATTTCGCCCACACATCATGTGACGTGACATCCTGTCACATCGACCATCTGACCCGACATATACTTTAAATAAAGGATTGGTAAAACAAAAAAGTATTAGATCTCATTTAAATACATACATAAATGTTTGACACGAAAATTGACGCCTAGGAATAATTTAATTTAATAAATCGTTATTTAATATAGCTTAGATTTGCTATGATCTTTGGAAGTTGTATAAAAAGCGTCGAACAAAAGTGTTAAGTCTGACAAAAGCGAACGCAATTCAAATACTATTGTAAAATTTCACAAAACAAACTGTATAGCAAATAAGAAGCTTTGAATTTCCATTATCCGATCTTAGACGCGAAGATGTTTTCAACCTTTTAAACTCTCTTCAACCGTGGTTAAGATCCTTTACAAACTCCGTTACATCTAAGCTCATTTCCACTATAATCTCTTTTTCATAACTCTGGAACGATTTCAGTTGGTCGGTCGATTTCATTCATTCTCAAAAAGACACGGAGAACACCCAACTTAGCAGGATATATCATAAGGTCGTCCAGACCGATTTCGGCCACGGCGGGAATTGAACCCAGGACCACCGAGTCTGCGGCCTTATATCAAGCCACTAGTTCAACGAGGCAGTCGGCAGGATATATCATACTTCTCGAATGGACGCACAAGCACAGATGCACTCTTTATTTCATCGCTCTCATAAGTCTCATGACTCATAATTTGACGGCACAGAGTTCAGGTACAGAATCAATTGTTTTACGTGATGTTCGAGTCACGGCCTTAATACCGCTGACTTCCAAACTTTATTTGTTATTGCTACTGAGTATTTCTTTTATTTTATTTTTAACCAACACACCTCCCGTCTCACATACAGGCGAAGCTGTGAATGGAAATTAGTATACCTAAAAATATGTAAAAAATAATACAAATCTCCATCATTATATTCTCGCTGTAAAAAATATATATATTTTTATTCTAGCACAAGATGCATAATCCACTTAAACCATGTCTCCACTTTTAGCTTCAGCTAAGTCGGAGAACTATCATTTACGATATACTTTGACAAAGTTCCATGCAATTTCACAGCGCGCGGACTATCCTGAGACCTGTCTTGAGACATTCGTCATCATTTCTCTGACAAATCTGAAACGCCCATGTACGTGAATATAAAATAAATTATTACACTTTTTTACCTTAGCTCGCTACTACTGAGATAGTATCATTAGTCAAGTTAAGAGGTCGAGAAAACATTTTTTTTGGAAAATGTATACATACCTCTATTTTATCAAATTGTATGGACGCTTATAAGCGTAAAATATTTCATTGTCAATTGTGTACTCGTACATGAAATTGCTTATTGCAATGTTCAATTTATATTACAATTTATTTTATTTATTTGTATAATCTTTCAAAAACTTTAGGTATTAACGACTCTACTTATTTCGTTTAATAAACTAAACCAGTGCGGTAATAGTCAATCTTATTATCAGTCAGTTAGCAACAGCCTGTGACTGTCGCACTGCTGGGCTAATGCCTCTTCTCCCCTTTTGAGGAGTAGGTTTGGAGCTTATTCTACCACGCTGCTCCAATGCGGGTTGGTGGAATACACGTGTGATAGTATTGTAATGAAAAATTGACACATGGTTTTCTCACGATGATTCTCTTCACAGTCAAGCACAAGATAAATTATAATCACAAATTAAGCACATGAAACTCAGTGGTGCTTGCCCGGGTTTGAACCCACGAACATCGGTTAAGATTCACGCGTTCTAACCACTGGGCCATCTCAACCTTATTACAAAATTATCCGTATAAAAGTACTATCATTTATATGATAAAATAAAATATTCATTTATTGCGCTATCGTACACAAACATGACAATTTATATTATATTAAAAATTTAACACTTCAGAATCCGTCTTACGAATTTTCAATCAGTGTCACGTGACCTGAAGTGAGTTTAACTATTTTAATTCTAATTTTTTTACCCATCAAAATAAAGTGAACAACGCCGCTAAATAAATTTTCACTTCAAAAAAGCACTAATCGATGAACTTAATTAGTTTCGACACAAGAAGCACTTCATAACGAGAAAGAAAAACATCTCCGTTACATCTAAGTCATAAATTACTTCTCAAGAACTAAAACAACTTCTTGCCGTGATGAAAACGACACTGCAAACCTGTTACAAAATATACAGTTTAATTTGAAACAAATGTTCAGAAGTAAGATTAACAAACTACGAAGTACAAATAAACACAAATAAGAACTTCATTTATGATTATTGGAATACACATAGATAATGAAACATGGATAAACAAAAATTTTAACAAAATAAAAACCAACTTCAAAGGAAAAACAAATTAATACGCACTAAAAAGTTAAAAAAATATGTAATTGCGGATTCTTCTACAATTTGAAAATTAACTTCCCTTTTTCTACTCATCAATAAGTAGGTACGATTGCGTTGTGTGGTTGATAATGTAGTTACAATTATTGTTATTTTTCTATATATAATAATATATGTTCTATGCGAAGTATAAAGAAAATAATTATTCGGGTATACATTTATATTATGATTTTATTATCGATAAAAATAAAAAACTACTTTACAAAATTATCTTAACACCGTTATTTTGTTTACAATGATTTATAAAAAAATATATAATATATTCAGATGCTTCCACTTTTGACCACCAGTTGGTAATTGTCAAATGATATAATAATAATAGCAAACTGCAATAATAATAACAGTCAGACCCGTAGACGATACATTAGACACTGTATACCCATCATACGTCGACTATGCATAAAAATCTGACGCATTTTTTTAAACTTACGGACGTTATTGCCGGCTTGGGTAGGATTTTTTTGGAACTTCCAAAAAAACTTGTTGAGTTTCTTGCGTCGGTTCTTCTCAAGGCTGGGTGTATCTTTTCCGAACTGGTGGTAGTTTCCAGTTTGACTATCAATAAGAAAGTGTAATATTTCAATATTGAATAAAGTATTTTGAATTTGAATATATTCCTCGAAAGCAATTAGCCCAGAACTAGGACATTTACTTTATTTTATTTATTTATAATTTTTGTCACAATTGTTCATTAATTTATTACTTTAGGTACTTTAAATTTATACTTTCAAGGAACATATATTATTCAAGAAGCTCTTAAGTAGATGAATACATAACTGCCTCCGGGTCGGAATGTAGATTGTACCAAGATTCATTCAGAACTCCACGTTTTTTACGAGCAAATTGAACAGGCAGTTCCGAGACAAAAACATGCATGTCTCTGTATACGACTATTATTGTTATAAAGGATGTAACAAAAACACTGTCCGACCCGTGAAGTGGTTATTAAGTATCGTGACTCGCTTTTATTTAAGTAATATTTTTTAAAATTCTAAGCTAAAAATTTACACCGAATAAAATTTAATTTAATTAAATAACAACAATTAATGCGTGTTGATTGCAAGCAATTTTACTCTGCCTTAATATTTCGTTGTTTGGTAACGCGTTATTTGATATTTGTCTTCTCTTTTGAACTCAATAAAAACCGGACAAGTGCGTCTATCTCGCCTACCGAGGGTTCCGTACAAATTTGTAGGTACATATTTAAGTTAAGTTTAATTACAAAAATTTAAATTAAAAAGGTAGGTACTTATAGCAGTGCAAATTGTTAGGTACTACATACACCAAAATTATTAAGTATACTTATAAAAAACGGAAAAGGCTATTTTTTTTTCATTTTTCGTCATAAATCGAAAACTACATCATAAAAATAATTAAAAATCTGATTACGCTTGTCCAAATGAAGCCCTTTCATACAACACCCCACAAGACACAGTTAACTCAATTCTTGAGCCTTCGAGAGCCTAGAGCCTTCCTCAATTAAAGGACTACAACACAAAAGTATTTTTTAAATTCGAACCAATAGTTCCTGAGATTAGCCGGATCAAACAAACAAATTCTTCAGTTTTATGTATTAGTATAGATGTGTATTTGGATTTGTTAAATCTTTTCCTCAAAGCGAATAAAGCTATGAACTATAAATATAACTATAATACACATAGCATATATATCTTCGCAGCATGCATATATATGCTTATGTTGACTGGTTAAACAACTTATTTATTAACTTGATGTTGAAGCAAAATGTCTGAGCGAAATATATACAGCGTGAAACTTATCACAACTTTAATTATACTAGGTGAGTACTTTTTGTTTATTTTTAGTAAGTTTATATATGTATTAAACGTTACTCACATACATAAATATAATAACAGTTTATTGGCTGACAATATAAACTAAAATACATAGACTTATAACCGATGCTCATAGTTTTATCTATCTCTGTAAAATCAACACATCCTTACAAACACCATAATAATATTCAGAAAATATTGTAAATTTCTTATCAATAAACTTAGGCTTTGATAAATAAGTCTTATTAGACAACAAAATTTATAGAATAAAAAAAACCTAGCAGTTAATATTGACTGATGTTTAAACAAGATAAATAATTAAATTGTATAAATTAAACATAATTAAAACAACTCAATTTACATTTTTAAGCAGAGCTCGATTTACATTTCATTTAATTATTGGGACTTGATTATACAAAAGTGCTTAAAAGAACATCGAGTAAAGAATATTTTGATAAAAGTACATTTTAATTTTAATAAGTCACTTGTTTATTACGGCCTAGTGACTAGAACACCTGAATCTTACCCGTAGATTATATAACAGTTTAGATGATGGAACACATTTGTTTTGTAACAAAAGTTAAGTATAGCGTTTATTATTGTTTACAGTATTCCCATTGCATGCTCTCAGCCAGTCACACGATGCTACTCAGAGAGATGTTAACGTAAGTATATAATCGATTAGTAATGTAACAATAGATGAAGAAAACGGAAGTATCTTTATCTAGCCCTTGAGGTTTCCACGTGGCGTAGAGAGTTCACTACATGAATGGTGTAAAATGTAAAATATTACTATCAAATTTAAGAGTTACGGTTGAACTTACTCGATTGACTTGTACCGATAAATCTGCTCAGAGTACAGCTTACAGTAACCGTGCAAAAGGAAATTTAAGGAAAAAAAAAAGGTGTGTGTGCGATTCACACACGATAGAAGTGAAACTTCAGTAAATCGACAAAAGAAATAATATAAAATAGTATGTATATTTCTGTCTCATTCTTTGCTGGCTTCATCCAACACATTTTTGTATTTGTGTCTCTTAACTGTCGATTTTTCCGTTGCATCCGGTTTGAAATCACAACGATTCTAAAGAAGTTTCACTTCAAAAGTGTCGTCGGTCTTGAACAGACCTCGAGCAAAGTTCTGACCGTCGCGTCGCGTCGTCGCACGGATTTACTAGGCGATAGATGTTTGCATCAAAATTTGTGCAGTGTGCACAAATTAGAAATAATATTATAATTACGTACAAAATCGTTAAACATTTTACCAACAAATTATATTTAATTACATGGTATTTGATGAAAACTACTTTTTTTTCTTAGGGTTCGAAACCAATGTTCGATGGTGTAGAAGTCGCAGACATAATCGACTACAAGATTGACTTAGAGAATTTATGTGAATACGAGGATGAGAAAAACGACTTAAAAAGAAATTTCAGTTCTCCCAATCGTCGAGTCAGCGAAGTCAGTAAGTAATCATGGCTTTAAGACAAAATTAAAAAAAAATGTTATCGACTGCTTTGATTGTGGTACTCAAAGTCAAAAGACATTCTGTCATTTGTATTAACAAGAATACAAAAATATTTATACGTATACATATAACTATATAAATAAATAAAAATATATATACATACACATATAATATGCTCCATAATATAGTTATACATAGTTACAGCAATGTATCTGCAATCTAATTATATTACTTCGAAAAATATTATGAACTAGCTGTGCAGCGCTGTTTCACCCGCGTATAATTAATAAAAATAAAATAAATTAAAATAAGCCTAGACCTTCCTCGATAAAAGGACTATACAACACAAAAATATTTTCTAAATTCGAACCAGTAGTTCCTGAGATTATCCGGATCAAACAAACAAACTTCAGCTTTATATATTAGTATAGATTAAATCAAAGATTACTTTCGTTTCAGAATGCCTCGAATATGTCTGGGAGTCGTTACAGTCTGAACTCGAAGTACAGCGAAATGAATTATGCAGTAAGTGACAAATATTTGAAATAATAATACTCTGAGACATTTATGCCTTCACCTATAATTGTTGATTAGTTAAATAGTACATTAGTTAAACAATGCCGATTCTTCATCACTCGTATATCGTATCAGAGATCAGAGACCGCGATAGCTTACAAAATACCCTTTGAGTAATTTTCTATTATCTTTAGTAAAGATTTAATATGTCAAATTCATATACAAGCCTAAAGTAAGGCTATCTTCACATAGCAAGTTCGTTTGGCCTAATCTAGTAACAGCCTGTTAATGTACCACTGCTAGGCTTTGGTCTTCTCTCCGTTTGAGGAGATGATTAGGAGCTTATTCCGCCATGCTCATCCAATGCGGATAGGTGAATACACATGTAACAGATATTTACTTGTTGGTAGGACTTTGTGCAAGCTCGTCTGGGTAGGTACCACCTGATCAACAGATATTCTACCGCAAAACAGCAGTACTCGCTATTGTTGTGTTCCTGTATGAAGGGTGAGCGAGCCAGTGTAATTACAGACACAAGGGACATAATATCTTAGTTCCCAAGATTGGTGGCGATGCTCTTACAATGCCGATGTCTTGGTGATCACTTACCATCAGGTGGCACATATGCTTGTCAACCTTCCTATGCAATAAAAAGAAACGATTTTATTCCAATACATCCAGGTTTCCTCGCGATATTTTCCCCGACGAGAACGTGATGAACAATGATTAAGCACGTGATAATTCAACGCTGGTCAGTTTAAGATTCAGATGCTCTAAGCACTGGGCCATATCAGCTCATATAAATGTTACTTCAATATATGATTATGAATAATTAATATGCAAAGTTAAAGATATTTAAATAATAATGGTTCATCAAGATTGTATCGCGGAGTTGGAAACTTGTTTTAACTTGTTAGCAGCTAATTATACTAGAAAAAATGTTACTTTTGAGATTTATAACTTTGTAAGTTTTACATTAGCTGTCCTAAAACCTAACAATATGATGATCGGCCATCTAATAATGGTGCTAAGTTACAAAATATTTCTTAAAAACGTTGGTGACGCATTGGTGATGTAAGAAATGGTCATTGGAATGGAGTTCTTTTACGCGACTCACAGTAGAGTGAAATGGCAGAAGCTCAAGGGCACGTCACATAACGAAATAGCGATCATACTGTGCCTACCAAATGCTACAAAATACGATTCGTTGCGAGTTCGAATTCAATAAAACCTATTATTTTATTATTAATGAAGTTAAATACTTACAAAGTTAGTAATTACTTTGTTGGATTATTAATTAATAATTAAATAAACTATATAAGCAAAAAAAATATAATCTGTACAAAAAGGTTGTATAGTTAAATTATATTTATGAGCCGCTGGCTGGTGATAATAGAATCTGTCAATTTTAAATGTTTCGTTTTGCTTCTACTACAGTCTTATTAATTCATTACATATTGAGAATATATCTCTTTTGAAACGGTGTCGCTCCTTTTATTTTCCCTAACCTCCTATAGGTTATGGGCCCAGTTACAGTTTATTAAATATATAGATATATAATATATATACATATAAATATAAACATTAACGTTTCCAGGTGTACATGTAAGTTTTAAAATGGATAATGTAAAAATGAAACGTAATATAAAAAATTTCAGCGGCGAAAAATACAGCACATGGAAATTTCGTATTCGTGTTATATTGTATTGAATTAAACGTTTTAAAATTAATCGACGAAGACCCATCATACCGATGGCAAATGGGAGATAAACAATAGGATCATTGTGGAATATTTGTCTGACTCTCTTCTCGGTTTGGTTAAGGAATATTATCGACACGAGATATAATTAAATATTTAGATCGGCTGTACGAGTGGAAAATTGTAGTGACCCGCATTGCACTGCGTAAGAAATTATTGTCGCTAAACATTTTGTTTTATTTGACGATTAAATATTATCATCTTACGACGGAGTTCTAAATGCAATTGAGACGTTAACGGCATATAATATTGGCATTTGTAAAAAAAAAAAAATTATAAAAATTATAAAAGAAAATCGACAGAAACAATGGGTTAAGTCTAATAAAAGAAAGAAGTCAAACTAAAAAGTGCTATCTGGTACGTATTTGGGAACTCTATACAAAGCATCTTGGAGGATATGCTTTACTGCCCTGTTGTACCATACCACGACCAAAATACAACATGCTGGGGTGACCATAGTTGTCAATCAGAATGTCGTCGAAATAAAGGATAAAAGTGGTAATGTATTATGCAAGGTATGTGTAAAAATCATTTGATTAATATTATTTTTGTGACATCATTGTATGAGAGTCACTCTGTTTCAATGTGTATAATAGTAATAATAATATATTTAAATAATGGCATGAAGGTTTGTGTCATTTAAGTAAAATATATATATATTTAAATTAGTCTAGTAAAATGTTTGAAGACTTATGAAATTAATACAATGTTTCCAACTAATAATTTATGTTAAGCCTGTTTAAATGAGAAACAGATTAGGCTGCCATTAGATCGAGCTAAAGACAAAAGTTACATAAAAAAACTTTTATTTAATGTGCATTCAGATGCGTGTGTGGGGCCTATCACTCCTTCCTTCAAATTCAACAATTGAAAAAAAGATACTTTGTCCTTTATGTTGATCAGTATAAGTACTCATTACTGTGTAGTATATTTCATTGTATATAAATCTGACGTCTGTTCTGCTTTTAAAGATTTTGTGGCTAAGAGTAAGTCAAAATTTAATACAATAATAATTAAATGATTTTGTGGTAATGGGGTATTCATTACATTGAATGTAGACTTACTTTGATAAAAAGGTATATAATATGACTTAATAGTACCTAGAATTCCACAGTTAAATGGTTTTGCTTAAAGAATGGTAAAAACCATTACAGAAAAAGCTCGTTTGTTAGGCGGTGAAAAAATAATTAAATAAAGTATTTTGGGGAGACGCGGTGTTAACTGCTGTTTATCTAATAAACATATCTCTAACCTAAGTTTTAAAACGAAATAAAATACCGTATGGTACGGTACGGTGATACGGTATAAAATCGCGAGTTAAATGTTTAAAAGTATTTGGTTCAACTGTTTTGTTCACTATCACAATCAAGTTATGAATCGTTAAGTTCGAAAAAGTCATGGAAAAGTATACTCATGTATACTCTTGGGCTATGAACCAAACAGTTCTAAAGTTTGGAATCCATTGAGTGAAAAGATATGTTTTGTAAGAGACGTTATTGTTGGCGAGATTCATTTTATGAAATCCAGGCCTACGTGCAATCCTGAAGAGAATATTAAAAATTCTCAGGACAAAACTGATAATGACTATGTTGAAATCAGTATAAGAATCTCTTGACGGAGCGCCCGAAATCAGATGCCTCTAAATCTGATATGTATAAATGACTGCCTTAGTAAAATAATCATGACATTGGTGAGTAAGAACAAACAGTTGATGTAGTCAGATGATAGTTCTAGTTTAAATAAAAACGCAGAATATACTGATGATAGTTTTGGACTGAGAAGGAGTGCTAGACTTAAAAAATATTGCCCTTATTTCTTACACTGATGATAGTTTTAATGACTATCTAATGTGCGCCCAACTCTATTTATGTAACGTTCCTAATACATTTGATGAAATTAAAAATAGAGAAGATTGTGTGATTCTGTGGGATAATACTATTAAAGATAGTTAAATTCCTTGTTAGAAAATTAAACGTGGACACTAGTACCGAAGCCTAAAAATAAAAATATTGTAGATTGTAAATGGGCATTTAAAATGACGAGTTTGGAAATCCATTAATATATAATGCTCGTTTTGTGGCTAGAGGTTTCACTCAGAAATATCTTATTGATGATAACGAAACTTTCGCACCAGTTGCGAGAATAGCGAATTTTATGTATATGATTAGTTTCGCTAACCAATACAATTTGTTAGTTCATCATATGGACGTAAAAACTGTTTTTCTTAACGATGAACTAAAGGAAGAAATTTATATGAAAATTCCTCAAGGTGTAGAATGCAAAGGGAATTATGTTTATAAATTAAATAAGGCATTATATGAATTAAAGCAGGCGGTTAGGAGTTAGTTTGAAAAGTGCATTTACATATAAGACAAAGGTGATATTTGCAGAAACATTTACATACTTCTATATGTTGATGACTCAGTCATAAAAAGTGCTGACATAAATACAATGAACGATTTTAAAATGTACTTAGAAAATTTAAAATGACAGGTTTACAAGTCATTAAATTGTTAGTCGGTATAAAAGTGTCTAGGCATAATGATCAAATATCATTGTATCAAAGTGTTTACATTAAAACTGTTCTGAACTGCCTCGTTGGTCTAGTGGCTTGGTATAAGGCCGCAGACTCGGTGGTCCTTGGTTCAATTCCCAGGCCGGGACAATAAATAGTTAGTCGGGCTTTCTGTCAGAAAATTCTCAGTAGCCCGGAGTCTGGAAGTTGGAAGTGTGTACACTCCCGTGCCTCGGAAAGTACGTTAAGCCGTTGGTCCTGCGCCTGAACTCTTTCCGGTCGTGTCGGATAGTTGTCCCATCGGATTATGAGAGCTAAGGAAAAGAGGGTGCACCTGTGTTTGCGCACACACTTGTCCACTATAATATCTCCTGCGCAGTTAGCTAATCTCTCTTGGGATTAGCTGCTGTGGCCGAAATCGTTCTGGAGGACCTTATTATTATTCTGAAACAGTTCAATATATATGAATGTAAACGAGTTAATACACCTTTGCAGAACAAAATTGATTTCAAAACTGTGAAGAAAAATATACAGCGCCTTGTTGAAACATTATACGTTGTATAATGTATATAACGTTAAGTACTAGACCAGATTTAAGTACTATTGATAATATTCTTATCAGGTACACAAATAAACATAATAAAGAATTGTGGCAATGTCTTAAAAGAGTTCATTAAACGATATTTAAAAGCTACAACTGTTTTAAAATTGTGTTTTAAAAATATGTGATTATATTTGATGTGGTTATGTTGACATTGACTGGGGTGGAAGCAATACAAAAGATAGAAAAAGTACCACTGGGTATATATTTCAGTGTACTATATCTTAGTGTACCATGAATCGAGTGTCAGTGGTTGCATCTTCTACTGAGTCCGAATATATGGCTTTATATAGTTAAGGGAAGCATTGTGCCTTAATTAATTAGCAGATAGTGTAAATATATAATAAATATTGCAAATAACCTCACCAGTCAAAAGAGATCGAAAAACATATTAACATAAATTTTAACTTTTCTAGAGAGCAGGTTGACAAAAATGTAATAAAATTAAATTACATTCCTACAGGTCCATCAAACCCGCATTGGAGCAGCGTGGTTGGAATAACCTCCGAACTTTCTCCTCAAAAGAGGAGCGGGAAGCCTTAGCCCAGTAGTGGGACATTCACAGGCTGTTACTGATTCCTACAGGTCCAAAATTGCAAGATGGGCTTACGAAACCAATAACTGCGATGGCTTTTCATGAAATGTAAAACAAATTCTGTTTAAAATGTTTTTCTACATATTAGTATGTAGTGATTTTATTTGGGTTTGATTTAAATTGCAAATATTGATTGAATTTAATTAATTTGAAATTAATTATTGTAGATTAGTGACTTGAAATTAATATTCAAGTCACAAATGGTCTGATTAGGTTTTTCTGGGTTTTCCCTAATCCTTGCAACAAATGTTGGACCATTCATATGTATGTCCCAGAGAAAGACTGTAGTAGCTTAAATTAATCTATTAATGCGTGGTTTAAAGATTATTTTTTTTGAGGGGGCGTGTTGGATTATTAATTAATAATTAAATAAACTATATAAGCAAAAAAAATATAATCTGTACAAAAAGGTTGTATAGTTAAATTATATTTATGAGCCGCTGGCTGGTGATAATAGAATCTGTCAATTTTAAATGTTTCGTTTTGCTTCTACTACAGTCTTATTAATTCATTACATATTGAGAATATATCTCTTTTGAAACGGTGTCGCTCCTTTTATTTTCCCTAACCTCCTATATACTTAAATAGTTAGTTATACAACAAACTCAATCAAAATAATTAAGTTTATTTAAAATACTATAATATAATAACACTAAAGTTAGTACAAAACCATACAAGAACCGCGCATAATAGCGCTGCAGCTTACGAGCCTCAAGCAAGTCCCAGGTTCAAACCTTGGCATAGGTCATTACCGGGTAACATTTTACCCGTCAGAAAGTTTGTTTAGTTGAAGGAATAATGTTGGGGTTGCTATTATTACAAAAAAATCTTAAATTAATTAAAAAAATATAAATTGTTTTTAGTCTTTGGTTAGAGACAATTGCTCATAGGAGGTTGAGGCGCTTTTTGGTGTGACAAAAAATACAGTAATATAAGATCAATTAAAATCAAAACACATTTTCAGTCGAAAAAAATGTCGCAACGAAATTCGTTCCTGACGGGGATTCCCAACCGCACAATTTTATATTTCTGACATAGCCAATCATAGATATTGCAGAAAAATATTCTTTGAATATTTTCTGAATATTTTTTAAATAAAAATATTCTCTGAATATTTTTTATGTCTATGGCATTATTAAGATATCTTAGATTCTTAGAAAACAGTCAATTACAATATCTCTGATTGGTGATGTCAGAACGTGACAGCCTGTGAATGTCCCACTGCTGAGCTAAGGCCTCTTCTCCTTTTTTGAGGAGAAGGTTTTGGAGCTTATTCCACCAAGCTGCTCCATTGCGGGTTGGTTGGAATACACATGTGGCAGAATTTAAGTGAAACTTGACACATGCAGGTTTCCTCACGATGTTTTCCATCACCGTTAAGCACGAGATAAATAATAAACACAAATTAAGCACTTGAAAATTCAGTGGTGCCTGCCCGGGGGTTTGAACCCACAATCATCGGTTAAGATTTCCGCGTTGTAGCCTGGGTCTGGGCCATCTCGGCTTATTGATGTCAGAAATATAAAATTAATTATTATAATATTTAGATATCTTAGAATCTTAATTGAAAATGATGTAATCTGTTCATCTCATTCATTTCGTTTCAACATTATATAAATTTAGAAATAATAATAAGAAAGTTTAGAATAGAACATTGTTTTGTAGTTAGTGTAAAATAATTGTTCCTAAAAGCTGATTCAAACAATGTTGCTTCAGATTACAATTGCAAGGGAAACATTTTAAATTGTTTCGGTAATTTTATTTTTTGGATCTTTATGCTTAATTTATTAGTAAGATTTTAATATAATATTAATAATTGAATTCCTCAGATAGATAATTTAATAAAAGGAACTTCCACTAGGAAGGATGACATTGAGGGCCCAGGGGAGGCTGAAGTTAATACTACTTACATATTTTGCTTATATGTTTATATGTTTCAATAACAAGTCAAATTGTTTCTTCGTTCTATTTAAAATCATTTGATATAGTTAAATACATCATCATCGGAGGCAGACCTGCTTTTTATGGAGAATTCCCACACATGGTAAGTAAAAAATGGTAGTATGTATTGTATTAAATTGAAATTGATATGGATTGAAGTGAATATCATATGACAGTTTTAGTACATTCTCAAATTTAATACATAGGGTGCGCTAGGCTGGAGATCAGCTCAGAATAATAGTGAGTGGGTATACAAATGTGGTGCTACCCTTATCAGTGAGAAGTTTATGTTGACGTCAGCCCACTGTATGTATGCACGGCGGGATGCCAAGACGATTGTGAGCCCCGTACCAGAGGTGGTGAAAATTGGTGACAAATTTATCGTCAATGTAAGTAATAATTACTATTACTTACGGACGAGCCGGGTGGCGTGGTTGGTAGATGTTTGCATATCGCGCCACAGGTCGTGGGTTCGATTCCCACCCAGGATAGGCATTTACGTACATTAATATATCTGTTTGTCCTGAGTCTAGTAGTATATGTAATATATCACTTGTCTGGTTCCCATAGTACGAGCTCCACATAGTTTGGGATCAGTTGGTCAAGTGTAATGTCCAGGTTATTATGATCATTCTGCTAGATTTTTTTGTTTTTTTTTTTAAACTTACAACTATGCCAGCTGTTGCTGTTGATTTTGCAACATCCTTAATTACTATTGATCTATTTTTCCTTTAGTTTACTCCAAGTAATAACACAATTTTTTTTTTTTGAAAGAGAAAAATAATGAACAGTCATATACTTATGAAAATGGATTGGAAAATATGGGTTTGTGGATATTAACGAAGTTGTCATCGGAGCATTTGATATATATATATATATATATACTAGCGGACCCGACAGACGTTGTCCTGTACACACGTCTTTAATTTCATACTTTTTTTAATGAGCTGAAACAATCTGGACCGCTTTGATGAAAATTATTATTGAAAAGTTATTACTTTGTTAAATAAATAACAGCATCGTAAATGAAAACTTTAACTCATTTTAATGAAAGGTGAAAAAGCTTGCACTCAAAACATTTTATAACATATATATTTATTTATTTTTAATTTACAAAAACTTAATTTATCGTAATGCCATTGGATGTACAATATTTTTAGTTAGTCCATGAGGAGTATAAACAAACAAACTCGATGGTTTTCCAACTCTGGAACACGCAACGTACAATTGGCCGTGAGAAAAACACGGATTTTCTAAATCTAAGCCACAAAATGTCATCGTTTGACCTTGTGACTTATTAATAGTCATAGCATATGCCAAACGGATCGGAAATTGTAAGCGTTTAAATGGTATAGGTGAATCTGAAGGAATCATTGGGATCCGCGGTAAAAGTACAATTTCACCTTGGAATTTTCCAGATAAAATATTCGCTTCAATAATGTTGCCCATGATTTTTTTTATAACTAATCGCGTGCCATTACACAATCTCGGGGCATTTAAATTACGAAGCAAAATTATAGGTGAGCCAATCTTCAGTCGCAAATTATGTGGTGGCATTCCAGGTAAATCTAAAGAATTCAAAAATTCTACTGGATAGTTGACCACTTCGTCAGGATCAACAACGGTGTCAATTGATTTAAATGTAATTTCATTACCAGGCAATGACTGTTGTATTTTAAAATTGATGGCGTCTACATCTAAATTTTTTGCAGCTAAAATAGCTCGCTCTCGTAGCCATTCATGATTAGTATAGTTATATCTTAAATCTGGAAAGATACTATTTATTAATTCATCTTTGGTAGCCACCATGTTGCAAAAGTTCTCTGGAAATTTAATAAATTGGGTATCTTCATACAGTTGAATTTTACCGTTGCCAATGTCTAATAATTGTTCAGAGAATCCTGACGCTAATGGATCATTTTGTAGTTGAACGCGCATATTGATAGTAAGGCTCAATTTACTGACACTCCGCCATAGATAAGATTCCTTCAAACATGCGTTTACTTCGTCTGCATATGTCGCACGTGGAATTACTGGCAATGTTTGCCTGAAATCACCAGACAGTAGCAGTAGAGCACCACCGAAAAGCCTAGTATTATCTTTGATATCCTTCAGGGACCTGTCGAGAGCTTCAAGCGAATGCTTGTGGGCCATTGTACATTCATCCCAAATAATAATTTTGCATTTTCTCAAAACTTCAGCCATGCCGGAATGCTTCTTTATGTTACACATTGCTTCGGGATTTGTATGAACATTCAAAGGTAACTTAAGTGCTGAATGCGCAGTCCGTCCACCATCAAGTAACGTCGCTGCAATGCCTGATGAAGCAATGGCCAATGCAATATGATTTTGTGATCGAATGCGCGCAAGTATCAGTGAGATGAGAAAGGTTTTACCAGTGCCACCTGGTGCATCCAAAAAAAAGAATCTACCTTGTTGTGCTGCAATTGATACGTTAATTTGATCATATACATTTCGTTGTTCAGCTGTAAGCAATTGTTCATTATTAGCAACAAAAGTAGCCAACGAAGTCTTATCAAACTGGTGTTCACGTTGAACATCACTGTTGATGATATCTACTGCTGGGCGGTTCGGCGCCGGCATGCCAAAATGGATGAGTGGCATGTTTGAAATAAGAATACAAATATCCTCAATCATAATTAAAGCCTCATTGTATATTTCTGCGGAGAATTGAATATCAGGATTTTGATTAGTAATTCTAATCCGATGCAAAATATCTTCACTCATTGAGTCTTTATATTTGTTCCAGAGAGCAGATGCTTCAGACGGAAAACACGTTGTTAATATTATTGAAAATAATTGACGAATTTGTTGTGGAGATGAGCTCAGTGCTGCATCTGCAAGTGTGAGATCCCAATGGTTATCATCCTCCAATAAATGTAACTCACGACACGCATCGAAGAAAGTGTCGTATAAAATACCATTGACTTTTCGTAAATATTGGAAGGATGTCGGTCCAAGAACATTAACCAATAACAAACGCAAAAAAAAACATTCGCGTTGCTTAGGATGAACTGTATATAGTCGACCTAAAGTATTTGTCATAAATATGTCGGCGAATCCTGTGACTGGAATCCCTCGTTTTCGTGGTTCCCAATTTTTCGATTGCTTATTCCATGTAAAAAATTTAGGAACATCAGTATACATTAATGTTTTTGCGAATTGACCAACAACATCTTGTCGATTACAAAGATTGAAAAATTCAGTAAGAGTTGTTTTTGGAGCCGTTAATGCTTGTTGTAGTGCAGTCTGTTCTGTAAAATAAACACGCTGTCCGTTTTCAAGATGCACAGCCAAATGTATAACTGCAGGATCCCTTTCATGTATAGGAAACGTAAAAATGCGCCAGACAGCTTCATTGCTACTTATGTATCGACCCATTTGATAACGTGTTATTTCGTCATTGTCATTTACATTTTGAACAGCAAATATAGCTTTATCACTGCCCTTGTGAACGTACTTACAAATGTATTTGATAGATTTCACCGAACTGCACAGTTCAACGTTTATGTGCGCTTTATAGGTTTTGCATAGTAATGGCGAATATGGAACCACCCACCGATTATCAATATCTACTCTTACACCGTTTGACAGTCGCAATTCATACGATTGACCGCCATTATCTACGTCTCTGCGCCGGTAAGATGGATAACCGTCAATATTGGTGATAGTATCAGTTTGACATGGTTTTGGAAAACGTTTCGTACATTTTCCATCATTCATGCATGGTGACATCATGTTTAGAGTACCGCATGGACCATGAATCATATTAGTAGTAACAATGTTAAACAGTTCTTGATCAACATTCGGATCTGGAATTTCCGCTGAAATAATTTTGTCAATTTCTTCTGGGCGTACTTTATCCACCAACCAAATCAAAATATGCGCATGAGGTAAACCTCGTTTTTGCCACTCAACAGAGTAAAGCCAACAACGTGTTTCACCAAAAACCGAGTAATGTGTGATCAAATTCATCAAAGATTTTAATTTTTGTTTAAAGACACGCGCAGTGATATCGTGGCGATGCATCGATGTTTGACCTGACAACAGCAAGTTTTTGATTTCATCCCAATTTGGATTACATGTAAATGTGATAAAAAGATCTGGTCGACCGTATGCACGTACGTATGTCATAGCGTCTTGAATATATTCTTGCATATGACGCGGACTACCAATATATGATGATGGGAGAATATATGTGGTACCGATGTTGTTAATGACGTTTGTTGCATCTACATTACCGATTACTGCATCACGCAAATGAATATACTCTTCAGCTCGAAGTTTTGCTTGATTGAATTTTATATACCTTAATCTTTCACTTTCAATTTTTACATACATATCGACGATGTACTGATGAAATAGCTGTCTACAGCGGAGAATATTATTATCTTCATTAGCACGAATCATTAACCGATATGCGTAGAAATTCATGGCACTAACTTTCTTGGTCAGTTCTTCACCTGTAAATAAATATAATTATGAGATAAACAAAAATTATTTATTCAAAAAAAAAATTGTAAGATAATCTATAAGTTGTACCTGTAGTTGGATTCCGTTGTTTAATATTTAAATGATATCCGTCTTCTCCTTCCCAAAATATTAACGGATACTGCAAAGCATCGTAAGAACGATGATTGTCTTGAATTATTTGCATCGTATTATCTCTGCGTTGTATGCGAATGTCTCTACGTTCACATGGGTCACCAGCCATAACAACTGCCACTTCATTAATGGTTGGAACATTATATGTGCCTGCGTGCTCTCCATAGGGTACTTTGTCTGCTTTAATAACAATGACATAGTTATCGTTTTGCAGTCTGTTAGAAAGAGTCTTGAACAATTGTACTAATTGGTTATGGTTTTGCAAAAACCTTTCCAAAATGTCCACAATTTCTCGTTCCTCCATCTGTTCTATATGGTTGTAAACGCAGCGTGTATGTGATTGTTGCTCTTCATTCCCCATAAAATAAATTTGTAAAAATTTTGGATCGGCATCAGGCATTGGAAGTAACGAACCAATTTGGTGATATACTTGGCCTTGAATTTTGAATGTGGATTCAAAATTACGGCCATCTTCATTATGAATAATTTTTGTTGCTGCAAATGATGTCATTTGAAAGCATGAATTTAATTTACGAATTTTCCGTAAAAATAATTTCGATTGAGATGTGATTCCAGCTAAAAGCGTTTTTAAAGGTTCTGGTGGTGGTTTTAGCGGTGGCAGTGATATTTTTCCAGATGCGCAACATAAACCAACTGATTCACCTTTGTACTTGAAAGCATGACAATGTTGACACTCTTTGTCCATACTACCAATCGTGATCAATGCATGTGATGAATAATCTATTTTAGGATCATATTCAAACGCGAGACGATTAAGTGATGCTCGTGCCAATGCTCGATTATCTTGTACTCGCTGATGGTTACGTTCTCTATGTGCGTTGGTCGCTCGTTGACGTGCCTCTCGTTGTCTTAATGTATTAGCACGAAGACGTTGAGCACGTTGCTCTAAATTTTCATTTGCACGTGTACATGCAGCTCGATCTCTTAAATTTACATTATCCATAGAATGTTCTTCTACTGTTCTATTCAATCGATGATCATGAACTAATTGCGCGTGCTGAGTACGTCGACCAATATTTCTTGCTCTTCCACGAAGACGTGGCATTTTTCTACAAAAATAAAATATTGCAAAATAATATACAATGAATATGAGTTACTTATTGATAATGAATTTTTAATTAATTAACTCAAAAGATTTATTATGACAAATTTTAGATAAAGAACATGTAATCGCATTTTGTGAGTTTTTTTATTTAATATCTCCAAAAATGAATTAATTGTCAATAAAAATAATTAAAAAAATTCAATCCTCCAACTACACAAATAAACTTGAAGGTTATGTTGGTTGTTAATAAACGCACGTGTAAATTAAAAAAGATAATTTATAAAAAATATTCTCACTTCGATTCCGCACTAAATTTACAAAATGTATAAGTTATTTATATACACTTCAGAACTCTTCGAAAACTAATTACATTAAATATTTTAATTAGCAACTTCACTTGAATAACACAATTATAACACAAAATAACGAAATACTTTTTCAAATTGATCGTAGCACTATCTGTCGGGACAAACTAAAATTAAAATAGAATAATATTGAATGCGATGATAGCGCCATCCGTCGAATCTGATGTAAAACATTCCAAAATCAAAAACTCCTTACAAATAAAAATTAATTAAAAAAACATCTGAATTCACAAAATTATTTATACACACTTCAAAACTCTTTAAAAAATAATTACATTTAATATTTTAATCAGCACATGAATTGAATAACAAAATTTTTTTCAAATTAATCGTAGCACCATCTGTCGGGACAAACTAAAATTGAAATAGAATAATATTGAATGCGATGATAGCGCCATCCGTCGAATCTGATGTAAAACATTCCAAAATCAAAAACTCCTTACAAATAAAAATTAATTAAAAAAACATCTGAATTCACAAAATTATTTATACACACTTCAAAACTCTTTAAAAAATAATTACATTTAATATTTTAATCAGCACATGAATTGAATAACAATTTTTTTTTCAAATTAATCGTAGCACCATCTGTCGGGACAAACTAAAATTGAAATAGAATAATATTGAATGCGATAATAGCGCCATCCGTCGAATCTGATGTACAACATTCCAAAATCAAAAACTCCTTACAAATAAAAATTAATTAAAAAAACATCTGAATTCACAAAATTATTTATACACACTTCAAAACTCTTTAAAAAATAATTACATTTAATATTTTAATCAGCACATGAATTGAATAACAAAATTTTTTTCAAATTAATCGTAGCACCATCTGTCGGGACAAACTAAAATTGAAATAGAATAATATTGAATGCGATGATAGCGCCATCCGTCGAATCTGATGTAAAACATTCCAAAATCAAAAACTCCTTACAAATAAAAATTAATTAAAAAAACATCTGAATTCACAAAATTATTTATACACACTTCAAAACTCTTTAAAAAATAATTACATTTAATATTTTAATCAGCACATGAATTGAATAACAAAATTTTTTTCAAATTAATCGTAGCACCATCTGTCGGGACAAACTAAAATTGAAATAGAATAATATTGAATGCGATGATAGCGCCATCCGTCGAATCTGATGTAAAACATTCCAAAATCAAAAACTCCTTACAAATAAAAATTAATTAAAAAAACATCTGAATTCACAAAATTATTTATACACACTTCAAAACTCTTTAAAAAATAATTACATTTAATATTTTAATCAGCACATGAATTGAATAACAAAATTTTTTTCAAATTAATCGTAGCACCATCTGTCGGGACAAACTAAAATTGAAATAGAATAATATTGAATGCGATGATAGCGCCGTCCGCCGGATCTAATGTAAAACATTCCAAAATCAACAACTCCTTATAAATAAGAAATTAATTGAAAAAACATTTTCCAGTAGACCAAACTGTAAATCTAAACCATTCTCGAATCTCCACGAACACACACAAAAAATTTCATCAAAATTGGTCCAGTCGTTTAGGAGGAGTTCAGTCACATACACACGCACACAAGAAATATATATATTAAGATATATATATAAATTATAATCGTCATCATATATATATATAAGTAGATTAGTGGAATAGTGTTGCATTATAAATAAAAATATATTACTCAAGAACTGCTTGTAGTGCTTAATATAACATGTATCATGTATGTCTACCGCAAAACAGTAGTATTTTGTATTGTTGTGTTCCGGTTTGAAGGGTGAGTAAGCCAGTGTTATTACAGGCACAAGGGACATAACATCTTGGTTCCCAAGGTAGGTGGCGCATTGGTGATGTAAGTAATGTAATTGTAAAGTGTTCTGATATATGTAAAAGTAATTCATTTTCAGGACGACCGGTTGGATATGGAAAAATACCGCTATACTGACTTCAGCGAACTGATTTTAGATATGGAAACATACAGAGCACAAGTGAGTTAACAAAAATCAACTTTTTCTTTAAATATTTTAGATTGTTTCAAAATATAATATTAATGTTTTAAATTATGATCAAGTCCTGCACATTTACGGCAGTCTAGTCAACTGCATAGGTTATATTATACAGAATAAGTGTGTGTGGTAGGACATTTTGGATCAACCCCGCGTGGGATCTCCACCTTGTCGTGGTGGGGGGCTCAGTACCCGTGGTAAGGTCGGCCACGGAGAAGCGAAGCGGGATCCTGGGTGTGGGACGCTCCTCGTGGGCCTCAGAAGGAGGCTTGCGTTGGATGCGCCCAGGGGGCGGGTGCGGGGGACAGTTCTGTCTGTCCCGCGCAGTCGGGAGTGATCGCGGGAGGAGACGCGTGTCGGTGTTGCTTTGTCGCGCGCCCTATCTCCCGCGACCGAATAGGGGCGCACCATTTGTTGCGTTGCGGTGGGGCCGCATAGGAAGAGGAGATGCGGTGTTGTCAGGTTATCGTCCTCCCTGTCCTCTGCGGCCGTCAGGATGTTTTGGCGACGGAGCCTAACACCTTAATCCGTCGCCAAGGAGGTTGTGGCCTTCGGGCTATCCGTCGGGGTGTCAGGGTAGAATGCTCACGCGACCCCTTGGCACCCCCCTAAAGGCGGTGAAGTATACGCTGTGGTTTTAGTGGGTATTACGGACTCGGACTTCAGCCGTCGAGTCCCACATAACCGCCCGCTTTTCATCTTGCGGGGGGTATGCATTTCCACAGCGAAAAAAAAAGGACATTTTGGATACATACCGTAAACTAATTTTATTTTTAAACTAGCTGATACCCGCGACTTCGTCTGCGTTGCTTGATATATTAACAAAGTTTTCTTATGTACGAAGGAAAAAACATCAAAAAGATTGCAAGCAAAAATATACTTTGTTTAAACATACATCACTGAACACGCAGTGCATATACAAATCGTTGTTTCTTGAAACTTTAATAACTTTTTATTAAATGAAGATATCGCAATCATTTTTGTTTTTGATTAGGTTGGCCCTTAGAAATAAAATCGTGTCTAAGAAATAAAATTTAGAATATTTCATTGAAATCTATCCAGTGGTTTTTCCGTGATGCGCGCACAACTGCAGACCTCTATCATTTTATTTATATAGATATACCAATTGCAGAGCATCGACGAGGATGAAGGACCACAACATGTACCGATTCTGAGGATTATAAAACATGATAAATACAAAGCTCCGAAGCGTTACTATGACATTGCTATCATTGAATTAGCTAAGACTGTGACCATCGGTCCACTAATTCGGCCAGCATGTCTGTGGAGCAGTTCCGATACGAGTCCTTTGAATAAACTTAGTATAACCGGCTGGGGAGTCACTGATCCTGGTAAGATATAGATATAAGAGTTTTTTGTGACCATCGGTATCATTCTTATTCCAATATTTGTGCATATTTTCGTAACTGTACTAATAAATACCACAGGAAAAGTGGTCGAAATGTCGTTTTCTATATTATAATAATAATTATATACTAAAATCTTCTTCCAAATGTGCTGCATTTTTTGGTATTATGTAGATTGTTTAGGAGCTTTTCCACTTAGGTATTACAAAAAAAACTTGTCTTCATTTTTTGGGTCGGATTTACGCCCTTCCATCTCTGTATTTACTATGTCATAACTATGTCATACGAACAGAAAATTGAAGACAAATTTTTTAACCAATTCGCCTCACTTGCTATGACAAACTACTTCTACGCTGGACATGTCCATAAATTCAAAGCTGCTACACGTTCGAGCTTTGTTCGGAATATATTTGTAGGACAAATTCAGAACTAAAATGAAAAAATCCTCAGAGAAACTGAAGTTCCAGACCTAGCTTGCAAAATTTCAGGCTGATCACGTTGGAGTAGACATATCCTAGAGTTGAGACTTCAGACAGGTAGCGCGATTGTTTAAAAGGCTGCGGGACCTGACTGGCAAACGAAAAAACGTGGACTTTGGCATACCTAGAAAGCTATCCTTGCCTATATTGATGATGAAACATGAGCACGTTGTTTACAGTAACCCGACAAGCAACAACGGAACTTCAAGTTGCAGAAGTAAATCTTATTGATGACAACACTTGCGATGAAAAATTAAATTCTTATCGTAACAGAAACTGGAGGGGTCTTGCTGACCACCAAATATGTGCAGGCCACCTTCCTGGTGGTATCGATACTTGTCAGGTGAGCTTAATGTTTACAATATTACTTAAGAAATATTCGGTCTATAACCGCTATACTTTGCAATAGTTGTCTTTTTAACCGACTTCAGAGAAAGGAGGAGGTAATCAATTCGTCTGTATGTTTTTTTTTGTCTTTGTTACCTCATAACTTTCCTGACATCGACTCCAAAAATAACAATAATTGTAACTACATTATCAACCACACAACACAATCGTACCTACATATTGATGAGTAGAAAATAGTAAGTTAATTATCAAATTATAGAAGAATACTCAATTATTTTTTTACTTTTTAGTGCATATTAATTTTGTTTTACCTTGAAGGTTTTTGTTTTGTTAAAATTTTTATTTTTAATTGCCAATGTTATTACTTATAAAAAAAATATTATATTACGTTTAAATTTTCTTTTTGATTTTTAGGGCGACTCTGGTGGTCCATTGCAAGCCAAAATTAATCTCACACAGAAATGGCCGATGTACTACTTAGTGGGAGTGACGTCATTCGGTGTCGGCTGTGCACGGGCCAATACACCGGGTGTTTATGTCAGACCTTCGACTTTTATCGACTGGATTGAGAGTATAGTCTGGCCAAACGCTAAATAATTAATTATATGATGTATCTTCTCTTATACTTCTTAATTTTGTAATCGCAATTATATACAAGTGATTTACTTGATTTTGTTTTAATAAATGTAACACAAAACTTGAACTGAATAAATATTAACGTTATTATAACCGATGTTATTTGTGTGTCCTTATATATATTCTACTCCATATACGCCTACACGAACACAATTAGTTCTATATATGCAAAATAATAAATAGAGTGGCTTTAGTAGTCGTTAATAGAGGTAACCCCATATCTTATCAGTTTAATGGTTAACCTTCCAATTACCTTGTTGTTATCCTTCGTCCATACAACAGCATTATTAAAAGATAGAAGCGCGCGTTATTTAAAACCGCCGCCATCATGCACAAAAAGATAAAGTAATTAATTAATTATTTACACGACTTATGACTAGTAATGTGTTCAAATGTGTTATTTAGGCTTAAAGAGCAATTGAGTGAGTAATTTACATAAATTGATTTGATTTGTTGTTCTATTTATGAATAGACCAATTCGAGGTTCTTATAAAAACCAGTTTTCACTTCTGGATGCTAAATCTATATATAAAACCAGTAAAATCGTATCGCTTTTAAAGATTAATAGATGTATCAATTACCATTCTAAGTCATAAATATATACAGGATTATTTGTAACAACCCAGAAATTCTACGTAAGATTAAATAGCTAACGCCATAAGCGACAAGCTTTGTTCTACGGATTTTGATAAAATGTTGTTGCTTATGATGTTAGCTATCTAGTCCTGCGAGGTTGCTGGGTCGTTACAAATAACCCTGCATTAAAAATATACATGGTGTATATAAAAATATTTATTCCCATGTAATAATAGCTAAATGGGGATTTACTCGAGCGTCATAGAGACCTATTGGGTTGCAAACCTTAGATGATAAAAAGAAACAAAATGTTATATAAAGTATACCTTTTCATCAGTGAGGCGAGCGGCTATAGATTTACAAAAATGTTAAAAAAAAACTATTGCATGGATATACTCGAACAAGTCGATATATAAAATTAATCTAGTGCGTCAGATTTACTAACGGGATGTTAAATGAACCTAAAAAACGGGATTCAATAATCTGACGATTTGGATGTGACGCAAAGCCGCGATCAACAGTAGTTCCTGAGATTAGCCGGATCAAACAAACAAATTCTTCAGCTTTATATATTAGTTTAAATGTGTATTTGGATTTGTTGTCTTTTCCTCAAAGCGAATAAAGCTATCAACTATAAATATAACTATGATACACATAGCATGTATATCTTCGCAGACATACATATATATGCTTATGTTGACTGGTCAAACAACTTATTTATTAACTTGATGTGGAAGCAAAATGTCTGAGCGAAATATATACAGTGCGAAACTTATCACAACTTTAATTATACTAGGTGAGTACTTTGTTGTTTTACCTTTAGTAAGTGTATATATGTATTGAACGTATGTCACATACATAAATATAATAACAGTTTATTGGATTACAATATAACCTAAAATACATAGACTTATAACCGATGCTCATAGTTTTATTTATCTCTGTAAAATCAACATATCCTTACAAACACCATAATAATATTCAGAAAATATTGTAAATTTCTTATCAATAAACTTAAGCTTTGATAAATAAGTCTTATTACACAACAAAATTAATAGAATAAAATAAAACCTTGCTATTAATATTCGCTGATGCTAAAACTCAAATAAATTTAATATGTAATAACGTAATTTACATTTTTAAGCAGAGGTCGATTTACATTTCATTTAATTATTGGGACTTGATTATACAAAAGTGCTTAAACGAACATCGAGCAAAAAATATTTTTATAAAATTATATTTTAATAAGTCACTTGATTATGACGGCCTAGTAACTAGAACACATCAATCTTACCCGTAGGTTATATATTTAATCTTTATATATACATATATAATGGTTTATATCCAACAATTGGGATAATAAAATAAAGACTTAATTGCGTTTCTCTGTAATAACAAAAATCTTTATTTAATAAACTAATTTACATTACATTAACTAATTACATGTTATAATAACAAAACATTCATTTACCTGTAATAACAAAAAAACAACATTAAAAAGGTTTTCTTTACATATATATATGTAAAGAAAACAAGTACAGTTTCGATGATGAACAGTTTTGTTACAAAACACCGTTTATTATGGTTTCCAGTATTCCCATTGCATGCTCTCAGCCTGTCACACGATGCTCCTCAGAGAGATGTTAACGTAAGTACATAATCGATCATATATTTAGTAATAGTAACAATAGGGGGAGGTAGGAGGTATTTCTATCTAGCCCTTGAGTTTTCCACGTGGCGTGTAGAGTCCACTACATATATGGTGAGTATATCTATAGTATAGCTATCAAACTTAAAAATACGTCGTGGAACTTGTTCGATTGGCCTGTACTGATAAATCCGCTCAGAATACAGAGTACACCTCATAGTAACCGTGCACAAGTCACAAGTTTACGGAAAAATGTGTCCTTGGTCTTAGACAGACCTCGAGCAAAGTTCTGACCGTCGCAGGGATTTATTAGGCGACAGTTTGCATCAATATTTGTGCAATTTGTGTGAAAAAATTATATTTAATTACCCGGTGTATTGTTAAAATAATAATTCTTTTTCTTAGCGTTCGAGACCAATGTTCGATGGTGTAGAAGTCGCAGACATAATCGACTACACGATTGACTTAGAGAAATTATGTGAATACGAGGATGAGAAAAACGACTTAAAAAGAAATTTCAGTTCTCCCAATCGCCGAGTCAGCGAAGTCAGTAAGTTATTATGACTTTAAGACAAAATACAAAAAAAAATAATTCGTATGCTTTGATTGTGATGTTGTCTGGAAATAAAATCATAAAGGCACATCCATCTATCAAATTCTAAAATGATAGTAAGTGTCACTAAATACAAGGACAATCATAATTACAACATTTCTATAACTGACTTCGATGATGGACTAAACCTGCTGCTTATTATAAGTCAGTGCGCTCCTGAGATCCTATCCTAATAAAATTTTATTGAGTTTTTCTGCTAATCAATGTTCATCATTAGTCTAATATTTGGGCTACAAAACGGACGCAAATTTATTGTTCTATGCAAGAACTCTTTCTGATCGTGTCAAATTGTCGTTGAAAGTTTGTGAAGAGACCTGTGTGTGCTCAAACACATTTTCTACGAAATTTGATAGTTTTCTTTTTATTGTATAGGAAGGCGTGTTGTGGCTATAATCAGTCAGGAGTCAATCATTGTCATTATCGGAAAGTATGGACGGGAGTATTATCTTTGTTAAAAATTGATTAGGCGTTAAAATATTATTAAAATATAATAATAGACCTTTAAACGTAGTAGCGTGGCAAAGGAAAACAAAGTATGAATCCTCTTTTATATCTTTTATAAATTTGTGTAATAAATGATTATTAATATTAATAGTTGCTATTTTGTTTGAAAGATGAAACTTTTATGTATTTAATTATTTAAAAACTTTATTGACCACCACAAGATGCAGTTGGAAAAAGAGGTGGACTTAATGTCTGAAAGCATTCTCTGCCAGTAAACCTATAAACAGAACAGAACTTTAGCTCAAAAGATATCCGTGAAGACGATAATCAGTAAATTGTATTAATAACAAAAATAAAATGGATATGCAATCAAATTAAAGATTTACTTTATTCTTTTCAGAATGCCTCGAATATGTCTGGGAGTCGTTACAGTCTGAACTCGAAGTAGAACGAAATGAATGCGGTGAGTGAGAAACAATTTAGAATTTCTGAACATTTGAAACAATAATACAGTCTGTATTATTGCCACACACTGAGACATTTATGCCTTTACCAGTAATTATTGATGGAGTACATTAGTTAAACAATTCTGTGTCTTCGTCCATCAAATGTCGAAATACCGGTTATAAGTTAGGCCCTTAATGATTATTTAAGGCTCTCTTTAGTATATATTTCATATGTCAAATCCATATATTATAAGGATCGCCTAAAGTAACGCTACCTTCACATAACAAGTGCGTTTAGTTTTATCTATTATATGGTACGTGGCAATCTTCAGAAAGGTACCCGACTACCTAGGGGCTGAAACCGGGCTATGTGGGAGTATTGCCCACTAAAACCACTGCGATGGCCGTTCTCGTCACGGATCGGAGAGGCTGCGGGATCGTGTTGATATAACGCATCCGCGGCACCTACCGTGCTGTGAGCGTGCCACGAGCGGGGCGTGGCTCGGCCGAGCTCTTCTCAGGGGGCGAAGGTAATCTCGTCCCCCCGCACTCTTCGCTAGTGCGTATGGCACCGCGAGGCCATCCCGGCTGCCGTCCTCCTCAGGGACGTCTGAAATTGTACACGTGAGGCCACCTCTCGTATCCACGGCCCCAGGGATGCGCCCTATGTTTTAAGTCCCAGACGTTGGGTCTTTCCGAGGGCCAAGACGACGCCGACGTCGTCTCCGCCGAGCAGGGTCGGCTCTCTCCCGTTCCCGCTCCGCTGTCCCCTTCTGGACCATGACAGTCTCACAGAAGGAAGGCTACAGCCATCCACGCGGATTCCTCGCGGAGCATCGCCGGCACGAAAAGCTAGCAGGAAAAGATGCTCCAACCAATGGATGGCCCATTGGAGCATCTTTTCCTCGGCATCGGCTCATATATATTAATAAAATAAAATATTTTTTTATTTTGATTTTATTATGTATTTTCAATCACATAAGTCAAATTATTTCTTCCTTAGAGCTTATTTAGTCATTTGATATAGATCAACCGATCATCATCGGAGGCAGGCCTGCTTTTTATGGAGAATTCCCACACATGGTGAGTAAAAAATGAAGTATGCATTGTAATTAATTGAATTTGATATGGATTGAAGTGAATTTCATATAACAATTTTAGTATGTCCTCAAATTTAATGAATTTCTATATAAATAGGGTGCATTAGGCTGGAGATCAGCTCAGAATAATAGTGAGTGGGTATACAAATGTGGTGCTACCCTTTTTTTTTTTTTTTTTTTCCCGCTGTGGAAATGCATTTACGCATACCCCCCGCAAGATGAAAAGCGGGGGGTTATGTGGGACTCGACGGCTGAAGTGCAAGGCCGTAATACCCACTAAAACCACAGCGTATACTTCACCGCCTTTATGGGGGTGCCAAGGGGTCGCGTGAGCATTCTACCCTGACACCCCGACGGATAGCCCGAAGGCTACAAGCTCCTTGGCGACGGATGAAGGTGTTGGGCTCCGCCGCCAAAAAACACCCTGACGGCCGCAGAGGACAGGGAGGACGGCAACCTGACAACACCGCATCTCCTCTTCCTCTGCGGCCCCACCGCAACGCAACATATGGTGCGCCCCCATTCGGTCGCGGGAGATAGGGCGCGCGGCAACGCAACACCGACACTCCTCTCCTCCCGCGACCGCTCCCGGCTGCAGGGGATGGACAGAACCGTCCCCCACAGCGACACACCCAGCGGCCGCAGAGGACAGGGAGGACGGCAACCTGACAACACCGCATCTCCTCTTCCTCTGCGGCCCCACCGCAACGCACAAATGGTGCGCCCCCATTTGGTCGCGGGAGATAGGGCGCGCGGCGACGCAACACCGACACGCCTCTCCTCCCGCGATCACTCCCGACTGTGAGGGACAGACAGAACTGTCCCCCGCACCCGCCCCCTAGGCGCATCCAACGCAAGCCTCCTCCTGAGGCCCACGAGGAGCGCCCCACGTCCGGGATCCCTCTTAGCTTCCCCGTGGCCGACCTTACCACGGGTACTGAGCCCCCCCACCACGACAAGGTGGAGATCCATGTGGTGCTACCCTTATCAGTGAGAAGTTCATGTTGACGTCTGCCCACTGTACGTATGCATCGCGGAATGACTTGACAATCGCGAACCACACACCAGAGGTGGTGAAAATTGGTGACAAATTTATCGTCAATGTGAGTAATAATTATTATCATGCTTCTAGATTCATTGAAATCACAAGAAGAAAGAAACAGTAGCATTGACATGATATCATTAATCGAGATCTTGAATATAATAATAAAACATAATAATAATATGTCATATATTTTATATTATAAATTCGCGAAAATATATATTTTTTTCATATTAGTACATTCACAAGAACTAATTGTAGTGTTTAATATAGCAGAGCAGTTATCAAATCACATGTAATTTCGGTTCGTTCATCTTTATTCCTTCTGCGATCGGGATAGGCTACGAAAATGAATAGTTTTACTAAAGGAGTAAACCAACTTGACTTGGCATATGAAACAATGACATTCCAAAAAATATTAAAAAAAATTGACATGTAGTTGTTCAAGTCTAATAAACTAGCTCGATATAAAGACTTAAGAGAATTCTTCGTAAGAATACAGAAATTAATTCACCAATAATATAAGATATAAATGTGTAATAGTAAATAGTAAGTAAATGTATTCATTTGATTTACTCGCATATAACTATGAAAGGTAAGTTTAATGTTAAATGTAATGATATATGCAAATATTATTTATTTCCAGAATCATCCGTCGGAAATGGAAAAACATCGCTACTCTGGCTTCAGCGAACTGATTTTAGATATCAAAAAATACAGAGGACAAGTGAGTTAACAAAAATAAACTTTTTCAAGAATAGAATACATTTATTGTATGTATGTATGTTGTATGTTTCAACTTATGATCTACTCCTGCACATTTTCGGCTATCCAGTCAATTGTAGCGACTGTGCGTTGCCCTGTTCCCATTAGATATTTGAGACCAGGTGGTTACGGGCGTCAGTCGTCACTACGTTTAAAAGGAATAGTAAACAGCTAGCTAAAAAAAGGAATAGTAAACATTACTAAATTTGATTCTTCGGGCTGTTATTAAGAATTTAATGAAAAAAAAAACAATAACTATATCGAATAACTCTTTCTACACTTCTACAGCTTTGTAAGCCAGCCATTAGACAAACGAGGTATTCGAGGTATATATGCTATTTGTCTTTAAATATACCAATTGCAGAGCATCGGCGAGGATAAAGGACCACAACATGTACCGATTCTGAGGATTATAAAACATGATCAATACAAAGCTCCGAAGCGTTACTACGACATTGCTATCATTGAATTAGCTAAGTCTGTGACCATCGGTCCACTAATTCGGCCAGCATGTCTGTGGAGCAGTTCCGATACGAGTCCTTTGAATAAACTTAGTATAACCGGCTGGGGAGTCACTGATCCTGGTAAGATTTAGATTAAGGAGTTTTTGTCACCATCGGTATCATTCTTATTCCAATATTTGTGCATATTTTCGTAACTGTACTAATAAATACCACAGGAATAGTGGTCGAAATGTCGTTTTCTATATTATAATAATAATTATATACTACAGTTTTTTTCCAAGTGTGCTGCATATTTTGGTATTATGTACATTATTTAGGAACTTTCCACATTATCACTGTACTTACTATTATATGTACATCGACATAACTATGTCATACGAACAGAAAATTTTTTTAACCAATTTGCCTCACTTGCTATGACGAACGACTTCTATGCTGGACTTGTCCATAAATTCAAAGCTGCTTTACAAAAGATCAGGCTGATCACGTATGTCAAAGGACTATTCACTGTTGGAGCAGACATTTGGAGTATCCATGAGTTGAGACTCTACAGACAGGTAGACCGATACCTTAAGGCCGTGAGACCGGACTGGAAGGATAACGAAAGAACTTGGACTTTGGCACGCCTAGAAAGCTATCTTTGCCTATGTAGGTGATGAAGCATGAGTACGTTGTTTTCAGTAACCCGACAACCAACAACGGAACTACAAGTTGCTGAAGTAAATCTTATTGATGACAACACTTGCGATGAAAAATTAAATTCTTATCATAACAGAAACTGGATGGGTCTTGCTGATCACCAAATATGCGCAGGACACCTTCCTGGTGGTATCGATACTTGTCAGGTGAGCTTAATGTTTACAATATTACTTAAGAAACATTCAGTCCATTTTAAAACCGCTATACTTTGCAATAGTTGTCTTTTTAATTGCCAATGTTCAATTTTCTTTTTGATTTTTAGGGCGACTCCGGTGGTCCATTGCAAGCCAAAATTAATCTCACACAAAAATGGCCGATGTATTACTTAGTGGGAGTGACGTCATTCGGTGTCGGCTGTGCACGGGCCGATACACCGGGTGTTTATGTCAGACCTTCGACTTTTATCGACTGGATTGAGAGTATAGTCTGGCCAAACGCTAAATAATTAATTATATGATGTATCTTCTCTTATACTTCTTAATTTTGTAATCGCAATTATATACAAGTTATTTACTTGATTTTGTTTTAATAAATGTAACACAAAACTTGAACTGAATAAATATTAAGGTTATTATAACCGATGTTATTTGTGTATCCTTATATATATTCTACTCCATATACGCCTACACGAACACAATTAGTTCTATATATGCAAAATAAGAAATAGAGTGGATTTAGTAGTCGTTAATAGAGGTAACCCCATATCTTATCAGTTTAATGGTTAACCTTCCAATTACCTTGTTGTTATCCTTCGTCCATACAACAGCATTATTAAAAAATAGAAGCGCGCTAATTTAAAACCTCCGCCATCATGCACAAAAAGATAAAGTCATTAATTAATTATTTGCACGACTTATGACTAGTAATGTGTTCAAATGTGTTATTTAGTCTTAAAGAGCAATTGAGTGAGTAATTTACATAAATTGATTTGATTTGTTGTTCTATTTATGAATAGACCAATTCGAGGTTCTTATAAAACCAGTTTTCACTTCTGGATGCTAAATCTATATATAAACCAGTAAAATTGTATCGCTTTTAAAGATTAATAGATGTATCAATTACCATTCTAAGTCATAAATATATACAGGATTATTTGTAACAACCCAGAAATTCTACGTAAGATTAAATAGCTAACGCCATAAGCGACAAGCTTTGTTCTACGGGTTTTGATAAAATGTCGTTGCTTATGATGTTAGCTATCTAGTCCTGCGAGGTTGCTGGGTCGTTACAAATAACCCTGCATTAAAAAATATACATGGTGTATATAAAAATATTTATTCCCATGTAATAATAACTAAATGGGGATTTACTCGAGCGTCATAGAGACCTATTGGGTTGCAAACCTTAGATGATAAAAAGAAACAAAATGTTATATAAAGTATACCTTTTCATCAGTGAGGCGAGCGGCTATAAATTTACAAAAATATTTTAAAAAAACTATTGCATGGATATACTCGAACAAGTCGATATATAAAATTAATCTAGTGCGTCAGATTTACTAACGGGATGTTAAATGAACCTAAAAAACGGGATTCAATAATCTGACGATTTGGATGTGACGCAAAGCCGCGGTCAACAGTAGTTCCTGAGATTAGCCGGATCAAACAAACAAATTCTTCAGCTTTATATATTAGTTTAAATGTGTATTTGGATTTGTTGTCTTTTCCTCAAAGCGAATAAAGCTATCAACTATAAATATAACTATGATACACATAGCATGTATATCTTCGCAGACATACATAATTATATATATGCTTATGTTGACTGGTCAAACAACTTATTTATTAACTTGATGTGGAAGCAAAATGTCTGAGCGAAATATATACAGTGCGAAACTTATCACAACTTTAATTATACTAGGTGAGTACTTTGTTGTTTTATCTTTATTAAGTGTATATATGTATTAAACATAACTCACATACATAAATATAATAACAGTTTATTGGATAACAATATAACCTAAAATACATAGACTTATAACCGATGCTCATAGTTTTATCTATCTCTGTAAAATCAACACATCCCTTACAAACACCATAATAATATTCAGAAAATATTGTAAATTTCTTATCAATAAACTTAGGCTTTGATAAATAAGTCTTATTACACAACAAAATTTATAGAATAAAATAAAACCTTGCTATTAATATTCGCTGATGCTAAAACTCAAATAAATTTAATATGTAATAACGTAATTTACATTTTTAAGCAGAGGTCGATTTACATTTCATTTAATTATTGTGTCTTGATTATACAAAAGTGCTTAAACGAACATCGAGCAAAAATTATTTTGATAAAATTATATTTTAATAAGTCACTTGATTATGACGGCCTAGTAACTAGAACACATCAATCTTACCCGTAGGTTATATATTTAATCTTTATATATACATATATAATGGTTTATATCCAACAATTGGGATAATAAAATAAAGACTTAATTGCGTTTCTCTGTAATAACAAAAATCTTTATTTAATAAACTAATTTACATTACATTAACTAATTACATGTTATAATAACAAAACATTCATTTACCTGTAATAACAAAAAAACAACATTAAAAAGGTTTTCTTTACATATATATATGTAAAGAAAACAAGTACAGTTTCGATGATGAACAGTTTTGTTACAAAACACCGTTTATTATGGTTTCCAGTATTCCCATTGCATGCTCTCAGCCTGTCACACGATGCTCCTCAGAGAGATGTTAACGTAAGTACATAATCGATCATATATTTAGTAATAGTAACAATAGGGGGAGGTAGGAGGTATTTCTATCTAGCCCTTGAGTTTTCCACGTGGCGTGTAGAGTCCACTACATATATGGTGAGTCCACTACATATATCTATAGTATAGCTATCAAACTTAAAAATACGTCGTGGAACTTGTTCGATTGGCCTGTACTGATAAATCCGCTCAGAATACAGAGTACACCTCATAGTAACCGTGCACAAGACACAAATTTACGGAAAAATGTGTCCTTGGTCTTAGACAGACCTCGAGCAAAGTTCTGACCGTCGCAGGGATTTATTAGGCGACAGTTTGCATCAATATTTGTGCAATTTGTGTGAAAAAAATATATTTAATTACCAGGTGTATTGTGAAAATAACAATTTTTTTTCTTAGCGTTCGAGACCAATGTTCAATGGTGTAAAAGTCGCAGACATAATCGACTACAAGATTGACTTAGAGAAATTATGTGAATATGAGGATAAGAAAAACGACTTAAAAAGAAATTTCAGTTCTCCCAATCGCCGAGTCAGCGAAGTCAGTAAGTAATTATGACTTTAAGACAAAATACAAAAAAAAAAATTCGTATGCTTTGATTGCGATGTTAAAATCATAAAGGGACATCCATCTATCAAATTCTTAAATGATAATAAGTGTCACTCAATGCAAGGACAATCATAATTACAACATTTCTATAACTTACTTCGATGATGGACTAAACCTGCTGCTTATTATATGTCAGTGTAGTGGCGAGTTTGAAATGCGCTCCTGAGATTCTGGTGTCAAAGATACTGACTGTATCTTTGAAACCAATAAAATTTTATTGAGTTTTTCTGCTAATCAATGTTCATCATTCACAGTCTATTGTTCTATGCAAGAACTCTATTTGATCGTGTCAAATTGTCGTTTTTCCATTTCCATTTACGAAAGTTTATGAAAAGACCTGTGAGTGCTCAAACACATTTTCTACGAAATTGGCTAGTTTTCTTTTTATTGTATAGGGAGGCGTGTTGTGGCTATAATCAGTCAGGAGTCAATCGTTGTCATTATCGGAAAGTACGGACGGAAGTATTATCTTTGTTAATAATTGATTAGGCGTTAAAATATTATTAAAATATAATAACAGACCTTTAAACGTAGTAGCGTTGCAAAGGAAAACAAAGTATGAATCCTCTTTTATATCTGTTATAAATTTGTGTAATAAATGATTATTAATATATTATTAATAGTTGCCATTTTGTTTGAAAGATAAAACTTTTATGTATTGAATTATTTAAAAACTTTATTGACCACCACAAGATGCAGTTGGAAAATGAGGTGGACTTAATGTCTGAAGGCATTCTCTGCCAGTAAACCTTTAAACAGAACAGAACTTTAGCTCAACAGATAGCCTTGGAGGCGGTAATCAGTAAATTGTAATAATAACAAAAATAAAATGGATATGCAATCAAATTTAAGATTTTCTTCAATATTTTCAGAATGCCTCGAATATGTCTGGGAGTCGTTACAGTCTGAACTCGAAGTAGAACGAAATGAATGCGGTGAGTGAGAAACAATTTAGAATTTCTGAACATTTGAAACAATAATACAGTCTGTATTATTACCACACACTGAGACATTTATGCCTTTACCAGTAATTATTGATAGGAGTACATTAGTTAAACAATTCTGTGTCTTCGTCCATCAAATGTCGAAATACCGGTTATAAGTTAGGCCCTTAATGATTATTTAAGGCTCTCTTTAGTATATATTTCATATGTCAAATCCATATATTATAAGGATCGCCTAAAGTAACGCTACCTTCACATAACAAGTGCGTTTAGTTTTATCTATTATATGGTACGTGGCAATCTTCAGAAAGGTACCCGACTACCTAGGGGCTGAAACCGGGCTATGTGGGATTATTGCCCACTAAAACCACTGCGATGGCCGTTCTCGTCACGGATCGGAGAGGCTGCGGGATCGTGTTGATATAACGCATCCGCGGCACCTACCGTGCTGTGAGCGTGCCACGAGCGGGGCGTGGCTCGGCCGAGCTCTTCTCAGGGGGCGAAGGTAATCTCGTCCCCCCGCACTCTTCGCTAGTGCGTATGGCACCGCGAGGCCATCCCGGCTGCCGTCCTCCTCAGGGACGTCTGAAATTGTACACGTGAGGCCACCTCTCGTATCCACGGCCCCAGGGATGCGCCCTATGTTTTAAGTCCCAGACGTTGGGTCTTTCCGAGGGCCAAGACGACGCCGACGTCGTCTCCGCCGAGCAGGGTCGGCTCTCTCCCGTTCCCGCTCCGCTGTCCCCTTCTGGACCATGACAGTCTCACAGAAGGAAGGCTACAGCCATCCACGCGGATTCCTCGCGGAGCATCGCCGGCACGAAAAGCTAGCAGGAAAAGATGCTCCAACCAATGGATGGCCCATTGGAGCATCTTTTCCTCGGCATCGGCTCATATATATTAATAAAATAAAATATTTTTTTATTTTGATTTTATTATGTATTTTCAATCACATAAGTCAAATTATTTCTTCCTTAGAGCTTATTTAGTCATTTGATATAGATCAACCGATCATCATCGGAGGCAGGCCTGCTTTTTATGGAGAATTCCCACACATGGTGAGTAAAAAATGAAGTATGCATTGTAATTAATTGAATTTGATATGGATTGAAGTGAATTTCATTTCATATAACAATTTTAGTATGTCCTCAAATTTAATGAATTTCTATATAAACAGGGTGCATTAGGCTGGAGATCAGCTCAGAATAATAGTGAGTGGGTATACAAATGTGGTGCTACCCTTATCAGTGAGAAGTTCATGTTGACGTCTGCCCACTGTACGTATGCATCGCGGACTGACTTGACAATCGCGAACCATACACCAGAGGTGGTGAAAATTGGTGACAAATTTATCGTCAATGTGAGTAATAATTATTATCATGCTTCTAGATTCATTGAAATCACAAGAAGAAAGAAACAGTAGCATTTACATGATATCATTAATCGAGATCTTGAATATAATAATAAAACATAATAATAATATGTCATATATTTTATATTATAAATTCGCGAAAATATATATTTTTTTCATATTAGTACATTCACAAGAACTAATTGTAGTGTTTAATATAGCAGAGCAGTTATCAAATCACATGTAATTTCGGTTCGTTCATCTTTATTCCTTCTGCGATCGGGATAGGCTACGAAAATGAATAGTTTTACTAAAGGAGTAAACCAACTTGACTTGGCATATGAAACAATGACATTCCAAAAAATATTAAAAAAAATTGACATGTAGTTGTTCAAGTCTAATAAACTAGCTCGATATAAAGACTTAAGAGAATTCTTCGTAAGAATACAGAAATTAATTCACCAATAATATAAGATATAAATGTGTAATAGTCTTGTATTCATTTGATTTACTCGCATATAACTATGCAAGGTAAGTTTAATGTTAAATGTAATGATATATGCAAATATTATTTAATTCCAGAATCATCCGTCGGAAATGGAAAAACATCGATACACTGGCTTCAGCGAACTGATTTTAGATATCGAAAAATACAGAGGACAAGTGAGTTAACAAAAATAAACTTTTTCAAGAATAGAATACAATAAATGTTTCAACTTATGATCTACTCCTGCACATTTTCGGCTGTCCAGCCAATTGTAGCGACTGTGCGTTGCCCTGTTCCCATTAGATATTTGAGACCAGGTGGTTACGGGCGTCACTCGTCACTACGTTTTCCTAGCTAAAAAAAAGGAATAGTAAACATTACTAAATTTGATTCTTCGGACTGTTATTAAGAATTTAATGAAAAAAAAAACAATAACTATACCGAATAACTCTTTCTACACCTCTACAGCTTTGTAAGCCAGCCATTAGACAAACGAGGTATTTATGATATTTGTCTTTAAATATACCAATTGCAGAGCATCGGCGAGGATAAAGGACCACAACATGTACCGATTCTGAGAATTATAAAACATGATCAATACAAAGCTCCGAAGCGTTACTATGACATTGCTATCATTGAATTAGCAAAGTCTGTGACCATCGGTCCATTAATTCGACCAGCATGTCTGTGGAGCAGTTCCGATACGAGTCCTTTGAATAAACTTAGTATAACCGGCTGGGGAGTCACTGATCCTGGTAAGATTTAGATTAAGGAGTTTTTGTCACCATCGGTATCATTCTTATTCCAATATTTGTGCATATTTTCGTAACTGTACTAATAAATACCACAGGAATAGTGGTCGAAATGTCGTTTTCTATATTATTATAATAATTATATACTACAGTTTTTTTCCAAGTGTGCTGCATATTATGGTATTATGTACATTATTTAGGAACTTTCCACATTATCACTGTACTTACTATTATATGTACATCGACATAACTATGTCATACGAACAGAAAATACAGACTTTTTTTTAACCAATTTGCCTCACTTGCTATGACGAACGACTTCTATGCTGGACTTGTCCATAAATTCAAAGCTGCTTTACAAAAGATCAGGCTGATCACGTATGTCAAAGGACTATTCACTGTTGGAGCAGACATTTGGAGTATCCATGAGTTGAGACTCTACAGACAGGTAGACCGATATCTTAAGGCCGTGAGACCGGACTGGAAGGATAACGAAAGAACTTGGACTTTGGCACGCCTAGAAAGCTATCTTTGCCTATGTAGGTGATGAAGCATGAGTACGTTGTTTACAGTAACCCGACAACCAACAACGGAACTACAAGTTGCTGAAGTAAATCTTATTGATGACAACACTTGCGATGAAAAATTAAATTCTTATCATAACAGAAACTGGATGGGTCTTGCTGATCACCAAATATGCGCAGGACACCTTCCTGGTGGTATCGATACTTGTCAGGTGAGCTTAATGTTTACAATATTACTTAAGAAACATTCAGTCCATTTTAAAACCGCTATACTTTGCTATAGTCGTCTTTTAATTGCCAATGTTATTAGTTATCAATAAAAATATATGATATTACCTTTAAATTTTCTTTTTGATTTTTAGGGCGACTCTGGTGGTCCATTACAAGCCAAAATTAATCTCACACAAAAATGGCCGATGTATTACTTAGTGGGAGTGACGTCTTTCGGTGTCGGCTGTGCACGGGCCAATACACCGGGTGTTTATGTCAGACCTTCGACTTTTATCGACTGGATTGAGAGTATAGTCTGGCCAAACGCTAAATAATTAATTATATGATGTATCTTCTCTTATACTTTTTAAATTTGAAATCGCATTTCTTTACAAGTCACTTTCTTGATTTTGTTTTAATAAATGCAACACAACTTACACAGAATAAATATTAACGTTATTTTAACCGATGTTATTTGTGTGTCCTCATATATATTCTACTCCATATGCTCTTACACGAACACAATTAGTTCTATATATGCAAAATAATACAGTGGCTTTAGTAGTCGTTAATAAAGGATTACTCACAATTGAGACATTAACGGTTGAATACTGAAACGTCATTTAAAATGAAGTGATTTAATTTCAAAACTTAGTATGAAATTTTTTGAAATTAATGACGTTCCAAATAATTAAGTCCCAATCATATTTGAATGACGTTTCAGTATTCGGCGGTGATTTACATGAATTTATTTGATTTGTTGTTCTATTTATGAATAGAGCAATTGAAGGTTCTTATGAAACCTGTTTTCACTTCTGTATGCTATATATAAAACCAGTAAAATCGTATCGCTTTTGGATTAATAGATGTACCAATTGACATTCTATGCCATATACTAGTAACCATCACGTTGATCCAGTGCCGAAAATGAAGCACAAACCAAAAATATATTTGTAATGACCCAGCAACCTCGCAGGACTAGATAGCTAACACCATAAGCAACAACCTTTGTTCTACGACTTTGGACATAACTAGATATCGTGACATTTAAAGGTCTATGTTTCATTCATAAACGAAACGACGACGCGATGCTCACCAGCGCTTGCGATGCGCGTAGATTTATAAATGCTCAACCGGGAAATATAATTTAAACTTATTTTTATATGAAAATAAAATCTAACGAATTATAAGATCTGAGGCCCTAGCCAAGTTGACATTCTACAATCGTAAACGCTAATAAAAAACTAAACAAATGTATGAGAATGACATCTCTCAACGATAAGTCACGTGGTCCTCCACATACAATTTTTAGTTTTCTATTAGCGTTAACAATTGTAGAATGTCAACTTGGCTAGGGCCTCTGGTCATAAATGATAGTGCGCTTTGTTCAACGCGTTCTCTGTGGAGATGAGCACGTTCTATCGTTGTCAAATCAGGTCTTCGAGGGCTGGAGTCTCTATCTCTTACTACCCGAGGTTTCGCAGGCAATTTTTGTACGTCATGTATCGCACGTAGTGGTGGTACAGTAAAGTAGTCGAAAAAATCTACAAATAACCACACGCTCCTAAAACTCTACAACTTGTTATTGTTAGAAGTATGAGTTTTACGTTACACAATTAAAACCTCGTAAGCTCTTGCAAACACGACCATAGCTCGAATCTCGAATTGAGTTATTCTCAAATAAACACTACACGTACAGCGCCATTATTTACGCCAGCGATATATGAACTCCTGAGCGAAGACTTTTATCCTCTGAATAATGTTATTAAAATTATGCCCGTAAGTGCTATGCTTGCAAAGTTATAAGCGATCTCGTGGTCATTTATTTCGTTACATTTGGTTTGGTTACAAGTGACCGAAGAGAAAGACGTTTCACGTCAAACTGACAGTTGACACAACTGTGCTGTTTCAGTGGTCGTTTGTATTTACAAAATTACAGCTCAACTGGTTGCTACTGACGTCTGACAGCAGTTTAGACAGAGATTTCTTAGTAAGAGAGCCTCGATGTAATTGAGGAAAATAATTTACGGGAATAGTTCTCTCACTAATGTTTTTTATTTTATAGGATATCCAACCTGAAATACACATGACAAGCTTTAAATAAATTATGCGAGTTACAAAGTGCGGGTGTTAGTAAGTGAGGGAACTTAAAGGAAACTACAGCATCCGTCTTATGTAACTAAGCTATTACAGTAACATTAAAATAATTGACTACGAATTACTAAACGAACTAAAATAAAAAAACAACAAAATCTTCATATTTTAATGACTAAAATTTAAGAATAAAATTGGAGAAACTAAAAAAAACTAATACAAAAAGTACTAAAAACAAATAGAATGAATTTTGTTATATGATTCTCAATTTTATTTTAAATATGGCTTTGGTTTTTTTTTTATTTTACTTTAAGTATCTTTACCTTATGAGATATATCGTAGGTATATAAATAAATGTTTGTAAAAAATTATAAATTATTCTTATATTGCCGTAGACATAGAGCCGGTTGGCGTGGTTGGTAAGAGTACTTGCCTTTCACGCCGCAGGTCGTGGGTTCGATTCCCACCCAGAACAGACATTTATGTGCATGAACATGTCTGTTTGTTCTAGGTCTGGGTGTATTTATCTATATAAGTATTTATTTACAAAAGAAAAATAGTATACGTAAGTATATCAGTTGTCTGGCTTCCATAGTACAAGCTCTGCTTAGTTTGGGATCAGATGGCCTTGTGTGAATAATGTCCCTGGATATTATTATTCTATATGAACATTCAGTATTAGTCTTCTTCACCATTAGTCGAAGCAAATACTTACAACAAAATCGTATCGAGTTCGTATTTGTTGATTTTTATTATTTGGATTTTTGAAGTTATACTTCTCTAGGCGCGTTATGAAAAAATGATGAGAGTGAAATTTTAAGATGCGCGCGCATCTGTGACACAAAATTAACAGTATGAAGCTGTCTGCTTAACCGCTCATTCAACACCTGAATTCTACAACGTGAAGTTAGTTCTAGGTGGCATGAAAATCGATAACTATGTTCAAGTTGTATATTCTAGTATTTTTATTACGTTAATAAAACCTTTTTTATTTAAATAAAATCTTTTTTATCAATTTTAATATTTATCGTTAATCACTACTGCATTTTAGTTATTTTTTTACAAAGAAGTATAACTTCTAACGCGTGTACATAAGTACACACACTCTTTTTTTTTTATTGCATAAATTTCTGGTATATATATTTTCACACACGCACAAATTAAGCACTTGAAAATTTAATGGTGCTTGCCCGAGTTTGAAACCACCATCATACGATCATCGGTCAAGATTCAGGCGTTCTAACGGATTCATTATTGATCTGAGGTATTCATATTATTTTTATGACCATGCATTTTTACACTTGTTTTAAAGTGTAATATTACTTAAAATTGTATAAATTCGTAATTTTAATGTAAGTCCTGATTATATTCTGTTTTGTGTATAGGTAACATCCAGATCCACCACTGAAGTTCTGATGTTTCATTTCCTTATTAATATTTAATAGCAATAATAATTACAAAACCAAAACACAATACTACCACACAATTATTTATTGTCAATGTTACGTTAGACCAAATTAATCATACAATACATTCAAGCGAAAATACACGAACATTCGTGACAGACAGACGCAGCTTTGAATCGTTAATCAACGTCGCTACAGAATATTGATTTAAATTATCTTTGGTTGAATATGTAGATTTATTTAAATTATAGAGATTTATTTCGTTTAGTGATTCGTTGTATGAATGATATTGTGGATTGACGCGGACCAGCCCGCACCGACGCACCATGGGAAGTGTGTCGTAGGATTCGTAGGCAAGTTCGGTGAAGTGCTTGGAATCCGCCGTGAATCGGTAACTTTAAAGGTTTCTTGGGAGCTCGTGCGCTACGATCCGTTGTCGTCCGTATAAAGACTTATGAGCATGTCATAATTTGTTCATTTAGCGGATAGCCATGTATCCGTACAGTAGAGCTCTATATTAATTATTATTTACTAAGGAAAATTGATTTGAAAGGTGGATTTGTTGGAACGATGTTATTATACGCGGCTTACAGTAGAGTGAAATGGCTAAGGTCCAAAGTCATGTCATATAACGAAATAGCGCAACGCCTGCTTCTAAAATGCTACAAAATGCGATGCGTTGGGCGGTTGGAATTCAGTATTGCGCGAGTGCTTCTGGAGGACCTATGCCAAATTTTTAAGCTTATTACTAATCCACGCCAAACGATAGGGTGAATTATATAGTGCACCTACCATTTTATTATTAATTAAGTTAAATACTTAAATATAAACAAACTCAATCTGAAAATCATTTTATTTATTATTACCTAACGTTCTTAAAAATACAAAATCTAAACCATATAAGGACCAAGCCGCAGGTGGAAACTAGTAACTATATCGTTATAACACAAATTGACTTTGTCACCAGGATGCGATGTCAGGATTCAAAATATAGCGTTATTATGCAAACCGTATTGCGACTCGTCAATATTGCACACTACTGTATCAACAAATATCACGATATTGGACCGAGTTTCAAATAATAACTCGTGTAGAACCTCTGGGTCCCTAACCTAGTAAGTATATCAAAGCGACAATATAGCAAATTTTATAAATTGTAAAAATTTTGGAGGGTACAAATATAAATATATAATTTTTATCTGTCCAGAGGCCCTAGCCAAGTTGACATTCTACAATCGTAAACGCTAATAAAAAACTAAAGAAATTTATGAGAATGACATCTCTCAACGATAAGTCACGTAGTCATTGTCATACAATTTTTAGTTTCCTATTAGCGTTTACAATTGTAGAATATCAACTTGGCTAGGGCCTCAGATCAAAAGTCAGATTCATAAATTATTAAAAGCTAGTGAGCAACGCAGTCTCAATTATAGAGCTAAATACAAAATACCTAACAATTGAAATCTCAGTTGAAAAACGCTTTTCATTTCGTATCCATTGTAGACCAGTGCCGATAATTTTTGAAACGAACAAAAATTATAGTAGAATGATACCTATTGAAAAAGGAAGTGAATATAACAAAAATAAAAGGAAAAATAAATTACGGGCGATCTGAGGTCGGGAAGTGGGTGGGGGAGGGGTTCAAGGGTGAAAAATGGTTTATCTCGATTTACGGCAAAACTACAAGTCCTATGGAAAAAAGTTAAATAGCAAAGTTGTAGATAATAAAAAGATCTACAACTTTTGTATTTACACTTTTTTCATATAACCTCAAAATTTACGTGAAAAATTCAAATACCCGAGTTTTTGGTTTTTTGTTTATCTTTTACAAATAAATTTATTTTTTCACGAAGTTTTACGAAAACTTACCTATTTATGACCCAAATGTACTGTATTTTTTTGATTTAAATATATTTATTTTTGCACCTTATTTTGACTTAATATAAAAAAGGGTTCATTTTCAATTGAAAATTCTCCTGTCAAAATATCTGCTTTTTTTAAAAACGTCGGTCGGCATTTTGTTTGTTGATATCTCTACTTTCTGATGGTGTAAAAAAAATTATACATTCCTATTGTAAATTAATTAAAAATTGATTTTAGTACCACGCTTATGATTATGTGAGTTTATATAGTCCGAGTTCATAGATTCAAATCTGAGAATATACATGTGAGTTTTGTCGTGATTTATTTGTGTTTACACTTCATCTCGCGCATGAGAATAATGTCCACAAACTTATTTTCTTTGTGGTATGTAGAGCTCAGAATTTTACTAACTCAATTACTCATAAAAATCCAAATAATACTATTGAACACATTCAACAAATCACTAGTCGCGACAATAATTAATCAATAACTACTTTTATGTACATCAACAAAAAGGCTATTTTAAATTGTGGTGTCTTTTAACAAAACCGTTTTATGGATAAAGAATCTCCTAACTATATATTTATCTTCTATATTTAAACATATAAGAGGACTATATACTGCATTATTTCATTATATGCTATCTTGTAGCATTTATTCTATACGATATAGTACCACAAACAAATAACCAATCTCGGTCCTAAGAAGCCTTTTACAGCCGAAGGCATTCTTCTATTGTGAACGCGCTCTACGAATGCTATTACTATTAGAATCACTTTAACGCAGAATTTCGAACCTTATTTTTATGACGGTAAGAAGTAATTTAGAACAATTATAGTTGATGTTTCTTTTTAATGTGTATTGTCATGTTATTGAACATAGAATTGATTCAAATTAATAAAAGGCGGAAAAAATACAGACACAACCAACGGCTTTACGTACTTTCCAAGGCACGGAAGAGTAAACTACCAATTTACAGACTTCTTGCTGTTATTGAGAATATCGCGACGGAAAAACACATTATATTTTAACGGACCGTCAGGGGATTTGAATCTAGAAAATCTCAGGATCTAGGGCCTTGTAGCTAGCCTACAAAACTGCACTTAGCGTCCCATAATAATTATAAAGTCACACTGCCTCTTGATAACTTCGAATTACCACTAATATTATTTATAATTTATAAAAAAGGTAAATAGCTATATTTTTTTTAATACGTATAAAATATATTAATTATTTACTTTTGATATTTTCGCTCTATAAGAATGGATTTATTTATTGTTATCATAAGTTATTTCTTCATGATTAATTAATGTTATATTTTGGATGCTCAGTTGATACAAAATTATTAATAAGCATGCTGTAATTACCTTTAATGAAATTGCAATTTCTCTATACCTTACATTACGAGTGATAATGTTGTAATATTGTAACTTTTGTTCGTAGTTTGATACTAAATAAAAAAAATTGTTGTCTGTAAAGTCGGTTTACGGACGATAGTTTAACGTGACAACGTCATAACAAAACATTGATGAAATGACTGAAATCGAGTGAAAGGAAGATAGATGCGGCGCAAGCGTATAATCAGCGTAACGGGACAATGAGCGTAACGGGGCAATTTTTCGTGCATGCAGCCAGCGTTCATCGTTTTTTTAGACGTTGTCACGTCAAAAAATTCAAATATTAAATTCATTAATTTACTGCATTGAAAAGAAAATACCTTTTGTAGAGCTTCAAAACATCGCCGTTGGCACAAGTTATTAGTTAAGTCAGATGGAGGGTAACGCAAGAAAAATAATGTCTAGACAAGCAAAAACAGTAGTTCATAAAAATAATAGCTCTTTAAAAGTACGCCTACTAACAGCCACCTTGTTCAATATTATCTTCTTTGAATTTAATTACGTCTAATTTGAGACAGATTCGAGTTGGCTTTTAATGTTAACTATTATTAAATTACGACTCATTTTTAACACGCTTTTATTATTAGCTTGACCTGTATGCATCTATGTAACGGAATATTTCAATGCATTTTTCACCCACTTCAAGACGCCCAATTGATTTGAAAATTAGCATACGTATTAAAGACCGATGACACTACAAAAATTTAACTGTCCCATCACCCTGTGATAACGCATTCTTATTATATTTTGTTTGTCTTCCCAATATGTTTTTATGAGTTATAATTAAAAATAATAATAAAATTAAATAATTAACGTTAGAAATACTTATGTATTTACCTCAATTATTATAAGTGCATTTAGTAAATATATGATTTTATATTGTAATCGATTTAAAAAAACAAATCGGTTTCAGAACGTTTTTAGTATTGGTTAGTGATAAAGATAAATAATGGTCTTTCCCGCGCTTTTTATAAAAAAGGAAACTGAGCAACTGTCATCGAATTAACGTCGTATATTTGATCTCACATGTATAATGATATTAAAATAACAAATAGTAAATTGTATTACTTGTACTGTTTTATTATATCGTAATCTATATTACTATGTTAATTACTCTCATGCTCATTAACAATTTATCAAAAATCTCATGTTTTTTTCACACTATTAATAAAAGACTATACTTTTGTTATTTTTCCAAACCACATCCATACATTGACGCCATAGTCAACTGTCATACAGATTAAAAAAAACATTTAAGCCATCAGTTTTGAAATAGTGATTTTTAACAGTTTCTAAATACAATTCACACCGATATTTTAGCGCGTATCCAAAATCATAATTGAATCTTAACAAGTGTCATATTTTGATAGCATTGAAATAGAGAAGTCATACAACGTCTAATTGGAAATCCTAAATTCCGATTCATTATAAATGAAGTTAGTTTAATTAAATACGAATAGATATGATACGATAACATTAATTTTAAGGTCGAAATTATGTAAAACATTTAAAACTACCGTCTCTAAAGTAATTTCACGCATGTAACGTTCCGTAGACTATTTTAACGCAATTATTTACTTTATAAAATTATGTCAATATAACGTCCCTCTCTGAGTAGCTTTTACAGGATTTGAAATTAAAAGCAACCTTTGTCGACGTTTATGTGAAACGTTAAAAGCCAACAATGTTTACTTTCCTACCAACAACTTTAATTCAATTAAACTTAATCTTGTAAAATGACTACACTTTGCTTTTAAGTCTGATTAATTTATATTTTATATTGATGTGAAACATCTAAAATAAGTTAATATTAATGAATAAATAAATAAAATTGAAGTATCTGTAATTTTATAACTATAAATTAATATTTTGGATAAATATTTTACTTTGACTACATTTCACGCGCTAGAGTCGATGTCCCTGGTGTTTGTTAATTTTTTTCGGATTGTACTATACCTGCTACTACTACTTAACTAAATGGCTAAAAATACAAAAACAACGTAGTCTCCATATAAAATCAAACAAAATTATCTAATATAAATATAAAATATTAAAAAAAAAGAAAATTCCTTAATTTCAAATTTAACCACAATCAGCCATTACTTATTTTGCCTTTTTAGGACATCCTCTAGTAATAAAATACTTATAGAATAATAAAAAATACGTTCTGGTATACGCTTAATGAAATTCTCGCACAAGACCCTCGTCTGAACCGTCTTAACGAACCGTATCTGCGGTCACTTGTTTATATTATAAATATTATAATAGGTGGTATATTGCTAACACTAATTATATAACCCATATAAAGGAACGGCAAAACTCACTAAATGTATTTTTAAATTTATTAAAATAACAAGAACCACGAAGAATAAAGGATGAATTTTAGAATGATGTAATTTAATAATAATTTCAATTCCAATTGCTATATTTAATTGAATTTCCACGAAAAACAGGAAAGATACTTTTTAGGGTTCCGTACCCAAAAGGTAAAAACGGGTACGCTATTACCAATACTTCGCTGTCCGTCCGTACGTCCGTTAGTCCCCAGGCTGTATTTCATGAACCGTGATAGTTAGACAGTTGATGTATTTCTGTTGCCGCAATAACAACAAATACTAAAACAGAAATAAAATAAATATTTAAGTAGGTTAGTACAACAATCGTGATTTTTTTGCTTGTTTTTGCTCGATATTGATAAGGGCAACAGAATTAAATTGTTAAATAATTATAATAAAAAAAATATCCTAGTAGTGCAATACTGAAAGAGCAAAATCGAAACTCACCGCATTAAATGGACGTGAAACATAAGAAAGTGATATGCGATATTGACCATAATAATGATAACATTTCAAGAATACACGCGTCAAAATCGTATATCACCATACGTCGGTTGTAACATTTCACGGGTAAGTTACGAAGATGGTTCTTACGGGATAGCGATGGAAATTTATTAAATAAATTGATCAAGCCGATCAGTCTATTACTGATCGGCTCGCACAATCACTCTGTGGAACCAACTTTCGCCGGCGACTTTTCCGAACCGATATGACTTAAGAACATTCAAGAGAGCGTACTCCTTCCTAAAAGGCCGGCAACGCATCTGCATGTCCTCGGATGTTGCAGATGTCCATGGGCGGTGGTAGTCACTTTCCATCAGGTGAGCCTCCTGCGCGTTAGCCCCCTCTAACATAAAAAAAAAAAAAAAATAACTATGCTTATTTGTATACTTTATATATTTATTATCGTTTTACAAATTTGACGTAAATGGGATCGGTAGTTCTCAGCACGAGGTCCGCCTTGATGGTGGGTCGGGCCCCCCTCTGTATCGGCTCAAGTTTGAAATTCCGAACGATGTCACTGATCACGCTCTTCATCTCCATTTTAGCGAATCGTTGACCTGAAACATAATTAAATTATATTTAACTTAAACAAATGTTAACTAAAAACTTTGATCTCTTCAAAATAGTTTGAGATTTTGTATTTTTTTTTAAAGCCCGGGAGGGCAATTGTCTCTACTCCACCTGATGGTAAGTGGTAGTAGAGTCCAAACGCGACGACGGCTAGTGCTATCATGAAGAATGATTTGCACTAGCCGCCCCCGCCTTGCCGGCCCGCAAGATGCCTCTTCACGCTTCGTTTAAAGGAACCCAGGTCATAAGGAGGGGAACACGTGTGCTGGTAAAGAATTCCATGTTTTGGAGGTGCGACAAAGAAAAGAGTTGCCAAATTTCTTCGTGCGCGATGGAATTGATGTCACTAAGGTACTACTATTAGTTTATAAGTTATTAAGTCATATGAATCCTGTAATGTAAATTAAAAGTTATATTTTAGGGATCAATGACCGAATTGTTCGTATGTATAACCCATTCAAAGTTGAACGGCATTGAAGTGAATTTAAAGTATGTTTCATACATTGTAAAATCGTAAAGAGAAATTCACCCAAAAAAACCATACCAAAAAAAACAGATGAAGACTTTTGTACTTGAATTTTTTTTACGTAAAAATACTTACCGATACAATTTCTAGGACCAGCACTGAAAGGCACATACGAAAATGGATGCCTCTTCTCGCCGTTTAGGAACCTCTCAGGTTTGAAGGCTTTGGGCTCAGGATACAAGTCCTCTCTCTGCTGCATATAATATAGGTGAACGATAACTTCACTTCCTTTTGGTACCTTAGTGTCACCTGAAAAAGAAAACATAAGTAATCTCTACAAACAGAGGATAGAACTATGTTGACAATCCCACTTATGATATACTATTTTAAGCCGTATATTCTTGAAATGCCATGATAGTTATGGTCAATATCGTATACCACTTTCTGACATTACACGACCGTTTTTCTGTGGTGAGTTTCGAGTTTGTTCACACAGAATAGCCCTATTGAGGGGGAGTAGAGATCACATCCACTACTCGTGTGTGTGATCTCTCCTCTTTTGCTTATTTTAAATTTTTATTTACTTGTGCTTGGAAAAATGCTTCGAAGCAATCATATATTTTCGACGCGTAAGGTACCCAGATTTGGACTACTACTAAAATGGCACAATATCGGCCGAATACTGAAACGTCATTCAAAATGAAGTGGTACTTAATTATTTGGAACGTCATTAATTTCAAAATTTAGTATGCGAAATTTGAAATTAATGGCGTTCCAAATAATTAAGTGCCACTTTCATATTTGAAAGACATTTCAGTATTCTTAAGTCCCACTTTCACATTTGAAAGACGTTTCAGTATTCGGCCATATGAATAAGACTTCTCTTATCATTACATAATAAAATTGTAATAACATATTTTGGCCTTATTATCTTTGAATATCGTTGGCAAATCCGCAGGTGAACCGCTAGTTATTACATATATTTATTTATTTAAAAAAAAGTACAGTTACAAATGGCAACTAATTGTTAATTACAAGTGTATATATCAATTGCAGATTCATAAACGAAAAAATGATAAAAATAAACTTTAAATTAATGTAAAAAACAGTATTTACATTTCATGTATTAAAATTGTATTATTATTATTAGTTTTTACATGATTAGAAAAAAATAAAAGAAAATGAAGTTAGAAGTCATGAAAAAAGGTAACGAAATGGCGGAGATATTTCTAATTTCGGAAAATTACAAATACTGAGGTCATACGATTTATGAAGCTGAAGCTAGTAGGCTAAGAAATTATTTTTTTAGTGTAGGTAGGCGGACGAGCATATGGGCCACCTGATGGTAAATCACCAACACCCATAAACATTGGCTTTGTAAGAGATGTTAACCATCGCTTACATCGCCAGTGCACCACCAAACTTGGGAACTAAGATGTTGTCCCTTGTGCCTGTAATTACAATGGCTCACTCACTCTACAGACCGGAACACAACAATAACCAAGTTCTGCTGTTTTGCGGTAGGTTTGATGAGTGGGTGGTACCTACTCAGAGGAGCTTGCACCAAGCTCATCAAGTTTTAATTAAATAACCAAAACTAAACAACTCTTGGAAGGTAAAAGCTAATCATCAAATACGTAATAATCTTCGTTATAACAAATTGAAATTCGTTCGAAAAGAGTATAAAAAATCCTGAAGCATTTTTGACTCAATTTGAACCTGAACAATTTGCCTACAATCAAAACTAAAAGGAATTTTATATATCATAATATCCACGTTTTATAAAGCTAGTCATTTTTTCAATACATAGAATATTGATAAAAATGATTGCTGATCGAGCTTTGAACGCGAAACAATAAAGAACGTGGAATGTTATTTAATATGAATAATATTGTATAAAAAACTGCGTCATGGAATCACAAAAGCGCTTTTATGGTAGTTTTATACAAGGTAATTCTAGATCTATATAAATAAAATGATAAAGGTCTGCAGTTGTGCGCCCATCACGGAAAAACTACTGGATAGATTTCAATATAATTTTCTAAACTTTATTTCTTAGACACTTGGCCCTTATCAAAAAAAAATATTATTGCGATATCTTCATTTAATAAAAAGTTATTAAAGTTTCAAGAAACAACGATTTCTATATGCACTGCGTGTTCTTTGATGCATGTTTAAACCAAGTATATTTGCGATTTAAGTATGCTTACGATCTTTTTGATGTTTTTTCCTTCGTACATAAGAAAATTTTGTTAATATATCAAACAACGCGGACGAAGTCGCGGGTATCAGCTAGTCTTTAATAAAACGACTAATTAAAAACACGAACTAATTTTCAATTTTACAAGAAATATCAAACATTGTTTTACCATATACTTTTATTATTTTATATTTTTTACTACCAAGTAAGTTTTATAATGAAAGTTACAATGGAACAATTAATGACAATTAATTAATTAATTATAATAATTATAACTCACCCAGCATAAATTCCTCCTCGATTTCTCGGCCAATAAAAGGGACGCTAGGATAGAGACGCAGTATTTCCTTAATCACAGCATCGAGGTACTTCATGTCATTGAACTCGGACGCGCTTGGGGACCGGTCAGAATCGCCCAGTATACCTTTGCATTCATCGTAAATAGACTCCTAAAATCTCAGATTAGTAATATTTGAATATATGATATTATTCAAGTAAGTCAGTCGTGACCACGGATGGTGCAATTCTAAACTTACGTCAAGCAAAAAAATTATAAGAAACAGTGTACTTGATGGTAGGGTTTGTGCAAGCCAGTCAGTACCCACCCATCCACTCATTACATATGCTACCATTAAATAGCAATACTCAGTATTGTTGTGTTCCAGTTGAAAGTATTAATGACCCAGTTAAACTTCTGGCAAAAGAATATAACATCTTAGTTCCCAATATTGATGTGATGGCGTTTGTGGAATCATTAATATTCCTTAAAGCGTCAATGGGCGGTGGTCACCACTTACCATCTGAAACTGATTTGAAACTTAATCCGTTGTTGAAAAACAAACACTGCAGACACTGTTTTTTATGATTTAAAGTAATAAATATGACTACTTGATAAATGATATATCTCTTCTTGGTAGAGAATTTCGTTGAATAACATTGTGCTCATGTTTGCCTATAGGGAGAATGTTTATGTTTCTTATAAAAACAAAGGAAATTGACAAGTCATACGACGTCTGTGATATTTAAATTACTTGAATATTTTTTTAAGAAAGTCGACGTATGTCCTCGAATATGTACAGAAATCTTCGTCTTCGTTAGAAAAATATCACTGGAAATAATAGCGATGACAAAAACATATTGGAAATATTCAGATTCAAATAATAATAATCACACAAAAATTTAATTGGTGCAATAACACCAGCATTAAAACTTTTTTTGAACTTAAAGCACTTAATTTGTCCTTTTCATATTATTTGTATAATCTGTTTAATTTTAAAAGAAAGATTTATGTAATCGATGAATAAATACACGAAGAACCTTTTCGATTCGATTAATAAGAATGCAACTCTGTAGCAGTACGCCGTTCCCACGACGCATGCTGGCGCCATCACTTAAAATAGCGAACAACTAATAGTTCTTAAAATCTGCTAATCCTAAATAAACACTCGAATTCGATAATTTATATACAACTCTGTTAAAAGACACCCACTTGAATTGCTTATACAACTTTGCTTATTTTAACCTGACACTTTTGTTATTTTTTATAATGTGTTACCCTTATTCCTATTGGTCTATTTTTTGTCTCACTTTTTGTATATATACCCGATCCGTGTTCTAATAAAGGCATTCCACATTCTACATTCCACATTACAACATCTACAAGAAGTTTTATTATACCAAACTGTGATCCTTCCAAAGTGTCCAAAACTCTAAAAAAATTTATTAAAGCTTAAAACCATTTATAATAAAAAATCTTATTAGAATATTTAAAGCCTGAAACTACGTAGTTAAGTCGAATTAAAAATATATTTTATACTATTCCCTGTAAACCTCTCCATGCCTGAGAAAACTTTAATAACTTTTACAATATAATAAAATTCATAAACAATGCTTGCGAAGATTCACAATGGGTTTTATTTGAAACTAAAATCATAATGCTTTGAAAAAAGTTTTTATCAGACATAGGTACTGAAAATAAAACGAATAAAACTTTGCTTCGTTTACTAAATAACCGTCACTCTCTGATAAGATGAGCAAAGTCAGATTAACTAATCTGATTAAATGCTGAATGCTCATTGGTCGATAATTGCGTCATATTCCATTTTTGACCAATGACCATTCCGATTCTATTCATTCCAATTAGTTAATCTGATATTACAGAAATTAGAAGTATACGTTGACTGCATTATCTTTTAAGCGCTTGATTGTATAAAAATATTATTTCAATAAAAAAAATATTGCATAAGTAGGCCGGACGAGCATGTGGGACACCTGATGGTAAATGGGCACCAACGCCCATAGACATTGGCGTTGTAAAAGATGTTACCATCGACTACATCGCCAATGCGCCACCAACCTTGGGAACTAAGATGGTATGTTCCTTGTCTGTAATTACACTGGCCCACTCACCCTTCATACTGGAACACAACAATAGCAAGTACTGCTGTTTTGCGGTAGAATATCTGATGAGTGGGTGGTATCTACCCAGACAAGCTCGCACAAAGCCCTAACACCAAGTAAATGTGATAAAGGCTAAAGATTAGCTCACCTGTACTTCTGCATGATCTGCTAAAAGCATCAATCCAAATGTTAACGCTGTTGCTGTAGTATCATGACCCTGAAAAAAAATAAAAAAATATTGTCTTTGTTTATCATCAAAATCTTGAAATCCTATAAGGTCCTCCAGACCGATTTCGGCCACGGCGGCCAATCTCAAGAGAGATTAGCCAACTGCGCAGGAAATATTATAGTGCACAAGTGTGTGCGCAAACACAGGTGCACTCTCTTTTCCTTAGCTCTCATAATCCGATGGGACGGCAATCCGACACGACCGGAAAGAGTTCAGGCGTAGGACCAACGGCTTAACGTGCTTTCCGAGGCACGGGAGTGTACCACACTTTCAACTTCCAGACTCCGGGCTGCTACTGAGAATTTTCTGACAGAAAACCCCAATAACTATTTATTGGCCCGACCTGGGAATTGAACCCAGGACCACCGTGTCTGCGGCCTTATATCAAGCCACTAGAACAACGAGGTAGTCAAATCCTATAGAAGTTAATGTTAGAGATGATGGCCATACTCCTGATTGTGATCATAAAATATATCAAGTAAAAATCAAAGAATGTTTGTATCTGAGTTTTTTGAATTCACAGTTGTCACTATTAACGCTTTAGTATATATTAACGGGTTTAGTTTGTATCAATAGATGATATTTGATGCAAAGATATAAGCGTCTCTCTATCCACCCAACAATATATATATCAAACAAAAAAAGAATAAAATCATTGCGTCACGTCGTAGGGCTAACATATATTATTTTTGTGTCATCTTCGTCACCATAGAAGTCTGCTTGATAGACATTAAAAAAATATATAAAGCCTAATCAATAAATGAAGTTCGAGTTAATACATGCATTCCTATCTTTCTTTGGATTTCAAGTCACTGGAATTGTACTTGTGTTCTCCGACACAACTTTTATTATATACATAATATAACCGAAAAACCATATGGCTGACTAGCAAACAGTGCAAACTATAAGTTTAGCTTTATTGTCTTGGTTTGTTGATATATAATCGAATTAAACACACATGGGAAACATATTATGTGTTAAAAGAAAAAGAAGAAAGATTTTTCAAATTAAGATTTATATCGGAGGGAATAATTATATCACAGGCAGGTTTTAAAAATTCAAACCTGAAGTGATATGAGCTTGACCGAATATGTTTTAGAAACACGTGTGTTTTTTTTATTTTTTCATAATGTATTTACAGTTTCTCTTTCAGTTTTTCAGTATTATCCGTATTTCTCTTAAATAAAGGTTATTATTGTTTCCGAGGTCAAGGCAAGCTTCGCAACGCAAACGACTTGTACATTTTCAAAGAATAAAAATAATGTCAACATCCTGCGACAATGACATCAAAGACACAAAGCTACATGTTTACTCGTGACATATTCGTAGTCTACATTACTATCTACCTCGAACATAAATGTATTGACTTCTTCCCTGATACCCTCCAGATCAATCTCATTCCTGGTTCTTGCTTCTAAAAGTAAATCTAGCAATGCACAACGGCGGTTCTTCTCCTTTTCACTGAAATCTTCCCCACGGTTTTCATATGCAATGCTCCTCTCCTTTATTACGCTATCAGCGAAAGAATGAACATTATCCAAACATTTGGCAAACTTTTTACCCATTGGATGCAAACTGAAAATGAAATCGTTATGAAGCCAAATCGTTACAAGCCGTTGCATAACAAGTTCGCCAATCTCCAAGATAGCATCCTTGTACTTCAATTTGGCCTCAGATTTGTCTGAATCTAGTCGAACTCCCATTGCTGTTTCTAGAATAAAATTATTAAACATTTCAAACTTAATTAATATATACCTACAATTATTTTACTCGCATATTATTTTAGCTATTTAAATATAATATACAAATTTACATTCACTTGATTTCATAAGAGGTTTCTGTAATAGAATACGAAGAACAACTTTATTATTTTAATTAAAACATAAAAGTATTTAATAAACCGATGTGAAACTAATATACAAATAATAATAATAATAAAATAAGTTTATTCTAGACCAATACTAATATTTGTATACATACATATATTAGAATCAACTTTATTTCGCTAGAATTTATTTCAAATTCACTTTATAATAAGTAATAAAAAAAATCAACAACTTACCACAGATCGTGTAAAGTGTGAAGTCACTTATCAATGGACTGACATCCACCACATCCGAACCCTCGCTGACCTGCTTCTTCAGCTCTTTAACCAAATTCTTACTCTGTTCTTCAAATACTTCCATAAAACTTTTTAAAATATCAAAGTGGAAAGTAGGTGTCAAAATTTTTCTACGTCTATTCCATTTAGCGCCTAAAATGTTAAATATCCTTACGAGAAAGTTCAGTTGCTTTTGTAGAACCAGTTGTTAGAATGCGTGAATCTTAATCGATGATTACAGGTTTTTGAAAATTGTTTCTATATAATTAATCTCGTTCTCAGCGATGAAGGCAAACATTGTGAGGGTACCTGCGATTGTCTGATGAAAATCCGCCACATTGAGTATCCACCAATAGTAGGTATTAAAGCAATGTGGTCAGGGGCGTAACTATAGGGTGGCAGGGCTGGCAAAATGCCACGGGCCCCGACCCGACGAGGACCCAGTCTGAGAGGCCACGAGCTCAGTGTCTTATATTTAGATATTTCTTACAAGTGCATTGGGGCCCCCCTATTGGTCACTTTCCAATTTTGCGCCTTCACCGTCAACAAGTTAAGCTGCCTATTCAAATGACTTTGCCACGGGCCTCAATTGGTATAGTTACGCCACTGAATGTGGTGGTATTAGCTCCACACTTTTTCCTCAAAAAGAGAGGAACCCAGCAATGGAATATGTATAAGCTTTACTATATTACCTTTTTATAGGATTGATTAGTTAAAATACATTTTAGGGTATTAATGTTTAAGAACAAGGGCAAGTCATGCGGTCACGGCTTTTCACTAGCACTATGTCTTTTAATTTAAAGTATATATTTTATTTACATATTATATTATTAATTTTTATTAATTTGCATCTAATTATATTGATGTATCGAACATATATGATGACGTATCATACATCTTTGAAATATAATTAGATGCGAATTTCAGATGCACATTAAATTGTGTCGTACTTTTCACAGTACGGTTATATTCCTAATTGAGTTTTAGTTATAGACACCCAAAAAAATCAGGTGCTTGTTTAGTTTTCATACAGAACAAAGGCTATATAACTTAGCTAATTTAATAAAACATAAAATGCGTAAAATCGGTGCTAGATACGTGATGTTTCGCGCTTATTGCTCCATTCTATTCTTAATTTCGTCTTTCATCATCATCCCTATTTAAAAGAGCCTAGAGATAACGTTAATATACATATATGTCATTTAAACAATAAAATTTAACGAAAGAAAATTGTATTTTATGATATTACATGATATAAATTGGTTTAAGTCAACTTAAAACACAGATTTCAATATATCATCCAGATTTAAACTATAATTAAGATGTATTTTTTTATATTTTAATAAATAGACTAAACCTATGAGTTTACAGCCAAACCATCAATTCCGCTACTTAACCTATTATTGCACTCTAAATCCACATTTTCAACTTTTTAAATAGACCTTACGAATTGTCGTATGTATGTTCTAACTTATGCCCTTTTTATGTCAATTTCGTTTATATCTGTCCACGTTTTGTTTTAAGCATCGAGGCCAAAACGCCCCGTACATGTCACATTGGAAAATGTACATAGACGCTCGGGCGAGCGCTTTTAAAAGCTCCGTCGACTTTTTACTCTCATATTTTTAATCTCTAGCATCAGAATTTTGTACTTTTCATAAAGCATCAAAAAATGTATATATTTTTTTTTTAATTTCACAAGAAGGCGGACGAGCATATGGGCCACCTGATGGTAAATGGTCACCAACGCCCATAGACAATGGCATTGTAAGAGTTGTTAACCATCTCTTACATCGCCAATGCGCCACCAACCTTGGGAACTAAGATGTTATGTCCCTTGTGCCTGTAATTACACTGGCTCACTCACCCTTCAAACCGGAACACAACAATACCAAGTACTGCTGTTTTGCGATAGAATATCTGATGAGTGGGTTGTACCTACCCAGACGAGCCTGCACAAAGCTCTACCACCAAGTTAAATGTATTTGATTTTTAATTGAGTAAACACTTTGGTACTTTTCTCTTTTGGTATTCTTACAACATAAATGCGTATAAATATTCTGCTATTTCGGGTCATGGAAAAATAGAAATATTCGTTATTCCTTGAAATAATTTCACAAAAATACATTATTCATTATGTCATATGATAAATACGACATGACAATAGTTCATTAGTTCCATGACGAGATTTTGTGACGGAGAGGTCATAGTCTTAACGATAATATATACTTCGTTTTATTAAAAAAAAAACTCCCTGTTTCGTTCGTGTTAGGTGTATCTTAATAGTATTTTAATTAACTTTATTAATGATAAACACAAATTAATTACATGAAAATTCAGTGGTACGTGACTTTGCTTTGAACGAGCATTATTCGGTTAAGATTCACTTAATCTTATCACTCTGTTAATTCCAATCAAGAGCTGTAGGTATAATTATTGATATTTTATTTACCTGAACTGACTAGTAAGCCAGTGCCGAGCCAGGGTTCGATGAACGTATACGGCTTATTCTTTTTTATATTCCGGGAATGTGTCAGGACGGTCTGCAAAATAAAAACAAAAATTTACCATATGTCATCTTTAAGTCATATGCTAAATGTAAGTAATGAAAAACAAATGTAATATTTTGCACTTAGTTTTTGGTAAATTCAAGTTTTTCTAAAGATTGATAATTCAAACATGCAAATGAACCCTATCGTTTTATAAATTATCTACTAATATTGTTTTTTGTTTTACCAATATGTTTAAAGATACAGTCGTTTTGTATTTTTGTTTATTGTATAGGTAGGCGGACGACCATTTGGGCCACCTGATGGTAAGTGGTCACCAACGCCCATAGACAATAGCATTGTAAGAAATGTTAACCATCGCTTACATCACCATTGCGCCACCAACCTTGGGAACGAGGATGATATGTCCCTTGTGCCTGTAATTACACTAGTTCACTCACCCTTCAAACCGGAACACAACAATACCAAGTAGTGCTCTTTTGCGGTAGAATATCTATGGGTGGTACCTACCCAGACTAGCTTGCACAAAGCTCTACCACCGAGTGAAATATTTATGTTATATCTTTATAACCAGTATACGTTATATAATTCGTATTCGTAATTAACGTCTGATCTATATATAACGACTTATAAAATAAAACAATTGTTTACATACCTCGATATCCTCAACATTGTAGACATGGAGAATGTATCGATTTAAGACTTTGACGACGACTAGATTACCATATTTTAGTCTAAATTCCAATAGCTTGTCAAACATCTCACCTTAAAAAAATACTAGCTATAAAATGACCGTACTATTATGACGTCACAATTCTATATATTTTTAAATAGACTAATTTTGCAAACGATAGTAATAATACATAATATACGAATTCTCTTATTTGATGACCTTATCCTCACCATCGATTTCGGCTGTGGCGACCGTTCTCCAAAGATACTAAATACGAAGAAAACTTTTTAATGAACAAGTATGTGCACAAATACTGATACACTATATTCCCTCACTCCCATAATCCAATGGGATGACAATCCGACACGACCGAAAAAAAATCAGGAGTAACCACTGCCGATTTCTTTACTCAGGCCAACTTGACCCAACCCGCGATTTCCAGTCATATTGCGAGTTAGAGTATTTGAATTTAGCCACTGGACGGACCATCGAGTCAAATATTATAATTAAATATTAAAATTATGTTGCATTAATAAACTAGATCACCTACATTCAGTATGTTATAATATTACTTCGCTTCGGCGTTGCTGAATTAGGATATGCAAATAAATAAAATAAATATTACAATGTTATATATATTTAAAATAAATAATCAAATACCCACAAATTTATGTACGCGAACTTTTTTTTCTGACTAAGGTATAATACCGATATCGGCCACGCGGCCGATCTCAAGAGGGATTAGGCAACTGCGCAGAAGATATTATAATGCACAAGTGTATGTGCTAAGACAGGTGCACTCTCTGTTCCCCGGCTCTCACAATCCGATGGGACGGCAATCCGACACGACCAAAAACATGAGAATGTACACACTTCCAACTTCCAGACTCCGGGCTACTACTCAGTATTTTACTGACAGAAAAAAAACCGAATAACATTTTATTGGTCCGACCTGGGAAATAAACCCAAGACGGTGCCGGGTCTGCGGCCTTATAACTAAAGCTAAATTTGTCCCAACCCGGAATCTGGATCTTTTGTCTCAGATTCTGCAGCCAGCTAATCTGGCCACTAGATCAACGAGGCAGTTAACTATTAAATTTATCTTTTGACAATAATAATAACGTAAATTTTTTCCGAGGACTTGCAGGTGCGTTGCCGGCCTTTGAGGAAAGAGTACGCTCTCTTCTTGAAGGTTTTTATATCGTATCGGTTCGGAAAAGTAGCCGGCGAAAGCTGGTTCCACAGAGTGATTGTACGAGGCAGGAAATGCCTTAGGAAACGGTCTGTTGTGGACAATGCCTTAGAAAACGGGCTGTTGTGGACAATTATGTTCTGGACCAAATTGTTTTATATTAAAATGGACACCGTAAGTCGTAACTATTGACAAAGGCGTGTAGTATTTGCCACCTGAATAGACCTTAATAATCCACATTTAATGGAACCCTTCCTATTTCAGGTTAACATAGTTTAAATTGATTTCGCTACTTGTATGATTTAGTGCGGCTTTTATATGCATGTTACATAGAAATTTATTTATAGCGTAAAATCAAAATTTATCTGACTTCTCAATACACAATGCTTGAAATGTACAGTATTCATACAAATATAAAATCGATTAAGTTTACGATAAAGCGATTACTAACTTTGTTTGGCTTATAGTAAAAATCCTTTGGTATTATAAATTATAAACTACGCACAACCTTTAAAATCTGTTTTACCTCTAACCAATATTGTTATATTCTAATAGATATTTAAGTTTAATTGTAAGTGAAGACATATAATAATATTACATTAAATAAAAGTACTTAAATGTAGCGATTCAATTATGTCAATGCTCGACTCGATTCATTATGAGCACTTATATCTTGGAAGGTGGCGAGCATTTTGGTATAGTATTGGATTAAATATCATATCGATAACTTATAAATTCAAATCGATACGAGTCGACTACATAGTTCGAGTCCGAGTCCTTAAAGCCCAACGTAGCTTCCAGTGCTTTAAATTTGTAAAAATGATCAAGGTAGTAAATTAGTAGTTCATGCAATTATTTAAGGCTATTGATTAAAATCATCTTGGAAATAAACAAAATCCATGCATCATTGTAAGGCGTAGTTGGGAAAATAAAAAAAAACGCTCGTCGTTCGAGTTTCTTCGTTTTCACAATTATTATGAAATCTGTGTCAAAGGCCACTGTATAGTAATCCCAGTTTTTTTTAATTTAAAGGGATGTTCATTGACAGTGCTTTGAATTTGACAACTGGTCAATGGTACTATTATAACTGATTGTGACTCCATAACATATCTACTTATAAAATGCTGATATTTATAAGCGAATCGATGAGCTATTTTTGGGCAGAAATTAAGAGATAATTGCTTTGTAATTTTATTTTATGTTTAGTAAGGAAATAAACAGTATGGTATTAAATTAAATAAATCAATTAATTCTTGGAAATGAACATAAGTTTCCAGTTTATGATGGACACGGAACATGTGTTCCATGCTGGAAGTAAAAAGACAATATGAACAAAAAATTACAATACAATTTCATCAAATAATTGTATAAAAGATATAAAATTGACATAAAATGACATATGACTTACTTATGTATAATTATACCAGAGTAATATATATATTTATAATATCGTACGCTAACCAGATTACTGTGTGTGCGCCAATGCGTGACATTTAACCTTGCATAAACAAGTTTTATATTACACGAAGTATTTTATTCATTAATGCTGTCATTGGCAACAACCAAATCTATATATAAATAAATATAATTTTTCATTTACTTAATCCACTATGATGTATTGGAGTATTATAAATGGGTATTATTTTTAATGGACAAGCTCTTTCAAAATATCTTCATATTAACTATTTTGTCTATAACAGTTTGATCAAAAGTTATATATTAATATGTTTTGTAATTGTTAGGATAAAAATTAACATGACATAATGGACTAATTGATTTACTTGGTGGTAGGGCTTTGTGCACGATCGTCCGCCTTCCAATGCTATTAAAAATAAAACAAAAAACTCAATCTAAAATGGTCTATGGTATTAATAGATTCGAAGAACTGGCTTGAAAAATAATAAAACTACTGAGTAATTTACCGTTATTATAATTTTGATAAAATAAAATTAATTAATGATCCTTTATTACAATCACTGTATCCCTTTATACTGAATATTTCTAATAGATACACAAAAGTTAATACGTGGTAGTTGATTTAAATCAAATGTCATAAAAAATTTAACAAACATATACATTTCATTTAATAATCACAACAAGATAAAACGTGAATTGTTTTTGTTTTTTTCTGCATGCTAATAAAGATTAATGCCTGTTTTTATCCGTGCTCCGTGAGGTCTCGCGTCGTCCGTTCAATTGATACCTCGTACTTGACACGTGACGTTGGCCGTCATAGTATCGTCAATGTACAATTTGTATCGTATATGACTGCCTTGTTGGTTTAGTGGCTAGAAATAAGGTCGCAGACCTGGTGGTCCTGAGTTCAACCCCCAGGTCGGGCCAATAGTCATTGGATTTTTCTGACAGAAAATTCTCAGTTGCAGGAAGTGTGTACACTCCCGTTCCTCGGAAAGTACGTAAAGCCGTTGGTCCTGAGCTGGAACTCTTTCCGGTCGTCTCGGATTGCCGTCCCATCGGATTTTGAGAGCTAGGAAAGAGAGAATGCACCTGTGTTTGTGAACACACTTGTGCACTATAATATCTCTTGCGCAGTTGATTAATCTCTATTGAGATTGGCCACCGACGCCGAAATCGGTCTGGAGGACATTATTATTATTTATCGAATAATTAGGTAGTTATTTGCTTGTGTATAATATAAACTAATTTTATGCCTAATATTCAAACATCCTAACAAAGAGATCTAGAGGATTTACCTATTTCATATTGTTAAAATGTATTCTTAAATAATATTCATTTACAATTAACTTACTTTGTGTCAATCCCAGAAACGAAAGTGCACTCCCAATTATTGGCCATTTCGGCGGCCCTGGTAAACGGCTCAGTACATTTTCTTCTCTTTTGAACAATTTCCACAATACATAACAAACCAAAATAGCCAAAGATATCTGCCACAGCATTTTGAACTCTAAATCAATTGTCCATAAACCACTATAATTTAAAATATTTCATCACAGAACATCTGCAAAAAATAAAAATATTAAATAGACGAATGGTAAAATCATTTTCATCATATTACACGAATTAATTTGATTCACGATATAGCTGTACTCGAATGTCATTTGTATCTCCAAGAAACGATTGTAACGATGCAGGAGACCCGAGACCATGACCATTACTTTTATTTTTGAATCCTTTTTTTTCAATTTACTGACACACGATCATCAAACAATAGCTAAGACGATGCGAGGTCACCATGTACACAATCGCTTACGTAGCTTGCGGAGCGTAAACTAAACCATTTTTTTATACAACCGGTCTTTGAGACCTATTATAAATGAGTCAGCACCAGTGTATCTACTATTTATAAATTATTTGTAAATGTTATATTATCTTGCTATTCTATATGTAGCTAAGGATGATAAATGGGATACAGAAAGAGTGAAGGGGAATTACCGAAAATTTGAGTGAGTTGATATTTATGAAAACCAATGGAAAATTTCCAAAATATTATGTTTATTATCTTTTGCATAGACTAAGCTTTAGAATTTTTCTTATAGAATCTTAGGCTCTTTGTTCAATTTCTCTTTGTATACTAAGGCTTAATATTTGTTGTAATACGTGGTTATTAATTATTATTTTATTTTATTCTTATTATACAAATAACAAACTAACATATTTATTGTATTCCAAAACTAAAATAAAAAAACAACGGGTCGCACTCGGGGAGTGCCGGCAGAAGTGAAAACTTGAATATTAACGTTGTACATATTTGATTACATAATGTCTAATAAACGCTTCGAAATGTGGTTAAATTTTTGTTAAGGGAAGAAATTCATCGTCAAATATTAGAGCGCCTAATAAAGTTAAAGAATGCTTATGTACCGTAATAAAATTTGGGATTAAAGGGTTTCAAAAATCACATAAAATTTTGTTTTTAATTATTTATTGTTAAATGAATAAACTGAATGAATTTATCACAGGAAAGTAATTTAAAGTTTTTGTAATGATTATGATTTTTGTATGAATATATTTTAAGTGACGTATTAATATTTACTAGAATTTAAATTTAAAATATATTCATCAATGTTTGTTAATATTGATAATATTTAATATATGTTCTTGAAATAAATATGAAACGAGCAACAAATATATTATTATTAATTAAAACATTATGTTTATACATTTCTATAATTTAACGAACTTCGAGATGATAAAGTAATTATGATATTACAAAATTGAAAATTCAAAATTCAAGCTTCACAAAGCGAATGCAATGTGTATTGTCTGAAGCTAATTTATAAAATGAGAAGAGGTCTCAATTATACGATATTCAAACACTTATGGTACAACGCTTAGCGTAAAAAGATCGTAATTATTATGATGTCAGTAACAGTATCGTCTGAAGAGATCTTTATACTCTTAAAATGTCCTTTATAATAATGAATATATAATATAGCTGAGATGGCCCAGTGGTAAGAACGCGTGACTCTTAACCGATGATCGTGGGTTCTAACCCGAGCAAACACCGCTAAATTTCATGTGCTTAATGTGATTATAATTCATCTCGTGGTAAACGGTAAAGAAAAACATCGCGAGGCTTGCATGTGTCTAATTTCACTGAAATTCCGCCACATGTGTTTTCCACCAACTCGCATAGGATCAGCGTGGTGGAATAAGCTTCAAAAACCTTCTCCTCAAAAGAGGAGAAGAGGCCTTAGCCCAGCAGAGTTTCATTCACAGGCTTTTGCTGTTGCTGTATTTAATCATTTGAATTTGTGTTGTGCTAAGTGCTAACAGATGCGTCCCATTAAATTCGCATTTCCAACGAAATAAAAATACCACTCAAATTCTCATTACAAAATAATTACTGTTCTATTTGTTTTGTTATGTATACGAATTTCGTATTTACTAATCTCGCAATTGTATATAAAAGGTTAATTTTGTTTGTCGCTTACCGGATTACCACTAAAACGACTATTTTATTTGTCATGCAATATTTACATTGTAAAGTTGTGATCATTCGTGTTTATAGATCGACTCTGTTCAGAACGTTCAAGTTTCGAATAAATATGATGCTGTCCTGTGCGGATGGTGACCACAGCAGCCATACCAGCAAGACAGGACCTATATTCCACAAGTTACACTGGTTTATCCTTACTCTAACAATCCTTTGCACTAGCATTCCAGCATGACTAACGGTTTTATTTGCTTTCCAAATTCTAAGGAAGATCTTTTTTAACAGAAAACCTCAATGACTTTTTACTGACCCGAACCGAAACTAGACGTAGAAGGCACGTAATTGGCGCCGTTAAACCTTATTTTGACGTATAGAATGACGAGGGTCGGCGTGGTGAGACGTATTATCACTGGATAGACCCTTATTGTCTGTACTCTGTAGATTTATATATTATATTATACATATGTCGGGGCGGGGACATAATATCTTCTATCATTATTATTGTACATCGTGTGGGCGTACAGTGGGTAGTCGTGAAATGAATAACACTCAGTCAATATAATCACAATACACTTTAATACACTTCACAATTAGGCTTACACACCAAGTAATAATAATGACAAATAATAACACACAAAACACTTAAGGAACGGTAGACAGTTCCGTGACCTCCCTCGGCCGATGCCTTGCAGTAAGTGATCTGCCCGGACCCGAGCGATGCCTTCACGACTCTGTCGAAAGCGCCCTGAAGTTCTGCCGAACCAAACCGAAGTCATGTTCACAACCATAGGCGCGCTTTTCCGTTCCCTTGAGTGTCTGTACGAATGACCGGATGCGACACATATATTATTGTCTTATAATTCAACTATTGTCTACTTGGTGGTAGGGCTTTGTGTAAGCCCTACCACCATCGTCTGGGTAGGTATCACCGTTATATCAGGTTGTGTTCCGGTTTAAAGGGTGAGTGAGCCAGTGTTATTACAGACACAAGAGACATAACATCTTAGTTCCCAAGGTTGGTGGCGCAATGGCGATGTAAGCGATGGTTAAAATCTCTTACATTGCCAATGTTTATGGGCGTTGGTGACCACTTACTATCGGGTGGCCCATATGCTCGTCCGCCTACCTATACAACAAAAAAATAAAAATTTAACATCGTGAGGAAACCTGCACATATTATAACTATGTATATATTATATACTAGCTGTGGCCCGCGATTTCACCCGCGTATAATTAATAAAAACATATTGAATAAAAATCAGCCTAGATCATTCCTCGATAAGAGGACTATACAACATAAAAATATTTTTTCAATTCGAACCAGTAGTTTCTGAGATAAGCCGGATCAAACAAACAAACTTTTCAGCTTTATATATTAGTACAGATTATTTTTTATTTGCATTGTATCTTATTTAAGTTAGTAAAAAGTTAGTCTTGATCTTTTAATCAAGGTTACCTGGTAGATATAACATAAGGCCGGTTTTGTATGCTTTTTATAGCTGTTTCTTTCTGTTTCCATAATAATTATTGTATACGATATTAGAATAAATATATCAAAATCATATCACATGAAAATATTTATAAGGAATTCGTCAATGTATCCACTGTGATCACAACCATAAACCTACTCGTCTCTTCGCCTCTATATAAGATTTTTGAAATAAGGTAGACCAGCATTTGGGCCACTTGACGATAAGTGGTTATCTTCGCCCATAGACATTGGTATTGTAAGAAATGTTAACATCGCCAATGCCGGCGAAAATAATTCAGCAGGTTTTTTTTATGTTTCATATTTTACAATAATAATAATTTTAAAAAAATCATAGACAATAACCGCGTATCATAGACAATACACAATAACAGCATCATATATTTTTTTATTTAAAATAGCCTCGCCAAGGTTTCAAGTACGATATTGATACTATTTTATTATCGGTCGACTATTATTGTACATATATGTTCTCAACGGTGAAGATAATCGTAAGGAGAATTGCCTGTGTCAAACAAAATTCTGGCACGCGTGTATCCACGCAAGGGAACAGATTCGTTTAACGAACTTCCAAAGAGTATAGGAGGATTTTGTCCAAAAGTGGTCCGAGCATTTACTATGCTATTAAAATTAAGTTATAGTAACTTATCACGGGTAGTCGAATATCTGCGTAAAATTTTATATCTAGTTAAAAAAAAAAATTTTTTTTATAGCCCCGGCAAATGAAATATAATGTACCTAACATTAAAACATATAATGTCGGTGTCGCGCTTGCCGAACCTTTGCCCGGCAGTAAATTTGTAAGTATCCGTATGACATTGAAACAAGTAAAAAAACACAGCAATTTCGTTATTAACAATTTTGAATTAAATCAGTGGTTTTTTTTTAAATAACTTGAAACTGGAAAAAGAAGTCTTCCTTAATATTGCTATATGTATAAATGACGCATTTATTGCTATCAGCATTGCTGGATAACTGTTCGCTTTGTATATTTTATACAATACTATTATTATTTCTCTAATAACTGCGAGATATAACAAAACTTTTATAAGTATTTTTAATTTATAAGGCTCCGTGGTAATTAAAATCCTGTGTTCAGCCAATAAAACGTAATTAAGTTTTTCTGTCAAGAAAACACCTGAGAGGAAGTCCGAAGTATAGACTACACGTCTTACGCCTAGACTCCAACTCACCATAAACATGATGTGTTCCTGTTTACCTTTACGCACAAACTTTCCCACTTTAATAAATACAGTACAAAGCTGTACAACTAGTATAACCACTAGCTCAATTCTAATTGACTAATGTTCTAAAGGCAACATTTTTTAATGAATTCGATTGCTTGGATTGGATTCAAGTCAAAATTGCTCGACCGCTTGGGGTGGAACTTCTACATAATAATAGGTAAAATAACACATAAGGTAGCACTAAAATAGACTTAAATAATCGAGATATATTTAAAATTCAATTCGATTATAAATAAAAAAATTCAATACACGAGATTATCTGTCGCGGCAGTTTTCTGGGAAAAAATCGAAATAAGGATTTGTATAACAATCAAATTATTTCGAAACAGTCTGCGATAAGATACATGTAGATATAGCATGCTAATACTAATTTGATTTCTTGAAAAATTATACCTACTTATTATTATTAATATAAATTACATAATAACATTTAGATCCTAAAGTTTCAATATCATTTATAGGTATTGTATATATATATTGACGAAATACAAGAAGTATTTAAAGTTGTTCTTGAATTCAATTAATTATATTGTAATAAATCAACTTTGGTAACTTCCACTAACTACAATTCACTGTGTCACATATATGACCCACAATAATAACATTATCGTTATAATATTAATATCATACTTACATAAAACAGAATATGTAGGTATAATTGTATTACACCTTCACTGTTTACAAAATGTTTTAAATATGTAATATAACGAATTCACTAGACAAGTGTGACAATCGTTAATGAAAACAACACTGATCACTTGTCTACATTTAAAGTCGGTTAATATACGAGATAACCATGATAAGAGACGACTCGGTAACGAATGCGAGTGAATCGATTGTATGAAAATTATACGTAGTATAATTACATAATTGTATAACAGAAAAAATGTCGGCTTTGTTGAACCATCCGAAGCCAAAATTAAGAGAAAAAATTAAATGTGTATATTTTTTTAATCGACTATGAAAGTATGACTTTATATTTAAATAAACTTTGATGAAATTTTATTTAGTTTTCTTTTCAAAAAGACCTAGGCTCCTATATATAATATTCCTGAATTCCTCCTATCCGATATTGTGCACCTATCAATTCCGCCATATGCAATTTTCTTATGATATTATTTATATCATGTATATGCACTATTCTTATCGAACGTTTTGTGAGTCATTTGATTTCAAACCTGTGTTTGTATCTTAACATATCTTGTAATGTTTTGGGTAACACCATCAGCACCAATAAGTCATTTGATATTGTTTATAACTAAAATATTTAGTCAATGCCGATACTATGGGGCGATGGGACGGCCCGGGGCGCCAAATTTGCGGGGTTCGAAGAGATCTGGAGCCGAGGTCGCAACAGAAAGGTCCGACAAGTAAAATCCAATAAACAAAAGAGTAAAAAAAAATAATTCAGAATATTGTTCAAAAATCAAAATGAGTTCAATCTAAAACAAATACAAAACTAAAAATAAATACCAGGAGCTATTAAACTTTCTACGTCCACGTCGTTAGCTCTGGGTTACGCTAAAGGAAAGATGAAATTCTTTGGAACAGCAAAAAATTAACAATCAATTATGATTTCATTAAGTGTAATAATTTTTGGCCGGGGTGTCAGTGGCCATAACGCCGCAAATCGTTTTCTTTGACTCATTGTCAAAGCACTGAGGTTCATTTTATAAAGTAAGAAAGAGCTAAGAAAACTTTTTCTTGAAGAGGGAAATGGTAACTTTGTATGAACTCCAACTGGTACCTACCACGTGTGTTTGTCACAAGCAATAACGCCAAGTTTTACTACTTTTATAAAATGTTACTTCGAAAGTTTAAATTTCAATGGCAAGCGATACACATACGACTGTATGTAATTTATGTTTCCAACACTTTTCATATTTCTTATCCATACTAATATATAAAGCTGAAGAGCCTCGTATAATCACTCTGTGGAACCAGCTTTCGCCGGCGACTTTTCCGAACCGATATGACAAAGAAAACCTTCAAGAAGAGAGTGTACTCTTTCCTCAAAGGCCGGCAACGCACCTGCAAGTTGCACCCACCTCGGATGTTGCAGATGTCCATGGGCGGTGGTAGTCACTTTCCATCAGGTGAGCCTCCTGCTCGTTTGCATCTCTTCTTCTTACATAAAAAAAAGAGTTTGTTTGTTTGATCCGGCTAATCTCAGGAACAGTAGTTCAAAAATATTTTTTAAATTCGGGCCAGTATTTTTGTGGTCCTTTTATCGAGGAATGGAGCTCTAGGCTGATTTTATTTATTATATTTTTATTAATTATACGCGGGTCAAACCGCGGGCCACAGTTAAAGTTATATAAATGACAACAATATGCAAATATTCACGATAACATTATTAGAAGTATTGCCAATGTTCGGCAATACTACAGGGTTATTTGTAACGCGCTCTGCGACTTCCCGTCTTGCGATCCGTCTTGCAACCGCCCGTCTTGCGATCATCGCCCCCAAACTTGGCGGGCGAAAACTCAACCGCGACGGCTGCGGGATCGCGCAAATCACCGGTTTCGTGAGTTTATAAATAAAACCGCAGATCCACAACCGGACAAAACCGCTCCGTGAGTTCTTAGACTTAGGCTAAGAACTCACGGAGCGGTTTTCTCGCGTGCCCGCCGCGGTTGCGGGTCCGTTACCTCTGTAGAATGCAGATTTATATATGTAAAAAATTAAACATCATCACATCTCACGACGCGTTTAACTTGTAGAATCGCGCGGGCTGCGGTCACCCGCAGCTTCGGTGGGTTGCGCCCGCGCGCTCTGCGACCGCCCGCCTTGCTGCCGCCCGTCTTGCAATCATCGCCCGCCAAGTTTGCATCACATCTCAACCGCGACGGCTGCGTGATCCGCAGATCCACAACCGCGGCAGGCACGGGAAAAAACCGCTCCGTGAGTTCTTAGCCTATATATATATATACCTACAAATATCACGGCAGTAGGGGAGAGCGAGAACAAAAATAACGGCGGGTCGAAATTAACAAATACTCTGTAAGTTTATCCAATAGTCAAAACGCGGCTTCGGTACTGTCAGATGGTAGCCTGTGGCAACCCCACACTTAGATTTAGTCGACGTAAGCGTCACACGCTGTTAGGTTTTGTGAGAGTACACAACGTAATTTTACTAATCAAAAGTGACTTTTTTGACCTTTACTTATTTAATGTTTACGTAATATTAAAATAATGATATCATCATCTGAATATTTGCGTATCAATTATTGATTAGATTGATTGCACAGAGTTATAACTCATTTTTGTCTATATCGTTCCTTTTTAAAGTAGGAAATCTTTCATATTTTAGTAAAAATGTGGAGGGGTGAGATAATATGTTACTTTTGTTCTCGAATTGATTTACTTACGTAATCTTTTTTTAACAGAATATCGCGGCAATGCGTAAAAAACAGCATACGCGGATTTTCTGATATGAAAGTGTATCGAAAAGCTGCTGAAGAGCAAATCACTATCTGTAGACCGAAATCAATCTTTGCTGACGCTGATTCTCTGCTAACTAATTCAAATTCTGATCAAAGATCTAACCTGCCGGTATCAGGACCAAGCGGGCTACAGTAATTTAGAATTTTTTAGCAATAGTCGACCAAATGAGCAATGGATATAATGTATCGGTTGTAAAATATAGTCACATACTGTATGCATCGATAATGATACAAGTTATGTATGCAATAATTGCGAATCGGCATAGAAGAGAGATACTGAATTCTGAATCTGTCTGATTAGAAAAAATTAACCTATAATAAAATTGATAAGAATCTAAAGCCGAAAATTCAGGTGGAAGGTAAATACCTAGAGCGGGTGCGTATGTACAAATACCTCGGTGCTTGGGTAAATGAAGAATGGGACTGTGGGCAAGAAATTTAGACCCGGATTGAAATTGCCCGAGCAAGCCTAAAAAGGTTGGAGAAGGTTTTGTGCAGCCATAAGCATAAAGCTCAGACTGAGAATACTCCATTGCTATGTCTGGTCAGTAGTGTTATACGGTAGTGAGGCATGGACATTGAAAGCTGACACCCAGAAACGTCTTGAAGCTTTTGAGATGTGGTGTTACCGAAGAATGCTCCGTATTAGCTGGACACAGAAAGTTTCAAATGTGAGAGTACTCCAGCGCGTCGCCAGTACCCGGAATTTACTGCAAACCGTCAAAAAGAGAAAAGTCGAATATTTGGGCCACGTCTTGAGACACGAGCGATACCAACTGCTCCAAATTATAATGATGGGCAAAGTAGAGGGCAAACGACGCGCTGGAAGAAGAAAAAAGTCCTGGTTGCGCAACATCCGCGAATGGACGAAGATCGCCAGCGTGGAAAATCTTTTTCGCTTGGCGTGAGACCGCGAAAAATTCGCTGAGCTGACGGCCAACCTCCAGTAGTGGAGAGGCACAGGAAGAAGAAGAAGAAAATTGATCTCATAACCAAAACTAATAATTAAAGAAGAGTTAATAATACTGATTTTACTTCGTAAAATTTATAATTTTTAAGCATTTAATATAAATATAAACGTTAATTTGTTATCAATATTCTATTATAATAATTACGATTTGTAATTATTAGCCCTGTTACTTTAGTTTAGACCCACAACATTTTACTTTCGGCCTTCCGAGGTGGTCGAAAGTAACAACTAACGATATTTTTTGATGTCCCTGTAATTCATATAAAATACACAATAATGAGATAAATCAAGATACTAATTTAAAGAAAATGAACGGAGTTTATAAATAGCTATATTCATTTCATCAAGATAATAAAAGTCAACAAGAAACCAAGCTAAAAGTACAAACTGCTACTTTTGTACCTGATCTCCGACATTTACCTTACGACAAAAACTGGTAAAATCATTTTTTTACATTGAGTTACGTTCGAATTTGTAGAACATAAGTTGTTGCTTATGGTGTTAGCTGTCTAGTCCTGCGAGGTAGCTGGGTCATTAAAACAATCCTGTACAAATCGAGAAGAAATAAGGGCTCCTGGCGTGCATTTCGGTACCGATGGAGTAGGTATTACAATTAAAGATCAGATCAATATAAATTGATTTAATCCAGCTAGTAAAGGGGCTAAGTCGTTGCTTATTTTATTTACAGAACTTACAAAACAAAATCTGTAAAATTAAAAAGAGGTACTAATCAGTAAAGTTATAAGTATTTGTTAATACCCGCTTCAAGATCAGATGATTAACAAAATCCTAGAAAGGAAGGAAATATACGGAATGGGTTCCTAGTAATAACATTAAATATATACTTTTGATAACTTAAAGAAGTTAAAATCTTAGCGTAGTCTAGAAACAATCAAGTTAGGTTCTTGTAATTAATATAATTTTCCGTTGAAATGAACTTAATTAAAATACTATTTAATGAAATAATTAATTACTTTGCTAAATTTAATTAGCATCTTTAATTTATTAAAGAGACGGTAAAGATAGTAATTATATTACTTTTATTCAACCAATGTAACATTTAACACGATGTAAATTAAATTATCTTCAGACTAATCTATACTAATATTATAAAGCTGAAGAGTTTGTTTGTTTGTTTGTTTGAACGCGCTAATCTCAGGAACCGCTGGTCCGATTTGAAAAATTCTTTCAGTATTGGATAGTACATTTATCGAGGAAGGTTATAGGCTATATAACATTTTAAAAAAAAATAGGCATCCTTACTAAAAGTCCAATAATGTAACCCAAGGTGTATAAAAATGACCCAAAAAAATCCTTACACGGCGTGTGCTGCGAAAACTATTGATTATAGAACAAAACAATGTACTACCACTTTGTAGAATATATATAATTGTCTACAAAAAATATCATGTCACCATATGTCTAACTATTGTAGTTATCTCACAATAAGTGTTTTCTTTTATTTATTTTTTTTAAATTAAATTGCTGTCGCTTTAAAAACTCTTTATTTTGTACCTTGGTATTAATCCTTATCAAAATAAATTACTTCATATTCAGGACGAATTCAATACATTTCTAGAACTTTTTGAATTATTCTATTCGGACGTTTCATTCAAAAGATATAGCGATATTTAAAATGTAAGTATTAGTGTTGTAGCCAAATAAGTATTTGTGCGCGCATGTATGATGTGTAGGGCGGTTATGAGGGGCGAGGGGGCGGTAGCCTCTGCGAGATACCATGCCGGGTCGGCTCCTTACGGAACGATTGAGCTCAACGAACTATTTTTTTTTTAATACTTCTTAGACGAAAAATTTGAAAGTTATCGTAATTTTAAAACTATTGTGCACTAAATAAATTCAAGCGGTCACACTAACGCGCGATGCAACCGCCTGCGCGCCCTGGCCCCGCGTCCCGCTGTCTTTTTTAGGAATAGTTACTGTGCTACTCGAGCGAAGCCGGGGTGGGTCGCTAGTATGTTATAATTCTGTAAGGCAGTTTATGTCGCCTCACATTATTTAGGTATTTTTACGAATTATCATACAATAGACGTTTTGTCGTAAGAGTCGTAACAATGTTATAATTTCAAGACAATATTTTTATTAGTCATTATCTCTCTGAGAGGAACCCGAGATGGCCCAGTGGTAAGAACGCCAGAATCTTAACCGCTGATCGTGGATTTAAATCCGGGCAAGCACCACTGAATTTAATTGGGCTTAATTTGTGATTTTAATTCATCTTGTTCTTGACGGTGAAGGAAAACTTCGTAAATTTCAGTGAATTTTACATATGCAGGTTATATGTAAAATTCACTGAAATTCTGTCACGTGTATTGCACCAACCCGCATTGGAGCAGCGTGGCGGAATAAGCTCCAAACCTTCTCCTCAAAAAGAGGACAAGAGGGCAGTCCCTCAGTGGGAAATTTATAGGCTTTTACTGTACTGTATTGTCTCTAAGAGGATTGCATGAAAATGCCTTTTAATTGTATGTGTACTGTGTTGGCAGTTGCTCCCGGGATGTATCCTGCCTCGAAATCCTCATGCAATCTATCCGCACTTACGGTTTCATAAAAACACTTTATGGACCGGGGAAATTGGTTTTTGTAAATTAACATGTTCTCATCGGTATGGCGGGCTGTAAGTCACACCGGAGAAGCATGGCATTACTTCTTTTTTCATCGATTATCGGAAAGTACAAGATTTTTGTGGAACATATCGTTTGACTCGATAAACGCCCGCCCACGCGATTGGGCCATCATTTTCCTTCTCGTCATTACGGTAGTCGACCCCTCAAGATTCGCCATACTGGTATAAATGACCAGAAATTATGTGTCAGTATCTCTCGGTCTCTTAGGTCATATTGACATCAGAATGAGTGGCCATTTTTAAAATACAATTTCTTTGATAGTATCATACCAAGGTACTAAAAAGGTACCAAATGCTGATCTATATTTTAACGCTGATCTGTCACAGTCATTCTGATGCATGAAAATGCAATTTGCGGGTATTTTGTCATATTCGTAATCAGCGAGTCAGAATACAAGTCTACACAAAAGGTACAAGATCTTTTGAAAACAATAGTAAATTAAAACATATGCATCGTCAGCAAAAAAACAAAACATAATAAAAGCCCTTTTGGTACGATTGTTTATTTCATGTTTAAGGGTCTGGGGGCGCATAACTTAAGCCAATGTTCCTTAGCTCACAGTCCTCCTGCATCGAGTCCTTCAAAAGAAGTTTCTTCAGCGCTGTGCGACGTACCTTAAAAAAAAATTGACGGAAAACTTAAGAGGCTTTATTTTACATTTTTATATAGGTACATATAACACACAAGCTTTGTGCAAGCTCGTCTGGGTAGGTACCACCCACTCATCAGATATTCTACCGCAAAACAGCAGTACTTGTTATTGCTGTGTTCCGGTTTGAAAGGTGAGTGAGCCAGTGTAATTACAGGCACAAGGGACATAACATCTTAGTTCCCAAGGTTGGTGGCGCATTGGCGATGTAAGAGATGGTTGACAGCTCTTACAACGCCAATGTCTATGGGCGTTGGTGACCACTTACCATCAGGTGGCCCATATGCTCGTCCGCCTTCCTATGCAATAAAAAAAAAAAAGCAGCAGCAAGGTTCTTCTTGGCTGGCCAATAAAGCCAGTCAGGATACGGGCCTCGGGGTTGTCCCCTCTACCCGGGCTATTCCTCACCGGCAGTCTCAACTGCCGTTAATCTTTTTGACCCGAAGGGTCAGGGCCCTATTAGGCCTACTGGTTGTCTAACATATAAGCAAACAGGCGTTATAATAGTTTGTGGGCAACTTCGCCAACAGTCTCCATAATAAAAATAAGTTGATTTCTCGTGGAACCGTTTTAAGAATTAGGTTTTTTTAAGAACTTCCGTCATAATACATAATATAGTACATCCAAAAATAAAAAAATACTTGGTGGTATTATTGAAAAAATGGATTATTGCAATGTGGGTCACGTTTGACAACATATAGCTGAAATTTTGCACACACATTGTTCTAATGAAATAACAAATTCGTGTTCTTTTTTATACGATATTTTAATCCAAACACTTATGCTTGGATTAAAATATCACATTGTTTTGAAAATATGTATATATGTAATGAATAAAATATTTAGCCTTGTAGGTACTAGTGTATCGAATATCGATACTCACTGCCAAGGTCTGTTGTTTCGCTTGGCGTAATTCCTCTCTAATGAACATCATCTCAGGTCGGAGATGCTGGTGAGCATGCGGGTCCATATCAATCTTCAATTTAGGATCTATACCGGCAAGCTGCTGATCACTGGGATAAATATTTATTTTAATACTCAATTATGAAGAAACTACATACTTACAAAATAATACTTCACCAAAATATAAGGTTTTCTTGGAACGAAGTTCTTTTAAGCGGCTTACCTACACACTTACAGTACGTACAGAGTGAAATGGCAGCGGCCCAACCAGGGAGGTCACGTGAATAACCGATATAAAGGAGGTTCAGGTGCTTTTCGGTGTGACAAAAATACAGTAATATAGTCAATTAAAATCTATATAATCTATAAAACAGGGTTTGAGTCGAAAATATCGCACAGAACTTCGTTTCTGACGGGGTTCCTTCGACCGCACATTTTTATTTTTATAGACAGTAACAATGCAGAGGAACTCTTACATTTCTATTCAAATAAAAAATATCTCATTCTAAAAGTGCTATGTGTATTGTTAAGTTTTTTACTTGCTAAGGTCGAACGATTTATTTTAATATAATATAATGAATATGATTTTGAAAAACGCACAAATTGGCTCCAACATCTGCTTCGAGTATACCCGCTTCTTCCAATGCTTCGGGCTCCCCCTCATCATCTTGTTTATCAGTTGACATATTGTACGAATATTATGCAAATAAAAGTAACTCAATTATTTATTTTAATGTCTAATATAATTATTATAGCTCAAAATATATTTTTATTCTCTGCTATGTCAACATAATATAATTAATATAATAATGAAGTTATTGTTCTTTCTTTTTTTAAAGTAACATCTATTTTTTTTGTTTCTTTTTTTATCGAACATCTGTTTTATAGAAATGTTTTATGCCTGAAAACAGCGCCATCTTAAAACTGAAGCTGGAACTATGAACAAGTTATGTGCACTTTAAAAAATATTATTGTTTTCAAGTGTTTAATCCTTGACAACAATTACACCTATAACATAACGTGTTTATAAAAAAAAGGTAAAACTTTCATGAATATAATAATCGGATATAATAATTACATAATTTATATATTATTTTATATTATATTAAAATTTAAGACAGATAGTTGTAAATCTTTTCATTCTGTTATGTCACGTGTAAATATAGTCTACTTAGTCTGTGGTAGAAGGGTGAGTGAACTGCCTCATTGTTATTTATTGCATTTGACTCTAATAATACATTAATTAGCCGTTTTACGGGTACAGTGAGTGCAATAACATACATAACAGGTCGTGACAGCCATGCCGATGTGAGTAATATCAAAGGTGTGGCGTGTCGGTCTGGGGCGTTGTTTCTTGGTGTACCAGTGACGTTTAGTGTTACGAAAAATATTTCTACTATCTCGTCGCAAAATGACCGAGTATAAGCTAGTGGTGGTAGGGGCTGGTGGCGTCGGTAAATCCGCATTGACTATACAGCTGATTCAAAATCATTTCGTGGACGAGTACGATCCAACGATCGAGGATTCGTATAGGAAACAAGTGGTTATAGACGGGGAGACGTGTCTGTTAGATATATTGGACACGGCAGGTCAAGAAGAGTACTCCGCTATGAGGGACCAATACATGCGGACAGGAGAGGGTTTCTTGTTGGTGTTCGCGGTGAATAGTGCAAAGAGTTTTGAGGACATTGGATCTTACAGAGAGCAGATAAAGCGAGTTAAGGACGCGGAAGAAGTGCCGATGGTGTTAGTAGGTAACAAGTGCGACCTTCAGGCATGGGCTGTCGACATGACGCAAGCGCGAGAGGTATGTTTGTTTATTATTATATCTTAGTGACATTTCTCTTAAATATTTAAAGAAAATACATTCTCAACTCATATATCATTAAGGAATGTAATAAATTAAGTATAACTATCCATACCTGTTTATTATGTTTTTTGCTTTATAAAATATATTATACATACTTACAAATTCAAATCTGACAATGAAACAATAACTATAGAATTGAATATAACTTAAGAATTGTTCTTTTTTTCCAGTGAACTAAGTCATAACAGTGACATTATTTTTGTTTATATTTAAAGATTTGACAAAAGTTGTATTGCAAACAATAAAGCCATGTCTTTATCATCAATATTTGTACCTATAGTCTTTTCCAATTGAAGGACTAGCTATACACAAGCCTCAGATTTAATATTCTAAATTTGTTATTAGATTATTTCTACAATATTATGCACTACATATCTTTATTTATAATATTATACTATTTCACTTAACTAGGTACTGATATCCGATTCAATTTTACTTTCAATAACAACTTTGTAAATATTCAAAACATTATTTTGCAATCCCATAATGAATTTCAAGATAAAAACATATTATATAAAGTTGTTTATTTGTAATTACCTCTCTTGTGGTTGAAATAGGCTAAACAATATTCTAATTTAGTTGATGATTCAGAAAAATTACTATAATGTTATAAACATAGAAAGAAAAATGATATATATTGTATAGAAACACCATAATTATTATTATTAAACATAAATACTGCATACATAACAATTATATGTGTATTTTTTATTTATATAATGTCATCAGCTTATATACAAACCCATGATTGTATATATGTAGTGAATGTCCCAACGCTCTGCTGCTAATTGGAGCTTATTCCTCGCTCTGGTCCAACACGGGTTGGTGGAATAAACATGGCAGAATTTCAGTGAACTTAGACATATAGGTTCCCTCACAATGTTTTCCTTCACCGTTATGCATGAAATTAATTATAATCACAAATTAAGCACATGAAAACAGCTTGTCGGGGTTCGAACCCATGATCATCTGTTAAGATTCACGAGTTCTTACCACTGGGGTTTGAATTGAAAGGCATTTTTAACTTTTTCCTTTCCTTTTGTAACTAATAAATGCCTGCTTCAAATTTCGTCATTAAGTCAGCAATAATGAAGATGAGGTAGTATCAGATTCTTCGATATTAATTGATTATAATTAATTGTAAAAATTAAGAATCACAGGTATCATATTTCATTATACGGTTATATAAGAACTAGTTTTTATACTCTAACAAATCTGAGTATGAATATTTGTGTCTCAAGCATTCACAAACATTTGATTGATATTGACGTCAATATTTATGCTCTGTTTACATATCTTAATTAATAATTATAGCTGTAAGTTTGTTAATATCATTATAGCAAAATTATCTACATGGTCTATAGCATCCCAAGTAAGTTATACCACAAGTGTTAGAATTCAGTCAAAATATGAAATAAATTTAGTTAAGAAAGTCAGAAGATACTCTTTTTAACAATCAATAACATACAATACTAGCTGATACCCGCGACTTTGTCTACGTTGCTTGATATATTAACAAAGTTTTCTTAAGTACGAAGAAAAGAACATCAAAAAGATCGCAAGCAAAAATATACTTTGTTCAAACATACATCACTGAACATGCAGTGCTTATACAAATCGCTGTTTCTTGAAACTTTAATAACTTTTTATTAAATGAAGATATTGCAATATTTTTTTGATAAGGGCCAAGTGTCTAAAAAATAAAATTTAGAAAATTTCATTGAAATCTATCTAGTAGTTTTTCCGTGACGCGCTCACAACTACAGACCAACTGCATCATTTTATTTATATAGATGTAAATTTATTAGTTATATGAATATCCTACAGTCTACTCAAACATCAATAAATACTAACTCCTAGCTCTTGTAAAAATTTCTATAATTCTGTACAGTACAAAAATAATTAATTTATTTAATAAAAAGTTAACATGAGTAACATTCCAAATATTTGTGGCAAACAAAGAACTCTCCAATTTTGAAGTTGCTTAAAGTAATTAGCCAATAAAAATCCAGTTATACTTCTAAACAATGTTCATATGTTCCAATATAAAACTGAGAAAGATAATATAAATAGATAAATAAATATAGCCAGTAACATAAAGTGTATAAATTGATGATGTGAGTCAGATGCTTCAGTTGTAGACAATAAATTAATTGTATTCAACGAAGTATGCATGTGAATACAATTTGTAACAATTAAAATATAACTGTACTTTGTTTTTAAATGTCTGTGTCATAAGTTGATTACTAGGAATTTAGATAACGCATCCCATTTCAAAACACTTAAGTGTTTCTTGTCAAATAGATTTTAATTACTGTCTATTATATCTTTGTTATCATATTTCTTACATTTTAATATAAATTTATATTAAAAAAGAAAAAAAATGTTTTTGACGTGACAACGTCTAATAAATCGATGAACGCTGGCTGCATGCACGAAAAAAGATGACTCATTGTCCCGTTACGCTGATTGTACGCTTGTGCCGCATCTATATGTTATGACGTTGTCCGTGAACCGACTTTACAGACAACCATTTTTTTTATTTTAACAAAGTTGTCGTTAAAATTACAGGTGGCGCGAAGTTATGGTGTACCATTCGTAGAAACGTCAGCAAAAACCCGTATGGGCGTTGACGATGCCTTCTACACACTAGTCCGTGAGATCCGAAAGGACAAAGAGAGCCGCGGTAAGAAGTACAGGAGAGGGAACAAACTCGGATCCCGGCGTACTTTTAAATGTACACTTATTTAAATTAAGATGCTAAGTTTTATGGATATTTCTTATTTGACTTCGAAACTTTGGAGTATTTCCCTTTTATAGCTCCCTTATCAAACGTTGATAATTTAATATTAAATTTATATACAAACTAGTCTTATTTAGCTCTGCATTCGATGTTCCTTTATCATTATAGTGCCATAAGCCATTTATTGTTAAGAAAGATATTTTTTTCATAACACTTGGTAGTAATTAATAAAAATGGTGAAATTAATTGCAAAATCTGATTTCCAATTAATAAATAAATATTTGTCCCTTTAATTTTTCATTACTAATGCAGAATCTAAATAATACTATTTGTATATATCTTACGAATATCTCTTATTTGATCTTACAAAGTTATCCACCATTAATAGCGAATATCACAAATACATAACACATGAATAGGTATTATATAATAAAATACAATTAAATATAAAACTACCCACAATATTTGATAATTTAGTAAATCTCAACAATAATAATAACATTTACAATCCATTTCAATATAATTTGTACAACATGTTCAAAGAAATGAAAGTATGATGAAAAAAAAACATTGACTATGTGCTTCAATATATGTTTATTTAATTATTTCACGTCAACCATTGTTTAACGACGTTATATTTAAATGTATTGTATCATAGCCTAATATCATATTAAGAGACGAAACGGACTTTTCAGTGATACTCATACGAAATTATTTCACAAACTTATAACCTCAAAAAAATTACAATAGACAGAGAGAAATTTACTCTGTGGAAAATTACAAATGTGTCCAGTAGCGTCTTTAAGGCAGCGCGCTCACGAGCAACTTTTGTCTCGGTGACAGTTTCGTCACCCTCATCAAGTCCATGGACTTGGATGGAGATGCGCTCACGCGGCGACGAAAGTTTTGTCACTGTCACCCTCCGAAAGCGCACTCCGCTTTGGATAGGTGACATGACAGTGACAAAACTGGTTTTGTCGCCGTGACAAAGTTGCTCATGAGCGGTATCGCTAAGACGGACGACAAAGCAAAGTACGTTAATAATGTAAAAATATAGCGCTGTTTCGCACCTCAATGTTTAATAATAAGTTGCCAGCTAAATAAATAACTCAAGAAAATATCATTAAGCCCGCACTGTCTATAATGTTAAGTCTGTGATGACAAAGTTGTACACTTTAAAAATTAATTTTAAAATGTTCTCACGCAAGAGATTACTTGTTCAGCATAGGTATATGCATTTCACTAATTAATAATTATTTTACGGATTTATTATATGGTAGTTTATTTTTTTTGCATTTTGTATAAAGTACATTGAAATGGATTATTATGTAAAGATAGTTGAAAGATTTTTTTTCGCGTATTTTTATACTAATTGAATTTTTAAGATGAGGGATAACTTCTTTCAAATTAATAGATATAAGCTTTCGGTAATCATTCATACGTTACTAGATAGTGATATATCAATTTAGAAATGTTAAGTGCTGATGAATGCAAATGTTATTAGGTGAGTAAAGTATAAAAGTAAATAAAGTTTATTTTTAAAAGCTTATCGTCATCAGAATTTACACTAAATTATTTGAATGCGATCGATTTTTGTGCTAAGATTCTAAAAATATACATTCGATCTTAGCAAAACGCCACAATGATTGCTGCATATTTGCAAGAATTTATAACCTTATTAACTAGTTTTTTTTTTGCCAAGTTTAATATTAAAACTTTAGGGGATGTTCATGTATAATCGTTTCTATTTGTAAAAAAGTGTTTCAATTCTACAAAATTAATTATTAATCTGTGCTAGTTGCACAGATAAATAATATGTAATAACCGTTTCGTGTCTTCGCAGTTTTGTATCAACTGATATGTTTTTTAAGCCCATATCAAAGTCAGGTATTTTGAATAGGTAGGTGCTAAAGCAATGGTTGTGCGCAATCTTCTTCGAATAGTCCTAGGTTTCGGTTTACGTAATAGACATCAATTACACTGAATTAAGGCATACTGCCTACATTTTTCTGTTTCGATTTTCGAACTGATCGTCATTTCACAAATATACAGTATACGTATATATTAGATATACAATAAAATGAAACGCGTCCGTGTGTAATGACTAGAAATTCTAATTCATATTAATAATTCACTTCATTCATTTTACAAATTGTATTTGTTACACTATCAGAAATGGCATGCAATTATTTTATAAATATATAAACCACTGTGTTGCCGCTTTAGGTGTTGTAATCCTTAATTTGTTTATAATTCAAAAAAAAATTGGTCTTGGTTAAACTATTGTCGAAACAAATACAACATAAAAAAATGTTTGCTATAAGTGGACTGTAAAGTACTACTATAGTCATTTTACCGTAGTAAAGTCTTTTATGGCTTATATCTTAATTTTCATCAAGTTCTTAGTATGACTGACGCCAGTTATTCGACGGACTTTAAGAATTCCGTTACAAGGCACTTGAGGTTGTATGAATATAATGTCGCCTCAGCACAGTTTATACATGTAACATTGAATGAAACTACTCTTTGATCCTATAAAAAAGATTATTTCTGAATAGATATTAAATAATTTTAAATTAACATATATTCAGAAATAATGTGAAATTGTTAATATAAAACAAACTGCAACGTGTGCTAGCTTCTCATATCGAAAATTATTGAAACGAAGTCTTAATGATAACATTTTATAATATTTTCTTAATATTTGTAAGTTGTTTTTTTCTATAAAGCCAGATACCGTGGTCAGACCATTAGCCAATGTAATTTAATGCAATTCATAGATATTCTTGTCCCATTTCAGCCATGTTATAAATGGTGTAACATGACAGATAATTTTAATATCCGATATTAAAATTATCTGTCACTTTAATGTCACCGAATGTATATGTCACGGTCTTATACACAGGTCTTGCAACAACAGTAGTGGGGGTACGTCTGCTTAAAGCTTGGTTCATATTGCTGTGTCGGGGTGTGTCGGGGCGCCTTCTGTTCTGGCGCAGAGTGTTCATACTGATGTGTTGTGTTGTGGCGCAGTATGGCGCATTTACCGATCATTCATCGTGTGAGAGTTGAGGTGTGATACGTGTTGAAAAATGGAATCATTTGAATGATTTTGATGAAGATATTCAATTTCTTCTATTGACGAGTCTTCTTTAAAAAAAAAGAAAAGGAGATATTGGGTTCATCCTGTAAATAGATTAAGAGAGACTAGAGGTGCTTTTCACTGCCTCGTTCAAGAATTAGAAAGTGATGATGAAAGATTTCATCGATATTTCAGATTAACTAAAATACAGTTTGATCAAATTCACAAGTAAAACGAAAATAAGAGAATACAATTACGAAATGAACTATATCCCACGCGGTAACGCGTAGTAATGTTTAGATTCACATTGTTGTGGCGCATTGTGGCGCGACAGTGCTCCCTCCACCACTCTGGCGCGACCGGGCGTCGAGCGATTTTACCGCGCCAGAACGCGCCACAACACAACACAACGTAATAGTGTGAATCTACTCATAGTAAATGAACGTAACCGATTGCGTTCCCGCGCACCCCGACACACCACGACACAGCAATATGAACCAAGCTTAATGGTTGCGCTGTTCTGTTCAATTTACGGCCGCGAAAGGCATCACGATAGATGGGTGTTCTGTGCGACGTGCGACTTTTTCTATCATATATTTTTTTCGCGTGTCACTCAAACGGCGTGCGCAGTCAACGACGCCGCCGTACAGCGGAGTACCAATCTCTTACCATGAAACTGGCCTCCGTTGCAAGAACTGCATATAAGACCGTGGTATATGTTTATATAACAAATTATTTCGTATGCAATATCCGCTCAATTTTATAAAATGACCCAACGACATAATTATAAAAATACTTTTGACCGTTAATCAAAGCTCAACAAATGTTTTAACAAATATAGCTATGGTCTGATTGATTAAGATTCGAGTAAATTATATATTTTTTTTAAATTGCCAAAATTAATTTATAGTATGTGTTTCCTTTATACAACTATGATTTATTTACATTCATATAATTTGAAAAATATTATTATTATTTTATTCAATAATTAAATAAACTTTATCAATAATTTGTACAATAAAAGCGCACAGCCTAATGTACTATTGACCTTGATCCCCGTTTTTGCCAACTATAAAATTGTTAATATTTTTAAATATAGTTAGATTTTTTTTTTTAATTAATCACTAATTTTGAAATGAATTTAATTTTTATTATAGAAAATAAGATTAATTATTATTTCTTGGGTGACTTTATCGCCTTACAAATACGTATAGTCACATATAAAATAGGTACAATGAAAGCAAACGAATTTTTATACAAACATTTAATTTTATGGTTTGTCAGTTTTGTTTAGGTTAAGTTATAATAATTATTGTGTACCTTAGTTTAGAAATGTGTTACAATAAATGATTTAGCAACAAGCTGCCAATGGGAAAGTCGCCTGAATTTTTATTTGCCATGGAAATATGTATGTAAACAGTTTTATGTGATTATTTTTTATAGTTTCGTTGTGATGAATAATATACAATCTGTACAACATTAAATATTATAATTATATTATCTATTCCAATTAAAATCGTCAGGTCTGATCTACTGCACAATTGTTTGAAATAGTAGATCATTTTAATTGACTATCTGTAAAAACAGCACAACAGCCGTATGTGCTAATCGACATAAATAAAATTGGCAAAAATGACTCGTTTTTTATTATATTTAACACAATTAAAAAGTCCTTTATAAGTAATTATTTTTATATTATTTCAAAAGTAAAGAAAAATACTTAACCAAAATATTGTTCTTCATTTATCTCCAACTTATAAAATAAAAATGTCCCTTGACTTCATAAAGAATGACAAGACTTCAGTTGCCGTTCATGTTTTTATCTAGAACCTTCCTCAATAAAAGGACTATACAACACAAAAGTCATTCCTGAAATGTGCCGGATCAAACAAACAAACTCTTCAGCTTTATATAATAGTATAGATTATAACTCGACCAAGAATTAATTTGATTGATCGGTGTGGTCGAGTGTACATATTTTTTGTAAATTTTGATTTATTAACTTTTGAAAGTGTCCACTAAATACCAAGCTAACCTATCAAGTTTCCTATATAAAAATCTTTACATTATCTTTACATTTGGAAATTATTTATGTAATTTCAACACGAAAATTATATTCTTAACCATGTAAAAAAGGTCTAAAAAAAAGCTATACAAATCAATCTTTAATAATTTTTAGAAATATGTATACATAGAATAATAACACTATATCGTTATTATTCTATTACTATAAATTGACAGAAAACATTAATGAATTATACACGCAAACCTTCCTCTTGAATCACTTTGTTCTATGGTGGAAACCGTAAGAAAATCCGTTCAGTAGTTTGTTAGATTATCGCGTTCATACAGACAGACAGGAGCCACGGCGGACTTGTTTTATAATATGTAGTGATTCTGCCAATGTCAGGAATATATTATACCTATATGTATAGGAATAAAGTACCAAGTCGGTTATCGTATAGAGGTCTGTAGTTGCACTTGTCAAAGTCAGATTTGCTTGTCAATATTATTTGAAAGATGACGTTGTTCATAGAAATTAAGTAGAAACAGTGATGTTTTTCATAATAAAACGCTAAATAAAGTCTCTCCAAAGAAAATTAAATAGTCTTAATTACATAATGGAGGCTATAGACGTGTGTATAGAAATAGAGAATGATGAGTTCTACAGCAAGTTTCTCGTGGATTCCGTGAAGCCTCTGGTAGGCGAGAACATATCAGTCACCGAACAAGTAAGTAAGCTTACTCAAGGCATCGATAAGTTAACAAAAAACTTAGAGACGCAGGTCCTTGCAAAACATAATGATCTTCTTACCCAAGCGAGCAATATATCTGATCTTGAAACTATGTTAGCATCCGTACGATCGCAAGTGCAAGTTTTACTACAGAGGGCTGAAAAAATCAAAGAACGGGTCCATACTCCGTTTTACGAGTTAGAAAGTCAAACGATAATGCTTGAACGTGTTCAAGTTACATGTAATTTGCTCAGACATGCCGCTAAAATACTTACTCTGTGGACCAAACTGAGTTCGATAAAAGACAACCCAGCTAAAGAAGCAATGGTCTTATTTGAACTTAACGAATTAATAGGTGACTATGATTTTGAAGGAATAGTGTTACTTGAAGATGTTTTGAAACAAGTTGACCATCAGAGAAAAGAATTGTTAAAGAATTCAACAGAATTGTTGCAGTCCAGTTTATTGGTTGGTGATAAAACTAAATTGCTTCAATGTTTTAAAGTATTCCACAATTTGCAATGCACAGAGGAACAAATTAAGAACACAGTGAATTGTATCCTTAAAGACACAAGGAAGGAGATTGGCATTGCCCTCAATGTTCAAATGGTATCTATAGAAATAAAAAAAAGTAGTTCAGGTCGTTCTGCTCCCGGTAAAGCAAATATTATGAATGCACAAGATTTTAAAATCAAATTGTGGGATAACATTGATAAGCTTTTTAAAGTTGACGTTTATAATAGCTGCACAAAAGTAATAATGTTACAGAATGTCGTGAATGAACTCCATGCTATCGGTAATTTCAAAAACATTGCCAGGAACTTTTGGCACGAGCTATCAATAATCTTCAGTAATGAATTAGAAAAAAGTTCCTCGACTGTAAATCAGTCTGTCGAGATTGATTATCCGAAACTTTTAAAGTGTTTTAATGATTTACTCTCCAGGTTGAAATGTAAAAATTTAGAAATGAATCGTTCCTGCTTAACTAAATGGGAGAATTCATTTTTGTCAAAGTCTTTAGGTAAGCTACTTGAACCAGTGAGAAGTATGTGGCACTTAAACCAGGTGCCCACTATGGATCAAATAGACAATGCAATAAGAGTTATAGCGGAAGCCCTGAGTATCTCTCTGGGTGACAAACACTTAAGCATAAGTTTAGCTAATAGTGTAGCTAAGAGCATTAAACAAATGAATGTAGAAGCTGAACAAAGACTTTCAATGGATAGCGATGTTGCCCAAATTATAGAGGCACCAACAAGCTCACAACAGAAAAATGCCGATCTTTGCAACTCATTACATTACTTTTCATCACAAATCAAGCGAGTCCTTGCGAATATGAATTCAATGTTGCCGCAAGAAAGCATACAAATAGTCCAGAACAGTTTGAAAGATATTTCAAGTTTACCGGTTCTCAATCTATTTGCTGAATCTATTAAGAACTCTCTTTACCTTATTCTTATAACTATGCATGATGAACCAGATCTAATAAGAGCCGATGATCTAAATAACAAGAATGTGTCATGTTCTCCCTACATGAAAGAGTTACAGCACTTTGTGTCCAGGTGTAAAGAAATCTATTTATCTTTGTTTACTGAAAAATCAGCGCTTAACCAATGTTGTTTGGACATATCAAAATCGTGTATAGAGAGATTTGTTCAACACGTCTGTAATGTCAGACCATTGAGTAAGTATGGTCGCGCGAAACTTCAGGCTGACTGTAAACATTTGGAAATTTCTTTATCTCCATTGGTAAATGATGTGACAGAGTTGGGTGATCATTATCGCCAATTGAAAGCGTTAAGTCTTCTTTTAGAAAAGACACCACAAGAAGTTGCTAAAAGCCAGCATGAAGGAGCATCCTTGCCATACTCCTTGGTGATGATGTTTCTGTTCTCCCATGCTGGTCCTCAGCTGTTAGCCCCTCACACATGTGCTGGATGGAATATACAAAAATTGATTCAATGGTTAGATTCACATAAGAATGAAAGAGAAAGGCTTGAATTTGTAGCGGGTTCTTTGCAAAGATATCAAAATCATATTCGACAAAACCAAATTACAACTTATGACGAGGTGTACCCTGTGTTACTACAACTACTCGAAGATGGCAGAAAATTTTTAAACAAATAAATCCATTTATGGTTCACAATATCTTTTTTTTTAAATAAGGTTCTATGTATATTAGTATTTAAGAAATTAAACACCACCATAAAATAGACTATTTATTAAAATAAAATTTGTTAAAACAAAACGAGTGCTCTTATTGAAGGTATACTGTCCATGAGATTGGCTTCAGTCTTGATCAAATTTGTTTACTGCAATTCACCAATTCTGCTCTATAACATCAAACATAAATGAATATAATATTCATCAACATATCAATAACAGGATAGTATGAATCAGCAGACAATTATAAAACTGTCTTGGCTAACTACAAGCCGCTAAAACCTTCACACAAGTCGTTTAATCATAAATCTGAGTGATTTCAATTGAAATTTATTTAAACAGATTATATTTATTGTTGAACATCATTGACAAATATTGAACCGTGCTAACTACAGAATTGAAATTCATTTATTAACAATAATTATAAAGTTCTTCGATCAATAATGTACTAGATTACGGGTAAGCGCTTCAAAGACGGCCCGAAAAGTAAGAACACAATGACGTTTTTGAGGTTATTTCAAATTACATAGTAGGTCCAAATTCCAATAATAACTTATTGCTAAGGAAATAAGGTTGAATATGGAACAACCGTTATTGTACATTTCCATGTGTTTGTCATTCATGGCATAAGGTAAGCGAATGTCAATACAATCTAACCTGCACTTTACTGCTCCGGAACAAAGCATAGTTTAGGTTGAAATTATTAAACCTTTAAATAGTTTTCTTAATTATATGGTCGGTGCCACATTTGAGTATTATTTTTGTTCGTGACGCCTTATCTAGTAGTATTGTTGATCGAAGATGAAGTTATATACTCGTAGGTTCATACAATAGTAAACGAAAAAAAATGAAAAGTAATTTAAAATTATTAATAAACTTTCATTAATTTTAGGTAAAAATAAGTAAAAGCCGGTAACGAAGTTTGCAATAAGCTTAATATTAAGACTGGCTATGTTAAGACGGAATTAGTCAAAAAAGCACGTGATTAGAAATGGAAAATCACTATAACGCATGCACGTACATTTATGTTTTATTATATATTAAAATAATGCAAAAGACATGCATTGCACAGCTAAAAAAAACTCATCTCAGACTTATAGTTGTATGAAAAAATATTAAATAATAGAAAAAAAGACATTAAAGCATTTAAATTAAAGGGTAATTAAAAAAAAAACAAAATAAATACTATTCTTTTAATAAAACCATAACAATATTCAAATAATAATAAACAAAATTTACTTTAATTCTATACAGGTTCAAGTTATTTATATTTAGATTTATAATGTGTTTGTGGCATGCAATGTTATATAATAATGCAAATCACACATGTGAATAACGTTCGTTTAGGAAAATAATTGACATCGTATTCAAAGTATAAAAACATTAATAGAAACTTTTTATACAGGATGTAACAAAATAAGAGTTTAAAATTTTAAGCAAAAATTTTACCCCGAATAAAATTTAATTTAACTAAATAACGACAATTACATTGCAACACAGGCGCGGGCGTCAGCGCTCGATAGCTCTTACTTAGCTTAGGGTAGCTTGGACACGAGGTCATGACCTCAGTTGTCCATGAAATTTTAGTCTTTATAATTGAAAATGACAATTTATATTTTTATAGGTATTTTTTTGCATATTTTAAAAATGTTTACATAAATAGAACCTACTCACGATACCTAATAACAACTTCACGGGTCGGACACGTGTTTTCTTACATCCTGTATAATTAAATGTAATCTTATTCCATTTTGGACAAAAAGTGGTAAATTTAAATAAATACATATAAAATTAATAATGGTTTTTTTTTATCAATCAGGATTAATAACTACTTTATAATATCTACTCCTAATAATGTTATCAACATAAATATATAATAATATGCGTGGGATTTTAATACTCTATTATCATTGTAGTGAGTGAGTAGTTAGACACTTGGTTCTCTTTTTCTGTCATGTATAATTTGACACTCGAAGGAGAGAGACAAAGTGTGTTACTTTACCCCGCCATACAACTTTAAATTTTAGTTAGACTATGCATTTAAACGAATAATGAAGTTTTGCTTTTCGACCAAACGATGCAATGATAAAACATGTAATATCTAATGAAATATACTCAAATTCTATATTAACATGAGCACTATTTAAAACAGTAATGTTCTTTATAAAACAATTTTACAACCTATATACATTTTAGGATATAAATTAAAATATAGATAATCTAAAATAGAATTACTTAGTCTTAAGACTTAAAACTAAAATTAGGGAATATCAAACTAAACCTAGAAAGGCAGTCATTTAAAATTTTGTGTAATTGAATTATTCGAAACAATTCGCACATGTAGCTATAGCTTATATCGACTTCGAATACGTAATGAGTCTTTATATAATAAACAAGTGTTGCCAGGTCTAGATTTTTGCCCAATTTCATGGTGATCTAGAACTCAAGATGTCGGTCCATAAATTGTTTGATTATTATTAGTTATTGATAGAAAATATTTTAATTTGACCATCAACAAGTAAGTGTAATGTTTCTTCATGCAATCAATAAATGTGAACTTATGTTTATCATATGTGAGGTCATAACATACAACAGAATAGGAATGATCAATATATTTTGGGGAGATCATGGAACTGACTGGTGTTGAGCACAGCTAATAATAATAATATTTATGCACGTTAGACGATTTCATAACAAAATCTCTGTCAAACTACTTGACATATTTCATAGCACAGAATCACTGGTGTTGCTAGTGTTAAAAATAATTTATTAACATTATTTACTTCTTCAGAATTTGCTGTTATGTTACTTTAAATCAATCATTATCTATCTTGTGATATTAAATATGTCTTTATAAAAGGCATCATATTCAAACGACACACACCAAACTAAGACTAACTACAACTACATAAAGTACAATTTGCAACAACTATACTCTTACATATTTATAACAAATCTAAACCTTTTGATCTTCGAAGGCGATCTTGAACACTTCTTCGTAGTCGCTGACGAAATGAATGTCGATGTCCTCTTTGATGAATGAGGGTAGATCGTCGAAATCTCGACGGTTCTCCTCCGGCAGTATGACGCATGTGACTCCGACTCGTTTGGCCTTCAAGCGAACAATACGATCTCATCGTTAGATAAAAAAAAGAATTGGTGTATTTTTGACACGATAATAAATTCGATAAATAAACCGATACACCGTACCTCGATTGTACGGTTAGAATAAAAAAGTAATTATAAATTAGTAAAGTTTTCAAACAAATGATTTTATATATTCGATTTCGGAGATCAATAAAAATAATATGTAATAGCCGGACTCGGACTGATCTTTATTGTTTTTTTTTTCCATCGCTTACATCGACAATGCGTCGCCAACCTTGGAAACTAAGATGCTATGTCCCATGTGCCTGTAATAACACTGGCTCACTCACCCTTCAAACCGGAACACAACAAATAACAAGTACTGCTGTTTTGCGGTAGAATACCTGATGAGTGGGCGGGTCTAACCTCCCCAGACGAGCTCGGACAAAGCTCTACCACCAAGTGTAATTTTACATCCGTCCTCGTAGGTCCCATGTAGTCCAAGTTCTAATTAGACGTGCGAGCGGGCGCACTCACCGCGATGATCTTCTCCTTGATGCCGCCGACGGGCAGCACGCGGCCCGTGAGCGACAGCTCGCCCGTCATGGCGACGCGCGGCCGCACGGCGCGCCGCAGCGCCAGCGACAGCAGCGCGCTCGCCACCGTCACGCCGGCCGACGGGCCGTCCTTGGGCGTCGCGCCCTCCGGCACGTGCAGGTGCAGGTGGCTGCAACCCCACGGGGGGAGGGGATCGCTTAAGGTGTGTTGTCAAAACGATGTCTCTCCGAACCCGAATAATATCGTTCGACGTTATAATATATAGTGTGTAAGAAAAACCCCGTCCGAGCCGTGTAGGTATCGAGAGCCGGTTCTGTTTATGTAACCATTTTTAAAATACTACGCAAAAAAAATTAACCCGAATAAAATTAATATTTAATTTAATTAAATAAAGAAAATCACATGGCAACACAAGCGTGACGCCCGCCCCGCCCCGCCGCGTCTCGCGAAAAGTAATAAAATATTCCAAGGTCGTGTTAGTTTAAGGATAAGGTTTCACATGACGTTCATTAATTCATTTTTATTATATTATTTCATTCTCTTGTTCTCTTATAAACTGTATGGATAATGTTATCGTTTATGTTCTATTAAGTAGGGGAAACTTGATTGTGTTATGGGAAAAAAAAGTTACTTAGAGGTATAAAATTACTGTAAGTTTCCCGGAAAAAAATAATAAATAAAGAAAATAAATAAATGACTCATTAGTGTCCATTTGGCTCAGACCGCTTACAAAAATAATAAATAAAGAAAATAAATAAATAACTCATTAGTGTCCAATTGGCTCAGACCACTTACTGAGAGTATAAGCTAGGTGATTTGTGGCTTTTTTTTATTTTAGTCGGCATTATTTTATCGCACAATATCTCGCACCGATCGCTTCTGAGCGACTGCCTTACACGCCAGCGGCAAAGACACTAAAATATGTATTTTAAATCACAATAAGATTTTTATAATAATGAATGTTTGATTTAATATTATTTTTAATAATGTCTATAACATACCAATATCCCCATTTTGGGTCAAACAGGGTTTTTATTCAGTATAAGAAAAATTTCAACTTATCACGGACAATATCCATAATATACACTCTTACCGTTTGTTTCGATGACGGCTTACGCGTGTAATAGTAACCTCATATTACCTGGTGTTCAGGAAGTTGTTATCGGGATAGTATTCGGCGAGGTAGTTCCTGGCGACGGTGAGCGCTATCCGGGCGGACTCCTTCATGACGTCCCCCAGGTGGCCCGTCAGCTCCAGCGAGCCGGGGGTCGGCTTGTCCTCCTTCATCGGGTTGCGGATCGCCGTCTCGATGTACAGCGTGCTGCCACCTGGCGTACAAGTTGAACACTCGTGACTTCAGTGGTTAATATAATTAAGAAACACCGACAGCGACAAAAAGTTATATTCTGCAGTTTCAAAAAGTAACAATCGGTAAACAACTCACAGCTGAACGAGGACCTCAAATATTACAAGATTTATCTCCTATTCCACCACGCACACGAACCGTATGTATGTATGTATGGTGAACATTTTATTTACATGAAAGAAAATGTATTATATGTCCGCTAATATGTAATAATATTTTATAAATGAGTCTGCAATTCTATCTGTTTGATCGGACCACAGATCTGATCTTGATGAAATTTGGTATGAACTAGACTTTAGCCTTAAGAAAGGACATAGGTTACTAAAACACGCAGGCAAACACTAATATTATCAAAGCCCAAAACTCACCCATTGCCGTCCAGGCGAGTCCCATCACAACGCCCAGTGGTGTCTGGTCGTACATGCGGTCGTGTTTGAAAGTCGGCTTTCCGACCAGCTCTGATAAATTGCCGTCAGTGACCACCATCTTGTCGGATTCCTGCTTCACTATCTTATACGCGACTTTACGAGCAATCTGTTACGACACAAACATTCTTGATTAAATATTTATCTCAGAACGTTAATTTAAATTTTGTTAACGTCACAAACGATGTCACCCACGGTCTTATACACAGGTCTACCAACTAAATAGTGAGGGTACTTCGCCTTAATGATTGCTATTCAGTTCAGTTCACGTCCGCCAGGGGCAAGGCGATCGGTAGATGGATGTGCCGGACACTTTTTCAAATCCAAACGAAACAGTTAAATCAACTCAACAAAACGATATAACAATGATTAAATAACACAATACTTGGGAGAGAAAAATATACGCCGCGTGTCACTCAAACACGTGCGGTAGTAACGACGTACAGCGGGCGTTGTCGCGAAATAAAAGTTATATCACAATCGCACCAATCTCTCACCACTGAAATTGGGCTCCGTTGATATAAGACCGTGATGTTACCACACTTTATACACTCATATAAATAAGAAATACTTTAGTATATTCCTGGAAATTCCACAGTTAATGGTAATATCATATTACCACTCAGATATTCTACCGCAAAACAGCAGTACTTGCTATTGTTCTGTTCCAGTTTGAAGGGTCAGTGAGCCAGTGTAATTACAGGCACAAGGGACATAACTTCTTAGTTCCCGAGGTTGGTGGCGCTTTGGCGATGTAAGCGATGGGTAACATCACTTACAATGCCAGTGTCTATGGGAGTTGGTGAACACTTAACATCAGGTGGCCCATATGCTCGTCCGCCTACCCATGCTATAAAAATAAAAAAATATTTATCCTATACCAATTCATTTTGTAAATATTGTATACTGGTAACATGAATAAAAAATAATAAATAAAATACTGTCGAATGACCTTTTCGATGTGCTTCTGTAGATTTCTGACGCCGCTCTCCCGGCAGTAGGACTTGATGAGTGCGTGCAGGGAGTCCGGGGTGAGCTCGAGCTGCTGGTCGGTGAGGCCGCAGTTCTTGCGCGCCGTCGGCACGAGGTACTGCTGCGCGATCGCCAGCTTCTCCTCCGCCACGTAACCTGAAGTGACAATGTTACTGACTGATTGTACACAATTCTCATTTCAACTAACCACTTTTCTAAGTACATAAAGTACAATTATAGACTGTAAAAATTTCGGCCACTTCACTTGGTTGTAGGGCTTGATATGTACCCGGCTTGGTAGTCTATCTATGGCATTTGGCATGAAATGACTCATTTGCTAGTCTGGCCACCTACTTTCGGATCATACATAACGGATTTGAGAGAACTCCATAAAAGAAACTCAACGGAACTTATTCTCCCAACACACACACACTCACCAGACATGTCAATGAGCTCCATCCTGTCGCGCAGCGGCTCCGGGATGAGGTCCACCACGTTGGCTGTGCATATGAACAGCACGCGGGACAGGTCCACGGCTACGTCCAGGTAATGATCTAAGAAATTAGCGTTCTGTTCCGGGTCCAGGAGTTCCAGTAGAGCTGACGATGGATCGCCGTGGACACCTCTGTTTGAAATTAAATTTACCTTTATCTACATTTATATCGTAACACACTTGATCGACCAAGCTTCCAACTCCGCGAAGTTGATATACCGACGACGGTGAAGACGCGTTTGGAAGACCGGTGAAGAGAGCACAAATAGCAACTAACGAGGAAATTCTGGACAAAAATGTGCCTAATTTGAATTTGGAATCGAATACAGTCAAACGGTTCGTGTTCTCGTATAATTATTAGGTTTATTTTTTAATTCAGTAGCCTGGAGTCTGGAATTTGGAAACGTGTACCAACGGTTTTACGTGCTTCGGAAAGCACGTAAAACCGTTGGTCCTGAGCCTGCCCTAATAAACTAATATGTCCAGCACAATTAGCTAAGTCTCCATCGAGATTAGCCGGCGTGGCCGTAATGGGTCAGGACATCATCTCACAATATTTTAACAAAAAATAATATTTAAGTAAATAAATAAAATAATAAAATTATCTTTCTTATTTGAAATCTTACTTTTTAAATAAGACATAATTATTTGTATCAAATAGAACAACACTGAGCAAATTATAAACGTTCACCATCGACTTACTTGCCAATTTTGTCCACTTCATCGATGAGCACCAGAGGGTTCTCCGTGCCAGTCTTCTTCAGACACTGTACAAGTTTCCCCGGCATGGCTCCCACGTACGTCCGTCGGTGTCCTTTTATCTCGGCAACATCTGTCATTCCCCCCACCGAAAACCTGAAGTACTGTCTGTTGAGGGCTCTTGCAATTGAACGAGCTGAAATATTTGTATATATAATTTAATTCTAGAAAATATATCAGCTGTGTCTATGGTAGACTTGATTTTTTACGTTATATTTAAATATTTCACATGATCAGTAAGACTTTATCGAATACCCCGTAGGGCTGCGTGCCTGCACTCAATATTGATCCTTTTGACAAGTTGTTGTGTTCCAGTTCTGGTTTCCATTTTGGTTTCATGGTTCGGTTAAAAGTGTGAGTACCAGTGTAATTGCGAGTACAAGAGACTTAATATCTTAGACCGTGGTTTGGGAGTCATTATTATAATTTGGGGGTTCGGTGCAAGGATTTGATTGATTACATATAAATTACTTCATTAAATATTACCTATACTAGTTTTTCCAACACCAGGTGGTCCATGGAAGCATAGAATCTTCCCCTGGGTGCTCCCCTTAAGTTGTGATACGGCAATGAACTCCAATATCCTCTTCTTGATGTCCTCCATACCATAATGATCTTCATCCAGGATAACTTGAGCCTCTTCAAGTTTGAGGTTCTCCTCAGAAGTTACCCCCCAGGGTAAGGAAGTCAACCAGTCGAGATAGCAACGTGTTACGCTATTATTAACGAGAAATAAATGAACTTTCATTTCATATTTCATTTTGAATTTCTACGCAAACATTTAAAGACTAAAGGTTTTACTATCAACAAGAAATTATAACATAAGGCATATAGTTTTGTATGGTTTAATTTTTTTTTATATATGATTATACTGTAACACTGTTTATCAAAATACAAGTCTCTGAAGATTCATATCTAGTCTAGTTTGAAATACGATCAACCTCTTTTTATATATGTCAGGAAATAATTAAAAAAAAAAGTTATGATCGTTGTTAAGCCGCCCAAATAATGTATTAAATGGAATGGATTGAAGCACATAATTAAATAAGAAAAAATAACCATAAATAGTTTAGTTAATAGTAATTTCATATTTTAAGGAACAATGTACGAAGTGTTATGTCAGTTGTCACTCACTTGAACTCGGAGCTGTGGCTCTCCAGGAAGTTGAGTTTGTTCAGTTCCTCGTCTATGACCGTCTGTACAGCCTGCGGGACTTTTTTATCCGCGAGACGCTCACGAAACTTATCACCTATGGCGTCTTTATCATCTTTTTCTAGACCAAGTTCCTTTTTTATGACCTGCAAAAAAATTTAATTTTTTATTTTTGTGGGCTTTTTTTTTATTTGAAATAGGAATGTCTGCCATTTAAATGGCGTCCATAGACATATAATCCCTGCACTTGTGGCTTAACGTTGAATAGACAGTGGCTTAAGAGGTGGCTAACGATTGTAGAATTTTTCCAAAAACTTAATCGGAGAAACTGAACAAAGTTAGGTGTAACTTACCTTCAGCTGCTCATGGAGGATATATTTGCGGTGTTGCTGTTTCACCTTCTCTTCGACTTCCTTGCCTATCTTCTGTTGCAATTTCGACAATTCATATTCTTTCTTCAGCAGAGACAGTGACATCATCAGACGTTTTGGTATCTGAATTGTAATCGACCAGGTTATCATTGAAACCATCGAACCGTATCTTAGTGAGGTTTTCATAAATTATGAGCAAATTTTGAAGACACGAGAAAAGTTATATCATGCTAAGCGCATAATTGCAACTCTACATTAAGACACAACTGGTGTAGAGAGGGTAGGGGGGGAGGTAGAAGGGGGTACTGACGTCCATCTCCTCGAGCACGGCCTGCAGCTCGGGCGGCTCGGCGCCCGTGAGCGCGGCGCCCAGGTCGCTGAGGTACACCGGGTTGTCCACCACGCGCTGCCCCTGCGCCAGCATGTGGTGCAGCGACTCCCTGCACACACGCACGCATTGGACTACTTACTTACGCTTATAATTATATTATTATCCATTTTACGTGCGTACGTTTTTAGTAGGTGACTTAATTAAAATCAAATCAAAAGCGAAAAAGCCGAGATGGCCCAGTGGTAAGAACGCGTGAATCGTGAATTAACCGATGATCGTGGGTTCAAACCCGGGCAAGCACCGCTGAATTTCATGTGCTTAATTTGTGATTATAATTCATCTCGTGCTTAACGGTGAAGGAAAACATCGTGAGGAATTGGAGGTGTCAAATTTCATTGAAATTCTGTCACATGTGTATTCCACCAACCCGCATTGGAGCAGTGTGGTGGAATAAGCTCCAAAACCTTCTCCTCTCAAAGGAGAAGAGGCCTTAGCCCAGCAGTGGGACATTCACAGGCTGTTACTGTTTACAAAAGCGAGGAGGGTAACAAATACACACTTCTGAATTTATATTATTGTAATAACGTTACCTATATAGAGGATTCATGTTGATGATGTCCCTGATGGTCTTGATGACTTCCTGCGTCAGCGCTTTCACCTCCTCGTTCTGCTGGAACTTTTCGTGCATTAAATTCTCGACTTTCACCATCATCACTTGATCGGGTTGAGGCTTCTTCGTCTCCTTCTCGCCCTCCGAGTCGGAGTCGTTGCGTTGTCGTCTCGAGTTGCGATGCTTCCGCCTGCGTCTCTCTGCATCTGATTCTTCGCGCGTAACGTTAAATTCGACGTTAAATACCGGAAACTTAAGCTTCATTTCTGAAATTATTTATTTCAGAATTGAAGCTGCAAGTTTTATCACAGCCACGCATTTGAAAATTAGTAACAAATAAAAACTTTTGAATTAATTAAGTTAATTAGTTACAATACAAATTCAATAAAGTAATAATAATTACATTTTGCAAGCTTTTATTTAACTTTAACCACTTAGCATGTATGTGCGACTCAAATTTGAAACCACTAGTGTAAGCAGTCAATTGAAATTTGGCATACTCTGTTTTCTGATACATTTGTACTTGGTGGTAGAGCTTTGTGCAAACTCGTCTGGGTAGGTTCACCCACTCATCAGATATTCTACCGCAAAACAGCAGTACTTGGTACTGTTGTTCCGGTATGAAGGGTGAGTGAGCCAGCGTAATCACAGGCACAAGGGACATAACATCTTAGTTCCCAAGGTTGGTGGCGCATTGGTGATGTAAGTGTTGGTTAACATCTCTTACAATGCCAATGTTTATAGGCATTGGTGACCACTTACCATCAGGTGGCCCATATGCTCATCCTACTTCCAATGCAATAAAAAAAAAAACAGTATACTAAATGTCATACTTTGTTCCAAATCGGGCAAAGAAAGCTTGGTTTTAAATAGATTTTTTATATGCTCACTATATTATACTCATTTATTATATTTTATAAATGGATATTCTAAGCAATGTACATGGCAACTATTGCTAGAAACAATTAACATGAAGAACTAAAACAACGACACAAAGTTTCAACTCAATCAGGTTATAAATATGTGGAATAATATTCTATGCTGATATATACAATGCATATAAATTATTATCGAATATAAACATATTAATTTTAATTCATAAGACTGTAATCATACCAGCTGGTCCTGTTTCAACTTCATCCTCTACAAACTGCCCCGTAATCTTTATCCGACGATGTGCCATCACAACAAGACGTAGCTTATAGTCCATGTCTTGCATTTCATGGATTTGTGCGAACACACCAACTTGATGTAAGTCGTCTAAATTCGAAACAACATCAGATTTCTCGTCTTCTTTTTTACGTAAGAATATACCTATGTAGGGTTGGTTTAGTTTAACTTTTCTTCTTATTAAATCTATTAGAGCCGGGTTCGAGATCTGGAAAAATGAAATGAGGTTAAAGGCAAGACTTCAGATACTACTATTAATAAGTTTAGATGTATAACTCACTTCTATAAGTTTTATAAATCTAGGGAAGACTGGATTTCTATTTATAGCTATAACTGGAACCTGTGGCCAGACTTCTGGCACTGCTACCGTAGCTGGCAACTGGCTAGAAAACAAAGGAGTCTCTTCCTTGACGTCAACAATGGGTTCATCCTCTTCTGGATCATTTTTATTGCCAGTTGAATACTGTCTGTGGCTACAAACCTGATTATAAAAATGACAAATGAAAATGTTTTTAATAAAAAATAAAATTTGTACATATAAATTCAAATTACATAAAACAAGATAAATCATAATGATTATTTCATTATACATAAAATATATTCTTAAAATCAACGAAGGATTTTATTTTGAAATGTACACTTGTTAGAGAAGATACATGAGAGAATCAAACTTAAATACTGTTTTAAAATATGTACCACAATACTAACTGAATTCATAAGTAGGAAATCATTATTTTGACTGCAAATACGAGCATTTCTTGTTCCATAGGGTTTAATACTATTAAATAATGCATTTTCTACCGGCCTGCGGTGCAAATGTGATGCAATTTTTGTAACATTACGAGATATCTGAATTGACTTTCTTAAGGCTGGGTTAAAAAGGACTGTGTTCCTCACTATCGCACTCGCTGTGTGCATTTTCTACTTTATTTAATATAATATATCCCACATATAGAAGTTTTTCTAAAGCTATAGAATTATTTAATATTTATAAAAGGTTATTTTTCCAGATTATTCAAAGTTCAAGCCTGTTGTCAAATTTGACAATATCCATTTTTGACAGTGTTTTTGATAAGAGCTTGATAAAGTAATTTCGTTCATAAATAACAATAAAAATTGTTAAAATTTTGTGTCTATATTTCTGTACAGTCATATTGAGCTTTGTGTACAATTTACTTAATTAATTGTCTATGATTGTTTGCGTCAGTCTGGGAAGCTGCATCGTCATCATATCAACCGATTATAACTTAACTTTTATTTCGCGTCAACGCCGTTGTACGTCGTTGGTATCGGTATATGTGGTCATGACGCGATATATATTTTTCTCTCCCAAGAATGTAAGTTAATCATTGTTATATAGTTTTGTTGACTTTTGTATAATTTTGGACAAATGTACAATATCATGCCTCTGGCGACCGTAAATTAAACAAATTAGGAACCACGGTACATTGAGCCGACGTACCCCCACTACTGTTGTTGATAGACCGTGTGTGTATATACAGGTCTACCAACCGAGTCCAATTTCAGCAATGAGAGATAGGTCCGATTATGTTACAACTTTTATTTTGCAATAACGACCGCTGTACGACCAAGTTCGATACCGGCGTACGACGTACGGCTGGTTGAGTGACACGTGGCATTAATTTTTCTCTCCCAAGTATTGCGTTATTTAATCATTGTTATATTTATATTTTGTTGTTGAGTTAACACCAGGAACAGGTTTAAACTTACAACCACTGTTACTAGATTACACAGGGTTAGTAAGTCTTTTATGGGACAATGTATACGCTTTTACAACAGAATCCCAGAAAGCGTTCAAAAATATTCAATTGCGAAATTTAAAAGGAGTGTTAAGGATCGCTTGTGTGCTAAAGGATATTATACAATCAATGACTTTTTAGATGATTGCACACTCTGGGAATGAAACGATCGCCTCCAGGTTGTTTCAAAGAAGAATATTATTATTGTATTGTTATTATATAATATTATATAAAAATTGTAAAATATGAGCTGAAAAAAAAAATCCCGCTGAGTTTCTTTCGCCGGTTCTTCTCAGGTCTGAGGTTTATTTCCGAACCGGTGGTAGATTTATGACAATCAATAAGAAAGTGTAACACTTCAACATTGAATAAAGATATTTGATTTGATTTGAGTTTTGCGGATTTGTTGTTAATTTTGTTTTGTTATTTAACTGTTTTGTTGGGATTTGAAAAAGTGTTCGGGATAATTATTACACGAATTGTCATGCCTCTGGCGGCCGTAAATTGAACTGAACAGCGTCATTAAGTCGACGTACCACCCAGTACTGTTGTTGTTGTTGCCATGACCTGTTTATAAGACCGTGGGAAGATGTGTCAAATCAAAACTCAAATGTCAAATGGTCAGCGTTTGACAATTATTTCTTGGTTATAATATTAAGAGTACAATTGCTTTGATTTAATATATGAAGTACTTACAAATATTGAAAAGAAACATTTCGGTCAGTGTACTAAATACTCCTTTCGCTATTTATTACAATATAAATTTAATAATAAATTATAACCTATATAACTATTAGACAGTATTGAGAATGGAAGGAACTGCAGCAGCAGTGAATCTTGATAAAAAATGCATAAAAGAAGGCCAAGCTGAAATCCGTTTGACTACTGAGAAAGTTTTCTACAACCCTGTACAGGAATTTAACAGAGATTTGAGTATAGCTGTGTTAACTGTCTTCGCTCAAGATTATAAAGCAGAAAAGATTGCTAAAGGAAGAAAAAATGCAAAAAATTTGGGCGAAAATATAGTTGAAGATACAGCGGGAACCGGAGGTAATATAGAGGTCTGTTTTGTAAATTACTTTTTAAATGTTAACATATTCTTAGTTAAGTTCGAAATTTATTTTGAACAAAATAGAATCGTCACAACACTTTAAATAAAGGGTTGGCTTTAGAAATTCGCATCTCGATTTTGGGTGGGAAGTGTGGCTGCGATGCTAATGCATTTAAATAATATTACATACATATTAATATTTTGCTTGCTAAACTCTTGCCATTCTATGGATGCCATTACCATGTCCCTAGGTTATGGCATCCATACAATAACCACGCTTAGAAGGAGTGTCGGCCCAAGCGAATCAAAGTCATTCAAGTGCACCCAAATATGCTCAATACATTTGACGTCACATCAGCTGTCATGATAAAGTGTCATAGTAAACAACTCGTGCAAATTCTTAAAAAATGTCTTACTGTGTAGTAAAAGGGTGTCACAACACTACTCATAAAAATAATGACATGGCACACGTAAGTTCTATTTGGCAACTTATAATTTTAGGTAAATACATTCATCAAAACATAAACTTAATTTATAAACAAAAGACCTCATTACAATAAAAATTTTGTCTGCTTTGGAAAACATATTTACCACAATTGCATAATATTTTAAATAATAATCATCTAATAATTACTTAAAATTATTATTTTAACTTTTATAAATTACATATAAAACATTGATACTGTTCAAATAATTAAAAAAAATCTTAATGATTATACATTAAATAAAAGCAACACTTAATAATATTATTAGATCATTATAATAATAAAAGCAATAAAATTTAATAAATAATATTGCAATATAGAATTATAATACTTTTACAAACAAACAGTATCAATTTCCTCACTTTATGGGTGAAATGTCTATTCACTTGCAGCATAATTTGGTCGTATGTGTGCGTGACAGTGAATGTAATTACGCGACACTTACGCACACATTTATTCTAAAGGCTTCAATTTTGAGCAAATTTTTATGTGACACCATGCATCTAAGCGTTATTATTCTATGATGGCATCCTTATATGATAAAATATTTGAATTATAGGTTCCAATAACAATTCTGGAGGCTTTGTCTGCAACTGGGCTTAGAAGTATCAGATATGCAAAAGAAATACCAAATGTAACTAAAATTGTAGCTAATGATCTCTCGGAGCGAGCTGTAGAAACAATAAAGGCTAATATAGTTCATAATGGAGTGGAATCATTGATTGATACTAGCCATGATGATGCTTGGTAAGCTTATATTTTCTGCTTTATATTATTTGTTAGAAAGTTAACATAAAATAGGCTTATTTAACAACATACAGCCGAATTGATAACCTCCTCCTTTTTTTTAAGTCAGTTAAAAAACACAATCATTTATCTTGTATTTGTTGTAAACAATATTAATCTATACTAATATTATAAAGCTGAAGAGTTTGTTTGTTTGTTTGTTTGAACGCGCTAATCTCAGGAACCGCTGGTCCGATTTGAAAAATTCTTTCAGTGTTGGATAGTACATTTATCGAGAAAGGCTATAGGCTATATTATATTTTCAAAAAAATTAGGAATCCTTACTAAAAGGCCAATAATGCAACCCAAGGTATATAAAAATGACCCAAAAAAATCCTTACACGGCGTGCGCTGCGAAAACTATTGATTATAGAACAAAACAATGTACTGCCACTTTGCAGAACATATAATTGTCTACAAAAACTATCACGTCACCATATGTCTAACTATTGTAGTTATCTCACAATAAGTGTTTTCTTTTTTTTTTAAATAATTAAAATGCCGTCGCTTTAAAAAATCTTTATTTTGTACCTTGGTATTAACCCTTATCAAAATAAATTACTTCATATTCAAGACGAATTCAATACCTTTGTAGAACTTTTTGAATTATTCAATTCGGACGTTTCATTCAAAAGATATCGCGATATTTAAAATGTAAGCATTAGTGTTGTAGCCATTTAAGTATTAAGTATTGTGCGCGTGTATGATGTGGTGGACGGTTATGAGGGGCGAGGGGGCGGTAGCCTCTGCGAGATACTATGCCGGGTCGGCTCCTTACGGAACGGTTGTGCTCAGCGAACGAAAATTTTTTTTATACTTCTTAGGCGAAAAATTTGAAAATTATCGTAGTTTTACAACTATTGCGCACTAAATAAATTCAAGCGGTCATACTAACACGCGATGCAACCGCCTGCGCGCCCTGGCCCCGCGTCCCGCTGTCTTTTTTAGGAACATTTACTGTGCTACTCGAGCGAAGCCGGGGCGGGTCGCTAGTTTAAATATATTTTGTACTTCTAATACTGTAAGTACTTATATAAAGGAGAAGATTCCAATTGAAATTAACAAACTGAATTATATTTTTTTAGCATGCTCATGTATAAACACAAGCATCCAGCAAAAAGGTTTGCAGCCATTGATTTAGACCCATATGGCTGTCCGTCTATATTCCTTGACTCGGCTGTTCAAAGTGTTCAAGATGGCGGTCTTTTACTTGTGACAGCAACTGACATGGCCGTTTTGGCGGGAAATTCGCCAGAGACTTGTTACACCAAATATGGTGCTATTAGTCTTAAAACAAAATGTTGTCACGAAATGGTAAGACTCAATCGCTAATTTATTATTATCGTTATGAAAGAGATGCATAAAACCAAAACAATATAAAATAAACCATAAACACGTACAATTAAAAATTACTTATAGAAATAATAATGTAATAATTATAAAAAAATTATCTGTGGTCAATCGACTAGTTGACAAAATTCTTACATTATAAATTTAGCATATATGTATTTAAAAAATAGCATAGTATTATGTATAAGTACATTTTTTTTGTATATACTGTGTACTTTTATTTCAACACAGAGTATATGCTATAACTTAGTATTAAGGATATATTGATCTAAAAATGGCTCACAAAAACTATCAAATATGTTGCCAAAAATGCCATGTTTTGTAAAATTATGGTCTTAATTCCGAAATATTTTACAAATATTATATATCCTTATCTAACTAAATGACATACAAATTTATTTTTTTTCCCTTTATTGTGTTATATTTATGAGTTTTTATGTTAACAGTGTTGCTAGTTTATAATTTTCTTTTTTGTTGTAGGCTTTGAGAATTCTATTACAATGCATAGAGCAACACGCAAATAGATACAGCCGCTATATAGTACCATTGTTGAGTATCTCAGTAGATTTTTATATAAGAGTATTTGTTAAGATTTATTCTGGGGCTATACACTGCAAGAAAACTACAAGGTGAGTTTTATTGATAAATAAAATTTCCAAACATTTCAAAGAATGCACTTTACTTACAATGTTATAAAATCAAATGATTGTAATAACTATATAAAAAAATACTTGGTGGTAGAGCTTTGTGCATGCTCGTCTGAGTAGGTGCCACCCACTCATCAGATATTCTACCGCCAAACAGCAGTACTTGGTACTTTTGTGTTCCAGTTTGAATGGTGAGTGAACGAGTGTAATTACAGGCACAAAGGACATAGCATCTTAGTTCCCAAGGTTGGTGGCGCATTGGCGATGTAAGCGATGGTTAACATCTCCTACAACGCCATTGTCTATGGGCGTTGGTGATCACTTACCATCAGGTGGCCAATATGCTCGTCCGCCTTCCTATAAAATAAAATAAAATCCTCTAGCTTGTCTTGAGAGTTATGTATGAATTAAAAGTATCGCTGTCCGCAGAACGACGTTCGTAGTTTTTTGACACGTCAGAAATCCGACATGAGTCGACTGAATTGTAAATGAAACGGTTAAATTAATTAACTCTCAATCCGATAATCCGAGCGTCGGTTTAAGTGCTTACCATAGAGTGTGTAAGAGTGATATTTATCGCTCTACGGAATTACAATGCAGAGGAATCGACAATTTTATTTTTTATTTTTAGTAAATTGTCTATGGTATACCACTGTGTGGGTTGCGACAATACAGTGCTACAACCGCTTGGAGGATTTAAGCCTAATCCAACTGAAAAAAATCCAGATCAAACAAAGGCTTTCCTACCCCCAGCGCCGCCTGTCGGGGAACATTGTGAGCACTGTAACCAACGGCACCGTGTAAGTATTTTCTCTCTCTTCTTCTTGTGCCTCTCCACTACTGGAGGTTGGGTTGTTTGGTTCAGCTCAGCAAATTTTTCGCGGTCTCGCGCCAAGCGAAATAGTTTTTCCACGCTGGCAATCTTCGTCCATTCGCGGATGTTGCACAACCAGGACTTTTTTTTTTATTTTGAGATATTTAAAAATGAATTTGTATAACATGAAATAAAAGTAAACTTTTAACCTCAAGTAGATGTTAAGCACAATCAGTTTATTATTTATTATTGAAGAAAATTTTAAAAGTAGGATAAACAGTATAGAAATTAAATATAATTCTGTAGTGTTGCCAGGACATAGAGTTTTTAAGGAAGCAAACATTTTGTAATTATATCCATTTTAATATTTAATTATAATACATAATATTTAATTATAAATATAATTTCGCATACTAAATTTTAAATTAACGGCGTCTCAAATAATTAAGTTGCGCTTAATATTTGAATGACGTTTCAGTATTCGCCGTTAATCGTTTGTAAATAGTAATAACATGAGTCACCATAAATCACCACCTTAAACTTCCAAAATTTATCATATACTGAACTCAGATTTATGATTTCTTTCAGTTAGGTGGTCCTATATGGTCGGCACCGATACACGATGAGCTCTTTGTCACCCGGGTCCTGACTCACGTGGAAGACAATCCTCAGCTATTTGGAACGGCCAAGCGTATACAGGGAATTCTCTCGATGGTCAGAGAGGAGCTACCCGATGTTCCACTTTACTATACACTTGATAAGTTATTCGGGAGAGTACATTTGGAGACGATGCCAATGTTGGTTATGAGGTTTGTTGTTTTTATAATAATATTATTTAAGTAATGTGTAGTTGTGATCGACAAAAATTCTGTTATGTATGTCAGAGTACCATTTATCATAATTATTTATGAATGTTGTTTAGTGACTGATTGTCACACAAAGTTTTTTTATTATTGATCGTAATATTATCGGTCATTTGAAAGACAAAGACAAGACATTGTTGTGCAATTTTACAGGTCACATCGGTCAGGGTCGATTAATAAGTATATCAAGACAAATAAGTCAATTGAATAATTAAAATGTTATAAATGCGAGTTTCTCTATTTGCTCGGAACGCTTTAACGTATAGACCACGTAACCGATCGTTATGAAATTTTTTATAAGTAAATATTTTTAGGGGTAAAGAAATGGTTATATATTATCGAACTCGAGGGTCGATAGTAGTCTGTTATAATGATATAAGTTGTGAGAGATACAGTCGGTGTGGTGATACAGGTCGGCGCTGCTGAACGCGGGCCACCGCGTGTCGTACTCGCACGCGGCGCGCCTCTCCCTCAAGACCAGCGCGCCCGCGCGCGCACTGTGGGACGTCGTGCGCCACTGGCGCCGCCTGCGCGCGCCCGCCTCGCACAGGTGAGCACAGTCGGTGTGGTGATACAGGTCGGCGCTGCTGAACGCGGGCCACCGCGTGTCGTACTCGCACGCGGCGCGCCTCTCCCTCAAGACCAGCGCGCCCGCGCGCGCACTGTGGGACGTCGTGCGCCACTGGCGCCGCCTGCGCGCGCCCGCCTCGCACAGGTGAGCACAGTCGGTGTGGTGATACAGGTCGGCGCTGCTGAACGCGGGCCACCGCGTGTCGTACTCGCACGCGGCGCGCCTCTCCCTCAAGACCAGCGCGCCCGCGCGCGCACTGTGGGACGTCGTGCGCCACTGGCGCCGCCTGCGCGCGCCCGCCTCGCACAGGTGAGCACAGTCGGTGTGGTGATACAGGTCGGCGCTGCTGAACGCGGGCCACCGCGTGTCGTACTCGCACGCGGCGCGCCTCTCCCTCAAGACCAGCGCGCCCGCGCGCGCACTGTGGGACGTCGTGCGCCACTGGCGCCGCCTGCGCGCGCCCGCCTCGCACAGGTGAGCACCGCTACCGACAGACGGTCGCATACATTCGTTACTGCTTCCTAGCATTATGAGACGAACGCTCAATAATATACATCATTTATAGAGAAAAAATACTTTGTTATATAATAAAGTCCTAGTTTAAAACGGCTAAGATATGCAATTTTTTTTTAATGAATTAAGTGCACCATCATTCATCAATAATTTTATTTCTGAGTTATGAGAAACTCTTTGACAGCAAAAGATGATTTCTTCAGGATAGAGTCGGATCCGGTCGCCAAGCACATCATGAGCCAGGAGGTGTCGAGCGCGGTGGAGCTGAGCGAGCGGGCGGACGCCAACCCCAGCAGCCGGCTGCACGGGCACCTGCGCTTCCAGTACAACCCCGCGCCCTACTGGGGGCCCGGCTCGCGCGCCGCCGTCAAGTGAGCCCCGCACTGCCAGCCCTCAACGTGGCTATCACGCTGCTCCATTCATTCAAGTTATGCACACGAAAGGACAGTCTGGTGTCTGAAACAAATGATAGCGGACGACTATTCGTCTCAAAAAATGCCTTTAGAGTTTAATATGTGTCAGCGTCTCGTCTCGCATTTTCTTTCACTCTTACCTGTAACAACTTCCACCTGTCAATCTTGTGTTTGGTTGGCAATATAGGAATTGACATTACCTTCGACTGGCTCGTTCTACAAGCCGTTAGACAAACGATAAATGGCTCGAGGGATCAAAGTCGAAACTGCTACATTAACAGCGCTAAGCGCCTGAAGAAATATATTTTTTATGATTACTAATAATAATAAATTTGTTTTCAGTATCGGAAAAGAAAAAATGACTAAATCATTACGCAATCAAAACAAAAAGAGCAAGGGGAAGCGAAACGATAAACGCGGTCATTCACCTGAGGATGAGGAATCGCGAAAAAAGTGTAACCCCGACACTGGCGACACTGCCGACACAGCTGTGTAAACAATATAAAAACATTTGAATATTAAAAAATATAATCAAGAAGTGTTGTTTTTTCTTATTGCTAAAACTATGATAGAATCTATACTTATAACGCTTTTGCAAAGTTACTTTCATCATTTCTTTTATCGTTTGACGTAAACGTAGTTACATACTCTGTGGTTTTAATTTTGACACAAACATACAAGTACGCGTTCAGTTTGAAAAAAAAAGTTAACTTAGATGAATCTATTCTTAGATCTGAACGAACTGACTGATAGATGACGCACAGCCTAAACCACTGGAAAAATATTTTTAGGGTTCACAACCTCAAAAGTTAAAAACGGAACCTTTTTAGGTGACTACGTTTTCCGTCCCTCCCTCTGTCTGTCAAGACCCTTTATCTCGGGAACGCGTGGAGGTATCGAGTTGAAATTAAAACTATATGTTTAAGTCTGCAGTCTCTTGAAGCTGTGAAAAAATCATTCATCTAAGTTAAGGTAAAATAAAGATATGGAATCAAAATTTATAGGTCATTTCCCGTTGACCTAGAACTATGAAATTTGGCAAGTAATATTGTGTTATACTGCAAGTATAAGGAAAAATCTGGAAACTATACTTTTGTAATGAAATCATATAAAAACAGGGTATTTATGCAAGAAACGGCGTGGCGGTCCAAATTTTGAATTGAGTTAACCGTGTCATGTGTATCGTATGAAGTGCTTCATTGGCACAAGCTTTCAGACATTTGATTTAATTTTTATGATGTATAATTTTCGATTCATGACTAAGAATAAAAAAAAACCTTTTTCTTTTGTTTAAGTATAGGTAGCTACCTCATAATTTTGGTGTATGTAGTACCTAACAGCTTGAACTGTTATGTTACCTGCTTAATTAATTTAAAATGTTGTAATTAAAAATAACCCTAAATATTATGTACCTACAAATTTGTACGGAACCCTCGGTGGTGGTGTGGTGGGTAAGCCCGACTCGCACTTGTCCGGTTTTTTACAAACCACTCTTATATTTTAAGTACTAGATATTTTTCTAGTTTTATACTATATCGACTAAAACTTAAAATTTCCAAATATGTAGAAAAAATAATTATGCAACATCTATTTAAAAAAATAACTAACCAGCGGTCTGAATATAAATCTAGTGTTTAAAAATCGTAATTCGCCATTGTTTACAAATTACTAATTCATATTTTATTTTATGAAAATAAAATAATAATTCCATAACCAACTTTAAACTAAAAAATCCAGTAAATTTTTAATAAATTATTTAAATAAATCTAGTTAATATAACATTATCGATTCCCAATTAAACATAGAACCAACGAAAATATCGAATTTCACTTGTGAAATGTTTACGTAATCCTAGTTCTATAATATTTTTATAATCGACCTAGCTGCTGAGGCCTTCTTTTATGACTATGTCCACTGCCATATGATACGACGCAATTGTCAAATCATCAAATGTCACTTGACACTTTAGACACTTGGTGTATCGTGGAGAGACAGAAAATGTATATTTAAAATAACATGCAAAAAGATGTTATTATAATATAGTGGTTTATTGGTAGGCGTTATCGAGTGCATTTATATCCACTCGAAGTTTTCGCACGTGCTGAGGTGTTTATCGTGTAATTTGTAGTATGTTTATTGTATCGTGAACTCGACCCCTGTAATTGATACTTGATTGTTTTTTTATAGTATATACTTTTATTGTTACGATTAATATGAATCTCCAGACGATATTGATTTTTATTGGGCTTTCCTACGCATATGGACAAGATAGGAAGGTGAGTGTTTATAAATAATGCTTGGTTTTTATAAGTCTTTTTCTTTGTTATTTTCTATATATTTTGTTGTTTTTGCAGTATATTTTTGTACATTAAAATCTTTTTTTATAAGTATTGAAATTAATTATCTGAATAATAGTAAGTTATTACATGAGTATTAAATTTAATCAAATTATGTTTTAGATAACAGCAAAACTAAATCCAGGTTGCGAAGTCTGCTCATCAAACACAACGCTATTGTATGTGAAATGTGATGGTGCCTCAGACACAATACATCAAATATGGGACTTTACACGACACTTGCCAACTGTGATTTTTGCTGTAACAAGTTTGAATTCAACTTTAAATGTGACATGGACTGACATGTTACCAAAGAACATTGTACTGTCAGAAGAACCAAGTTATAGTTTTGCTACGGCTATGGATAAGGTAAGCAAGAAAAAAATATCCTTATTAATATTATTAATATGATACTCTGTTGTTTGAATGGTTGTTATTTAATGACCTATAATTGTAGTTCTTGTGTACCAATCATAGAGATGATAAATTATATTTATCAATAACAACACATAAGCAATTGATAATGATTGCATATAAATAAATATTAAAGTTGTAATATTAATTATTATAAAAATAAATAATCACTAGCTTCAGCCTTTAGCCTTTGCATGCATGTTTTGTAATATATTTGTTAATGGATATTAAATCCTTCAGTCATTTTTGCCTAATTAAGTAACAAATGTCCAAAAATACGAAATATTGCATTTATAATATAAATAGAATTGATTATATAAAAATTTTGACAATAAGGAGAATCGAGGGTCAGGAAGTAATATATAGCTTATCCGTATAAAACAATGATTCACTTATCTGGCCTACATTATTCATCATTTGTGAAATTATCTGCATATTGTAAACAAATGTATGTATATATTACATACCTAACTAAATTGCAATATTGTATGCTATTGTTAATCGAAATGATAATTTAAATATTTTTTATATGGTCCATTTTAGACCCAAAAAAAATATTTTTTTTTTGCCTTGCTTTGTTGGTGTTAACAGCACCGGTTCACTGGTTGCAAGATTTTACATATTTTGTGATGACCACAATCTCTAGGAAGACAAAATACTTCCCAAAAAGCCGGTTCTCTCTTATACATATATACATACCTATTTAAGCTAAGGCTATATGCGTTACCGAACCAGACAGTAGTGTAAGACGAAGTCCTACAACCAAGCAAAATTAAATAAAAAGCTTAACAAAAGAAGCTTGATTTTACATAAACAGTAGCTTATTCAGGGTCATTGTCAAAAATCCTAACCATATGTATTTGTTAATATTCTTTAAACTTGATGATTTATTAATATTAATTAGACATATTAAAAGATATGGTCTTTTAATATGGTTCTAGACAAAATGGTTTGTATTTATTACAAATGCATAACAATAGCTTAATCAAAACAGCTGGCAAATTAGTATGATGAGTACCACATGGACGACGATTTAAACCATTCTAGGCGCTACGTCATTGTTATAAAGATTAGTTTAAAATGAATTAGCACGTGAACTAGATTGATAAAACATATTTGTATCGATGATTACATTTCATTGGCTGAATTACATATATTATAAATATATTTCTAAAATAAGTAGACAGACTGGCAAATAGGTCACTAGATAGACATTAAAATAAATTATATATATGTATGTATATTATCCATCCATAAAATCGCCATTGTGCTATCAAACTTGGATTTCTAGTTTTTATGAAAACTTCCCTTGTGCCTGTAGTCACTGTTTGGCGGTTGCTGGCGGGCTTGCACAAGTAGTTATTTGTCGAGGTAATATGCTCGTAACGGCTGCCTCGTTGGTCTAGTGGCTACAAGTAGCACCGCAGACGCGGTGGTCCCAAGTCGGGCAAATCGAAATTTTGATCGATCGAGATCGAGATGTGAAATTTCTCAGTAGCAGCCCGGAGTCTAGACTCAGCTTCTAGAAGCTGGAAGTGTGGATACACTTCCGTGCCTCAGAAAGCACGTAAAGCCGATAGTCCTGCATCTGAACTCTTTCCTGTCGTGTTGGACTGCCGTCTCATCGGGTTATGAGAGTAAGGGATAGAGAGTGCACCTGTGTTTGCACATACACTTTTGTACTATAATATGTCCTGCGCAGTGGCCAGTGGGCTAATCTCTCTTGAGATTAGTCGTCGTGGCCGAAATCGGTCAGGAGGACCATATGCTCGTAATTATAATTGTTAACGGCGTAGTCATTGCGATTGCTGTAGTAATCAGGCTTAAAGCCGTTCTGAGCACGGGCCTCCTCACTTCATAGGAAGTTTCTTCTAAAAAGACTGAAAAACTGGGCTCAGAATTGGTCTTTAAATAGATAAAATTTTCGATCGCTATGCCATTGCCAGGTGACTGACAATTTTAGATTTAATCAAGTAGATATGTCGTCTTCTAAATCTTCGCCGGATAAAAGATTACAATTGACGCGGTAAACATGGCGTCGTATTAAATTCATATTCATAAGTTATAAAAAATACTCATAACGCGTGTATTTGTAGGCAGGTACCTGTTTTATGTAATGGCCTCCGTCAAAGTTTTTCCTTATAGGATCGTTGAGATTAATACTTTTATCATAATAATTAGGTATATTTTTTTGTTAATTACTTCCAGATACTATACGACCATAGATATTGTATAGAGATACAACTTTTAATGTAATAGTATAAAAATATCATATAATTATGTATTTAAATCCAGAGTATATATAAATAACGTGAGGTATTCAAAGGTTTTAATGGATAAGTATTTTACTGGTCTTTTAAATTCGACATTTTCAATTCGCTCGACATTCGGTCATTAGAAAGTTGTTGTCGAAAGAGAAATCAATTTTTGTTTTATTTTAATTTAAAACAATAACTCATTTCTAGTTCCAACTGCTATATTGTATCCTTATAAAAGGTTATCAGTCTATATATAGTCCATATCTAATAGCTTAAAATAATTGATATATTTTTGTACTCATACCCAAAGCGCTCACACGTAATTTAAGTAGGTATAGCATACTTACAATCTTTCATTATTGACAAAAAGAGGTGTAAAAAATAGACCCGCCTTTGATAATTTATGCGTGACATAGATTCTTATTTCTATATTATAAATATTTAATGATTATTATTATGATTTATAGCTTTACGAATATGATGACTTGGATGACAACGGTCACATCGACCCGAAGTTTCCCCAGAAGGCATACAAACTTGACGGGATTCGTTGGCATCTAAACGAGAGTATATTGACAGATAAGGAAGCGATGGTTCATGTGTATGGGATATTGAATGAAGAGAGACGAGGACGACCTGAAATTATTAACATAAAGGTGAGTACTATATTCTAATAAACATGTTCGGATTTTTTATTCTTTATTTATAAACTTTAGGAACTTTTTTTTTAATTTTTCATTACAATAGTCTATTTACAACCAACCGTAAACGTATATTCTTTGTTAAGTTTCTAACAAAATGTTCTTCGAACGCGAAATGTAATTAGCATAATAGTTTAAAGGTCGCTTTTCCTGTAGAAAACAAAATTAAATTAAACCTTATGTTAAAATACTTCTATCGGATAATTTTAATTTAAAAACAAAAAAAAATGTGCAAAAGGAAGTGAATCAAAGCCAAGACTACGTATAACGTAATAGAGAAAGTTTCATTAGCTAAGAACATTAATTACGTCGTTTGTTAATTGTAAAAACAAAAAAAAACAAAGTGTATTTAATGTTCATATGTGTTAAAATTGTTATATATATACATATATTCATATATTTGAAAAAGTGTAATTTAATTAAGCATATTCGTGTACAATATTTAACTATTTATCGCACTCCATTTAACGAAATATATTATGTACGTGACATAAATACATAAAAAATAATCGGAATGTAAGAAGTTCCGTGAGGCGTATCTATCGCTAAAGCGACGATCTCTTTTGTCATCCTTTGGCAGGCGACGTCTTGGAAATATGTAAGTATCAAAATTATCATAAAATAATATAGATGCTATTTTATTTTTATAATCATCATATTCAGCCTATATAGATCCACTGCTGCATAGGTCTCCTCGCCGGCGTGCCATTTTTCCCGGTCGTGTGCTATTCGTATCCATTGAGCAACCGCCTCTTTTCTAATGTCGTCTGGCCATCAGACCCGTCCATTCCACATCACGAGATACGCTTCCCAATGTCTTCGACCTTCGTCTATCGTCGAATTTCCGCGTTTGGTACATGATCAATCAATCAATCAAAGGCATCTTCCTGATGCCTAATATAGCACGCTCCATCGCCCTTGGTGCCACTTTTATTTTATCCATGCTATGCTTAGTAAGCGTCCATGTTTCAACGCTGTAGGTGAGGATAAGTAAGATACGTTGGTTGAACTCCTTGGCTTCGATGTAAACGTTTCATTCAGTTTTCCAACAACAGCCCACGCCCAGCGGGTGCGCCGTTCGATCTAATGTATTTGAGCTTTACGGTCGAACGATAAACGATGTCCAAGATAGATATAATCGCTGATTTTATTTTGATATGTCCACTTATTCTTTAATTAATTTTTATTTTTTTTATAACTTCAATTATGATTTCGCGAATTGATTGTTTCTTAATGTTTTTTTTTCTCTATTATTATTATAACAATGACCTTAATTTTATACTTAATTTGGACATTTTTTAAAAATTGCTGATGATTTTTTTTTGTTACTTTTAATTTTGAATTAGATTTTGTAGTGTCATGAACACTTGTAACTGACATGTACATAGATATTAATGTTTTATATGTATGTTGTAAGTGTTCTTTTACAAATAAATAAATAAATAATAATGGTTTTGCGAAATAAAAGTTATATAGATCAGGCCAGGATTAATTTCAGAATACATCGAATTGGATCTTTTTTGACATTCCAACAAATGCTGGCTGAATTGAATGACACCTCCCAAACTTTCTTAAAAACTCACACAATTGAAAAGACCTCGTTCTATAATTATCGCAGGAAGTCCGGCGTAGGAAGCACTCGATATAATAATGACGAATGTATGATGTTTAAAATTCATCTAAATTGCGTTATGTTTTCCAACAATATACACAGCATAAGCATTGTGACGTATGTGTTACATAATAATTAGAGCTAGACTCGGAATACATTATCTACACAGTAAAATTAGAAATTAAGCTCTCGTACTATTTAAATCAAGCGATCTCTCCGTCCGTGTTTACTCACATCTCTTACCGAATATCCCACGAATATCCCACGAATTTTTGTGAAAATATCTCGGTAAGGGCTAAACGAGAATTCGAGCGTTATGTGACGTCAGCATAAGATTTTCGGCGTCAGATGACGTAGTAAGCGTAAGATCTGTTATTGTAAGTTTGTTAATGTGTGTGTGTGAGATCGTTATATGAGCACACATGTTTACACATCAATTCTCGTGACTACCTTGGTACACACACTATAATTTTTATTTACTTCATCGCATACGTTTATTCAAATAAGGAGTATCAAAACTAACGATATGCGTAACAGTGATAAACGGTAACTCTTATACAATACAAAAAAGGTTTATATGTTATTTATAACATAACAACAGATATTAATTTAGACAACATAGATGGATAGACTCTAGGCAATGAAAGAAAACTATCTGTTAATTTAGTTAGGGTACAATATAGTTGAAGGGCTAAAACAACGACTGGATGAGAACAGCCCAAGATAGGAAAAAGTGGAGCGAGATCGAGGAGGCCTATACTCGTCGAGAGGTCCTTAGTTAAAATTATATTAAGTACCTAATAAATAAAAATAATCTGTAAATTATGAATACTATGGAATTAAATAAATAAATAAATTAGTTTAAGTGCTATCGTGGCTGAATAAACAGAACACGTGCCTTTTTAGCGAAGATCTGAACCTTTAGTTTATAGGCGTCACAAACACGCGTCAGTCATGATGTCGGGTTTCAAACAAAAATATTAGGTAAATGATTTCTTAGGTTTCGGTATAGTTACGGATTTATGCAGTGTCCGTGGTCATAGGCAGTTATTTAATTCTAATTATTTAGATGTTTATAAAAACCTTCGAAATTTAAAATAGTTCAAAATTAAGTAACATTAAGTGGGCCAATCACAAAAGGCCGGCGCGGGGCGGGCCGCAGGTTGAGTAGAGTTTATGTAAGCCTCTCAAATGTGTGTCTCAAATTATTTCTTGCATAATTATACGTATTAACTATGAGCACACCTCGTGTTTGTTTGCCTTAGTAGATTTGGTGTAAATAATGTTAGAATTTGGTTGTATCAAGTCGTTTAATATAATAGCAATTAACAAGCGTATAGAACATTAAACAAATACTCGTAATCATTTTAGAGGAGAAAATAGAAAATGAAAAAATTATCTCCTGTTGTGTGCAAAATATGTAATACATATATATGTTTATAGTATAGTATAGTAACAGCCTGTGAATGTCCCAGTGCTGAGCTAAGGCCTCTTCTCCTTTTTCGTGGAGAAGGTTTGGAGCTTATTCCACTACGCTGCTCCAATGCGGATTGGTGGAATTCACACGTGGCAGAATTTTGAGTGAAATTCGACACATGCATGTTTCCTCACGAGGTTTTCCTTCACCTTCAAGCACGAGATGAATTATAAACACAAATTCAGTGGTGCCCGCCCGGGTTTGAACCCACGATCATCGGTTAAGATTCACGCGTTGTAGCCACTGGGCCATCTCGGCTTTTATATGTTTGAATTAAAATATATTTAAAAGACAGGGAAAATATTATCGGCATACATAACTTATATGTTGCATACGGGTTAAACCTAAATGATAAAGTTCCCAGAGATTTCGCTTCGCTAATGACCGGATTTTTTTGTAACACCAATTTTATACTACTTCAACATTTTTGAAGACGAAAAATTTGTATTCATAACGAAGGTAATTATTCAAATTAATTCATTCAGATCATCTTAATTGTGATTTATGTACATTATTATAACAGTTCATGTCAATTAAGATAGGGATTAATTTTTATAAAATTAGAATAAAACTGCTAATAATTATTATCATATTTTAAAATACGATAACTATGACTTTGTCTCGTTCGATGTGACAGAAGCACTTCTGTCACTTTTAAAGTTCATATGGCTATATGGAAGTTACTAAATCAAACACAAGTCTGTCCGTCTGTTTGTCCAGGGCAATCTTCAAAACGGCTAAAAATTAATCATAAGAAATATTTTAAGGTGTAGTCTATTCAAACTTACAACAACTTTAAGTTAACATAATTATTTATCTTTGTTTTGCACTATTTTAGGCTTATCAATACACATAAGTAAAATTGAAGTTTGTTTCTGTGATTTCAAAGTAACTTTTTAAGTTCAATACAGCTATTTGGGAGGAACCAAAATCAAAACATCAAAGGTATCGCTACTAGCTGATAGTTTAAATCGTTTATATGTATAATTAAAATTGGCATTAACATGTCACATTAGTGAAGGATTTTGTCACAAAATGAATTCCACTTGAAATAAAATAAACAGCAGTACTTGCTATTGTTGTGTTCCGGTTTGAAGGGTGAATAAGCCAGTGTAATTACAGGCACAATGGACATTACATCTTAGTTACCAAGGTTGGTGGCGTATTGGTGATGTAAGCGATGGTTAACATTTCTTACAATGCCATTGTCTATGGGTGTTGGTGATTACTTACCACCAGGTGGCCCATGCTCGTCCGCCTACCTGTACAATAAAAAATATGGCAACCCATATGGGAAAGCTGGCTATCATCACGAATTTGCAATACAAGTATCAGTTGCACTGTTTGTTCGAACTATGTATCCTAATACAGTTACGAAACGCATTACTTCCAGCTGGACCTAATTCCCTTCAAAGACTACGCAGTGGATCTACCTCACTTGATCCACACGGCTAACTCAACGCTGGTCGACGTGAGCCTCGTGAACTTGACCACGAGTCGGGAGTACAACGCGTCTCGGTACGCGTTACACTTGCTGCTGGTCAGCTCCGATCCGATTACTGAGACCATGCATTACACGATGCGGAAGAGCCTGGATGATGAACACACGCCGGGCGTTTTTGAGGTGAGACTGTATATACTTAAATATATGTGTTTTCTCATTAGGCCAGGTCAGCTTATCGAATCACATGCACCTATGTATATATATATTGTATTTTAAGTTGGTAGTAAAACGAATTCGTTACTTAATGGATAAGTGGTGACCTCATACACTTCCACTATCACTGCACTGCCAAATACGCAATAAAATATTTTCTTGTATATAGAATTGAACTGGCTAAGTTTTTCTTTCTGTAAGGCTAAGATAGGGCCAAGGTTTAAGCGTATAATTCATTAATGTTCGGCTGAAATATGGCGATGATTGTTTAAGATGTCGAACAAAAGTCATGCCGACTCCGAACTTAACTGGCGTGCGCCACGTGAGCCAGTCGAGTATATTATAATGTATTCGTTTAATGTAGACCCTCATTCGACCCGTGCAAGTCGGGGTGTGTAGCAAAGAATAAAATCGTTAATGTACCATCTAATAGATTTCAATGAAACTTATCAAAATAGCTCGTGTCTTAGGTGTGAATAAAACACACTTAAGATAGAAGGAAGTAGGTTTCGGGACGCAATCTATATGTATATTAACGGAGTGGTCGTGTCAGATCATAGAGATCAAGAGTCCGTCGCTGTTCGCGGCGGGCGAGGGCGAGGGCGAGGGCGGCTACCTGCAGTTCCGGCCCGTCGCCTACTCGGAGGACGCGCGCGGCGTCGCCAGCTCCACCGTCGCGCGCGTCTCCGCCTTCACGCGGTGCGTACGAGCGCCGACTGGCCCCCTCACATACCTCACATACCACTACATCGCTCATATGACTTTATCATCAAATCGTTCGTTATTGGAACCTGAGATTCGAAGTTTATAGTTTATAGTATAACCTTAATGATTGGTTCCTTTTGGTTATTTTTTAATTGAATTTGATTATTAACTGTCATTATTAACATTCGTTATTCAATTTGTCTATCATTTAAAATTTATTTGATAATATGGGTTTGTAAAAACATATTAGAATGTTCTAGAAATTGTGGCGGAGCTACTATTAATTTTAAAAACAAACATTCATTTGTTATGTGGGAATAAATCTTTACATTTCTCATAATTTCATTAATATAGTAAATATTGATTGCGACTCATATCAGCAAAATATTGCAGGGCGGAACTCCCGCGTCGTAGCACGCTGAAGCTGTTCTACTCCGAAATCGATCAGGCCGACCTGCTCGTGCAGGACATGTTCGTGTCGTTCGGGGAAACGGGCGACGGATACTACAAGCAGCACAATTATACGGCGTGGTGAGTACGCACTACACTAACATCGACGTGCGTTTCTTAAGGCATTACCTGCCTCGCACAATCACTTTGTGGGACCAGCTTTCGCCGGCGACTTTTCCGAACCGATATGACATAAAAACCTTCAAGAAGAGAGCGTACTCTTTCCTCCAAGGCCGGCAACGCACCTTCAAGTGCTCGGATGTTGCAGGTGTCCATGGGCGGTGGTAGTCACATTCCATCAGTTGAGCCTCCTGCTCGTTTGCCCCCCTCTTACATAAAAAAAATAAATAAATAAATACACGCACGCGAACATGACATTTACAATTTGTAACTAAGAATATGTGTTGTAACGTATAAATTAAAAATAAAACATGCCGTTCTTGAATTAATGAATGTAGCCAGTGTCACTCAGGATCGAAATCACTTCAGGCATTTAATAGTTGTTGGAATAAAAAAAAGCTCATATAGGTACAATGTACATACATCAAACTTGAAAACATTACTTCGTCAAATTTAATTTTACTATAATTATATCTAATATTGTCCTACAATCGACCTACAATCGAATTACCTGATTCAAATCGAAGGAGTAAAGATAAACAATAATATCCTAAGACATTATTGACACACGGCCTCACTATTGTAGAAACCAGACAAGTGATGTACTACACATACTAGTTTTGTAAATAGATTCCTACTTATATAGATAATTACACCCAGACTCAGGACAAATAGACATGTTCATGCACACAAATGTCTGTCCTGGATGGGTATCGAGCCCACAACTTGCGGCGCGTTAGCCAGGCTACCTACCACGCCAACCGGGTCCTCGAAAAGAAACCTTCGATTTACAAAATTTATGCGATTTTCTAATTGTTCTGTTGTATTATGCACTACAAAGTTCTTGATTGATCAACCTTTATTTATAACTACTTGTAGCCAGCGGTTTCACCCGCGTATAATTAATAAAAATATCATAAATAAAAACCAGCCTAGAACCTTCCTCGATAAAAGGACTACAACACAAAAACAATTCATAAATTCGAACCAGTAGTTCCTGAAATTAGCCGGATCAAACAAACAAACTCTTCAGCTTTATATATTAGTATAGATACAACACTATTTCTTATAACAACTTTAATTTTACTTCCAAAGTTCCGATTACAACTTTTCGCGAATCCATAGTGAATATCATAGATAATTCAAAATGTCGACCAATTATATCGCGTCTATTCGAAGTCAAAGTTGTATATTTTACTTTACCCCCTGTGGTGTGGTTAGAATAGGCTATAATGTATATGTATCGAGTACCATAAACCAAAATAGCGAACAATGGTTTTTAGAATATAAAACATATTTTCAGGTCATTCACCATCGGATACGGATCACCACCAGTGGAAGGATTTTCGTTCTTCGTCATTATGATAATATCCATAGGCCTTGGAGTGCCGGTCGTTCTAGCACTATCGGGGATCACCTACGTACTGCTGAGGCGGTACAGGCACCGTAATAATAGGACAAGGTTCACTAATGAAGATTAAATCTAGAGTCTAGACAATACGATCCGATCGCTTAGTATATTATAACAGATGTAGATACAATTTGTTGTAAATTAATTGTTTGTATGCGTAACGTAATCTAAGCTCGCATTCATTCTATGTCAGTTAATATTATACACTTTTAATAATATGTATACGACCTTATGTATTAATTTTATAGGCGGCACTTCGCTTGGCTTACAAGGACATAAGAGAATAAGTATTTGTTTATTCAAAAAAAAAAACAACCGGTGTTGCCATCCTACTGAACGGACTCGATGGTCGATGGAAATATTTGACTCTTTCGATGTGTTAATTTGACATGTCGACAGAATTTAAAAGTAATTGAATACTCTATAATAATATAATTAAATGTATTTGAAAAAAAAGTCCGCGAAGTCGCTACGCCATAAGATTTGACACCATGTAGAGTATAACGAATAGATCTGCTAGCTGTCAAGAAAAAAAAACATGTATTGATTATAAATATTTATAAAAAACTTTAGTAACACAATTTAATGATAAAACACTAAATATTGGCCTTGACTAAAACAACGTACAATAAATGACGGATTTAAATTCTAATAAGGTTCATTTACTAATCAGAATTCTTAATAAAAAAAAATTACCTTTTTACCGATAGAAGATATAATTATAGGATAATTTATTTAACAGTCTTGATTAAATTATTTTTTAGCTTAATTAAGCATTAGTGAAAACGTTCCAATGAAGATATTCTTAGCTTAAATAAGTGTAGCAATACTTAGCCAGCGTTATGAAAGCAGTTATTAAATTCGATTTCATTCTCATTAACTGTCAAGTTTGATCAAATATTGAAAACTTTCAATTATAATTCAAAATTTGGATAAGAAAACTTATTTTTTTGTAATGAAACTAATTTTATTCCCTTAATTTCGAGTTAATAAATTGAAAAAATATTTATATATTTACAGTTTGATGGCTATGTTTTATGTTCATAATGCCCATTTAAGTAAAGAAAAATGGAAATAATATATTATATTAATCAAAAAACAGGCGGACAATGCCTGTAAGTTCTATTAAAAAAAACTAATAAATGCTATTTTTGGCGCGAATTTATATTTTGTGCTTGCACTGGTACCTTCGGTTTTTATAATTAGACTAATTTGTAAAAAATATTGTTTTGTAAATATTTGTGGTTCATTATATGTTGTTTAAATTGGTTTTTATTGTTCTACTGTATTTTTCTTACTTGCTATTAGAACTATAATTCGTTTTCTGCATTTCATTTTAATTATTTAATTTAAAAAAATATTCTTCCAATTTCAAATACAAATTGGGAAGTGACTAAATTCAATTTGGCATTCACCACACACAAGACTCGAAAATTTGATATTATTAAACCAAAAAAATTATTTACTTTGTCATTAACAATATCTACCTAATACCTAAACTAAGTACATATATTGAAATTTTGTGATAATCGAATAAATTGAAGACCAGTATTGACTATTATTGTTTATTTAAAAAATGTAAATAACTAAATGAATTTACTTTTTGGAAGTGTTTTGTTTTAAAATAAGTTCAAAATGGACGCCATCAAAGAATCTATATGACGTAAAATTAAACTTATTATTTTAGGAAGTTATTATTTGTAATGACATGTTTATAGACAATTTTGTAAATTATTGTATTTGTCTTATATTTTTATGTGATATTTTTTTAGTGGGCTGTATAAAGAGTAAAATAAAAATGGTATTATTTACCTGTGTTCTTATTTTATAATACCCGACACGAATACTATACGATCTTAATTAAATTGTTGGTACGATTAGTATCGTGACATTGTTGTTGGAGGCTTATGACCGACTCTATCTAAAGGAAATGTTTTTAAGTAAATAACTAAACTAGGTTGTCGGTTTCAATGTATTTTATTATTAAGTGTTAGGTTTGTCATTATCAATTTTTTTTTTTGTGGTGAGAGAATGTTCGTCGTTGCTTCTGCTACATTGAGATGTTGCTGATGAATATGGATTATGCACCGTACGGACCTCTCAAATCATCTGCCGTGCTTGCAGAGAAATGTGCCATAGGATTTATAAGGAGAGGATTTGCGATTTTGTATCACGATTTACGCGCATCAATTAAGTCAAGAACTTTGATGCAAAAAAGCCGACGGTTTCCTGGAGCTTGTTTCATTCAATATGCTGATGTCATCAATTAATTTTTTGAGACATAGCTTGGAGAGTTAAACCTTTTATTTTTATTTTCACGTCTTCTAATTGGTTTGTAAAAAAATTTAGACAAAGAATAAATGCTATAAATTAAATACATATATTATATAGTTAGGAGATTTCTGTAGCCACACAACAGAGCGCTACTCTCCAAGCTTCCATCTTACGGGCTTCCCGAGAAATTGTGCAAGTGGATCTCCAGTTTTTTGGTAGATCGGAGCATCAAGGTCGTTGTCGACGGTGCATGCTCCGACTTAAAATACGTCAATTCTGGTGTTCCACAAGGCTGCGTTCTTTCACCTACTCTGTTTCTTCTGCATATCATTGATATGTTACAAATCAGTAACATTCATTGCTATGCGGATGACAGCACTGTAGACGTACTTTACACCGGCCGTGCTAATATTTCTATGGAACGTCGACGAGTGTCGGAAAAAACTTGTGTCTGAAGTCGAGACCTTGTTAACCAAGGTCTCAGACTGGGGCCGACTAAACTTAGTCCAATTCAACCCCAATAAGACGCAAGTTTGCGCGTTAACCGCTAAAAATCTCCCTTTGTCGTATCCCCTCACTTCGAGAATACTCCCCTCGCTGCCACAGCCAGTATCGGGATACTTGGCGTCGAGGTTTCGAATGTTGTTCAGTTCCGCGGTCAACTGGAAGTTAAAGCCAAATTGGCTTCCAAAAAGCTTGGAGTGCTCAACAAGGCGAGACGGTACTTCACGTCGGCCCATCGCCTAAAACTTTAAAAGGCGCAAATTCGGCCCCACATGGAGTACTGCTCTCACCTCTGGGCGGGAGCTCCACAGTACCAGCTTCTTCCTTTTGACCGCATTCAACGTAGAGCAGTTCGAATTGTCGACGATCAAGTTATTACCGACCGGCTTGATTCTTTGGATTTGCGTAGAGATGTTGGGTCACTCTGCATCCTCTATCGCATATATCACGGGGAGTGTTCTGAGGAGTTGTTTGGTTCAGTCCCGGCCGCTGAGTTTCACCACCGGACATCGCGCCAGAACTCAAAATTCCATTCTCACCACCTCGATGTCTGGAAGTCCACAACAGCCCGTTTTCTAAGGCATTTCCTGCCTCGTACAATCACTCTGTGGAACCAGCTTTCGCCGGCGACTTTTCCGAACCGATACGACATGAAAACCTTCAAGAAGAGAGCGTACTCTTTCCTCAAAGGCCGGCAACGCACCTGCAAGTCCCCTCTTTATATATGTATAAATAAAAATTAAAAAAATTTTTTTATTGCATAGGTTGACGGACGATCATTTGGGCCACCTGATGGTAAGTGGTCACCAACGCCCATAGACAATGGCATTGTAAGAAATGTTAACCATCGCTTACATCGCCAATGCGCCACCAACCTTGGGAACTAAGATGTTATGTCCCTTGTGCCTGTAATAACACTGGCTCACTCACCCTTCAAACCGGAACACAACAGTACAAAGTACTGCTGTTTTGCGGTAGAAATTCTGATGAGTGGGTGGTACTTACCCAGACGAGCTTGCACAAACCTCTACCACCAAGTGTAAATAAACCGCCATTTTGTCACTACAGTAGAACCCCGATTAACCGGGGTTGGGTTATCCGGAGAGCGGATTAACCGTGCGTCTCCGCGTCTTCCGTGAGCGACGCGCGAGACCTGTCCAAATTCGCTTGCGGACTCGACGCTTTGTCGTCGTCGAGCTCTTACATCATATTCAATCTGACGTTTGCCAGTCAGTAGTTGATTACCAACCTGAGCTGGTTTTGTTCACAATAAAATATTTTGCGTACCGCGCTCGGCCAAAAGAAGAATCCACCAGCGATTCGTCGATGGTCGGGACCGGTTAATCGGGGTTCTACTGTACATAGATATAGAGGTAACGTAACGTAATTAATTCATTACTATCGCGCCTTGTGATTTTTTGAATATGTTTTGAATAGTGTTATAAATGGTTTTATAAAAGTTTAATTAAGTAAGTTATTTAAGTACATCAATTTACATGATTTTTGGCCGAATACTGAAACGTCTTTCAAATATGATGTTGGACTTAATTATATGGAACGCCATTCATTTCAAATTACGCATACAAAATTTTTGAAATTAATGACGTTCCAAATAATTAAGTCCCACTTCATTTTGAATGACGTTTCAGTATTCGGCCGTTAGTGTTCTATTTTTGAATAGGTTCGTTTTGGTTTCGAGCTTCGATCAACAATATTGATCGAAGGTTTCGAGGTTTTTATAAAAATCCGTTTTCACTTCTAAATATGTATACTTCATTTTTTTCAGATTTTTCTTCAGGTTTTCAGATCATTAATGAAAATAAATGTTTTGTTGCAAATCAAATAAATCCAATTTATATTCACGCCTCAAATAAATTTATTTTATTATACTTACCTATATTCATCAAGAAAACTGCGCAGTAGAAGTACATAATTATAATCAACCTCGTGTCCAGTGATAACCCGCGAATTGATGGACGCGTGTGCGCGTTACACTTTGCTCTACAACCATAAATTAATGGAACTGTCTTATGAATTCTGCACGTTCATAACACAAAAAAGTTATGTTTGTTGTGTATTATTATCTATATGTTTGGTCTTGTTTATCTATCAACTCACTATACATATACTTATAGCGCCCGTCAATTAGTATTTCACATCAACGGTTGAAAAGAGATAATCGACTAATTTCGGCATGGTAGAGCATAACGCTGTCGAATGTATGTGTAATGTCGAATTTATCGATTATCTCTTTCAGATGATGTGCAATACTTATTGACGGGCACTATACATATTAATTATGACAATTTGATGTTAGATGAATATAAAGTACTAAATGCTGTATACTCTGTGGTAATGAAATGAAAATCGATTATTCAGATCGAGATTAGATTTGATAAATAAAAAGAATTACTTAAGATTTTATAAATCTCGTTTTTTCTTTGAAGTACGTATAAATAATACAACAATATACGTCAGAAAATTATATTTTCAATAACGAAGAATGAAAGCTTGTCCTATAAGCAACAAGACTTTAGAAGTGGAATCAGCATTAGTCACAATATTTATTTTTCAAGTCAGACATTCCAAGATGGCGCGTTTATCAAATTTAAAATTGGCCCAAGATGGCGCGACGAAGTTCAAATACGTGCTCTCTTCAATCTCTTCCGCCGGACTGTTATCTTTTAGCACGGGGGAGAAATTACTCGTAGATGTATTTTGTGGAGTGAAAAGTTGACGTTTTGTCATTTTCCCGCTCTTTTTACCACCGCCATTGTTACCATTCGTTTTCGTATTTGAATGGTTGCCGTGATTATTACTTGTATAATTGTGCCCAGAATTCTGCTGGTACTCCTGTATTTCATTCTGTAGGCCTTGTGAAATGGTTTTGTTCTTTGTTTTGCACGATTCAATGTCACCCATTGATTTGTGTCTCGTTCGTCTGCCCACTTTTAGATTCCTTTCTACAACCCATCGTCTCATTCGTTTAACGAATGGCAACACCATGAAAAACGCATTGGGGCTGACACCCATTTTTACTTTAGGTGTCATATCCTTCCTGTTAGCGGGTAGGTCGGCGAGTGGGAACCATTCGCAGGCCTTTATTTCGTTTCTCGTTCGCGGCTGAAACTTTGTATCGCGTGGTATATTCGCAATGATGTATAAGCGGACGATTTGATCGTGTATCATTGCTTCAATATAATCTTGTTTGTTGATTAAATTGCTTATATCAAATCCAGTCTCCTCAAGAACCTAAAATAAAATTAAAAATTATATTCAAAATCTTGAAACTATGAAGCATAGTTTTTTAATATTAATTAGAAATTTTACTTAGAAAAACTTATATTCAAATAACAGCCTTGTGTACCTCTCTGGCAGCACACTTCCACGGCTCCTCATCCTCATTCACTTTGCCCTTAGGAAAGCCCCACGATGCCTTGGTCCAATATGACTGCACAAGCAGCACATGGGACAGTTCAGTGTCCAGGAGGATAGCTCCGTATGTTGGTACCGTCTGTTTGTATTCACGCCAGTTATCCAAAACCTCATCAAGATTGCTGATGTGCTCTCGTAGTTGTGGGACATGCTGGAATTTAATATTCAGTTGCATTTTTGTAAACAATATGAGACTTAGCCAATGTGTATAAAAACTATATATTAAAATTCTTATTATTTTTTCTTTAATATTATTATAACTAAAATAGTGTATATTTAAGCATTCATTCGAAAATACTCTTTATTATTGTAAATGTCCTATTATTTTCTAAAAAAAATCTATTTATTTCATTATTACCTAATGTGAAGGACGGGTCAGTAGAGTATTTCTTAATATTATTTGATTTTCATACATATTAACATAACTTTTTATTCCTGATATATTACAGTTAATTGAATTATAATTATATTGTAATAATTGACTGCATCACACACACACAATCTGAATCTGCAACAGCAAGTCTAAAATGGGTCTAGACAATGTTACATACTTTCCGCAGCAAAGGGTTGTAATATTTCTAACTTACAAACTCCAAGTAACTAATGAAAATTACATTTAACAAAAATATTTGTTCTCCCTACCCAAAAATTAAACCCAAACAGCCCTATGGCCACTAGACCAGCAAGGCTGTAAGTTCACCAGTTGTTTCTTAAATTTCTAGAAAATGGTGCATTTCCTCGCAAAGCGAGTGGTGATAATGTGATCAGGGACCACACCTTTACCTTAAAAGACACTTTGTTTACCCAAAATAGAGCAGCTGGATACAAAATCCAACAGAAAATGATTCATATTAGATACTTATTGGATTTAGTAATTTTATTAGACATAAAAATAGAAGGTTATAAAAATATTTATACCTGAAATATATGCGCTGCAAAATCCCGAATACCACATGGATTGAGCTTCTTACTCTCATCAGTACAATAATAATCCAAGTAGAACCAGTGGGCCAGCTCAATTTGGAAGCAGATTCTGACTAAGTTGCCTCTGTCTTCTTGAGGCAGGTTGATTATGAATCGGCTGTTAAAAAGCTTTCGATCAAAATAAGATTTTGAGGTTCATGCAGATCAACGTATGATAAACACTTAAAATGCCATACATTTTATGTTTGTCGTTGATAAGTAATATAAACTTTACATAAATAATTTCTTAACTTTATTAACATTACATTACATTACATTAACATAACAAAACAAATTTATAATATTCAAATTGTTATATTTAGTTCATTTTTTTATTCTAAATATCAGAGTGGTTTATAATTATGAATTTGTGTTATTACCTGCATAGATCGTCCAATATTTCAATAGGAATGGAGTGTTTCCCCTGACGTGAAATGTTGTCTGCTGCTGCCATATTCTTGATTTAATTAATATGTATTGCTAAATTAACCCTATACAATTTAATTTAAAAATAGTAAACTATAAGACCAAAAAGTACACTTTTTAAATAAAAAAACTTATTTTTTTGTACCCACAGCATATACGCAATATTGTTTTGTTTGTCAATAGCAGTGTTGCTAACGCTTTAAAAAATTGTTATCTTATAAACAGTGTACAACAGAACCAAACCAGGTGTCGTAGCAATGATATTAAACATGTAAAATACTTATAAAAATAATTGATACCTTGGGTCATACTACACGAGTATACATTACTCTTTATCGGCAATTTTATTTGATTTATTAATTTTAATACCAATAAAGAAGCAATAAAATAATATGTAGTACTGACAAGAAAGAAGTAACACATTACTTTATTATTTTTGATAAAAAAGAAACTATCTATGTGTAATATTTAACCTAAACGGTTGTTACTTATCTAGATGTGTGGGGTAAGTATATCATGATTCATGTACAGAGAGCAGACCCGAAAGACCGTGCCCGAAGGCCGAGTGTCGTACTTACGTCACTGTCAATTTGACAAGTATTAACCAACGTCACTTGCACAAAATACGAATTGTTTTGTCTATCATATATTTAAAATTTTAATATAAAATAAATAACAAAATGGATATAACACCACTATTTAGGGCTTGTATTAAAACAGTTAGAACTCGTAACAAAGCTTTTGGTATCCAAAGCCCAACAAGCGAAGACAAACAACGTATACTTAAAAGTAAACCGAAAACGGGGTTTATGGCAACAGCTAAAGATATATCCTCGCAAATAACAAAACTTCGAGACTTTCTGCTGGAGCATAGAGAGAGGTACTTAAGTTTCTATAATAATGTTACTGGCGACGATATGTCCGAAGCTGAACGTGACCAGATCGACACTGGAGCGCAAAGAATAATCAATACTTGTTCTCATTTATTGAAAGAATTTAGAAATGATAATCGGAAGCTTGCAGTCGCTCAACAAACTCGGGAATATATGGATGCTGTGATTGATCTTATAGATTCATACCTGAAAGCTGTTTGTAAAATACACAGTGAATTAAAAGCTCTGAGAGTGAAGAAAGCTTTAGATATTCGAAAATTATCAAGATTGGAACTACCACAGACAAAGTCTAATATCCTTAATCCATTCATAGAAGATAAAATCATAGAAAAGGAAGAAAAAGAAAATAGTGAAACAGAAGAAGTGGATAGCGCTAAAACAAAAATGGATTTATCAGAAAATGAAGTAGCACTCATGTCTGATGAAGGGGAACTCAGCGCAGAGGAACTACAGATGTTTGAATCCGAGAACATTCAACTATTGAATGAATTGAACAGCATGACGGAAGAAGTTAGACAAATTGAAAGTAAAGTACTCCATATTGCAGAATTGCAAGAAATATTTACAGAAAAGGTATATAAAAATCTACAATTAAAACTTATTTTCTAAAAAATTAAAAACCATAATTTTATTCTTAAATTTTTTAATGAAATGATTTTCAGGTTCTACAACAAGAACAAGATATTGACAGGATAGCAAATAACGTTGTTGGCACAACAGAAACAATGAAAGATGCAAATGAACAAATAAAGCAAGCCATCCAAAGGAATGCCGGTCTTAGGGTTTACATTTTGTTCTTTTTACTTGTAATGTCATTTACACTTCTATTCCTTGACTGGTACAATGAGTAATTAAATTAATTTTTATATGGGAAGTGTACACATTATTTGAAGTGTTATGTATATCTGTAATAGTCAAAGTATGAATGAAATTTATTTCATTAATGTTGTGCAATGTTATGATGCTTATTGTAAATAAATAATGTTTTCTTTTTGTTTAAAATTAATTTATAAGCTTTACAACTCATTAAAAATTTTAATCAATACTTTTTTCTTAACAATTTATCATAGGTGATATTACTTGACAATTTCCTAAAGGTAAAGTAAATGTCTGTAAATATCCCACTGCTGTGTTCAAGCATTGTCTCATTTTGAAGAGCATGTTAGGAACTTGTTCCAACACACTGTTCCATTAAGATATGCAAAAATTAAATAATGGTTCATAAAAAAATATTTAACAATATAAAAAAATGGAGTAGTGTTATGCATAAAATATCATCAACATCATCAACCTTTCATTGTCCTCTGTTGGACAAGCGTTGGAGTAGATGTGTTCTGGAATGAGACCACCTCTTGGCTAACAAAGCGTAGGACGCCCTTCGGCTAGGTGGAGTGACGATATACGCAAAGTGCTGAAGCTGAAGACCGAGCTCAGTGGCGTGCCATTGGAGAGGCCTTTTTTTTTTATCGTGGGGAAATCCATTATGGATACCCTCTATATGTGATGTAGGATGGAGGGTTATGTCGGACTCCTACCGACTAAAACCACCACGGTACCGTCTTAAGGGGAGCGCCACGGGATCTCTTGCGCATGCTACCGTGACGCTCCGACGGCCGGCCCGCCTATGCGGGCCTCCATTCACTAGGGAGGAATCCCAGGGTACTGGGATCCTCCCTCCCGGCGGCGCCTATTGTGGCGGGGGGAGAAGGTGCGCAAAACGTCGCTTCCTTCCCCCCGGTCTTCTACGACGGAGCGAGTCTACAGCGGCTTTCTCCTCCCGCTCCCGCTCCGCGGCCTCCTTCTGCGACATCACACCTTCACAGAAGGAGGCCATCTCCGACCAGCACCCCTCGCTTCCGAGCATCGCGTTAATGACGCTCGGCAAGGAGAGGTGCCATTGGAGAGGCCTATGTCAAACAGTGGACAACAAATTTTAAATTTGTCATGACATAATTAAGAAAACAGGCAGAACAGTTTGACAACGGCTAATAAAAAATATTATTAAATAAAGTTAAATTTGGCAATACTCGATAGTCGATAGATAAAAATCCCTTTGCCTTTTCAAATATAATAGCAAAAACAAGAACTGTCAAAGTCAATTAAAATATTTTGTTTTGAATCGGTGATAACTCGATGTATTATTAATTATAGTTTGATTTATCTAACACAAATAAAATTTGTTAAAGCCCATTAATGAATACAATACGTCTCTCGTCAATAATATATACGTCGCTTGTATTGTCTAAAAGAAAATTCACTCATAATATAACAAACTATTGCTTATCTAAGGTAAAAAAGATGACCCCTGTTAGAAGTATAGCGAACTTGGGGTATGCATTTAATGCAGGTAAATACCCTTTGTTTTTACTTTTTTCTTGTAGGAGAACTTCAACCGCTTTCGTGGATTCAAAAGTGTAACTGAAATAAATTTTCTGCTCTATTATGAAAAGTACTCCGAAATAAATATGACTGGCTATGGCTGTATATCAAAATAACATATTTGTGTTTTCAATTATCTAGCAATTACTAAATCTGAATAAAAAAAGATAACTTTGTATAAATACATAAAATATTTTTTTACAGAAGGCCAATTAAGAAAAGTCAATGATAATGGAGAGCCCGGCGAGGAGCCATTTCAATTTAATATAAGCAATGATCATCAAGAATGTCAAGCACATTATGAGGTACTTGGGGCAGCAGTAACGGAGCATGTATACCATTTACTTGAAACACAAGAGAATTTAATAAAGCTTCCTGTACCAAAAGGAAGTACAGAAGAAAATGGCACATTTATATTTGTATCAAAAGATTATGATAAGAAAGATGTTTTGATGATTCTGATACATGGATCCGGTGTTGTAAGAGCTGGACAGTGGGCTCGATCGTAAGTATATTATTATGAAACATAAAGCTACAAGACTATTGGGTAAAATCAATTTATCATATTTAAAAAATATATTATAGAATAAAACACTTTATTATGTCTCTATATATAGATGCTATTGCTACATACTAAAACTTATAAAATAGGTAACATTTTTCTTTACCACTTGCAGCCTAATAATTAATGATTGTATAGAGACTGGTACTCAAATTCCATACATCAGACAGGCAAAAGCCAGAGGATATGGAATTATGGTTCTTAATTCAAATGATAACTACAGAGAAGACAAAAAGATACCACATACAGGTAGTTCTGAGGAACATGCCAAATATGTATGGGATGAATACATTCCAAATACAAAAGCCTCTTCAATAGTTATTGTAGCGCATAGTTATGGTGGAATATTAACTGTTGCGCTGGCAGATAAACAAAAGAAACAGTTTGAGAAGAGAGTGAAGGCTGTCGCATTGACTGATTCTGTTCATAGTTATTCTGGAGTTAAAATGTCGAAACATTTATTAAAGGTAACTTATTTAATACATATTATTTTGCTATTACAATTATTTATCAATTACAATATTTTATTCATGACTAAGTTTTCTTCCTCATTAAATGTATATTATTAGATAAAAATTAAAAATAATCTTTAGTGTAATATTTTTCTTGTTAATATTTTCATTATAATTCTGTCTTGTTTGAATATGTTTTAAAATTAAACTTCATAGATGGTGATTCAATAATATGATATTGATAAATGAAAAAGAATAGAAAGTACAGTTTTAATTTATTATAGGTTTCAAGAAATTGGGTAGCAAGTACATCTCCATTAGACGCACCTATGAAAACTCCTAGTTCTGATATCTACAGGGTATCAGCAGGTAAATCCTCAAAGCATATTTTAATTATGTAAACAGATAATTAATAAAATAAAGTTTGACAATTGCAATGGTAATATTAGATACATATAATTACACTGTGATTCTGCCTTACAGTTTATAAAAGAAAAAGCCCATACCCCATTTAAACAATGTTATTCAATTTATAGACAAAAAACAACTACAATAAGAATAAAGAAATTTATACACATTTAATTATTTAAATATAGTGAATAATTTTAATATTATCAAAACAATTATATAAATGAAAAAATCATGTTCTTTTGATGTGGAATCTGTTAATAAAACAGCTACATTATCCCCAGTATTTGCCAGCATAATTTACAGATAGTAAACATATTGTTAATGGCAGTTGCTTGTTAGTTATGCTAAAAATATACCAAAGTAACTATGTGCAATTTAATCAAAGTAAATAAATGTTCAATAAGGTAAGTGATTATATTAGAATGTGATGTCAATTTATAGATTCTATCCCTGATCAAAACATTTGATTTGTGCAATTTTATTAAAAAAAAAATTCTAATCGTAAGTTTATTTTTTTATTATTTTAATATAAGAAACTTATATTCATTTCTGTTTTAATTTTCAGGTCACCCAAAACATGAAATGACATCTTCCAAGTGTATTGACTCAGTCTTCAAATATTTTGAAGAAATATTAAAACAACAAAATGACAAATAAAACAGCAATAAAATTTCAATAAGTGCTCTTATAATCTTTACGATAGTTACTATTAAGCACAAAAAATGGGTTGTTTACAACATTTTTTTCAACTATACAGAGCAAGTATATATTTTTGCTTAATGAAGACATATATCTACTACTTATGTTATGATAAATATATAATATAAATATTTAAATTATCATTTCTTCTTTCCCTTTGAGTAATGCTTCATCCAATATTTAATATCCTGTTTGTCAGCTCTTACTCCCAAAACTGCTGATTTTGAGTTTACATCCTTCATAACAAAGGGTGAAAAGCCTGCTATATAATCGTCATCAAGGGCATTTGTTTTATTACGAGCTAATTTTGTAGCAAATCTTTTTTGTATATGTTGATCCTCAGTAAGGATTGGATATTGAAAGTGCTGTCCGCCTCTTGGTGTGGGTAAACTGAATTTTTTGCCTTTGGCTGTAAGAGGCTTCCGCCCATTTATATGAATGTGTTGGTTTCCCTCGTCATCGACACTGACTGCTACTTTTTTAAGTGTAGAATGTCCACATTTGGGACAAAACAGTTTAGTCATAACACTAGTTGTTTTAAAGCAAGTCGTGCAGCGGAAAATAAATGTCCTAAGTTGCCTAATAATTCTACCATCAATTGATGTTACATTTAAACCAATTTGTTTTAAAACATTCTGCATTGCAAAATCTGATGTTATACAAGCAATTTCTACACTTATATCCTCAAATTCTCCTTCTTCCATTTCCTTTCTCTTCTCTTTTAAATTTGCTGGTGTAATCCATTCTCCGTCATCACTGTCAGATTCTTCCTCACTTTGTTCACTATCAGTTTCTTCATTATCAGATACTTTTACAATGCATGCATCAACATCATTCTCTTTTAAATCCATGTTCTTGATTTGCTCCACTATTGCCTCATCTAGTAGGCCTTCTTCATCATGGTCATTGTCATTGTTTTCATTTGGTTCAATTTTGCTTGATTCAGTATTAGAAGTAGTTTCTTCTATATTATTTGATATCCCTTTAACATTACTAGTCATTTTTTTGTTTAGATTGCCTTCAGATGTTGCGTCTGCAGAATTTTCGGAATGGGTTGCTGTTTTATTTTCACTGTTTGAATTAAAACCAGAGAGTCCGGATACCTTGAGAGTCTTCTGCATTGTAGGTTCAGTTTTGAGATGATTAGTCCCTAAAATCTCTTTCTCCAATTGATATGTTAAGGCCATGACTTTGATATCGGTCGCTGATAGACTGGTATAATCACCAGTCTTTTTGGAAAATTCTGTGATAAACTTGATGTTTTCTGTAAAAACATCTTTGACCTTTAAATCGTATGGTAATACCACAAGTTTACGGCGCTGCCTGTCATTAGTGATTTCATCGATAACTTCTTGAATTGTATATATGGACTCGGCAATATTTTGTAAATTGGCAGCTTTTATAAATGCAGTAGTGTCCACAACCAAATGATTAATTTTCTTTGACATTGTTGTGGCTTTATTTGATTAATTCAAGATAGAAATACTGAGTACTTGCAATTAGTAAGGCATGATAAAGTAACTCATATATTTTATAATTCCTTTATTATTTAGCAAGCAAAAAGACAAAATTTAAACCACGTGTGTATTTTGTACAAAATTAAAATAATTGACACTAACACTTGACAAATGACAGTGACAGTTATTCTCCTTGACAAAACATTTTAAAGATTCACTAAACGTAAATGTAGCCATATTATTTATTAAGAAAAATTATATACATTATTCAATAAGCTTTCAAATGCAGTTTTAAATCATTATTTTACAATTTTATTTTAATATTAAAAGATTTATAGAATCAATTAGTAGTTACTGATTTCTATCGATCGAAAATATATTATTTTTATATAGGCTATATGGCCTTAAGCATCAAAAAATGATATGTAACTCATTTATATTACCATAAACATTAAAATAAGTCTCATTAATTTAAAAAAATACGTTAGTTTTAAATTGAGATATGGTTGGATGTAAAGTGGTCTCTTTTTATTGTAGGCGGACAAGTATATGAGCCCATAGACATTGGCATAGTAAGAAATTTTAACCATCGCTTACATTGCCCATGTAAATATATTGTGATGCTACCATAAGTTTTCCCAATTTAACAAAAATATCCCAAAGGAAGTACCTAGTTGCCAGATTACAAATAGCCATTTTACTTGGTGGTAGAGCTTTGTGCAAGCTCGTCTGGGTAGGTACCACCCACTCATCAGATATTCTGCCGCAAAACAGCAGTACTTTGTATTGCTGTGTTCCGGTTTGAAGGGTGAGTAAGCCAGTGTAATTACAGGCACAAGGGACATAACATCTTAGTTCCCAAGGTTGGTGGCGCATTGGCGATGTAAGAGATGATTAACAGCTCTTACAACGCCAATGTCTATGGGCGTTGGTGACCACTTACCATCAGGTGGCCCACATGCTCGTCCGCCTTCCTATGCAATAAAAAAAAAAAAAAAATTATGTATTGTATGTATTATATATTTATATATATATATATACAAATAAATGAGTTCAGAATCGAATTACTAACCAATTTAAGATACGAAGCGATCTATTCAATTATACTGTCATTTCATATGTCTGTCATATTTTACTTCCTATTTTGTTTTGTTTGTAAATGGATTAAAAACATCGTATCTTCTATTCCAAATAATAAAATGCTTAAAATTAATTATTCTTTTTATTAATTTTACTGGCACTTAAAAAAGTTTATTGTGAGTGTGACAATCTTTCACGAAAGGAAAGTGTTTAATTGTTGAAATAAATTGTTTTATAATTCTGCCTAAAAATAAAATGGAGAAGTTGTAAATATTGAAATTCTTCTTTTCCGTCCGTCCTTAATTCTACTACCTATCAACATAGCAGCCAAAAGCTCGAAAAGTCTGTGGCACTGCTGGTAAATAGGCATGGCAACACATCTTAAATCTGAAATAGATAACCATAACTAATTTTTGTCAATTGTTATTTATTCTCCTTTATAACTTGAGTAAACAAAGTAAGATTATTAACAGTCGCCAATGTTTAATTTCGTATTGTTCTATTTTTTAGTATAATATAAAATGAATTCAAAGAAGGGTAAGCGTAATTTAGGTAATAAGCATTTTCCAATAGCTGAGTCTGTGAGTATAGCCCTGAAGATACAGTTGGATAAGTTTTTAAACGATGAAAATGAAACAGAACTTCAGTTTCCTACTTTTCTGTCGGCCCAAGAACGAGGATTCATTCACGAGACGGTCGCCAAGTTGGGATTGAAGTCTAAATCACGCGGGAAAGGTTGAACATTACTATTTTCTTACCTTTATTGTACAACATAAAGTTATGCTTTGATATTTTTTTGTCTACTACCTTTCAATTTCCAATAATTATAATAATAATTATATATATTTTTTAAATTTGATTCCATTTTAATAGTTATTATTTAAGTAACTTTCCAATAGGAGTAGTCATGATATCCTTTTATAACCTATTGCTCAATATATGAAAAATGAAGCAATATACTAAAAACTCATACTGCTTAAATTTAGGTGTGAACCGGTACTTAACTATATATAAGAGAGTGGGATCAACTATTATCCAAAATGATGCTAAGCTCATACTCGACTCAAATATGAGATGCGCTATAAAGGATGTCTTTAATGCATTTCCAATCACAACCAAAGAAAAGGAAGACTTGTCCTTGTCTCCTGAAAAAGAAAGGGCTCCTCAACTTATTCATAAAACACTCGGACAATTAAATAATGGTGTGGCACAGGTAATGATTATCAATGTTGTTCTATAGTTGTATAAATTAATTTACTAGAATCTACAATTGTATTTGATATAATAATAAAAGAATCTTACGAAATAAACTTTATTTAAAAAAGTTGTTTTTTAATTTAGAATTTTGTAAACACTAAACATAAACATTTTATCTGATTTAAATGTTTGTTTATATTTTAGATACCAAATACAACATACAATCCGGATTTACTAAAGTTCAGGGAAAAGTTGCCAGTATATGAGCAGAGACAGGAATTACTCAATGCAATTATACATAATCAGGTTTGTCAATGATACTATATGCTTTGAAAATTTTAATACATATCGTATTTGTATAAAAAAGTATAATTAATTAATGAATTTCAGGTAATTATTGTAGCGGGTGCAACAGGATGCGGCAAGACTACACAGCTCCCGCAGCTATTGCTAGACTACTGTCAAGAACAGAAGCAGCCAGCCAGGATATATTGCACCCAGCCTAGAAGGATTTCAGCAGTTTCAGTGGCTGAAAGGGTAAAGTACTACTTAGGCTAATGTTTTAAGTAGTCAATAGTGTTTTGTAATTCTTAGGAGCTCTGACCTCAAGACGGGAATCAGAATTTTGATATGATAAACTGAAACAAAAATAAAAATTTAAGTTTACATAATGTTTACACCTTCTGTTACATGCAGGTGGCTCATGAAAGAATGGAGAAAATAGGTCAGTCCATTGGCTACCAGATTCGGTTGGAGTCTCGTGTGAGTCCACGGACTGTACTTACCTACTGCACCAATGGTGTACTGCTGCGAACTCTCATGGGTGGTGATACTGCTCTTACTGGTGCGTAATCAAACCAAGCTTGAAAAGATTCTCTCTCTATTTACTTGAAAATGTCTTCTTTCACCACTTCTGATATCCTGTGAAATTGATTAAAGTTTATACTGTTATAGAAATATATACTTATATTCCAGAGCCCGTTGGCGTGGTTGGTAAGACACTTGCTTTTCACGCCGCAGGTCGTGGGTTCGATTCCCACCCAGGACAGACATTTGTGTGCATGAACATGTTTGTTTGTCCTGAGTCTGGGTGTAATTATCTATATAAGTATGTATTTACGAAAGAAAAAGTAGTATATGTAGTATATCAGTTGTCTGGTTTCCATAGTACAAGCTCTGCTTAGTTCGGGATCAGATGGCCGTGTGTGAATAATGTCCCAGGATATCCGTGTACTAAAACAGTGTGTGTGTATGTGTGCAGGTGTAACGCATGTGCTGGTTGACGAGGTTCACGAGCGCGACAAGTTCAGTGACTTCTTGTTGGTGGCGTTACGAGACGCGCTCGGGCGGCTCAAGGACCTCAAGCTGGTGCTCATGTCTGCTACAATGGACACACAGATTTTTTCCAGGTACGGGTGTACTTGATGACCCTTACGATAATAATATTTCTATATTATATTTTTAGTGTTTCTCAACATAAATTTAGTAGAAAACTGTATGATTGAGGTAATTGTTAACAATTGTTTTTAAAACTAGAATAACTGATTAGATGGAAGTGTGAAAGACCCTCTACATTCGAATATAATAAAATAAAAAATTTAAATATATAAACTGTTTAAGTTATAAACTATCTGTAACTCGCATTATGCAAACAATAATAAACTCTATTCTGTAATTTTTCCGAAATATATATAAAAGGTTTTAATCATAAAGCTAAGTTAAATCAGTTTACAGCCGTATAAGTATACATCATCTGAAAATATTCAACAAAATTTTCAATTTATGATTAATTAACAAACTGAAGAAATTAATGAACTGTTTATCTGTGAAAACAGATATTTCAACAATTGTCCTGTGGTAACGATACCCGGCCGCTTGCACGAAGTCCAGCGTTACTACCTTGAGGATATCCTGAAGATGACAAAGTACACAAACAAAAAGATGATTCAGGTTGAAAGGGAACTGAAAGCTAAGCTCATCAGTGGACAGAGTTATTGGTCGCATCTTGAAGGTAACAAATAACAATATTTATATAAATGGACAAACACATTTTGTTTGTTTTTATTGATATTGATTGTTGAATTAAAAATTTAGACTGAAGAAAATATTTTTTAAAATCGAACCAGAGTAGTTCCTGAGATTAGCCGGAATAAAAAAAACAAACTCTTCAGCTTTATATATTAGTATAGATTTTTAATATTACAACATGTATATATTTAATTTCTGATTTCAGGGCAAAAACAGAATTTAGAAGAGTCCAATAAGGAAGAAAAAGAAGTTATCGATCCAGCTCTCCAGGCCGACATGGACGAGTTCTTAGATGAATGTTTTAATGAAGGCAGTTTGGTAAGTTCTAAGTGTTATGCGGATATATCGGTATAAGCGGATAACAGATGGTTCCGTAACTCCTCTAGATATAGCAATACCTTTTGAAATTGGTGTGTACACTCCCGTGTCTCGGAAAGCACGTTAAGCGTTGGTCCTGCGCCTGAACTCTTTCCGGTCGTGTCGGATTGCCGTCCCATCGGATTATGAGAGCTAAGGAAAAGAGAGTGCACCTGTGTTTGCGCACACACTTGTGCAATATAATATCTCCTGCGTAGTTGGCTAGTCTCTCTTGAGATTGGCCGCCGTGGCCGAAATCGGTCTGGAAGACCTTACTTACCTTACCTTATGTGGACCTTTATCGAAGACTTCGCCTTGACTTGTGTATTGCCAAAAAGATATTGCTGCGCTAGTCCGAAGGGTTATCACGGCGTAACAACAAAAGACTATGTAGTTGTTGATGTTGACGTTCTTGTGTGCAGGACTCGTTCAGCCAGCTGCTGTACATGTTCATGTCGGAGGGCGTGCCAGCGTCGCTGGCGCACTCGCGCTGCGGGCGGTCGGCGCTGGCGGGCGCCGCGCGCTACGGGCACCGCGACGTCGCGCAACAGCTGCTGCGCATCGGTAACCCCCCCACACACACTCACACTCGTCGCTAGTGAGCGCCGCGCGCTACGGGCACCGCGACGTCGCGCAACAGCTGCTGCGCATCGGTAACCCCCCCACACACACTCACACTCGTCGCTAGTGAGCGCCGCGCGCTACGGGCACCGCGACGTCGCGCAACAGCTGCTGCGCATCGGTAACCCCCCCACACACACTCACACTCGTCGCTAGTGAGCGCCGCGCGCTACGGGCACCGCGACGTCGCGCAACAGCTGCTGCGCATCGGTAACCCCCCCACACACACTCACACTCGTCGCTAGTGAGCGCCGCGCGCTACGGGCACCGCGACGTCGCGCAACAGCTGCTGCGCATCGGTAACCCCCCCACACACACTCACACTCGTCGCTAGTGAGCGCCGCGCGCTACGGGCACCGCGACGTCGCGCAACAGCTGCTGCGCATCGGTAACCCCCCCACACACACTCACACTCGTCGCTAGTGAGCGCCGCGCGCTACGGGCACCGCGACGTCGCGCAACAGCTGCTGCGCATCGGTAACCCCCCCACACACACTCACACTCGTCGCTAGTGAGCGCCGCGCGCTACGGGCACCGCGACGTCGCGCAACAGCTGCTGCGCATCGGTAACCCCCCCACACACACTCACACTCGTCGCTAGTGAGCGCCGCGCGCTACGGGCACCGCGACGTCGCGCAACAGCTGCTGCGCATCGGTAACCCCCCCACACACACTCACACTCGTCGCTAGTGAGCGCCGCGCGCTACGGGCACCGCGACGTCGCGCAACAGCTGCTGCGCATCGGTAACCCCCCCACACACACTCACACTCGTCGCTAGTGAGCGCCGCGCGCTACGGGCACCGCGACGTCGCGCAACAGCTGCTGCGCATCGGTAACCCCCCCACACACACTCACACTCGTCGCTAGTGAGCGCCGCGCGCTACGGGCACCGCGACGTCGCGCAACAGCTGCTGCGCATCGGTAACCCCCCCACACACACTCACACTCGTCGCTAGTGAGCGCCGCGCGCTACGGGCACCGCGACGTCGCGCAACAGCTGCTGCGCATCGGTAACCCCCCCACACACACTCACACTCGTCGCTAGTGAGCGCCGCGCGCTACGGGCACCGCGACGTCGCGCAACAGCTGCTGCGCATCGGTAACCCCCCCACACACACTCACACTCGTCGCTAGTGAGCGCCGCGCGCTACGGGCACCGCGACGTCGCGCAACAGCTGCTGCGCATCGGTAACCCCCCCACACACACTCACACTCGTCGCTAGTGAGCGCCGCGCGCTACGGGCACCGCGACGTCGCGCAACAGCTGCTGCGCATCGGTAACCCCCCCACACACACTCACACTCGTCGCTAGTGAGCGCCGCGCGCTACGGGCACCGCGACGTCGCGCAACAGCTGCTGCGCATCGGTAACCCCCCCACACACACTCACACTCGTCGCTAGTGAGCGCCGCGCGCTACGGGCACCGCGACGTCGCGCAACAGCTGCTGCGCATCGGTAACCCCCCCACACACACTCACACTCGTCGCTAGTGAGCGCCGCGCGCTACGGGCACCGCGACGTCGCGCAACAGCTGCTGCGCATCGGTAACCCCCCCACACACACTCACACTCGTCGCTAGTGAGCGCCGCGCGCTACGGGCACCGCAACGTCGCGCAACAGCTGCTGCGCATCGGTAACCCCCCCACACACACTCACACTCGTCGCTAGTGAGCGCCGCGCGCTACGGGCACCGCGACGTCGCGCAACAGCTGCTGCGCATCGGTAACCCCCCCACACACACTCACACTCGTCGCTAGTGAGCGCCGCGCGCTACGGGCACCGTGACGTCGCGCAACAGCTGCTGCGCATCGGTAACCCCCCCACACACACTCACACTCGTCCTGGCGCCATATTACAATCACATTATAGTTGCATTTTGCACGCCCTATACTTGTGAAAATATACTTTTCGTTAATATTCATTTCCATTTTCACTTCGTTAATATAAATATGTTTTCACTTATTCAGGTGCCGATCCGACCCTAAAAGACAAGAGCGGGAAGACGCCGTACGACCACGCAATCGAAAACGGCCACACGGAGTGTGCCAAGCTGCTGGCGACCTTCGACCGCTCGAAGGAAGTCAAGAGTGATCAGGAGGAGGACACCTCAGCAGATGACTTCCTGTTGGACGTCTACAATCACGCCTTCTCGGAGGAGCTGATCGATCACGACCTGATGCTCGCGCTGGTCCGACATATTCACATAAACATGCCCAAGGGGAGCATTCTAATATTTCTGCCGGGCTACGACGACATCGTCACCCTGCGAGACTTGATCCAAGGCTGTACGGATATGAACGTTATGAAGTACCAGATTTTCACATTGCATAGCAATATGCAAACGATGGACCAAAAGAAGGTGTTCAATCCGTTGCCAAATGCGAGGAAGATTATCATTTCGACCAACATAGCGGAGACGTCCATAACGATCGACGATGTCGTCTACGTCGTGGACTCCTGCAAGGTAAAGGAAAAGTATTACGAGTCGAACGGAGGAGTCTGCTCGCTTCAGTGCGTGTGGACCTCGCGGGCCTGCTGCCAGCAGCGGGCGGGCCGCGCCGGCAGGACCAAGCCCGGACATAGCTTCCACATGTGCTCCAAGCGGAGGTTCAAAACTCTACCTCTCAACTCCGTACCAGAAATACTGAGAGTTCCTCTGCAAGAGTTGTGCCTTCACACTAAACTATTAGCCCCGGGCAACACGCCGATAGCGGATTTCTTAGCGAAGGCTCTAGAGCCGCCCTCGTTTCTGGCCGTCCGCAATGCCGTCACTCTACTCAAAACGATCGGAGCATTGACTTCTATGGAAGATCTAACGGAGATCGGTCAACATCTGTTAGATCTCACAGTCGAACCAAAGTTGGGCAAAATGCTGCTCTACGCGTGCGTCATGAAGTGCCTCGACCCGATCCTGACCATCGTATGTAGTTTAGCCAACAAGGAACCGTTCCAAATATCGATGAATCCTGAAAATAGGAAAAAGGGTAGCTTGGCTAGGAAGGAATTCGCCGCTGACTGCTACTCAGACCACATGGCGTTGCTTAGGGCCTTCCAAGCATGGCAGGCCGCCAGAGCCAATGGCACAGAGAAGGCTTTCTGCGCTAAGTATTTAATTTGTGGTGCTACTATGGAAATGATTGTGGGCTTCCGATCTCAATTATTGGCCCAACTTAGGGCTTTATGCCTCGTTAAAGCGAGAGGATCCGGTGACATAAAGGATGTGAATATAAATTCTGAAAAGTGGCACGTCGTAAAAGCGGTCTTGGTGAGTGGCCTTTACCCCTCTATAGCGAGGGTAGACAGGGAGTCGTGTACTCTGAGAACTTCTAAAGAAGTAAAAGTAGCCTTCCATCCAAGTTCTACCTTAAATCGCGGTGCTGGCGTCACAGGGTCGCAAAAGTCGATCAATAATCTACCGACCGATTGGGTAGTTTTTGAGGAAATATCGCGCGTTGGACGGTTTTGTTTCATCCGCTGCAATACTTTAGTAACTCCACTGACAGTCGCTCTGTTCGGTGGGCCATTAAGACTTAAGAATGGGGCGTTTACTCAGAGAGCAAACCCTCCAGGCTTATCGAGCGACTCCGACAGTGAAGCAGACGAAAACAACTCTTCACCGGACACGGCGGTTTTGACCCTCGACGACTGGATGGCGTTCACCGCCGACGCTTCCGACGCCATCAGCGTCTTCTATTTGCGACAAAAGCTAAGCGCTCTAGTTCTCCGTCGTATGTCGAATCCCGCCAAACCGATGAGTCCACTCGATGAACAAATTTTGAATACAGTGGTGCAGGTCATCGGCGCCGAAGAGAAAAATATAGGATTGATCCAACCGAGCGGCATCGGACAGAGGCCTAAACCTCTGACGGTAGATTCTCCGAATTGGCGCATGCGCGTCGACGAGGAGCAGTACCGGCACGAGAATAAATTCCATCCTCAATACAGTCAGAACGACTACGGGAATAACTACTACCAGGGCTACGGGTACAGGAACGGTCAGAGGCCGGGATGGAGGAACGACGGCATGCCGCAAGGGTTCTCGCCGCAGTCGTACGGCGGCCCCAAGAGCCCGCCGTCCGCCAACGGGAAGCTGCTGCTGGCGACCATCGAGAAGTACGCGGAGGCCAGCGACGGCAGCGTGCGCTACTTCGTGGTGCGCGCCGACGACGTGGCGGCCGTGGACGCCGCGCACGCCGCCAGCGCCTTCCCCTTCGCGCACGCCACCGCCAAGAAGCTGCAGAAGGCGCAGCAGGTCAGTGGGGACGAATGTATCGCTCGTCGACACCGGGACGTTTTACTTACTCCACTCTTCGTCCCCAGGAGGGTCACCGCGTGGTGGTGCTATTCTCCGTGGCCAGCGCCTCCAAGTTCGTCGGGGCGGCCACGCTGACGGACTCCGGCGCCCTGGACTGGCTCAGCGGACACCACGCTCCGTACCACACGCTACGGTCAGTACGAGCATCCTAAATCTATATAATAGGAATAGACACCGCTCGGATAGTGAGCGATCGTCCCCGCCTATGAGACGGCGTAATTCTGTAACAAATATTACTCACTCCTTTTACACCGACCCCGACCGAGCCATCCAAGGTAATATGTCCCTAGACACTACTATTATATAATCGCCCTCACCTTAAAACGAAACCTCAGTAAGTTTTTTTGTATCGTCGGCACGGTTTTCATAAAGGTATCGCCAGTCGGTGGTAACTCAACCGCAGCTCTATCACCAATAAAATATTAGACACCGCAAGTAATCGATGTTCATCTTCAGACACATAGCGAACTCGCTGGCGGGCGGCGCCCGCGTGTCGGGCGCGCGGGACGGCACGGAGCTGTGCGGCGCGGCGGGTCGCGCTCTGCTGGCCGCGCTCACTCAGCGGCGCCGGCACGCGCACCCGCACGCGCACCCGCACGGCCCGCACGCGCAGCACGCGCAGCACGGCCACCCCGCGCACCCGCACCAGCCCAGACCCATTCAGAAGCACTCCGGTGACCTATAGCGCCGCAACCGATACAGGAAGCCTCTTTCCTCCGGTTTTCGCTTTTAAACATGTAAAAGCGACCCAAAAACGGTTCCGACCGACATAAACTTGATAATTACTGAGTTTGGTGACGAGTCCGCTGGCAGGCGACGTCCGACGTCCGACGTACCGTCCGACGCGTCGTTTATATATTATGTAATCTTTAAGAATATGTCCAGATTCACTAAGTATTTCCTCAGCCACACATGTTGCTGTATACCTAATGTATTACTAAAATAATCGTCCCCACATCAATCAATGAGCCATCTAAGCCTATTGTGTTACATTACATCAATTCATTTCTGTAAAACCGTTGGTAAAGTAACTGTGTATAGATATTAAACAAACCAAGCTTCGTTACTACTAGTTGTAGCTTAGTGAATATATGTTTTTTTTTTTTAATATTTATAAGAATTGATTAAGTGTAAGCACTAGCCGCTAGATGACATGCGCACTAGCCGCACGAACTGCACTAGCCGCACTAACTGCACTAGTTAAAACAAAGTTAAAGATTATAGAAAATACTCGTTAAGGTGCTCGTAGCAATGAAGCAATTACTGATAGGTACTGTCTATGTGGATAAAGTTAAATATTTGTAATTTACAACATTTCGTCTCTTGTGACGTTGTGTGAATCGAAAAGCACAATAGGTAGTTTCTATCACATATTAAGTGTAATTATATAAACTTAGTTTCAATTTAAAAATACTTACCATATTTTATTGAAACTTTATTATTATCTAAATGTGAAAATGAATTTATTTTAAAGAAAATTTAAATTGTACTTGCTAATAAATATTTAAATATAAATGTACTATTAGTGTTAAATTGAACTCTATGTGATCAATTTAAGGTCCATTTTGTTGATTTTACATTACATGGAATATTATTTATTTAGGACAATAAAATTTGTTGACTATACGAGAATAGCACTTACTTGTATGGTTATATAGTATTGTTAAGTTTTATAAAGATCTTAATATTTTTGAATTTTATTTATACACGTGTGAGGTAGGACTCGCTCTCCACAGATTAAAAATATTTTACTTAAAAATATTTCTCAAGACTATTTGTGTTGTGAGAAAGTTAAAAATGTTTTCTTTTGAATTTTTATAAACCCTCTTTTTAACATTTTCATGTTTCAATGAAAAAGCATGTCTGTCATCCTTTACATTTATAATAAGGCTAACATTTGAAAAGATAATAAATAAAATATCTTTACTGTAGTTTAGCTAGACAAGTAAACACGACTGCTAATTTGTTTTCTAAATTAACTCTTAGTATGAAACTAATAAATTATTGTCAGTTATTAACGAAAATGTTAGATTGAATGTTGATTATAGTTTTTGTTTAAATATAATCTAACGAGACTTTGCTCATTTGCAGTTAGGGTTAATATTTAATGTGCAGCTTTAAAATTGAAACTTATGTTTGTACTCTGTTAACGGGTTGACCAATTGTAGATGTTAGCATTAGTGCTATCCTTATTGTGTGTGCTTCTTAACGTTGTCTATATATCGAAACGAAATAACTGGATACACGATTTATGTGTAACTTAATGTTGTCCGATTTTAAAAACAGTGTGTATGAAAAAATATAAAGTCTTTAATTACAAAATGCATTTTATTTTTCGAATCTTACCATTTGTTTTTTATTCTATGTATTATTTGTATTTTATTTACAATTTTTCATTTATAAATAACAAAGGTATCTGTTTCATTAGTAGCATTATTGTCGAGTTAATGATAAAGTGTCATAAATTTTAGTCGTAACCGGTGTCCTTTAGTGTTTTGTGGTTTGAACTTCGTTATTATGTCACGTAAAGCTATCCTTTTCACTCCTACACGTGTATGTACAGCACAGAAGTGGGCTCGTGCACTTCGTAATACTCAAAACTCCTCTTCCAATGTTTCCTGGAGGCTTGTACCGACAGCTCACTTCTGAATGACTTGTTTCTCAATCTTGTCCTGCTGCTCCTGCGACTGCAGCTGCTGCAGCGTCAGCAGCGATACGCCGAGCTGATCCTCGCGAGTGAACGGCTGCGCCATCTGCCGTAGCCAGCGCTTGCTTATCTGTAAAGAACGGCGATGGATTAGTCGGTGTACTTTCTAATGAGACGAAATGTTAACAATTACGTTATTTCTTTTCGCCCCTCGTACGAAGAAATAAGTCGCGGCTTGGACGCACTGACAATCAATAACAAATTTAAGACCACAGAGGCGTGTGCTTAAGCCCCGCGCCTTCGCTTCTGCATGTAAAATTAGACCAATAAAATTTTTAATTAACTGACGGAGCTAGGGGCACGATGGTCTCACGTAATATGTCGATGCGCCAAATCTATGCGCCAGAAACTGAATTTTAACAAGATAAAAAACAAACTTACACACTTTTATAGTGTTACGAGTTTGTGGTTTGTAGACTAGACACGTACAATTATAAACCGCCGCTGTAATGTTTCAGTTGGATTAATACAGTTTAAGTAATTGATAGTTTTCTTTTATTATGGTTTTTTGTTTACTTAAAACCATTTACATTATGTAATTGAATCTCTGTTACTTGAATACCTGCACGGCCTCCTCCGTGCTGAGGTTGCAGAGCGAGTCCCGCAGGTGCTCCTGTATCCAGCGCGGCAGCTTGCTGCGCTTGTCGGCGCGGCTGAAGCGCTTGTCCGCGAAGATCATTATACCGTAGTCGGTCTTACCGCTGCACGGGGAATGAAGCTTTGATAATACAATATATTATAAATATTTCAATTTAACTTTCTCGTTGTCCTAGTAAACAGCTTATACATATGTATAAGGCTACATAAGGATATAAAAGGATCCTGAGGCTCTGGACTCATTCGGGAGGGCCATATAAAGTTTCTATTTTTGCAGTCAAGAAATGTTATGGAACAGCTTAAAGTTTTAAAACTATGCAGTCCTATGTCTTCCTCCCCCCCCGTCCCCCACTCACCGCAGCGCCCGGCCGACGCACTGCGCCGCGTGCCGCATGGCGTCGAACGTCAGGAAGTCGTTCTCCCGGATCTGCAACAGGCGGGCGGTCAGTGGGGCCGGCTACCCGGCTACCCGGCTCCCCGGCGGCAGTAGGCGGTAGGCGGGGGCGGCGGTACCTGGAACTGGTCGCGCAGGTAGTCGAGGCGCGCCTTGAGGATGCGCGACTGCGTGAACACGTAGGGGATGCCGAACATGAGCACGGCGCGGCCCAGGTGGTGGTCGAAGTCCACCCCCTCCGACACCTTCCCGCGCGCCACCGACAGCAGCACCCCCCCGCGACCGCTCTCGCACGCCTGCCGCACCACACACCACCAGTTAACAATTGTAACTTAGTACAACAGAACCTTATTAATTATTATACTATACAGGATTATCTTTAATGACCCAGCAACCTCGCAGGACTAGATAGCTAACATCATAAGCAACTACTTTTGTTTTACGATTTCATATAATTTGTTAGATTTTATTTTCATACAAAAATAAGTATTAATTTAATTTCCCGCTTGAACGTTTATAAATCTACGCGTAACGCAAAGATCGACGCGTCGCGTCACCCTGTCGTGTATGAATGAAATATAGACCTACAAATGTTACGACAGTACGACGAAAACTTGTAAAATCCTTTTTTTTTTTTCATGTATTGAGTTATGTGCGAAGTCGTAGAACAAAAGTTGTTGCTTATGGTGTCAGCTATCTAGTCCTGCGAGGTTGCTGGGTCATCAAAAATAACTCTGTATATATACAATAATATCCAGTGACCTTACCTTGATGTAGTTGATCAACGCGAAACTCGTCTCCGCGGAGTCCTGCGTCTCTATGAACAGCAACTTGTGTCGCTGCAGACTCGCCACCACGCCTGCAGTCGACGCAACATATTATATTGATATTACCTAACATATAAACTAAAGAATAGTTTAATAAAACAGAATTTGTCGTTTATATTAAAAATAATCCTGTATATATTCTCATTATCCTCCAAACTAAGTGATATCCGTGTAAAAAGGCCTATGAGTTATGGATCCTACGTGCCAAAACCCACCAGCTCCTATATTCGAGTGTGTGATTGAGAGTGCTGACATGGCCCAGTGGTAAGATCACGTGAATCTTAACCGATGATCGTGAGTTCAAACCTGAGCAAGCACCACTGAATTTCATGTGCTTAATTTGTGTTTATAATTCATCATGTGTTTGACGTTGAAGGAAAACCGTGAGAAAGCTTGCGTGTGTCAAATTTCACTTAAATTCTGCCACATGTGTATTCCACCAACCCGCATTGGAGTAGCGTGGAATAAGCTTCAAACTTTTTCCTCAAAAAGACGAGAAGAGCAGTGGCAGCCGAGCAGTGGATCATTCACAGGCTGTTACTGTTACTGAGTAAAAAATGCAGCGGCTCGATAGCGCCCGGAGGATTACTGATTCGAGTATTTAATTACATGATATATGAAATTGGTTGGTGGACAGTCAAATGGACCATCTGGTGATAAGTGGGTAGGTACCACCCGCTCATTAGATATTCTACCGCAAAAGAGCAGTACTTGGTATTGTTGTGTTCCGAATTTCTCACGTCATAACGTCTTAGTGGCCAAGTTTGGTGGCGCATTGGCGATGTGCTCATCAATCGACCACCACCAATCCCTTGTACCTGTAGTTCAGTTGGTCCAAACTGTGTTTGTACATCGTATTCACTCCATGTTGTACAATGGGACAAAAGCAAAACATAGCGGGAACAAGTGTGCGCGTTGTGTTCAGGTATACCCAGGGTTCGACGGCGTACTCACCCTGATCGTACCAGGCCCCCACCACGCTCTCCAGGTACATATAGGACGTGAAGAAGCAGACCACGCCGTCCGGCACACACGACGCTATCTGCAAACACACAAACACACATACTGTACCATTGCTCTTTTTTTTTTTTTTTTATAGCTCGGGAGAGCAAATGACTCTACTCCACCTGATGGTAAGTGGTAGTAGAGTCCAAACGCGACGACGGCTAGTGCAATCACGAAGAATGATTTGCGCTAGCCGCCCCCGCCTTGCCGGCCCGCAAGATGCCTCTTCACGCCTCGTTTGAAGGAACCCAGGTCATAAGAGGAGGGGAACACGTGTGCCGGTAAAGAATTCCATGTTTTGGAGGTGCGACAAAGAAAAGAGTTGCCAAATTTCTTCGTGCGCGATGGAATTGATGTCACAGTTAGGCGGTGACATCGGGAGCCAGCACGCGTAGACTTGTAAAGGAATGGGGAAGCAGGAATGAGGGAGAATAATTCCTCTGAGCACTCGCCGTGATACAGCCGATAGAAAGCGCTCAGTGCCGCTATCTCACGACGCAATTGTAAAGGCTCGAGGGTGTTGGTGACCTTTACGTCGCCAATAATGCGAACCGCACGCCGCTGCAACCGATCCAAGGCCTCCAGTAAGTACTTAGCGGAGCCATCCCAGAGGTGCGAGCAATATTCGACGCAGGACCGCACCTGTGTTTTATACAACAGGAGCAGTTGTTGTGGCGTGAAAAAACGCCGCACCTTGTTCAGGACACCGAGTTTTCTTGAGGCTGTTTTTATAACAGCCTCGATGTGATCCCTTGGATTGAGGTCGCACCGAATGTCAATTCCCAATATGGCGACTTTGCTTTGTATCTCCAGCGTAGTGCCACAGAGAGAAGGAGGAGGGGAAAATGGCGACTTTTTCGCTGTGAGGGCGCATACCTGTGTTTTCTTGGCGTTAAACTCGACAAGATTATCAGAGCCCCATTTGGCAATGAGTCCTAACGTCCTATCGAGTTCAACAACAAGATCCCTCCGTCTCTCCTCAGTTTCCGCCCGCCCAGCTACTGCGCGTCCGTGGTACCCCCCGTGCACTGTACTGTCATCTGCATAGCAATGTATGTTCCCGAGAGAGAGCATATCATTGATATGCAGAAGAAAGAGTGTGGGGGATAGCACAGACCCCTGGGGGACCCCAGCATTCACTACATGGAATTGTGAAGCGCAACCATCAACTAAAACGCGAAGGCTACGCTTATGTAGGAAGCTGGCAATCCAGGTGCAGAGCTGAGCTGGCAGACCGTATGCCGGCAGCTTGGAGAGAAGACTTGCTCAGTATCTTTCAAGCGGAACTAGTTGGTGAATATAATGGATCAATCGACCAATGTCACTATTTGAACCATTTCAATTATATCATAACGAGGATACGTATAAATAGTTTTTGATTAGAAAACTATATAAACTAACTGTAATATTATATTGTAATATCTTATATACTTACAAACAAGCTGACAAATCCTTGCCAGCTTGTTTGAACAAGCCCATGATCCTATGGGTGTCATGAAAAACATTAATATATTGTTGTTAATAAATAAATAATAATAATAATAAATAATGTATCAAGTTACAATAGGGGTGGCTGATTGAGTTGGCTCTTACCCATTTGCAGAAGGATTTTCTACAGTTTGTATGAAAATCTTTCATTGTTTAAAGAGCTATGAGAAATTGATTGTCAGAAATTCTAAATGATGACCGCGATTATTCGATATGAAATCAATTCTATCCTGGGATATGAAATCAATTAATAAATAATTTAAATAAATTGATTAAGATTCTTCAGGAGATGCACAACTAGATGCATCACCTATTAAGGAGAATACATCATACAATGAAAAAAATAAGTTAATAAATAAATAAAAATAAAAAAAAATAAATAAAAAAAATTAAAAAAAAATTCAAATAAATAAGTTAATATATAACCAAATTTTGTGTGAAACTTTTTCAGTGCATTCTTACTAATATATAACTAACATGTATAAGAGTCATTATGAACTAGTGATGTACCCGTACCTCGACCAGCAGCTGTCCGTAGTTCCTGATAACGGCGACGTCTTCTCTAGACTCGTACTTCGACGATATCGCCACCTGATCGCTGCCCTTTGATACTATCTGTAAAATTACAGAAACATTTTAAAGTTATTGGAGATAATTAATAAAACAGCGCCAAATAGAGTGATGTTTTATTATCATAATAAAATACACTTACTCAATATAATCTAAAAAGTAAAAACTCCAATGATTTTGTTTACCTTAACTTCATTAAAAGTAAAAGTAAGAATATTTTAATAGAGACGCCGTCACTTCGGGGATCGCAATCAATCGGACCTGTGATAGTTGTTAAGACCCTTGGGTCAAATTGAAAACGAGCTGATGATCTTCAAACGCCTGAACCGATTTTCATTATTTATAGTTATGACACGATAACATCAAATTTCCGCAATGAACCGCATCAAAATCGATCCATTCGTTTGGGAGCTACGATGGTATCACACACGTAAAGCTTAGAACGCATTCTACGCCGGGGGTTACAAATAAGAAAAAAATTACAACAAATCAAACGCCACCTTCTTACCATTGGCAGTATACACGGCCGCGCCAGGGTCATGGTGAAGGAGCTCATGATGACCGGGTTGAAGTCCAGGATCTTGGGGTACATGTCCAGCGGAGACAACGTACCTTGAATATATTAAGTAACCATTATTAGTTCTGTTATCGATAACGTTAAATCAGAACAAAGTTCGAAGAAAAATCTGTTGTTTTTTTTAAACTATTATTAAGAGCCTTATAGGAGAGAGGGCGCTGCGTGCAGTGACAATAGTATACGCTCCACATAAAAGTCAATTTTAAAATTATATAAGTGCGAATTAGTAACTGTTGTGGTGTTAAAAATACTTATACATATGAAATTCATTCGTGATAACGTTATCCAAACGGAAACACCCAGAAATAGCGACTAAAAAGGACGTTCGAATAAACGACGTGACGAAGACTTTAGAAAATCAAAAACTGTTAATCAAATCGCTAAACCTGTGACTTTCTAAAATAAATAGAAACAAACAATTAAACTACATGTGAAAATGAAGTTTAGTGTAACATATGAAATTAATGGTTAAAATTGGAGTTGTTAAAAAGTGATAATAAAGGCGAAGGTAGCCTTAACATAACTAAGAAAACTACCCAACAAAATTATCAAGAGCTATAAGATTTAGTTGATAAATTTCACCATTCCATCTATCAACTACTTGGTCTATTGGTCTGAGATTCAACGTGTACTCGTATGAACTCGAATGAACAGAGTTCGATCCCGACCGTAAAACACACTGCTTAAATTTTAATATTTTTTGATTGACATTTAAAAAAGAAAAATTACATTATATTTTATTTATTACATATATATATTATTTTATTTTTACTCACATTTTTAAATTTTACATTATTTATCTATTGGCATTTTAAAACTTATATTATTAATATATAGATGTCAGCAATAACTACTTGCTGACATTCTATATTTCTATATTACATTAGATCATTAAGTAATATTAAATGGCTTAGTTTTATAATTTTTTGATTGTCATTTTGAAAAGATTAATTATATTTTTTCTCCCATTTTAAAATTCTAATATATTTATTTATTGACATTTTAAAACTTACATTATTATATCCATTTGCAGACATTCTTTATTACATTTTACTCATATTTTTAAATTTTACTACATTTATTATTATTAATTATATGCTGACATTCTGAATTATATTATTTAAACAATATTTATATAATTAATAAAATGGATGAAATTTTATCAACATTAAAACTAATTCAAGAAGAAATGACTTGCCAAAAGGTGGAAATGAAAGAAATGAAGGAAAGTATAATCAAAACTATTAATATCAGCATGAACGAAAGGTTTTTAACAATTGAATCAAAATATCACGAACTAACCGAAAAAATCGAAAAACAAGAAATAAAAATTCACCACTTAGAAAAAGAAGCAAGAAAAAGAAATATCATATTTTTTGGAATAGAAGAAACTGAAAAAAGTTATAAAAATTTGGAATCAACTATATTAGACATTATAAACAATAAAATGGAAATAAACTGCAAAAATAGTGACTTAGAATATTGTAGGAGAATAGGCAGAAAAGGTACGAAAACACGACCCATAGCAGTGACGTTATCATCAATGGGGAAAAAAATCGAACTTTTAAAAAACAAAAAACTTCTATCTAATTCTAAATTTTATATTAAAGAAGACTATCCACCAGAAGTACTAATAAAACGAAAAGAACTGCAAGAACAAGTAGAGGAAGAAAGAAGAAAAGGTAATAAAGCATTTATAAAATATGATAAATTAATAATACTATCAGAAAATAACAAAGAAAACAGAAATATCGTACCAAACCGAAAAAGAAGCCTATCAAAATCAAAATCTCCGCAAAAGTCATCAATAGATGATAAGACAAAAGATCAACATTATATAAATTATTCAAATACTTCCAAACAGCTCCAAAAACGAAATAGATATGATATTAAGCGCTTTTTAAACAATTCAATGCAATCAAATAGTAATGAATAGCAAGTAATGGCCCCTCCATCTCTCCCAACACGGGTGGTCGCTGCGGGAGATAAACACCAAAACCCTCAATGTCATCAGTGTACAAACAAAAGCAAAATCAAAAGTGAAATGGCTCAAAATTATAATAATACGACCACCCCAATAAATACTAAGCATACCATACGAAACGACACTACAAATACCACATTTCCCAAGCCGTCTGGTCCACGTGGGAAATTAGACCATTACCCTCTTTCCAATAATAATAATAAACCAAAGAGAAACAAGGAGAATGTTCTAAAGATTTGTACATACAATGTAAGGTCACTGTCATCTATAGAAAAGTATCTAGAATTATCGTATGCATTGGAAAATGTACACTATGATGTAATTGGACTCTCAGAAGTAAGAAGAATGGGATGCCACATCGAAGAATATAATAATTGCATTTTATGCTACATCGGACAAACGAAAGGGCTATATGGAGTAGGTTTCCTGATAAAAAAGACACTAAAAAATAACATAACTAATTTCACTGGCATCTCAGAAAGGGTAGCATTACTGCAATTAAAATTTGAAAACCTTAGCTTATCGATTATTCAAGTATATGCACCAACAGAAAGCTCAAGTGACGAAGATATTCAAAAACTGTACAGTGATCTTGCAATGGCACATGATTTAGCCGATGAGAATGTTTTAGTAATTGGAGATTTCAATGCCAAAATAGGGCAACCCAAAACGGAAGAACACCCGGTAATGGGTAAATACGGTTATGGAATAAGAAACGAAAGAGGCACGAAACTTTTAGAATATGCCTTCGAGTTCAGACTGTCAATAATGAATACATACTTTAGAAAGAAATCAAATAAAAAATGGACTTGGGAATCCCCAGATCATTTACACAGAAACGAAATTGACTTTATAATGTCAAACACTCCAAAATTAGTGACGAACTTCGAAATACTGAATAATATACATTTTGCCTCGGATCACAGATTTCTAAGGGCTACAGTTAGGTTACGTGTCCCGAAAAAGAGCAGAAAACACTTTAAATCATACCCCAATACCCTACTTACAGAAGGCGATATTATCGCATTTACAGAAAACCTAAAATCTTACAAATTTGACAAAAAACCAGAAGAGCCTATAGAGGTCCAAGACTATTATGACACTATAGAACAAGCACTAACTTCAAGCTCAACTCTGACTCACACAGGAAGGAAACAGAATAGGCAAAAAATATTTAGTGACAATACAGTATCATTAATAAAAAGACGCACCGAACTTATATCTACAAAAAACAAAACGAAGGAGATGAAAAGAGAACTTGGACAAATATTTAAACAAACCAACAAAGAAATAAAGAAAGACTATAAAATACATAGAGAAGCTATTATAACCCGAAACATAATGAAGTTCAGAAGCACTAAAAGAGCATTTAAAGATCTAAACTTACATAAAAAGTGGATACAAAAATTAGAAACTAAGACAAATCAGACAAAATCTAGAAAGGATATATTAGTCCAGACAACTAACTTCTACAAAGAACTATACAAAAAAAGAAACCAAGAGAAAAGCATTGAAGAAGTTGTAAGCTATAACCCCAACACAGAGAGTATTCCTGCCATAGAAGCAAGCGAAATATACGAACACATAAAACTGTTAAAAAGTGCAAAAAGCCCAGGACCTGATAGGATAAGTAATGAAATGCTCAAATATGCTACACCTATTCTACTTAACCACTTCACACAATTGTTTAACCTCATATTGGAAACGGAAACTGTGCCTAAGCAATGGTGCTCATCTGAGGTTATACTTTTATATAAAAAAGGCAATCCTCTAGATGTAGGTAACTACAGACCAATAAGTCTATTGGCTTCTTTATACAAGCTTTTTGCATCGCTGATCTTAAAAAGAATATCTACAGAAATCGACGAAGCGCAACCAATAGAACAGGCAGGATTTCGATCAGGTTATAGTACTACTGACCATCTGCAATCGTTGGGACAAGTGATAGAGAAATACAAGGAGTTTAGACGACCTCTATATATAGCATTTATAGATTACAGTAAGGCCTTCGACAGTATAAGTCATAATTCTATCTGGAATGCATTATCATCCTTAAACATTAACACAAAGTATATAAATATCCTAAAATATATTTACACCAACGCTACAAGTAGAGTGAAACTCGAAACCAGAGGAGAAAAAATAAGAATTGAAAGGGGAGTAAGACAGGGTGATCCCTTGTCACCAAAACTATTTATCGCGGTTCTAGAGAGTGTATTTAAAAAACTAGATTGGACAACCAAGGGATTGAATGTAGGTGGCGTTTACCTGAGCCATTTGAAATTCGCAGATGATATCGTTGTACTTGCCGAAACACCTGGGGAACTCGAAATAATGATACATTCGCTTGAGGAAGAAAGTGCTAGAGTTGGACTAGAAATTAACGCCTCCAAAACTAAAATAATCACTAATAGCCAGCGACTTCCTATCAGTTCAAAGGGCAACTACATAGAATATGTGGACAAATACATATACCTGGGCAAACAGGTATCTTTCAGTGCATTAAATAACGAAGAAGAAGTAGAAAGGAGATGTAAACTAACTTGGAACAAATTCTGGTCCCTAAAGGAAATTTTAAAAGGAGATTATACATTAAACATTAAAAAAACTGTTATTGATACCTGTCTTCTGCCTAGCTTATTGTATGGTTGTCAGACATGGGTTTACACACATAAAGTGAAAGAAAAAATAAGGACAACACAGAGATCAATGGAGAGAAGTGCACTAAAAATTAGAAAAATACATAAAATAAGGTCAGAAATCATCAGGCAAAAAACTAAACTAACGGATGCTTTAACACAGGCTTTAAAATTAAAATGGCAATGGGCTGGTCATATCTCAAGGCTTAAGGACAATAGATGGACAACAAAAGTGACACGCTGGAAGGGGCCATTAGGGAAAAGAAGCATCGGCAGACCATCAAAACGGTGGTCTGATGATATTGTTAAGGTAGCAGGGCAAGACTGGATTATGCTCGCCAGAGATAGAGGATTCTGGAAGGAGAAAGAGGAGGCCTTTACCCAATCGGGATCCACATTACAAATAAATAACAAACCTCACTAACACCAGATTAATAGCTTAAAATATACTAACACGACTAATAAACATTTGAATTGTAAACATTTTGCTGTGGAATAAAAGGCTTAAATAAATAAATAAATAAATAAATAAATAAGAGCCTTATTATTGAAATTTTGAACTTATTGAAAAATGAAGTACAATTTTATCAGTATAGATCATAGCGGCCTCAACCTTTTTTAATTTGGACTAAGATTTTTATACCAAGTCAAAATTTCAAAAGCAATTTTTACGTAAAATGCACCAAAACTTATTTGAGTTCGTAGGCTGAACTACAGTGCTGAACAATTTGAATGGAAAAAATACAAAACTATATTTTAAACAGTGATTTGGCACATAGCGGGCACTTTTGATATATGTATTAATTATAAAAAAAATACATCAAAAGGCGTAAAACTACCAAAAACGCTCCAAAATAGTCTTGAATTTCTCCTGTTGTTTGTTAATTAGTATAACATTTGTTTTTTTTATAAATTACAAAATGTACTAAGTTATTCATATAATACACTTTTGCTATTTGTAGTGTCACTCGCACAGCAAAATCAACCCTAACAGAACACCAACGTTTCTACCACACAGATGAACCCACCTCGTCGGACACAGATGTCTCACCTCATCATCATACGCGGGTCGAAAACAATCGTCAATAAGAACAACAAACGCACGAGATGCACCCAATATAAACATGTACTCACCGGAAGTGATGATGACCGACTGAAACCTCGCGAACACGGGCCGCATCGCTATCGACGAGTCCATACACCTGAAACGTCACATACATATATTAGTTAGTGCGTGCGCGCGCGCGTGTGTGTGTGTGTGTGTGAGTGTGTGTGTTAGTGGGGGGGGGGGCGGTACTGACGAGAAGTGCAGCACGGGGTTGGCGAGCGCGTGGCGGTCGTCGTAGGGCTCGACGATGATGACGAAGCCGCGCGTGTAGGTGTGTGTGTGTGTGTTAGTGGGGGGGGAGCGGTACTGACGAGAAGTGCAGCACGGGGTTGGCGAGCGCGTGGCGGTCGTCGTAGGGCTCGACGATGATGACGAAGCCGCGCGTGTAGGTGTGTGTGTGTGTGTTAGTGGGGGGGGAGCGGTACTGACGAGAAGTGCAGCACGGGGTTGGCGAGCGCGTGGCGGTCGTCGTAGGGCTCGACGATGATGACGAAGCCGCGCGTGTAGGTGTGTGTGTGTGTGTTAGTGGGGGGGGAGCGGTACTGACGAGAAGTGCAGCACGGGGTTGGCGAGCGCGTGGCGGTCGTCGTAGGGCTCGACGATGATGACGAAGCCGCGCGTGTAGGTGGCGGCCAGCGTGGCGAGGTGCGCCACGAGCGTGAGCGCGCCGAAGGCGGCGGGGTCGGCGACCCGCAGCGTGCGCAGCAGCGCCTGCAGGCGCGACGCCACGAAGCGCAGCGGCTTGCGCTCCAGGCACACGCGCGCCGACAGGTCCTTGAGGAAGCCGGCCGGCGACTCCTGCACCACGTGCTGCGTGCGCAGCCGCATCTTCACGTACTCGATGAAGCGCTTCAGGAAGCCCAGGAAGTGCTCCGCGTTGCGGATGTTGCCCGGGACCACCTCTGCCGAAACGAGGTGAGTTCATCTGTGTCCGTCTGCTGGTGTATCGGGATAGAGTCTCGTCGAGGGAGTCGAATAAAAAAAAATTGTAACAATCTGTCGATCGTGCACGTGAGACCTGGGCCACCCGTGAAAAGGTGGAGAGCAGATTCTTCACCTTATCATTAGTGAAAAGCGATCTCTAGGAGGAGAATCAGAAGCGACATGAAAGTATTGCAAAGGATGGGATGTCAACACAGAGTACACACTGCGCCGACACTATTTAAGTGGTAGGTGGGAGAAGTACTAGCAAATGATGGTGCTGACCGTTGAGCACCTCGTCCGGTAGGATGGGGTTGGCGAGTATGAGGTCGGTGTCCCTGGCCACTGCCGCGTCCCGCAGACCCTCCACCATCTGCTCGTACTCCGCCGTCAGACGAGATGCGTCCTCTTGTTTCAGTCTAAAGATCATTTTATAAGAATTATCTGTTATGATCTCCTAATCCACGGCTCTCCTGACGCCCTATATTCTCTTATTCAGGTCAGACATAGGACCGATTATTGTATAAGCTTTCCTACACATTAAAACTCAATAAGTTATTTTGGCCCAAATTAGGATTTAAGGGACTCCGGTACTACAACTGTACAATTAATTAATCATTTATGATATTATTATCATCATCAACCTGCGATGTTCTTTAAGTATATATAAATATATATGACGCATATAAAGTCAAGTAAAGTAACAGCCTGTGAATATCCCACTGCTGGGCTGCCTCTTTTCCTCTTTGAGGAGAAGGTTTGGAGCGTATTCCACCACGGTGCTTCAATGCGGGTTGGTGGAATACACATGTGACAGAATTTCAGTGAAATTTGACACATTCAGGTTTCCTCACGATGTTTTCCATCACCGTAAAGCACGAGATGAATTATAATCACAAATTAAGCACATGAAAATTCATTGGTGCTTGCCTGGGTTTGAACCCACGATCATCGATTAAGATCGGTCAATGATGCTGTAAAACCGATTTATAAATATAAAAAAAACCAAAATAATCCCATACTCAGCTACAGCCTTCTCCAACGTTTGTAGAGCTTGTGTACTCTTGTCTATGGTTCGCCTCGTGATTTTTACACTGAGCGAATCTATACAGACATTGTCGATATTGTGAGCTTCGTCAAACACAACAACTGCTTCTTTATGCAATTCTTTAGACACCACTTCTGCTATTTTTGGATCTAAGAGGTAATGATATGAATACACCACAATTTCTGCGTGTATTATCTGTGGAAGATACAATTAGGTTTTTTTAGGAAAAATCAACCCATTATAATGGAAAAAAGAATAAATATTGTACTTTCTAACTCTGACTTTAAAACATGGGTGTAAGTTTGAATTTGTTTTGATCAGCAAGTAAAGAGTGTTAAAATTAATTGTTTTGTTGTACGGAATCCCGTACAGTGTGTCTAGTGCATTATTGATCGAAGGTCTTAAAGGCCAGTGCCTTCCCAAGCAGTGTTTCATTATATTAAAGCTAGAAAAGGGCATTTTAACAAATTATATGATATAATATCATTATATATAATGTATATTTAAGAACATTTAATTAACATTTTGGTACAGTAAATAAGGTTTTGATGATAAAACTTTTCATCTTTATATATTAGTATAGATAAGCATGAAATAATATGAAATATATAAAGAGACTGATATGAGTTAATACTCACAGCAAATCTGGAAAGGAAATATGGACACCAGTTCCTATCTGCCCCATATTGTTTGAGATCATCCATTGTGTACACACCGTAAGGCAACATGGACTCCTTGCCTTCACGATTGAAACCTTCATAGAACTGACCTATGGAATTGTGTGACAAATTATAAATACATAGATATTACGAATTTTATACAAATTATTGTAGTACAAGCACTTCGCCTACGACAATTTAAATACTACTATTTAACATAAATATGTAAATTAGTATTTGTTAATAGACTAAACTTAGGTCAGTTACAATTTGTTCAAACTTTAGAGATTTTTTTATACCCTTAATAACTTCTAAACCAAAGGCCCGATCCGAATAATTTAAATTGGAATGTACACGTACATAATCAACCTTAATTATCAAACCAATTAAATAGATAAGGTTTATGTCATGATATCAATATCACCACTATTCAATTCCACTCGTATTTGAATTTAATAATTTAAACAAAAACTGTTATTGTGGCTTAACTATAATAACTCTGGCAAAACTGATGAACGATCAATGTGGAAATCAAAACATTATTGATCTCAAATTAATATGTAATAAATATGTACTTACAAATAGGAACAGAGTTATCCATCTCGTGTTTCTCACGGATATAGCTAGCAGTCAGAGAGTGACATTTACCATCCACCAATTTCCCCTCCCTCTCCCGAGACACCTTTGATTGAAGAAACAGTTTATCATCAAATATTGTATCAACTTATGGTTAATAATGACTTTGGATTAATTGTTTTATAAGTTTGGTAGCTGGAGTAACTAAATGTTTCATAATTAAACATAACCATATTTAATTGACTTACATTTCAGTTGGAGACACATTAAAAAGACAAAAATTATACTATGGTAGCCAGGTTCTAAAATACAAAAGCCAAACTCGGTTTTTAATTAGGCCAGACATTTTTTTAAAGCCAAAAATATCCTAAAAGGCTTATTCAATGTCATACATATGCTATATATTATCTTAAAAAGGTAATAATTATATACAGAGTGTAACAAAAACAAAAACCTGTATATATTATAAATTTGACTTGAGTCGTTGTACTTACATCTGGATGAATACAGAGATTTTTTCTCGAACTTAAAACGACTCCAGTAAGACTTGGCATCTCGCCTTGACATTTTTCATAGTATTTTATGAGATTTTTTAATTCCTCTAAAACTTTTTCTATTTCAGGAACTGTTCGAGAACAATATATTAGTTTTCTGGAAGCATAAAGTATATATAATATATTACAAGGACATTAAATGAACAGCTCTAAAGATAAATTATTGTATTTAAAATGGTTATCTTTATTATTCTGACTAATTTTTATAGAAATATAAGAAGCTGAAGAGTTTGTTTGTTTGATCCAGCTAATCTCAGGAACTACTACTACAACAGGAATTATAAAAACATTTTTGTCTTTTGTCAAGGCTCTAGGCTGATTTTTATTCATTACATTTTTATTAATTACATGCAGGTGAAACCGCAGGGTACAGCTAGCTTTTTTTAAATAATGACATTGTATGGGTATCACCTTCTTAATAAGGGCCACTAATTATTTGCTAGACTGAGTATGCATTTTTGAGCATAATGTTCTCACAATTAAATGGAGGTTTAGTATTCGTATTTAATTTTAATGGTTAGATATGTTTTTAAATGTTTTTCACATGTACATCATAAAAAATAATGTTACAAAACTATGTCTAATTTAAAAAAATATTATAATATATAACTAACCTGACATGATGGGGATTGTGTATCATATATGCAACAATTAGTGATAAAAGTGATATAGTTTTACCAGTTCCTGAAGGCATCTCAAGTAATCCATGACCCTGTCAATACAATTGAAATACACTTACTACTATTGTCATATATGCTTTTTGAATCACTACTTGAAATAATCCCAATTTTTTTTTATAATTTTTGTTGTTTCCCATTTTTTATACAATTTTTTTTGTTATTTCAAATAAAGACTAGAACCTGATGTGAATATGTAAAACAATGTTATATTGTACACTTCTCGTTTAAGTGTTTAACAATATCTGAAATTCAAACAGCCGGTCTTGTTTATTTTGAAGCTTGAGAATCACGTTCACTATGTAAATAACCTATAAAAATATTTTGGTTATTTTAATTTCAAAGAAGTTACCTTGGCATCAAGAGCCCTTTTCAATTCCAGCATATATGCATATTGTTCAGGGTAAATATAATCATAAGGGAAATAAACAAGTAGCCCGTCGACCGTCAACCTGAAAGATTTTTTTTTATGACGTGTTAATAACATTTTGTATAGCATATTAAACCACTCTAAGGCATTATACGCACTTCATTTTATTTCTATTTTTCAAAGATCGGCAATACGTATATTAATTTATATTTTATAACTGAAAGTTTTGTTTGCCGCAACTCGCAAGTCGTATGACAATTGACATATGACAAAATACAAATTCAATTTAAATTCAAACTTCAAAGTTTTAACTTTCGTTTCGCGCAGACTTTGACTTACAATTATTTGGACAATGAAACAGTCAATACAAATAAAAATAATTGTTCCTTTACATACTTTAAATTTATATTAAATTTTCCAATTTAATAAATAATATAGAATACACTGTTACTTGGGGGAAAAACGTAACATTTATATCGGTTCTTTTTTTCTGAAAAATCTTTGATCGGAAGAAACCAAACACTATAGAATTGAATCTTCTATCTCTTATATTATATAAAAACGAAAACCACCAGGGTGGTGTTGGTTTTCGAGTAAACAGGGATATCTTAAACAGTATATCACATATCAACAACTTTGAGATTGCAACCCTAGGCTTAAAACCATCTTGCAGATACCCTCTGAAGGTCGTACAGGTTATGCGCAGAATTTTACATGCCACATGTATAGGGTTTCTACGTCGTCAGAATGTAGCAAGAGCCATATAGTGACTGTATGTCTGGACGGTAGGTCTTGATCGTCATCCGCTGTTTATGAATTTTGTGGATTTCAGGCCATTTCATTTGCAGCTCTTCATTTACTGCACAGATATCATATCAAATATCAATTGGTTAGGTATAAAAAAGTAGTCTATGTTCTTTCTTGGGGTGCAAGCTTATTTTATACCAAAATTCATCAAAATCGGTGATTTAGCCGTGGAAGCGTGACCGACAGACAGTCACGAGATACTTTTGTATTTGTAATGTTAATGTATGTTATTGTAATGAAATTTCTTATTGCACGTTACAGTCCAGAACGAGACAGAACGAAGTGCTGAGATGACTGTCCAAATCCAGAATTGTACGACGAAGGGGATTCTACTTTTTTCTAATTCCATAAAGTCTTTACATAGTTTGCAAAACAAAAAGAATTGCTAATTTTGCACATGCCAGGCTATGAGAATCGGCAAAAGCTGAGGTCACCCTCCATCTGACCGATGACTTCAAGAAGATGGGACCCGACTCGCTACGAAAAGCAGAAAACCAGGAGCTTTGCTAATGAACTCTTGGTAGAGGCCTACATTTAAAAAAAAAGTAGACTACGGGTAAATGAAGATAGTACGTACCAACACAATGGCGCTGTAAGAAAAAATAAACATATCCTTAAATCTTACTTCTAACATTGGAAACTAAGATTTTATGTCCCTTGTGCCTATATATACCCTTGCTCAATTATCCCTCAAAACTGAACACAGCAATACTATGGCTGTTCTATGGGTGGTACCTTTTGAGGCGGGCTTGCATAATGCACTACCACCATGTGTGCAACAGTACTAGCGTAGTTAGGTATATCACCATGATCTGTGAGTTCAATCGTAAGAGTATAATGATTTAAATACAAGCACGATTAAACTCACAATACATAATATTGATTATATTTATTATCACCTAAGTTTATATTTAACTTGCGTTAATTTGTTTATATGACCTTTGTTTATATGAGAATAAGCACTTTAATGATAAGTATTCTGTATTATAAATGTAAATCTATATACTGGTTCATTGTTTAAATCTCATTCAAATCTTAATATCGTCGCGATACATTCAGTGCGAGTTTATTTAAAAAAAATTTTTAAATGCAAAGTTATGACCAAAGTCGCCGTTTTAGGTGCCGGTATTAACGGCTTAAGTTGCGCTGTAAAAATAAAAGAAAAATATCCATATATCGATGTAAGTATTTAAATGATTAACAATAGATACCTACTTCTTGTTGTAACAATGTTTAATACTTTCGTAAAATGCATGATTGTAAGTTTGAATAAGAAATTGATTTTAATTTTTAATATTTGTTGTAAAAATCAATTAATAACAATATTTAAAATTAACAAATTTGTGTTACAAAGGAAGTGAAAAGAAGAAATAAAATATTTCTATAAAAGATTTTTCAGACATCCTAGACTGAAGAATTGCTAGAGAATACCTACTTATATGAATATCAAGACGAGTTTTTGTTTGTTTTATTGCCTTTGTTTTTCTTTGTCAAATATCTTGATGGAACTGTTATACAATGATTAAAGCTTTCTGATTAGTTATCTAGACTCTAGAGAAGTGAGAATGAACTAAGCCTACCTATTTTAATATATGTGCATCTTTTCTAATTTAGGTAATTTATTTATAGGTGGTCATTATAGCAAATTATTTCACTCCAAATACAACCGGTGACGGGTCAGGAGGTTTATGGTATCCATATCTTTGTGGGAGTACACCACAGCAACTTTTGAGGTCAGTAACAGATTATTATTAGACCACACTTAATTATGTCTGATTTATTCTGCTATATAGATTACTGTCCATAAATTGCCGTTAATAATGAGACATATAGTGTGGGTGAGCTGCTTACCAGTAGTAATGTCATGTCTTAAATATAAGGCTGCGAATGTATATACGCCGCAGTTGCAGTGTAATCACTTCTGTTTCTTATTAGAACAAGCAGGGCGATCTTAATTTAACTGCTTTTCTTATCCCAAATAAAACTAATAATACCAGTTAAATAATATATTTATGTTAAAATTTTAGTAAGTGGGGCGGTGAAACTTATAAATACCTGCATAAGCTTTGGCAAAAAGGCGGTTACGATGTTTCTCTTATGCCGATGCTCGAACTGTACAGAGAGAAAAGAGAACTGCACGTGGATGAGTGGGCTTCATCCGTATTCGGTTACCGGATACTCGATGAGCGTCAGTTAGATTACTTGAGCGGGCTGTACTCTGTTAAATATGTGTAAGTTATAAACGATTATATTTTATAAAAGTAACGGTAAGAAGAAGATGGACGGACAATTGGGCCAACAAATGGTAAATGCTCACGATGGACATTGGCGCTGTAAGGAATATTATTATATAACATAACATTGGTACAAGGAACAAACACAAATTAATTACTCCCGTTACTCGACTTCATAGAGTCAGTAACTCTTTTGTGGGGCAATGTGTACGTTTATACAACAGGATCCCAGAAAGCGTTCAAAATGTTTCAGTTACTAAATTTAAAAAAATTGTAAAGGAACGCTTGTGTGCTAAAGGTTATTATACAATTAATGAATTTATGGATGATAGCACACCTTGGGAATGAGACGATCGCCGCATGGCTATTTCCTTTTGTTTTTTTTTGTAAAAGACAAAAAACAGACAAAAAAAAAAAAAAAACAAAAACATCAACCCGCTGAGTTTCTTTCGCCGGTTCTTCTCAGGGCTGGGTGTTTCTTTTCCGAACCGGTAGTAGTTTCTAGTTTGACAATCAATAAGTAAGTGTAATACTTCAATATTGAATAAAGTATTTGAATTTGAATTTGAATTAACCATAGTCATATTATCACATAGTCAATGCGCCATCAACCTTGGGAACTAAGATGTAATTTCCCTTCTGTCAGTAGTTGCACACCAATGCCTACTAATTATTTCTGTTTGTGCAGTAATGTGTGATCTGTGGTGGTACCTAACCAGAAGTGCTTGCACAAATCACTACCACCGAGTAGGTGGTGGTGGTGATAAGTTAAATAATAATAATATGATAACATTTCCTTATTAATCTAATGAACATCGGATTTTTCTCAGAGCCGGTCGCACTTTTACAACTCTAGTTGTTTACCCACCAACTATTCTCGCCGAATTGTACAGACGATTCAAGCAAGCGAACGGCATAACGATACAATCTAACATCGCCTCTTTGAGGGATGTAAAACTCAATGATTACAACGTGGTTATCAACTGCTTGGGTCTTGGATCTAGAGATGCAGTTCCCGATCTAAAAGTGATACCAATCAGAGGGCAAATATCACGAGTAAGTGAAGTTTAGCTCTTTACTCAAGTTTTCGTATAAATACTTAGTTTAGTTGTTGGATTTTTTTCGAGGATGCTTTATCTATACTAATATATATACCTAAAGCTGAAGAGTTTGTTTGTTTGATCCGGCTAATGTCAGGAACTACTGGTTCGAATTTAAAAAATATTTTTGTGTTGTATAGTCCTTTTATCGAGGAAGGTTCTAGGCTGATTTTTAATCATTATATTTTTATTAATAATACGCGGGTGAAACCGCAAAGCACAGCTCGTTGAGCTAGTTAATTAGACGAATTTAGTGAAGTTAATTGTATTGGTAGTAAAACCTGTAAAAGAAATGTACAGTATCCACACTAATTCATTACTTATTTTTGCAGATTTCTGCGCCTTGGATTAACAATACAGTTGTAGACGAAGACACTGGCAACTACATCATACCAAAGTAATGTATTAATTAAAAAAAAAAACTATTGATACCGTTCATTAATTTGACGAGCCGGTTGGCGTGATTGGTAGACCCTGCCTTTCGCGCCGCAGGTCGTGGGTTTGATTCCCACCCAGGACAGACATGTGTGCATGAACATGTCTGTTTGTCCTGAGTCTGGTTGTAATTATCTATATAAGTATGTATTTACAAAAGAAAAAGTAGTATATGTAGTATATCAGTTGTCTGGTTTCCATAGTACAAGCTCTGCTTAGTTTGGGATCAGATTACCGTGTGTGAAAAATGTCCCAGGATATTATTATTATCATATATCATTGACTGCCTCGTTGGTCTAGTGGCTTGATATAAGGCCGCAGACGCGGTGGGCCTGGGTTCAATTCCCAGATCGGGCCAATAAATAGTGTTGTTGTTAATTGGAGTTTTCTGTCAGAAAATTCTCAGTAACAGCCCGGAGTCTGAAAGTTGGAAGTGTGTACTCTCCCGTGCCTCGGAAAGCACGTTAAGCCGTTGGTCCTGCGCCTGAACTCTTTCCGGTCGTGTCGGATTGCCGTCCCATCGGATTATGAGAGCTAAGGAAAAGAGAGTGCACCTGTGTTTGCGCAGACACTTGTGCACTATAATATCTCCTGCGCAGTTGGCTAATCTCTCTTAAGATTGGCCGCCGTGGCCGAAATCGGTCTGGAGGACCTTATCATATATCATTAATGTGACTAAGGTTGGAACGGAAACTATTTTTGTGTGTTTAGCATCAATATACAGAATACTTTTCCCTGAATTCAATTTGTTCAAATTAAAATCATTAAATTTTGTTTCAGTGTATATAACTGTGTTTTGGGCGGTACTCACCAGGAGAATAATTACAAAAGAGAAATCGATGAAAATGACACTGATTTCGTTATAAACGGATGTATGGAGTTGATGCCGGGAATTAAAGTTCGTGTAATATATTTAAGATAGGTTTAAGAAGTACTAAATTCTTTATGATCTCATCCTAATAACACTGATAACATAACTAAATATTGTATAGCTAAATAAGCAAGACAAGACTAATATTAATAATAATACAATTGGGCACATACGGCCGATTGCCGATAAAGCGAGGAAATTGATACTGTTTGAATTTGAATTATATTAATTTTTTCGATATTATTCATTCTGTCTGTTGTCTAATAATGATATCTATTTTTTTGTTGCTCTATTTTATGTATAATCAAAGAAAATTAAAACAAAATATTATTATATGAACGGCTAATGTTCATTTAAAATATTAATTTTAAGTAATAATTAGATTTTTAATATTTAAAATATTAAGCAGTCGTGGTAAATATTTTTCCATACCTGACAATTTTTTTATTGTAATGTCGGGAAACGTATTCCGCCTCTAAAGGCAGAATTGAAATGTCTTCAAGGTTATTGGGCCTACTCACCTTCTGAGCGTTATTATTCTATGGTGTCAAATAAAAGTACTGAAAATTGTCTATGATCTCATCTCAATGTCTTTTATAAAATCTTATAAACACACAGATTTATTCTAGTTGTTACTTATTAGGTTCTTTGATCAGTTTCAAGCAATATTTGATGTTGCTGTTATTTTTACCGACAAAGGCATTACAAATCAATTTTCAATAAAATACATCTTTATTTGCACGTTTTGATTTCAGCACGCAAAACTTATTACACATTGGGTAGGTTTGCGACCGGGCAGGGAAAAAATTAGACTTGAATCAGAAGAAAAAGATGGTAAATTCTACATTCACAACTATGGACATGGTAAGAAAAAACATTTACTCCTTTTAAACTCCTCATAAGTCCCTTATCATTTTTTATATAGCTTCAGCCTAAGGTAAAGCTTGCTTGTCTAGAAGATGTTCTTCAAATTATGAGAATAGTCTCATGATTTTGAAGAACGTAAATGATTATAGCGAAATCCACCTTATTAATAATTAATTAATTATGAATGAAATGACAGTACATTTTCTTATATTCATGTAATAGCTTTGGATACTTACTAGTCCTTTACACCCTAAGCTGAAGCTTCATTTAAAAAAAAAGTAACAATCATATTATTATGAAAACCTCAAAAAACTCGTTAATTTATTGAAATAATATTATTTACTTAGTTTAAATTCTCCTGTTAATATGTGTGGGTCAAATCTATGTAATTCATAATTAATACACAACAAATTGAGCCTGTTCACTCAATTCGACAAAACACTATAATTTACCTGTTATTTTAACTTGAAAACGTATTTACATATTATTTTTCAGGTGGAAGTGGTTTAACATTATTTTGGGGCTGTGCGTCCGACGTTCTCGAAATATTCGACAATTACATGAACAAGCAGAAAGAAAAGTCAAAACTCTAAATATATTTTTATTAACATTAAAAAAATATCCGCTATACAAATATAACACTATTAATTATTATATAGTACATATTAAAAATGTAAACATTAAATAAAATTACATATTAGAAACAATAGTTTCAATTGATTTGGAGCATTTAATATAATGTGATTAATTTTTGGTTTACAGCTTGATATTATTTTACATTACTTCTTGTGGATCGTGTCGTAGACGTCCGTTCGTCTCTGAACTCTAATTGGTATTTGTTTTCGAACCTCTTCAACCAAACTTAAATCTGAAAACAAAAATATATTATCTATATCACATTCCAATCACAAGAGAAGTAATTATGGAGGGTAGAGGTAAGGAGAACCATCTCTTATAGTAGAAAACTTAAAAAGTGTCCAGCTGTAAGCTGCAAATTGGCGCTAGTGTAGACAAAGGGTATGGTATGAATATAGCAATAATTGTAAACGAATTGAAGTATGCCGAGTTAAAAAAAAAATAATATTATTGTCGACTAAAGTAGTTACTTATTGAAAATTTCAACTACCTTGCGTAGTATAATGTAGTCAATATAACCTTAAAGAATTATTGATTTTATTTTATGATTTGTGAATAGAATAATGATTAATGAAACAAATTTGACATTGCATTGACAATTTGACAATTGACACAATATCATTATCATTGGTCGAGATCTTGATCTATGATGCCAGCAGAGTTGTTTTCGGAATTTTGGAAGCAAAATTAAAGTAAATATATTAGTTAAGAACTGTTTGTAAAGCATAATACAGATATACTAAACAAATTACATGGAATGTGAAAATCTATTTATCTGGATTGTTTATCAATACACCTTCGACTGTAACAGCCTACACTGTAGCCTGTAGTGTCGTGTGCTAGTTTGTGTCAAGTACGAAGTGACACAGTAAACAAATTACACTCAGAATCCTCTCCTAACAAATTTCAATTGATAAATAGTTTCGCTCAACCCCACTATTTTCCTATCTTTCTCTTGTTATAACTAGTTTAGTACATCCTAGAAGCGTGTAGCTACATCAGAGCGGAGGTTCCTGTTATGATGGTCATGTCAGACGCACATCTCTACGCTCATGTACTCTCGAGGATTAGTCGTCCAGTTTATTTTATATATATATATCTTGGGACATTATTCACACACGGCCATCTGATCCCAAACTAACCAGAGCTTGTACCATGGAAACCAGATAACTGATACACTACATATACTACTTTTTTTTTGTAAATTCATACTTATATAGATAAATACACCCAGTCTCAGGACAAACAGACATGTTCATGCACACAAATGTCTGTCCTGGGTGGGAATCGAACCCATGACCTGCGGCGTGAAAGGCAAGTGTCTTACCAACAACGCCAACCGGCTCGTCAAAATTTTTGGATTTTCTTTAATAGAATGTTGTTAATTAATTTCCTGTGGACAATCAAATTGTTCAGCCTGCGCTGCACCAAAATGTACGACAAATTTGTTGAACAGTTGCTTAGACAATAACCATAAGATAAGACATCCGCTACTCACCGAGGTCCGCGACGAGGGTGTCCGGCCTGTGGTCCAGATGCGCCACGAGCGTGGCCCACGGGTCCACGAGCGCCGAGTGCCCCCACGCCACGTAGCCGGCGCCGGGGTCCCGCGCGGGACTCACGAGCGCCACCCACAGCTGCTCGTCGTTGGCCCGCGCGCGCGCCAGCAGCTCCCAGTGCTTGGGGCCCGTCGTCATGTTGAAGGCCCCCGGGTACACGAGCAGCGAGCAACCTGACGTCATTCAATGACCGAATTATTTACGATTATATAAATCATTTGTACATTATTCAAATACAATCATACCTTGCTTGGCCATCAGGTGGGCCATTTCCGGAAAACGCAAATCGTAGCATATCCCGATGCCGATCTTAACTCCTTGGTACTCGAACGTCGTTATTTGGTCACCTGCACTCAAAACCTCCGACTCTTTGAAAGTTATTTTGTTTGGAATGTCGATATCGAAGAGATGCATCTAGAACAAAAAAAATAATTAAGTAAAAAAAAAATAAAAATCTTATCTCTATCTGTTTATCTCTATAAGATCACTTATTCGGACACCTTTCTATGCTGAGCCAGTAGTTTCCCGCTGCCGTCCCACACCGTGCACGTGTTGTACAGCTTGTCGCCGCACCTCTCGGGGACGGTCCCTCCCACAACACACACACCTGCCTCAGCCGCTGCTTTGGACAATGCTCTGCACGTTGCACCGGAAGGCACTTCTTCAGCATACTCATCAAAATATTCTAAAAATAATTGTAGTGCTGTGTGTGTATGTCTGTGTGATTATAATACTAGTACCAAATTAGAGCTTAGAGTTTTTAATTCAAACATTTTAAAATTAATTCTCATATTAAAATATGAGAAATTCCTCAATATTAAATAAGCTAGGCAAAGCAGAATTTTAAGTTGTATTACACCCCTTCAGTAATTTTGTTTGTTGAATACATCAAGGTGCAAAATAAAAAAAAAACAGACAACAAATTGAAAAAAGACTTATACTGGCCGCTGGCAGAGTGCATTCTATCAACTGTTATTAGTACACCTGTCATGCATGCATGTCAGGGATACTATTTAATTAGTCATTGGTAAGGCATATAAAAGGCATCAATGTTTTATCCTTAATTTTTCGCCATAAAAGTAACATTTAGTTACTATTTAATCTTCAACTGTGAGGAACACATTATGTTGCAGGGGCTAGATTAGATTAAATATAAAAATTAAAAATGCTATAAAATCGTACTGCTCTCATGTTAACATAGTACACCATAAGTTGGTTATATTGCAATACTAACTTGTCCCATAAGGAGAATTGAAGCACTCTGGTAGGGCTACCAGTTGCGCACCCTTTTCCTTAGCTTTGTGTATCTCACTGACAGCTGATGCAACATTTTTTGCTTTGTCCGGGCCCACCGCCAATTGTATTAGAGCTATTTTAAAACCTAAAACAGAAAATATTTATTGAGACTTAAAAGATCTCATGAAAAATAAACAGACTACTCTACTTGGTAGTAGACAACATTGTCCACTTGGGTGTAGGACCCAATTTAGTCAGGCTAAAATGATATCTAGAGTACACAAAAAAATTATCAATGGGCTACCCATGGAATTCTATCATGCCTAACACAAAGATCAACTAGGTTTTTGAGAATGATGTTATCTTCAACAAAGAACTAGTATATATTATTTAGTGGTAGAGTTTTGTGCGAGCTCGTCTGTGTAGGTACCACCCACTCATTAGATATTCTAACACAAAACAGCAGTTCTTCATACTGTTGTGTTCCGGTTTGAGGGGTGAGTGAGCCAGTGTAATTACAGGCACAAGGGACATAACATCTTAGTTCCAAGGTTGGTGGCGCATTGGCTATGTAAGCGATGGTTAATATCTCTTACATTACCAATGTCTATGGGAATGGTGACCTCTTACCATTAGGTGGCCCATATGCTCGTCCGCCTACCTATGCTATAAAAAAATAAAATAAAATTATATTGCTAGAGTGTAAGTGTAATTTATTGAAGAAGAACCTTTTATTGGCTGAACCACAGTTTGACCCTCTTGACCATGAGTATTTTATAGCCTTTTGAATAAGCCACAACACCAATGAGGCAGTAAGTAAGTTAGTAGGTAAGTATTTAGCAGACGAAGAGAGGTAACATGAACAAATTATTTCAATCAGAAAATATTACCAAATAAGTTATATGTACGTATTTATCATTGCTTCGATATTTTTAAACATGCTTATGACCCGGATGTTACCTTACAACAAAAGAATAATCTGTTATTATTACTAGCACAAAAGCAATGGTCGAACAACTAAAATGTTATACTGTTTTTATGTTTTAATGTTAAGCTATCATATATTGATAGCTCATCACTTTGATAGATGATATAATACAAAAGACCAAAAAAAAACTATTATGCGACAAATTATACGATGATTACACTCAACTATCGAATTATACTTTTAAAAACAATTGATAACCATTTTGAATTGCTAAAATATAGATTCAACTGTAGTACACACATACACAAAAGTCACAGTGTGTGTTATTTCTTCATTTTAGTTACCTCTTATATATAACTAGCTGTGCCCCGCGGTTTCACCGACGTATCTAAACTTATATAATAAAACTGAAGAGTTTGTTTGTTGGATCTGGCCAATCTCAGGAATTACTGGTTAGAATTTAAAATAATTTTTGTGTTGGGTAGTCCTTTTACCGAGGAAGGCTCTAGAGGCTTATTTTTATTAATTCCTAGCTAGCCTCGCGGTTTCACCTGCATATATTCCTGAGATTAGCCAGATCAAACAAACAAACTCTTCAGCTTTATATATTAGTATAGATGATTTATTTCAAAATTAATTGGCATCATACAAGTTGATGTAACTGTTCAAACAATATAGGATTAAAATTCTATGATATATAAAAAACCTACTACTATTAACTCATCTTTTTATCAATGTGTTTTAACAAACAATATTATATGTAAAAGAGAATAACAATGTTTGCATATCTCATACACTTACTGATATAATGATGCAATATATAAATATCTATAGTTTCTTTATTCACAGATATAAATCAAGGCAGTGAAGAGCAAATATATTTAAGTTTTATTTTTTTAGAGCATTTGGTTTCTGTACTGATACTATGATCATAGCTTTCACTTGTAATAATTTTGCTCTTTTCACATTTAAACTGTTTGATGATTTACAGATCTACAGGCTAAAGCCGCCTTTGAGTTGAGGTTTAGTTCAAGCTATGTACCTCCATGTTGGTGGTGCATACAGGTTGGATAAACATAGGTAGCTTTTCCACTGACACATACTCCTTAACCGCCAAGCACAACATGTAAATTCAATTGTTGATTTTGATATGAAACTGCAATCTTCAGTCAAAATTTTTGTGTTAACCTAACCACTAATCCATTTTAGTTGATTCCATTGTCTTTATAAAAATAATATATGCCTTTCGAGGCTTTACTAATAGTTTAAAGAATTAAACTTTATCAGACACCACTACATTTGTCCACTCAATCAATTAAGCATAACAAAATATAAAATTTTATATTGTTTTTATATTACTATGGTTAACATTTCTAATATGTAACTTTTTATGATATAAGTATTTTTAATTTATTTACTGTAGGTATGTGGGAAATGATTTGATATTAATTAAAAAAGCAATTACATTATTAATTTATTATTATTCTACTTGTTAGCAGTTTCTACTTATATTACAATTTAATTTGTTAAGCAAATTATACATGTTAAATCTATGCGACAGATATTATTATAAGAAACTAAAAGTTATGATACTCTTGTTTGTTTTTTACAAAAATATTGTTTATACTGTACCCTTATATTCATGTTTTTTGAAAAATCGTGGATGCACCGCGTCTGTAGCACTCTCACACATTTCTAAAATTATTTTTATATTTTCAGTAACATATGATTTTAATAAGACATATTACCTTTTTTCAACATATTTGAATAGTTGTAGAATGAAGTAAATTATCACCGATTAGTTTCAAAAAGAAATAGTTATGGACACGTATAATGTTTATAATATCGTGTTATCGTACGTTTATAAATACGATGAATTATTAATGTCACTAATACTTTAATATAAAACCCTCAGTCTGTGGACTCGTATATAATAAAAAATAAAAACTGATCAAAGTCAAAGTGAGAACTTGAGAAGTAACAATTGTCAGATAGTGACATTATATATATACAAATCAGTAAAATATATTTGTCATAAAACTCATAAACAAGAGTGCAAAGACAATAGCTGGTAAAGTACCTAACAATAAAGTTTAAGTTACAACTTAATACTTTGTTCGAACTTTTTAAGTAGGATTAGTAGGAATGTTTACAAAAGGAAAATTAACAATGAGGTTGCCGTAATATGTTTTCGCAATATGCTGATGTCAAGATTTTTCAAATCCATTTTTTCAATTATTGTTTTTAAATTGTTTATAAAAAACAGTTTCAGAAATGATAAAAAAGGAAGTAGGAAATTTGATTCAAGTGAGGATTATAATTGTATTTTTAGTTACTCTTTTGAGTTTTAAGATAGCTGTGATTAGGAAATATATATAGGGCAAACATTTTAAGTTCTAAATTTATAATAACAACAACTAATTAAATAGTTTTGAGTAAGATTCATCACTTAAAAAGCTGAGTTATAGGAATTCTGTAGATGTTCGTTGGCAACATTTCTATAGAAATATTAATATTTAGTAATGGAAACACTACAAATTGATTGAAGATTTACGAAAATGGAAATCACCGGATAATAGAAATAGACGATAATTACTGGAATATGATTATTAAAATAATAAAAGGAAGTAATTGATAAAATCGATTGAAGTATTTTATAATATATACTTATATTATTTAAATTGATTATCTACTTAAACACAAGTGTGTTATTATATCTTTGTTTTTGTAACCCAAGGTATTAAAATGTTGCCTATAAAAGTTATATTTATTGCGTGCGCTGCGAAAACTGTTGACGATGTATAAAATAGTGTTCTATATACATGATTGCTCAAAAAATTGCTCAAAGTTATGACGAGTATAAAGAATCTTCAAGTAAGAAAAATGACCCGGTTTGAACAAACTGTAACCGTCCTACGTTTAATCTATTAACAAATACTTATTAACGTATTTGCGTTAAGTAATAGCATTAAAATTTACGCTTACGAAGTCGCGGACGGTGTTAGTGTTTTCATAAACTGATTAAGAACTAAAAACACTTTTTATCTAACACTGTTTAGTAATAATTTACCGAGAATTTCGATGAATTCCTGAAAATTGCATATACCCGGGTATAACCGGGTCCGGATACCCAGGCAGAAAACCCTAAACATCTTTATATCCTCATAAAGATGGACGTCATTTGGGTTTTCTTATAGGATAAATGGTTACCAAATTAAAAACAAATAATAAACACAAAGTCAAAAAAGTATGAAATAATTTATTTATAACTAATGGCTGCACATTATATGATTACGTTTATATATTCTACTATTTATTATAACTTACAATGATTTGTATTTATGTAAAAAATGACTTAAAATATAATACTGGTTTTAGAGGCAAATAATAAAATTACAAAATATCATTTTATTTAAAAAACATTAATACACTATTTTGTCATGCAATATACAATTTTTTCTATTTAAAGGGCTTCAAGATCTGTGGTCTTGTATCGAGCCACTAGACCAATGGCACTCAGGTCACGACAGAAAAACCCAATAAAAATGTATTGAGTTATTTCTGTCGAAAATTTTCAGTAGCACACTCCGGTCTGGAAGTTGGAAGTGTACACTTACAAGCCTATTTGTAACATTTCATTTCAATTCAGAAAATATAATTATGTACCTATTGACTAGTAATAGACCGGGAGATACTGGCACGAAATTTCAGGCCATTTGTACCAGTATGGCGATGCTACCGCCTACTTCTTCTTTCATCAACTATCGGAAAATACAATAATTTTTGTAGAACAAATTGTTCAACTTCGTAATTTATCCGACACGTTCGGTTAACGCCCATGCAGTTGGGCCGGCGGTACCAGAGCTATGACCATCATTTTCCTTTTTGTCAATACGTAATTAGACTCCTGAAGTCGCCATACTGGTGCAAATGACCTGAAATTTTATGTCAGTATCTCCCGGTCCATAACTCCCTGTACTATTATGACTCTTTCAAAATTTGTTTTTTTTTTCTTATTAGCAATTTAATCGTAAACCTAAGATGCAGTAGAATGGTCATCGAAATTAACTCTTTGTACTTGTCATTTTTCATTGATCCTCATCTCATTCGTTGAGTTGCTTATAAGTCGCAAAAATTTACTTCGTCAAATGCACTGTATTGCGCGGTTTAATGAAGTTTTTCTATTACACCCTGAGTATTATCATTCAAATTAGTTCAGTTAGCTGAAACTTCAGAGTTTCCCCCGAGAGGCCGTGCGGGGAGCACTAGTAGAGGAACTGCGCGGCGGGCGGGTCGCGCGGCTTGTTGCGGCGCTCGAGTCGCGAGCGGCTGACGTAGGGCGACGGCTGCTTGAGGTGCACGGTGCGCACGTTCGGCCCGTGCGAGGGGTGCGGGGCGCTAGTAGAGGAACTGCGCGGCGGGCGGGTCGCGCGGCTTGTTGCGGCGCTCGAGTCGCGAGCGGCTGACGTAGGGCGACGGCTGCTTGAGGTGCACGGTGCGCACGTTCGGCCCGTGCGAGGGGTGCGGGGCGCTAGTAGAGGAACTGCGCGGCGGGCGGGTCGCGCGGCTTGTTGCGGCGCTCGAGTCGCGAGCGGCTGACGTAGGGCGACGGCTGCTTGAGGTGCACGGTGCGCACGTTCGGCCCGTGCGAGGGGTGCGGGGCGCTAGTAGAGGAACTGCGCGGCGGGCGGGTCGCGCGGCTTGTTGCGGCGCTCGAGTCGCGAGCGGCTGACGTAGGGCGACGGCTGCTTGAGGTGCACGGTGCGCACGTTCGGCCCGTGCGAGGGGTGCGGGGCGCTAGTAGAGGAACTGCGCGGCGGGCGGGTCGCGCGGCTTGTTGCGGCGCTCGAGTCGCGAGCGGCTGACGTAGGGCGACGGCTGCTTGAGGTGCACGGTGCGCACGTTCGGCCCGTGCGAGGGGTGCGGGGCGCTAGTAGAGGAACTGCGCGGCGGGCGGGTCGCGCGGCTTGTTGCGGCGCTCGAGTCGCGAGCGGCTGACGTAGGGCGACGGCTGCTTGAGGTGCACGGTGCGCACGTTCGGCCCGTGCGAGGGGTGCGGGGCGCTAGTAGAGGAACTGCGCGGCGGGCGGGTCGCGCGGCTTGTTGCGGCGCTCGAGTCGCGAGCGGCTGACGTAGGGCGACGGCTGCTTGAGGTGCACGGTGCGCACGTTCGGCCCGTGCGAGGGGTGCGGGGCGCTAGTAGAGGAACTGCGCGGCGGGCGGGTCGCGCGGCTTGTTGCGGCGCTCGAGTCGCGAGCGGCTGACGTAGGGCGACGGCTGCTTGAGGTGCACGGTGCGCACGTTCGGCCCGTGCGAGGGGTGCGGGGCGCTAGTAGAGGAACTGCGCGGCGGGCGGGTCGCGCGGCTTGTTGCGGCGCTCGAGTCGCGAGCGGCTGACGTAGGGCGACGGCTGCTTGAGGTGCACGGTGCGCACGTTCGGCCCGTGCGAGGGGTGCGGGGCGCTAGTAGAGGAACTGCGCGGCGGGCGGGTCGCGCGGCTTGTTGCGGCGCTCGAGTCGCGAGCGGCTGACGTAGGGCGACGGCTGCTTGAGGTGCACGGTGCGCACGTTCGGCCCGTGCGAGGGGTGCGGGGCGCTAGTAGAGGAACTGCGCGGCGGGCGGGTCGCGCGGCTTGTTGCGGCGCTCGAGTCGCGAGCGGCTGACGTAGGGCGACGGCTGCTTGAGGTGCACGGTGCGCACGTTCGGCCCGTGCGAGGGGTGCGGGGCGCTAGTAGAGGAACTGCGCGGCGGGCGGGTCGCGCGGCTTGTTGCGGCGCTCGAGTCGCGAGCGGCTGACGTAGGGCGACGGCTGCTTGAGGTGCACGGTGCGCACGTTCGGCCCGTGCGAGGGGTGCGGGGCGCTAGTAGAGGAACTGCGCGGCGGGCGGGTCGCGCGGCTTGTTGCGGCGCTCGAGTCGCGAGCGGCTGACGTAGGGCGACGGCTGCTTGAGGTGCACGGTGCGCACGTTCGGCCCGTGCGAGGGGTGCGGGGCGCTAGTAGAGGAACTGCGCGGCGGGCGGGTCGCGCGGCTTGTTGCGGCGCTCGAGTCGCGAGCGGCTGACGTAGGGCGACGGCTGCTTGAGGTGCACGGTGCGCACGTTCGGCCCGTGCGAGGGGTGCGGGGCGCTAGTAGAGGAACTGCGCGGCGGGCGGGTCGCGCGGCTTGTTGCGGCGCTCGAGTCGCGAGCGGCTGACGTAGGGCGACGGCTGCTTGAGGTGCACGGTGCGCACGTTCGGCCCGTGCGAGGGGTGCGGGGCGCTAGTAGAGGAACTGCGCGGCGGGCGGGTCGCGCGGCTTGTTGCGGCGCTCGAGTCGCGAGCGGCTGACGTAGGGCGACGGCTGCTTGAGGTGCACGGTGCGCACGTTCGGCCCGTGCGAGGGGTGCGGGGCGCTAGTAGAGGAACTGCGCGGCGGGCGGGTCGCGCGGCTTGTTGCGGCGCTCGAGTCGCGAGCGGCTGACGTAGGGCGACGGCTGCTTGAGGTGCACGGTGCGCACGTTCGGCCCGTGCGAGGGGTGCGGGGCGCTAGTAGAGGAACTGCGCGGCGGGCGGGTCGCGCGGCTTGTTGCGGCGCTCGAGTCGCGAGCGGCTGACGTAGGGCGACGGCTGCTTGAGGTGCACGGTGCGCACGTTCGGCCCGTGCGAGGGGTGCGGGGCGCTAGTAGAGGAACTGCGCGGCGGGCGGGTCGCGCGGCTTGTTGCGGCGCTCGAGTCGCGAGCGGCTGACGTAGGGCGACGGCTGCTTGAGGTGCACGGTGCGCACGTTCGGCCCGTGCGAGGGGTGCGGGGCGCTAGTAGAGGAACTGCGCGGCGGGCGGGTCGCGCGGCTTGTTGCGGCGCTCGAGTCGCGAGCGGCTGACGTAGGGCGACGGCTGCTTGAGGTGCACGGTGCGCACGTTCGGCCCGTGCGAGGGGTGCGGGGCGCTAGTAGAGGAACTGCGCGGCGGGCGGGTCGCGCGGCTTGTTGCGGCGCTCGAGTCGCGAGCGGCTGACGTAGGGCGACGGCTGCTTGAGGTGCACGGTGCGCACGTTCGGCCCGTGCGAGGGGTGCGGGGCGCTAGTAGAGGAACTGCGCGGCGGGCGGGTCGCGCGGCTTGTTGCGGCGCTCGAGTCGCGAGCGGCTGACGTAGGGCGACGGCTGCTTGAGGTGCACGGTGCGCACGTTCGGCCCGTGCGAGGGGTGCGGGGCGCTAGTAGAGGAACTGCGCGGCGGGCGGGTCGCGCGGCTTGTTGCGGCGCTCGAGTCGCGAGCGGCTGACGTAGGGCGACGGCTGCTTGAGGTGCACGGTGCGCACGTTCGGCCCGTGCGAGGGGTGCGGGGCGCTAGTAGAGGAACTGCGCGGCGGGCGGGTCGCGCGGCTTGTTGCGGCGCTCGAGTCGCGAGCGGCTGACGTAGGGCGACGGCTGCTTGAGGTGCACGGTGCGCACGTTCGGCCCGTGCGAGGGGTGCGGGGCGCTAGTAGAGGAACTGCGCGGCGGGCGGGTCGCGCGGCTTGTTGCGGCGCTCGAGTCGCGAGCGGCTGACGTAGGGCGACGGCTGCTTGAGGTGCACGGTGCGCACGTTCGGCCCGTGCGAGGGGTGCGGGGCGCTAGTAGAGGAACTGCGCGGCGGGCGGGTCGCGCGGCTTGTTGCGGCGCTCGAGTCGCGAGCGGCTGACGTAGGGCGACGGCTGCTTGAGGTGCACGGTGCGCACGTGCAGCTTGCGGCTGTTGGACTGCGCAAAAGCTTTGCCGCACACCTCGCACGCGTACGGCTTGACCCCCGTGTGGCTCTGCAATAGAGATTTCATACTTAAAATATTTACATCGTATAAATTAAGTAATAGTCCAAAAACTCATTTTGCTGAAGAAAATTCTCCTATCCATTTAGGAAAGATTTACTCATGCACACATCGACTTAGAGAATCACTCTTTTCACCATATTTTTTTATTGAAGAAGAAGCGAACAGAATGTTGACCTGATGAAAAGTGACTTTTTGTAACGCCATCTATTGATGATTTTTAACAACTAAACTGCCAACTCCGGTACACATGTTCGGAGAACGATCGAACGAGTATGCTTTCGGGCCCACTAAACTTTCGTTTGATAGTTGCTCAATTGTAAGCTACGACTTACCCTGAAATGCCTGTCCAATGCACCTTTACTCTTGAAAGCCTTTGAACACATGGAGCACGGGTACGGACGATGCTCCGAATGCGTCTTTTCGTGCATTTTTAAATTCGCCCGGTTGAAGAATGCCTTTGGGCACTGGGGACACTTAAATGCTCGCTCTTCGAAGTGGATTCTCTTGTGGTATACAAGGAATGCGTTACCCTGGGCACAGATAAACACAAAACTAAATTGTAATAGTAAGTTGAGCTTTCTCCGATAATACTAAAATTAATATTACAATAATATTTTTAGCACAAAGGGACCTAACAAAAAACTGCGATAATATGTTATAATGAAATGTTATTAAAACGATGTGTATTTTATGTTAATGTATAATTTTAAAACCATATTCAAGGAACAAACTATTTTGATACTTTCGTATTAAGTATTTACTATATGTTTATTGAATTATTATTCAAAATACCTTTGGATTATTCAGTTCGAGGCTTCACCATAATAGACCGGGAGATACTGACACAAATTTTCCGGTCATTTGTACCAGTATGGCGACTCTACAGGGGCTTAGTTACGTAATGACGAAAAGGAACGACGTATTTTGAAAATGTGTCGAATAAATAAGTTTTTCCAGTAGTGCACCACATTTTCCCCCTATTAGAAGTATGGAAAATATAATAACGGTAACATTGTATCATATACTTTCTAAAAACCAAATGCCATACTGGTACAAATCCTTTTCGTCATTACGTTATTAAGCCCCTGTAGAGTTTCCAAATTGGTACAAATGCCCAAAACAATTGTGACAGTATCTCCCGGTCTATAAAATCCTATCGCAATTTTACTATAAGCGAAATTTTCTTTAAAGTGGGATGGCAACGATTTTTGCCTAATGCACAAAATGTATTATTTCATTATATTAACTCACCCGAAAGCCTTTTCCACAGATGTCACAAATGTAATCCCTTTTGACGGGATAGTTTTTGTCGGGATGAACGCGTCGAAAGTGGTTCCAGTACTCGCGCGCGTTCGGGATCTCCTCCGAGCACTGGGAAAATAAACAGTTTGATAAATAACCAAACCGGATATATGTTATACGAGATCATAGGAGTGCACGCACGTGGTCGCAGGGCGCCGGCCAGGAGTCCCGCGCGGGGCGGCCCTTGCCGTAGTTGCGCGGGCGGGCGCGCGCGTGGAGGCGCCGGTGGTGCACGCGCAGCGCCTCCGCGTCCGCGAACGACTCGCCGCACACGCGGCAGCCCGAGCTGCAACCGACACACCGAGCTTCAAACTGGCCTCTTATTTCGATTGCGCCAATATGCTGACGCGCCACAATGCCTCAGCTTGCGTCAAAAACTGTTAAAAATTACTATCGAAATAAACGCATCGGACGGAATATCATACTTTCGGTAGGTAAATGCTGTTTTAATACAGATAGTAAAATACCCAACTATTTTAATGAAATAACATTATTTAGTTTTTAACCAACCCACGCGCAAAAATCGCTAATATTTGGCCAATAAATGGTTGCTCTAGAACAGTGAAACTATGGAGTAGTTTAATACTTTATTTTTATTTTTTTACTGCAACGCCGGGTGTGGTGGGTTCAATTCCCGCGGAAGGCAAATATTTGTGTGAATATTTGTATTTGCCTTCAGTCTGGGCGTTTGCCATGTATTTTTAACCGACTTCAAAAAAGGAGGAGGTTATCAATTCGTCTGTATGTTATTTTTTTCCGAACCGGTAATAGTTTCCAATTTGACAGTCAATAAGAAAAACCTATTTTGAATTTGTATTATAAGTATATATTTACATAAGAAAAGTATACATGTTAGGTTTCAATCAGAGTGCGCGATCAATCAGTCAGTGATCTTACGCGTGTGATTTTAAACGACTTCGATTGACCCGCTACACTCGCAGTCCGTTGTGATTTATTATGTTGTTGTGATTTAAAAAACTTATGATTTTTGATTTTGAGATTCCCTCTGTAATTTCCTAACCCATGCACAAGGAACATATATGTAAGTCAGGTATAATATGTTTTGTAGTTATACAATATTTGTTAATCGTCGGTTTACGGACGGTAGTTTAACGTGACAACGTCATAACAAAACATTGATGAAATGACGGACGCATATGCCAATCGAGTGATCCTTTTTCGTGCATGCAGCCTGCGTTCATCGATTTATTACACGTTGTCACGTCAAAAATGTATACCGGTGCGGGACGGCTGGCCGATATGAAACATCGAAATTGTTTTTTTATATTCATAACAGATAATATGCATAAAAGCATAGTTTACAACAGCAAATGAATACGGCTTAATGAAAAATAAAATACATATAAAGAATTTTGTCATTGTTTATTCAATAAACATTCTTATTCATTAAATACAAAAATTCCAAATTTTATTTTAAATTGAGACGACTCCATTCTTTTAATCAGTGACTTGTGCAATAATTGTTTTCGATGTTGCCAGTACGGTATTACTGTGACAATCGGTCGATGATAACGGGAGTATTGGAAACTTCGCCACAAAAGTGTTGGACATCATTATCACATAAACACTGCATCTATTGTTGTTCCATATCCGCAGTAGTAGTTCTCTTGAAAATTAAATTCATCTAGGAGGAATGTAAGTAATAGCATTGATTTTTGGGGGTGACCAACATTCAAAAGGGAGGATCCTTCGACCAGACGGGTGTTGTGTCTGGTGGGCTACTGCCCCCCTGATTGTTGTCGGGTTTTTGTATTTGTGTTCAATCGCTCTGATAACTTTAATATCGCGATGTAGGATATGTCTGTACATAGTTCGTATGTGGCGAGATAGATGTCGCTACAGATTCATCTTTCGCAATTTTTTTTTGTTGTATATGTAGGCGGACGTGCTCATGGGTCACCTGATGGTAAGTGAGCACCAACGCCTATAGACAATGGCATTGTAAGAAATGTTAACCATCGCTTACATCGCCATTGCACCACCAACCTTGGGAACTAAGATCTTATGTCCTTTGTGCCTGTAATTACACTGTCAATCACCCTTCAAACCGGAACGCAACAATATAAATTACTGCCGTTTTGCGGTAGAATATCTGATGAATGGGCGGTACCTCGCACAAAGCGACGAGGTTGCACAAAGCTCTACCACCGAGTGCAAATTTATATTGAAATCCCCAAAATTCGTATTTATTTCATCTATATTATTGGTTAAGTTATTATTTCTGTTAATTCTATATTCGATTACATAATTCTGTACTATTTTTACATTTCGTAGACGTTGCCTCCTTTCCGCTTCACGCCGCTTCAGTTTTTCTCTATTCTGCTCCCTGTATCTTTGTTGACATTCTCTTTTTCTTTCGCAAGCATTCTTCTCTTTAACTTGCCCAAGCGATGATGTTTGTGTCCCTTCCAAACCTGATAAATTTTCAGAAATAGCATCTATTGATTCTTCATTATTCAACGCCGTTCTATTTATGTTCGAAGAAGTGGATGGTCCTGAAATACTTTGCAAATATTGTCGTTTTCGTCTTTCCGCTTCGCGATGTTTTAATTTTTCTCTATTCTGCTCCCTGTATCTTTGTTGACATTCTCTTCTTCTTTGCAGAGCATTCTTCTCTTTAGATTGCCCATGCAATGATGTTTGTGTCCATTCCAAACCTGATAAATTTTGAAAAATAGCATCTATTCTATTCTTTTCTATTCTCTTAATGTTTAAAGAAGTAGATGGTCCTGCATTACTTTGTAAATTTTGTCGTCTTCTTCTTTCCGCTTCACGCTGTTTCAATTTTTCTCTATTCTGTTCTCTGTATCGTTGTTGACGTTCTTTTTTCTTTTTATTTACTCTAAAAAGAATATAAAAGTGTTATTGAAACTAAAATAAAGATTAGTATATTCTGATAGGTCATTATAGTCCAGGAGTTTTCAGGAGTGGCTCAAGAATCTTAGCTCTTAGTTATTCCAATACATTCTAAAAAAAAAAAATTATAACTATCACTAATAAATGTTTAAATATAAATTCCAGTATGATTAGAAAATTTAATTTTTTGATATATATATATTATATAATAAAAACAAATATGAATAACATTCTTGCGCCACTTGCTATAAGCCAAGTTTGAAATACAATTTGGCCAGTCTTTATTGAATTTATTTTTCAAGGAATTATTTTAATGTATTATTTTCAAAAAGAATAAAATTAAAATTAGTAAATAATTGATTGAAACCTGTTATATACAATGAAAACTATGTAAAGATTCTTAATTTATATAAATATTTGAATTAGTTAGTCTTTAAATTGAGGACGTGCATTTGCAAAACAAACCAAATATACACGGGCTTAGTAGGCTGGCAAGGGGCTGCTCACATTCACTTCTTAAACTATTACTGTCAGACTTATTTTTTTGTAAAAAATATTTCTTATAAGTAAGACACAGGCTAATTGTACCGTAGCAAGCACTATAGTATGTATAGTATGTGTGTATACACTATAAATACGAGCTCAGTGCGGCGACAGAGATGGCGGATCGCCGAACCGACAGGGAGAGTCGCAAGCGCTTACGCATGGCGACGCGTCGCCACACCGTATTAGATATTTCGTACTACATACATAGAATCATATAACAGTAGTCGGTTTGAACCGCCGCTATAGATGTTTCACATCAAAACGAAGCGCTCACCCGGAATGTAATACATTATTGATCGAAGGAATTACTCAATTTATTCTTACAAAAAAAAAATCCGAAGCGCGAATCCGTAATACTCTGTTCGGAGCAATAAAATCTTAATATCGTAATTTTAAAATGGCGTAAGTAAAATGCTGTCTCCAACTATCTGCATTATTGCTAAAGAAATAAGGTATTTTTTGACGTGACAACGTCTTATAAATTGGTTTGCCGGGTGACACTTCAAGAAACTGCGTTACGCTCCGCTCACGTTATGCGCTCACAATGAGAGCGAGTGAGAGGCACGCGTCCCTTCCACTCGGGCATGGTTAGCCCGCCTAAGAGCGAGAGAGACAGACATAAAAAGTGAAAGGCACGCGTCTTCTTCCTACTATACGAATGAATATTCACATTAAAATTATTTTACCACTCAAAGTCGTTGTCACGTAAAACTTTCGCCCGTATACCGACTTTACAGGCAACCAATTTTTTTTTTTTATAGTATAGGTAGGCGGCAATAATACAATCTAAACCACGTTTTATTGCTTCGGAACAAGGCAGTTTAAGTTGAAATAATTATTTTTTTATTGTCACATCGTTTTGGTATAATCGAGTCGATGTCATAATTAAGTTTCATTTTCGTTCGGAAGGCGTTATGTAGTGGTATTGTTGATCGAAGGCTGGTATGATACAATATTTGAAATCCTTCAATGGCGTGTACTCTTCACATGGAACCATCTTGATTTGTAATGAAATATTATATACAACTATTGATACTTGATACAAAATAAAAGCAGTAGTTTTTTTTAACAATAAATCGAGATTAGTACATTGTCAAATTTTTTATGTTTATTAATTATTTGTAATGAACATTGACAGGGATGTGAGAAACCGGATAAATGCAGGGTGGACCTGACCGCAGAATGCCCTTTGTTTCTGAATGTTGGGCAGCAAAAGAAGAGGATGTAAAAAGAGTGCATGTGGCAGAGATGCGAATGCTAAGAGGGACGCGTGGTGTGACTAGAATGGACAAGCTAAGAAACAGTAAGAGTATATTGGAGGAAGTCTGAAAGTAGCACCAATAGATGAAAAGTTGAAGAGTAATAGATTAGCGTGGTATGGGCATGTGATGAGGAGAGATGAAAAGCATGTTACTAGAAGGGTGATGAGTATGAATGTTGATGGATATAGGGTACGAGGCAGGAAGAGGAAAGTGTGGATGGATTGCATAAGAAAGGACGTGTATGAAAGGTGTAAGCACTGAGATGACGAGTGACAGAAAGAAATGGAAGAAAAATAGATGTTGTGCCGACCCCACGTAGTGGAATAAGGGCAGGAAGAAGAAAAAATATTTGTAATCCAAGTTGGGCAAATACCACTGCCTCATTCAAATCGTTAATGTGACGTCACCACACATTTTGACGTGACAACGTCTTATAAATTGGTTTGCCGGGTGACACTTCAAGAAACTGCGTTACGCTCCGCTCACGTTATGCGCTCACAATGAGAGCGAGTGAGAGGCACGCGTCCCTTCCACTCGGGCATGGTTAGCCCGCCTAAGAGCGAGAGAGACAGACATAAAAAGTGAAATTCAGTGCGAGATTCTTTGTATAAATTAATGTTTTAAATATAATTCTTTGTATAAATAAATGTTTTAAATTGTTACTATTATTTCATCCTTCTTCCTACTATACGAATGAATATTCACATTAAAATTATTTTACCACTCAAAGTCGTTGTCACGTAAAACTTTCGCCCGTATACCGACTTTACAGGCAACCAATTTTTTTATATTTTTTATTCTTTCTCCCAACGCACGCATTATTTTTATTTTTTTACAAATTTAAACTTATTTATCCAAGCGAGAAGGACAGAAAATAAGAAATGATATTTTTATCTTGTGAGTTGTGTATTTAATTCAAATAGTATTTAACGATGAAAAAAAAAACTTCGCGAGGCAACTAGAGTTGAAATTCTGTCAGATAAAAATTATGGTTTATATATGGAATTAGCTCCAAGTCATCTCCATACGAGAAGAGCAGACTTATGTCCAGCAACACAAGGATATTTACATGCACATGCTACTCACTATCAGTACTAATTACGTTAAAAATAATACGACACACTGATTGTTCAAAATAGCTGTCCGGGTCCGACCCTCAGTCTGACCTTCCCCCCCCACAGCACAAGTTTGAAACGTGAACGCCACTCACTTGAAGTCTTTGGTCTGCGCGTGCTTGGCCGACGTGACCCGGTGCCGCTTGTAGGCCTCCAGCGACACGAACTGCACGTCGCACTGCGGGCAGTACGGCATGTCGTCCTTCTCATCCTTTGTTTCTTCATTTTCCTGTTATTTTTTTTTACATCAATATTTATCGGTGGTAAGGCTCTTGCGCAAACAAACCGGATACCACCCACCCATCAGATGTTCTACCGCAAAACTGGTACTAGCTATTGTTGTGTTCCTGTTCGAAGGTTGAGTGAGCCAGTGTTTTAACAGTCACAAAGGACATCTTAGTTCTCAAGGTTGGTGGCGTATTGGCGATGTAAGCGATGGTTAACATTTCTTACAATTCCAATGTCATAATGACAACCACACACCGACACACACCACCAATACCGATGAGGGCATTGGTGACCACTTACCATCATATAGCCCATTTGCTCGTCTGCCTTCCTATACTAATAAAAAGAGAAGGAGTTTTTTATCGAATAAATAGTAATAATAAGGAACAATGGTCCAGGCGTTCTAATGTTGAGATTATTGGCCTTCCCGAATCCAAAAACGAAAATTTAATGACAACAATGAATAAGTTATCGGAACTGGTGGATCACTCAGCTTACAGTCATTCGGACATCGATTTTATAACCCGCGTGGCCCCTAAAAACAATGATTCTAAAAAACCAAGACCCGTAATTATTCGATTTTTGTCTAGATGGAAGAAGGATGATTTCCTTGCTAGATTACGAGCAAAGAAGAATATCAGGGCTTGCGACCTTGGCTACGTGGGAAATACTAATCGTGTTTACTTTAACGATCATTTAACAAGTGCTAATAAGGCGCTTCTTCGTAAAACAAAAGAAATAGCTCGCGATAAAAAATATACGTATATTTGGGTAAAAAACTGTTCTATTATGGCTAGAAAAACTGACACTGGCCCTGTTATTCATATACTTAACGAATGTGATTTAAAAAAATTGTAATACGCGCAATTAATTTATCCAACATATTATATATAAGTACGTTTGGTGGCTTCTTTATAAATTTACTAAAGTTATGTTGGCTTTTCTATTTAATTGTAGTTTTATTAGGCTTTGAGAGAGAGATGAAACTGCTAAATCTGTTTAAGGTTTATTCTATTTGTGTAATTTTAGAAAGGAGAATTATTATAATTTATTTGGATGAAATGGTCAGTTTAAATGTATTTAGTACAATTCTTAAGTCTTATATGATTTGTAAATTACTTATTTCGCAATGGTATCCAAAATAGCGATTTTGTACCAAAACGTGCGAGGTCTTAGAACAAAAACCTCTGAGTTTTTTTCGAATATATTAAATTGTGAACATGACATAATTTGTCTAACTGAAACGTGGTTATTACCTGGAATTTTTGATTCAGAAATTTTTGATAGTCGCTACTCGGTCTATAGATGTGATCGTAACTACAATGAACGTAACGATAAAATGGGAGGCGGTGTCCTGATTGCGGTGCGTAACGGACTCGTTGTTAAAGACCCTGTCTTTTTGCCGTCAAACGATATTGTTTCCTGTGACTTTTTTTCATTATGCGTAGCTTTAAGGACAAAAGGTAAGCCCGTTAATTGTAGACTTTTTTGTTGTTATTTTCCTCAGTCGGGTTCACAATTTCTAGATCAGTTGAACTTTTATGAACGTATCTCTGAATTAGTGATATTGAATCCGAAAGATATATTTTTAATAGTTGGTGATTTTAATGTTCCCAGTGCTATTTGGTCTCCTTCGTCCACATCCGCTGAGCTCTGTGAGAATATTGGAAACTCAATGGTCAATGCAATGTCTTCCTTCATGTCCTTAAATAACTTTTCCCAATATAACTTAGTCTCAAACATCAATAATCGCCAATTAGACCTTGTCTTCAGTAACTCAAGTTGTAGGGTTATGCGCTGTGAAACACCTTTAGTAAAGGAAGATTTACACCATCCCACGTTGGATATTATGTTAATGGATATTAACATTAGTAGCTTTCTTAGCCCTCCACGTATTGTTAAACTTTTTCATAAAGCTGACTATAAAATAATTAATGAATTATTGGCTAACATTGATTGGTCGGTTATTTTTGATTACTATGATATTGACACATCTGTTGAGAAATTCTATTACATAATCAATGATATAATTACAAAGAATATTCCTTCTAAAGTGGTTGTTGATCTTAGTAAGTATCCAGCGTGGTATTCTCCTGCACTTATTAAAATCATTAAAGAAAAACTAAAATATCACAAAAAATGGAAAATGTATGATAATTACAGTGATTACAGTACTTTTAAATTACTTCGTGATAGACAAAAAAGGGTTGAAAAGACATGCTACGATAACTATCTTGATTTTGCGGAAAATAATATTTTGAGAAACTCTAAGTGTTTTTGGACATTTGTCAAGACCAAACAGAATACAAATGACATACCTGAGCGGCTATATTATAACGATATCTCAACAAGTGACGGTCAGCAAATAAGCAATCTATTTAATGAATATTTCTATACATCCTTTGAACATAGTACACATCTTAACAATTTTTCCTGTAACAGTCAAAATAATAGTGGATATGCTAATACAATTAATTTGTCATCTGTTGATATTTCACTTGCTGATGTTCGTAAGTATTTGAAAACCTTAAATATTAAAAAAGGTAGCGGACCCGACGGTATACCACCTCTTTTTCTAAGTAAATGCTATACGACTATATCTATTCCTTTACATTTATTGTTTTGTATTTCCCTTCGTACATGTACTATGCCTTCAATTTGGAAACGGTCTTATGTTGTGCCTATTTTTAAAAATGGAGATAGACATGATATCAAAAATTATCGTCCTATTTCGAAATTAAGTTCAATTCCAAAACTTTTTGAACGTATAATTTATGACAAAATCTTTCCAAGCATACGTCCCATAATTATTGACCAGCAGCATGGATTTATTAACAAGAAATCAACTGAAACTAATTTGTGTGAATTCACCGACTATGTTTTGACTGCAATGGACAAAGGATTTCAGGTGGACGTTGTGTACACCGATTACTCCAAAGCGTTTGACAAAATCTCTCATTCTATCTTAATAGCAAAAATGGAGTTCATCGGTGTACATGGTGACCTCCTTAGATGGATCAAGTCATATTTATTGAATAGAAGTCAAGCCGTGACTGTGAAAGGATATTGCTCATCTTTTCTACCAGTTCCATCTGGAGTCCCTCAAGGCTCACATCTTGGACCACTGTTTTTTAATATGTATATAAATGATGTTGTTTCGGTATTTGCATCATCTAAATTTCTATTATATGCTGATGATACAAAAATTTATAAAATTATTAAGAGTGTTGATGATTGTATTAGTCTGCAAAAAGATTTGAACTTACTAAGTGATTATTGTACTACCAATTCGCTGTTTTTGAATATAAAGAAATGTAATTGTATAACATATACCAGAAAAAGAAAAGTGATCATTTACAACTACCGATTTAAGGAAGATGATATAAAACGTGTATCAGTGGTCAAAGATCTTGGAATAACACTCGATTCTAAACTTCTTTTCGATGAACACATAAATTTCATAACTTCTAAAGCGTTTCGTATGCTAGGATTTGTGCTGAGGATTTCCAGAGAGTTTAAGCGTGTTTCAACTTTTGCTCTTTTATATAAATCATTTGTGAGACCTATTCTAGAATACGCTTGCACTGTCTGGAATCCACAGTATAATAAATATATAGAATTCATTGAAAATATTCAGGAAAAGTTTTTAAAATATTTAAAATTTTCGTCTATAAATAATTTGAATCAAATAGAAAAGATACCGACAACTGAACAGAGACGACTTGAACGTGATATGGTGTTTCTATATAAATTGATCCACAACATATTTGATTCCCCTTATCTCCTTTCTAAAATAAATATCAAGTGTCCTCGCCCTGGTAGTCGCAACAAATCTATTTTTGATTTTCCATTGACAAAGACTAAATATGCAGCAAATGCATTTATTAATAGATCATCTAAACAGTACAATAAAACATTTATTGAATGTGATATATTTCATCTCTCCCTTAAAAAATTCAAACTACAAGTAAAAGAAATATTATACTCTGAAGAGCCTTAATTTACTCATGCATTTTTAATTAATTAATTATAATTTGATTATTTATTATTAAATTATGTTTTCTTGATTTAAAAATTAAATTTATATTAAATTAAATTATATAAATGAATTATATAATTTCATGCACCTAATAAATATAAAAAATGTCTTGTTTTGTAATTACTTATGATTAATTTATAAATGGAAACTGTTTTGGTGTAAGAATTGTTTTATATTTTTTTATTTTATTGTAATTATTTCACTGTTTGTTTCCTGTACACTAAATAAATAAATAAATAAATCTTGACAGCTAGGAGTCTGATAGTTAGAAGTGTATGTGTACTCACGACGGTGGCCTTGTGCATCATGGTCTTGTGCATGGCGAGGCCCAGCTTGCTGACGAAGGAGTTCCCGCACACCCCGCAGATGAACTCCGACGGGTGCTTCATGCGCACGTGCGACAAGTACGACGTCCATTTACTGCGGGCAGCGATCCATCAATTACAACTTAGTTTTTTTATAATTTGAGGAATTTCGAAAATCTACTCCCCGAGAAGATGAAATAGGGGTTGAAAGTTTGTATTGCGGTTCCGTTATTTTTCATGTGAGCTGTATGAAATTTTATATACATATTTCTGGTTTGAAATAAATAAATACGTAAAACATAATTTTTTAAAAACTACCCCGCTAGAGGGTGAAATTGGGGTTGAAAGTTTGTATGGCGGATTCGCCATTTTTTCGTGTAAGAAGCATGAAATTTAATTTCAAAGCTTCTGAGCTGAACGTATTAGGTATAAATTAGGTCGAAACATTGGTCTAAAAATGAACTGTTTCCACTGCTAAAATAGAACATAATTAACATATTTTATTATTATTGATTATGCAGCGGGCAAAGCCTATTATAAAAGAAATATACTTACGTCAATATCTCATCGCAGTGTTGGCATTTGTACGTAACACCTTTATGCCACATCTGATGTTGTCTCGCTTGAGTCCTATACGAGAAAGGGAGAAAAAAAACGATTGCTCAATATAACAATACTATCATTTGTTTGTAAATATTCTAAGATTTCGTAAAAGGAATAAGAAATACAAGAATCTTCGATCAATAATGTACTAGATTAGCGGTAAGCGCTTCAAAAAAGGCCCCAAAAGTAAGAACACAATAACGTTTGTGAGGTTATTTCAAATTAGTATGATCCAATCATAACTTATTGCTAAGGAAATAAGGTTGAATATGGAACATCCGTTATTGGACAATTCCATGTCTTTTGTCATTCATGGCGTAAGATCCTAAGTGAATGTCAATACAATCTAAACCGCACTTTATTGCTCGGGAACAAGGCATAGTTTCGGTTGAAATTATTAAACTTTTACATCGTTTTCTTCATTTTTTGGTCGGTTCATTTTTTGGTCGGTTTTTGGTGCCACGTTTGAGTATTGTTTTTGTTCGTGACGCCATATCTGGTAGCTATTTTTATCAGTTAGCTAACTAACAATATGTACTCGTATGTAGAAAAAAAATAACTTACCCTGACTTAGAGACGTACGTACAAGACTTGCACGCGTATTTCTTCTCGTGGTTTGAGCTGTGTTTCTGGAGTATTCGCTTCGTTTTGAATCTGAACTTGCAGATCTGGCACTCCAAGTCGCCCGCGCTCTGGAATTAATATCGTTCATTCAATTAAGCCGAGAGCCGATATTGCAGGTTCAAAACCGGACATATGTCTGAATTCATGTGTTTAATTTGCATTTATACTTCTTCTTATATATGTAAGATAAGGGGGCCAATGAGCAGGAGGCTCACCTGATGGAACGTGCTCGATGGTGACAAGAAACATGGTGAGGTAACCTGTGTCTAATAAGAAAACTGTCACATTTATATCCACCAGCCTCTATTGGAACAACGTGGTTGGTTAAGATCCAACCAAGCCCTTAAATGGAAAGGAAGCAGTAGTCTTACAACATCGGTCCAGTGGTTATGACATTTTTTATTGTATAGGAAGGCGGACGAGCCCATATGGCCACCTGATGGTAAGTGGTCACCAACCCATGGACAATGGCGTTGTAAGAAATGTTAACCATCGCTTACATCGCCATTGCGCCACCAACCTTGGGAACTAAGATGTTATGTCCCTTGTGCCTGTAATTACACTGGCTCACTCACCCTTCAAACCGGAACACAGCAATACAAAGTACTGCTGTTTTGCGGCAGAATATCTGATGAGTGGGTGGTACCTACCCAGACGAGCTTGCACAAAGCTCCACCACCAAGTAACAACAAACTTCTTATGTTCAACTAATAGTAGTCTGAATAACGTCGTATCGGTACCGGCTCGTGTTTGCTGACGTGGTGCTTCCACGCCTGCGCGTCGATGAACCCCTTGAAGCACAGCTTGCACTGGAATATCGCGTTCAGATAATTCGATGAACTCTGACGTTGTCTGATCTCCTCCTTTTGTTGTTCTACCTGTGGAATGAAGGATGTAAATTAAGTTTGGCTATATTGTTTTTCGGACAAGTGTGTGCACGAACACAGGTGCATTCGTTACTCGACTGCATAGAGTCAGTAACTCTTTTGCGGGGCAATGTGTACGGTTCTTCAACAGGATCCCAGAAAGCGTTCAAAATGCCTCAGTGGCTAAATTTATAAAATTTGTAAAGGAACCCTTGTGTGCTAAAAGTTATTATACAATTAATGATTTTATGGATTTAGATTATGCCTAGATTATAGATATAGATATTAGATTTAGCACACCTATTTATTCTTTTGTACAATACATAAAAATATTAAAAAAAACCCCGCTGAGTTTCTTACACCGGTTCTTCTCAGGGCTGGGTGTATCTTTTCCGAACCGGTGGTAGTTTCTAGTTTGACTATCAATAAGCAAGTGTAATACTTCAATGTTGAATAAAGTATTTTGAATTTGAATATATTTCATCAATCACGATAGAACGACAAATTTAAACGTTAATAGAGCAATCGTTTACGGTCTCGCTTTAGAAGCGGGGACGACAATAGGACATAAGATTGAATGGATAAATAAGAATCATTAAAAAAATAGGCATAGGTTATATTATTTATATTTTAAAAAAAAAGAAGATTAGAAAGAGTGAGAAGCAGGACTGACATATAATGAAAACATACAAGGCAATTTAAATGTAAAACTTAAGATCCGATTTAAACTCAAAATACTTTGTACCAATGTTGTGAGTATCACATTTTCTCACAAAATCATTAATGCTTTTCCGTACATACATATGTCGACACAGGGGGCAGACACTATTCTTATATAACACACAGACACTTTATATAACACTTTATAATTGCAATGTAAGATGTGCACCGGGCAACCGATGTCGAAAGAATGAATGCTCGCTTAGTCGAGCGCTGCTTTTTATAGGGTTTTAGTGGTGGGTAGTTGACAATTGCACGTGCTGCTTTTAAAACAAGACGGCGGCGCCGTCACATACATAACATTACATAATATGTATTGAGAAGCAACAGTTAATATTTTAATTTCTTTAAATTTCTGTCTTAGGGATTCTCTAGCTATAGATTGTAGATTATAGATTGCGCGAATAGCCCTCTTCTGCAGTATAAATATCGTATTGATAGCGGCCGCATTACCCCACAGCATAATGCCGTAAGACATGGTACCGTGATATAATTATAAAGTAAAGTAAAGTAACCAGATGTACCTCCCTGTTGGCACCCAAATGAGATATGAACAAAAGTAAATATGTCTACAATCTAAATGATTACCGTTAATGTAACAATATCACAATAGCTCTCCAGATCGAAGTCCTCCTCAACGACACCGCCAGTGTTGTTGGTGCGACGTTGCCTCGTTCCTGTTGTTCTTATTTTGAATGGTTTTCGTTCACTCTTCCTGGGCCTCCCGCGCTTTGGTTTGACTTCTATCAACATACTATCTTCAGAAACTTTATTTGTATTGGTTGTCTGCAAATATTTAAAAAAATATTATTGTATATGATTAGTATGTACTATATTGGTTTCTCGTAGATTCTTTAACATAAACATCCATAGCTTTGCAGTGCTTTAAGGAATCTATATGAATAAGATATTATATATCTATACTAATATATAAAACTGAAGAGTTGCTTGTTTGATCTGGTTAATCTCAGGAACTACTGGTTCGAATTTAAAAAACATTTTTGTGTTGTGTAGTCCTTATTTCGAAGAAGATTCTAGGCTGATTTTCATTTATTATATTTTCATTAATTATACACGGGTGAAACCGTGGGTCACAGCTAGTGTACTTATATAATATTGTATAAAGAAATATTACACTACAATTAGAAAAATATTATTATTAAATTATCTGTAGCACAATGTGTAGCTCAATTCATCTACTCATCTCTTTTAAGAAATTCAACATAAGAAAGTGCACAAGAAGGTGCTGACCTGCTTTCTTCATTCAGTGCTTCAGTGCTCTCAAATTAACTCTTTAGTCGTTTATTACTTACTTCTGACTCCGATTTTTCAGACACGTCTTCTGTATCAATTTTAACTGCTTTTTCCATGTCATGTTTTGTTCTTTTTTTCATTACATTTTTTTTCTCTTTATGTAAAGACAGTGGTTCATCATCATCACTGGACAGTCCTTTATCAATACTTGATAGTAACGACAGATCATCACAGCTGTTTTCCCTTTTAATATTATCTTTATCATCAAAATAATCTTCATAATCAATAACTTCAAATGGTTCCGTTTTAATTTCATTATTTATGACTACATCTGCATCTGCAGATGTTATGTTCATGCACTTTACTTGACTTAATGCTATATTAGAAGACAAATGGAAAACATCTTTGTTTATCTTCTTTATAACATCACAAGTAATCTGTAATTAATTGATTACATTATTTCTTATTTTGTAGACATATTAAAGTTTTTTCTATTATATATTAAATTAAAGATAACTCTTGGTTTTACACAACAATGGGCAATCCTCTACACATGAACTCCAATTTACTTGGTGGTACAGCTTTGTGCAAGCCCATCTCATGATAGGTACCACCCACTCATCAGATATTCTACCGCAAAACAGCAGTACTTTGTATTGTTGTGTTCCGGTTTGAAGGGTGAGAATTACAGGCACAAAGGGCATAACAGTAACCTTAGTTCCCAAGGTAGGTGACACATTGGCGATGTGAGTGATGGTTACCATTTCTTACAATGCCAATATCCATGGGCATTGGTGACAAATTACCATCAGGTGGCCCACCTATATAATAAAAAAAATATATCATCAAATCATGATATGTTATGTATATTGTGTGTACATACACTGGCTTACTTATCCTACAAACTGGACCACAGCAGTTCAAGGTATAAAGCCTGGCTGTACCTACAATTATCACTTTAAATAATCTTGTATTCATCATTAATTTTTAATATAATAATTGTACAACCTAGGCGCACCTTACCTTTTCACATGAGTGCAATAAGCCTATTAATGTAGCTTGACCTCGCAAACACCTCTCCCGAAACGAATTAAACTTTTGTAAGTGTGCAGTACATTCATAGCATATATATTTTGGCAGGTCTGCAATTTCAGTCTGAAATTAAAATTTACGATAAAATATTCATAATCGTAATACTTTAATACAACGTTTTTATTTTTGATAGTTAAATCTGAAGGAACTACTTACATTACTACCAACTAAAACTTCGTAATAAGTTTCCAATGAGTAAGAATTTATATTATACATCTTTACATCCATTAAAAGGCATATTCTGCATACTTTTATATCCTCCATTATTAATTTACAATTATTTATTAGGTAATTATGAATGAAATTCAAATAAGTTACAAATTCGCGGTATCAATCACGAACAGTGGATGATAGAGTTAGAAAACATTAGAACTTCTACGCTATAATCTTTCTTTAAAAGATAACATATATGATATATATGACACATTGTTTGACATTTAGTAAATTTAAAACGATAATGTAAATATTTAAATATACACTTAATGTCCAAAACTTAAGTTAAACTATCTTTCAATTTTATTTTAGTAAAAAATACAACAAGAATGTCTAGTTCTACAAAAGACGCCATCAAGCTGCCATTTTACTTTTGACAATTATTGACATGACATTAGCGATAGCAGCATTTCATTCGATTAAACAATAATATAAGGCTTCGCTAGTTTTGTTAAATCGATTTCTTTTTCCTGTCGTATTTATACGTCTATATATTAATACGGGAAGAAATAACTATAAACCTTTTTTAATACTTTGATAACATATGGCGCGTACGAAAGGGGATAACACAATAAAGATTGAACATGGTTAAAGTATGTATGGAGGGAAAACGTAGAAGCTAAAATTTATTTTCAGTGAGTAAGAAGTCTCGGATAGCTTAAATAAAATAAAATATTCATATTTAATTGACTACGCGAATCGTCCGCCAAACAAAGTAAATCATAACCACCGTCTTGTTTAAAGGTCTTTCAACGGAGCCCAATTTCTGTGGTGAGAGATGGTTAATGCGTTTGTGATATAACTTTTATTTCGCGTCAACGCCGCTGTACGTCGTTGCTATCTAACGTGTTTGAGTGACACGCGGCGTATATTTTCTCTCCTAAGTATTGTGTTATTTAATCATTGTTATATCGTTTTGTTGGGTTTTGCGGATTTGATATAATTAAACTGTTTCGTTTGGATTTGAAAAAGTGTTCGGCACATCTAGCTATCGATCGTCATGTCTCTGGCGGCCGTAAATTGAACTAAACAGCAATCATTAAGCCGAAGTACCCTCACTACTGTAGTTGATACTGTAGTTTTTCGTTTCTACATTATTATGGGGCCATCTAGTTTTGACATTAGATAGAACTATAATTTAAAGTAAGTATATTTGACGAGGCGGTTAGCGTGCCTAGCGTGCCTAGCCGCAGGTCGTGGGTTCGATTCCCACCCAGGACAAATATTTGTGTGCATAAACATGACGTGTGTTTGTACTTATCAGGAGTGGGTGTAAGCCCATTGCAACCACAACAGGATTAAACCCAAATTAACAACTTTGACACCGAATTAATGCGATATCATTGGTCGATATCTTGAATAAATAATCTAAGATATTCACTATGGACTCGCGAAAAGATGCGTTTTCAATGACGATATGATAAAAATGTAGAAAAACTTCGTATTATGAATAAAAGTCAATGAATCAAAAACTGTTTTTTTATTGCATAGGAAGACGGACGAGCATATGGGCCGCCCGATGGTAAGTGGTCACCAACGCCCATAGATATTGGCATTGTAAGAGATGTTAACCATCACTTACATAACCAATTCGCCACCAACCTTGGGAACTAAGATTTTATGTCCCTTGTGCCTGGAATTACACTGGCTCACTCATCCTTCAAACCGGAAAATATTTGCGGTAAAATATCTGATGAGTGGGTGGTACCTGACAAGACGAGCTTGCACTAAGCCCTACCACCAAGTAATTGTTTATAATGCATAATACAGTAGAACAATTATAAAATCGCATACATTTTGTTAATTTACGGTTTGTCTACCTTTACTCCTACTCTGATTGAAATGGGCTCTAAATTCCCCCCTATTCAATAGGGTATATCCACATATTTTACCCGTGCGAAGCCGAGTCGGGTATCTAGTACATAATAAGTAAAATGTTTTAGTTTGTACGTTAAACGTCGAATAAAGGCGTTTATATGCAACTGTATTAGTTGTATATAAACGCCTTTAGGTGTTTATATACAACTAATACAGTTGCATGCTTTTTTATAACAAAAAAATAAAATGAATTACTAAGAAACGTATAATATGACTTTTAGTTCCCTTACTATGTAAGTACTAACATAGTAACAGCACTCAAAGTATAGGATATTTTTTGCGTTGCTAGTTCTACAACATAACACCACTAAGTATTGCTGTTTAGCGGTATAATACGTAATGAGTAGTTGGTCTGGCTACCCAGAAAGGACTTGCCCAAAACCATCGTAACATTACATCAATTTGATGCCTGTTAAAAGTCATATTTTATAAGTATTTGAAGATGTTGTAATAATTTTACACAAACTTAAGATTTCGTTGAAATGATATTAAACTTTGTTCAAACTTAAATAGAGATAAACTTTAATATTGACATCGCTGTTAATAATGATTTGTTTTAGTGATTATTACGGTTTTGGAAATTTTAGATTATTTTATTTGCCCATTTGATATAATTGACGAAATAAACTAACGTTTCTTATCAACTAACTTTCATTTGGATTTCAATTTTTTGTATGAGTGTAACTTATATGATAGCTTTAGTACCTGATTAACAAAACAAACAATGATTAAACTCATGCACATATTTTAAATTTAAAAGTTAATTTATCTCAAGGTGCAATGACAATTAAACACTAAATAAGGACATTGTCATAATATTTCATACAATTAACTCGAAAATACTTTAATAAATATGTACTTGATATAATTAACATATTTCCTTGGCGTTTTTCAACGAACAAAAATAAGATTTGCTCATGTGGTAGATATTGTTAATATCGCCATAAAGTACATGAATATTATGTATATTCGAACATAAAGTATTGTCTCCTACCATAATATCGCTACATTGGCCATCGAAAGCGCTTCAAATTTTTTAAACGATAGAGGGATAAGTACTAATAATACTTGCTCAGATCTGCGTATGACGTTTATTTTCCGAATCCGAATAAAATTAATTACACAAGATCCCTGATAAAATTTAATGACGTAAAATAATGTGTAGGTCGATCTGTATTATAATTCTATTCATGACATTGTGAATGATCAAAGAAAAATTGTCTGGCAGGATGTTGCCTCTGAGTGTTGAAATTATTGTTATTTAAATGCAATGGAGGCGACACGTGTTAGAGTGGAGACCACGCTTAGGCAAAGGACGCTCTGTGGCGAGGTGGACCGACGATTTCAAAAAGGTGGCAGGTACGGGGTGGAAGCGAGCTGCCCAGGATTGGGATGGGTGACGTTTTATGGGGGAGGCTTTCATCCAGAAGTTGATGGCAAAAGGCTGGAAAAAAATGCGTACAGTATAGAATAGTTAATGTCATACTCGGTATTATTGAAAGTAGTACCAATAGATGTAAAGTTGAAGAGTAATAGATTAGCGTGGTATGGGCATTTGATGAGGAAGGATGAAAATATTGTGTAAGAAAGTATATGTATATGAAAGGGGTAACTAATGAGATGACTAGTGACAGAAAGTAGTGGAATGAAGAGACATATTGTTCCCACCCCACGTAGTGGGATGATTGCAGGAAAAAGAAGAAAAAGAAGAAGACTCCGTAATTTAGTATTAGCTTTAGTTACAACTGTAGGTACTGAAACTTTGAACTCATTTTGATAAATGGCATAGAACACAAACGACAGTAATAACATATACATTATTATCTATACATATAGGTATAAATATATATATTTAATCTCGCAGACAACAATTATACGGTAATACAAATAGCATACCGACGGCTTAGTTGTACGTTCCCTATTTGTTAAATAGATTTCCATTTTTCAAATAATCTACTTATCTATTATTAGTGCATTTATTTCCTTATGTTAGTGCTTTACATGTATGTATTTATATGTACCTATGTTATTTATATAGCTTATATCAATAGAAGGAGGAGTAAACACAAATAAATAAGTTTGATACTGAATTGACACGGTATCATTCAATAAGATATAAATCAATATTCGTGAAAAATGGCGTTTTGAATGACGGCCAAGTTATTTTCGGAACTTAGGAACTTGAGAGTAAAGTTAAGGCGGATATAACTAGTTCAGTGTAATAGTTTTGTATTATGATTATTATAATTATTGTTATATAAATCAAATTGTTTCTATTGCTTAATATAGCCGAGCAGAGCTATTAACTAATCGCATGCAGTATTTACCTATATCTATGGTTTGTCTATCAGCTATCTTCTTCTTCCATAAGCGTCATCCATAAGCTATTATAGCAAATAACAGGTATTGTATTAGCTTCCGAATAAAGCGGTACATTGGTGGTTTCGAAGTGTAGTATGAACTGAAGTCCCTTTTATTCTTTCGGTATATTATTTATAGTAATACAATATTAATTAAAATATCTTTTAAGTATTCTAAAGAATTTATTTAGTTATGCGTCGAAAAAAGGTCGACTGGGTCTAAAATTGGTTGTGCAACGGTTAAAGGTCGCGTACTTACTTAATAATTGCATTGACCACAAGAAATTGTCGCTGATTTAAATATAAATGCCCTTCTTTGTTAATTTTAAAAATATTTCGGATGAAGGCCATGAGTACACTCTCTCGTTATCAACATCGTGGGATATCGCTAAGGAGGAAGTTGATTTGCAAATAAAAAGGGCCAATAATTTCTGTATTTAACCTGCTAATAACAGAGACATTATGTGTCATCGGAAATAATATTTGATATCTCATGCCCCGACCAAGCGAATACCTACTGCCAAAATGTATGTAACATAGATTTAAGAAGATTATGACTCATACGTACATTATGGAGATATGCACTGAGGTATTATACAGAGTGTAACAAAATTCGTGTCCGACCCGTGGAGTGGTTATTAGGTATCGTGAGTCGGTTCTATTATTGAATGAAGCAAAAGTTTTAAAAAAACAATATTAACATGATATCCTGAAAACATGAGTGATGATGCCAAAATACCTAATTGACAGACACTGGGTCCCTGTTCAATTTATTAACAAACCTATTAAGATTTTGGCATGGAGTCAGATAATTTTCTACATTGAAAAAATTAGCTCAGATTTTTTTTTTTATACTTATCTCATACAATTCATTCACCGTTCATTAAAGTTTCTGAAAGGTATTTTCAACATTATTGACAAAAAGAGAATTAATAAATACAAACTTGTGTCGTTCATTTAGTAAACAACTTGATTATTTATTATTATTATTATTTTTTATTGCATAAGGTGGACGAGGACGAGTGTAGGGGCCACCTGATGGTAAATGGTCACCAACGCCCATAGACATTGCCATTGTATGAGATGTTACATCGCCAATGCGCCACCAACCTTGGGAACTAAGAAGTTATGTCCCTTGTGCCTGTAATTACACTGGCTCACTCACCCTTCAAACCGGAACACAACAATAGCAAGTACTGTTGTTTTGCGGTAGAATATCTGATGAGTGGGTGATATCTACCCAGACGAGCTTGCACAAAGCTCTACCACTCGGTGGTAGTTTATTGCTAAGCATATAGTAAATTGGTAGTTTATTGCTAAGCATATTTCCAGGTAGTCATATTCGTAAAAAAAATAATCTGTTACATCATATCAGTCAAATAAATAAACAAATACAACTTATTAAAAATTCAGAAAACGAGTTTTAAATCAGGGTAAACTTTTAATTATTAAAAGAGTATGATGCAAGAATGTCACGATGGTCCGTTCTATTCTGCCATTTCTAGTACATAATTATCAAAAATCTTATAAATATATGCTTCCTAGCAGTTAATATTTCCTATGCTCCACATGAAGGAAATATCATAAGCGGTATATTGTTATTTATAACATCAATTCTAATTTATAAAATATTTTGTGGATGTAACCCAATCGTCCACGTATGAGAAAAGTTCAAATTATATTTCCGAACCACCTAGTACCTACCTACGGAATAAACATAAAACAAACAGCATTCGTGTTTCTTGATTACGTCATTTGCTAAGTTATCTATATCCGTCTATATCTATAACGTTAAATATTATATTGTTTTTATATTATACTAGCTGATACCCGCGACTTCGTCCGCGTTGCTTGATATATTAACAAATCTTTCTTATGTACGAAGGAAACTACATCAAAAAGATCGCAAGCAAAAATATACTTTGTTTAAACATACATCACTGAACACGCAGTGCATGTACAAATCGTTGTTTCTTGAAACTTTAATAACTTTTTATTAGATGAAGATATCGCAATATTTTTTTTTATAAGGGCCAAGTGTCTAAGAAATAAAATTTAGAAAATTTCATTGAAATCTATCCAGTACTTTTTCCGTGATGCGCGCACAACTTCAGACCTCTATCATTTTATTTATATAGATAATAGCTTTAATAACGATATAAAAATATAAAGTATTCAGATAAATACATAACATTATTTGAGGGTTGACCGTCATGAACTTATTATTTCGTTTCGGTCTTTGTGTTTCGGTTTAAAGAGTAACAGAGAGCAAGTGTTACAGGCATAAGGGGCAGGACATCTTAGTTCCCAAGGTTCGTGGGGTTTTGGCGATGACGAATGGATAATATTTATTACAGTGCCATTTCTATGGGTAGTTGTGACCACTTAACATCAGATAACCCATTTTCCCGTCGCCTACCTATTTTATAGATAACAATAAAAAAATAATTAGTCGAGACGTATGATGAATTGTAAATGGTAATAAAATGCAAGGAATGTAGTACATACACATACATGAAACAAATAACATGATAAATGCTAATCTTCCGCTTGTAATAAAGAAAGTGCTTTCACTTATTCGATTTCATTCAATTCTACATTGACATTGTATGAAGTATTCCAATGTGGTACCAACTATTTCATCCTTGACACTGGCTCACTCCCGTCTACTGTAGTAAATTAATTGGTGAGTGAGTAGCACCCACAAGATGACAAGTCTGCACTGTCTGGTTTCCTATATTTTTTTTACAATACGTAAGTTACTGCCTCGTTGGTCTAGTGGCTTGATATAAGGCCTTAGACTCGGTGGTCCTGGGTTTAATTCCCAGGTCGGGCCAATAAATAGTTATTGGGATTTTCTGTCAGAATATTCTCAGTAGCAGCCCGAAGTCTGGAAGTTGGAGTGTGTACATTTCCCGTGCCTCGGAAAGCACGTTAAGCCGTTGGTCCTGCGCCTGAACTCTTTCCGGTCGTGTCGGATTGCCGTCCCATCGGATTATGAGAGCTAAGGAAAAGAGAGTGCACCTGTGTTTGCGTACACACTTGTGCACTATAATATCAGGATGGCAGAGCTGCAGAAGAGACTCTCTGCGTACCGTCCCATATGCCTGCTGAACGAGGCTGGCTGGCTGACTGTTAGTCTTACAAATAAATAGATAATTTTAACACTTGGAGCTTAATGCAGTTAAAACTCTAAGTGCGATAAATGGAACGGACATTCTTTTCTAAATACGCTGAAGACTTTTTGGTTTCATAAATAAATAAAAACCTGTTGATGGTATATTGTTATAATTTGGATGTAACCCAATCGTCAACGTATGAGATAAGTTCAAGTTAAATTTCCGTACCACCTACCTACTGTTGCGGATATAAACATAAAACAAACAGCATTCATGTTCCTGGATTACGTCATTTGCTAAGTTATCTATATCCGTCTACATCTATAACGTTAAATATTATATTGTTTTTATCTATATAAATAAAATGATAGAGGTCTGCAGTTGTGCGCGCATCACGGAAAAACTACTGGATAGATTTCATGAAATTTTCTAAATTTTATTTCTTAGACACTTGGCCCTTATCAAAACAAAATGATTGAGATATCTTCATTGTTTCATAAATTAAAAAAAAACTGTTGATCTTGGTTTGGAGAAAATTTGACTGAATCCCTGAAACAGTAGTAATGATCTTATACCCTTTTTTTATTGTATAGTAAGGCGGACGAGCATATGGGCCACCTGATGTTAAGTGGTCACCAACGCCCATATACAATGGCATTGTAAGAAATGTTAACCATCGCTTACATCACCAATGCGCCACCAACCTTGGGAACCAAGATGTTATGTCCCTTGTGCTTGTAATTACACTGGCTCACTCACCCTTCAAACCGGAGCACAGCAATACAAAGTACTGCAGTTTTGCGGCAGAATATCTGATGAGTGGGTGGTACCTACCCAGACGAGCTTGCACATAGCTCTACCACCCTATATGAGAGTTTGTATGAAAATTCTTCCTTTTTGTAGAAAGAGCTAGTAATTTTAAATTACGACGAAAGCAAAGCCGTGGACAAAACGATATCTGATATAGAAATAATAATGATAATAAAAAAGTCTCTATTTTCGGTTATCATCGCTTTCTCACATAACTATTATATAGCCGCCTTCAAATAGAAGAAGGTTATCAATTCAAACTTATTGTTATGTGTATGGACAATAGCTTGGCCGATTATGTATGAACCTATTCCGACAATTATTTATTTACTTCGACCCTAGGAAGAGAATAAGTATAAAAAATATGGAAATTGGTCTCTGTTTATTATTATCACCTTTGCCTATTGTTAACCAGTTTTACAACCAATGGCTCTTAATTTTAAGATTACTCTGTGAATTATTATTTTAAAGTTTTTAAGTTTACATGTGTAAGCCAACATTTTTTTATTATTATCAATAAAATTAATTAAATTATTAAATGCTAGTACTTATTTATAACAAAATATATACGGAATCTCCTTTTCCTACTCCGGATTTTTTTAAAACCCTATTAAAGTTAACACGCCTCCGCCTAAATAATATTAACTAAATTTAAATTACATTATGACTAATTTTTTAATTATAATTTATATTTAATTGCTCTGTGCTATCTCATTATCCCGTTGGTACGTACAGCATAATTCGTTTTATCAGATTATGTTTATGTCTGATAATACGATACTCTTATAATTTATTTTCCCATAACGTGTAGTCTACATGAGACTATTTAAGTATGACCTTCCATTTACATAGAAACAACTATTACGGAGAGATCAGGTTGTACCGGCTTAACTGAATTGATTTTAATGAAATGAGCTATACACAGCTGTTTTAAAGTGTTATTTCAATTAAGAGAGCCGCTTTGAAATCGTGTATAAGTTGCACTTATTACATTTAATAATTATAAATTATCGAATATTTATAAAGATATTATAAACTGATGCCTAACCTTAAATACATTGTAAAAGAATACTTAATTAAAAGTTCAAATGGAGTATTTATGTTAACGGGTAGTTATATTACTTGGTTATGAAAGTTATAATATATTAAATATTAATAAAGTAATTTTGTCAAAATCCCGCTAAGTATACCTACTTCAATTCGAAGTAGGTTAGAGTTGCTTACGTAAGCTCGTAATTGCATTATATACCTACCTACGTTCTCTTTACGTTCATAGTTAAATACCTAAACATTTGACATCTACTTTTTACTTATCGCCATCTTGCTCACTCGTGCAGGGGATTATTGTTCGTGGAATGCGCGCGTCGGCTAGTCTCGGTACACATGTCGTTAAGGCAAAAATTATTTTTACTTAATAATAAATTTAGTCCTTAAACCTTTAGGCTTAAGGTCGATATTAGAATAGATTTTCTAATATGAACTCCTTCTTTACAAAGAAACCCTGTCACGAGACTATCCATAGTGGCTACCTACTTTGTAAGAGTACATTCATAAATCTCATTTATTATGAAGTTTTTGTTTTATTCTAAATCTAATATAAACAATAGCCTTGATAATTTTAAATTGACGATATAATTTAAATGATTCTATAGCAATATACAATGTGCACAAAATTTAGAAGTGGCCAAAAATAAACTGATAGTTTGAGAACTAAAAATGAAAAGTCCTTGAGAACTAGTCTCGTGGGGAGTGCGCCTACGTCACTGACGGGATTTTTGTAGGTATGTATATCACTAGCAATGACCCGATTGGCCAACAAAGCCTTGTCGGCGGCCATTTTGTTCGATGCTGAGTCACCAAAAGGTGAAAAATGTACATGAATTAATGCGCACTCCCCACGAGACTATACAACGGTATTGGGCATTTCCCTCGTGAACACAAAATTTGGGTTTCATGTTCCCTCGACCGCAGCGTGGAAACGAAAATATTTTTTTCTGCGGATAACAAAGTTATTTCGGCATAATAATGACTTTAATTTAATTTTTATGTGCCGGGTAAATAGTTAATTTAATAGTTAGAAACGTCAAGACGGAAGTTTACATCGCAGTCCTAGTTGCCGAGAACCTCAGGCAGACGCGTAATCGAATTGGTGACTTAAATGTGATTATAAATAACACTGATAACAATTAAATAACCTAAACTCTGAAGTTTGTGCTGTGATTCGCTAATCTGTCAAACAGTGAGGTGATAATTTGATGTTGTATACATCAGTTCCAATGTTTACGATGTGTGATTGAATGTGCACAGTGACACGATGTAGGCGGGAGTTAAAGTGACGTGAAACTGTAAAACTGTAGTGCTAAATATTAAATTAAGTGCATTTTTCTGCACCATAATGACAGAACCCATCAATGTCAAGATAAAGACGGAGCGACCTGATGAAGCCGAAATCAGGGAACTTGCCGCAAAAATGGTAGAAGCTAACAAAGCGAAAGCACTGGCTGCTTCAGTAGCCGCCGCGCGGCCTCAACCCGGAGCGCTCTTGGGAACGGGTGTCGGTGGCCAAATGGGCTTACTCAACTTCCTTACCAGAAAACCAGGCACCCAACAAACGACAGAACAACGACCGACCTCAGACGACAAGAAGACACCAGCACCTGATGAAGCTAGCTGGAAGGGTCACTTTGGTTGGGATATGCTTGGTAAATGTCACATACCATACATATATCGTTCAGGAGAGAAATACGTGGCGGTACGAATGGTGGAGATTAAACTTCTCAACAAGTACCTGAACTATCTCCACGCTGACATCTATTCCTGTACGTGTATACGAAGTTACTACATCACGGAGATCGAGGCTCGACTACTGAACGAGATCAACAACAGACATTGTGATGGACAGTTCGGTCGTGAACCCTTCACGCAGAAGGACTTGGTAGTGAGGTTATCAGACGCTTATGAATTCTATAATTTCTTAGATGTGTGTTACAACAAACTGTTACGTGGTACAACGAATAACAAGGACAAGTGTGGCTTTATTAGGATAAACAAGGAGTCCGTAGTGCCCTACACGGTGCGGGATGGACAGAAGTTTGTACCCTTATTTTACTTTGAAGGTGAAACGGACAATTTAAAGTTGAAGGCCGATCAGTTAAAAGGTTGGGATTTGTCCTATTTGAAGTTCTGTTGTAAGGTGCAAGGTATAAGGAATGAACTATTTGCAAGTGAAACATGCTCAGTGATCAGTTTAACGGACATTAAAAGTTATTTTCCCCCGGGCACCGAGTTTGAAGAGTACTGGCCTAACAAAGTTGTGGATTCTCAGCTGCTGATCTCTGCAAAGGGTAAGAATTTATTATTATATTATTACTTTCAGATATGGTTGAATTGTATTTGTATCAACTCTACCTCACTACAAGTAGCAGCAACTAGTCCATCAATACTATATTAATTTTAATATTAATATTAGTTCCATTTAATAATATCTCCAACAGCACACATACAATGTTTCTTAAATTAATTTATTCAATGTAGAAGCATTACAACTTATTGATAGTTTAAATAAAAACAACTATGGGTTCAGAAAAGAAAACAGCATGTCCTAAGAACTGGTTATGAAACTCAGTAGCTTGTTTTAAAAGCTCATAAATATGTAGGATTTTGTCCAAACCTGCTTAGGTTCCAACAGATATTCTACCGTCAAAGAGCAACATATAGTATTGTTGTGTTCCAATGAGCGGTCCATGTACCAGTATAACTGCAGGCAACAATTGATGTAGCATCTTCATTCCCAATGTTAATGGTACATTGGTGATGTGAGGAATGATTCATATTTCATACAGTGTCAAAGTATATGGGCCGCGCTGACCTCTTACCAGACCCCAAATGACCTGCCCATGTCATAAGAAACAATTGGAGACACCTTATGAGGATTTTACAGGATAATATACACATTTTATTAATGCATTGCTCTGATATATCAACATCAACTTGCACTAGAGGCTCATACAATTCATTAAAGGGCAATAAAATTTGAGTATTTTAATAATATTTTTTTCAAAATATGTTTTTATGGAACTATGTGTTTACTCACTATAAAGTTTCATACCCAATCAGTCGATAACTCTTCAAACTCAATATACATTATAATAGTAAATGTTTTATTTTTTTTCAAAATATATAACTATGTTTCAAAGTGAAAGATGTATAGAGTAAAATAAGAAATATTACTCTTGATTTAAAAAATGACTACTATTCAATAGTACACAGACATTGATGAAAAACAATAATTTTTTGTGTTTTAAAAAAAAAACATAATGATTATTATTTTAGTGATTTTGTTGACTTTTTGTCTTTAGTCTATTTCCAAGTAATGGTAGATAAATAATAAGATCGACTTAAATGAGGTGGTAATATTAAGAAGCCAACTTTAATTGATGAATTAATTGAATATCATCAAGACAGCAGTAGTAGACAAGACAGAGCAGTAAAGTATAAATCTAATTAAAAGAAGAAATTATTAATTTTAGTATTTTGTTGGTATACCAATTTAAACCATACCTATTCAAAACAATAAATATTAAGGTGTACTTATAGTTGTTTGGTTTGGTTTTTTGTTTCTATTGCTATATAGTATAAAAAATAAACCATTTTTTTTTCTTATATTGTTTAAAATCACATGTTTGTGTAGAAAATAATACCCTTTATCGATTGTAAATTTTTAAACCTATCCTATATTTTATAATGGTAAGTTGAGTTTGTTTTTTTTTTATTACGTTTTTCTTTTTTAACTACTCAACCAATTTTGCATACACATCACATACCTACATAAGAAGGCAGGTAGTTGGTATGATTGAATGTGCTTTTCACAAGATTTACCATTCTGATTTGGAAAACTCTTTGCATAAGTTACATTGATCATTGATGTACACAATCTTATATAATATCAAGCTTTTAATATAGCTTTTTTGACGTGACGTCTAATAAATCGATGAACGCTGGCTGCATGCACGAAATTGTCCCGTTACGCTGATTGTACGCTTGCGCCGCATCTAGATCTATCTGTTATGACGTTGTCACGTTAAACTATCGTCCGTAAACCGACTTTAAAGGCAACCATTTTCTTTAATTGACCTCATATCTTATATTAGGGTTTTTGTAGGTATAACAATCTAAGTTTTAAAATTATGATAACTTCAAGCTTAGTGCTATAGTCATAAATCAATATATCAAACTGTATCAATCAGACATTTTATTAAAATCGATATGTAACATGTCTAAGACCATTTACTTTGTAATAGCTACTTTTTCATGGCCAGCTTGCAGTTTCTCTTTCTCATTTACATGTAATATGTTATTTACAATATGCATGTTAACAGTGGACTTGGAATCCCCTTATAACATGATGATTTCAACAATATGGTGTTTATTTACTTGGTGGTAGGGCTTAGTGCAAGCTCGTCTGGGTAGGTACCATCCACTCATCAGATATTCTACCGCAAAACAGCAGTACTTGCTATTGTTGTGTTCCAGTTTGAGTTGCAGGGTGAGTGAGCCAGTGTAATTACAGGCACAAGGGACATAACATCTTAATCCGCAAGGTTGGTGACGCATTGGCGATGTAAGCGATGGTTAACATCTCTAACGATGCCAATGTCTATGGGCGTTGGTGACTACTTACCATCAGGTGGCCCACATGCTCGTTCGCCTTCCTTTGCAATTAAAAAAAATCTATACCAAGTTGATATTCTACTCCAATCACAAGGGGAGTACAGACAAAAAACAAATTTGAAACGATATAATTGATCGAGATTTCGAATAATCACGATTTTCATTATGGATTTGCGAAAAAATAACGTATTTAATATCGCCTAAGATATCGAAACTGGCAGTAATATAAATGTATATATATATATATATATATATAACTTATTCATTGTAATAGTTTTATCATAAAATATATATTATTCAAGAACTGTTTGTAGTGCATAATGCATCAGAAGTATTTGGAAATCGCATGGAATATGAAAATGTAATGTTTATCTTTCCTCCTTACATCATGTATTCCAATTGAAGAAGTTAAATGTTTCAGAATTAACCTGAAAGATTATGGCTACAACTTTTTGGAACTGAGAAGTTCATAGAGAAAAGTGTACCACAGTCACCAGACGGTCTTACGCTTCCATGTAAGCGAGCTTACAGGTTATAATGGAAAACTATCGACATGTGTCGTTCCACAATTGCGAACAATGATTTCATAGAAATGATGAATTTTATATTTGGCCATACTAACACTAAAAACTAGTTATAGCCATAAAAATAATGGTATGGGTTAGAAAATTTATGCTGATCTGCTAAATGTATATAATATTCTCGTTGAAAAGGAAAAATAGTTTTGTTGTCTTCTTTAATTTTCATTTCGCAGACTTTTTGACCTCCCCTCCGTGTTCCGAGCGGAAGTTTGTTCGCGCTAATCACATAGAAGCATAGAATACAATGTTATTAAAAACTGTCGTTTTGTGAGTCGTCTATTATTTTAAACGAATTGAAAAGAGGTTGTACGTAATGTTTATACTCAGCCTCGTTTTAGTCTTATTTTTCTTATAGATTATAAAAACATTTATCGACATATTTTCTCTAATCAACTTTTTACACTTTGTTTTTAACTTACGGAGGTCAAAGTACAATTTATAATCAAAGTTGCGTTCTGATTAGTTTTAATCGTCGTTTGACGTCTTCGTCATTTGATATGATTCAAACTTTAATTAGCTTTTTTTTTTAAAATACTCTGCTGTCTCACCTACTAAATAGTACAAGTTATAAAATAATAAAAAAAAAACAATTTACGAAATGTACTTTTTGTCGATTTTTTATACAATCGCACAATTTAAAATCTATATTTAGTTTCGTAGGAAATAATTTATTGGATTTTTTAAATAATGAACAGATGTAAAAACAGTCATTTTAACGAATGTTTAAGAATAATAAATGTCGTTAGTAACACTAAAGTTTCTATGACCGAATGCCGAATGTATTGACGTTTTCTATTTTAATCAATTCACTTTTTAAATCTATAACTACCGCATTTGAAGGAATTGATTTGCATTTATTAAATCATTGTTGTCATAGACAACTCGATAACAATATTTTATATGATATATGGACTCAATTATTATTAATAATTTATTTATTGTGAATTAGATTAATAATAAAATGATAGTGTATTTTCGTAATAATAATAAAAATAATTGAGAACTATTTTTTTTAATTTAGAATTGTAACAAAATAAAGGATTCTGTCTAGCCAAGTCACCTTTAAAAATAGAACGAGTCGATTTTTGTTTATATAAAAATAATAATAAAATTGTCTCGGTCGATTGCAGTTTTTGCTTTATTACGACAAAATGAAGCAAAACTTTCTCAATCGGTGTTTTTGTAAAGTTCTGATTAAATAAAAGTCGAAATATCTTCATCGAAGACTATTTTGTTTGTTAGCATTAAGAGAGCTTAAAAATAGCATAGTTGCTATTGATTATAATATATTTTTAACCTGCAAAAAATATAACGGTCTTTACAGATTGTCTATGAGTTTAGTCTAATAATACTAAGCCTGTCTAAGTGTCTAGCACTATATTTAGATACCCTATTTTATTTAACAAACGTCCCCTTATTATATTGACATCTCTATCAAATTTTAGAAGAATGCGTCCAGAAATTTTTGAATGATTGTTTGTTTAAGGGGTTAAAATCGTCATACAAACATACGTTTTTACAAACACGCTTTAGGCTATGTATGACTGTATGTGTTTGATATACTTATGTAAGTACCTCAATTATTATATTTAATTGATACGTGTTTTTTATATTGTATTCGATTTAATAAAAATATAATCTAAATATTAGTGATAAAGATAAAAAATGGTCTTTCCCGCGCTTTTTATAAAAAAGAGAACCGAACGACTGTCATCAAATTAACGTAATATGATATTTTCTTTAAATTAGATTTATGAAGATTTTTCACGTTTAATGATATTGAAAATTAATACATAATAGTAAATTGTATTTGTATTACTTATACTGGTGTACTTGGTTCTGTTGTGTTCCGGTTTGAAGGGTGAGTGAGCCAGTGTAATTACAGGCACAAGGGACATAACATCTTAGTTCCCAAGGTTGGTGGCGCATTGGCAATGTAAGCGATGGTTAACATCTCTTACAATGCCAATGTCTATGGGCATTGGTGACCACTTACCATCAGGTGGCCCACATGCTCGTCCGCCTTCCTATGCAATAAAAAAAAATTGAATAAAGAATTTTGAATTAGGTACGTAATTACTTTATTGATGAGTTGAGGCAATACAAGAAAACTTATACCTAAAAATACTTATTAAGTAGGTATTAAGAACGTTATATTAATAATAATTAATAAATTTGATAGTTATTTTCTGTACGGATTGTCGCTGTCGTACATAATTTAATTAACGTAATTAATTGTCGAAATGCGAGTCACACGAGGGAGAGGAATCGGGATTCATAGTCGCTTCACTTGTTATCTCAACTATTTGTGTATAAAATAGTTCAAATAGATAGCGATAATTCTTACCAGATAGAAAAGTTTACGATTTTCTTTTTTAAATTAAAGTATGTAGATTGAAAGAACTAGCTTGTACTCAAAAATAAAATGGGACTTCAATGAAATTTATATATTATTTGCTATCATAAAATCCTTATATATAATTTGGCGCGCGACGCTCGTAAGATATTTTATAAGTGAATTCGTTTCCCGCCAAAAAGGGAACCTGTCATTGTTCTTGCTTACAGATAAAAAATGTAGAATATTGTCGTTTAATACGAAAAATGACAGACACTCTTCAGTAATATTTAATAATAATACGTATTATGTTCAATATTATATGTCAAAATATTATTGACTCTTACAAGATGGACTTTATCCTACAAGACCACGAATGGTTTTCTACGTTTGAGATTTAATTTACTTTTTATTTAAGTGTAATTTATAAAGCTAAACGGCCACATCGTATACCGTTTCACTAATGAGCGATTTGAGAGTATTTTTATTTATGTAGGTATATAGGTATTAAGAAGCCGAAGATTTTTTTTTTAATTCGTAAATATAATCAGTGTTACAAAGTACCTATACATACCGACTGTAGGCTAACTAAACATGCAAATAAAGGTTAGCTCACTAATGTATACTCTAATTGATAAATAAAACTAACACATTATACCTACATATTAGGTACAATCTTTGTTACTAAAATATGAAACAAACATAAACAAATGAATATTAGTAGTAGATCTAACTATATAATGATGTATGTATAAAACACGATGTATAAATTGAGACAAGTTTTACAAGAAAAACAATTCAATTTTTTGACGTGACAACGTCTAATAAATCGATGAACGCTGGCTGCATGCACGAAATTGTCCCGTTACGCTCATTGTACGCTTGCGCCGCATCTATCTGTTATGACGTTGTCACGTTAAACTATCGTCCGTAAACCGACTTTACAGACAACCATTTTTTTTTCATCATTAAGATCCTGTAAAGAAGCTTTAAGGCGCTTTTCACACGTTTATCTTTTGGCGGTTAACAAGAGGTATCATACAGATACAAGATCAGATTTAATCATGCAGGTTTAAAAAAAACATTGTTTTCAACACCGTCTCGAACGGATTCACGTGGCTAGGTGAGACTGACACAGTTGCAAATTTTCCTTAAACCGCGGGTCAAGATCACTTGTGTTTAGTCGACTTTTTAAACAAACTTACATCGTGGTCCTAACGTTTCGATAACTTAAAAAAAATATATATATATTTTTAGGATAAACTTGATTGAAAAACAAATTATTATTTTTTTTTTACTGACCATAGGCATAGAAGTGATTTGCTTGGATATATCATTAACTAGCTGTGCCCCGCGGTTTCACCCGCTTATAATGAATAAAAATAAGCCTAGAGCCTTCCTCGATAAAAGGACTATACAACGCAAAAATATTTTTTAAATTCGAACCAGTTGTTCCTGAGATTAGCCGGATCGAACAAACAAACTCTTCAGCTTTATATATTAGTATTAGGTAGATAGATTTACTCTAAACATATCGTCATTTTAAATTTCTGTATTTCTAAGTCGTACAACTCTGTAGTTTATTTTTCAATTTCCTTCTATCATGATGTACATATTTACACTATATGTTATCTACTCAATTATATGTATAAGTTTTAGTTATGTGTCTATATAAGATTAATATATTCTTTGTGCTAGATAGATACTTCGCTTGAGTTAAAAAGTGGTTTGGTATTGAGGTTAGACCTTCAACAAATCCTTGACACGATAAAAATAATTTGCATCGGCCGCGTAGATGTTTCCTTTTTAATTTATTTTACGTCTTATTCGCTATTAGCCTTGTTAGTCGTGCCGACTTCGTGGTGGGAACGATTGAAAGTTCATAGGTTCAAATCGTAGAGTGGTTTTTATTTAATTGAAATTATATAGCCAAGGATTTTTTATGTAATATTATGTTTATAATTGAATACATTTAACTTTGACTTACTGCCCCTCTAGACAAGTGGCTTTAACGTTAATAGAATAGAATAGAAAACAATAATAATCAATGTATGAGATTGACATTCACGTTCGCCATTTCGAGACGCACACGCACACACACACGCACACACTCTCTTACACACACACACGCGCGCCCAGTTACACTGTCCTACTCATCCATCTAATCGGAACACAATAAAACTAAAGAATATGCGATGGGTAGACGGTATCTACCCAGACGAGCTACACTATTCGTTGGCAATAAAAACACATGATGTTCAAACCTCCACCCGAGACATGGTGTTTACTTTATAATATATAACTAATATATGTTCCTAATTTCAGCTTTTTACACTCGCAAGTTGTGGCCGTGCGTTGATATTCTGAACACAAGTTTTGTTATAATAGATTTCTATAGGAAGAACTGTCCTGATTACTAAAATCCGAATAATTTTAGGTTCAGTATCGGGCGGTGGTCAGTGGACGAGAGCCCCGCCGGCGCCGCCACCGGGCGCGGTGAGCGGAGTGGTCGGTAGCGGCGTGTCCCTCGGCGTCAACAACTCGAGCGCGTCTCGAGGCAGGCGGCCTACACAGCGGCACTCGGCCGCTTCGTCGGCCATGCAGATGCCGCACGCTGGCATATCCGCGGCCGCCGTGCAGGCCCTCGCCAACGGCTGGAACCTGCCCGGAGCGCTGACGCAAGCTCAGACGCAACAAGTCATCAGGCTTGCACAGGTTAGTTTTTAATATTTAATTCCTAAGTACATTATTAGTATTTAGTAAGTAGGTAATAAAATATATGAGATGGAAATTATGGCTTTTAAATAATATTTAACGATTGGATTTTTCAAGACGTAAAATGTCAGAAAATGCCAAGACAGTAAAATTTATAGCTTCGTGTTGTTGCTGCTGATCCACTGAAATGAATATCCATCGTATTATGAATAACTTATATACAATTTAAGCTATAACTGATATGTACCTATATGTGTATCGCGTGGTTCTTGGGAATTAAAAAAGTTCTTGTGTTAAAATATACGATTTGTATCGTCTCGCACCTACTGCAGTCTCTTATTTTTGTATAGTGTTTAGAATTTTCCTTACGATATGAAATAGTTGATAACGCTGATCGGTCCCGCAGGCTCAAGTGGCGCAGGCGCAGGCCGCGGCGCGCTACAACAGCGCGGCGATCGCGGCCGCCGCCGTCGCCATGCCGCAGCACCGCTCGCAACACAACCGCAACGTGCAGGTACACACCTACACACACACACACACACTGCCGTATTCATTCATAGAGGCTCAATTTCATTGGTCGATAGTCCATATCCCGACACCACCGACGGTAGTAGACAGTCGATATCCCGTATTAGGGGACTCCCCGCATGCGGTATAATGACTGACTTAACGACCAATGAAAATGAGCCCTTATTATATTTTGGTGCTTCAATCATAGATCACACACTCAAACTATTTCCGTTCCATTCGATTTTTCAATTACATTATAATTATATGTTTTGTTATATTATATATTATTTGCTTATTTTTTTAATTTTGATTTTATTTTTTAAAGTTGAATTCTGCACAGGAAACAAATACTTCTTAAAGTTTACCCGTCGCGTTCACAATCGCGTCGCGTATTGTTCCGGGAAACCCGTGAAACAAATGTTTTCCTCCTTTGGGTTTTCATTTAGTAATAAACAACTTTTATTAAAATTGTACCGGCGCGGTACAATTATTCGATTTGTTTTTAATTAAGTTTTTATCTAGTAGATTCTTGTATAGAAGTGTTTTTTTTTATATTTACAACCATCACGACTTTGTTCAACAAAAAAAAACAAATAAAATTTTCATTTCGCCCGTAAGTCGGAACAGGCTACTGTCGTATATATATAATTTAAATGATTTAAAATTAGTAGTATTATTTATTTTTTTAACTTATAAAACTTGCTAGCGAATGGAAGGTGAACAATATTCTGTTGTCGTTTATTCCAGTTTCCGAACAGTGCAATAACAATGGCGATGGGCCAGCAGCCGCCCCCACCTCTGGTGAGGAGTACGGCGAACACCACCACCATGAAGTGAGCATCTTAACCATACTACAGAACATAACGTTCAGAACATCCTGTATATACATACGTCAGCAACTTGACAAGAACAGAATTCGTAGTGTCATTTACATCGAAAATGTTGAATAAATGAATCGTCGAATGTTCCAGACGTGAACAGATATACCTCGTCATTGTCTTGGACGTATATTCATTTATTTTTATGAAATATTATCGTCGATTTTTATTCGTGGACATAATTATCGACGCGTCGATTTTCACTTGAACCTATTCTCTTAGCTTTGATATACTATATGAATAGATAAATGCCGCTATCAAAGATTTTTTTAATATATTTCATCAATATGAATTATTTATTAATTTTATTTTTAATTAAATTATTTAAAAAAAAAACTCGTTCACAATTAAAAATACACAAATAACATAATCCTTGATCATTTCAGTTTCAGTACTGTTTGTACAGAAACTGAATATAAGAACTTTAAATATTACATTTAAATGAATACAATTAATATGAAAAAAAAATAATATAAATCAAATGGGTGACATATTATAGCTTGTATCTTTCAATACATAACTATTTTATATGAAATACAAATACTATTAAAAATACTCATTACTCACTTATTCCACCACGCTGCTCCAACGCGCGTTGGTGGAATGCACATGCGACAGAATTTCAGTGAAATTTGACACATGCAGGTTTCCTCACGATGTTTTCCCTCACCGTTAAGCACTAAATGAATTATAATCACAAATTAAGCACATGAAATTCAGCGGTGCTTGCCCGGGTTTGAACCCACGATCATCATTAAGATTCACGCGGTCTTACCGCTGGGTCATGTCCGCTTCATTTTTCATTGTAGACTCAGATTGAATATTTTTAATTTAACCATCTTAGTTTGTTGATTATAGTAAGAATAATCTCTTATCTTATCTACTTGATTAATATAAGATTATTTAAATAAACAATCAGTCGACAGTATATCTTGGCCGGTTTTTTTAATAATGCAAAATACTCTTGTACTTGACATGCTTATATACTTATTTTTTTTGCATATTTGTTACATTTGATTTGCTTAAGTTATTATTAAATTGCATCTGCTTCAATATTGCAAATAATATATTAATATAGTCACTGGAAATAAATGCCTTTATATGCATTATAATGGTTTATTCTGTAATAAATAATATTACATTCTAAGATTGATGAGAAAGAGATAGATAACTCTAACACAAAGATAGTAAAGATATCTAATAAATAAATCTGTAATTGGAGACATGGTAATGTTTATATTTTGGTAACAATATTCGGCACCCTAATAGTAAAGCTATTTTTGGTATACCCCAGGGTACTGTATCGTCGTTTCTTCACTGAGTGTACATACAGGATGTTCTTAAATAGTTTCCATAAATTAATTCCATTCGCCATTGTCTTGTCACTGCGTTATAATTTTCATTTTCATATTTTATTTCATTTCATATTTTTTTTGTTTGTTTTATTTAGTTTTTTTTTTCTTCAAATATTTATTTAATATCAATTTAAAATAATAAACACATTTCATAATTAATTTAAATATATGAATAGTTATGTTAATGTTGTTTTATCGTTGACAGTGTTCCACCACAAGTCACTGGGTCAATGAATGGCCACTCAACCTCTCACTCCATCGACACTCGCAAAAGGCTAACACCGATACCGGACATCAGTATAAGTGGCAACCATACGCCGTATAAGGTAAAGCCTGGAGATGTATGTTTCATTAATTTGTTGTGAGCCAGTGTAATTCCAGGCACAAGGAACATAACATCTTATTTCCCAAGGTTGGTGGCGCAATGGTTATGTAAGTGATGGTTAACATCTCTTACAATGCCAATGTCTATGGGCTTTGGTGACCACTTACCATCAGGTGGCCCATACGCTAGTCCGCCTTCCTATGCAATAAAAAAAATATGATGAAACTATTATAATAGTTTATCCCAAGTTTAACAATAATCCTTATTAGCAACATTGGTCTAGTAATTAAATTATATGAACATTATACGAAAAGTTTGTGGGGTTTACAAGCGCCTGGCACTTTTATTGATAGATTATGTGAAAGGGAATAGAGATTACACATGTATGTATCCTCAAATTTATTTATTACTTTGGCTTAAAATAGTTCTCGAAAAAATAATTATAACGTGAATTAACTAAAACAATTATCACAGGTACAAAAAGCAGTTGTAGAAAACACGATGGTCCCCTGCATCAACGCCAAGCCGTACCAGTACTCTGAGCTGCTGATGACGCTGCCCGACCTCGCCAGCCACTTCTTCCCGCGCGTGTCGCTCACCACGTGCCGCGCCATGCTCGACGCGCTGGGCCTCACACTGTTCAGGCCTAACACGTGGGTACCATTTTAGATCATTTACGTTATTCAAAAATATTGAAAACCCTTAATAATTACATTCTATAGAGTTACCAATTTCAACAACTTACATCATTCGTTTCCAAGTTATCAGAAATAGCTTACATTAAGTATTAGTGCCAATGTTTATCACTAATTTTATCAAGTGGATAAAAGTGGTTGACCTGGGCGGCTCATTGTTATTAAAGAAAAAACTCGAAAGAGAAAGCTCTCTGCGTTTTTGTATAAACAAAATTACTAAATTACGTCGAATTTATCATTCCAGAACTCAACTTCAAGTACTGAGAAACTCAGGCAAGTGTAAATCCGCAGCGGCCGGCGAGAATGGCATGGCATTGGTTCAAATTCGAGATGTGATGCAGCACATGTTGCAGTTCAAGTACATGATGAGGTCCGGGCTCGCCGACGAGCAGCCGCACCAGGCGCCGCGACCCGCGCACGCGCCGCCCTCCTCGCACGCCAAGCGGGCGAGAGCCAACTAGTGTGGCGGGCTACATTTCTAATTCATTCATTGAGAGTGAATGAGTGATCGAACTATATATAAAAGTCGTCATTCAGACTAGATGAAGAAACTTAGAATTTAAAATAATCTAATCCAAGACATTATCAAACAGACCATAAACTCGGGATTTATTCTGAAAATAAATAAAATGTTGGATAACTTTGATCTGAACAATCATCCAAGTGAAATTTGTGTTTAAATGATTAACGGCTTTAAAATGATTCTCACTACTTACAGAACAGTTTAAATATATGCTGAGATATTGTAAATGATATCAATCATATTATATCCGATGTAAGAAGTGTGTGGAAATTTACTCCAAATAACATTAGTGATACAATCAGAACTCAAGATTAGAAGAAGAACACAGAAGATTAAAAGAAGATAATTTTATGAAGATTTGTGGTAATGGCTAATAACACTGCCGTTGTGTAATATAATGGTGTTAACGCGCAAACTAACGGTACAATGGCTTACTAGTGTACGGTGTTGATGGGGCTTCCGTCTGTGTTGAGACTTTACAATTGCTGTGTATATGACAAAAGTAAAGTGTCAAGGTTTCAAATTGTTTATCATCACAAACATTATATGTAATGGAAAAGTATATATATATATAATATTACTTAAACACTAATCTAGGTCAGGTCAATTTCTAATTTGTACAAAATGTATGATACAATGTGAATCCCGAGATCTAATTAAATATTGATCTATAATAACTATTTAATAGAAGACTGAGAATTTTATTTTATAATTATTTCATAGATCGAAGCTATTGATGTTGTAAACATATAAGAGTTTTAGTTGGTTTTATGTTACAAGCGAGTTAATGTTTTATGTACCATATATTTTGTAAATATTTACTATGTTTTGATGCACTTTAGCCTTAATTCTAGTAAATAATGTAAATTTTGTCCTATTTGGTGTCCCTGTCACCGGATGGACGTGTTTATACAATTGTATGGCTATTGAATTTAGTTATAGTAATAACGCTTTAAATTATCATCACAATTGAAAATAAATTCACAACAAAGTGTCACATGTTCAATGAGATTGAAAGAAGAGACGGTGATCGGTACTAAATGTCGTATGTTTAACCTGAACATAAAATACCTGTCATATTGTTAACTGTAAATTAGAAAGAATATTGTTATATGAATTTTATCATAATATTTACATTATTACATTATCATTTCGTGGCCGTAGTTAATATATTGATTGTCGCGTTGATAATTAATAAATAACAATGCACATGCAATGCTTTCTTAAAATCTTAGTTAATATTTTTGTATTGGGTCAGGAATAAGAGAGCAAACAATTTTTCTATATATTATTAATATGAAAATCTGCATTGTAAAAGAGCATTTCTAATATATTACATTATAATAATGTAATAATTGTTTGCTGTAAGTTTAATAATATCATAAAATTCCTGATCGCACCAGTGACAAAGTATTTAATAGTTATATTAATGTAAGCTCACATTTTTTAGATAAATTAGAACAGGTTCCTATAGTTAACTAGTATTGGCTACGTCAGGACTTCATTATTTTAATCAAAATTTTAATATGTGGTTTTAATAATCCAATGTTTAAAATGCTGTGGGTAAAATTAATACACATGTTTTTAAAGTCAATTTGAAATTTACATATTGAAATTGGTATCATATGAACGATATCTAGGAAAAGATAATAAATAACGCCAACATTGACCAATTACTGAATATTAAACATAATGAAGCTTTGACTTGTCGGTGAGTTCAGGCAATGTCTGAAATAGGTTCGGTAACTTCACAATTTCTATTTATTTTGGTGTAAGTTAGCCTAGACTAATATGATTGCTTCATGTTATGAAGTTTTCAAACTAGATATAAATTACGTTATGCTAATGCAAAGCTGTGTAAATTGCTAAATTATTTATGGTGTAGATTTAAGAAACAGTATTTGATATGTTATCACAATTAAAACGCAATAGTTATCCAGATTGCAATGTCGTTTGTAGAGTCTTTGACTCTTTATTACAAAATAAAAGGATTCTTTATTAAATTATTATCTTTTATTTAAAATTTAACCTATTTCTGTTAAATGATTAGCTAGGAACGAATTAACAATGTAATTGAATAACGCAATAATAGACTGAAAATATAGAACAGTAATTTTATCTATTTGGAGAATGAAGTATGAAACTGTTTTCATTTGTGACCTCCACCACTTTTGCAGCCTCCCACAGCTAAATCCACCTCTAATTGGGCAGCTGACGGCCGGTTTGCTTATCTATAAAGCTGATGAGTTTGTTTATTTGATCCGGCTAATCTCAGGAACTACTGGTTCGAATTTAAATATTATATTTTTTAAATTCAAAGCATATTCCTATTATAGAGGAAGGCTCTAGGCTTATTTTTATTAAATAGACGCGGGTAAAACCGCGGGGCACACCTAGTTAGTTATATAAGATCAACTATCTACGTCAACATAAGCTGGCTTACTCTGACTTGTATTTGTAACGCGTCTTTCCACCGCTACCCAGGCAGCTGACGATTGTTTTCGTATTTTCAAATATCATCATATAAGTAGTTGTAGTGTTTGTATTTAAATAATAACTATAGTAATAGTTTCCTATTTAAATTGTCTCGTGCTCACGGTATGGTGGGGCGAACGTCATTCGAGTGAGAGCCAGTGGCGAGAGCGGAGGTGTCGCTTGCGCATACGGTGTGTAGTCGAGCCAGTGACGTTAACATAGTGAACACTACAGTAGTTAAATCTCATCCGGCGTACTATGACTTTACTTTTCATATTTTTTTACAAGATCATGCGACCACTTATTATTATTATACATTGCCTTTATTACAACGCATTCGACTGTTCCAAAGCATTCGACAGTCTAAACCAGAGATTCCCAAACGTTTTTTGTCATAGACCACTTTCAAAATGGTACCGGTGGACCCTGCAGCTAGGAGCTGCAGCGACAGTTACTTGTACCTAATGTCGGTGACCGTTTTTTTCAATATTCTGCCTACATTGATAGGTGTCATCCGCGCCAAGCCAACTTTTTAGTTCTTCACTATCGAAAGCAAACGAATTTTCGTGGACTTGACTTGTGGACCCCCATTTTTTTGTTAGCTGCTGCTGTCCTGCCCAAGCTGTTTAATGCTGTCATGGAACATATCTTCAGACAGTTAAACTGGGAAGAATATGGTTAAACATCAACAGTACACCAGCCTACACCATTTGAGATTTCCAGATGATATCATCCTATTAGAAGAACCCTAGAAAACTTGAACTCATGGTACAAATGCATACATGGTGCTTTTGACGAACAAAAGCGGAGAAACAGGGCTGGAAATTAACGCGAACAAAACAAAGCTGATGACAAACCCAGAAAGGTCGACATGATAATTCGCGGAAGCAGTTTCGATTATGTGAGCGAGTACGAATATCTAGAATAAATAATCGCCCCACACTACACAATGTCCAAGAAAGTCAACAAAAGAATCACTTGTGGATGGAAAAAATGTTGGTCTCTAAAGGAAATAATGAAAGGCAAAGATATAAGCATGCATATCAAAAAGAAAGTTTTTAACCTGGTCATTTACCAAAAAACTGCACGACAAGGTAAGAGCATCAAGAGATTAGACAAAAAACCAAAGTTGTGGGTATTTTGGCTCGTGTAGACCACCTGAAGTGGGACTTGACGGGACACATGCTGCGTTGCGAATTGAACAAGTGGAGTAGACGAATAGCTCTATGGTACCCAAGGTAAGCCGAGATGGCCCAGTGGTTTTTTTTTTTTTTTTTTTTTATTGCATAGGAAGGCGGACGAGCATATGGGCCACCTGATGGTAAGTGGTCACCAACGCCCATAGACATTGGCGTTGTAAGAGCTGTTAACCATCTCTTACATCGCCAATGTGCCACCAACCTTGGGAACTAAGATGTTATGTCCCTTGTGCCTGTAATTACACTGGCTCACTCACCCTTCAAACCGGAACACAGCAATAACAAGTACTGCTGTTTTGCGGTAGAATGTCTGATGAGTGGGTGGTACCTACCCAGACGAGCTTGCACAAAGCTCTACCACCAAGTAAAGTGGTACGAACGCGTCAATCTTAACCGATGACCCGGGCAAGCACCACTGAATTTCATGTGCTTAATTTGTGATTATAATTATTTTCGTGCTTGACAGTGAAGGAAAACATTGTGAGGTAACCTGCGTGTGTCCAATTTCACTGAAATTCTGTCACATGTGTATTCCACCAATCCGCATTGGAGCAGCGTGGTGAAATAAGCTCCAAAACTTCTCTTCAAAAAAGGAGAAGAGGCCTTAGCCCAGCAGTGGGACATTCACAGGCTGTTACTGTTACCCAAGGTTAGGCTCTAGGAAACGGGGCGGGGTCGTCCAATAAAGAGATGGAAAGACGACATCCGGCTAACCTTGGGACCGTATTGAACTAGAGTTGCGACAGATAGGGCCAATGGTGAGAGATGGAGGTCGGAGGAGGCCTAGTTTTGAGGAATTGCGAGACATTCTTTGATCTTTGATGATCCAACCATCTTTACAATATTACACCTGTTGTACAATATTACATCCATAATTCGGAAATAATTGCCTTGATTGATTTTAGAACGGAAAAAAATTATCTTTATAATATTGTATGATGTCAAAATTCCGAAAATCAATAATCATTAATAAATATTTAATCATGCGTTGTCATTGGCTGTAGGATAGATTGCTTTCGCTTTACATATATAAAATGGTTAAAAAATAAACAGACTGATGGTCTGTCAATAAAAATAATTTGGTTTTTGGTGTATCTGTGAGTTGTGACAAGAACAACTGAGAACTGACTAACATTTTTGTAAACTAAATAAAAACTCAGAATATGGTGTTTTGAGTTACAAGTTTTACTTAAAATATTCAATAATTGTTAAAGTGGCGCAAACGATGGGAGCTAACATAGGATTACTCTTTGGTCATTTCATTAAACCTTTTCTTTATTCTTTTATATAAAAATTATATAGACATAACACACTAGCATTTCTAATATTCATTATTTTAAGTATTTTATTTACTAAGCATTTTTAGGGCGTATCATAGGCTGTAATTATTATATTAAAAATATTTTTTTCAAATTAAATTAGTATTGTTTTTATAAATTAAATAAGTAAAGATGAGTATTCAAGTTTGTAGAGATACATCAGACGCTGTGGTGTTGTATTTGCCACAGCGTTTGTATCTTAAATCGTTTGCAAAGCTAAACATTACTGTCCAGCTCCCCGCGCAAAAGGTACACGGAAAGTCATTGTCCAATTGGGAATTGATGGAGAAGTTAAGGAAAATGATCCAACCTGATAACTTCTCTATATTGAAAGTGTCAAAGCACAGTTCTGAAGTGATTAGGTTCGACGCTGAACTGGAAAACCGTCAGAAACTCGATCGTGTCCTGGCCCGCCTAGAAGATAGGATAATACAGTTAGCAGACTACCCGGAACCTTTGAAAGTTAAAGTTGGGGAAGTGAAATCTGATTTTCCGAGTCGCCACACCTGGGATTCGTTCTTTCGAGACGCGACAGACATGGACGAAATGAAGCCCGGCGAGAGACCTGATACAATTCACATAAAGAATTTGCCTATCAGGTGGTTTGTCCATGACCGTGACGTTGATGATGATGCACCTCCTTCTGAGAGTATATTCAAAAAAGTATTCGAAAGGTATGGCATAGTGAGACAGGTGGACATACCGGCTGCTGATCCTTTTCGTATGCAAATGAAAGCTCCTATGAGAGGTATAACAATACCTTCTCAAGATGCTTCATTATATTTTGAAGGATATGTGCAGTTCTGTGAATATGCTGGTTTTGTACGTTGTATGGATTCATTGAGGGGTTGTAAATTATTGCGAAAAAATAAAGACATAGCCGAATGGTGCAGCATACAAGTGGACTTCGATAAGACTAAACATATGACAGATGCTGCTGTTAAAAGGAGATCTATAGTTCGAGAGAGGCTGTCAGCCAGGCAGAGGGCTAAGGAGGAGGAAGAAAAAAGGGAAAAGGAAAGAATTGCAAAGCGAGAAGCCAAAGAAAGGTAGTTTGTCAATAATTTAATTATATTGGCATATTATAAAAACAAATTGATATCCTATATCTCTTGCAATCTATTAGTAATTAAAACAACTTGATTTATTATATAGTAGAAATATATTTCTTTATTTTTTTAAGGCAAAAGAATGATCACCATGAAAAAGAAAAACTTGAAAAAATGAGGGAGAGAGAAGAAAGAAGAAAAAAGAAACAGCTAGCAAAATTGATGGCTAAGGATAATGTTGATATTAATAAAAGAGTGGCAGAAGAGCAGAAGAAATTACTGAAGACTCAGAAGAGACTACAGGCTATTCGGTTGATTGATGAATTGTTTAAGAGAATTGAGGTGAGTCGTATACCTTTAACTTTTGTACGAACGGTTAAGATGAATTAAACAACTTTAACCTCGGATTGAAATTATATTATTGGTCGGGATCTATAATATTCTGATCTGATTCATGTTGGATTGCCTATTTATTATAACACATTCTCATTTTAATAAACTTTATTATTTACATAATGAAATAATAATTAAAAAATTAACATAACATGAATATAATCATAACAACATTAATATTAATTATAAAATGATTTACAGCTTCGTCCAGAACTTCACCAGAGTAGCAAAAGATCATCGCGATATTATAATGCAAGCGACTGTTTAGCACGACAAAGAATAGTCAACAATTATAAGCAACAACAAGAAAAAGCTCTCGAAGAACAGAGGGAACGGCTCAGACACGCACTAGACGGTATGTAGTCATATTTACAAAGTGTATTTTGAAATGAAACAAGGTATAGTCCATAAATGTTCCATTGCTAGACAAAAACTCCACTCCTTCTGAAGAACTTGTTTGCAAACAAAAGTTTGAGTAAAAATTCCAGTAAATTAGATTATTATGGGCCTAAGATGACCCATTCTATAGAACACATGGAATTGGCATGGCATTCATTGATGAAAGCCTTTCTGCCTGCTCTATTTCTTTGTGTGCTTAATTGGTGTTTTCTAATAAATTCATTTTGTGTCTGGTGGTTGATGAAAACCATCTGCAACTATTTGAGGGTATTGGCATCAATATCATAAAAATATCTTGCTTCTATGTTAAGTAAAACTAGTGCCGCAGTAACATAGCAATAATATCTGCTTGTGACATATTTAAAAGCATCAGATAGATTTTATAAAAACAATAATAAGAAAATGTTTAAGAGTGTAGGTTAATTCCAGTTGTACAATTTATTATAATGCTTGATAATTAATAGATTTAATTAAACTTGACATTTATGCCAGACTTTGGTAATACTATAAAAGTATAGTATGTTTTATTCTATTAAGAGGTTGTTTTTAAATATAATTATACGTATATCTGTTCAAAATCGTTTTTGTGTTCCATTAATAATATATATTATGAGCAGCTCAGATTTGGAACCATTTGGCTTTTATATCTTGACATCAGTATAAGATTTTTTCTATTTTTAATCTGTCATATATTTTTGTACTCTAATTCCAGGCCGTATAATAATCCGGTCAGCACTGGAGACAAAGAAACCAAAGCGGGAGTCGTCGATCAGTTCAATATCGGAAGACGAACGCGACCGCAAGCGAGTCAAGCCGGAGACGCTGACCACGCCGGAGCGAGAGGTTATCTACAACAAGACTGCAGGTGGGACAAGTACTATTTTTTCTTATTTTTTAATGTATTAGATAGGACAGGCACATGGGCCACCTGATGGCAAGCGGTCAACACCGCCCACAGGCATTGTATTATTATTTTTATTATTTACTAACATGATAAAAATTTCAATGATTTAAATTCCCTCAATGCCGTTATTCGATTCTTCGGAACTTACTGAAACACAATAATATACAAAGTGTATTGCTGTTTAGTTTGATATATGATAAGTAGATGGTATCAATGTAGCCAGAATATTTATTGAAAAAAAAAGGTAAAAGGATAGTAGGTACAAGTAACGGTTGCTCAGCTTTTTTTTTCAAGTTATAGGAATAGGAATATGGTTCAAATGTAGATGCAGCTGCAGGGGATCTACCGGAACCAGCTTAATTTTGAAAGTGGTCTTTGACAAAAATAAGTTTGAGAACCTCTGGTCTAAATCAAGTAAAACACAATTTACGTTTGCCACACGCATGTGCCTGCCTGATGGTAGATACTTTAGTAGTGAGTTTAATTGTTCCAGGAATGTACGCGTATCCGGGCCCGTACGGCTTCGGCTACCCCTTCCCAGCCGTCCCTCCGCAGTATGCTTACCCGCAAAGTATGAGTATTGATCTATTTTTTATAACTGACTCCTTATTGTTCTGCATGCCTAGTAAAGTCTGTTTAGTTTTTTTTTTAAAGTAATTATACAATACGACTCGCGCGCCAACTATTGCACGTTGTTACTATGTTGAAAATCTTTAGGCAAGAGTCAACAATAATTACTAAGTTTGTCACAACTGAGTGAATGGTTTTGGAACGACACAAACGTTCGACTCAAAGAAACATTCATATACATATGTACATACATATGTATATGTTTAAGGCTATTAGTCCTCGCAGGGTAAGATCATTTAATATAATTAATGAAAAACAAAAATAATAAATATTACGATAACAATGTTCTTCTGAGCCTTTATTAAACAAAGTGTAGTTGCCGTTCTCCGTGTTACACCATACGAGACCGATTGTACAAATAGGCCACGCCCACCGAAATGTCACATATCTGCTAATTATATGCGTATGAATGTTTATTTATTACATGAAATATATATTATATACTTTTTGTCTTTGTCTTTCTGACCGATTTCGGCCACGGCGGCCAGTCACGAGTGAGATTTGCCAGCGTAGCGCTGCTGCGCAGCATAATCTAAAGCACAAGTGTATGAGCATGCAAAGCTGCGTTCTCTGTTCCCACACTCAATCCAACGGGACGGCAAACCGACACGACCGGAAAGAGTTCAGGAGTAGGATCAATGGGTTTACGTGCGTTCTAAGTCACGATTGTACACACTTCCAACTTCCAGGTTATGGGTTCTCCTTATAGTCTATTTCAATGAGAACAGAAATAAATGTAAACAAACAACTTTGACCTTGAATTGAAATGTCATTTGAATGAGTATAGTGAGGAGAAAATAATTGAGTGAATGGATATTGAATAATTGATAAAGTATGAAATGATATATTTAATTCCTTTTAAACGTAATTTTATATTAATTTTAATAGGTATATGTTATATTGATTATAGGTAAAATAAAAAAAAAACAATTATTAAAACAAAAATCTATTCTAATTCAGTTTCTGAGCTATCAGAAACTCTATTTCTCACAATAAAAATAAAAACGTTGAATGTTTTAATAATAAAGTGGCCTTTCAAGACATTATGTGACGAATATTATAATACTAAGGCTTCGATAAATTCAAATTTTGAATATCTTTCAAAGGAAACTAATTTTTTCTCAAATCAAAAACACTATGAACTTTAAATAAACAAAATTGAAATATATTTCTTAGTTTTCAATTTTAATATATAATTAAAACTAACAACTCACCTTAATCTTCAAATTAAAATTATAATATTCAATTAGCTTAGTCCGTGTTGAAGGCAAATCAAAAGTCAGTAGGCAAAAGCAAAAGGTCGAAAATACAAAATTTGGTTCAATCACAGTCCGTTTAAACAAAGCCAGGTCGTAATAAAAAACTTTTGATAATTCCGAATAAGCACCCGTGCACATGATACGAAAGATCATAGACGAATTCTCGTCTTAATTAATTCTCTTCTTACTCTTGTATTATTTTCAAAACTATAAACTGAGTTTTTCTATGCATAAAACTGATCTATATTTTGAGATTTTAATTTTTTTATTATCTTAAAATTCAATAATTATAAATTTTTAACATATTAATTATGATGATTTATTAATATTTTTTTTATTTACCTTACTATAAAAAATAATAACATTTTTATCGAACGTTAGGTAATTTTCTATATTTTTTACAAATATTTCATATTCCAATTTATATACAAGTAAATAAATATCTATTTAAAAAAAATCAAAAACGAACTAAAATAATATATTTTTTATCTGTATAAATTTATTTATTTTTCATTCGTTTAGCGAACATCCTTATTCGTCCGCCATTTTACTTATTCGTTCATCGAAAAAATGGCGTCTTGAATGTCGGCAAAACTGTTTTCGTAACTTTGGAAGTAAAATTTAAGTGGATTTAATTAGTTAAGTGAAATCTTGTTGTGTTACAAATGAAGATATATTCATCAAGAACCGTTTGTAGTGCATGATATAGCGGAGTTATTAGCAAATCACTTGGAATATTGAAAAGTACGGTTTGTTTACATTTATTTCTGTTCTCATTGAAATAGACTAAAGACATGTTATATTTTAATATATGAGATTGGCCGCCGTGGCCGAAATCGGTCTGGGGGACCTTAGGTTTCGTGAGTCGGTACTATTTATGGAATCATTTTTAAATATTATGCAGAAAAATTACCCATAAATAAATATTAATTGTCATTTTCAATTTTAAATGACGAAAATTTGCCTCTTTACTCTGAAATACATATAAATATAATAATAAATATTCAAAAACACCGCTGTTCACATTTTGTAGTATGAATTTCCAATTTTGGGTTTCATTGGTATTTTTTTTTGTTTTGTAGTTTAAATATTTTTTAATTTTTAATGTGTGCTTTTTTGTTCTGTTAATGTATTCATTATTTTTGAAACTTTATTGGTAACTATATTTATATGCTACCTTTATTAATTTAAATAAATAAATAAATGAGTATTATGCGAAAATTACTGAATAGATTTTAGACTGTACCTAAAGTTATATCTAGAACCGCGGTTTAGCTTAAAATATGACTTTTCTGGGTAATCAGAGAAACTAGGAAAATATAAAATAAAAAAGGAAATGTGTGCGAACGAATCGCTGGGCATTATACTGGGGGTGCATCGGCAGCGGCGGCGCCGTACTACGTGCGCGGCGCGTTCGGCGCGGACGGGCGGCGCGCGCGCGGGCGGGGCCGCGGGCGGGGCCGCGCGCGCCTGCCGCACTTCGACGGGCCCGACGCCACGCACCTCTACTACCAGTAGGCGCTCCTTTTGCACACACACACACACACCGACACGCCGACACGCCGACACGCCGACACACCGACACACCGACACACCGACCTCCGAGTCGACTTTGGCTTTGTATAGCTAAATCTATTTAAAACTCAAGACTAACGTGGATGAATCGAATTGTTCCTGGAATTATTACGTAATATTTTTGAGGGTAGTTTGATATTTGTTTTAACACGAATGTTACTTATCGTTTACGAGTAATTATTGTTTTGTGCAAAGAGTAAACGATTTTTTTTGGAACGAAGTTCTTACTGTGTAGTAAAATGGCAATGGCTAGATGTCTATATGCCTACCTCTAAAACTACAAAATGCGATGCGTTGGGCATTCGAATTCAGTACTGCGCGAGCGCTTCTGGAGTTAGGATCTATGCCGAATTTTAAAGTGCCAAACCATGCCAACGGATAGAGTGAACTGTTTAGTGCGCCTACCATGGGCTATTATCACAATTCCCATCAGAAACTTTGTTTAATCGGAAGGGGTAAATTCCTTAAAAAGGGGATTGTTATTATTATTAATAAGTATTTAAAAATTTCAATTGTTGCTTAACCTTTGATTAGAGAGTTGCATAAAATCGTTTGAAGCCCTCTTTGATGTGAAAAAATTAGTGATATAATCAATTAACAGGCCTATCACAAAATTACATTTTTACAAAATATTCACGACAACGACTCAATCCGGATAAAATAAAAAAAATTGAGCCGCTATGATCTAAACTAGTAACTGTTCTTCATGTTTCAATAATTCGAAAATTCCTAAGTCGTTGACATTCTCAGAATTCGAACGCCGAAGTTTTTCATTAAACGATTTGAATGACAAAAATGCGGTTGAAATATAATAGGGCCCTTATTTTTTTCACTCAAAACCTGTCTTAAAATGTAGTCTATTAATCCAAATATATTGAATTAAATGAAGACAGTTTCCTTTAATTGTTCATATATTTCTATTTATTCCAAGAACTTTTTGACTCGTCCACGTATATGTCTAAAATACAATCTAACTACTTAAAAATTTAGAAAAGCGACGTGGAAATTAATGTTGTCCACGCGAATTCTGACTAGAAAAGCTTTATATAGGTTTCAATGGCACGAATCACGTCCCGTACATGTTTAAGAAAGTGCGTGTCTTTATTTATAAATGTCACGATATCCTTATAACACTTGTGTACACAAAAAATATTTCTTTGAAATTATTTCTTTTAGCAAATGATATGATATTGAACTTGAAATATATTATCTAACTAAACGAAACATAGGTACATAATTTTTGGCAAGAGTTTAATACTACTATTTTTTTATGAGATCCGCTATCGATAATTGTGTTTTAGATATTTCAAGAAGTTAACCGAAGCGGGCCATCGCAACGAGCACGACAATCGTTCGCGCTCTCGTTCCCGCTCGCACTCGCGGCGCCGCTCGTACTCACGTTCGCGTTCCCGCTCCCGCCGCCGCTCGTACTCGCGGTCGCGCTCGAGGAGCAGAAGGTCCAGGAGTAGGAGATCGAGGAGCAGGACTCGACGTACGAGGTCGAGGAGCCGGAGGACAAGGTTAGTTATAACAAATCAAATTCGAGGAGGATTATGGTCTTGTTTCAAAAAAACACTAATAAAATTTAAAAAAAAGCCACACATTCACATCACTAAACTACGAGTAAGGTAAAAATAAAAGTCATTCATTGATCAGTAAGCGTACGTGCATATTCGCATCTCTAACGCTAGTGCTGGCTGTCGATTTTTGGTCTTACAAACTGTTTCTCCACCACGCACAAGAAAAGCGTTCTTGACGGCATTATGTTATTTTAGATTATATATTGAAATATCAGTGGTTACATATTATTTACTGGACTATGTTTTGTTTATACGTAATAGACGAAGATATGATAATGGTGATGGTCGTTCTAAGTGATATCACTTACGCGATATCATAGTTTACAAAAAAACAAAATGTATGCAATTCATACGTGGTAGAAGTGAAACCTTCAAAAATTTTGGTAAACACGAGTGGAGGGGGTACGAAGCAGAGCACAAAGAGAACCACGATCATAAGAAACACTGTATAATGCTTCCTATCTCATTTTCTCTCACGTTAAATCTTATGAATTTATGTGTCTGTCTGTTTTTACTGTCGCTTTTTCGTTTAATTGACTTTCAAATCTCAACTATGCTAAAGAAGTTTTCACTTCAAAAGTAGTTTAACGCGTTAAATTCAATTCTCAGATCTCACAGCCGTTCGAATTCGAGATCACGACGACGGTCGAAATCGAGAAGCAGACGTTCCAAGACGAATTCCCGCTCCAAGTCGAGGTGTCGAACTGCCAGCCCCCGGCAGGCGGCCGGCGGGCGCCGCTCGCGGAGCTGGTCGCTGCCCAAGCAGCCGGAGAAGAGCAAGTCGTGGTCGAAGAGTCCTAAGAAATAGATAATAAATTATTTATTTATCAGTTTTGTTGTTTTTTATTACATGAATATAATTATACGAGTGAAATTCCATACTTACTAAACAAAAATAAGTTGGTCTTGTAATGTTATAATTTGTAAAGAAATAAATTATTTTTATATTTTTAAATGGTTAAGGCGATAATATATATAGTGAAATGAAAATAATTAAGCTGATCTAAGAAATTGTACAAATTTAATTGAAAATAGCTTTACTAGCGTTTCTACAGTGAGCTGCACCTTGAACGTTAAGAAGGCCATTTAGTTATCCGGTGTTTTATATATATATATGTTTGTGTAAGGATCTCGAAAAAATATGCACACAGGCACATACATAGCAAAAATGGCGCTAAAGCATAATTAAAATGTGTGTGCCTGTTGTGTGCGTGGGTGTGTGTGTGTGTGTGTGTGTGTGTGTGTCCTTCAATGAAATGAAACCACAACTTGAATAATAGACTAAAGATAATTAAAAAAGAATTGTTATTAAATCAAAGTGAACATAAATGAACATATAAGGAATAAACATTGTAATGATTTTTTTAATTAAAAAGCTAAGTAAGTTTTTTTTTAAATTTACATAATAAAAAAAAAAGTATAGTTATTAATATAGTTAATATAATTTAGTTTATACAAAATACCTCTGTCACTGTAATCTTATATAATATAAACGTTTTACATAACAATAAAACGGTTATTATGTGCCGAAAGAAAACACAGCATCGCATTATGAAGAAGCAGTGTAGACTCACCTTTATAGTTGTACTTACTCTCATGTGTCCTAAGCTGAATCCATAGATGTTCATCCTCTACCTTGTTTGAAATATCTATGGACCAGTCACCGCAAGGCGGGAACCGGCCTGTCAAAGTCATTGGAGTATTCACCAGGAAGAGCATTCCTGCGATGCTGTGTTTTCTTTCGGCACATAATAACCGTTTTATTGTTATGTAAAACGTTTATATTATGTGCCTTGTCGAAAACACAGCATCGCATTATGAAGACGACGTGTTTGATATCTGCTGGTGACAAACAAACACATGCAATGTTGAATCAAGCTTTAAATATTAAGTTACTAGTATGAATAACTCTAGACATAAGAATAAAAATGTAAACTAAAATAAAAATAATAATAACTTTAGATCAGTCTAAGTTTCTTTATTTTATAGAAATAACTTCTATTATAAAAATCAATAAGCAATTGCTATTCTTCTGCAATTGAAGTAAAATTGAACAAACAGTAAAGCTCTTATTTATATACCTATTATCTTGTAATTTAAGACAAATTTAAAATGTATTTTATTCACTAAAGCCAGAATAGGCTTAATAATAAGGCCATTGAGAACAACAAAACAACCTAATATTGTGTTGTAAATAATAATAAAAACAAAAGTAAACAAAAATAACATAAGAAGCCTCCGAGGAACACTATAAACAAAATAACAAAACTTAATAAACTCTTAAAAAATTAGAAATAATAATTTATCACCAAAATAATCCTGTCCCTTAATATAAAGTATTTATGAGATCAATATAATCACAATGAAGTCATCACATTAAATTATATTAAAATTATCATATAGATTATGGTCAAATTCGCGTTCCTGTGTATCAATCTCTCGGCAATAATGCTTTCTTAGAGTATCCGCAGCTTTCCAATTACCTCTTTCTAAAATTTCTTCTACCGGCCTATTATCTAGCCAAGCTAGAGAAGCTACTGCTGATCGACATGAACCAGGTGAAGCATCAATACCTGCATCCTTCAGTACAGACCGCACCCATCCTCCTATCACAGTCCTAGAGGCTGGTTTAGAAATACCCCTTATTGTGATAAACAGCTGATTTATCTCTTCTGTCCGTCTACTCTCAGTTGCTTGAATTAAGAGACGTATCCATCGAACTGGACATAAATTAATTTCCTGATTAGGTAGGAGTCTCCAACCAGACTGGCGTCTGGATCTATTATCAGTCTTAGCTCCAAATACAGGCCAAAAACAAATTTCCTGCCCATTATCAGTGAAGTGATGTTTTGATAATCTTAATAGTGTCAAATCATGTAATCTACGCCCTGATGTCAAGAGTAAAATTGTTGCAGTTCTTCTTGCAATTTCGAATAATGAGTCAGCCCTGGGATTATTTTTTAGCCAATCTATCACTTGTCTAGCATCCCAAATTGGTGGTTTAAATGACGGTGGTTTAGAATTGCTGATGGCCTTCAAGACTTGTTTCACCATAAAGTTAGAAGATATAGTACTACTTTGCCCACAAAACGTTGCCACTGCTGATTTATGTACCAACATAGTACCATATGCTAAGCCTTCCTTCAAAAAGGTATCAGCAAGAAATTGAGCTACCTCTTCTGGTCTGGGTGATTTCGGGTCTGATCTACTAACCCTACACCAAGCTAACCATCTCTTAATCGCTGGTTGATATGTGTCAAGAGTAGATTGACGCCAACTTTTTTTAATAAGGTCTTTCTCGGCTTGAGACCATGTGACTAGTTTGTCTGCCCACCCCCAATCTTCCAAACCTTCAAAACTAGATGGTCTATCTGTGGAGGTGGATGCCCTGTGGTCAGGTCCACCAAAACCCTGTCTAAGTTGGGTACTGTCATGGGGTCGTCCAGAGCTCGTGCCTGTAGATCTGCCTTCCAAAAGGGCTGGTTCCAGTCTGGAGCTACTAGTAAGTAGGTGCCCCTCGCTCTGTTCAGGTGAGAGAGCACCTTTGGGATTAGATTTGGGGGAGGAAATATCCATCCCATCCGAAAGTCCCAGTCCCTTGAGAAGGCGTCCACGAATACCGCGGCACGGTCTCGTGAATCGAGAGTTATGTAGACCGGTACTACAGCCGACCTTTTTGAGGCAAAAACGTCTATGTCTGGTTTGCCCCATTGTCTGAAAATTCTTGAGGTAGCCTGAGGTAGTAGGTGCCACTCCGGCACTGGACGTCTTCTTGATAGTCTGTCTGCTATGGCGTTGTACCTGCCTGGAAGATATTGAGCCGACAAGATTATATTCCATTTGTCCAGAAGACTCAGAAGTTGGATTGTTAGGGACAGGAGACCTATCGAGTGAGTCCCTCCTTCTTTGCGAATGTAGGCAATGATTGTCTTGTTGTCGGTCTGTAAAAGCACATGAGAGTCTCTGAGGCTCATCGTGTGTCTCCTCACTGCAGACAGCACTGCGTACATCTCTTTCTTGTTGCAATGCCACAACCTCTGATGAGGTGCCCAGGAGCCTGACATTGTCATCCTGTCCAGAACCGCACCCCAACCGATGTCTGAAGCGTCGGTGGTCAGAAAATGGGATACGGCTATCGAGTGAATGGGGGTTGTTAGATAAACGGCTCCGAGCCACCACTGCATATCCATCATCGCCCTCTGCGGGAAGGGTAGCTTCGTCTTTGTCAGATTGCGAGGGAATTCTCTTAAAAAGATCTGTAGGTGCCGACAGTGAAGTCGCCCCCTCGGTATCACGAAGCATGCAAAATTCAACTGCCCTAGCAGGCTCTGTAGCTGCCGTAGATTGCAAGATTTCTTGATTAGAAGGTTGGTTAGGGCAGTAGTAATTGACTTCTGCTTCTTGATTGGAAGAGACATGACATTCTGTTCTGTGTCCCAATTTATACCCAGAAAATCCAGGGACCTCACTGGAGTCAAAGTTGACTTCCCGTAATTGACCTTCCATCCTAGGGACTCCAAAAGCTCCACCGCCTCCGTGGCCTGTGATGCCAATTTGGAGGGGTCCTGGTGTACCAAGAGAAAATCGTCTAGGTACACCACAACCCGCATCCCTCTCTTGCGTAGAGTCTCCGCGACCCAGCAAGTGACTGCTGAGAACAGCCTGGGTGCCGATGATAGGCCGAAGGGTAGTGAGGTCATCTGAAGTATTTCCTGTTTGTAAAACAGGCGCAGAAATGGCCTGTGGGAGGCGGTAATAGGTAGATGGAAGTAAGCCTGTGAGATGTCGGCTTTTACCAACCAATCCCCTGGCTGAAGGAAATCTGGCACGGTGGTATGACTGATGAGAAGAAAATTCTTTGTCTTTACAAACCTGTTTAGTTGACGTAGGTCGAAAATAGGCCTGAAACCACCATCGCTCTTCTTTACTAGAAACATCCGGGAGAAGAAACCGGGCGTCAAAGAAACTGGTCTTTCCAGAATTCCAAGACTCTTTAACTCTTCTATCTGTGAGGTCATCTGAACAGACGGTTTTGTAGCATAACTTTTTTCTACTACCGGTGTAGGGTATACTAAGGGAGGTCTTTGAACAAAAGGTATCCGAGAACCTGATATTACTTTCAGGATAAAAGGTGTTGCTCCGAGCTCCTCCCACCTTTTCCTGAAATCTTTCAATTGCCCCCCTCGGAACCCCTGCCTGGCGTCACTGTCTCGATTGATCGAAGGCACGAAAGGAGGACTTCTTACCTCTACCTTTACCTTTGCCTCTGGTTTTATATTCATTACCTTGAAAGTTAAAGTTCCTCCGAGGAGCTTCATATTTAGGTTTCTTTAGGGCTGAGCTGGGAAATGAGTTTAAGGTTGAGTAAGAAGGGCCCTTCCTCTTAAATGATGTTGTAGCATTTTTTTCTGTTAATGCAATAGAATTTAACCACTGCTGCGGGCCACCAAAATTCTGAATTAAAGAGTTTAGTTTAACTTGGTCAAATAAACTAGTCTCTGACGGGGGGATGTTTCTGAGCGCCAGCTGTATGCACTTGTTAGGTACCTCTTTAATAAGTCTTTCCCTTCTGGTCTCTATGCACTCAGCCCGCTTACCACATATAATCTGCAGAATCTCCTCAGAGTTTTTAAAAAATGGTGTTCCCTTACCCACAGCCGAGGCAATCTTCTCTAACAGTGTTGATGCTTTTAATTCTTCCGGGGATTTAAAAGCCCAATCAACCACTGACTGTAAGCTACTACGCAATAAATCATTGCTATCAAATATTGCATTAGATAAGGCGGCCATAACGTTTTCAGTACCCGCTAAATAATCTTTGGTCTTACTAAGGTGGCACAATTCATCATTTATAACTAAGCTAGTAAAGCCAGGTGTGGCAGCGAAAGATTGTAAGGATTTAGAATATCTAACATTACGCCAGGTAGGTAAGCCAAAGTTTTGCAGTACTTTTATTTTATCAATTCTCTCTGGGAGAGCTGGCTTAATCAATTTTGTTGAATCTATATCGATCGCTACTTGGCCTAAGTTAAGAAGCGTGTCCGTTGTTTGTGGAAGAACTAAAAATGTCTCATTTGAACAATGATTACTATTAGAAACCTGTGATTGGCTATGAGAGCCGCCGAGACTCTGCATATAAATGTTAGATAGAAAACCTACCTGATTAATTAGCGCTTCTAGGCGCGGGTCTTCTTTTGAACTTCTTCTTTTTTTAAAAGAAGGCCTCTCACTCTCCGGGGGGGAGGAACTTGAGGACGAGTCTGTGTCCGATCCGTCCTCGTTATTATTCATCGAATTCGGTTCGTTTTCACTCATTTTATTAATTAAAAATTAGAATCTATATTTCACGTTACAACTAGGCGGCGAGTAACACATGCAATGACTTTGACAGGCCGGTTCCCGCCTTGCGGTGACTGGTCCATAGATATTTCAAACAAGGTAGAGGATGAACATCTATGGATTCAGCTTAGGACACATGAGAGTAAGTACAACTATAAAGGTGAGTCTACACTGCTTCTTCATAATGCGATGCTGTGTTTTCGACAAGGCACATAATATACAGTATTGCGACTCGGCTCTGTAATTGAAATAAGTATCCACTGTGCCTCTGTGTTCCTTGTTAGGTATAGCTGATAAAATCTGACTTGTATATCACTTGAATCATATTAAAGTTTAGTTTAAACAGACCAAGGAGTTTTCATATTGATCACATAATCTTCGTTGGATTCACTAGGATATAATAACATCGGCTTGCAAAATACATAAAAGGAAAAAAAATAGGACAAATGTCAGGGCATTGGCTAATATCACGCTGTTAGAGCATTTAAAAAAAATTGGACCATCGTGTGTTGTCTATGCCATCTGTTACTAGAATTCGACCCTCCGCCGCTGAAATTTAAAAGCCTTCTATAGTTAATAAGGTAAGCGCTAAAATTCATACCAGAAATACTATACAATTACATAAAAATATACTCTTGTATGTGATAATACCTGGAAACAGTTTCACAGGTAAGGCAAATGGTTTTCCAAACAAATGGCTAATCGATTTCTAAAGTATTGTTTAAAAAAATATGTTTATAATTTTTTGGTTCTATGGAAATACCCCAATTTCATTACTAGACGAAGGGCCAGTAGAAGGCCCTTCGTCATAGGACTCTTATAGAATTATTACAAAGGCGTATTTTTCTATGCGTTGTCTTCCTTTAGGCTTTCATCATTCAAAGCCTCTAGACCTTAGTCGATGACCAGTATCCAATAGTCTTCTAAGTGGCAAGAATCAATGTTCCGGTTGCAACAAGTCTATGTCATATGGATTTTAGTTGGAATACAGAATTAACTTTAAATCGCAACTGAAATGTTGTTAATTATCTACGTAAAAAATACGCACTACGGCACTAAATACAAATGGTTATATTGCTAGTAAATGTTCGCATTTTTTCGGAATTTTATTGAAAACTAGCTGTGCCCCTCGGTTTTACCAGCGTATAATTAATAAAAATAAGCCTAGAGGCTTCCTCGATAAAAGGACTATCGAACACAAAAATAATTTTTATATTCGAACCAGTAGTTCCTGAGATTAACCGTACCAAACAAACAAACTCATCAGCTTTATAGATATATATGCTTTCGCTCAATATAATGTACTATATCAACGCTACGTCTAACGTCATCCGTTAAACTTTAAAACGATAATTCGTTAATTACTTAAGACCCGCGTTGTTCTGCTTTCTCCTACATATGTACGTAACCGTAGTTACTTCTTTCTGACCCATACAATATGCATGTTAGGTCTCTTGAAGAAGTCTCACCCGTAAACAGAAGTGTAGCAGTGTTTCCTTGGCGTACATATTAAATATTTAAGCGATACAGTGACATTTACAGTGAGACAGTGATAATTAATATATGAACACGAATTTATTACATAAATCTTATTAAAAACAATCATTTAAAAATGATAGATATCTTTAAGATTAGTCGTTAAAGCAGAAAAAGTCATATCTCCCCATTAATCTGTTACATTTAACTAGATAACTTATCGCTGGACGCTAAGTGATTGCTAATCTACATCCGGATTTAACGACTAATTTCATTTGATTCTGATTTAGAAATACATCGGTTTGTACTTTTTCGATTTTCACGCCTTATTAACTTTCTATGTTATCGTATTTGTAGATCTCTGTTATAAAATTTAATACCTATTAGTAGTAGTAACAGCCTGTGAATGTCCCACTGCTGAGCTAAGGCCTCTTCTCCTTTTTTTCGAGGAGAAGGTTTTAGAGCTTATTCTACCACGCCGCTCCAATGCGGGTTGGCAGAATACACATGTGGCAGAATTTAAGTGAAATTTGACACATGCAGGTTTCCTCACGATGTTTTCCTTCACCGTTAAGCACGAGATGAAATATATACTCAAAATAAGCACTTGAAAATTCAGTGGTGCCTGCCCGGGTTTGAACCCACGTTCATCGGTTAAGATTCACGCGTTTAATTATGACAACAGTATATCCATGCTTTGAGGTATAAAGAGATTGCATCGACATATTTTTACCTTAAATTTGTAAATCGGTTCGAAAATAACGGAAAAAAACGTCTTCACAGAAGTGTTTTTCGTTATTTTTGAACTTATTTTCTTTAATTTGCCTACATTTGCAGTGACTGCATGTTTTAAGTTTCAGAATAACAAGCGGTTTTTTAGGATTATGACTTCGGACATTGTTGTTGTTACATTTTGACTTATGTAGGCCTAATATAAATTCAATATAAAAAAAAATACTGACCCTTTAAACTTCTGCCTCATAACATAGTTATTTTAAAGTGTAAAATCAGATGAGATTTCAACATAGGTTTTAAAGGAAGAGGTTCTGTCTGTGCCTTAACTTAAGTCAAATAAAATAATGTTAGTCACGGATAACTCGTTAAATATAAGATAGTAGTTATCCTTGTGTAGATATAAAAATAATTAGCTGTCTAGATTTATGTGATGGCATTTTGTTAAGACGAATTATTAGCTCTCCGAAGCATTCACTGCGTCATATAGCTTTGGGAAGAAGATTATGGATTCACATTTCACACCCTGGTTTTTCTGGTAAAGACAATCTCATGAATAACTTGGACTTAGGAAATTGATGTTCCAGCACCTGATTTCTCATTGTGTCGGATTGCCATCCCATCGCATTTTAGAGTATCAATAGTATAGATTGAATATCAATCATTTTTTATATTAAATGATATAAATCAGAAAGTTATCTTGTTAATGGAAATTTCGGTTGAAATATATAAAAGTAATTAAACAAGCTAATGGATTTTTTAAAGTAACGAACTTCGTATTAGATATATTTACGAAAAATAAATGAATTATCAGATAATAATTATCGAAGAACAATAAGGATTGTTGAATTTCGACAAATAAGTAATTGTGTATTGTTAAATGTTATTTAATTAATAGTTTCCTCTTCCTAGATAAATGGACATCACAAAAATAATTTTATTAAATTCGAACCAGTAGTTCCTGAGATTAGCCGGATCAAACAAACAAACTCTTCAGCTTTATATATTAGTATAGAGTATAGATATAGCTTTATTAGTCTACAGAAAAGTCAGTGCAGGCACATCTATATTTTATAATTATATTAGTTAGAAATTTTATAACTTTTCGATTTTTATTGCGCGTTTTAAATTAAAAAAAAAGTTTATACATATGTACTTAAGCCTTTAAATGAATTTAAATACTTATTAATTATAAAAGTTTTCTTTACATAACCGTTTATTCTTTTCTGTTATGATTAGTTATTTTAGACACACCTACATATATTATCAGATATTTTAATTATACGCATGAAAATAAGACGGGATTCGTGTATTGTGATTAAATAAATCGAGACCGGTCCTTTTTTTAACAGAACCAGAACAGTCCTTGGGATTAAAAAAAGGTAACAAAAAACAAAGTTGTTTTATTCATATATGAATCAGCTGATTTAATTTACAATCAAGGTCTAAAATAGCCAATGTACAAATCACGACCGCGTGGAATGCTGCTAGCATTTCCTCTTTGAATCGCAAATTCAACCCTCTGGGCGAAAAATGAAGCATCCAGTGGCACCAATACAGTAATTTTCATTATTTTATTTTAAGTTTTAATTATTTTCTATGACAAAATAGCTAAATATTAATAAAATAATTACTCTTCAGAAGTTTAAATTAACAATGATAAAATTTTACATCAAAATAGTAATTTAAAATAAACAACAGCTTCTGTGTATGTTTTAGAAACAAAAATTAAGTCAGACATTCGTTATTCCTACGTTATTTTACGTGTACGAGATCAGTACTGTTTATGACCAGATTCGTTACAAAACTTCGGTCAAATGTAAATTATTTTATCTCAAATAAAACTATTCTTATTATAAATAAAGTAATTGCTAGTAAATACTTTTACTTGGCGGTAGACGTTTGTGCAAGCTCGTCTGGTTAGGTACCACCCACTCATCAGATATTCTACCGCAAAACAGCAGTACTTGGTAATGTTGTGTTCCGGTTTGAAGGATGAGTAAACCAGTGTAATTACAGGCACAAGGGACATAACATCTTTGTTCCCAAGGTTGGTGGCGCATTGCCGATATAAGCGATGGTTAACATTTCTTACAATGCCAGCAGTATGGGCGTTGGTCACCACTTACCATCAGGCGGACCAAATGCTCGTCCGCCAACCTATGCTATAAAAATAACAATTACAATTTAGACGTTAAAATATATAAAATTAAAGGCTTAAGTTCGCGTTTCTTTCATTTTTGTCAATCCCGAAAATCCCGAGTTTGGTCCAAGTTAATCCCGATATTTTCGGTACTGACAAACGACCGGGATCCCGGGATATAATCCTCTAATTAAGATGTATTGACTACAACGTTATGAGAGAATAGACGTACATGGTTGTGGGACTTTATGTAAGGCCACCTGGATAGGTGTGGTACCTACACCACTCATGCAATATTCAACCGACAAATATCAATAATAATAATGTCCTCCAGACCGATTTCGGCCAAGGCGGCCAATTTCAAGAGAGATTAGCCAACTGCGCAGGAGATATTATTGTGCACAAGCGCAAACACATGTGCACTCTCTTTTCCTTCGCTCTCATAATCCGATGGGGCGGCAATCCGACACGACCGGAAAGAAATCAGGTGCAGGACCAACGGCTTAACGTACTTTTCGAGGCACGGGAGTGTACACACTTTCAATTTCCAGAATCCAGGCTGCTACTGAGAATTTTATGACAGAAAACCCCAATAACTATTTATTGGCCCGACCTGGGAATTGAACCCAGGACCGCCGAGTCTGCGGCCTTATATCAAGCCACTAGACCAACGAGGCAGTCAATTGGAATGGAATGGTGAGTGCGTCAGTGAAGCTTCTGGAATATAACATCTTAGTTCGCAAGGTTTCTGGTACATTGGCGATGTAAGGACTCGTTGGTGGACCATTTTGTCCGTTCGCCTACATATATTATATTATAATTAAAGAAAGTATCACGGTGTAAAGTTGTGCGTAGTTACGAGGAGTTACTTGAACAATGAAACTAAACGATATGTTTCAAAATTGCGTCCAACTTATTAACAAACATCATACGGGCTAGGACGGCATATGAAATACGCTGTAAACAATAATAATACCCTACAAACTAGACGTAATAATAATAATAATCTAGACGGATACTATACTTAAAGTTATTTGAAACTAACAGCTTTTGTACATAATAATAATAATAATATCCTAGGACATTATTCACACTTGGCCATCTGATGCTAAGCTAAGCAGAGCTCGTACTATGAAAACCAGACAACTGATATACTACTTTTCTTTTGTGAATACTTATATAGATAATTACACCCAGACTCAGAACAAAAAGACATGTTCATGCACACAAATGTCTGTCCTGAGTGGGAATCCAACCTACGACCTGTGGCGCGAAAGGCGGTATCTACCAACCACGCCAATTGGCTCTGGTCGAAATAATAGTAGGTATAAGATTGTGTTTGAGTTTCGTCTTAAAATCGACGTCTTTTTTATATAGTATAGGTAGGCGAACGAGCGTATGGGCCACCTGATGGTAAATGGTCACCAACGCCCATAGACATTGGCATGCGCCACCAACCTTGGGAACAAAGATGTTATGTCCCTTGTGCCTGTTATTACACTGGCTCACTCACCCTTCAAACCGAAACACAATAATAACAAGTACTGCTGTTTTGCGATAGAATATCTGATGAGTGGCTTGCACATAGCTCTACCACCAACCCCCGTTAACTCATTGAGTTAGTAATAGATAATATAAGTTAGACGAATTCCCAAAGAAATTTATTGCGTTTAGTTTTACGCTGATTAATCTTTCGTACAAAATAATAATTGGTGTAAGAAAAAAGATGGCCCAGTGTTGGGATTACAGGAATGTTAACCGTAACATTTTTTCTTATGAGCTTAATTTGTGTTTACAATTCATTCCGTGCTCGGCGGTGAAGGAAAACATCGCGAGAATATCGTCGTTTTTCATTAATTTAATTTTCATAGTTTTTCTCAAAAACGGGAGACGGCCTTAGCCCAGCTGTGGGACATTTATATGCTGCTTCTTTACTTAGTTTTACTTAAATACATAATAATTTTCCGTACTTAACAATGTTTTTATATTCTACAATTAACTTATATTATTAAATGTGTTATCTTTGGATTATATATTTTAAGCTCGATAAAAATTAAATGTTAATAATAGTAATCGCTGACGTGGGCGGTAATCTTAGATAAATATTTAATTAGTATAAAACAATTAGCTGAACATTATTAGTGGTTCATTGTACGCGATCGAAGATGAAGGCTTTTGGATTCGCTTTGTTGTGTGTGTTCGCCGCAGTGCAGGTAATACTTGAATTATTACAATATTTTTAGCATAATATAAGTTTAATTTCCTTAATAGCAAACTACATGAAATAATGATATCGTATAGTATCGTTCCAGTCGGCAATTTTTTTTTATTTAAAAAAAAGGGTCTCGACAGACAGACAGACGGACGGACGGACAACAAAGTGATCCTATAAGGGTTCAGTTTTTACCTTTTGAGGTACGGAACCCTAAAAATAAAAATATCAACGCCAAGTATCCCTATGGGTCTGGATCGAATCTTTTACATCGCTAGACGGTCTGTAAACTATGTATTGCGTTATTGACTCTTAATCAACAATCATTGTCATGTTTCAGCGAATTTACACAAACATTAATCATTTATACATCTAAAATATTCTTCATAAATCACTCCGTCCATTCTAAGAACCGTATAAAAAGACATTTTTTTGAGTTTATCCCATTCCCAGACAGAACAGACGGGCGGCGGCTTTGTTTTATATGTAGTGGTAGCTACTTGGAAATGTACGATAATATCCGATTTTCATGTGTTCGAATATATGTATCCGAGACGTGAATAAGCTTTTTATTTACATATTTTTAATAAATCAGTCAGTTAAGCCTCCATTTAATATAAAATAATGATTTTTTCTACGAAGGTTTATTTTTATCGCTTGATGATTATATTTTTATTCGTATTTATTGTTTTTCTTATAATTCCGGTAACAAAAGTATCAAAATATATTGAAATGAAATATGTTTAAAAAACTTTAAAATTTATTTTAGCGGAATATTATATAATTGTAATTCGATTGTGAATGTTTCGATGATTTGTTGGCGAGATTAGATTTTACACTTGTAGTCCTTTGTTTATTAGTCAATACACAGAGAAAAAAAATATATAGGTACATTAATGTTACCTTAAATTATCACTTTGTTGAATTTGTAAGTGACATTTTAAACTCAGTGGCCGGAATTATTTAACACAGCAGCACTGAAAACCATAAAAAATAAAAAGAAGTATAAAATATGATTTTTTTTTTAACGATATATTATTTTTGCGTAAAAATGCCCTTTTAAAAATGGCGGCCTCTGCAAAGACGAAAATTTGAATTTTACACTCAATGATATCTAAGTATGAAATTCTTCTACATAATAATTCAATATTTTTTTTTACAAAAGTTTTTTTCTTTTAGTTCAGCTAAAGTAAAACTTAGTAAGACTTAAATTTTCATATGATACTAGCTGATACCCGCGACTTATATTAACAAAGTTTTCTTATGTACGAAGAAAAAACATCAAAAAGATCGCAAGCAAAAAGATACTTTGTTTTAACATACGTCACTGAACACGCAGTGCATATACAAATCGTTGTTTCTTGAAACTTTAATAACTTTTTATTAAATGAAGATATCGCAATAATTTTGAAGAAAATTTCATTGAAATCTATCCAGTAATTTTTCTGTGATGCGCGCACAACTACAGACCTCTATAATTTATATAGATATCATAATAAAATAATACCCGTAGGCGGATATTAATTATTTATAAACGAGTATATAATGTAGATTACAAAATAAATAATGAACTGGAATTATCATAAATTAGAAAGTATTATAACATATAAGAATTTGAATATGGAATTTATAATTTACAAAAAGAGAAAAAACATGTTTTAGAAAATGGCGGCCACTAATAGAAAACTATTTCGATTCAAATACATTATTCAATTAGGTAAATTTAAAATAATATTATAGGCTTCGAAATTATAAAGAAAAGTAATTGAAGTAAATTCCCAGCGATTCTAAGTAAAACCATTAAGTTTTTTCACAAATTATCGGCATAGCTTACGTAAGCGCTTACCTAGTTCCCAAGTTTTTAAGTAACACACGCATACGGCATAGTAGCTGTTACACACATGTACGAGTTCAATGACCCTTGTTTATGGACCATTAAATGCCCAAAGCTTGAAATATCTTCTTAAAACATTTGTTGAGGAAAACCAGATAATTCCAACTATAGTAGAAAAGGCATATTTGATACTGTTTGTATTTGTTAAGTAATATAGTTAATAAAAAAAAAACGTACCTAACCCAAATTGCTAACTTCAAAATTGAACAAAAACAGTAGATCCATTGAAAGCGGTGAAATTTATAATTACAAATTTGTTGAAAGTTTTAAAATCGTCAAAATTAATTAATTATTAAACCACTTATGTAAAAATAACATTCAAGGCCTATTATTTTTATAATCTGTAATCAGATCAAGTAATTATAAAGATAAAAAACATTTATGCGTATGTATTGGATACGATTGAAAATTAATAAGTATTATCTATGACAATCTTTTTTTTGATAAATGTAATACTAATTAGTGAAGCGTACTTAGTATTTTACCCAGGAAGGTATTAATGTAGAATGATAAAAACTTTTTGGTGAATATATTTATTAGTCACTAAACATTATATAGGTATTAACATCTTTATTCTTAACAATACAGGTCTTTCTGGTTCATATAATATTATCTTACTCAGATTTTTGTTCTAAGCAAGCAATCTGTTTATGTCCCACATCTGGGCCGAGACTTCGACTCCTCTCATGGAGTAAGTTTTAGAGTTTGTTCGACCAAGCCACTCCAATTAGAGAACATATGTCGTAGGATTTTTGTGCAACTCAACACATACCGGTTTCCTCGATCACGAGATGAACTATAAACACAAATGTGTTTAACATGAGAACTCAGCAGTTCCAAGTCAAGGGTTCGGAACCGTGGTCTTCAGTTAAGATTCACGTTTTTATCCGTCTCCCTATCTCGACTGTTTGTTTACATTTGTCAATGTTTATTACTCGGGTTTCTAATCAATTTTTTTTTTGTTTTTTTAGGCTCGCAGCACTGGTGTAGGTTGTAAGTATACATTTTTATTCGTAATTTAATTAAAAATTAGAACAAAATACTACGTTTTTAGAAGCACTTTTGAATCGTCCATTTAAAAGTTTAAACTCATAAAGCAACCCGTTTGGTATTTAGATTCTACCCAGAAGACCCGATAAGTATATGTGTAGGATTTATTCTTACCGATATACCTACTTACAAACATATACTTAATAATATTCGATTTTTTGTATTATTTATTTGTTTGAATGAATTATTGAAAAAAAAAGTTTTGTTTATTGAGCAATCACGTTTCAAATTAAACAAAGTTTTTGTGTACTTCTGTAAAATTTTCTTTTCACTTGATTCTGTAATCTCAATGTTACAATGAGATTAATTAACTAATCAACGTTGATTCTTTCAACAGCTCTATCTACTCCCGCGCAGAAAGGCGAAAACCCGTGGTTGGTACACTTGCGCGTGGCCACCTTCAACGGCGAAGGACTTCTCAGGACTTGCGTTGGATCGATCGTCGATGCTTCCTTTGTCCTCACCTCGGCTAGCTGTCTTAAGGAGTAAGTATAGCATTACAGTTAATAACATTATTTTTTGAAAATTGACTCTACTATCAAAGATCGATCTCGCAAGATTGACCATAATCTGTAAAAGCATATCATTTTAGATATTTAATCTGTTGTTTATAAGTTTTGGAATTAGAAGTAATGTAGGCGTTAATTTTTTTTTTTTTTTCAGTCCATGATTCTTTGTTCCGAACTGGCTTAGTATATATTTTGTTTATTATTAAAATATTATGCAAAAAAATCATTGTCATTTTCAATTGTAAATAACGAAAATTTCATGGACAACTGAGGTCATGACCTCGTGTCCGAGCTACCCGATAGGTAAGAGCTATCGAGCGCTGACGCCCGCGACTGTTTTGCAATATAACTGTCGTTATTTAGTCAAATTAAATTTTATTCGGGGTAAAATTTATGCTTAAAATTTTAAAAATGATTACATAAATAGAACCGACTAACGATACCTAATAACCACTTCACGGGTCGGACACGAATTTTGTTACATTCTGTATATAAATAAATAAATCAGTACATGGTCTATCTTTGTGTCATAGGTCCCGCTTCATCTGGGTTCGTTATGGCGCTACTGACGTGATCCGACCTGAATTGGTTACGGAGAGCACCACAGTCGTAATCAACCCCGACTACAATGAAGAAACCGGCGAAAACAATATAGCTCTTATTAACCTCAATAGACAGATAAACAATACTGGTAAGTTAGCCCAGTGCAATATAAGTTTTATTTATTAACTAACGTTTTTCCCGCGGCTTCACTCGCTTGCCGCCTTCCTATACAATTAAAAAAAAACATCATCATCATCATCAACCACTTTTCGTCCACTTTTGGACATGTCTCTTCAATGTCACGCCACTGAGCTCAATCTTCAGCTCTCGATTTCCTGCCAGCCACTTTGCGTATATCGTCACTCCACCTAGAACGAGTGCGCCCTACGCTAAATAAATAAACTATAGTAGTGTGAAATTTATGTTTACACGAAGTATACAGATACAGTAATTTAGACTAGGCTTAGGTTGTTTAACTGGTGGTAGGGCTTTGTGCGAGCTCGACTGGTTAGGTACTAGGTACCACTCACTCATCAGATATTCTACCGCAAAACAGCAGTATTTGGTATTGTTGTGTTCCGGTTTGAACGGTGAATGAGCCCGAGTAATTACAGGCACAAGGGACATAACATCTTAGTTCCCAAGTTTGGTGGCGCATTGGTAATGTCAGCGTTGATTGTCTTACAATGCCATTGTCTATGGGCGTCGGTGACCACTTACCATCAGGTGGCCCATATGCTCGTCCACCAACCTATACAATAATAAATAAATAAAAGCGAAGACAAAGTAATATTGTTTAAAACTTTATAATACAATTAAAAATACGATATATCTTATCTATAAAATATATTTGTTTTAGATATTTAGAAAAAAACAACTTTATCTTAAAAAAAAAAAGAAAATAATTGAGTCGCCAGCTAAACGTAGGTCGACACAATTAAAATTCGACGCTAACGACCGCTCTATTAATTAAAGGGTTGTTGGAAGTTGATACAAACTTCTTAGAGTTTCGAATAACCAATTTGGTTTAATTTCGTTTGGACGCTTCTGATGTTTCTTATTTAACTAATAGGATTGTCTCGATAGCGTTTCAGACTATTGGCACGTTAATAACACTCAATTTTTTTAATTATTAATTTTATTTAGAGTTAAATAAAGATGAAAATGGTAGTTAGTGGCTACTAACTAACGTCCTTACGTCGTTTAGCGGAAGTGTAGTAGAGCACTGATGCTTAGTTAGATTGAAGCTTAGTTAAACACTAATTTGTCTCTTTCTGTCATCACTGATTTGACGTTTGACAGAAAAAAGACACAACATTGATCAGTTAACCTAAAACCTATACCAATAAACGTTCAAGGGGTAATTAGATAAAGAATTCTGACTTCGTCTATCAATTTTTTAATCTGTAGTCTATATTATAATAGGTTTTATTTCATTTCGTAGACAACATCGGAACCATTGCTCTCCCTGCAAGTGACTCTGAACTGCCTACATCTGGCAAACTTTGCGGCTATGGTGCTGTCGATGGCGGTAAGTTACTTTTCATAAATTAACTATTTCAGATTGTAACTGCAAAAATCACTATGTCATTAGCTACTTAACCTCTAGGGTCTTATTCGATTTATTTGTGACAATATAGCCAATTACTAATTTACTTGGTGGTAGAGCTTTGTGAAGGCTCGTCTGGGTGGGTACCACCCACTTATCAGATATTCTACCGTAAAACTTAAACGTAAAGCAGTACTTTATGTTGTTTTACAGGCACAAGGGACATAACATTTTAGTTCCCAAGGTTGGTAGCGCATTGGCGATGTAAGCGATGATTAACCTTTCTTACATCGCCAATGTCTATGGGCGTTGGTGACCACTTACCATCAGGTGGCCCATATGCTGATTCGCCTACCTATATTATAAAAAAAAACAGTGTAACAACCTAACATTCCTAATTTAGTCAAATATTCATTTCCAAACATTTCATACAGTTTTTCTGTATCCTCTTTTGATTTAATATGTGTTCCCGTCAGCGATTTCCCCTCCTTTCAAGGGGGGAGGGGATGAAACATTTCACTATAATCGGTTGAGTGGTCAAGATTAGTTATAATTATATAATGAATTAGAACATATTAATATAAGAGTTATGTTTCATGTTAATTCAGCTCCCGGTGAACAGCTGGGCTGCTTCGACGTTACTCTGACAGCTAATGAAGATGGCAGCATTGTCGGCAGCAGCGATGACGGAGAGGCTACCGAGGTAATTATAATTCTTGATAAATTATAATAAAGTAATCCTGTCACTAAATTTTGACGAATAGTTAAATAATTACTAACACGTGACGTGCTAAGTGGAAAAAGATTTTGGCCTCCATTACGCACCTCCAGAGCGAGATAGATAGGTTCACCTGACACATGTAAATTTCCTCACGAGGTTTTTTCCACCCGCTTGAGAGACATAGTACTTATCGTTACTTTGGTTCTTGCAGTGCTATTCAGTATGAACTCACTACATTACTCACCCGTGTGATTTTGAGAACCGACTTATGGTGATATACGATTTTGACGCGTGTATTCTTGAAATGTTATGATTATTATGGTCAATATCACATATCACTTTCTGACATTTCATGATTGATTTCTCTCGAGTCTCGACCACGGTCTTGTATACAGGTCTATCAACGGAGCCCAATTTCAGTGGTGAGAGATAGGTACAATTGTGATATAACTTTTATTTCGTGTCAAAACCGCTGTACGTCGTTGCTATCGATAGGTGCGGTCACTTGCCGGTTGAGTGACACAGAGAGAAAAAGAGACAGAATGCTATTCTGTCTTCGTTGCACAGCACACCCATATCTATTGTCATGCGTCTGGCGGCTGTAAATTGAACAGAACAGCGCAATACCCACTACTGTTTTTGATAGACATGTGTATGAGACCGTAATACCAACACTGTTTGTTGTTATAAATGATATGCCACAGCTAATATTTTTCTTGACAGTTCGACTTGGGAGCTCCTCTAGTGAGCGAAGGCGTGCAAGTCGGCGTGCTTACCGGCGTCGCCGAAGGCAGCGCAGGTGAGGAAGTTTTTATTATATGACTAGGTTTCACCCGTGTTTGTTCAAAAAAAGAGCCTATATCTTTCCTTGGGGTTTAATCTTGCATCATACCAAAACATTAAAATCTATTCAGATTTACAGGTTTACAGATAAAGTTAATTTCTCATTTATAATATTAGTATAGATTAATAATAAATATATAATAATAATTCTACTAACATAATTAATACATTATCGAAATCAAATCGAAAAATAATCGTTGACGTTTGGCTTTTTCCCAATTCTACTGATACAACGATCCAGTTGCGATTCGATTCGTCCTCGACGGAACGTCAAAAGTTAACAATTAGGTTTGACTTTGACATGGTTTTTTGCCTTTTATATATGATTCGGTGTAACGAGGAATAGTCGAAGCTGGATCGGAATCCAATCGAAAATGTTAATATTTTTTTTACATTAGTGAAATTTCCGTGGTCCGTGGTGTAAATTTGATATATTAAATTAATGTTTTGTTCAATAATAAGTATTTTTTTCATATAACTGTTATGGCCAAGACCTAAACGACAGAATACATAAAAATGTATATAAAATATAAATTGCACGATTGTTTGTAGTTTTAGAACGTTCATTAAAATAAACTTAATCAGCTTAGCGCAGCTGAAATAATTATTTAAAAAAATTGTAATTCGATTTATAACTTAATCTGTTGTTTTTCACAACATTTTTTATTTAAATATCATAAAAAGAAAAACATTCTTTTTTATTTAAAAAATATATTATTATTAGCTAAAGCAGTTTATTAACAAAAAATTATCTGTTTTCATGTTAATCATTTTGTCTATAAGTATCTGCGTAAGATATATAATTAATAAATACCTAGTCGTATACTTTCTATATTCAGACAGAAATATGATATCGAATATAATGAAAGCTAACAAGGGAACAGCAATGAATGAGGGCCAAAATTAGTCAATTACAAGCCCATTTATCACATTTATTGTGATAGATTGCGGACTCATCGCCGATAGTCGATCGCTAGCTAATATATCAACATTTTGTGCACCACAATTAATATTAGCCGATAAATATAGCGAATTTATAACACACATATACATAACGTCATAATAATTCAAAAGTATTTGTAATAATCTATATAAATAAAATGATAGAAGTCTGCAGTTGTGCGCGCATCACGGAAAACCTACTGGATAGAATACAATGAAATTTTCTAAATTTTATTTCTTAGAAAAATTATTGCGATATCTTCATTTAATAAAAAGTTATTAAAGTTTCAAGAAACAACGATTTGTATATGCACTGCGTGTTCAGTGATGTATGTTTAAGCAAAGTATATTTTTGCTTACGATCTTTTTGCTGTTTTTACCTTCGTACATAAGAAAACTTTGTTAATATATCAAACAACAAGTCGCGGGTATCAGCTAGTTTGTAATAAAAATAAGAGTTAAAATCAATACAAAGTTGACTAAATTCGAAATGTTTATTTTACTTTGACTTGGGGATAGCATAATAGGGTAGTGCAAAATTCCACCTATCGACTTACTTAAAGCTTAAGTGAACTTTTAATCGTCATTTAATATTAGATAATATATTTATAGTATGTTTAAAGTTAAGTTCAATGATCTAATATATTTCTTATGTATTCGTTACAGTATTCCTGAACACCGCTAAATACAACGACTGGATCTCTAGTGTTACCAGCTCGTAATAACACAGCTATTAAGTACACGTGTCGACAAAAGAAGTGCGTGTTATATAATATTAAGGAATAAATGAAATACAATATATAATGTTGTTTTTGTTGTCTCACCTACGCTTGATATTATAATAGAACTTCGGAGATTTTTTAAACCTTGAATTACTGATAAGTGTTTTATGTAATTCTTATTGAGAATAATATCCTTATAAATGTAGGAGGACAAAATTATGAATGAAGGAGAACTCTATTCCATTGCTTTAGACATTTCCCGTTTGCCATTAAAATTGTAATAATAAACGTCTTTTACGTATTTGTCTAGATGTCGGCCATTATTGGTGAAGTACAGTCGACTGCTCAGAGATTTAAAAGTTTGTGTACAAACATTGGTACACTAACTATTCTCTTACTCTCATAATCCGATATGACAGATATCTACATTCTCAATTTGAATATACTTTGACTTGGGGATAGGCCTGGTAGGGTCAAGCAAGTCAAGTAGGGTCATCAAGCTCGCCTAGGTAGGTACCATCTACTCGTCACATTTTCGACCATTAAGCAGCACTAGCGTAGTTGGATTTCGGTTTGAAGGGTTAGTGAATCAGTATAACTAAAGGTAAAAGGGACATAACATCTTTCTCCAAGGTTGGTCAAGCATTGGCCATGTAAATAATTTATTATGACTTATAATGCCAATATCTAAAATAATTATGTAAAACCTAAAATGTAACAGAATTATAACCGCTATATATTTTGTACTCAATATTGGCGTCGTGTAACGCACAGACAATCTAGTCATCGTGATTCACGGAAAATTGTTTAGATAGCTTTCATGACATTGAAAAATTATAGCAAGAAATATGAGTGTGAGTAGAAACATTTTTGTAATCATATAGATTATATACTTAACGAGTCTGTTATGACGTCATCGTCAAGGTCGACGACCCAGGTCAGAACACTGCAGATTTCTTAGAGGAGGCCTTTGACCAGCAAAGGGACATTAGGCTGTTACTTCTAACTTTAGAGGCGATTGAAGTTCTAATCGAAGACTAGCGAAGTGAGAAGAAGATATTTGATGATTGTGATGTTGTCTATAAAAAAAGGAAGGAACATAGAAAATAGCGTAAACTGGAACAAGTAGGGACCGACCTGCATTCGCCTCTAATATTTTGTCTTAAACTACTCTTACATAGACAAAATTAAGAAAGCAAAACCTTACCTAAAGTGGCCCTTAGTAAGAACGCGTGAATCTTACCCGATGATCGTGGCTCCAAAACCGGACAAGCATCACTGAATTTTCATGTGCTTAATTTGCGATTATAAGTCATCTCGTGCTTGACGTTGAAGGAAAACATCGTGAGGATCCAGGTTGCATGTGTCTAAATTCACTGAAATTCTGCGATATGTGTATTCCAAAATTTTTCCTCAAAGAGGAGAGGAGGCCTTAGCCCAGTAGTGGGACATTCGCAGGCTGATACTGTACCCTGTCTCTGAAGACAAAAATTGAGGCAAATCGTTAAAACCGTTTCCGAGATACACAATATATATAAAAGTTTATTTAATATTATAAGCATATCATAAGCGTAATAGCCCGACACTAATTCTTGAACTTTCTTTTTTACATAATTAATTATCTGCCGATTTTTTTGTGATGTCAATTTAATTAAATAAAACTTGGTAAAAAACGTTTGTATAATGATTTTGTAAGTATTTCTTAATGCGAGACTTAATAAGTATTAGTCGACCGTGTAGGGTTGTCAGCGTTTTATTTTTAAAGTTTCTAAAAGCAAAAAGCACACAGTTTTCAGTATGACATTTCTTTTCCTCAGTTAATACTAATAATTTTGCAACGACATATCATTATTTTTTTTTTTTAAATCTACAATGTGACAGCCCTAACGTAGTTTTGTAGGCCAATCGGTCATTGGTCAACTTCGCAAATACTTGCAACGGATAAAGTTATTGCTTAAGTGTTAGACATTTCTCAGTTAAGCATAACTTCCATTACAAATCACTTATTTATGTTAAACTGTTCAGCCACTCGCAGGAATTTAGATAGTAGATACGTACGTACATACATATGTCAGATTTGGAAGGATTTTCGTCACAAACAGAATTCCACGCTAGCGAAGCCGCGAGTTCTTCTATTAAATAAATAGACGTATATTTGAATACTAGTTGGTTAAACGCAAACCGAAACCTGTACCGATTATGGTGAAATCGAGCATTCGGATAGAGAAGAACTTTGATTTAATAAAATTACAATAAGTTGGTGATTAAAAGAACTATAATTTAACTTATTGTTAGATAACAATTTATTTCTTTCATATAGTAACGATCGATCAAGAACGCTTAAGAAACTTATCTATTGCAAACTTGTATTTGCAAATGAATACAGTTTTATCATAATTATTTTTTTAAATAATAGATCAAAATTGCTAATAATCCTATTTACTCATTCATTTAAGCGTTAAGCTTGTGCTACGAGACAATAGCCTAAGCTAGAATCTAATTTACGATTTAACATCGGCCCGTGAAGCATTGCACATTACACTTGTCATATCAAAGTCATAATAGACTTTATTCAAGGTTTCATCATAAAGCTACTACCGGTTCGGAACGTATATGCCACTGTCTGAGATGAATCGGCAAGACTCAGTAGTTATGTAGTTAGTTATTCTAGACAAAACAGCATTTCTTGGTACTGTTGTGTTCTGGTTTGAAGGATGAGTGAGCCAGTATAATTAAAGGCACAAGGGCCATAATATCTTAATTCCCAAGGTTGGTAGCGCATTGGAGATGTGTTTTTTAGAAATACACAATATCACGGTCTATGGGCGTTGGTGACCACTTACCATCAGGTCGCCCATATGCTCGTCCGTCTACCTATACTATAAAAAAGTGGTAGTGTGATGCTGTCTGTAATAAAAACATTAAAAGACAAAAGAAGACATACAGCAAAGGTATAAAACATTTGAGGAGATCAATAATGATGTAGAATACTAGAAAAACAACAACAGGAGTAATAGATCTATTGGTGATTATAATATAAATATAAACTTGAAAGTGGTGACCTACTGCCCACTGTTCACGTAATCGCGTCAATGATTCGCTTATAATAGTGTCACTTTAAGAATGGTATAGACTATTATTTTATATGTATAAAAAATGATGTTTCGAATTCGTAGTCTAGAGTACATGTACCTTTATATAGGTACACCTAATTTTTTTTCTTGTTTAGGTTTTGTGTAAGTCCACCTGGCTAGATACTACCCACTCATCTCATATCGCGTAACAGCAATACCTACGTAGTATAGTTGTGTTCCGATTTGAAATTTGAGACGGCCACTGCCTTAAAGGATATTGGGCATAACATTTTAGTTCCTATGGCTGGTCGCGCAATGGTGATGTTAGAATTTGTTAAGGTTAAAATTTCTTATAGGGCCATTATCCCGTCCACTTGCCCGTCCGCCTAATTATGTTATTAAATTAAAAAATAATAATTGTCAAGTGAATGAAAGCGTGTTAAAAAATATTTATTATCTGTACAGATAATGTCATTTGATTGTTTTAATAATACTCACGTAAAGACGCGGCAACGTTTGATTTTACGGATGATGTTGCAAGACATCCAAGTGTATTATGATGTTAACATTTAAGCTTACTCGATTAACGTTACTCGACGCATTTTGCGTCACTCTTGCAAAATGTATCCGTGCACTTATAATTCTAGATACGCCCTCGCTAGTTGAGAGGTTATCGACGTTACATTAAACGTCATTTTGACGGCTTTACAAATACTAAAACCGTATAATTTACGTGTTTGTAGTAATATCATACACAGTAAAAAAAAATGTACAATAACAGCGTAATAAGCTTCTCGTAAATAAGCATTGCAAGTATTAAATTGACTAACTTATTAGTCTAGTGGCTAGGGCCACAGATCCCGAGGTCTTAAGTTCAAGTCCCAGGTCGGACCAATTCAATGTTGTTGGGTTTTTAGCAGCCTGCAGTCTGGAAGTGAATACACTGCCATGCCTCGGAAACCACGTAAACTCGTTGGTCCTGCATTTGAACTGAACATTGTCCACCGGATCGTAAGAGCGATGGAATAGAGAGTGCTTACACACATATGTACAGTAAGTTTATCTCAGGAGAAGAAAATCGGTCAGATCATTGCAAGTTTTACAAAAATTGGAATATTCATTTTATTTGTCTGATATCAAACATTGTTTTGCAACAATTTATAAAAGTCCCACTCGGCAAAGTTCTACAATTGAAAACGCTAATAGAAAACTAAACAAATGTATGAGAATGACCACGTGACTTATCGTTGAGCGATTTCATTCTCATACATTTGTTTAGTTTTCTATTAGCATTTACAATTATAGAATGTCAACTTGGCTAGGGCCTCTGTATAAGTTTAGTCCACAATGCTGTGTCAAATAATAGTATCACATTTTTTTCATCCAGAGAGTCGAGAACAAGATTATAACCAGAATAATAAACAGAAATTTAGCATATAAAAACGTAGTAGTACTTTTCCAGTTTTGAATCCGTTGCCTTTTAGGATTCGCGATGCACAAGGATAGTCTACTGGGACACCTCGACTCATGACCGAAGCATTAAATTAATCTAACCAGTAATCTGAGCTGTAACGTCCTTTGTGCTTGTAACAACAATGCCTTAATCACTTAATCCCGTTACCGGATTTGGTTGTTCATATTAATATTATTGAGATGGATGGATTAAGCACGTGGACAACAACCATTGTTGTCTTAAATGTGGTACTAATGTTTTTGATGTTGTTAATCTCATTATTGCTCACAAATAATGATGACAACTGAAAAATGAAAAAAAAACTATACGAAGGGGTATTTATCCCAATAAGGGATATAGTGGGAAACATAATGGAATAGATTTCTAATGCTTCTAATTAACAGGAAAAGAGGCAATTGGATATTCCTTGTCACTTTCCTTATTTTTGTCATTTTTCCTTATTCCTTCAGGTAAAGGTGAGGGACTTTTAATTAGGGGTTGAGTCCAAAAATATCTAATTTAAAAAATAATATACTTTTTTTTACCTGTTGAAATCTATTTTTAGTTTAAATTAATATAGGCGGGTTAAGATTTGATTTCGATGTTTTTTCTCTGATTTAATAGTTTTATTTAAAAATAGATCGTTTTTTTTTTAAGAATACCGAACTAGATTTCTAGAAGTAACATTTTTATTATTATGTCCGTTAAAATAAAATTACATGACTGTTAAACAAGTTTCGTTTGGAAATATGATTGTATAACACGAAAATGGTTTTCTAAAGTACATAGTAGGTATACTAACAAAGCAAGTTGACTCTACATGTTATAGGTATTATGTGGAGTACGACACGACATAATATTTCAAATAAAGAATACAGCTTTATAGAAATTAGTATTGAAATTCAATTTGTTACGACAAACAATACACCCTGACTATTATATTATCAAATCTCATAAAAACAAATACATTATCTGCAATTTTTATTTATGTACGTTTCAATTGTGAAATTTAAAAGGATTTTTAAGGAACGCTTGTGTGCTAAAGGATATTATACAATCAATGACTTTTTAGATGAAACCTTGGGAATGAAACGATCGCCTCCAGGTTATTTCAAATAAAAAAGAATATTATTATTGTATTGTTATTATATAATATTATATAAATATTGTTTAAAAATGAGCTGAAAAAAAATAATCCTGCTGAGTTTCTTTCGCCGGTTCTTCTCAGGTCTGAGGTGTATTTCCGAACCGGTGGTAAATTTATGACAATCAATAAGAAAGTGTAACACTTCAACATTGAATAAAGATATTTCAATTTGAAATTTGAATTTATCGATGTGCATAATTTATAATAATAAATTACAAGGGTTTTTTTTATTTTATTCCAATCGTTTTATTGTTTTTAATTTAATTTTTTTTTACAAATTATTTTCAGAAATAAAATAAATACAACATTAACAATATTGTTTCACATTTAAAATGTTTTCGATACATTTGTTACAATTATCGTCTTTTTACTGCTAAGGAAATTTCTTCTTAAAATTTTATCACAAGCTAAACAGCCTTAAATTAATAAGAAAGTAATATTTGAGTGGTTTATTTAAATACAAACGGATGAATGGTTGAGTCAGTGATGTGAATCGAGTTTAAAACTAGTTCACCAAAAATCGAATCGCTCTGCCGTCTGACAATCTTTAAGCGAACTTTCACTCTTACAGCATCGAGTTGCGCATGTTTTGTTAACACATTCGGCTACTGCGCATGCGCGAGCTGTTGTGTTGTTGCGCGCCAAATTTTAATTCGAATTTTAGTATTTTTACACTTTTGTCTTCGAAGCGATTTTGTTTGTTAGAATATATTTTTAATTTAAAACCAACGTTTTTGTAAAGATTTTGGAGTTATCAATTAATAAAAATGAAACATTTGTTGTCGGTGATTGAATTTTCATCGTAAATAGATTTTTTAAAACGATTCGATAAAATATTACATTTTTGAAATATAATGTGATAACACATAGTGAAAATGTTCGGGTTTAAAAATATTCTTTTTCGATCAGTGATATTTTTAGTGTGGATTTCACAAAACTATACATTTGGAAGTGAAATTTTGTGGCATATATGTACATATTTAATATATGTAAACCTTGTATTATGTGTGCTTATGTACGATTACGACTACTGGGTAAACCGAGGTGTGTTCTCCCCCCCGGCTTTACCCGTGGTGGGACATATTGGGTCAGTGGTCGCGGGAAAAGAGCAAGGCGGAATTTGTTTTAAGAAAATCTATGACAAATATAAGGACAAAAAGATTTTAGGTGAGTTTATTAAATACATTATTGCATCCTTCCTGACTTATAATTAAAATGTGATTGTGATTTTGTTTGTTTATAGTTTTGTTACGCTTTCACATCTTATCTGTTAAACTGATCGAAACGAAATGTCAGGGTTGTCCTTTTCTTTTTAAGGGTTCCGTAGCCATAAGGTAAAACAGGAACCCTATTACTAAGACTCCGCTGTCCGTCAGTCTCTCCGTCTGTCACCAGGCTGTATCTAATGAACCGTTATAGTTAGTTGAAATTTTCACAGATGATGTATTTCTGCTGCCGCTATAACAACAAATACTAAAAACAGAATAAAATAAGTAAATATTTAAGGGGGGCTCCCATACATGAAACGTGATTATTGCTTGTTTTTGCTCGATATTGATAACGGTAACAGGTAGACGCTTGAAATATTCACATAAAATTGAGTTATATTATTATAGATAAGGGTACGGAACCCTTAGTGCGCGAGTCCGACTCGCACTAAGGGTACGGAACCCTTAGTGCGCGAGTCCGACTCGCACTTGGCCGGTTGTTCTTTCTTTTCCTTTAAAAAAAGGACACGTGTCAAACCGCGCGCTAAGGCTAGTATCACTATGTACATAAGAATATATATTATATATATGAACAAAAATGGCGTTGAATTGGTTTTCTTTAGTGCGTATTTAGTATTATATCATCGAGAAAGGATAGTGTACAGCCAGAAAGTGATATGCGACATTGACTTTAATAAATATAACATTAGAAGGCTATACGCATCAAAATAGCATATCATAGTCTGTTTACAAAATTTCATTATACTACGGAGTGAGTTTTTAAATTTATGTATGTAGTTAGACATATATTACCTACATATTATTTAATTTGAGAATATCAGTAACTCCTATTTAAGGTCAATCCTCCGTGATCAAAAGAAGAGCTTATAAGAGGGTACTTAATTTTTTTTGATTCGATTTACCTTAAATTGTTATTTTATTGCTTCAATAGAAGAACATCAAATATTAATATAATATCTTCTAAGAACCTTTTATAATTTTTAATATAATGTATTAAGACACGCCGGATAGCACATATACCTAAATATTTATGTTCATTATATTGTTTTCGTAAAACTGTTGATATTTTACTAAAAACAATATAAATCATCAAAAAGCAATAATTAAAAAATATAAGTAGAAGTAAGTAAACAGCCTGTGAATGTTCCACTGCTGGGCCTGTTCTCCTCTTTTTTGAGGAGGTTTGGCGCTTATTTCACCACGCTGGTCAAATGAAAGTTGATGGAATACCCATGTGACGGAAATTCAGTGAAATTTGACACATGCAGGTTTCCTCACAATGTTTTCCTTCACCGTCAAGCACAAGATGTTTTGATTATCTTTGTTAACTTTTTTTTTTAATGGGATTTTTTTGTTTTTTGTAATTTTACTTCTTTTTTTTATGTTTTATTGGTATTTAAAAAGGTATTATTCTTCTTTAAGTTTTGTCACTATTATTTCAGTTATTTAAATTTTGTTTACAATTTATATACATTTTATAATTTGTTCTCTAATATGTACTTATTCTTTTTATGCACATTTACATAACATAGTATTCATTACCATTGTTTACCTTTTTATAGTTCCTAAGTTTGTTTATTGATTACCACATTTCATTCATTCTTTCTTTATATTTCTTTAATTCTGTTTAGTCATTGCTTTATGTGCTTGATGTGGTCTTCTGTAATTGAAGGAGCACACATGTTTTATAATATTATTCAATTCAATGTACTTGTAAGTGTGTATCTTTTGTTGGAGATCCTTAAATAAATAAATAAATAAGCATGAAATTCAGTGGGGCTTGCCCGAGTTTGAACCCACGATCATCGGTCACGCGTTCTCGTCTGTTCCTGTTACCGTCACTATTGGTGTATCTAAACAAGTTCTCCGCTTTTATTAGTAGTATGACGTTTTGCTTCGAATCGAACTTGGTAGCCTCATTGTCGTCACGCTCTGAAACTGATTGCCGTAACGTTATTAACGTCGTTATTGTTATCGTAATTATGTTATCAATAACTTGTTTGTCAAGTGGCTAACTTATAAGGATAAATGGTCAGGGGTACAAATCGGCCGGTAAAAAATATGTTCTGTTATGATAATACAATTAGGTTACATTGAAGATTATGTTTAAATTTATATTTTTAACTAATGACACAGAGAACAGGCATCCATTGGCAAGACCAGAATTTCCATGTCCAGGATCTGATGGTACTAATCGGTCATCACAACGGTCGGTCAATCAATACAACATTTGATTTGAACTGATATAACAGTTAATAATAAAACCATTTAATCCATGTTACAATATAAAATATGTTTTTTTTTTGTTTTTATTGTATAGGAAGGCGGACGAGCATATCGGCCACCTGATGGTAAGTGAACACCAACGCCCATAGACAATGGCATTGTTAGAAATGTTAACCATCGCTTACATCGCCAATGCGCCACCAACCTTGGGAACTAAGATGTTATGTTCTTTGTGCCTGTAATTACACTGGCTTACTCACCCTTCAAACCGGAACACAGCAATACAAAGTACTGCTGTTTTGCGGAATAATGTTAACATAATTATTTACTTTAATTCCTAATTAGTTTTTTTGCGGTATATATGAAATTAGCCTTATTTGTAACTAGAAAGCAAATTATTTAACTAATGTTATGTGGGACAAGAGATAATGGAGATGTATCGATACGGTCGAGATTACAACCTCTATTATGTTTTAAGCCAAACTAAATAGGCAGGACCCTCATTGTCAGTCTGAACCTAACTCAAATATAATGAAAATGTAAAGTGATATGATGTACTATTTTTTTCTTAGTAATTTAATTTTAATTGGTAAAATATTGCAAACGACACTTTTTGATTTTGTTATATAAAAGTGATATGGCGGGTAGTTTTGTTTTTCAAGTTATGTATTACATGACTAATATTCTTCTGACATTCGCGTAACTAGGATTTGCTACTAGCTGTGGCGTTGAAAACCTTAATTTTTTCCTGTACAATTTTGTTTTATTTGAATTTTTCTATAATTATACTTTTATATACTCGTAACTATATAATCGTTGATAATTTTCAGAACGAACGTTTCGAGTTATCCAGATTTAACTATGCTTATTTTATTTAAATCATATAATTGATTTAAGAGTTCGTAATACAGCTATAATTTTGTAATTTGAATATAATTATATTGTTGTTACCTTGGTTTTGATTTAAATTGATAGTAAACTGATACTCCTTGAGAACACCACGTGTTGATTTCGAATCATCGAATCAAATTGTTTATATTGTACACAGATTAACGTGTTCATTGAAGCAATAAAGGGAAACCCACAAGAACACCGTTCGAACAAAACATAACGTATGAAATATTTTTCCTACCACGACGAGCATTGGCATTGAAGGCTTAGCTTTCCCAACCTCAAGCGATCGTCAGTTTTAATCCAATTGAATTCAATCAGAAAGAATTCCACTACAGAATTTATTACTATAATTTCAGGAATTCACCAATTTTTTCGGCGAACTCTCGTCATCTGTGATCCTGAGCTGATCAAGCGGGTCTGCGTTAACGACTTCATGTACTTCACGGATAGGGGATTCTTCTTTGACAAGGAGTTGGATCCTCTGGCTGGGTCCGTTTTGTACTTGCGAGGAAATGAGTGGAAGAGATTACGGGCCAAGATTTCTCCAATATTCTCGTGAGTATTACAAAAATTAATACATCCAGCACTTGTGCAGATGTTTTTCATAAGTAAAATAAAATACGGGAATCCAAATAGGTTACTTTTTTGTACATAATCGTTCTATAAATGTGATTTGTTAATAGGATATGCACAGCTTTTTATGAAAATATAATTGATATAATTTAAATCTTCTAAATAAATTGGTTTATATAGTATTATAAGAACAAAGAAGTGTCGCTTACTTCGATCAACAATACTAGATAACGCTTCACGTGCAAAAACAATACACAAATGTGGCTCCGACCGACTGTACCATAAAATGAAGAAAACAATGTTAAGGTTTAATAATTCGTTTTTTGGTGAATATTCTAAAGTAATTGTATACTTTCTCTTAAGCTTTTACTCCATAAATGAGCTGAGTTTCGAGGAAGTAAAATAATTACCTCTGCACTCATATAACGATTGAAAGATAATCTAACTAGATATTACTAATATTACTGTTTCCTCTTTGTATTTCCTATTAGAATGAATTACATCAAATTATAAATCTATTTAATAATTACAATATTTTCGAGTCAGTTTTATTATTTATTTTCATTCATTTCATATATTTTTCAGACCAATAAAATTAAAGGGAATGCTACCAATAATAGAGAACACAGCGAACGAGTTTGTTATACGAATACAAAAACTTCTAACTGAAACAAACAATGAAAAATCAAACGAACCAAATAAAATTGAGAAAGAGTACAATAATAACGACGATAAATCATCTGTGGTAAATTCAGATGAATTAGTGGGAGGTTATACAGCTGACGCGATAGTACCGTGTGCTTTCGGTGTTAAAAGTCACGTGATGGACAACGCCAACGATCCATTTGCGGTGGCACTTGGAGCCTTTTATGAATTATCATTCTTCAACATCTTCGAGAAGTATATGCATTTTTTATATGACTATTAATTGAATGTTCATCAGGAAACTGGAGCGTCAAGCGTCGTATTTTTGACCAATCGAACGTCCAGAGATAGTTATAATACATAAAACATGAAATAAATAAAAAGTTATTTACAGTTCTGATTAAAGAATATTAAACCTCTTTTGCAAATTTCTAAAGTCTAAAAGAGGTTTTAACCGATGTTAAAGCATTGAGATCGTATCACAAAAGTCAAAATATGTATGGACCAGCCTAAGGGTCCATTATTTTGAAGTCAAATATTCTTTGAAAAATAGCTCGTTAGGTTTTATAACTAAGTAAATTTCTAAGCATTTGTTATAATATAACATATTTTGTAATCCTAAATATTTACTAAATAATGATTTTTATATGCATTTAAAGCATTACTGGGCATTGTTGTGTTCCGGTTTGAAGGTTGAGTGAGTCAGTGTAATTACAGGCACAAGGGACATAACATCTTAGTTCCCAAGGGTGGTGGCGCATTTGCGATGTAAGCGATGGTTAACATATCTTACAACGCCAATGTGTATGGCGTTGGTGACCACATACCACCAGGAGGCCCATACGCTCGTCCGCCTACCTATACTATAAAAAATGTATTGTTTAAAGGGTGAATAATTAAACAATGATATTTTCAATGATGATAGTAGAAAAGAAATCAGTGTTTAAGTAAGCACTACGAATAAGTATTATCGTATGTATTTGTTTTATTTGACTATTTGTATTTTTATAAGTGCGATTGATAAAGATTTATTGTAACATAAATATTTACACGTTACAGAATGATGAGACACCTGTGGCCGGCGTTCGTTTTGTTTTTTAAGATGAGAATCATACCAAAGAAAACACATGATTTCTTCTACAACATCGTAACCAACGTCATCAAAGATAGGAAAAATGGTAAGGATACGAAAAGTTTTATTACGTTCTGGTTCTGGTGTATATTTTGTTTGGTTATTGAGTTGTTCGAAATATTCTACGTAAGAATATAGAAGATTGTTGTATTAATGTATAAGTTACTTTTGATTAATAAAACTATAATTTATACTGGTAAGGCAGTGAGGCTTTAAATCTTATTATGAATGGTACCGACGCGCACAGATATAGATGTACAGATTTTGACAGTGAAAGAAATATTAATAATTTCATTTACCACATAAGACTGGTTCACTCACCCTTCAAAACGAAATACATACAGATTGAACCTATAGATTTAAATAACTTAGAAATTAGTTCTTCATATTGTGACATTTTAAGAGCAGAAAACACTGTTGATGAAAAAAACAAAAGTAAAAAGCTAATTTGTATAATGCTAATTGTTATAATACATATTAACTTGATTGTATTACGAGTAAAATACATATTCTGCCATAGTCGTGTGTTGGCATATTTGGTTGGACATATACTAGAATATAAGTTGAAAAGTTAAGTGAACATCTCATTGTAATTTCCATAAACGGAAATCATTAAAACATACTGCTATGTATGTGTATAACTCATATTCGAAATGTTTATGTTCAAATAATTATTTTAAAATTCTAACTCAGGTTTATGTTTAAAAAAAAAATCACTTGGTGGTAGAGCTTTGTGCAAGCTCGTCTGGGTAGGTACCACCCACTCATCAGATATTCTGCCGCAAAACAGCAGTACTTTGTATTGCTGTGTTCCGGTTTGAAGGGTGAGTGAGCCAGTGTAATTACAGGCACAAGGGACATAACATCTTAGTTCCCAAGGTTGGTGGCGCATTGGCGATGTAAGCGATGGTTAACATTTTTTACATTGCCATTGTCTATGGGCGTTGGTGACCCCTTACCATCAGGTGGCCCATATGCTCGGCCGCCTTCGAATATAATAAAAAAAAAACTACAAGCTTGAAATTTGGAAGTCGGCAGAGTAACACTCCCGTACCTCGGAAAGCACGTAAAACCGAGTTATCCTTTATCTGAACTCGCTCCGGTCGTGACGGATCGCTGTTTCATTAGACGAATGTAATATTTTGGGTGGAGTTGGCGATTCTCCATTGAGAATAGACAATGTATACCCGCGTCGGTTAAGAGAATATCATCATATACAAGTGTCCCAGGTGTTCTCAGAGATATTTTATAGGGGACGAAGCTCGGTGTCACCAGGCTTAAAAATTGTGGTTCATCTGCAAAATTGTGCGAAACTTTGTCCGCTTGCAAAGTGTTCACATGAAAATTTTTCATAGCAGTAATTTTATTGCTCATATAAATCAATATTTATAATGATCAAGTTATTTCAATTTGTTTTTAGTTTTTTAAATGTCGTAGAATTTTTCCGCCATCGTTAAAACTTTATCAATTATCTTCGAGTTATCCTCCAAATATTTAATGGTCGAAATATTACTAAATAAATTGAGCTTGAAAGTTATGTTTAAAACTTCGATTAATCATTTTAAATTTTCTAATTACTGAACAATTGCGACTGACGAATTGGTGATGTCATTAATGGAGAATATACCTTACATCGCCAATGTATAAAGTGGGGGTGAGTAGTCATCACTCACCTATTATTAAGTGCCCCGTTTACCACCCGTTGGCCTGCCTACGTATTATAAATTAAAAAAAAATTTAATAAAGTTCAAAATTAAAAATACTTTACTGGACCATTGCGGAGAAGCAAAACATTATCTGAAGCTCAGAAAATCTTTCTCAAGCTAACGTATTGAGCTAGAACATATTTCTAAGAAAGAGACCTTCAACCATTACTTGGACCCTTAGGTCATACAGCCCGTATGACCCGTGTGTTATATGATGTTCAAATAAATCTCTGTCAATAATTTTACACGCGACTCCAGCCACAAGTAAAGATATAGATTACGTCTACAAATAGACCTTGTTGGGGAAGTTGATTGAGGTCGGTCCTGTGTTTGACGTTTGAAATGGTCTATAACTCTATACTAACCTACATACATACCTTTTTTATGTAGTTTGTTGTTTCCGTTGCGAAATGTCTATTTAGTTCTATCTTGAATAAAATGTTTTTTTGACAATATTACGAATTTGAATTATTTTTGCAATATATATTAGTGGGAAAATCATCATCTTGGAGATGATGGCGAATTATTTCGGACTCATACCGACTAAAACCTCCACGGTGTTCTTTGCTCCGCAAATGTCGAGGGAACGGGTACACTTTAGCATTCATACGTGACAATATTTATACGCTTGACTTATATTTAAACGCTGTGACATACTTAGTTTTACTTTTTAATTTTTACTTGGTGGTAGAGCTTTGTGCAAGCTCGTCTGGGTAGGTACCACCCACTCATCAGATATTCTACCGCAAAACAGCAGTACTTGTTATTGTTGTGTTCCGGTGTGTGAGCCAGTGTAATTACAGGCACAAGGGACATAACATCTTAGTTCCCAAGGTTGGTGGCGCATTGGCATCGCCAAGAGATGGTTAACAGCTCTAACAACGCCAATGTCTATGGGCGTTGGTGACCACTTACCATCAGGTGGCCCATATGCTAGTCCGCCTTCCTATGCAATAAAAAAAATACTTAGCAAAGGTTCCTGTTTCGTAACAGTGTTGAGCATAAGAGTAATAAAAATCTAAGCTTATAATTATATTAATAGTCTATACATATTGATTGGAAAAGTCTTAGAAATCTGTTGTGGAGATGCAGCAGCAAAGTATATAAGAAACAAACTGATTAAAAAATAATTGATAGGTTCTTTAAGAAAAAATCCACCTTGATTAGTTCCAGCTAATAAATAGCCCGGACGCTGCGAATAATTAAGGACGACTTGCTACTACAATGATTGTTGGTACATTTAACGAAGTTTTACTTCGAACAAAAGTGAATTGTGAACACAAATTAAGTTCTCTAAAACTCTTAAACTTCAATTAAGATCCAACTGTTCCACTTACAATCTACTGAATCATCTTAGTTCTTGAATTCATATAGTTTTAAGGTTACTTGAATTATATTCGTTTCTTTCTTACTTCTTTAACAAACGATTCAGTATTTTTACGTTTTCACAGCTGAACCATTGAATAAAGAAGTTCTTTTTTTATTTGTTCGTTATTGATCAGCGTTATTTGTTAATGACTATCTATTTGTGAACGTTCGGATACTTTATCAAATACGTTTTTAAATGAAATTATATGATAATTCAGTCAGTTTCCTAGTATTTTGTTATAGTGCCCAAATTCCTGTTTCTCTATTTGAAATAAAAATAAATGCATAAAATGACTGCAATAATAATAATTTGTATTTTTTAAAATAAATTAATTGACAATTTATAGTCCATTTTCTGTTATTATCAGCTTGTAGGTGCCTAGGCGGTGATAGATCACACTGTCAATGTCTAAAGTATAATACGCATCACCAGGCGGTCCATTGGACTATATACCGGCATGCATTAATAACATACCTTAATTTGAATAACATTTCAGGAGTACAAGAAAAACGTGGTGATTTTATCGACATGATGATGGCTTTGAGGAGTGAAGACAGAACTGATACAGCGGACGAGAAGGAAAACGAAGTTAAGATCAGTGAGTACAAACCTCTCGATTATATATAAATATAGATAAAAGTAAATAAATAGATGATAGATAATCTGGTTTTAATCATAAGTAAAACATTATCGACTTCATCAGGCTTATAAAGTTACAAGCACTTTTGAGTCGTCATTTTACAAGTAAAATTTAATGCTGCCGTTCCAGAACGTAGATTGTTTCTAGAAGAGTAGCTAGCATCAATCATATATATGTAATAATCATATTAAAATTATATATTTTATATGATAACAATTAATTAGTGATTCATTTCAACTGTTTTTATCATCTTTATAAAGTGTACGATCTGCACATGAGATATTTTAATAAGTGTTTGCGAAGGATGCTCGATGCACGTCTGATGGGACGGCAAACCAGAGAGATATCAGGGTGTAGCTCGAAGGCAATGCGTACTTTTACTCGGTGGTAGAGCTTTGTACAATCTCGTCTTGGTAGGTACCACCCACTCAACAGATATTCTACCGCAAAACAGCAGTACTTTGTATTGTTGTGTTCCGGTTTTAAGTTCGCGTTCGTTCGTTCGTTTTTCGTTCCAAAGGTTGGTGGGGCATTGGCGATGTAAGCGATGGTTCACATTTCTTACATTGTCATTGTCTATGGGCGTCGTCCGCCTATCTATGCAATAAAATAAAACTTTACGAAGCACGCGAATGTAACAATGTCATCGTCGTTAATCCGAGATACTGAGACTCTTTGCTTGAAAACCCACTAGCATTACTCACAGTTTAGACATCTGAAAATTAATCTTGAGGTCTGCAGACGTTAGAGACCAACAATGCATGCAATGTGGAGTTACTTTGATATTTTAGGTACGTAATTCAGTTACATTAGACGTATGGGTGTGACGAAATCAAATTAAGTGTATCTGTAGCATCAAAACTAAGCACAGTTTTGATTAAGATCGTTTTTTTTCATAATATAACTAGTAACGCGTTAAGCCATTGGTCCTGCGCCTGAACTTTTTCCGGTCGTATCGGATTGCCATCCCATCGGGTTATGAGAGTTAGGGAATAGAGAGTGCACCTGTGTTTGCGCACACACTTGTGCACTATAATATCTCCTGCGCAGTTGGCTAATCTCTCTTGAGATTGGCCGCCGTGGCCGAAATCGGTCTGGAGGACCTTATTAGTAGATGATAATGAACTAGCTTTTTTATTAATAACTAGCTTGGTCAACGCCTTTGCTTTTGTAAGATGGTAGGCAGGTGTACTTTTCTGTATTACGAATAACGTTGTCGTATCTTATATGCCATGACGATCACTTGAGAAAACAGACTCTATTTCGAATTTATAACCTTTTTCATGTTTTATTTCATAATCGATTTCTATAAATTTCATTCAAATCGGTTCAGTTGTTGTTTAAAAAACATGATGAATTCATGGATAGTTTTTATTTAATTTCAATTAAATTTTTGATTAATTAATTTCAATGATAATATTAGTAAAATTTATTAATTCAATTATTAGTATTCGATTTAATCTATACAATACAAATAAATGAAAATTGGAGTGTCGGTCTGTGGTTTTAAAATAACTGTCTCTTTTAAAGTTAGCATGGCTATTTGGGATTTCAAAAACAAAACATGTTTTTTAATTTTAGGTTTTTTTCTTGTCTGGCTGTATGTTGCTCCATGTTGATCTTTAAAAGAAAAAAAATACAAATGCAAATAACTGAATTATTATAATTCCAAGGTTTAGTCATTATTGCGTCAAACGTCGTCGTCGAATGACGAAAACGAGAAAGTTATAACAACTCAACGTTCACGTACGTAACTTAGTTGTCCACTATGTCATGTATAATTAAAACTAGCTGTGCCCTGCGGTTTCACCCGCGTTTAATTAAAAATATAATGAATAAAAATCAGCCAAGAGCCTTCCTCGATAAAAAGATTATACAACACAAAAAAATTTTTTAAATTCGAACCAGTAGTTCCTGAGATAAGGAGGATTAAACAAACTAATTCATACATCATACATACAGTCATATACAAATTACATAAAATAGCAATAGTTAAAGGTTTGCGTCACAAACTAATCCACGCTAGCGAAGTCGCGGGTTTTGCTATTATTCAATAAAATGACGTCACCAGTAATCTAATCTGTCTGACGTCATGTTGTTTCATCCAACAGAGGTATATACATTTAATTTAATTTGTTGATATAGATTATAACTGACTATTATCAGAATAACAAACGTATAAAGGTAAACTACCTTACTAAGGTAACTGTCGGCTGAAATTAATATTATACAATCAATCCGAGGTTTAAATCGATCTTTGCTTTGTACCAGCTAACAATCATAATTTAAATATATTATGTTATATAAAAAAAATAGATTAACATATAAAATGCAATTTGTTAATAGCTCTGCTTATGTACTAGCTTTTCCCTGCAGTGTCACCCGCGAGGTTCTAGGGCAATAATGGTGAAAGAATATTTATAATCGGTTAAGTGGTTAAATCGTGACAAACAAACAAACTCACATTAACATTTATACTATTAGTTAGGACTGCAGACATTTATTGATTAATATAATTTAATTTTTAATAGAACTAGTTGATACCCGCGTCTTCGTCCGCGTTGCTCGATATATTAACAAAGTTTTCTTATGTACGAAGGAAAAAACATCAAAAAGATCGCAAGCAAAAATATACTTTGTTTAAACATACATCACTGAACACGCAGTGTATATACAAATCGTAGTTTCTTGAAACTTTAATAACTTTTTATTAAATGAAGATTGCGCAATCGTTTTTGTTTTTGATAAGAGCCAAGTGTCTAAGAAATAAAATTTAGAAAATTTCATTGAGATCTATCCAGTAGTTTTTTCCGTGATGCACGCACAACTGCAGACCTCTATCATTTTATTTATATATATATTATTCCACTTACTTCTATTTTACTTCAAATTTCATTTATGATTACTACGCTGACTATTCATTCTTAATGAATATAATACCACGATGATTTCTTTCACCATCGAGCATGAGTCATATACGAAGACGATCTTCTTACCACTGAGCCATCATGGCTCTCCTCCCTTCCAAATAAAATAGATTAAATATATTTGAAAGAAAATTTAAGTCGTAACTAATCAAGATAAGTAAATGTTGTACTAATAACATCTTCACTATCCTACACTCTCGTTCAATTCAATTCTTTGCTTAATGGCTCCACACTCTAGAATTTCCACCGCAGAAACGGTTCCGACATTTCTATTTAGATAAAGGAAAGTGTTTATCTCAAAGTTTTCATTTAGTTCTTATGGATTTTCCGTGTAATTTTCTACTCACGATTGAAGATACTTGAAACAGATTATAATTAAATCGATTTTGTAAATTGTTATCTTTTCTTGGGGTAATAGTGCAAAGCAATTTCAGTCACAATATTACACCCCGGATTATTGCCTCTACTGATGACAGGAGGGCTGATTCATTTTTCGCCCAGAGAATCGGAATTGTCTTGTCGGTGTTTGTCATAATCAGGATTGAATAGACAATAGCTCTAGTCAAGTCTAGCATGAGGACTCCTACAACATTTTTGAATCAACGCCTTAAATATTAAAGGTATACCTCAGTGTATTCAACGCGTTCGTAGAAGCGGTTAAAAATACAAATTACTTTTAATTGTTGTGTATGTTAATCAACTCTTAAGAAGAGCTTTCAGGCCGCACATTCCTGAATACAAATTTTAGATCCGGTCTGTAGCATCCCAGAATTAGTTGGCCACTTATTTCCATTTGAGCGACCCCTATAACATTCGATGACTAATTTGGAAATTTGAACGTATATACATATAAATCTTTTTTTCTTCATCAATCTTCTTCTCTTTTTCCGCGTTCCTTAAATATTCATACGAATGATAAGAAACTTTGGTAAGTTATTCAACGTTCTCCCGAGTAGTACCTGGGTAGGTACTCAACCAGGTTTGTAGAAAACACCAAGTAAATATTAGAATCCAAGTGAATTTAAGTCGAAATATTCAACGATGAATTAATACTAATTACAGCGGATATGGTGATAGCAGCGAACGCGTTTATAATATTTCTTGGCGGTTACGAAACGACATCCTCAACCCTGGCCTTCCTGTTCTTGGAACTGGCGGCTCATCAAGAAATCCAAGAGACGATGAGAAATGAAATAAAGGAAGTATATAAGAAACACGATAACAAAATGAGCTCTGAAATGTTGCAGGACTTAACATATATGGATATGGTTATACAGGGTGTGTAGTAACTTAATGCTCATGTTTTTTTTTTAAATTATTTTGATAGATATGGGATGCCTATGCTTTTCACATATCAAATTCAATTCAATTTCTTAAATTAAAACGATTGCCTTGTATTTATACGATTAATTATATATATTAGATCTAATTAAATTGTTATTAAAAAATTATATTGCAGAGATATTACGACTGTACCCTCCATTCCCAACAATCCAGCGCATGTGCACAAAGGACTACCACATTCCGGGCACCGATGTGGTGTTGGAGAAGGGTACTATTGTGGTATTTCCCACGCTGGGGCTACATAGAGATGATCAGGTGTTTATTAATTTTTAAAACATAACAACCCAATAAATGACATAAGTGCCTTTCGCACCGCAGGCCGTAGGTTCGATTCCCACCCAGGACAGACATTTGTGTGCATGGACATGTCTGTTTGTCCTGAGTTTGATTGTGTTTATCAATACAAGTATGTATTTACAAAATGAAAGTGCTATATGTAGTATATCAGTAGTCTGGTTTCCATAGTACAAGCTCTGCTTAGTTGGGGATCAGATGACCCTGTGTGAATAATGTACCAGGATATATTTTACTCGTATCATTGTATTCATGTGATTCGTTAAGCAATCGTGTGTCTTTTTCTTTCGCATGTCAAAAGAATAATGCCTCAAAATCACACACTCTTTATCTTCCTCAATAAAATATTGTCTTTTTATTTTGTACTTAAAGAATAACGTAATATCATTATATCTATCTGTCTTTATCTAACTAACTATAAATAGTATATGAGAAACAGGAACACTATAATCTTTCAGTACTTCCCCGACGCGCAGTCGTTCCGGCCGCGTCGCTGGCGCGCGGCGGGCGGCGCGGCGGGGGGCGGCGCGGGGGGCGGGGCGGGGTGCGCGGCGCCCGGCGTGTACGCGCCCTTCGGGGACGGCCCGCGGTACTGCGTCGGTGAGTTCCCATCGAATCGATTTGATATATTTGTTTCGATTTTTTTTAGAATTTTTTATTCAAAGATTTTCTTTGTATACAGCGTACAACAAAATTCGTGTCCGACCCGTTAAGTGGTTATTAGGTATCGTGAGTCGATTTATTATATGTTATCATATATAAAATACAAAGTAAAAAAATACCCCGAATAAAAATAATATTTAACTGAACAAAATGACGAAAATCACATGGCAGCACAGGCGTGACGACAGCGCTCACGCGACAATCTTTAGTTTATCCCTACTGATAAGTATAAAATTACTGTGTTTCCCTGAAAATTTTAATAAATAAAGAAAATAAATAAATTACTCGCTAGAGTCCAAATAGCTCAGATCATTTGCTGAGAGTGTGAGCTAGGTGATTTGTGGCTTTTTTATTTTAGTTTGCAAATAATATCGCACAATATCGCGCAATATCGCGCTTAGTAGTAGTGTCACGGCCTTATATGTCCCAGCGGCGTTTCAAATGCACTCAAAGAAGCCACCAAACGAATCTGGTGTTGTCACATTTACAAAAAAATACTCGATGTTGGGGAATTAGGGAACTAAAATGGGTATTTTAAATTACAATAACTTTTTTGACGTGACAACGTCTAATAAATCGACGAACGCTGGCTGCTTGCGAAATTGTCCCGTTACAATCATTGTCTCGTTACGCTCATTGTCCCGTTACGCCGATTGTACGCTTGCGCCGCATCCATCTCGCTTTCATTCGATTGGCCTATGAGTGCAAATAAAAGTAAATTGATCAATTAAATTGTAGATTTCATTTCACTCCTTTGTATCCATACAGAATAATAATAATTCAATAAAAATGATTTCATTTTATTCATAAAAGTATGCAGTAATTTCATCACTGTTTTGTTATGACGTTGTCAACAGTATATGTCACGTTAAACAATCGTCCGTAAACCGACTTTACAGACAACTTTTTTTTTAATTTATGAAAAGGTGATTTTTAATATTAATTTTGGGAAATGTCTATAAAACACTAGTATTCCCCTTTCGTGCCGAATGGCATTTTTACATATTGTATAGAATTCTAAACTGACTTAATAAAATATATTGAAACACACTGTATGTGTTGTACTATGACGCGTGCTGCGCAGATTAGTCTCGTAGTCTCCATTGAGATTGGCCGCCGAGGTCGAAATCAGCCGGGAGGACATCATGTTGTATATTTATGCGTTTATATAATGAATTATTAAAAAATCACCGATGAAACTTGTCCACTGTGATAAGATGAATTTTAAAATTAATTTGAATAATAATATATGTCGAAGATCCGGACGTCGTATTATTAAAAATAATAACGTCAGCGTTACTGACGTTATTCTCTTTATTACTATGTTCATTATTCATAGTAGTAATAATTAAAAACTACAACTTCTTCTAATAACACATTTATTGAATGTTAATAACAGAGTAGAGCTCCGTACTGCTCGGCTGCTTGTACTGAACTTTTCTGTGTAAAGACCATTACTCGTATTTATACCAAACGAGAGTTACAAATAAATCTAAATTCAAAATAATGAAAATTAATAATTTATAATTTAAAATAACAATTTTAGAATATTAATCATATGAGTTTTTTATGAGAACCTCTTTAGACAATGTAAATAAATCATTCCAAATGAATGATTTGTTTTCTCTAATTAATTGTAACTAGTTTTAAGTCACAATATCTCAAGTAACTTAAGTAAATGATATTGCGCCGATATATATAATAATTCAATATTCAATTCATTCATCACTCAATTCATACATGTTTTTCAATCAATTATAGTTTAATTGTATGAGAATCCGATGGATAGAGGCGGCGGCTTATGCTTACTTGGATAACATTTTTCGACAATATAAATGTAGTTGCAGTTGAATTTTGCCTTTTCACTTTAACGCGTGTTCGTACAATTTTTGCTTATTAGTGGTAAAGTTTTCCTTACAAGGTATTCTTTGTAAGCACTTTTGATACGGTCGCAGGCGTTCTTTTACAGAAATACGAACTGAACATGAATTATCGTCATTATATGCGAATGTAAACCTTATTACTTTTACTCAAGATCTCTTTTCGTTTGCAAGAGCGAATTGAAATGTCACCAGTAATACTAGGAAAGAAACATTACAATGCTTATTATAGTTTATTGGAATATTTAAATGTGAATGATGAATTGAAATATGTTTATTTAATTCAGTATTAAATAACTTATTTATTTCGACGTGTGAATGTGATATTTGGTAGTTAGTGCCATATATGGGTCATACAGCATAAATGTGACGATAATCATTGGATATAAGATGTATAGGTATACGGAGTATACTCCTTATTTTGATTTTGACTGCCTCGTCGGTCAAATGGCTAGATATAAGGCCACAGACCCGGTGGTCCTGGGTTCAATTCCGAGGTCGGGCGAATAAATAGTTATTGAGTTTGCCGTCAAGTTAGAAGTGTTTACACTCCCGTACCTCGGAAAGCACGCAAAGCCGTTGGTCCAGCTCCAGAACCTTTTCCGATCGTCCTATGAGAGCTAGGGAAGAATGTACACCTGTGTTTGCGCACACACTTGTGCACTAAAATATCGCAGTTGGCTAATTTCTCTCGGGATTGGCAGCAGTGGCCGGAATCCGTCTGGAGGACATTATTTTACCCCTTAGGCCTTTTATTATTATGGATTTATTCCTTAGGTTACAGATTTTAAAACGATATAATATTTAGCTTAAAGGTACTTCAAATACCTAAGATAATTTAATATCATGTACGATTGGTATCAGTGGCCACGATTACAACATCTATATTATGCATAAAATTACACTGGCTCACTCGGACTTCGAAATAATGATGGCTATTGTATATTATCTTACATAAATAAAATTGAAGCCGAGATGGCCCAGTGGTAAGAACGCGTGAATCTTAACCGATGATCGTGGGTTCAAACCCGAGTAAGCACCACTGAATTCATGTGCTTAATTTGAGATTACTATTCATCTTGTGCTTGGCGCTGAAGGAAAACATCGTGAGGAAACCTGCATGTGTTTAATTTCACTGAAATTCTGCCACATGTGTATCCCACCAACCCGCATTGGACCAGCGTGGTGGGACAAGCTCCAAACGTTCTCCTAAAAAGAGGAGAAGAGACCATAGCCCAGCAGTGGGACAGTCACAGGCTGTTACTGTAAATAAAATTGCCTATAGATTTATATTCTATGTAAGGAATTAAACATTGCTTTTTTTTCAGGTAAAAGATTTGCACTGAACCAAATGAAATGCTGTCTCGTAAAGCTGCTGTCACACGTGCGTATATCGCCCGTCACTAAGGTCGACGAGCACGGACGAACGTTCGTCGAAACGCGAACGAAACCATTCGATGTTGACATTCGAGCGCCCATGACGTTACATCCCGCTGATTCGAGAGTAACACTTAGTTTGTTATGACGTCACACATGTCAAGATTGTATAGAAAACATCACAAACGCTCGATCAAAACTACAGCAACCAACCATTTTTGTTTAATAGTTGCAAATGGCCGAGATAATGAACAAAAACGAATCTTAAATTAAAAATGGCGTCTAACGTTTGGTCGCCATTTTGGATTTAGTCGAGACTTCAAACTTTTGCAAGGTCATATGCTAACTGGGTTAAACATGGTGTTAATTTTTAAGAAAAACGAAAGATATTCTGATAAATGTAATCGAAAACATTTAATTCACAATTATGTCAAATTAAAAATCATAATAACGTATAACAAAATAAAAAGTGTACTTATAATTTTAAGCTTATAAAGAAACGAAACATGCGAATTCAAACAGACTGTCATACAGCTATTCAGTTACTCACTTCGTGAAAACGGTGATACGCTATTTTGATGCTTGTAACCTTTAAATGCCATAATTATTAAAGTCATTGTTGCATATCACTCTCAGGCGTTTTGAAATCTTGTGCACTTTTCGAGTTTGCTCGTAAAGAAAAGCCCTTCCAGTCTTGAATCGTGGTTAGCAATTGTAAGCGAACAGAATTACATTCCAATCTAGAATTATAATGAGGTCACAATAATTCAGTTATTACAAATAATAATGTTATAAACTTTTGAAGTATCGTTTTAAATTATTAAACGTACTTATTATATATCGTACTTATGTATAATTTTATGTAATATATACAAATTATATTTATGTATTATTCACAATCGAAGCCAAATATAGGCATAAAATACATACCGTGGGAAGGTTGTGATTGTTTAAAATAAGTTATGTATGTACTTTGAAAATAAAGAATTTGATAACTTTTTATTGTTTATTTATTTATGACTATCGTTTTGCTCGCGGTTTCACTTTTGTAGGCTCCGTTCCCGTGGGAGTACAGGGATAAAATATAGTCTATATTAATCGTTGATAACTTAGCTTTCCATTGGTGAAATAATTTTTAAAATCGGTGTAGTGGTTTAGATGTGAATGCGTAACAAACAAACAATGTCACTTTCGCATTTATAATATTAGTTAGCATTTGAAATATCTATTGGCTATATTATACATATATATTATGTTTATTATTATATATATGTGTATTATATATATGTATGTTACCGTATCATAGCGGTATGACATTCCCATTTGCCTTTATTGTACGGTAACAAAAGATATATTTTTTTATTAACATTAATAATTATTTATTTTATTTACTGGCAATACTTAAAAAAAACATTGTTTAATCATAACTAATTTCACACTTGAAGTTATAAATACATTGAAATTTTATAATACATACAGGATGTAACAAAATTCGTGTCCGACCCGTGAAGTGGTTATTAGGTATCGTTAGTTGGTTCTATTTATGTAATAAATTTTAAAATTTTAAGAAAAAATTTCCCCCGAAAAAAATTTAATTTGACTAAATAACGACAATTATATTGCAGCACAGGCGCGGGCGTCAGCGCTCGATAGCTCTTACCTATCGGGTAGGTCGGAGACGAGGTCATGACCTCAGTTGTCCATGAAATTTTCGTCATTTACAATGGAAAATGAAAAAAAAAAAAAAATTATGAGTAATTTTTTGACGTGACAACGTCTTATAAATTGGTTTGCCGGGTGACACTTCAAGAAACTGCGTTACGCTCCGCTCACGTTATGCGCTCACAATGAGAGCGAGTGAGAGGCACGCGTCCCTTCCACTCGGGCAAAATCACTCAGATAGGAACAAGTTAAGTTGTAGTAAACGCTGTTTCATTGTACGCAAATGTATTGCAAGTTATTGTATGTATATTTGTATATAAATACGTATGTATGTGTAAAGGTAAAAATAAAATTTTGTTAATATGAAATTTAGTGCGAGATTCTTTGTATAAATTAATGTTTTAAATATAATTCTTTGTATAAATAAATGTTTTAAATTGTTACTATTATTTCATCCTTCTTCCTACTATACGAATGAATATTCACATTAAAATTATTTTACCACTCAAAGTCGTTGTCACGTAAAACTTTCGCCCGTATACCGACTTTACAGGCAACCAATTTTTTTTTGCATAATATTTTAATTTTTTTTACATAAATAGAACCGACTCACGATACCTAATAACCACTTTACGGGTCGGACACGAATTTAGTTACACTCTGTATAGATATTACGACGATATTACGATACTATATTACGATACGAAGATATTACGATACGACGAGCCGGTTGGCGTGTTCGGTAGACATCTGCCTTTAGCGCCGCTGGTCGTGGGCTCGATTCCCACCCAGGACAAACATTTGTGTGCATGAACATGTCTGTTTGTCCTGAGTCTGGGTGTAATTATCTATATAAGTATGTATTTACAAAAAGAAAAGTAGTATATGTAGTATATCAGTTGTCTGGTTTCCATATTACAAGCTTTGCTTAGTTTGGGATCAGATGGCCGTGTGTGAATAATAATGTAGCCGAGATGGCCCAGTGGCTACAACGCGTGAATCTTAACCGATGATGTGGGTTCAAACCCGGGCAGGCACCGCTGAATTTTGAAGTGCTTAATTTGTGTTTATAATTCATCTCGTGCTTGACGGTGGTGGAATAAGCTCCGAACCTTCTCCTCAAAAAAAGGAGAAGAGGCCTTAGCTCAGCAGTGTGAATAATGTCCAAGGATATATATATATATAATATATAAGATTATTTAAATATTTACTCATCATAAAATTCACGTAATATTTTTACGTCATGAATTCAAGCGCACGGAGTTTTTCAAATCAAATCGCGGTATCGTCTAGAGATTTCCATGCTCACGTTCCACTGGATAAGATTATCCGTCGTATCTTTGCATAATATAAACCGACTTCGGCTTTACTGGTATCTCAAAATTTTACACCCTCGGTGCCCCGGAGTTCTGTCGTTTCCAGCGATCGTCACTACAATTTGGTACCACTCAGTCATCAGATATTCTACCGCTAAACAGTACTTGTTATTGTTGTGTTTTGGTTTTTAGGGTGAGTGAGCCAGTGTAATTACAGACACAAGGGACATAACATATACGTTCACAAAGTTTGAGGCGCAGTTGTGATTTTTTGTGATTTGTTTTTTTAAGAAATGTACAAACCACTTTTTGTGGGCGATGACCACTAACCATCAGGTGACCCATATGCTCGTCTACTTTCCTATATTATAAAAATAAATAAAAATAAACCGATAACACATGTTCGCAATCTCTTTTCACTATAAACAGTAACTAGTTTTTGATATTATTATATATTTAGAGTTTTAATACAAAAAAATAATCAACCAGCTCAGTTCTGTGTGATGCGAACTTATACCTAGATTATGTAGGTTTATAACCTACATAGGTTATAAACTATACTACCATTACCTAGGTCCTAGGTGATCACAGATAACCGAAATATAACCGGTTATAACTTTGTTTTATTGAATAATAATAAATATTCTGCAAAACTTAAAAAGAAAGTTTCATACTAAATTTATCGCTGATTATTTACAAGCAAGGTACAAGTGTTATATTCTTAACATCTTGGATTAGTGAGTTTCTCTGATTATTTGCAAATGACGGTCGATTTTACCTCATTCAATGTCAATGTTTAGGGTTATCATAATTTGGCCGTAACTCAATCAATATAAACAATTTTGTATCAAAAATAATCTTATCGCTAAGCACAAGTTATAAAAAAATCCATAACGATTGAACGTTCTTTTCAACTTAAGATTACGACTAACTTAACCTACTTTTAAAAAACTTAACAGAATCCAAGTTAAAAATCTGTTCAATGCAAATACCTAAGCGAGAGTACTATAGCTCCGTTGCTCAAAAACAAACGTCAGTGGCAGGTTTCTTTGAGTCCGTTTAAAAAAGCCTCCGTCGTGATTCCAAATGGGGACATTTCAAAAGTAGGTTTCCCCATTCCTTTCATGTCAGTTACCAACAGTATCCTATCGTAATTACGATCTGACGCCATGAAAGACGAGATAAAAATGTGTCTCGTTCGGGTATTGTGGACCATCCTTTAATATCTGGTAAGGTATGTGTACAGCCTTATATGTAGAACGATCATTTTTATACTCTAAATCTTCACTACGAAGCGTCCTGATCGCGTTTGCATGCATGTTAAAGCTCGGTTTCCCGGTCGAGAGTCACTTCGTGCAAACGTCTAGTCAGTTTGGTTGGTAAAGCATAAAATTAAAGGCGCGGTTTGTGAAGTCGTTACATTTGTAAAGATTTTGCATGTTTTTAGTTTGTGTACGGCAGCACTGAGGGAAACAGGAAGTTTCTTAACTTGTACTCTTTAGCTAATATACGCTGTTCGTACTTTTTCTCGTTGTGACTTTAAGGCTAATTTAAATTAGCGTTAAAGTTGACGTTTGATGTTATTATATCATGTTACATGCACTTCAAGCAGTGGCGTAGCGTCAACAGCTCGCTTTGGTAGGTACCACCCACTCATCCGATATTTTACCGCAAAACAGCAGTACTTGGTATTGTTGTGTTCCGGTTTGAAAGGTGAGTGAAGCAGTGTAATTATAGGCGCAAGGGACATACCATCTTAGTCCACAAGGTTGGTGGCGCATTGGCAATGATGGTTAGCATTTCTTACAATACCGGTAGTATTACCTAGGATAGTAGGAAGTAGGATTAGTAGGATAGTTAGGAGACTCCTAGATCCATACAATAGCGTTATTAAAAAAAAAGAAGCGCGCTAATTTAAAACCGCCTTTAAAATATAATGCACATAAATGATTTATATGATTTGGTGTTCTATTTTTGAATGGACCAATTCGAGGTTATATTAAAAGAAGGTAAAAGGCCGCTAACATTTTGTCGACGACTGTAGAATTAATGCAACGCTACACCGGGCCTTCCGTTTAGCTACTCTGCTGATCTCATGATGTGAGCGAGATAGCGAATATGTAAACACTCCTTCATTTACTGTTTCAACACTTCATTATTTGATTAACGGGGCCAATTGATGGGGATATAAAAGTGGTTGCAAATTAAGGAGTATAATGCGATTATAATGCGGTCAAGTTTCATTGTTATTTAGTGAGAACTGTTTATTCAAAACCTTGACACAATCGAGTAAGTTGTATTTAGTTAAGTAATTGCATTTAATTCGAGTTATTTTTTTTTTATAACAGGGAGGCGGACGAGGATATAGGCCACCTGATGGTAAGTGGTCACCAACGCTCATAGACATTGGTATTGTAAGAGATGTTAACCATCGCTTACATCGCTGATCCGCCACCAACCTTGGTAACTAAGATGTTATATCCCTTTTGCCTATACACTGGCTCACTCACCCTTCAAACCGGAACACAAAAATAACAAGTAATGCTGTTTTGTGGTAGAATATATGTTAGAGTTGACTTTCATCCATCTACATACCGGATGAAATTATCTTTTTTTTCTAAAATTTTTACAATGAAATAAACATATCATCATTAGGTTGCCTAATAAAATAACTCAATTAATTATTCGTTTCTTAATTTTTTTTTCACACGAGCCTTACACCATTCGAAAATTTAAAATATAAGGAATATGCTACACTTTGGTTGCAAATGTGACAGATATGGTATAGACACGGTGACATACCGATTTCAATTGATACTGAAAAACGACCTACTTGATATCGAGATTTTTTCGACAAAACTCAATTACCTACTCTTTTCGGTTAAATGCGGGTTAAGCAGAGGGCCTTGCCGTCAGAGGCGTAAAGTTAGCTATTAGACCAACGAGGTAGTATATATACTACATAAGATACCTTTTTCAAAATACACTGTCAGCTTATATTGCTTTTTTTTTTAAATTACATTAAATTGAATTCCAATAAATGCTTTTTTAGTTTTTTTTTTAAATTATGGAACATTTCATAGGAAACACAAAGAAAGTTGTTTAATTTCTGTCTTTCAAACGAGCGAGTAAGTCGTTTGTATCGGAATATTTAATTTCGTAAAGCGAACGGTACTTATTAAACAACATTAGACATAAGACATAATTTATTAATTCGACCATACAAGGATCACATTGACAAGACAATAAATAATAAAAGAAAAACTACATTAATATTTTACAGATTACAAATTAGATTAAATTAATTCGAATCAAATCAAAAATACATATTTAAATCAAATCAATTAAAATTCAGTCAAATCAAAACAAATCAATCACATTATATTAAAATTAAATTAAATTATGTTTATAACTTTAAGGTCTGTAACATAATTTTAGATACAAAATGAGTTTATACACTTTACTATATTACATAAATATGTCAAATTATAATTGATATCAAATCGTTAATTGGGTCGCAATATTTTAATGATTTATATTGTGTTCCGAGTTATCAACAAAACGATCAGCAATTATTCTATTTTAATTACTAAAGTACGACACGTCTAAAATAATAACATTAGATATAAACTTTACCTACATATATATATAAATGCCAAAGTAACTATTTCTATATATCTGGTTCGCTAAAATATTGAACCGAATTTGATGAATTTTTTTATGAAACAAGCTTGCCCCTCCACTTAAGACGCGAGCGAAGCCACGGGCGAAGACGAGTATGTATAACAATAGTTATATATTTGAATTTGAAATTGAAATTGAACATTGAAATGTATTTCATATTTCGAATTATGATACAAATTTTTTCCAGCACAAACATTTATATAATAATAAAAAAGTCACAGATTTTTTGCTATTTATTATTAAGGAGGAAAAAATACGACGTGCATATTTTACTTGATGCACGTCGTATTTGAGACATAGTTAATAAGTTTTTATGAATATATTGGGAGGGTAAATAAAAAATAAAAATAATACTACCTACATACCTAATCTAGTTACGCTTACGAATCTATCATTAAAATATAAGTGCACGTGTAGTACTCAATAATAACGATTACGAAACGTATTAAAAACAAATCAAAAGAATTAAATTAAATGAAACTGTAATAATATTTAGTATTCAGCGTTTTTAAAAAGTGTGTTTTGAATTTCGAAATGTCACTAACGTCAACAAACTGTATAAAATAATCATTTCACGTCAATAACAGTCTGAACTCTGAAATGTTAATGGTGCACATCTTTTTATATCAAATGTTATGAATGAAATTCTAATAATAATCTCGGTTAAAATATTAATTTAAAGTGATTTTAACATATTGGGTACGTATAAATGAGGTTTAGTATTTTAATTCTTTAGTGATATGTTCTATTTTAGGTTATTTTTGTTTTACTATAATATAATAAGTAAAATGTTAATTAAATATTTTTACTAGATTAAGCAATGTATCAATGAGGTTATATACACCAAATTATCGTTATATTTTTATATATTTTATGTTAACGATATATTGCAATAATGCCTTACATGAGAATACAAACTTATAATTCTATTTCTATTTTCACCTCATACAGAAACATTATGCTAATTCTGCGACTTGTTTGAGACGTTAGAATAAGCAAGGAATGTTTCTATTGAGATTACTTGTATTATTGTTGTATGAAAGATTTATTTAGTTTCTGACTAGGTATTTACGTCGGTACTGGTTTAATTATTTTTTTTTAGATGTCAAAAATGATTGAAATCGAAAGCGATGAAGAATGCATAGACGATCCGATAAGATTGTTTGATTTTGAACAAGACCGAGTGTTTTGTTGTCCAGTAAGAAAAGGTAAGCTATATTTTTGTTTATTACAAGAAAATAATGTGAACTAATTGCATTATATACATAAATAAAAAAGGGCATTATTTTTAAACTATTTTATTATTTATATTTATAATATTTAAAATCAATTTACTCTGGTCTTTTTTCAATTAGATAATGTCCAGGATGCTGAAGAAAATATACGGTTTAATAAAAACTATCGTTTGGATTACGAAGAAACAGTGACCATATACAAAAATAATTCTTCTATACTACCCGTTACATTTTTTGATATAGAGCGCAACGTGGAACTTTTAAACCAATGTCGTCCACTTATTGTGAAACTCGTTGACTGTGATAGATTTCCCTCGTATCATAAATGGAAACTTAATGCCAGAGATAATTCTAACTCGAATTTGAACAAAAGTGATTTACAAGAAGCAGATTGTATAGTCATTTTATCTTCAGACGAAAATGAAAATGATGTAATTTTTAAGCAGACAACTTCAGAAGATAATCTGACTGTTGGTAATAAAAAGTTTTCTAAAGGGTTTGTAAGTAAAAAAGACAAGAATTCGGAAAGAAACCTTGCTCACGATACAATAAATAGTTATCAAAACAATAAAGTAATAGATCTCAAAAGAGATCAAGGAATAATAGATCTTAAAGACTCACAGGGAAATGTCATAAACGAGGCCAAATCGGATAACAAAACAAAAATGATTATCGATAATCAACATAGCTATATAAATATTCATGATGATAGAATGAATACTTACGCAAGGATTATTGACAAAGCATATAAAAAATTGACTTCCAGAGACATTGAAAAGCCATTTAAAGAAATTAGAACGACAAATATATCTAATAGGAGGGGTAAGCCGGATTTTTTAGTGGATTATACAAAAATAAACGGTAGTGATCTGAATAATACTGTTAAAAATAAATTTGATGAAAAAAATTGCAATACTAAAGCAAAATCACGAAAATCTCAAACATTATCAAATGTAAAAAAATCGAAATCGGAAAAAAATAAAAGAAATAATGCGTTTATTCAAGAAATGCAAATGTCAGGAGGCACTATTGGAAATAATAATGGCTCAAGTTCACCTCTGCTACCTTGTCCATCAAAGACAAAAAGGAGCGACCAAATGAATGGAATACATACAATATCAGATGCGCCACTGCCATCTTATGGTAAACAAAAAATAAACATAAATGTTTGTAAGGATCAGTTATTTAGCGCAAAGAAAGTGATTCCTCATTATCATTACGAATCAGTGTATAATGTCACTACACAAACATGTCAGCCCTTTAATTTAAATCAAAGTATTTCTAAAAATGCAACCCTAAAAACTGGATCTTTACAAACAAATATTGAGAGTGTATCTTGTGAAGTAAATGATAAAAACCAAGGTTTATCAAATCAGTGTAATAAAAATAAACGCACCAAATTAGTTGACCCTAATATAAGACAAATTAACGATATTGCATATAAAAACCATCCTATATCTAAGGCTAATCATACATCTTCACTCGATCATGTGACGCATTTATGTAAAAAACAATGTTGTTCTCAAGTGAACTTGAGTCAAAAACAAACTGCATGTAACCTCAAAAGAGAAAAGTCGTCGAATTTAGGGGTAAATTTGATACATAAACCAATATCATCTCTAGAAGCAACAAAAGGAAATTGTAATCCAATACCTATAGGTAACAGTATTCCCATTTTATTAGATCGCCAAGCAAAGAAAGTACAGTATAATAGTTATATAACGCCAAAATTTCCAATTCAAAGAGTTGAATCGAATCGATGCAATTCACACTCTAACGATTTAAATTTTCAACCGGGTAGTCTATTGCTTGCGGAACACCATGCTTCTCAAAATCTCAATCAAAGCAGTATTAATCCTAATAATACGTATAAATTGGATCATTCCTTAAGTAACATGTCAAGTAGTACGAAAACTGTGAATGTTTGTGAAAAACATTTACCTCCTTCTTTTTATTCAATTCCACCAAAATTAACTCCAATTAATCCAAAGCCTGAGTACCAAAGCGATGTCAGTAGAATATCAAGTACACAATTCCAACATCATTACATTAATGGTACCGAAAATTTCGACAGACAAATAAACTTAATGAATAGAAAAAGTAATTTGAACATCAACAGAAAAATAGCAATAGCTAGTGTTATTGCGAACGGTCAAAATGTTAGTAAAGCTCTTGAAAATACTAAGCATCCGGTTACGAGTGAATTAGTTTATAAATATCCATATTTAAAACAGTATTTAGAACGTCCATCTTTGCAAAAAAATAAACCTACTAACATGAATAGGGAGAAGCGAAAATGTGTTAATAATACAGCAAGTAAAAATTTAGACGATACATTGAGCAAGGGTTACTCGCCACCAATTTTGCCGATACCTACTTACCAGAAAACGTTTGAAATATTAGCTAAAATTAAACTTTACGATTTCGACAGAGGTTTCAGTCAACCAGATCTAACTGATAATAATGGTGTTCCATCATCTCAAAATTTTTATGTTTTAGAAAAAACTTCGTCCAAAAGAAAAATAAACGATGTAGATAATGTATCACGAAACATTACAATAGATGATTATAAAAAACGCATGGCTGCGGATAGCATACGAAAGTAACGCATTACCGTGTTTAATATATTTGACAGTGGCAGAGTGCTTAACGTTCTACTAGCGTAGATAAACACCAAGGCATCCCAATATAAACAATTCTGTATCAATTCAATACAGAAACAGAAATCATTTTTCGCATGTTAGAAAATATTTTGCACGGATTTGAATATATTATAGAATATTTAAAATAATAAGTAATAGAATTAGATTATTATGTCAAGTTGAAATTTTTTTTTTGTTCACTGTTAGTATTAAGTCAGAGATTTAAGACCAAAGATAAGATTTATTGGTGCTTAAATAGGGACCGACTGTTTTGTTTGAATATTTAGTTTTTTTTTTATTGTAATTTATAAGCAAATGCACTTATGTTTAATTACGACTTTTTCGTCGTAGATATTTCTATAATAGTAAGGTATCATAATACCGTACACACTTTTTCTTGATTGTTGACTAATCATAATTAAAAAGTTTAAATCGATTATTGTTTCTTTTACTTATTAAAGTTAAGAAGGATGTTGGGTAAATGGATCGCCAGATAACCATGGCTTATAGACGTTAGTGTAAGAAATCTGTATCATTAATATTGTACCACCTACCATCAGAGATAGACATTAACATATGCATGTAATGACACTGGTCGTACTTTTAAAATTGAACACATTAATGCTGTTTTTGTTGAATAATTAGAGGATGATATCAACTGAGACTGCCTTACACGAAGCCTGTTTCCGTCTTTGTACATTTAATTGTATTTAAATATACAATAGGAGCCTGTCCCACTGCTGGGTTATGGCCACTTCTCCTTTTTGAGGAGAAGGTTTTGGAGCTTATTCTACCATGTTGCATGATGCGGAATACACGTGACAGAATTTCAGTGAAATTGACACATGCAGGTTTATACACGATGTTTTCCTTCTCCGTCAAGCACGAGATGAATTATAAATCACAAATTAAGCACATGAAATTCAGAAGTGCTTGCCCTGGCTTGAACTGATGATCATCGGCTTAGATTCACGCTTACCTCTGGGCCATCTCCGTAGTTTATATATTTTTGTCATTGACCGTTTCTACAAACACCTTGGGCTATTATTCCTACTCCTAGCACAAGCTTAACGCTTAATTGGAAGGGCTATTATCAATTTAGTAATTCCTTAAAAAATATCAAAAATGTAATTAAAATAAATCAAAAGGAGACTTTGCCATCCGAAGTTTGGTCTAATTCATGATTACAGGTGTTACATATGGAGATTATAAATATTAAATATTAATAATTTGAATAGTCTATAAAGCTGAACTATTATAGTGACATTACAAATAAAACCTAAAAACTTTTATTCAAGAAATTGATAAAGACGAGTCATTTCTTAAACGAAAATCGGTCCTGATAATCCCGAAGATTTATCTCAGACGTCAGGAGACGTTAAGATTTATGCCGGCCACATCGCAGATGGCTTCCACGCATAAACATGTATCTCCGCTATAAATATAATGCGTCGGTTATATCTACGATTGTCAGATCTAATTGTGTCTAAAAAATGTATATAAAGCTAAAGGGAAAAAAGATATATGCTTTTATATGTTGAAATAAGACGGTAGCGAAGTATAAGTCTTCCTGTCATTATCATTATCGACGAGCCGGTTGGCGTGATTGGTAGATACCCTGCCTTTCGCGCCGCAGGTCGTGGGTTCGATTCCCACCCAGGACAGACATTTGTGTGCATGAACATGTCTGTTTGTCCTGAGTCTGGTTGTAATTATCTATATAAGTATGTATTTACAAAAAGAAAAAGTAGTACATGTGGTATATCAGTTGTCTGGTTTCCATAGTACGAACTCTGCTTAGTTTGGGATCAGATGACCGTGTGTGAAAAATGTCCCAAGATATATTAAGATTAAGATTATCATCATCATTATCAACCACTTTTCGTCCACTGTTTGACATTGGTCTCTCCAATGGCACGACACTGAGCTCGATCTTCAGCTCTCAATATCCATCCACTGCAATATAAATATCAATTCCTGTCATTAAACAATTAATATTTCAAATAACATTTAAAGCTTTAAAATTTTATTCCTTCTCTAAGATTTTGCTAAGTAAAAAAAAATAAGACAAATCAAGTGTCTGTATGCAGCCTAAGTATTTTTGTTCGTATGAAATCGGACCCAAATAAATATAAACTTGAAGTAAAACGTCCAAGTATTTATATTTTTAGTATAGCATTTAATGTTTCTGCTATCTGTTACAATCGACGTATTATTAATATTGAATGTCTGACACTAGATTAAAGCTTATAATAATTATAGTTCTAGACAAATATATTTTTTAATCATCCAGCATGCACTTGAATAAAAAAATATCTTATTAAATAGGAGTGCACTATATGAATAATAATAATTTGATCGACAGGAGTCAAGAAGAAGTAAAACAAAGAAGACAGACACTAGATAATAATATTCTTATTATAATACTAGCTGATACCCGCGACTTCGTCCGCGTTGCTTGACATATTAACAAAGTTTTCTTATAAATATACTTTGTTTAAACATACATCACTGAACATGCAGTGCATATACAAATCATTGTTTCTTGAAACTTTAATAACTTTTTAGTAAATTAAGATATCGCAACTGTTTTTTTTTATAAGGGCCGAGTTTCTAAAAAATAAAATTAGCAAATTTCATTGAAATCTATCCAGTAGTTTTTATTATTCTATTTATATGGATTTGCGCCACGCACACACCAGGGAGTAGAAACCGTTATGCTGTTTGTCGTCATGGGATACGAGTTCCCAAGCCAATAGTAATTTCACATTAAAGAAGTCCAGAAAATTGTTTATTTTTTTGATAATCGAGCGATAGGTAACTGACACGCTAGAATTGAAGTTTACATAAGTACAGTTCTGTAATGTACATACTAAATTTTGTAGGTATCTAGTAGTGAAAAAATTGTGAAATTTTTTTCATAAAATCTGCTTCATAAATATGGACAGTCTCAGCGGTTTGTATCTCTTTCTTTACTCTTAAAAGATTTAAATAAAATCTCATATTTAGATATCTAACAAAATGTATGTATATTGTTTTAACTGCTTTGTTAGGTAGTTAAGAAACTTTAGGCTGAATACTAGCTATCGTCAATTTATAATATATTAAGCAAAGATACGAGCTGTAGCTTGTCGAGTCTCTTGAGATTATATACCAAAGAGATATGCAAACTCACGTGTTAGAGATAATGTATTCCATTGCAACAGCAGTTCCGAGATTGTCGCACTGCGCTCTAGCAGTTTCTGTTAGTGAGCTATCACACGATTTATAATTGGTTGCATTGAAACTGTCATGCTATCGCCTAGTTTAAGCAGTTTTCGCGTGTATGGAACATGCTTAAGTTATGCATTATTATATTTTACTATAATTCGCTTCGTGCTCGGCAGTGAAAGAAAATATGAGGTGGATGACTATGATTAAACACATGTTTGTATCCGCTATCCCGCACAGGTGTTACGTGGTGGAACGAGCTCCAAGACATGTCCTTACCTTTTGTATTTGCTTAGTTGTGCCAATACAGGCTCGTTTAATTTATGTGGTGCGTAGATGGTCTATCTATGGAGCCAATGGTTAACCTTATGGTAACTGATCATCACTGTTGATAGAGATTGGTACTGTAATAATATAATAATTATTGAATCGATCATTAGATTATGATGTTCATGTTCTCCTGATGATTTCAGCAATGGCGGCCAATGTCACGGGAGTTCAGACTGTGCAGGTGTGCATAAACCTAACACTTCCAACAAAAAAAAAACTACTGATACACACATAAAGCACATGAAATCCCAGCGGTAGAGCCGAGTTTGAACTCGCTCTCTTAAGTTAAGATTAACAAGACCATAAAGTGCTCAATCAACGTCATTTTAATGTTCGACGAAACTATATTGTTCGTTTCTAAAGTGCCTATTTACCTGGCGTTAAACATTCCTCTTGTAGAGGACGTAGAAGCATGTCAAAAGGTCTCTGATCCGGTTTGATCTAGTTTGGTCTAGTTTGGTCCGAATATTACTTAAAATAACCTCGAAATATTATGCGACGTTGTAGGCATGTCGCATAGAAGCCTGAAGTAATATCACGAATATGAATTCCTGGCAATTCGTCTCCTCATAAATTTTATATTAAATTCTAGCTTAGTTTTCAGCCTGCTTTATTTCGCAACCGGTGATGTAGGTCGTGCTACATATTGATGTTGCTTGAAAATTTTAAGACGCTTAAATAAGGATCGAGTGATTTATATTTTCATTTAATGATAACCACTCTCAGAATCATCAGAAGAATCATGTGTGGTATAAATTTGGTGTAATTTGTGAAAGCGTGTTTGCTACTTATTTTATGTTCTACAGCCAATGTGAGTGAGCCAGTGTAACTACTGGCTAAAGGGAGATAACATCTAAGTTCCTAAAGTTGGTGCGGTAGAATATCTGATGAGTAGGTGGTATCTACCCAGACAAGATAACACAAATTAAGCACATAAAATCTAGTGCTGCTTGTCTGGGTTTAAACGCGCGACCATCGGTTGAGACGCGCTCGTTCTTATTTATGTTCTTGCAATACCCGAACTTAGCTGCTGTCTGTTAAATAATTAAAACTTGATAAAAAGTAATTTCAAACGGTGTTATTTAGATTGCCCTGTCGTCCGCCTTCCTATACAATAATAAAAAAAAAACCTACCAACGAGTGGCCTATTGATCAGTCTGCCTACCTAATTTATGACAAATAAATAAAAAAATTGCAAATTATTAATAGATACTTTTTAAATTTAAAAGTTTTAGTATTTAAATTAAACTTTGTTAGAAGACGATATTTTACCAGTTCTCTTTGATATTATAAATAATCTTTAATCCAAACACTACAAACATAATAAGAAATTCAGTTTTACATTAACATACATTGAATGAACACGTTGAGGTGAAATTTATAGTAAATTCAATAGTAATTTCAGTTTTTCCTATAAATCTCATAAAACTATAAATAATATACATAAAACTATAAATATCTAAATCAAGTAATGTGTTAGCAAGTATGCAGTGTAAGCAAAAATTGTACCCCGAATAAAATTTAATTTACCTAAATAACGACAATTACATTGCAACACAGGCGCGGGCGTCAGCGCTCGATAGCTCTTACCTATCGGGTAGCTCGGACACGAGGTCATGACCTCAGTTGTCCATGAAATTTTCGTAATTTACAATTGAAAATTAAATTTTATGGGTACCTTTTTTGCATAACATTTTAGAGTGTTTACATAAATAGAACCGACTCACGATACCTAATAACCACTTCACGGGTCGGACACGAATTTTGTTACAACCTTATATGGTTTACAGTCACATCAGCTTAGAGACGTTTTTGCGTTTGTAGTAGTGAACGGTCAGCAGCTAAATACACATTTTTTATTACTTAATAATACACGAGACACGTAATTTTTAATCAGGATTTTATTTAATGATTCTTGTCCGGGAATCGCTGTTTCTTTTAAAATCGCAATCTTCTTCGAATATAATACGCTTTTTCCAGTATTACATCCGCTAGGACATCTTGGTACCGTTAATTGATTTTTTTTATTATAAAATAAATTATTTTCTGGCACTCGAATTTAGATAAAAAACGCTAATAAAATTAAGCCCCTTTTATGATTTCCTCATTTCCGGCCTTATTAAGGATTGTTCGTCTCAGTTTCAACGTAATCTCGTGAAATTATTAATCTGATTAAGAATTGATACTCTGAAGAGGAAATTGCAAAATGATCAATTCAATCATAATTTGACCAAAATGTTCAAATGTTATTTAGAAAAAGTACATTAATGATACATTTGATGATGTATATATAACTGTTTAAAATGGAACTACATTAGTACAGTGCAGTACAGCCTGTGAATGTCCCACTGCTGGGCTAAGGTCTCTTCTCCTTTTTTTTTAAAGAGAAGGTATGAAGCTTATTCTACCACGCTGCTCCAATGCGGACTTGTGGAACACACATTTCACTTTAAACACATTTCACTGAAATTCTGACATCCAGGTTTCCTCACGATGTTTTCCTTAACCATCAAGCACGAAATGAATTATAATCACAAATTAAGCACATGAAATGAAAGTGGTGCTTGCCGGGGTTTGAACCCACGATCATCGGTTAAGATGCCCGTTTTCTTACCACTGGGCCATCTCGGCGTGCATTCTTCTGCCAATCAGCAATACTTTGTATGGTTGTGTGTTGGTCTGAAGGGCGATCGACCCTGTGTAACTGTAGGAACAAGGGATATAAGATCTTATCTCCCAAAGCAGGTGACGATTGTCGACAGGTGATTAGAAACCGTTAGCATTTCTTACAGGGGCTATGTTTATGGGCAGTCGTGACTACTTACAATCAAGTGGTCCTGTTTTTGCGCTTGTTTCTTTTAAAAAAAAAAAGTTAAACCGACTCGAATTAAAATGAAAGATTTTTGGCCACAGATTATTCAGACACAATTTAAAATTATGGTAAAAATTTCTTACAAAGCCAAAGTCTTCGGGCGGTAGTGACCAATTACCATCAGGTGGCCCAGTTATCAGCCTACCTACGTATTAACCTTAGAGTCTCAAATATATACAACACTCCGTCTTATTGTATTGTAACATAAATTGCAATTCAAGGTGGTTAGCAGTCTTCTTAAATTTTTAGAACATGGTTTGTGAAGTAGCCATATTTCATTTTGTTACGTCCATTCAGTGACTTTACCGACTATATTTAATGTAAGTTTTATGGAAACAATTAACATAAAAAATAAGTACCCACTTATCTGCTGTATGGATATGGAATTTTGCTCGCTAGTAAAACACACTGTTTATCGTGCATAAAATTTTACAAAAGCTTTAAAATGTCGGAATAAAAATATAATACGGTAATACAGATTGTATTTATTGAAAGAAAGAGCAGGTTATTGAAACAGCACGATGTACATGATGTATATATATCATAAGATACCCGCGACTTTGTCCGCGTTGCTTGATATATTAATAAAGTTTTCTTATGTAAGAAGGAAAACACATCAAAAAGAAGATCGCAAGTAAAAATATACTTTGTTTAAAAATACATCACTGAACACGCAGTGCATATACAAATCGTTGTTTCTTGAAACTTTGACAACTTTTTATTAAATGAAGATATCGCAATAGTTTTTTTTGATAAGGGCCAAGTTTCTAAGAAATGAAATTTAGAAAATTTCATTGAAATCTATCCAGTAGTTTTTTCCGTGATGCGCGCACAACTGCAGACCTCTATCATTTTATTTATATAGATTACATAGATATATATATAAAAAAAAATATCCTCTTCGTGTGCCCTTAAATATATCGATATATAGTTAAGTTAATGAACCGTAAAAGAAACAATTACATAAGACCTGTAAAGGACTGTCAAAAGAAACCAAGCGGTTCATACGTAACTTGAGTGGTTGTAGAATATCATCCATTATATATAATGAATTTAATTATAATATTTTAAATTAAAATTCTTATGAAAACTTTAGTACGAAATGGTCACCTAATCAAAAAAATATTAGACAAAGTTTTCATCTTGTAATTTTGTAATAATCCTGTACAATATTTTTTCGTACTTAAAATCTTATATATACAATATTTGTTATATTATACAATTGTAGTAAGACTGAGTGATGGGTCGTCAGGGTAGCATGGCGCAAGCGATTCCGTGGCGCCCCTTGACCAGACGGAGAGGATACCGCTGGTTTTCAGTGCGTATTCCGGCGCCTTCAGTGCCGGTGAGCTCCACATACTTCATTTGTGGGGAAAACGCGTAAAGGCGTTTTTCCAGCGTAAAAAAAAGACTGAGTGAACCCGTCTAGGTAGATCCAATCTCATATCAAGATACTATAACTACAGCCACAAGGTATACAATAAACACGTGGCATATTCGCGAGCCCGCTTATAGTCTAATTTATTTAATAATATAAATAATTAAAAAATAATATTTATTCATTAAAAGTCCGAAGAGGCGTGGCCGGAGTAACGTTTTCGGGCGGATTTTCAACCCTCTGGGAAAATTATAAATATTGGTCCTACAATTCCGGGAGTCGGAACTTTTTTAGAAAATTTCTTCCTCTTTTTGAATCTCATTCAAATTAAATTTGAAAAATCTTTATTAGTTTTTGAGAAATTTGCAAATAACTAAACCACCTTTTTTTAGTTAATTGTTAATAACTTTTGCTATTATTGCAAGCGGAACCTCATTTTTAACCGACTTCAAAAAAAGGAGGAGGTTATCAATTCGTCTGTATGTTTTTTTTTTTTTTTTTTTTTTTTTGTGTTTGTTACCTCATAACTTTCTACTGGGTGAATCGATTTTGACGATTTTTTTTTATTTGAATGGAGTTGCTTCCCATGGGGTCCCATTTTTTTTTGGTCTAGGTTTGACAATGGAATCCATGAGAAAACCATATAAGTCGTAAATTTGCATGAGGTATGTGCGCGACAAATGGACGAATAACTCAATATCTATTCAACCGATTTCGATAATTTTTTTTTTATTTGAAAGAGTATACTTCAAGGGTTATTTGATGATAGTTTGGTTAGATTCTGATTATAGGATCCATGACAAAGTAACGGAAATATTCAATTCTTAGTAGCAAATTAACGATACACGGCCGAATCTTTTATAGGCTATCTAGATTTATCATTCACCTACCATAACATCGTTATGATCAAGTAATTGTAGTACTATTGTATAAAACACTTCTTTATATACCGTCAATAGTTTTCGCAGCGCACGCGAAATAATAACTTTTATAGGCAACAGTTTGATACGTTTGGGTTACATTGCTCCATTTTAAGTAGAGATCTATAAGTTTTTAAAAATGTAATAAAGCCTATATTACTCGGTAAGGACGTAGCTTTCTAAGGGTGAAAGAATTTTTAAAATCGGTCGAGTAGTTTTTGAGTTAAATCGTAATACAAAATCAAACAAAAATCAAATCGTTCCTCTTTAAAATATGAGTTATGCATGTAAGCATTGTATATATGTATATGTTTGTAATTGAAACATATTTGAACATCTCCTAAAAGTTGAGACCAATTTTGAAAATTATATATATATAGAATCGTATAAGTACTCTCATATACATGTTATATTTATGTATATTTATATATTAATTACTAGTGTTTTTCCCGCGGTTTAACCCAAGTAGTTCCCGTTCCCGTGGGAATATGGGGACAAAATGTAGCCTATGTTACTCCCTGATAATGTAGCTTTCCATTGGCGAAAGAATTTTTAAAATCGGCTTAGTGGTTTATCGTGAAAGCGTCACAAACAAACTTACTTTCGCATTTATAATATTAGTTAGGATAATACAGATACTTCCCCTTTTTTAATATACAGACATTCCGTCATATTTTATGGGGAAGAATGGTATAACACAACTTCTATAAACATACAGTTAATTTAATTATTACTAGAAATAACTATTTGATTATGTTATGGCTGCCCAACACCCCACCAACTAAATCTATTCAATCAAAACATGTTAATTTATATTCATACATTTAACCATATTAACTAATATTTATTAATTAAGTACCAAAATGCATTTTTCTTTACGTTTCACTGTTTTAGATTAATATATTTAAATAATAATATAAACGGCGCTGTCTCATATGAGCTGCACGTTTAGTAGGTCTACCCATATTCTACAAATTAGTGAGTGTACTTCAAATTCACTAAAAATCGAAAAATAAATAAAAATTTTAACAAAACAAAAACCGACTTCATAGAAAAACAAATTAATATGCACTAAAAAGTAAAAAATAATTGCGTATTCTTCTATAATTTGATAATTAACTTACTATTTTCTACTCATCAATATGTAGGTACGAATGTGTTGTGTGGTTGATAATGTATTTACAATTATTGTTATTTTTGGAGTCGATGTCAGCTAAGGAAACACTATAATATACCTAGCAATAATAATACGGGAATCTTTTAAAAACAAACAAAACCATACACATTACAAATTGACTTTTATTGGCCTCGTTACAACGCGTGCGACACAAGCACATCTCACCTATAACTAATTATGTATGTAATTATAAACCCACCTTGGCTGACATCGACTCCAAAAGTAACAATAATTGTAAATACATTATCAACCACACAACACATTCGTACCTACATATTGATGAGTAGAAAATAGTAAGTTAATTATCAAATTATAGAAGAATACGCAATTATTTTTTACTTTTTAGTGCATATTAATTTGTTTTTCTATGAAGTCGGTTTTTGTTTTGTTAAAATTTTTATTTATATCCAAAAATCATCTAGATGCCATTCCGAACCGGATAACACCTCAATCATAATTTTCAGAGACTGCTGATAAAAGTTGACCAAAAAGGCACTAGACTATTTGTATGTATTATAAATGAAATAAAATTATTAATAATAAAATTATTTTTTCCGTACTTAAAATTGTATGTACGACATAAATATCGAATCTGTTGTATTGTATAAAAAAAAGACAAATAAAAATATCAACCCGCTGAGTTTCTTTCGCCGGTTCTTTTCAAGGCTGGGTGTTTCTTTTCTGAACCGATAGTAGTTTCTAGTTTGACAATCAATAAGAAAGTGTAACATGTGTATTGAACAAATTATTTTGAATTTGAATTTAAAGTATTTATTTAAAAAAAATATGTTTATACTAATAAATTAATTGAAAGCAACCGAAGTCGTAGGAATAGCTTGGCCTCAATATACTTCGTTGTCGACGTTCAAGGGGCCATCAACTAATGAAACAGTGATAATCGAATTCAAGTTCACTTTCGCTATCAAATAATCGAAGTAGGACGAAGTTTGAAACTAAACAAACTTCCAAAATCGATCAGACTCGCCAATAACCGCGACTATTAATTTAATTAAATATCGAGTTTACGATCGAGAGTAGCTTCGATTACTTACGGCCGAATACTGAAACGTCATTTAAATATTAAGTGGGGCTTAATATTTGAATGATGTTTCAGTATTTGATCGCTAGTGTAGTAATCGAACTTGGGTTGCCTAGCAGTATTACATACAACAATTGACTTAGTTACGTGTTTACTGCCTTACTCATCATACCCTTGATCTTATATAATTTGTATTAGAAACAAGCTAAATTATAATTTGGATAAAATAGATAAATTAAATATTATTAAGTTATTGTTAATTCATAACTTCATAGCACTTAACATCATTAAGTATCCTTGACTGGTTTATTTAACAGCGCGCCGAAAGTCAGAAAATTCTAATTCCACTTACGCCTCCCGATAAGATATCATTTATATGTATTTTAGATCGAAAATAATAATAATAATATCCTGGGACCTTATTCGCACACGGCTATCTGATCCCAAACTAAACAGAGCTCGTACTATGGAAACCAGATAACTGATATACTACTTTTCTATTGTAAATACATAATTATATAGATCTTTTTACTCAGACTCAGAACAAACTGACATGTCCATGCACACAATTGTCTGTCCTGGGTGGGATCTGAACCCACGACCTGTGGCGTGACAACATACTGAAATGTATCAAAATTTAAATATGCTTGTTTGGATTTGAACCAACAATATTAGATCAAGGTTTACACGTTATAGCGACTGGGTGGGTCCTCTTATTCTTACATCGAACTAATTTAGCGGAATGTAAAAAAGTTCGTACCGCTGCCAAGAAACGTAGTTAAATTTCGTTGTATAACTATTCGTTTCTCTCGTCTTGTTTGATTAATATAACTTTATTATTTTATTTAGGGTTCCGTAAAGCTTATAAAACGGAATCAAAAAGGATCACTATGGTGATCAAGTGACAGTTGGAATCAATTTCTTTTTAATAACTTATAATTTCATGGCTGAAAAGATATTAGAGAATTTAACTTTACTGGTGGTATGGCTTTGTGCAAGCTCGTCTGGGTTGGTTCTCTTTGTTCCCAGGGCTGTGTAAGAAATGGTTAATATTTGCAAATATTTATGGGCAGTTGTGACCATTTACCATCAAGTGGCCTATTAGCAAGCCCGGCTACCTATTTCTTAAAAGAAACAAATTACACTGTTATATTTTTTGCCACAGACTACATTAAATAAACAGCTTAAAAATTGTTGAATTTCATTAATTTTAATTATCATAATTCTAACCACTGGGCCATCTCGGCTTTGTGCTTTTTTATATGATTCAATTATTATACACATCTTATAATTTCAGGGCTGACATCAATTATGTTGTATGTTACTATGTTGAATATTTATTTAGATATCATTAAGTAAACCAATGTAGTAAGACAATATATAATATGCCGGGGCCGTAAAATTACTTACTATTATATATTATTTAATAAAATAACCTCCGTATTACTTAGTAAACTTTTAAAAACTATTTGGACAATCTCCAATTCGCCGGAGGCTTTGAAGATACGAATTTCCCGCTAAAACTTCGAAATGGCCGATGAATCTCTCTCTTTGATTTAATGGTTGCCAAGCACTGATACATAAATATATCGATGCTGCCAAAACTTTTATAACTTGTTATGCATCTAAGAAATAGGTCGTATTATTTATTTTATCTATTTGGTATGCCTGGGATGTACGCACTAATACCTTTTTAAATGAATAATTTAAATTAAATACCATATTAAAAATGGCTGCCTTAAAAAATATATTTTGAAATTCGAAGTCGTTTCGAACGCAAAATGAAAGCAACGATTGCAAACATCGATAAAGTGTACGAACATAAGTCGAATTCTGACATTTCGATTTCGAATTCACCGATATATTTCGAATTTGTTCATACGGTATAGCTCTACAGAAATACACTACTACGTTACTTAAGTTGAGTTACATGGACAGAAAGAACATTGAATACGATTTTATTTACAGCACACTCATACATTCAACGGTAAATAGGAGACTTCGTGTCCAGAAAGACTGGCATAGTTACTGAATACATTTGTATAAAATATTGTTTGTTCGTGTATCATTTTTTTCTTTTTTGAATTGGTAGGCGGAAAAGCATATGGACTTCCTTTATGGACAATGGTAAGAAATGTTAACCAGGCGCCAACAACCTTGGTAACTAAGATGTTATATCCCTTGTGCCTGTAATTACACTGGCACTCTCACCCTTCAAACCAGAACACAACAATACCAAGTACTGCTGTTTTGCGGTAGAATATCTAATGAGATGGCGGTACCTACCCAGATCAGCTTCCACAATGCCCTACTACCAGTAAATAATGCACATAATATTCGAGTTATAAAATACTCTTAAAAATTAATCCGCAATTATCGGTTAAGATATACGGGTTCTAACCACAGCGCCACCTCGGACAAGATGATTTTTTTCTAATAAAATTATACAAAAACATTTTTAAACGATGCAAACAAGATTAAGTATTATAATTAATATGTCAATCATTGAGCTAGTTACATTTGAAGCGGTTGTCAACTGCATGCTCCTTAACGCATGGGCTGACACAACGAATGGCTCCACACTTGATGATCATTAGTCGTAATCAGCTAATTAAAGCCGATACCGTGCCACTACTTAGTGATGTACGATTAATACGCACCACCGAATCTACGTGTATTATGTGTATTAGAATTGAGGTCACGTAAATTACACTATTTATTCAATTTTATTATTCTAGATCTGAGAGAAAAATCCTTAATTTTTCTAGACTAGAATATTTTTTGCGTCGCCTCCTGGACAATAATATATGGAACAAAGTCAGAACCAATCGTTTTTGACGTGACAACGTCTTATAAATTGGTTTGCCGGGTGACACTTCAAGAAACTGCGTTACGCTCCGCTCACGTTATGCGCTCACAATGAGAGCGAGTGAGAGGCACGCGTCCCTTCCACTCGGGCATGGTTAGCCCGCCTAAGAGCGAGAGAGACAGACATAAAAAGTGAAATTCAGTGCGAGATTCTTTGTATAAATTAATGTTTTAAATATAATTCTTTGTATAAATAAATGTTTTAAATTGTTACTATTATTTCATCCTTCTTCTTACTATACGAATGAATATTCACATTAAAATTATTTTACCACTCAAAGTCGTTGTCACGTAAAACTTTCGCCCGTATACCGACTTTACAGGCAACCATTTTTTTTGCAATGGAATTATGACTTCAAACAATTTTTTTGGACTTAAACAGGCTTTAATCAATCTATCAATGCCGCTCTAGACGAAATGCAGGACGCAATAAAAATATTACATCACATAATTTTCTAAAATAATTTTGTAAAACTCTAACATGAATATTTCCGAAAGAATTAGTATAAGCTATTGTGGATGTGTGGCGCAACGCATAGCGTGCGTACCAGGCGCAAGAAGCGAGATGGACTTTATTTGTAATTCTCTTCACATTAAGTGTACTGTTTAGAAGAAAGAAGCAATCTAGAGGTTAGTTTCATTCCTAATTATTATTCCACATAAATTTTAACTAGAAGTAAATTAATAACGCCTTACGGCCGAATACTGAAACGTCTTTCAATTATGAAGTGGGACTTAATTATTTGGAACGCCATTAATTTCAAATTTCGCATACAAAATTTTGAAATTAATGACGTTCCAAATAATTAAGTCCCACTTCATTATGAATGACGTTTCAGTATTCGGCCGTTAGTACCTTATTTTAAATTTGGAATCTAAGTGCCTGGAGTTTGAGTCTGACCCCTGACTATTTTCGTAGATACTCCTGGCTCATATTTTACCCTAAATTGGAAGGGAGAATAGGTTCATTTGTTAAAGCTAGTTCGAAGTATGTACATCGTCTGGTGAATTAATTAGGGGTCTAGCTTAAAGAATTTTCTTTCTATTTATTCATTGCCACGTTCGTATTGATTTGGTAGAAATTGCTAAGATTTAAAAATAAAATTAGGTACATTATTTTAATGAAAAATGCTTCTTATGTTAATGAATATAAAGACGTGACCTCTGCATAGACTTTGAAACAATACTTTATTCTGATAAGTAATCAAAATTCAGTTTTTATGAACCGTTTGTGAGTTCGTTCAACTAGATTTAGAAGGTTTATATTCTGATGTCAATAACATTTGTATATATGTTCTAGAAATGACCTTTTTACCATAATAATTTAAATTACCTCTTGTATATACAGATTTGTATATTATTAATGATATAGTTATATTAGTTTTTGACGTGACAACGTCTAAAAAATCGATGAACGATGGCTGCATGCACGAAAAAGGATGACTCATTGTCCCGTTACGCTGATTGTACGCTTGCGCCGCATCTATCTGTTATGACGTTGTCACGTTAAACTATCGTCCGTAAACCGACTACAGACAACCATTTTTTTTTTAATATTAATCCACAGATAACACGTCAAAGCGATTTTCTATTATTTTCATTGTTCACTAGTATTAAAAAAATCCTTAGCGCCAAGCTCAAAAATATGTATCTTTGCTTATCCAAACCATCAGGCGTAACATTTCCCACATTTTGACGTGTCGTGTCACTAATTCACTTGTCAGTTTGAACTAGTAACCTAAGCATCTAAATTATATTTTTAAAGCCTTATTAAATACTTTTTACTCCAATTAAGAATATCACGTATCCGAATATCCATTATCGGCAGTATTTCGGCGGTGATATCGTTTTTGTTTTAACATTTTTGTTATTTCCACTAATACTTTGTTTCTTGATGTTTATGTTATAAAATAATCTTTGTTTCAAATATAGATTTCACTTTCAAGACTCAGTAAATTTGAGCTATAGTGTATAGTACAGTTTAGTAACAGCCTGTGAATGTCCCAATGCTGGGTTAAGACCTCTTCTGCTTTTTTTGAGGAGAAGGTTTGGAGCTTATTCCATCACGCTGCTCCAATGCGGGTTGGTGGAATACACATGTGACAAAATTTCAGTGAAATTTGACACATGCAGGTTACCTCACGATGTTTTCCTTCACCGAAAAGCACGAGAAGAATTATAATATCAAATTAAGCACATGCAATTCAATGGTGCTTGCCTGCGCTTGAACCCAAGATCATCGGTTAAGATTTATGCGTTCTTATCACTGGGCCATATCGGCTCTAGTGTAACCCTAGCTTATATTATAAACATTACAGTGTGTTGGTTTGCATGTTTATTACCGATCATTTTGAACATTCCATGTTGCCGGGGGTACAGAAACTGACATGGGGTTTCAAACACAAGCCAGCTCCGCTATCGTTCAGGCGAAGCCGCGGGCGAAAATTAGAGTAAATAATAATTGAAAAAATTTAAAATTGAACTGTTTAGCTAGCAATGATTGCACAAAGTGAACTCTCGAGTAAGCGAGCCACCATTTTAAAGCCAACTCGATAGCACTCAACTGTGCAAACTGGTTTGCACAAGTAAGCGAAAATTGATACTTGAACAAATATCGAGGTTGAGTTTACGCTCTTTTTATGTGGTATCTAAATAATATTTTCGTGTCTTCTATGTTATATTGGCGTGCCTTGTGGGCAAAACGAAAAGTAACATAACACGGGTACGGGCAACGGAATACCTTCTTACGCCGTCATACTCTCTCTTCACCAATGCTGTCTATTCTCATGTTCGTGCGTGGTGTGTGTGTGTTTTTGTGTGTGTGTGTGTGTGGTGCAGTACGATAAGGTACATTATTATAACCGTATTTATATATAGGACCGTATGTTTTTTTTATTTTATTCCACGCTATATTTTTTTACGCTTAACACGTCACGGATGTTAATTTAACTTGAAACAAAATATATCTTCTTTCACAAGGTGAGTAATTATTGCAATTCTTAAGAGCATTAAAAATAAAAATCATTCGTTCCCTTGTTATTTCAAATTCCACTGAATATAACAAGTTTAATCCACTGCAGAAATACGAGGGAAATGTGATACGGTACTTACACCAGTTGAAACTAGTTCGTACTGGATGAGAGCGGTTTTAGTTTCTTTGAAAATACGATCCATGTGTTTCATTGGATTTAACAAGTTTCTGTCGATGTCATTTCATTTAGTTCTCAGTGTTATGAGTATGGGCACACTAACTCAATTCAACTTACTTATATACAATATTTATTAAAACTGTAATGGTGCGGCTGTATGTTTTGTTTTATTTAAAAAGAAATATATATTATGTTCCGCTGTCCGTATATAATAACATTTGGAAAAATTGTATATTTGTATTTTAATTTAAAAATAGAAAGAGAGAGAGAGAGAGAGAGAGTCATCTTATTCACGTATTTACTTATTTGACACATTAATAAAACCGTTAAAAAACAAATGACATCAGTGAACTTAATATTCCTTTTGCTTATTTCTTAAGAAGGGTGTTATATAGGGGGAGTGTAAAGCGCAGTTACTAATTTTTATTCGATATTGTATGGGTAAATATAGTTCAACGTAAAAAAAATGGTTGTCTGTAAAGTCGGTTTACGGACGACAGTTTAACGTGACAACGTCATAACAAAACAATCTTCTCCTCGGATGCATAGGCCAATCGAGTGATAGAGAGATAGATGCGGCGCAAGCGTACAATTAGCGTAACGGGACAATGAGTTATCCTTTTCGTGCATGCAGCCAGCATTCATCGATTTATTAGACGTTGTCACGTCAATAAAGTTATGTATGTAAACTGCAAGCGATGCGAAGGAAGGGGCCACGGGATAGCTGGTTTATAGTGGGTTTTCCGATGACCGGGGCGCACTCGGCGCCCTGGACACCGGCGAGTCCCACATAGAAACGCGTATTGCGTTTTCCCCGCGTTAAAAAAAGAATCAAAAACATGAATATATAAAATGTTATCGATAGAAAGATATCACGAAATGTCTTCTAATATTTTTTTGTTTCTAATGAATACTCGTAAAGTATAGGATATGATGATAAAAAATAAAAATTGCATTGGATTATTCTTACAACAATACAAATATTAACTGGTTGTCATTTGCTGTGGTTTAAGTGAGCCAGAGTAATTGAAGTCACAAGATACATTTGCAGTGGTTGGTGGCGCATCGACGGTATAAGAAGGGTCACCATATAAAGTGTTCTAGGAAAAGGTGATTTGCCATCAGATGGCATTTGCCAATAGTAATAAAACGTATGAGCATTCATATTAAAATATATTTTGCTCATTAGAGTGAGACATATTAAAAATAAGAGTAATTTTCGTCTTTGTGTCTTTGTACATAAGTCTATGTACAGGAGGTACATTGACTAAAATGGAATAAAATTTTATGGTTTAGTTACTCAAACAAATGCAAATTATAACATTAGTTAGGATTACAAGCGTAATTGACTATCAATTGAAATTTGAATGATTTTTAAATTTGGAATCACAATTAAAATTTAATATAAAAATTAATTCGTTCAAATAAAATCACAGATTCAGTGCAAAATATAAAATGCAATTTTAACATATTCCCATGATTCATTGTTTTAGTTCTGCGAACTAACAATGCATCCATTCATCCAAATTTGCACAAAAAGGCACTTGCATATTAATTGTCCTTATGTAAGGTGATTCGGGCGCTGGTTTGAATTAATTGGTACGCATTTATATTCGTGTAGACTTGAGTAATTATTATTATGGGCGAGAGTTTTTAAGTTTCATCTGAATTTTTACTATTGATTATTTATCTCTATAAGCTACTACATTGGTTTCTTATCTCTATAAGCCCCGGAAAATAAGGAGATAATGATATTCGATAAAACTGTAGTATGAGTTTATATTCCCGTGCCCCGGATAATTATATTTTCAAAATCTTTATTTAATATAGAAGTGTTACGTATTTATTGATTGTCACAAATCTACCACCGGTTCGGAAATAAACACCTAAAACCTGAGAAGAACCGGAACTTATGGCTTTTTTATATCTCATCCTTTACAATTACAAATGATATATAACAATAGATTTGTTTTTTTTTTGGTAGCGATCGTTTCATGCCCAAGTTGTGCAATCGTCTAATAATTCATTGGTAGAATATCCTTTAGCACACATGCGTACTTTAACGGTTCTTTTAAATTTCACAATTGAGAATGTTAGAATAATTGCTGTCCCAGTGGATAATGAGAATGAGAGAATAGAGATTGCAATGTGTTTGCACACACTTGTGCACTATAATATGTCTCGTGTATAATAGCCTCCCTTAAGAATAGACGCCGTGGCTGACATCGGTCAAGAAGACATCATAATGAATATAGGTCTTCCAGACCGATTTCGGCTACGGCGGCCAATCTCAAGAGAGAATAGCCAACTGCGCAGGTGATATTATAGTGCACAAGTGTGTACGCAAACACAGGTGCACTCTTTCTCTCCCCTAGCTCTCATATTCCGATGGGACGGCAATACGACACGATTGGAAAGAGTTCAGGCGCAGGACCAACGGCTTAACGTGCTTTCCGAGGCACGGGAGTGTACACACTTCTAACTTCCAGACTCTGGGCTGCTACTGAGTATTTTCTGACAGACAAACCCAATAACTGTTTATTGGCCTGACCTGGGAGTTGAACCTTGGACCACCGAGTCTGCGGCCTTATATCTAACCACTAGACCAACGAGGCAGTCTATTGACCAAATTACTAGCACTATTATAAGCAAACTTTGAAACCTCCGGGAGTTTATTTATGAGCAAGTCATAATGCTGTTTCTTATTGCATGCAAATGTAGTACTGCGGTCTCTGCGTCTTGAGACTGAGTCGAGTAATTGTATTTCAGTGTACCGAGAAAAGACGATTGCTGGAATGGTAAATGTTTTGTTATGCAATCGAGGGAACAGATGCGATTACTACTGGGAATTTGATGCCAATTTGATTTTATATCCAATCTTGACAAAATAACAAACGATTGTAACTAACACTTACTTTACTTGGTGTTAGCGCTTCGTGCCAGCTCGTCTGGGTAAGTACCACCCACTCATTAGATATTCTACCGTTAAACAGCAGTACTTGCTATTGTTGTGTTCCGGTTTGAAGGGTGAGTGAGCCAGTGTAATTACAGGCACAAGGGACATAACTTCTAAGTTCCCAAAGTCGATGGTGCATTGGCGATGTTTAACATCTAAAACAGTGCCAATGTATATGGGCGTTAGTGACTACTTACCATCAGGTGGCCCATATGCCCGTCCGTTTTTCTATGCCTTAAAAAAATAACATAGGCCAATAGATAGATTACGTTGTTCCGAACAACAAATAATCCGTCATCACTGAATTTTCATATGCATGAATTCCTACCTGGTGGTACCTACCCAGACGAACTTGCACAAAGCTCAAAAGTAGTAGTAGTAACAGCCTGTGAATGTCCCACTGCTGGGGTAAGGCCTCCTCTCCTCTTTGGAGGAGAAGGTTTGGAGCTTATTCCACCACGCTGCTCCAATGCGGGTTGGTGGATTTCAGTGAAATTAGGCACATGCAGGTTTTCTCACGATGTTTTCCTTCACCGTTAAGCACGAGATGAATTATAATCACAAATTAAGCACATGTAATCAGCGGTGCTTAACCGGGTTTGAACCCACGAACATCGGTTAAGAGTCAAGCGTTCTTACCACTAGGCCATCTCGGCTCTCGGGCTATTAGTGAGACGGGACTGTCCAGTCAATAAAGTGTATTGAATCTACTTGCAGGATTCGATTCCTCCTCGAGATGGATTATGTATTGTACGTATTATGTATTTATACATTTATTTCAAATTCAACTATCTATTTAAATATAATAACAATAAATACATATAAATTTTAAATGTTAATAGTAACATTTCATAAAAAAATATTACCATTTACATCAATAGTTGTTCATAAATCATATATTATATAGTGTAGCCACAACTATTTTGGTTAACGGAAACTAAATAATTTTCAATAAAACCAGCTTACAATGACTATATTTTCCTTTTCTTCAAAATAGCAATTACAATATGTCCGCAATCTGGCATGCCTTCTCGTATATCCCACTAACTGTTTCTCTTTTGTTTCTCTCCATTTTTGAAATTAGAATATCTTCTTAATTTATTTATAAAGAGTTCTAACCAAGAAGTATCTATTACATTTATAAAAATCTGTAATTAAATATAATTCAAAAACTGGGAGGATTTTATATAATATGTTATGAATATGTTAAATTATATTATCACCTTACAATATTAAGTGTATTATATAATAATGAGTATGTATTCAGTATATAATGATTGAATTAGTGTAATCTTGGTCGGTGGAATTCCTGTTTACGCTCGACTGATCGCTTTCACAAAATATAGTTATTGTTAGCGTTTAAATATCACAGCGTTCGACATATTCTGTTGTTCAATCCTTTAGTAATTCTCTATTACGCACTATTCACTAAATGTGTCTTTGTGTATATAATCTTATTATGATCTGTATTTAATGAACGCGTTATATTAAGTACGTATCCATTGAATATTAGATTATTGTTTTTATATTGGTATATATCTACCTAATTAAGAAATAATTATTGAATTGTTGCCACTAGTTGGCACTAGTTGTATACACTAGTTGGCGACACTGGATATGCCATCCTGGAATATGTAATTTAGTTTAGTTATCTGTACCTTTAGTCCCTATTATTATTCACACAAGGCCTGATCCTAAGCTAATCATAGCTCGTAATATGGAGACCAGACAACTGATATACTATATATACCTACTATTTTTTTTATAAATATATACTTATATAGATAATTACACCCAGACTCATGACAAATATACAAGTTCATTCACTCAATTATCTGTCCTGTTGGTATTTATTACCATCACCACGCCAACCTGCTCATCAAATATATGTTTACAATATGATATTGTCTATTATACAAATACTTTCGCCATGTTATGTTTGGTTTTACAATTAACATTATTCACTTCGAGTTAAACGTCTCAGGTATAAATATGTTTTTCCTGCTATTGTACAAATTAACGAAGAACCTCAAATATTTGAAAGACAGTAATTAAATTCAATACGAACGAACTTACAAATTGAGAAATGAGCGTTTGTACATTTTTGGTTTCAAATCAAATTGAAAGTCAAAGGAAGGGCCGGATTTAATTGGAATTACGAAGTTGTTATTTTATATTTCGAAAACAAATTCTTGAATAAATAATTTCAAACTTACGTTCATCTTTATTGATTTTAATCACTTTATTGTTGTTGTTTTTCCGGGGTATTAAGTTTTCTATGTATCTATAATGCACTGTAGCGACATCTATCTCGCCACATACGAACTATGACCAGACGTATCCTACATCGCGATATTAAAGTTATCAGAGCGATTGAACATAAATACAAGAACCCGACAATAACCGTAGGGGGCAGTAGGCCACCATTTTTTTTTATTTTTTTTATCGTGGGGAAATCCATCATGGATACCCTCCATATGTGATGTAGAATGGAGGGTTATGTCGGACTCCTACCGACTAAAACCACCACGGTACCCTTCCCGTCTTAAGGGGAGCGCCACGGGATCGCTTGCGCATGCTACCGTGACGCTCCGACGGCCGGCCCGCCTATGCGGGCCGGGCAGTAGCCCACCAGACACAACACCCGTCTGGTCGGAGGATCCTCCCTTTTCAATGGTGGCCATCCCCAAAGCATCACCAACGTTGGGAACTAAGATGTCATGTCCCTTGTGCATGTAGTAACACTGGTTCACACACCCTTCAAACCACCCTTCAAACCGGACACACAACAATACAAAGTACTGCTGTTTTGCGGTAAAATATCTGATGAGTGCGTGGTACCTACCCCGAAGAGCCTGTAAGTGTGTATGTATTGTTTATATTGAGGATTTAAATAAGTGTATACAAAATTATACTCGTAAATAGCTACGGTACAAATCATAATCGCATTGAATGGTGGTCAGAATAGCAGCGTTTCCCATTGAATCCCAATACCAATACTCTGGGAAAAAGTGAACCAACTCATCTGTGAATTGAAGGCAATAAGAAAAAGAAATCTTTTTTATCTTATTTATGTTCTACTAACGAGATTGAATTGAAGAAATTCCCGTCATTTTGTGATTTTGGATTATCATCAGAGGTTGGAGGAATTCTGATTCTGATTATGCTTGGACATTATTCACACACGGCCATCTGATCCCAAACTATAGATAATTACACCCAGACTCAGGACACATGTTCATTCACACAAATGTCTGTCCTGGGTGGGAATCGAACCCACGACCTGCGGCGTGTAAGGCAAGTGTCTTACCAACCACGCCAATCGTCTCAACAAAATTGCATCGTGTAAAAATATTTTCTCGTCTATAGCAACGCACAGACAAACAATTGAGTCTTGAGATTTAAATAAAAGTATTTAACAGAAATTATACTAAAAAAAATTCACAGCTAATTAAATTGAATACATGAAATTAATATGGCAAGTGGGGCTTGTTTGTACATATTCCCTAAAGTAACGTAACCCCTCATTTCTACCGTTTCAATTGGATTTTAATTCCAAATTCAAACAAAACGCCGCTTAGAACAATAACGTATATATTTTATTTCAAAGCGGTTCAACTAAACAAAATGAACGATACAGAACAGTTAGCACTTAGAGCTGAAGCACTTTTCCCTGATTCCACTCGACTAGAAGATACGACTGACGCAGAACGAGCGTACTTTATTAAATTGATATATTTGTTGATTATACATGAATTCATTGTGTACTAACATTTTAAGCGGGATATTACTTAATATTAAGGTTGAAATGATGTTTGTACTCACTATTTTGTAATAACTATTCAATGAATTAGACGATATGGCACAAAGAAAAATAATTACAAAAACATTGAAACAGGTTCAATAAATAATAGGCATACAATTTTGTGCAAGGAATATTCCATAGGATATGGGGTAGTGGTGCATTAAAAATAAGCAAAAGTAACATTATAATAATAAACTATACCAAAAAAAAAAAATACATTTCAATATATATATACAAAACACATAATTATAATAAATCTATAAATAAATTATATTATCACTTATTACCAATTTTTAAAGAAGCACAGATGCATTACAATCAGAATAAGAATAGCTTATCAATTGGTAGATATACGCAATAAAAAAAAAAAATGATTTCGACCGTCATAGGGTGAACTTTTCGCCATTAAAATGGAACCACTCGGAAGACCTAAAAGTAAATTATGTTGCGAGACTACCTTGTTGCTCTAGTGGTTACATGTAAGGCCACAGACCAGTGGTCCAGGGTTCCAATCCCAGGTCGGGCCAATAAAATGTTATGGTGATTTTCTGTCGAAAATTCTCAGTAGCGGCCCGTGCTTGCGGAAAGCAAGTAAATCCGTGGGCCCTGCACCTGAACTCTTTCCGGTCGTGTTGGATAGCCGTCCCATCGGATTATGAGAGCTAGGGAATATAGAGTGCATCTGTATTTGCGCACACATTTGTGCAATATAATATGTCCTGCGCAGTTGGATAAAATCTCTCTTGAGATTAGCTACCATTGTCCAGAATCGGTCTATAAATAATAATACGGAGAAAATTGCACTAATAAACATAAAACCGAGTTATTGATCGTCTCCATCCTTTTTGATGTTTTAAAAGTCTTGGCCACTGTACAGTTATTCGTCGTATGTTCAAATAAGCACATGTAATATTTGTCCACGTTTTTCTTCTTCATGGATTATATGTTAGCTATTTTACAAGTCCATCCCCACATTAGGGTGTAAAGAATGTTTGTTGGCGAAGTACCTTTTAGGAAATGTACTTGATTATAGTTTAACGCCTTTAATGTAGGTAAACTTTATTACGAGAAGCGAACACAAAGCAACCGTTTTATTGAGTCCTTTTTTCTGTTTTAGTTGTATTTTTTTTATCGGAAATCCAAAGGACTATTCGATAGTGGTTAGCTTTAAATACAAGAGCTCTCAGAAATATAAAGTTTTAATGTAAATGTGGTGGCAACTACGGGATCTACTATACCTTACCATTCAAATCGGAACGTAGCAATATGACCAATCCGCGTTAGAGCAGCGTGGTGGAGTAAGCTCCAAACTATGTCCCCAAAAAAAGAAGAGGAGGCTTTAGCCCAACAGAAATCAATCAACAAGATTCTAAATACAAAACATGTAAAAATACAAAGATTATAATAGTATCGAAATATATAATACATAAAGTTTTCTCTTAATTCGAATCTCCCTCCGTTGTATTCATTATATTCTAGAAACTGTATTTACTAATCGAAAAATAAATAGCCGTGTTATATCTCCTCAAAAAATTACAGGCGCGTTATTTAAATTAAAAAAAAAAACAAATATTAAGTCTTGCAGTATTCAAGGTAAAACAATGTTACAGCGTGGCATGTTTTCATCTGCGGGAAAACAAATAACAATTAAAAATGAAACATTCCATACGTGATGCCTCTGTAAAATGGTTGTTGGTTTGTTACATTGAAAAAAACACCTTTCAACTAATGCGATAAGATTCAGTTTCGTATGTTATGTTTTAAGCCATATAGTTTAAACGGTTTTCAAATGTAGGCTGTTTTGTTACAACTGAGTGCGAGCGATCTTTTTAAACTTGGAATATTGTTAGTCTTTTAGATGTTAGAGGCACGATGTCTGCCTCCTAGACTAGCTTAGGATGCAAATTTCGGCACGGGTTCAAATAGCCGTCTCTTTATGTACAAGGTGACCTTATTGACAAAGCGAATTAACAGAAGCCTATTCCACTTTAATGCGCGACTGTCTCTCAGAAGTAAGCCACTGCCAACCTATTCGTTCGCTATTTTAAACACTTACCAGACTGCGTAGTGCGTCTGTTACCGCTACAAGGATACCAAATTAAGGCCCGCGTAAGGTGGGCTTCTACAGATTATAACATTATTAGATTATCTCTTGCTTCGCCGTAATACCCGATAAAGCTTCGAACAAAGCATAGCCTACCTAATGTAGTAATTTAAAAAAAAACTAAGATGGCCCAGTGATAAGAACGCGTGAATCTTAACCGATGATCGTGGGTTCAAGCCCGGGTCAGCACAACTGAAATTCGTGTGCTTAATTTGTGATTATAATTCATCTCGTGCTCGACGGTGAAGGAGAACATCGTGAGGCAACCTGCATGTGTCAAATTTCACTGAAATTCTGTCACATGTGTATTCCACCAACCTGCATTGGAGCAGCGTGGTGGAATAAGCTCCAAATCTCCTCCTCAAAAGAGGAGAAGAGGCCTTGATTCAGCAGTGGGAGATTCACAGGCTGTTACTGTTACTGAATATAAATTAATAATAACAGTCGTTGTGTCGCGTCAACGAGTTACAAATGGACTCCCGTTATATGTATCGTTATTCAAACCGTACGAGGCTTAACGTAAAAATAATAGAATATTAAAATGTGCCATTCATAAATCATATCATTCGAAATATTATGATACATAGGCTCAGTTATTTAGGCGCAGGTACTTTAGAGAATAAACGTTAGTTTTTACAGGTTTTACAATATTTATATTTATGATTTTGTTTTGTTGTTTATTATCAAGATTTATTACTCTTACAGTTCACTTGTACGATGAGCATTGATGATGTATTTCCGTATGCATTACAAAATGCGTTAATTTTCAAGCACTCTTTGGAATATATTTTTAAGCGCTTAACACAACAACTTTGTACTAGTAAATTAAAAAAAAAATCGTACACGGTATAATATTATAGTTGATTAACAGTATTATGGCAGACTTAATCTTTCACTAAAATAAAATAGCTAAGATTTTACTTATATTATAATGGAAAATTAATGTTATATTCACTATTATCAAACGAATATAAATTTGTGGGCAGGGTTTTGAAACATTAGGTCAATCGTCTTCTGTCAAAAGGTCGACTGATACTAAAAAAAATATAATAGACCTCTCTAAGGAACTGGTTCACACTTCTGGTGACCCAAGAGCTGGCGTTTATTTAGCCCAATGGCAGAGTCTAGCTGTGCAGAGAGGCAATAGTGCCGTCTTGGTACAATGCCACAGGACAATATTTTCGACGGCGTGTTATTTCTATAAAATTTTAATGTTCGTTTATTTTTTATTATAGTTTTACAATAGAATAATATGCTAGAATTATTTATAATTGTTCTTTATGAATATGTTTTAATATAAATTATAATGTAATATATATAAATATATTATAATACAATTTCTGTTGAACCAATTTGTCTATCCGTCCGTAACGCTTTAATACATCTTACTCGCGCTTCACGCCTCTCTTTCAAGCGTTAACTCAAATACCTTGTGACATCTTAAAGGTTTAAATTGAAAAGGTGTTATTATTTGAAGAAAATGTTTAAATGTTATTTACCATGATAAAGATTTATATTGTCAAGGAATTTTGACTAAAGTTACCGTGATAAACTTGATGGTAGGACTTTTGGAAAGCCCGTAAGGGTTGGTACCACTCACTCATGTAAATGTTTCGGTTTGCAGGGTGAGTGGGTCAGTGTTATTACAGACACAAGGGACATAACTACCTCATTCTTTGGAGGCCTAATTGGTGGTGGGTTGATGAGGCATGGCGAAAAATTGTGATCACGATTGTGACACGGTGGTGAGCACTAACCCTTTGTCAGCCATGTTAATAAATATAATAATTTAAGCATGTATAAATTCAACGGTATTTACGATGATATTAATCAGTAAATTTTGTTAACATCCAAATATTTTTTTGGGCACTGGTCAATTTCCGCTTTGTTGCATGTTTTGTTGAACAAGTCTTAACAAAAATACCAAACATAATAAAAATATTTACAATAAGTTCCGGCGCTAAATAATCGTTATACGGAAAAGGAAATTCGTATATTTTAACTGAAAACAAAAACTTCACCGAAACAAAAATGGACTGATTTTACACGAATTTTGTTTTAGCTTAAGCATGAAAAACGAAGAGTATTTTCGCTAACAGAATTTAATATGTTTTACCTCTTTGATAATATAAACATCTAAGTAATTACGAGTTATTTAATTATTTATTAAGAAGACAAACAGTTTCAAAATACACAAAATATTATCACATTCAAAAAAATAACAAACTCATCAAGTCCTCACAAATACGTAAATCAAAATCATTACAAAGCATGTTATTGAGATAGTAGGAACTAAATAATATTATTTATAACAAATACAATTAATATGATAGAGTTAGGAAACTCCTTGGTCCATACAACAGCGTTATTAAAAAAAAAAAAAAGTAGCGCGGCATTTAGCGCGCTAATTTTAATCGCCGCCATCTTGTTGGTGCATAGAAATGTAACGTAATTAATTAATTATTGGCGCGACTTATGATTTGTAATATGTTCAATTGTGTTATTGGGATTTATAAAGTAATTGAGTGAGTAATTAACATTAATTTATATGAATTGGTGTTTGATTTATGAATAAATCAATTCGAGGTCCTTATAAAATCAATTTTCACTTCTGGATGCTAAATTCAGAATTGGGATAAAGATACTTTTCCAAGCCCTTTAGGCCATTTATCCTGTACAATTCGAATAGTTGAAATATAATAAAGAAATGATTATTAGTGTAGCGTTTATGATGTTTTAATTTTTGTTAATTGCTCTGAGTAATGAACAGTGTAGTTCTTAGAACAAGTCGCGTCAATATGAGACCGATGATATGTCGCGGGTTGAAGTTCGAGCACGATTTTAATGTCGGTAAGTCGGTTTTCGCACAAACCGACCTATAACATGTCTTAATTGAAAAGCGATTAACGTCGTTGGAGGAATAAACCGTTCATCTTCACGTGGGACGCATCCGCGACCGCGGGTAATGATTGTGGCTACGGTGGAGCATCGTGACTTAGCGGCACTGTCTCCGACATAGCGATGGCGTTCCGTGAGTACAGCTGTGAACCACGATGCTGGTGCGACCGATTGTATCATTGATACGATACGATCTATCAATATTACGGTGAGATCAAACCAATATTTTTAATCGTCATTTAAAATTTAAAGCCAATGGCGGGATAATAAGTATTTGTCTCGCATTTATAATTGTTTTAAGTGATGTCTAAGCATATTGTACTGCGCTCTTCGATTGAAAGTAAAAGAATGTACTGGCCCTACTAGTTCCATTATAATTCAGGTGTTCTCTTGTTTAAGAAAGTATTTCTTATGCATTTGAACAAAGCTTAGTAACAATAAGAGCCATTAGTCAAGCAAGTGTTCTCAGCACTGTACAAATATTTTGTATTTTCATTGATATCGTGATATTTTTAATGATATTATGGTAGGGTGCGAAATATTGTCGCAAAGATTTAGTGTTAATATGACCGCGAAATAATTTAAAGTTTCTAAAGTTTATGACGTAAAGAATTATTACTCACATGTATGTACCCTCAGTTAATTTAGAAAGTAATGTTTCATCTCATAGTACTAAAGACCGAATTGAAATGAATGATTTTACCGCCTTGGCAAGTGTAGCGTAGGACGCCCTCCGACTAGGTGGAGTGACGAAATACGAAAAGTGGCTGGTAACGGTTGGAGATTGAGAGCTGAAGGTCGAGCTTAGTGGCATGCCATTGGAGTCTATGTCCAGCAGTGGACGACAAAAGGATGATGATGATGATGATGATTTTACCGTTATTGATACCGAAGTGTCCCTAGCTCATGAAGCGGAAATTGTTACTTTGTTTATTTGTTATTCAAGATATTTTATCATTGATATGGCTATTTGGGCCATTATGTATCAGTGTGTTAACGAGCGATAGTTCTCTTTAGTTTAGTTACTACGTTAATACTTACGTCATTGTTCATGTGGGTATTACTCTATGTTGCCTGCTATAGTCAAACGATCGCTCTTGGAAACAATTGCAACTTGCAATTAACTGCACGTTTAATCTTACGACAAATGCTAGTCCTTTAGAATTTTTAATAGTTAAAGTTGCGAGACCTTTGTCGATGATGTATAATGAGATAGAGATCGATGTTGATTGATTGAGGATCGATTGTTGATTCGCGAAACTGCTTCCGAGAATATCATGCAGTGTGTGGCTTATGAGAAGTCTCATTTTGACAAAACAAAGGCGTATTCAAACAAAATTAATCTGTAATTTAAAGGGCCCGTTTAAAGTAGTAGAAGTAATGGATGGCGATCGTTATATCACAAAAAATATTAATTGGCGCGTTCATGGATTTCTGTTTGACCTAAAGGTTGACTGGCAAATAATGTCTTTAAGCATTAAGTCCGCCTATTTTTCTATTTACTTTGTTGTGGTTAATAAAGCCTAAAATAAATAAATAAAAGCTCTGAATCAGAATCAAATAGAAATACGCCTATGATAGATTAAGAAAAATGGCAGCGTATCAGTTCAGATTTATGTAGATGATAAATTTCAAATTAAAAGTTGTGGTAGAAACTCGAGTAAGGGGACTCTAGAGGCCATAGTGAGTTGAGTAGTGTTCGACCGTTCCAATAGCTATTATGTAGTTGTAGCCCGGTGAAAATCTGTATCTCTTGGGGCCATCTAAAAAGTCCGTGGGTGGAAGACGCGCGGAGGTCTGGGTCTGTAGAGACCATACGTATGGTCACCAGGGGATGGCACACGGGTGATCCAAGGGGTCTGATCCATGCGTTGGATGTGAACAATGCGATTGCTATTCGGCTAGACAGCCGGGGCGCTAGATGTTTTACTCGGGAGTTTCTTGAGTGGATTTATGAAAGCTGTGTAAAGTTGTACTAACTCGTTTTGCAATTTTGTTCGAGCGACTGTTACATGTAGCTCTGGCTGTCAAATTTTATATTTCCTATTGTCTAGTTTGATGTCTTTGTACTTTCCCCCTAAAATGTAGTATGTGGTCAGGAGTGACCGAGCTAAGTGATACTGTGTGACAAACAATGTTTCAGAGTAGCACACAAGGCTGGTGCTTAAGTGCTTCGGGTGCGATACATCAGTCAGCTTACCACTGGGATTAAGGGGTGACCATTTTCAGTCAGTGGGCTATCCAGCCTGCACGAACCTAGAGCTTCGTGTTCAAACTGTCTGCGCGTGACGCGTGGCGCGAGTGGAGCGTCACGGACGCGCAGGCGTGTTCACCTCTTCGAGTCTGCGCGTGACGCGTGGCGCGTGTGGAGCGTCACGGCCGCGCAGGCGTGTTCACCTCTTCGAGTCTGCGCGTGACGCGTGGCGCGTGTGGAGCGTCACGGCCGCGCAGGCGTGTTCACCTCTTCGAGTCTGCGCGTGACGCGGGGCGCGTGTGGAGCGTCACGGCCGCGCAGGCGTGTTCACCTCTTCGAGTCTGCGCGTGACGCGTGGTGCGTGTGGAGCGTCACGGCCGCGCAGGCGTGTTCACCTCTTCGAGTCTGCGCGTGACGCGTGGCGCGTGTGGAGCGTCACGGCCGCGCAGGCGTGTTCACCTCTTCGAGTCTGCGCGTGACGCGTGGCGCGTGTGGAGCGTCACGGCCGCGCAGGCGTGTTCACCTCTTCGAGTCTGCGCGTGACGCGTGGCGCGTGTGGAGCGTCACGGCCGCGCAGGCGTGTTCACCTCTTCGAGTCTGCGGGTGACGCGTGGCGCGTGTGGAGCGTCACGGCCGCGCAGGCGTGTTCACCTCTTCGAGTCTGCGGGTGGTGTGTGTAGCGCACACGTCGCGTGGTGCTGGTGGCCTAGTGTCACGAGCGCACAAGCGTGTTCATCTGTTCAAGTCTACGTGCGGCACGCACGACGCGTGGTTCTGGTAACCGAGCGTGACGAGCGCGCAGGCTAGCTTTTGTCGGTATGGTCTCTATATGGACTAACCATGTGTGATAAGCACGCAGAGGTAGGTGATACTTGACATGTTAACTGTGCCGTGTGCCGTAAAATGTTGCCGTAGTAGGCGATGCTTCTAGTTTGGTACCTGAGGGGAATCAATTGAAGAGAAGATGGATGTGATCATGGTGATCCAACTGAATTGACTGCAGCAATTCTGTTGTATTATCATGTAGGAAGTTAATGTTTGAAAGATTTTCCTTTTTATGTGTTTTCTCAATGGAATTAGTATACTCGAGGGAAGTATTATCTTGCGGTCGGGGATGGCTTGTCTTGGAATTGCTTGGACTTGGATATGCTTTCCTGGTCGACAGATACACTTCAAGTGGGGTATGGTTTCATGTTATTGGATGCTGTCCTGGAGTGCGCTCAGACATGCGATCCTAGTATATGGGACATACCTTGAGCGGTTAAATTTTAAATGTTGTGTGCTCAGACATGTGGTCTTGGAAGCATATAGTCTTCGTTTACGTATGTTTATAGTGGACATGAGGTCCTGGAAGACGCGCAATCTTTTATTGACTTTTGGTCATGGTAGATGTGTGATCTTGGATGACGCACGGTCTTTTATTGACTTTTGGTCATGGTAGATGTGTGATCTTGGATGACGCACGGTCTTTTATTGACTTTTGGTCATGGTAGATGTGTGATCTTGGATGACGCACGGTCTTTTATTGACTTTTGGTCATGGTAGATGTGTGATCTTGGATGACGCACGGTCTTTTATTGACTTTTGGTCATGGTAGATGTGTGATCTTGGATGACGCACGGTCTTTTATTGACTTTTGGTCATGGTAGATGTGTGATCTTGGATGACGCACGGTCTTTTATTGACTTTTGGTCATGGTAGATGTGTGATCTTGGATGACGCACGGTCTTTTATTGACTTTTGGTCATGGTAGATGTGTGATCTTGGATGACGCACGGTCTTTTATTGACTTTTGGTCATGGTAGATGTGTGATCTTGGATGACGCACGGTCTTTTATTGACTTTTGGTCATGGTAGATGTGTGATCTTGGATGACGCACGGTCTTTTATTGACTTTTGGTCATGGTAGACGTGTGATCTTGGATGACGCACGGTCTTTTATTGACTTTTGGTCATGGTAGATGTGTGATCTTGGATGACGCACGGTCTTTTATTGACTTTTGGTCATGGTAGATGTGTGATCTTGGATGACGCACGGTCTTTTATTGACTTTTGGTCATGGTAGATGTGTGATCTTGGATGACGCACGGTCTTTTATTGACTTTTGGTCATGGTAGACGTGTGATCTTGGATGACGCACGGTCTTTTATTGACTTTTGGTCATGGTAGATGTGTGATCTTGGATGACGCACGGTCTTTTATTGACTTTTGGTCATGGTAGATGTGTGATCTTGGATGACGCACGGTCTTTTATTGACTTTTGGTCATGGTAGATGTGTGATCTTGGATGACGCACGGTCTTTTATTGACTTTTGGTCATGGTAGATGTGTGATCTTGGATGACGCACGGTCTTTTATTGACTTTGGTCATGGTAGACGTGTGGTCTTGGATGACGCATGGTCTTTTATTGACTTTTGGTCATGGTAGACATGTGGTCTTGGAAGCATATAGTCTTCGTTTACGTATGGTTATGGTGGACATGTGGTCCTGGAAGACGCGCAATCTTTTATTGACTTTTGGTCATGGTAGATGTGTGATCTTGGATGACGCACGGTCTTTTATTGACTTTGGTCATGGTAGACGTGTGGTCTTGGATGACGCATGGTCTTTTATTGACTTTTGGTCATGGTAGACATGTGGTCTTGGAAGCATATAGTCTTCGTTTACGTATGGTTATGGTGGACATGTGGTCCTGGAAGACGCGCAATCTTTTATTGGCTTTTGGTCATGGTAGATGTGTGATCTTGGATGACGCACGGTCTTTTATTGACTTTTGGTCATGGTAGACGTGTGGTCTTGGAAGACGAATAGTCTTCGTTGGAAAGGACGTATGGTCCTTTCAGGCAGTTGGGACGCCTTCTGTCTATTATTCTGTTCACAGGTCACGTTATGCTCAAATCCTGTCTCCGGAGGAATCACCGCTGTAACGATGTTTGAAGTGGTAATGGGGAAATTAGTAATGAGAGCTCTCAGTTATTGTGTCTATTTTTAGTAGTTTGGTGTGTATGAGTAGGTTAATTACTGGCAAAGCCAGTTGTAACATATTCCTAGTTATGTTAATGTTACAGATGACGACGTACCTGATCCTATGGCAGACCTACCGACAACAAACCGCGTTCCTGACACCGAATTCTCTGAAAACACTATGGCAGCTTCGAATTGACTGCGAGCCTGGACAACAATACCTACGCAACGAGGACGTAGCGATGTCAGGAAAGGCCGAGTTAGGAAACTCCTTGGTCCATACAACAGCGTTATTAAAAAAAAAAAGTAGCGCGGCATTTAGCGCGCTAATTTTAATCGCCGCCATCTTGTTGGTGCATAGAAATGTAACGTAATTAATTAATTATTGGCGCGACTTATGATTTGTAATATGTTCAATTGTGTTATTGGGATTTATAAAGTAATTGAGTGAGTAATTAACATTAATTTATATGAATTGGTGTTTGATTTATGAATAAATCAATTCGAGGTCCTTATAAAATCAATTTTCACTTCTGGATGCTAAATATAGATTAATTAAGATATCATGACATATGACCAAATTAATAAATAATTTGGTTATGTGTATTACACTTAAAATTGATTTTTTTTTATAAGAATATGTTCGTGTATAAGTATAAGTAGACAAAGAAATGCGACCATATCCCATTCATAATTTCGCCACACGAGGTTCGTACTAAATTTCAATAGTAATAAAAAAATCTTATAACGTATTTAATTCTCATAGTGAATGCAAAAAGCCATTTCTGATGTTTTATCTCCTCATATATCTATCGAAACAATGGCTTATAAATTAGAATTTAACGAAACTATTTTATTGTTAATCTTCTAAATGTGTTTTTACTGTAGTAGAGATTTATCGTCTGGAAACTTCTTACTCGTAGTGTGAGTTTATGTCTGTCTACTGGACTGAGAACTCTTCTGTTCAGGTAAAATTTTCTTTATCCTAAAATTGTCATTTCAGTCTAGCACAAACACTGAGGAACCAGTTTTCGCCGGTGACTTTTCCGAACCGATATGACATAGACCTTCAAGAAAAGGGCGTACTTCATCATTATCGTCGTCATTCCTTAAAGGCAACGCACCTGCAAGCCCTTGGGTGTTGCAGATGTCCATGGGTAGTGGTGGTCACTTTCCATCAGGTGAGCCTCCTGCTGGTGTGCCCCGATCTTACATAAAAAATAATCGATAAACTTAGTTTTATAATTATTTATTATGAGTAATGGATACTTTAGATAAACTACACGAAGATTAAACATGCATCATTAAGAAACTGTAATTCCGTGACGCTATGCATAAGTTAGTGTAATAAAAGTCTTTGCTTGAGGTAAAATGAAGTGTCTAACGTGTTCTGCTGATGAGGCAATTAATCAAAGCAAGGACAAGCAGGCACTAACGAGCGTAGGACGCTAAGTAATTTCAGCTTGGTGGAAATTAAGCTGGGAATTAATAAGAGATGGCGTTAGTTGTTCATAATTAAATAGTTTACACGTTTAAATAGTTTTATTTACATTCTAGATGATGTTGCTTTAATATAGGTTTAGAAGGTGTTGATAATGATTACGGGTTCGTACCCAAAATGATATGTTTTATTTATGTTTGTAATTTATTTATCAAAAGCCGAAAATACCCCAGTGGTAAGAACGCGTGACTCTTAACCGATTATCGTGGGTTCGACTCGGGCAAGCACTGCTGAATTTCCATGTGCTTGATTAGTGATTCTAATTCATCTCGTGCTTGACGGTGAAGGAAAACATCCCGAGGAAAGCTGCATGTGTCAAATTTCAATGAAATTCTGTTACATGTGTATTCCCCCAACCCGCATTGGAGCAGCTCCAAAAAAACCTTCTACTCAAAAGGAAATGAGGCCTTTGCCCAGTTGTGGAACATTAACAGGCTCAAATCAAATTATATATGTAAATAAGTATTCGAGAAATTTGTCCATTTTAGTATGCTGGTCATTCACAATAAAAAACTTAGCAATATACAAAAATATATACAATCCTTTGAGAGTGACGCGTAAAACAGCCTCATATATTTGATTGCCATTTCGTATATCTGCGCTCGACCTACGTTTTATTATAGAAACGGCCAAGTGTGAGTTGGACTCGTGCACGAAGGGTTCCTTACCATTATCTATAAAAACGACAAAAAATCATGTCTGTTGTATGGGAGCTCTCCTTAAATATTTGTTTTATTCTGTTTTTAGTATTAATTTGTTGTTATAGCGGCAACAGAAACACATAATCTGTGAAAATTTCAACTGTCTAACTATCACGGTTCATGAGATACAGTCTGGTGACAGACTAATGGACGGGCAGCGGAGTCTTAAAAATAGGGTCCCATTTTACCCTTTTTGAACAGAACCCTAAAAAATGAACGTATATCTTTAGTTAGCACATAGGATGTATATCAGTTGAAACGATTGTGTTCTCTGCGGAAGTGATGTCATAACCTTACACAAAAACTCCTTCTTGAAATATAAGGTTACTTTTATTTTTTCCCGTTTCACACAAAAAAATGAAAATCGATTGATATGGAACTTTCGTAGTAATTTAGTTTCTAATCAGGATTTAATAGTAGTAGATCTCCATAATTTCGATTATTATATAGATATGTGTATAATTATGGTCTATATGTATAAGCTGGACCATATACATATAAATTTGGCATTCAGAAGTGAAAACAGATTTTATAAAAACATCGAATGGATCTTTTTAAAATAAGAACACCAATTCATATAAATCAATTTTTCTTACAAATCCAAATAACACGTTCGAACACAATCAACAAATCATAACTCGCTCCAATAATTAAATAATTACTTTATCGTTCTGTCAACTAACAAAATGGCGACGGTTTGAAATTAGCGCGCATCTTTTTTTTTTAAACGCTGTGATATGGACCAAGGAGTCTCCAAACTACATATATATATATACTATATTCACTTTGGGTTTGGTTAAATAGTCACCAAAATATTAACCCTTATTTTCATATTGATATTTAACGTTTTATGTATGTAAATACTGCCTTTTAAACTACAAATCGAAACAGTAGATTTAGAAATACGACGAAATTTGTAAATAAACGCTTGAAGGAATACGCGTGGTAATTGTATGGGTGTATCAGCACTCAGCATTGATGAGTAGACAGTTGGAATAAAATCTTTATTATTACATTCTAGCAAAAAACATTTTACAAGTTTAAAATACTGACGAAAAATATCACAGCAAAAATATTTAGCATTAATAAATTAAAATTGTCTTGAACGTTAAATATTATCTCATTTCATAAAAATATGGGTCACATATTTTATAAAAACATAAATAAGTAATAAAAGCTATACGAAAATTAAATTCAAATCGCATCGGAATACGGGAAACAAAATAAAACAAGGTCTTCGAGGCAGCCTGGCTAAAGTTTTCACTCTCTTGGCAAAAGAAAGACCCGACTTAAGTCATAGGATTCGTTCCACTAGCCGTTAAAGTATGTAAATATATATTGCATCGATATTAATGATTATCTTAATATCGATATAAATGTTAATTAATTATCTCTTCTTCGAAATCATTAGGATGGTGAGCAAAACACCATAATAATATGATCTGCGTACACAAATTATATATATGTAGCTGTGCCCCGCGGCTTCACCCGCGTATAATTAATAAAACACACACACAAACACACACACACACACATGGCTACTGGTAAGGAAGTACGTAATTAACGATTTGAAATAAATTTTCATAAGATACCGTTGGGTTTACCGATCTTATATATGGCCTAACATTTGCGCCATCACGTGTTCTTTGTGTGTACCAATTTTCGTTAAGATTGGTCATTCTTGAGTTATAAGAAAGCATACAGACATTTGCGGGCTGGTAATGATCTAACACAAGTGTTTTATAAGATTTACAATGCCTACTTAATAACTTTTATCTAGATATCTATTTTTTTATTTATATATTGTATCACCAACAAGGTACGCACAGTTGATAAAATAAATACGGAAATGATACTTTAATTACAATTGATAACTACATAAATAATAAGGTAAGACCGATTTCGACCAAAGCTGCCAAACTCAAGAGAGATTAGCTAACTGCGCAGGAGATACTATACTGCACAAGTGTGTGCGCAAACACAGGTGCACTCTCTATTCCCTCTCTCATAATCCGCTAGGACGGCAATCCCACATGACGGGAAAGAGTTAAGGTGCAGGACCAACGTGCTGTCCGAGGCAATGGAGTGTACACACTTCCAACTTCCATACTCCGGGCTGCTACTGAGCGACAGAAAATTTAAATAAAATTTTATTGGCCTGTAATATTTTAACTTTTGATTTGAACCCAGGACCTCCGAGTCTGCTGTCTTACATGTAGCCACTAGACCATCGAGGCAGTCATACTGTGAGTATCATCAATACACATCTACGGCTTCTTATCCATGTATATCCCTTCTTCTTATAACTTATACCGCGAACTAAACAAGTTCGCTTGGATTTGATCCAGGAATGACCGATTATAAAATCTATAAAACGTGACCAAGTTTGTTTGTCGGTTCGAACGTTTTGGATCGATCCTGAACATTTAATCGCCTATATATTTTTTTTTTATTGTATAGGAAGGCAGACGAGCATATGGGTCACCTGATGGTAAGTGGTCACCAACGCCCATAAACATTGGCATTGTAAGAAATGTTAACCATCGCTTACATCGCCAATACGCCACCAACCTTGGGAACTAAGATGTTATGTCCCTTGTGCCTGTAATTACACTGGCTCACTCACCCTTCAAACCGGAACACAGCAATACAAAGTACTGCTGTTTGCGGAAGAATATCTATATATTTGTATAAATCAGCATATTTTGAGAGTAAAAATGCTAAGACTTATATGTATGTAACAAGCATATTAATGAAGTTATAACTCGAACCCTTGATGGAAGTGAAGTCTTCCTAGTAACGTTATAAACGCGAAACTTTGCATGTTCTGACGTTCTTTAATCAATCACGCTCCAACGGCTGAATGGATTCTCGTAAAGTTCACCGTGGAAGTCGACTATGTCCTGAACTATATCATCAATATGCAGGGTTATTTGTAACGACCCAGCAACCTCGCAGAACTATATAGCTAACACCATAAGCAACAACTTTTGTTTTACGACATCAGATATATGAAACATGAAAAAAATATGATTTTACAAGTTTTTGTCATTCTATCGTGACATTTGTAGGTCTATATTTCATTCATAAACGAAAGAACGACGCGACGCCTCGATCTTTGCGATGCGCGTAGATTTATAAACGTTCAAGCGGGAAATTAAATTAATACTTATTTTTGTATGAAAATAAAATCTAACAAATTATCAAAAGTCGTTATTTATATCTTTGATAGATGAGTACTTTTTCTTGAATTAGAATGTACATTACAGTACATTGATGAAAACAATGGTTTTGCGGTTCAGTCAAGACCAACGCATATATTTCATCAATATTTATAGGCCATTCAGGTTAATATCATGCTCTTATTTGTACCCCCAATACAGGATATTCAAGGGTCGTTAAGTGTGAAGCACCATTAATATTCCGCGCAATTACAACATATAATTCAATATATATCTCGAGGCTGCGGATAAAATTATGGATTATATTATTTTAATAATATAATTCCTTGTTAGACGTCTCTTTATTATTGAATAAATTTTGAGTGTGAACTATTTCATAATAGATATTATTTTTGGGATGATTAACATCCGTATTCACAACACACGATTAGTTTTAAATAAACGCTATGCTCAGTAAGACATTTATCGTAGCGTTCTCAGAGCCTTTTTATTTACATAAATGCTCAAGTTATACTTCGCTATGCGAACGCACTGCGTCGAATATCGACATGTAATTGGTCCGTATGCGTTGCTGATTGCTCTTCGGAAATTTAGCTGATTTGTGAATTACTGGTATCTAATTATTTATTATTGCATGAAGTTTTCCTAAAGCTAAACAGCGATACTTAGCATTGTTGCGTTCCGGTTTGAAGGGTGAGTGAGCCAGTGTAACTACTTTTTTACACTGGCTCACTCACGTTTTATATTTCTTACGTCATCAACGGTTATGGGCGGTGGTGACCATTAACCATCAGGTGGCCCATTTGTCTGTCTATATGTATGCAAATATACAATATAACATAAAAAAGAAAAATATCCACTAGACCAAAGAGGTTGTCTTTGATACTATTACAACGTACTTTCGTCTTTTTAATTTTCCACAATATTTTCAGGAACTTTTTAGGTCTCAGATTTTCATTTCAGGTCAAGAGGATCTTTTATGTACAAATGAAACATTTCTTTGTTATGATCAATTATCTTGATCCATTACAGAAGCTTTTTCATTTTCGCTCTCATTTTAATTTGCGCAATCTCTGACTTAATGTTTTAATATAAATTTGGTGTCTAAAAGTACCATTTGATTTCTGGTTAAAAGTTAAGTGGATAAATAAAAAATAAATAAAAGTAAACGAAACTGTCAGAGAATACCCCACTAATGGCCAAAAGCCTGTTCTCTTCTTGAGAAGATTTTGAGATTATTACACCAATCTGCTCCAATAAGGGTTGGTGGGTAAAGACAACTAAAAGTGAAAAAAAATCATTCAATACATAAACATGTCCGCACAATTTTCATCCTCATTCCTTTAATGATTAAGATGGTGTGATTTTCTTAATAGATAATAAATCACCTTGTGATAGAATTGGTATAATGGTATTGGTAGTAACCATGCCAAGTTTGAAAGTATAGCCCGCATCCTACGCTATTTACTTAAGCCATTTTCTGTTAATTCGAATTATATGAAGATAATTGAACATGAAATTCTACCTAAATATGATTTCAATCTCCTATAGTTTACTTATCTTCTAAGTGGTGAATTTGTTCCGTTTGCAGTAGGAGTTTTTACGCTTGGTCCTTGGAGTAATAGTGCTTAAGTATTTTTCGCCCAGTGATCGGAATCGCTATTAGGGGAAATGCTTCCCCTTTGAATCGCTAGCATTCTTAGTACTATTCTACTCGAATATGATTTGTACAATAGCTATTTTTAATCTTTATTTCTATATATATTAGGCTTTAATGTAAATAACCAAAGTCGGTGGCGCATTGGCAATCTAACTCATGGTTAACAACTCTCACAATGACAATGACTATGGGCTTCGGTGCCCACTTACCATCAGGCCCATATGCTCGTCCGCCTACCTATGCTATAAAAAAATGTTACGTAAATTAAAATATACTAATAATAAGTGTTGAGTGGTTAGTCGTTGGCGTATTTTAATAAATAATATATATGTGTGGTATATAATATCACATAACTATATTTTATCAAATAATTAATAATTACTATTAAGCTGTGCATAACTGATAAAAAGGTGGCAGCTATGGGATGGAAGCGGGCTGTCCAAGATCGGGCGGTTAGCGTTCTATGCTCCCATATTTATATACTATGGGGGGATAGAACGCCAACCATCCTAAGAAGAAAAAAGAAAACTATATGTTTAATATGATGGATGAAAAAATGGCAGAAAATTATAAAACAATTCAAAAATAATTGTTACTTATCGAACTATTAAACAATAAATAATAAGTAAATACATTGCATGTACGCCATTAAATATCGCTCTCTATAAATATTACTAAAATTCTCCGTTTATAACAGTTTTTCTAAGAATTATTTCTCTTATTGTGAGAGCACTTGGCAACGGTGCGAATATAACTAATGTTCCCATTAGCCATTCGTACCAAGCCAGCGGAATTTAGTTCAATATATGAAATGCAAAGAATTTTTTTAAAAAGATTTTCTGCATTTCAAATGAACTGCTAATTAGATTAAAAAGAAATAGAAATGTGTCGGCCAATTTGTGTATATTGAATTCGAAAAACTTATTTAAGAAAAATATTTACTTAAAGTAATCGCTATGATAATTCATATACTACTACCCACCTCTCTACTCCCCTTGCTAGAGTCAACACCTACCTACTCCCCTTGCTAGATGGAAGTAGGGGAGTAGGTAGGTGTTGACTTTTTGCACTTTTTTGTACTCTTGCCAACACATGCAAAATTTCATGATGATTTGTTCAGCATTTAAGACTTAAAGTGTAACAAAGAAATACACTAACATTTAAAACCATCCTTACTAAGATTAAATGCGAATGTGAATTTGTTTGTTACGCTTTCACGCTTAAACCACCAAACCGATTTTAAAAATTCTTTCACCAATGAAAAGCATTATTAGCGAGTAAGCCGCTTGTCATATACAGTTAGTAATAATTGTCCTACAAATTTTATTAACGCAAAATGCGTATATGATTGAACACTGATAAAATTATTTTCATAACCGATAAGTTATTTGAAGTAAATATTATTGATGAAAATTTTAATAATTTTGACCGCGATTTCATTTGCGCGACTCAATCCATTTTAGTATAATGATGGTACGTGTTAAGCATTACGAATGGTGATATTTAACTAACGATTTGGGGGAAACCTCCATGTATCTATATCGTACCTTTTACATTATTTTATCAAAATTGATTCAGCTTCTTTATAACAACTTTAAGTTTACATACGTAGCTCTGTTTTTCACTATTTTATCCATACAAATAAATAAAGTTAAAGTGACTGTCTGTATGTGGAAGAATTTCAAAATAGCCGCCTCATTTTTATGTGACTATTTACGACTTGCCAACCATTTGAAGGTTTTATGTCACAAACTCACATATTACTCGATGGTAGAGCTTTGTGCACGCTCGTCTGGGTACGTACCCACCCATCAGATATTCTAGCAGTACTTGGTATTATTGTGTTTCGGCTTGAAAGGTGAGTGAGCCAGTGTAATTACAGGCACAAGGGACTTAACATCTTAGTTCCCAAGGTTGCTGGCGCATTGGCGATGTTTTTAAAAAAAAAGTACAATGCCACTGTCTATGGGCGTTGGTGAATACCCACCATCAAGTGGAACATATGCTCGTCCGCCTACCTATACTATACAAAAAAAAAACAAACTTAATTTTACGCTGGTTCGGTCTTTGCTAGTGTGTGATAAAGTATAAATAAACTTAAAAGATATAAACGAAGAACACTAAATAGGTCGAACGTAAGTCAATTATTTATTAGCAGAAATACCTTCGTCGAACTCTCCTTAGTGCGGGAACTTTGGGTAACTCGGAGGAGTGGCGTAATGGTCATGACGGTTCAATTTTCCGCACAACTTGCTTTAACATCTGTTGATTTACTTTAGGTATAATTTTTATATATAAAACCTCATTATTAATTATGGTTTTTCAAGTTGAACGGATTTTTAACTGAGATAATTATAATCTGATTAAGTTTATATTTCAATAGTTTATACGACATAATGTGAACGTTCTTTATTATAAAAAAAAACTTAATTATAGACGAAATCACACAAAGTAATTGTTTGTTATAACAGAACGATATTAAAAATTCCTACATTGGTACAACACCAAAAGCAACAGCCTGTGAATGTCCCACTGCTGGGCTAAGACCTCTTTTCCTCTTTTAAGGAGAAGGTTTGAAGCTTATTCCACCACGCTGCTCCAATGCGGGTTAGTGGAATATTCATCATCTATTGATACTATGTTTAGAAATGTATTTTAATGATTACATCATAAAATGCGCAGCGTAGCTGTTAAATCTGCTGAAATTATAAATAACGTACAATATTAGGGAGCTCACTTACTCTTTGGTTTTAGCAATCGCTGTCTATTGGATTTGTGAAACGTTTGGGTAAACAAGTATCAGAATCCTTATTTAACCCGTACGAAGCCGAGATGGGTGGCTAGTTTAAAGATAAAAATATCGGTAATATAGATTCCCCTCCTCGAGCCTGGGTACAGATTATGACCCCTACTTTATCCAGCGTTAACAGTAACACGTATTTATAGTTATTTACACTTCGTCACGCTCTGATGCAATTCAATGACCACGTAATTACATTAACGAGAACAACGGTGTATCGTTACAAATTTTAATCTATGTTAATGTAAGGAAATAGCGTATTATCTAATTTTCATTTAACTACCTAACGGCCCAATACTGACACGTCATTCAAATAATAAGTGCAACTTAATTTTATGAGACGCCGTTAATTTAAAATTCGCATACTAAATTTGAAATATATAACAGCAAACAAAACAAATATAATATATATAAGCGGACGTTATTTATTTACTCCGTTCAGAGCTGATGTAAAAATTTTAACAAAACAAAAACCGACTTCATAGAAAAAACAAATTAATATGCACTAAAAAGTAAAAAAATAATTGAGTATTCTTCTATAATTTGATAATTAACTTACTATTTTCTACTCATCAATATGTAGGTACGAATGTGTTGAGTTGATAATTTATTTACAATTATTGTTACTTTTGGAGTCGATGTCAGCCAAGGTGGGTTTATAACTACATACATAGTTATAGGTGAGATGTGCTTGTGTCGCACGCGCAACATTACAACACATTCGTACCTACATATTGATGAGTAGAAAATAGTAAGTTAATTATCAATTCGTTTGTCCTTTGAAGTCGGTTTTTGTTTTATCAAAATTTCTGTTTTTTTTTTATATATATTAAGTGGGGGCAAACGAGCAGGAGGCTCACCTGATGGAAAGTGACTACCGCCGCCCATGGACATCTGCAACATCCGAGGACTTGCAGGTGCGTTGCCGGCCTGTGAGGAAAGAGTACGCTCTCTTCTTGAAGGTTTATAATAATGTCTGACTTACACTTAGAAAATGCGTAAAGAAAAAATAACAGAAGACGAGCGTTTCGGAGTAGGTTTTGCACACCTTGAACGCAAAGCAGAGAGGTCTTTCATTTAAAATTTACGACAATTTTTGTTCGATTAAGTAATTAAGAATTGTCGATATTGTACCGTCAACGAATGTGTCGTATTAACGTAAGAATAAATTTATTAATAAAAGTTGTATATGAGCGTTCGAGGTGTGCATTTTGGATTTTTTGGTATATAATATTGAATGTATAAAATGTATCCTTAAATGCTTAGAAGGGACATAATAAACATGAAATAGAAATAAAATTCATTTAAATAATTGTAAGATAAGTAAGATTTTGTGAAATAAGTAAGTAAGTAAGTAAGTAAGACGTAACTACATACATGGAAATGATAATTGGTATACTTATTTAAAAACAACTTTATAAGTAAATTACACTTCAGCTTCTAACAAAGTTTGGCGCCTATCAAAGTCTGAAAGTCGAATTTACTGGACGCTAATTAGAATTTAGTACGCCTTTTTCTTGTACGATAAACTTTGTGGAAAAAAGATTTCGTATTGAGAATATGAAATATTGATTTGAACCTGGTCTGAAATATTTTATGTCACGATAATGAATTCCTGGTAAACAAGAATATCCTTTGGTTGGTAACACATTGGCGATTCTTTTAACTGACAAACACTGCCAGTCTATGGAATAAACATGAAAAGAAGTTTTCATTTACAAAATACGTGTCCGACCCGTGAAGCAGTTATTGGGTATCGTGAGTCGGTTCTATTTACGTAAAAAAATTTAAAATATTATGCAAAAAATTACCTATAAAAAAATATTAATTGACATTTTCACTTTTAAATGACGAAAATTTCATGGACAACTGAGGTCATGCCTTATCGCCTGTGTCGCAATGTAATTGTCGTTTTTTAGTTAAATTAAATTTTATTCGGGGTAAAATTTTTGCTTAGAATTTTAAAATAATTACATAATATATCAAACGTACTCACGATACCTAATAACCACTTCACGGGTCGGACACGTATTTTGTTACAATCTGTATTATGTCTCTTTTTAAATATTATGTGTGGCGTCAGGATCTAGTGTAAGCATTGACGCGTCAGCGCCAGACACATCGCCAGTGGTCAATACATATCACAGCAGCGAACGGTGGTCTTAAATTACAACAGTAGTCGATAAAAATGGTGTACTTTTGATTTTAGCGGTACTCGTCTGTGTATCGTTTTCAGTTATTTCCTCTTAGCGAACATTGATGAAACAATGTTTATGGGAACAATGGGAAATTGCTAATTTTACTCGGCGGTAGAGCTTTGTGCAAGCTCGTCTGGGTAAGTACCCACTCATCAGATATGCTACCGTAACATTGCAGTACTTTTTAATGTTGTCTTTCGGTTTGAAGTGTGAGTGAGCCAATGTTATTACTGACACAAAGGATATCTTAGTTCCCAAGGTTGGTGGTGTCTTGGCTATGTAAGCGATGATTAACATTTCTTACAATATCTTGTCCATCTATGGGCGTTGGTGACCACTTACCACCAGGTAGCCCAAACGCTCGTCCGCCTACGTATTCAATAAAAAAATGGTTTTCCCACTACCACCACCGTATTATTATTACCACAAGCGTATTATATTCTATAAAAGTATTATGTACATAATAAATTATTATGATTTTCATAAAAAAGTAATACTTTATTTTCAAAATGTTAATTTATTCTTGCATTAAAATTCTAAAAATAAACGAATTTAAGCATCTGTTCTATTCTAAACGTATAACGGAAGCTGTTCCACCTCCCATTAACTAACAAAGTATGAAGGATTATGAAGAAACGTTTAGATGACACTAATGGTCCATTACCAGTCATTATTACCTGGCGGATGTGTTGCCCATAATATAAGATAACCGAGCCATTACGTGGCCCAACATGCCCCATTTTCTAGCGACTATTTATTCTCCCCGCGTATTACGTAACGTATGTACGTCCAACAAATCGTCCATAAACGATTTATTTTTTCCCCTTAGCTATACTTTATCGGGCTATCATTTGGTGGTCATATAATCTCGTAAAAAAATTAGAATCATCGATAATAGTTACTTATAGTAATGTCATAAATAATATACAATTTAATGTATTTGTTATATGCTGCAATATCACGTAACATACTGCCCACGTGAGGTGGGGTAGTATGTAGGGCTCGCTCGACTGCAGAGTGCGCCGAGATATCTCCTAAAAAAAACCAGCGATACTCCATCTCTTTGAGCAGGCGTCATTTATTTAGTTATTGATAAGCCGGTTGGCCTGGTTGATAACTTGCCTTTCGCGCCGCAGGTCGTGTGTTCGAGTCTCACCCGTGACAGACATTTGTGTGCATGAACATGTATTCTTGTCCTGAGTCTGAGTGTAATTATCTAAATTGATCAAATGTCCTTGTGTGATTCATCATGAGGATTTGAAAATGTTTGTTCAGATTTGAATTCGCTCTCCAAGCGTTTCTCACGTTGGCCATCTCAGTTCACATAGAACACCAGATTTATCTTACAATACTTAATTAACACCTGAAGCGGTTTAATTGACTCTTGCATCACAACAAGTTACAGTACAGACAGACAAAAGACTTGGAGTTTATTCCATCATGCTGCTCCAATGCGGGTTGGTGGAATACACATGTGGCAGAATTTCAGTGAAATTAGACACATGCAGGTTTCCTCACGATGTTGTCCTTCACTTAATCACGAGATAAATTATAAATACAAATTAAGAAAATGAAAATTAAGTGGTACTTGCCCGGGTTTAAACTCACGATCATCGGTTAAGATTTCGCGTTCTAACCACTGAGCCATCTCATTATAAGTAACCCCGCACAAAAAGTTAGTTGAACTTAATGAATACACTTTTGTTAATTAAACTGGTTACTAAGCAACTGTCGTATGTATTAAGTGAAAGCATTATTAAGTGTTTGAATTTAACTCAATTATAGAACAAAAGTTTCTACAATCTTTCAGTCGACGACTGTACCTCGTTTAATGGGAAAAGTTGGTACAATTCGAGTCAGAAGCGTTTTCATGGCATCGACGGTTTAATTTCAAGGCGTAACTTTTTCCGTTTATTAATTACGAGAACGTGAAATTCGCGCCTGTCACGTCAATAGTCTACATTTAAAACCGGCGTAACTTCGAAGCTCTACTTTACCCTACCTTATATGATACAGTTAGGAGACTCCTTGGTCCAAGAAACAGCCTTGTTAAAAAAAAAGAAGCGCGCTAATTTAAAGCCGCCGCCATCTTGTTAGTGCACATAAAGTATTTAATTCATGGAGCGACTTGTGACGTAATGTGTTCAAATGTGTTATTTGGATTTAAAGAGTAAATGAGTGAGTAATTAACATCAATTTATATGATTTGGTGTTCTATTTATTCTTATAAAATCAGTTTTCACTTCTGGGTGCTAAATATATTTATATTATATTATATACCCTACTTTTTGTTGGTTGTGACGGGCTCTCATCATTTATAAAAAAGTGTAAAGTATCTTTTATTTTTAAATGTTAATTAATTTTCAGATTAAAGAACTTTATTACTCATAAAGAACCTTAGAGTTCACTTTTACAATTAGCAATACATATTAACTTATATACAAAGTTTGGTTCAGTGGTAGAATCTGAGACAGTACATGCCCACAATGACCCAAAAAGAAAAGAATTAAAAAATATAAAGGATATGAAGGTTTTAAAATTTATATATACTTATAAATTTGTTTTTGTTTTTTATTTTAATGTTTCTTATTTCTGATTTTTTTTATTTTGTTACCTCTTTCCGTATTTGTGTTTGGGAATGGTGTGTTCTGTAATAGTTTGTGTCTGGTTAGTTTTAAGTTAATGTTAAGCGTGTTTATGTAAAGGGTGTATGCTATGTACAACTGTTGTAGATCCGAATAAATAAATACAACCTAACGCGTTGCATCTTATGGTATAAGTTTTATGTATATTGGCTCAGTAGTTTTTAAGTGGGCTCCGAACATCCGACTGAGTATATTAAGGAATCGTCCGTGGTGACGCTCTCGATACCAATTGGTCCAATAGCAACGGCTCATTTCGATAAAAACAGTTAAGATGTTTTAGAAGTTAATATTTCTTATAGCGCATTTTGTCTTTGGACATGCAGTTAGTAGTTAACAGCTTATGAATTTCTCACTGCTGGATTAAGGACTTGTTGTACCACGCTCCGATGCAGGTAATTTGGTTCCACATGTGGGAGAATTAAATTTAAATCAGACACTAGCAGGTTTCCTCGCAATTTTTTCGTTCTTCGCCGAGCGTGAGATAGAGAAAAATAAACACAAATTAAGCACATAAAGCTCAGTGGTGCTTGCCTGGGCTTATGACCTAACAACTGAGCTCTCGTCTGACTACTTCAAATAACTCATATGTTATATTCTTGAGTCGTCGGCAACTTATAAATCATGGGAACATTTTGCAGTCTGCGGTCTGGTTTTAACGTGGACTAACCTCTTCGGATAGTATTTTAGCAATTTCGATATTCAATATGAAAGCCATGTGTCAAATGTTTGATATCGTGAGATGAAATACTGATCTTATAAAATAGATTCACTTGAAAATATTTATTACTAGCTACCCGTATCGAATTCGTAAGAGTTAAATAAGGATATTATTCCTTCCGTTTTTTAATCAATGAGATATTTGAAGCACTCCCCAATCGATTTATTCCTAATTAAAGTCCTAAGTGAATCTATAATAATATATAAAGTTGAAGAGTTTGTTTGTTTGATCCGGTTAATCTCAGGAACTACTGCTTCGAATTCAAAAACTATTTTTGTGTTGTATAGTCCTTCTATCGAGGAAGGCTCTAGACTTATTTTTATTCATTATATTTTTATTAATTATACGCAGGTGAAACCGCGGGGCACAGCTAGTAAATTATATGTATAAAAAAGACTTTAAATTCCAACCAGGTCTCAGTTCCTGAGATTAGCCGGATCAAACAAACAAACTCTTCAGCTTTATATATTAGTATAGATTAGCCTTTCAAGTCTTTACAGTCGTGTTGTCCACTCGTTTGGTGTTTCTTCCTATTATTTAATTAAACTGACTATTTTAATGTTCCAGCATATTTTTATTTGCAGTATCATAACAGTAATTTTAGTATAATTTTTATTCGCTTTCTGTATTTTTTTCGTGTTTTGTTTCTGACTTTATTATTGTAATGTCAGTTGTCTTTATTGTGTTATTGATCTTAGTGGGATTCTGGATATATCTGTCTACAATTGTTGCTATTCGGTCAGCCTGTCCATGATGAGCATATTCATGTCTATTCGCCAATGTAATGTATGTAATCTTCTTGGTAATTCTTCTCCTCCTTCGTGTCGCCTCGTCACTTTTTTTTTATATAATGAGGCGGCAAACGAGCAGGAGGCTCACCTGATGGAAAGTGACTACCACCGCCCATGGACATCTGCAACATCCGAGGACTTGCAGGTGCGTTGTCGGCCTTGATGTTGTTGATGTAATATGATGTATATATGAAGTTCATTTTGTAGTCTTAATCAAAATAACTTTCGTTTTTTTAATTATATGGAGAATGAATGATGCATATATTGTAAGAATCCTGATTGCTTAATCGTAAAAATAAGTTGTCTATAAGAGGCCTGTGTATCAATGATTCTCTTATGACACCAGGAGGACAATTCGACTAACTATTATAGTATCGGAGTCAAATCGAAACATAATCGTTGACGTTTAGCTTTTTCCCTAGTCTAATAACACAATGATCCAGTTGTATGATTTGTTTTTTATGGAACGTTAAAACAAATTTAACAATTAAGTTTGACTTTGACATGTTTATTTTGACTTTTGTATATGGTAACACTATATTGATTCGGTTTTATGAGGAATAGTCGAAGCTGAGGCCCTAGCCAAGTTGACATTCTACAATCGTAAACGCTATAGAAAACTAAACATATGTATGAGAATGACCTGACTTTTCGTTGAGTGATGTCATTCTCATATATTTGTTTGTTGGCTAGGGCTTCTGGATCGGAGTCGAAGCGAACGTTAATAAATGTTTACATTTAGTCTCCAGTATTCATGATTCTGTTCGTTGTTCAGTTGTTTAATTCAGTTTTAATTTAATTTTATCTAAAATAACTTCATTAGTTTATTTCTAACCGATAAACGTGCCGCCATATAATCTGTGGTTTTAGTATATATTTAGTGCATGGTTATTATCACGCGACTGGAATTTAATAATTCATAACTGGCAGGAGAGTAATTTTGATATAACTGGAATAATTAAAAATATTGAAATATTTAAAATTAGAATTAAAAATTACGAAGAACTTTACGTTTTGAGATGCCATAATGAAATTAGTGTTCCAAATTTGAAATAATGTAAAAAAAAATATCGTACTCAGAAAATGATGTACTCTATGCTTACATTGGTAGATGCTGTTATATTATTGATTAGAAATAAAAAAAATATTTTTTTTTATTTAAAAACTATATCCTAGTTGCATATTTATAATTTAAATTGCCGCCGATGTCAAAGATCAATCGCGATACGTCAGATAGAGAAATTTATAGCTTTATTTTGTTTAATCGAAAACGACTCCGGTTCGTTTGCAAAACGAATCGGTGTCAAATATATTTTAAATTTTATAGGTTGATGGAAAAAAATAATATTGAAATTTTGTTAGAAGTACGAGTGCGTGAAAGTAACGAGGATCCATCGAACGTTCTAGAATATTTTTTTAAATAAATATATACCAAAATATTCCAATTCCAATTTCGAATTCGAATAAATTGAAGTTGTTTTAAATGAAATGAAATTGAATGTGTCTGTGATTCGACACCGATTGGTCACCAGTAATCATGAAAGTTGACCGTATGGGTATATTATGTGTTTTTTCTAGCAATGTTTGTTCGCTTGTCTAGGTCAAATCTTACAAGCTGGTTCAGTACCTATATGCATAATATTGTTGGGTTCCGCTTGAAGGGTGAGTCAGTGTAATTAGAAGCACAGGGGAAATAACATTTTGATTCCCAAGGTTGATAGCATACTGGCGCTTTAAGGAGTTAATGTTCTTACAATGGCACTGTTTATGTGGTGGTGACCACTTACCATTAGTTGGCCATTTACCCTCTGCCTCGCTTAAAGTATTATACGTATACATTTAGACGACTCAAAAGTGCCTCGTTGGTGTCGATAAAATAATCAGTAATTAAAAATGATTCTACATAGTAGACAAGCATTTATTCGGTGGTAGAGCTTTGTGCAAGCTCATCTGGGTAGGTACCACCCACTCATCAGATATTCTATCACAAAACAGCAATACATTGTATTGTTTTGTTTCGGGTTGAAGGGTGAGTGAGCCAGTGTAATTACAAGGGACAAAACATCTTAGTTCCCGAGGTTGGTGGCGCATTGGAGATGTAAGCGATGGTTAACATTTCTTACAATGCCAATGTCTATGGGTGTTAGTGACCACTTACCATCAGGTGGTTCATATGCTCGTCCGCCTACATATACAATAAAAAATGTATAATTATGTTATCTATTGCATTCAAGTCACGCTTCGAACTTTAGTTTATTAAGAGACACTTAGATATTACACAAGAGAATTTAAGTAAGTTAAGCAAAAGGTCTGACACCTCGAAGGCAGACAACACATGTCAAATATTGTTATTCAGTTTCGATAAAGGATGCCTAAGGTTGCATTTCGTGATATGAATGAAATTATACCTTAATCTGAGAGTGACGCGGGCTAATATGATTGCCAGCGGATTCAATTTAATTAAACTCTAATGACCCATGCAGAAGGAAAATGTTAAATGTTTTAAATGTATTTACTATATTTGTAACTCAAACATGTACATGAATGACGTATTTCCGATTATTAGCAAAATGTCGAGGTAGTTTTAATTTTATGTTTTCGTTTTTTTATATCGCATAAAGATCATACGCCAAAGAGTTATATAGGGACATTGTCTATCAGATTAAGCTGAAGTAAGTAACGGCATCTGAATGAATGCAGAAGTCCTATGTCCTCTGCCCCTCTCCCCTCATGTATTCTCCCGCGGGCGAAGCCACGGGCGGAATCCAGTTTAACAATAACTTACAAATCTCCAAGGTTCCATGGGACCTAGACAAGTGACTTTTACGCGTTCGACATATAAGTTGAAAGCGAATGTCAATCTCATACATTGATTATTATATTCTATTCTATTAACGTAAAAGCCACTTGTCTACAGGCCCATGTCTTTTAAGTTCTTCATGGACACCTAAATCCTATAATTCTATAGAAAATATTAAATATATTATGTTATTCGCTCTTTATAAATATGTTATAATTAAAGGGAGTGAATTCGTTTTCATGAATATTTTGATATTATATTATAAATCTCGATGTCAATTGCGATATGTTTGATTAAAATTGTTATGTTGTTCAATTATTATGATTGCCAATCCAAATATTGGTTACGTTCGTTCAGTGAGACTTTTATTAAAGAGGAATTGAGTGCTATGTATGTACCAAATGAAACATAGTTAATATATAGCGACATCTATCTCGCCACATACGAACTATGAACAGACGTATCCTACATCGCGATATTAAAGTTATCAGAGCGATTGAACATAAATACAAGAACCCGACAACAATCGTCGGGCAGTAGCCCACCAGACACAACACCGGTCTGGTCGGAGGATCCTCCCGTTTCAATAATGATCACCTCCAAAAATACATTAATGTTTTCACTAATAAACATCGTGTACAGTCATAACATTAATTTTATTAGTAGTAAAATCCGCGACTTTGCCAACGTGGAATTCAGTTTGTGTTGAAAATATTTAAAATACATGATACTTTTTTATTTTACCCGGGAGTAAGTGGTAGTAGAGTACAAGTACTACGGCTAGTACATACAGTCAGGAAATATGATTTGTACTAGCCCCCGCCTCTTCTTGCCTTGTTTGACGGAACCCAGGAGGAGGAGAACATGTGTGCTGGTAAAGAATTCCATTTTTTGGAAGTGCGACAAAGAAAGAAGTTGCCAAATTTCTTCGTGCGCGATGAAATTAATGGCACAGTTAGGCGGTGTCACTGAGAGTCAGCACGTGTAGACTTGTGAAGGAAAGGGGAAGCAGGACTCAGAGAGAAAAATTCCTCAGAGCACTCGCCGTGATGCAGTCGATAGAAAACACTCAGCGCGGCTATCTCTCGACGCAATCGTCACTTTTTAGAATTATACATGTAAACGTTTAAATTAATTGATATATAATGATATAATATATATCCGCAAATTTAATGATAGCTAAACCTTTTATTATTTTAATTTACTTCAGAATCGTCAAGGAATTATTTCTCACAATTATACTAGCAGAACTTACGACGACGTACGTTTTCATATTCACCTAAAGGAAGTTAAGAGCAGAGAGGAAAAAGGAAGGATACACCCATCCGCTTTTTCATTTGAAAGGATGTAAAAGAATAGGGATAAAGTATTATACTAATGTTATAAAGAAGTCTTTTGTACTGTTTGGTAAATATTTCACCAAAACTACTAATTCGTTTAACACAAATTTACTTATCATTCTTCCGAACGAATGCATGATTATTTTTCGTTTGTATATTTGTGTGGTACTTTATATGATTTAATAGGTGGTGAGGCTTTATGCAGGCTCTTCTGGTTACGTACCACCCACTCATTACATATTCTACCGCTATTCTTATTCTTAGTATTGTTCCACATTTGAAATGTGAGTGAGTGTAACTAGAGGCACGAGGGACATAACATCTTCGTTCCCAAAGTCGGTGGTGCATTGGCGATGTAAGGATTCGTTTATATTTATTACAGCGCCAATGTCTATGGGAGTGGAAACCACTTGCCTACTTTTTATTTAAAAAAAATATGGCAAACACTATGCGCTTGGCGCACTTTGGGGGGTAAAAACCAACTCGTATGACAGTCTCTTATACCGTGCTCCGTGCTACCGTGCTGCCACATATATATAAAATAATTTTAAAAATTGATTGAATACTTGTGGTGCGTATAATAGACATAACATTTTAATTTTAAAGCTTTAGCTTTGTTTTTTTACATACTTATATTTGATATAAGAAATTCGGGCATTTTACTAACTGGGCAGCAATTTTTATGAATAAAGTCCTAATATTCGCTTGATCTGTAACATTTATATTATATAAAGTCCTCCAGACCGATTTTGGCCACGGCGGCCAGTCTCAAGAGAGATTAGCCAACTGCGCAGGAGATATTGTAGTGCACAAGTGTGTGCGCAAACACAGGTGCACTCTCTTTTCCTTAGCTCTCATAATCCGATGGGACGGCAATCCGACACGACCGAAAAGAGTTCAGGCGCAGGACCAACGGCTTAACGTTCTTTCCGAGGCACTGTAGTGTACACACTTCCAACTTCCAGACTCCGGGCTGCTACTGAGAATATTCTGACAGAAAACACCAATAACTATTTATTGGCCTGACCTGTGATTTGAGCCCAGGACCACCAAGTCTTCGGCTTTATATCAAGCCACTAGACCAACGAGGCAGTATATATTATATACAATATAACCGGCTATAGTAATTACTATAATATACTTATTCTTGTATATAGTAATGTAAGTGATGTCTTCGTCATAAACATTATTAACAAGCAAAGTTTTAACGTAATTATCGCAACTGTGAACCTATAGTCAACCGCACACTCGCCACATCGGATATCATATTAGTGAAGGGTTGTAAGGCCGAGTACACATGCACATAAAATTTCTAAATTAAAAAATATTTATATCATAATAATAAAATGCATTCTTCAAATATATATATAAACATTTGAGCCAAAATTTGCATATCACGATATTTAACCTGCATATAAATTCATGTTAGCGCCTTTAAACATAGCAGTGCTGAGTTAAGAGAAACATTTTTCTACAACATTTGAAATTTTATTTAATGAAATTGTTTGAATGTAGTTTAAAATATAATTAAAGATGAACTTAACTGCAGTTTTAATTAAAATTAAAACTATTTATCTAAAGCTCGAACTTAGTATGCAAAATAGGTTTTCTAAAATTATTAGTTCATAAATGTTTAATTGCAGACGTTTAGAAAATAAATTCAATAAATTCATAGACAAGATTGATTCATAGAGTAATAAAGAAGTAAAAAGAATACATTTTAAACAGGGTTCGGGTTTGAAGAATGAGTGACCCAGTAGTAGTCGGGTAGTAAGTACAAATACAAGGTACATATGTAGCACCTTCGTTCCCAATATTAGTAGTGACCACTTAACATCCGGTGGCCCATTTGCCCATCCTCCTTACATATTTTTGTCTGTCTGTCTTTATGTCCGGGGTAATATATAAAATGGTGGAAAATTAATTAATTGTTCTAAGGGTTATTCCACGGAACTGCTTAGTCTTTAATTCATCAACCTAGTCAGCTTAGTCTACCTTAAGCTGTAAAATCTTTAAGTTCAAGTATGTAAAATAACAGAGGCCCTAGCCAAGTTGACATTCTACAATTGTAAACGCTAATAGAAAACTAAACAAATGTATGAGAATGACCACGTGACTTATCGTTGAGAGATGTCATTCTCATACAATTGTTTAGTTTTCTACTAGCGTTTACAATTTTGTAAGATTTTCGCGACAAACTGAATTTTATGCTAGCGAAGTCGCTCTACAATATAATTATGTTCACTATGGACAAATCCTTACATACATAGAGTTTCTAATCTATACTGTCTATTATCTATGATGTTAGAAGCATTCAATAAGCAATTAGTAAGTTTAAACTGGCTAGCAATTATGAAGGGTCTACACGTTACGCTCTCCGGTCACGCGCTGGTCCCCACGTGTGACAGCGTTGTGTTTTGTTTTATATATTGCCAGAATTTGTTTCGTTCGTGCCTTTATTCAAATATATTTTGTGGCTTAAATCGTTATATAAATTAGTGGAATAATTAGCTAATGACTGTGGTTTTGTGAATTTCAAAATTGTTCGAAATATATCATTTTAAATTAGGGTACATAATATATGAATTTTGCGAATTCGTATAATATTGGCAAAGATATTTTATAATCAGTAAGTAAAGACAAAAAAAGCTCAGCTTGATTAGTTGAAAATATTAATCATGGACAGGCGTCACATTTGTTACAAATTTAAAGTAGGTAAGCAAACTGTTAATAAACTACACGATGGCACGGAATCATTACTATCTATAGATATAGGCGTTTTAAAATATTTTAACCATTCCTTACAGTGACAATGTGTCTCCAATCTAGGAAATTTAGTTACACTGACCCACTCACTTTGTCACCGGAACAAAAATATATTGTGTAGGGTTTTTTTTATTGCATAGGAAGGCGGACGAGCATATGGGCCACCTGATGGTAAGGTAACCAACGCCCATATACATTGGTATTGTAAAAGATGTTAACCATCGCTTACATCGCCCACTGCTGTTTTGCGGTAGAATATCTGATGAGTGGGTGATACCTATCCAGATGAGCTTGCAGAAATCTCTACCACCAAGTAAACTATGTGATTTGTTACACCCAGTTCGTACTTTTTGCTTGCACATAGCGTTACGGTTAACATATACCGGACTGTTTCCTTCGCACAAGATCCACCAAAGTAAGAGGTCTAAGTATTGATTTATTATCTTATCTTTAACGAGAATGATAAAAAATCTCAAGGAAATTAGAGGATCAGATCAACGGAAGCATACTTCGACGTCAACGACATTCGGTGACTTCAAAGGGCGGAAATTAAAGGTGTTATTTAATCAGCCATTCGTCTGTCTCATCGAGACGTTTCGATTTTTGGAAATTCCTTTTTCAAATACGAGAATTCCAGACTTTGGAAATAGGTAGCATATTGATATTCGATAGGTATCTGGGTAGTACCTGATGTACGTTTAGTGAGAGTATTGTAGTAATAATCCAACTTTTGGGTAATGCCTTTCTGTTGTAATGATTACTAATATATTTTAAGAACATATTCTAAAACTAATTATTAAGTTTATATTGGAATTACTTGTCATGTTATCTTCACAATGTTTTTCATTCACTTATGTTAATTGGTGAAACCGTCGAAGCCCATTAACGATGGAGAGCAATTACTTTCTTTCATACTTTTTCATAATTATGATCCTCGGATTTTTAGTAGTTAGCAATTAACATCTATTTAGTATAAAAAAATATTTATTGTGCTTGCAGATTTAAGCTAACGGCCGTTAGTTTACGAGTAGATAGACATGAACAAATTAATTAGTTTTTTTTATATATAAAATAATTTAATTATAGATATACCTAGTTATAAAACCTTATTTATTAGTTAGTTATCTTGACTCTTATTCATACATTATATAGACGTGTATCGAAACAATTTCTCATACGTTACACAATTTATTGGCGCGTTCGAATATTCTAGTAATATGTTGCGAAACGGGAAAACTTACGCAACTTTTAACACAATTCGCAACTTTGTTACTTGTGTTTCAACAAACTTCAATCAAGTATATGATTTATAAAGTTTTGCAACAACAACTGCAACAACAACTATCAGACGCAGCAGATGCAGAATATGCTTTATAATGTTTAAATAATTTAAAATTTTATGATATTGCGTTGCTGAAAGCGACGCAGTAAATAGTTGTAACGATCGTAGATTTGTACCATCAGCTCTTGATATGTAGTTAACAGAACCACCTTCTGAGCACATTGCGTTCATGGCGTAAATATCGAAAACAAGCCACCGGTACAGGAGTTATTAAAGTGCACACTAACTCACATTATCATAGGTAATGAAAATACGACAGGACTAAATAGGTCGCGCTAAACGAATAGTTCTGGCCCAGATCTATATACATAGCGAGAATTTCAATCCACGCAAAGCCAACTTATTAATATGCTGTTGAGAAATTTGTGAAAGAAAATATAATGATATTAATGATAGCTCTTATTGTGTTTGATCGACGATAGACGATTGGTTGCTACTTGCTATTCAATAAATCGGTTTATTTAAGCGAATGAATTCGAATCACACTAAATTAAAAAGTCTCAGGAAACTTATTAATAATTTTATATAATTTGTTATTTGTTTGCTTTGTTTGGCAAAATAAATATAGGTACAAAGAATTCCCCTAACTGCACTCTACTTTTGAATTAATCAAATTTTTAGTCCGGAACGCATTGGGCATGGCTGAACATCCAAAACTTTTGCAATAAAATATGATTAATTTTTATACAATTAACTTTAGGCTGACGAATAAGTAATGGTAAGCGGCCACTTTCACAATAACTACACCTTCGATGCCCTACCATATCTCGATATGAGATTTTTGTATCCTCAATACTTTTAATACACTGGCTGGCACTGGCACTCACTCATTAAGTTGAAACACAACAAAATGTGATGCTATAATAATTATGTTATGATATTACTCGTCTTACTTACTTTTTACTTGAAATTGTTTCGTAGAATTGACATGCTCGCAAAAATTCATAATACCACCGAGTGAGTAGAAAATATTTACGAGTAGAAAGGGAAGTGTTAATTCCCCCCAAATCTTATTACATTTTATTATTTACCCCGGAACTTATAAAACGCCCAGGGGACAGAATATTGAAGCTGAACGAGGAAATGGCGTTAATATTAAATGCGCTTTTATTTTGTTTCACCGTCTCCTTATTTATTAGACTTGTTGCTGTTTTAAATTGGATTCATGTAATATTCATTGGAAATGAGAAGAAAAGGGTAAAGCAACGCTTCCATAAAATGTAATGCAGAAAAATGTTAGTGTTCAACAAATACATGGAATTTAAACGGACAATATAAAGCTGTAAGCAACCTATGAGTTAATATACGGTTTTGAATGTCTTACATAAATATTAATGACGTAAAATGTGGATGAAATTGTTATGTTCTATTGTAGATATGAGTTTATATATATTCTTTTATATTGCAACATTTATAAAATTGAAATATTTAACTTACCATCTTATTGCCTTCGCAGGTGGCTGGAAGGCTCATTTTTGCTTAGAGAATTGGAAATGCGTTCCGAAAATGCTGAGAATATTCTTGTGCTGCATTCCATTTTATTCGGATTTTTGCAGATAAAATAAAATGTTGTTTTTTTTAGATTTAGGTACTTATATTACACATGTAAATATATTTAGTAGAACTACGACATTTTTTACTGAAATAAGGAATATTTATTCGACTCCCGTCTTATTTCCTGTTTTTCGAGCGAACGCAAATGCGTTACTTTGTTCACATACAATGTGATGAGAAAATGTTTGTAAAAAATAATATTTACGGATATAAATTGAACATATAAATTTTTCCATATTTATAGTTAAACTTTGTTTTGAACTTCTTAATTAACTTATAATATCACAATCACTACACATACATATCTTAAAGTGGTATTATAAATTGTATTCATTACCATTGTTTAGCTTTTTATAGTTCCTAAGTTAATTTATTGAGTACCAAATTTCATTCTTTCTTTATATTTCTTTAATTCTATTTAGTCATTGCTTTATGTGCTTGATGTGGTCTCTTATAATTGAAGGAGCACACATGTTTTTTAATATTATTCATTATTCAATGTACTTGTAAGTGTGTATCTTTTGTTGGAGATCCTTAAATAAATAAATAAATAAATAAAGATGAAAAACATACCGACATTTTGAATACAATATACATTGAGCTATGTCGTCACATAATGCCATAAATAGTCCAAGAAAATATGCCATGTTTATGATGATCCAAGTTTTTCCATAAAATCTGACATAACCCCATAAAGTTGTATCAACAATATACAATCAAGTGAAAGACCTCAATAAAACACATCTGTGTTGGGTACGGTTGTAATGGCGTACAAAAAATATTGAAAATACCCTCTTAGTTTTCTTGGCCGAGCTTTTTATGATACATATTTACTTAAATTTTCATATACTATCAAAGAGATTTTAGTTGCATATTTATGGCGATATACCCTTGAATGTTTGTACCATAGATTAGCTTATAATGGAAGTGACACGTGGCGTATTTGTTGACAAATGTAAAGGACATTTTCAAGCTGAAAAGCGCTTTAAATTTATTTATGCTGAAATGATGATAAAAACGTTGGTCTAAACAAAAAATTTGTAACTTTACTGTAAAATTTTTCCTTTAAACAGTCTTTCTTAAATTGTGTCATAAATAAAATAAAAATTAACTTGATTGAGTTACTTAATAATTTACTTTTAAACATTTTCATTAATCCATATTTCGTTTATCATCATTCATTTACTATACATCAACGAAATTATAATTTTTTGAATATATCTTTCAAAATATGTATTCTTATTTTTAGATCCACTACATTGGCACTTGGGATTAATATTATCAAATTTTCAGCCACTAGCTTTCATTTTGACTGACTTTTTTAAACTTTTATCACATAATTATGTATTATGTAATAAAATTTTCGTGACAATGAATCTTAGTAAAAAGGTTTTTGCAAATATTTCTTATGATTTCCTTAAATTCATATTCTGCCAGAAATATTGTCCCTCGTTTAGGACCAACGTCTTTACGTGCTCTCCGAAGCACGAGAGTGCCACTTCCAACTTCCAGACTCCGGGCTGCTACTGAGAATTTTGGAAAGTCTCAATAATACTTTATTGGTCCGACTTGGGATTTAAACCCAGGACCACCAGATCTGCTACATGTAGCCACTAGACCAACGAGGCATTCAATATAAAGATGAAAAACATACCTTTATACAACCTGAAAATTATACTACCTGCTAGAAGCACGTGATAATTCTGTACGAAAGTTTTGCTAGACTAATCCAAAAAAACAAACATAAATTAATAAATGTTTTTGAACGTATTCTTTTGTGCCCACACCTTGATGCCCATTTATGGGTCAGTGTCCTTCGAATAAATTAATTCCTCTCCTTTTATGAAAAAGTAAAAAAAGTGAAAAAGCGAAAAAGAAAAAAAATGTAAAAAACTTAATAAATTTTTGATATTCACGTACACATGGATTAAATGACCCGACTTCACTTAGGATAGTTGCCGAGAAATATAATGAAGAATAACCCAAGTCCTTTTGAAACATTTCGAGCATTCCTCAATAAATAACCTATGTGAAACCAGAAAATATAATAATAATAATGTTATAAATATATTTACCATAACTCATACGGTTACAAACGGAGATTTTCCTGTATATTCCATCCAATGCTCTGGTATGTAGGTTCAACCCCATTGTCATGGAGAGATGCCAAACATCGCAGTTTATTAGCATTCACTCGCCGTTCCGGCACACTCAGTAATGTAGAGCGATGGATTACGGAATACCATGAGAAATATCAAACTACATAACGGCGGAGTTAAGATATTTTAATTAATTTGTCACTGAAATTACAGAGATTTGTGTAAAGTTTATTGTCGCCTTAAATGTTGTCTCAATTGGATGGTTTTAGTTGGTTTATTTGAAACAAATTCTGTATTTGTCTTATCTAGTTTGAGGATTAACAACTAAGTATATTATATTCTTTAAACATGGATTTTTTTACCAGCACACGTGTTCCCCTCAGATCTTTTTCCCGACTACACTAGCCGTCGTTGCGTTTGGACTCTACTATCACCATCAGGTGGAGTAGAGTCATTTGCCATCCCAGGCTTTAAAAAAAAATCTATTCTGACTCCTATTTCAAAGGTGTAAGGATCTTTTCATATGTTACGGAAAAAATAAGGAATACAGTCAATTATGCAGCTGATTATTATCTATTCATTATAACTACAAATTAATCAGACGTGAATCAGACGAGGCCTGAAGGGATTCAGGCGGTAATAAATAACAATATATTTTTTTAGTCATTTTACCTTGATACCCTAAATGAGGAAGAACCGTGTCTTTTTTTTTTTTTTTTTTTTTTTTTTTTTTTTTTTTTTTTTTTTTTTATTGCATAGGAAGGCGGACGAGCATATGGGCCACCTGATGGTAAGTGGTCACCAACGCCCATAGACATTGGCGTTGTAAAAGCTGTTAACCATCTCTTACATCGCCAATGCGCCACCAACCTTGGGAACTAAGATGTTATGTCCCTTGTGCCTGTAATTACACTGGCTCACTCACCCTTCAAACCGGAACACAGCAATAACAAGTACTGCTGTTTTGCGGTAGAATATCTGATGAGTGGGTGTTACCTACCCAGACGAGCTTGCACAAAGCTCTACCACCAAATCATATTCTTATCACTCATTGTGATAAGAATATTGCAACTGTCACATCGTTTACTAAAAGTATTTTTTCTCATACATATGCTTTTATCGTATCATAAAGCTTTATAAAATGCTTACGACGATTTATTCAGTAATTTATAGCCCATATCAATTCCACTAACATTATCAGAATAAATGATCTAAAACCTATTTCACGCCAACATTTGTTCCATGCTTGTGTCCAAAATTGGATTACAAAATGACAGCTCCATTCTACTCTTCGACCATTCTTCATTCGTTGGCCTTGGCATGATGGATTGTTGGCCACCGTGACAAATACTGGCGACATGAGCCTCAGCTTTACGACTGGGAGGCGGCCTTTTTTTGTTGTAATTTGTGATAGGTATTATGTTGATGACAATATAATAAATGTCCTCGGACGATGTTAAAAATACATTATGTAAGACGTGCCGTAGTTAGAGGCGATTTTTCTTCATGCTTCTAAGAATTTTTCTATACCAATTTTAGTATATGTAATATGTATGTATAATACGTTGATATACGAGTATCTCTTTGAAGCTACAGCACTTTGACTAAAATATATTCTCTACATACATTCATTCATTCATTCATTCATTCATTACACTCATACCGCAGACCATTTCAAAATACATAAATATTTCGCTTATAGTTGTGTTTGTATTTTAATAAAAGCGTCCAGTCGAACCAAAGCGAGAACAATTGACAAACCGGAAAATTACTATTTGTAAATTAAATGAGGCAACTGCTAACAGTTTCATTTACTAACTTTATTAAACACAGTTTTGAATTAACTCAATTTGGTAGAGTTATAACATAATTAATAGCTTTACTTACGGCCGAATACAAAACGCCATTCAAATATGAAGTGGAACTTAATTATTTGAGACGCCGTTAATTTAAAATTTTGCTTACTAAATTTGAAATTAATGGCGTTCCAAATAATTAAGTCCCACTTAATATTTGAATGATGTTTCAGTATTCGGCCATTAGTTGCTATATTTAATGTTTTTGACTTACAAGATCCGTTACAGTCGTTCTTATAAGTCTTACATGTATGTAATTTAATACAGTGACTTCTAAGCTTACAAATGTATGTATAAGGATGCTTTTTGAATAATATCGAAGACAATTCTAGTATTCATATCTAATCGTTTTGTAAGCATTAGTTTATGGATCAATCGCCGCTTGTTGGTTGAAAATTTAGTTATTTATTATTATGTGGTATGAATGAAAAAATATGTATCTCTGTATTTATATAGCGCAACTAGTTTGAGAATTAGAGCTTGACTAACATGGGTACTATGGAATAAGCTCCATAACTTTCTCCCCAAAAAAGGAGAAGAGGCCTTAGCTCAGCAGTGGGACATTCACAGGCCGTTACTTTACTTTTAGTTTACTAACATGGGTACATGGGTGTATAGTGTATACTAATGGGTAAAATCATGGCATCACGAAAGCAGCTTTAGTCCGTTATGACGTCACTCGTTGTGAAAATGGAAATGATTTAAAAAAAATTGATTGAATTGATTTTTAAAAATGGAATTATTCTTTATTCAAATAGGAACACTTGCATAGTCATGTCACAGGATTAAATGAGATATTTTTATATGGTTGCACTATCCTACTAAGTTCAAATGTAAGTTAAATAACGAAGAACATCAAGGAACTTAAATGAAATACATAGACAACTATATATGGAACCTTTGGAACTATTTCACATAGCAATCCCATGTGATCTTAAATCTAATCTTTTCACTATCTCGTTTAATGCGTTGTCATCATAATCCTAGCTAATATTATAAATGTAACATCGATTCCCTAGAGGTCTTACAGACGCTTCGATAGATAGAAACAAGCTAGAAAATGTATGTATTTATTCCCGGGTGAAATTTCGAAGTTTTACATATATTTTAAACGTACGCGAACACTTTCGTACATCATGTTGCAATGTACTAGAATTTGTTTGGAATTATGTGTTATTACAGTTTTTAACTGCTTCGTTGGTCTTCAGGTGACCCATGTATTATTCCAAGCTAATTCAAATAATTAAGCAAATGTCGCAAAAATAAAAATATTATTGAGATGATGTATAAGCGCTTTTATAAAAATATTCAAAAAACTACTTATTATAATAGTAATGCTTACTAAAAAATATTTATTTACATGTATTTAAAAACGATTAAAGTTATTACTTTTAAGGCAAAAAGCGTAAGCAATCGCTTCCCACTAATGATTTACTCAGTTTATTATTTAAACCCGGCGTAATACTGTTTCAAGAAGGCTGACAAATAAAAAGGCCGGCCGTGATAAGTCCATACTTTCAGCCAACGACACTCGCTATTTTCTCGTCATACCGCCGGAGATAGTATTTAAGGTATACCTTCAAAATATTCTTTTGAATTTTATCGGCAACTCTTCAAAATATACCCGACTCTTTGGAGAGGTATTCAGCTTACCTTAAATTCTTACACACTTAAACGCTTGCGATGGCTGTCCTCTGCACGGATTGAAAGGATCGCATTGACATATTATTGCAACTGTTTTTCATCTCGTAAGGTTTACCGCGTGCGTATGTCAAAACTTTCTTCAAGGAAGACAGATATGATCTGATCTCGATCTCCTCGCATCAAATCGTCAACGCAAACGTCAGTACTCATTCATCCCAAATACTAACCTACCTTGGCTGGCTGGCGGTCTTAAGTAGAGTCATATCATTATTGTTAGCATCTCGGCTAAAAAAAGTAGACAAGAGAATAATTATGTATAGGTTGCCTAGTTTTACATCCGTAACCCACTGGTAAGATTCATCATGTCTTTTGGATCGGGATCAAATAACCTTTGCCGAGACATTTTTTTTTCGTCAAAACATTAAAATTGTGAAAACAAAGTCCTGTGTTCTTGCCTAATTATTCGTTCAATAAATAACATTTTTATACTTATTTCTTACTCTGTTAAATTTGTACCAGCCTGTAAAAGATTTAATATATTTTTGTATCATTATGCCTGACTAAGACATTACTAAAAAAACATTGGATTTTTTTACAGGGAATATCGTTTAATCTTTGCGAAGAAAAATCTAAAAATTCCCATTTTGCCAAGAGCGAATCAGTACCTACGCAGTGCTTAGAATACGAATAGGTCACAATTACACCAATATTCACACTTATTTCAGAACTAACTTTGGTTTCATGTTTCTAATCTTATATATGTACCTATATATATTATAATGTCGTAAAATTAATGGACCTCGGTTCATGGCGTTTTTTCTGAGGGTTGTAGGTTTCGCCGGGCTTACAGGCATAGGCAGTGGAAATGTGAGATTATGTAACGGTAGAGACTACTGATTGCTAGAAAATTAGCCTTAATATAATTTGTATTAATATTGTAGCAAAGTAAAGAGCTAGTTCGTCTAATTAACTATGATGTCAATGCATATATGTCCATCATAAAGAGTGCAGTAACCTTCGTAAATGTTCTATTATTTAGCTAATCGTATTGAGCTACTTGTAGAAGATTTCATCAAATAAATACATGTAGGTTTCTTAATGATGTCTCCCCTCACTGCCGAGCACGAAACATTATAAAAACGAATTAGGTATTTGATAATTAATGTTAAAACAGATCTTACTTGGATTTGTACCCAAGCACTTATATCCATTTATTATATACACTGAAATATTTCGGCAGTAATTTTTTTTTATGAATATAAATCAAAATCATAGAAAAGGATGTAGCAGACAGTCCAATTATAGGATTATAAAATCATAATCGTCGAAATATGTCGATGCGTGATAAATATTATGGACATTCCCAGCTCGTTCAGTAGTTTTATTTTTATAACGATGCCGTGGGAACTGTCAAGAGTTGCGCTACCGTGTAGATTCTAAACGGAAACGTCATTTATTCCTACGACGTTTTTATCTGTATTGTTCTTTAGTCGACATGTTCACACTCGTTCATTATTCTAGAACCAATATATACATTACATGTATTTTATGTAATTTTTATAAATTTTTCTTGCATTTTTTTTAATATGATACACTTGGTGTTTATTTACTTGGTGGTAGAGCTTTGTGCAAGCTCGTCTGGGTAGGTACCACCCACTCATCAGATATTCTGCCGCAAAACAGCAGTACGTTGTATTGCTGTGTTCCGGTTTGAAGGGTGAGTGAGCCAGTGTAATTACAGGCACAAGGGACATGACATCTTAGTTCCCAAGGTTGGTGGCGCATAGGTGATGTAAGCTATGGTTAACATTTCTTACAATGCCATTGTCTATGGGCGTTGTTGACCACTTACCATCAGGTGGCCCATATGCTCGTCCGCCTTCCTATACAATAAAAAAAAATACCTCAGCAAGCTCCAGTAATTTTAATGTGTCTAATTTGTGTTTATAATTCATCTTATTCTCGGTGCGGATGGAAGGCATCATGAGAAAACCAGCATCTATCGGATGAAATGAATGATGAAATTTCCATGTGGAAATAGTTCATTGAAAGAAGTACTAAACCAATACACATAAAATTTATATCAGTAGCTGCAGCGCGTTTTGGAGCAGGTTTTCAGGAAATATATAAAAGTAGCGCTTTGCAGTTTCGACCCATTTAAATTTAGACTATTAAGTTGATAAACGTGAATTTCATTTCGTCAATTAAAAGTGTACCTTAACCATTATTTAATAAAAAATAAGCTGTATTCATATTTTGTACCGAGTTTACCAAGTATTTTTTTTTATTTAGTCCACAAAACTGACTACAATTATACAGGCAACAACAATATACAGTAATACAAATAACCGAAAATATTTACAATTGTGTCTTCTCGATGTGGACATTACATGCTTAAATGACGGTTAACAACATTTATATATACGTAGGTATATGTTAAAAATAGTAACTACAGCGTAATCTTACAATTAACTTTAGAAAAGAAAAAACATAAATATTTTACAAACTTTCACCTATAAAATATAAATAAAAAAATTACAGAACTAAATTAAACTAAACAAAATAAAAATGAAATAAGCTAAACTTAAAAAAAAAAAGTTTAAAATGCAGCTCTTTGTATAGACATTTTCTTTTTAATGGTCCTGATATTATCGTTGAAGATATCTAAAGTATCTCTAAAACGATTAGCAAAAGATAGTATAATTTTGATGAATAAACAAGTTATATAATAAAAAACGATAGAAGTATAACTTGGAATGATTTTGATTGAAAATAGATGTGGAAAATTGACAAATAAATTTCCCAATAACAGTCCCTATGGCTGCATAGATATTTTTAAAATAAGACTACGGTTGATTGATTAAGAATAGATAAAAACTAATACAAAACAAAAAAAATTAAGCACATGAGTAAAAAGTAAAGGCAATTCGGTCACATGCCAAAATCTCTCAGGACCTGGATCTCATCCAATTAAGCAATATGTCAGCTAAAGCTGACTGAGGACGAACTTATTAAATCTATATTATCCAGTGGAACAGACGACGTCAATCAAAGTAAGTACCAAAAATAATTTCGATATTCATAAACCTTAATGGTTTGCTTTTCTTTTATAAACATTATTGAAAGAAATTAAACTGCATGAAATAAGGCACATATATATGTATATAAGAAGAAGAAGGTTATAACTGTTTATTTCAACTAATCGCCTGATACAGAGATGCAATATTGGTTTTGCCACATATGTAAAAAAAGTATGTTTGTTAGGACATATTATTGTTAGTCTGGATTTAAAATTTTTTGGCACGGAAAATGAACTTTAACGCTTTCAATTTTGACGTGACAACGTCTAATAAATCGATGAACGCTGGCTGTATGCACGAAAAAGGATGACTCATTGTCCTGTTACGCTGATTGTACGCTTGCGCCGCATCTATCTCTCTTTCACTCGATTGGCCTATGCGTCCGAGGAGAAAATTGTTTTGTTATGACGTTGTCACGTTAAATTATCGTCCGTAAACCGACATTACAGACAACCATTTTTTTTGCCTAAAGTGTAAAACACTGTTGGATAGTCCAAAGAAATAAATAGGAATACATAATATTAATGCTTGCCAATAGAATAATGGATGAGAAGGTGGTTATCACCCAGACGGTCTGCACAAAATCCTGGGCCATAAATTAGATGAAGTGTCGCACTATCCACTGTTGTTTTAGTACATTTATTGCTATATCTCAGATACAATAGCAATAAATATAAACAGAGCGGTTAATTTTGATAGCTCGTAAACTTTGTATTATCTCTTTATAGTGCGGTTACTAATCCCTTTGTTTTCTAGCTCCGCAAAATCTAAGAAATACGAGTCACTTATCTTTGATTTGAGAATAGGGTTTTTTCATTGACTTGCAGTATTGAGTTTTAAAGATAGTATCAAGATAAGTTCCTAGTGGCTTTATACGTTCCGTTTCGCAATACCTATACTTAGTGATTTATGCCCGTTTTCTGAGACAGGCTTGTAGACTGTTGGGAGTTTCATGTTGTCATATCCATTGTACAGTCTGTTGCACATATTTGTTTTATCATTATTTATTCTTCACTTAGTGGCGTATTTTTCGTTATTGTTTTTTGAGAAATGTTAAATTTGTTTTTTAATATTATTGTTGAAGTAATAGACTGTGTCTCACTGCTGAGCTTAGACCTCTTATTTTTTGAGGAGAAGGTTTGGAGCTAATTCCACCACGCTGCTCTAATGCGGGTTGGTGGAATACACGTGTGGCAAAATGTCAGTGAAATAAGACACATGCATCAAGCACGAGATGAATTATAAATTAAGCGCACAAAAATTCAGTGGTGCTTGCCCTGGTTTGAACCCATGATTATTAGTTATGGTTCACGCGTTCCCATCTCATATTGCAATAAACGTAAAAAATTAATGTTGTGTTATTATAATTGATTATCTTATAATAGAAGATAAACCGATTTCAATATCCGGAACATTTATCGCAGGAGTCCGCAGTGAGGAAAGAACACACGGGAAGAACGATGAGATCACCTAAAGCTTAATTGATGAATATCCCGTTTGGAATGCTTCCAAATAGATATAAATAGTTGTTCTGTATAAGTTGTTGTGAGTTATTGAGCTGATTTCTTTGTGGAAACCTTCTGTTGCTGTGACGTAATTAAATAAAAATTTAAAATGTATTTTCTTTTTCTTATATATGAGTGGATTACTCCGAACCATTTTTATATTGACCTAACTGTGCTCCGCGGTTTCGCCCGCGTTTAATTAATAAAAATATAATGAATAAAATTCAAAATAGAACCTGCCTCGACAAAAGGACTACACAAAAATATTTTTTAATTTCGAACCCGTAGGTTCTGAGATTAGCCGGATCAAAGAAATAAACTCTTCAGTTTATTTTATTAGTAAAGATTTAGAATTGATGAGCCATTTTGTAGTAACTGGTCACTATTCTACATATATCGTGCACCGTACGAAATATTTATCATTATTTACTACTAACATAGGCTTACAGCACTACTGCGTCACCAACCTTTGGAACTAAGATGTTATGTCGCTTGTACTTACAGTTACACTGGCTAACTAAGTATTGGCGTTTGGCTGCAAAATAAACTCAGATGAGTTCGAAATCTAAACCAAGTTAATTTCTGAATAAATGAAATACATATGACATTAAACTATGAACTATTACCAAAGTTTGTTCTTGGTAATTATCTAATTAATCAACGCGCGCGACCCTTGATTCGGTCTAATTACCGCGCCCGGTCAGAGGTCATTAACGACCGTATTGTTGTAACGGTGCGAGTTCGAATTATTTGTTATAATGAAAACATGAAATTGTAGTTTAGACTTGATTTATAAATGGAAATTAGACTATCATAAATTACTGATAGAATCTTTAGAATGATGAAGTTTGCAGAGGTATACTATATGTTCATATTAAATCTGTAATAGATGTAAGTTTATAAATGGTACTAGCATAAGCTTTGATGGCGCGATAATACCGAGTTCAAACCTAGACGAGCACAACTGAATTTCAATGTTCTAAATAATCATGTGCTTCTAAGGTTTAGGAAATAATCGTGGGAAAACCTACATGGTGGATGAAAATCTGCCACGTGTATCCACAAATCCGCGTTGTAAGGTTGGCTCTCAATCATCTTCCTCGTTAGATAGGCCAAAGCCCTGTATTGGAACATTTACAAGACTTTAATTTTTAAAATCGAAGAGGTTTTCTTGCCACCAATTGTCATGTCGAACGGTTGAACGGTATAGGTTAACGGAACATTGATATGCTGAAGAGCTAACCAACAACCAAAATAACAAACCAAAATTTAACCAACACCACATTATAAATAATAAGGTCCTCCAGACCGATTTTGGCCATGGCGGCCAATCTTAAGAGAGATTAGCCAACTGCGCAGGAGATATTATAGTGCACAAGTGTGTGTGCAAACACATGTGCACTCTCTTTTCCTTAGCTCTCATAATCCGATGGGACGACAATCCGACACTACCGGAAAGAGTTCACCAGAACCGCGCAGGACCAACGGCTTAACGTGCTTTCCGAGGCACGGGAGTGTACACTTCCAACTTCCAGACTCCGGGCTGATACTGAGAATTTTCTGACAGAAAACCCCAATAACTATTTATTGGCCCGACCTGGGAATTGAACCCAGGACCACCGCGTCTGCGGCCTTATATCAAGCCACTAGACCAACGAGGCAGTCATAAATAATACGTACACTATATTTTAATAAAAAATATTTAAATACATTCACTGGCACTTAAGTATCAATTTGTTATACAATAACAATCTGAGTAGCTTCTGTTCACACAGCTTAATACACTGTCCAAACTGTGATAAACAGTTGATATGATAGTTCTGTAATAGTTTTGTTTAGAAAAGTTGTACGAAAGTTAGGAGTTTGTCGAACAAAGTTAGTCGCGACAACAACTTTACAGAGTGTAACTGGTTTTAACTGGAGTGCAACAAAATGTTTGTTTGAACACATTTATGTTCGCCCAATAATTCTATTTATCTTTTATTTCTTAGTTGCGCACATGTGATGCAAAATTTCGCGATAGTCATTTGATTTATTTAGGGCGTGAAAGCGTAACAAACAAACAAACTCATTTTTGCATTTATCATAGAGAAATTTTAAAAGCATACGGTAAAGGGTTTGAGTATTAAACCGAAAAATTAGTGTAAATTTTGTTTGAAAAAACAAGTTTCTGAATCAAGATAACGTTTGGTTCGCACCGATATATATAGGGTCTCGACTTTTAAAATATATAGATGGATTTTTGGAGCGTTTTGTTTTAAAACAATTACAATGTAATAGTAACCAGTGTCAAGCGGAACTACGGAGATAGTTTTCGGGATCGTAATTGTTCACTGAGTGAACTCATCATTATTATGGCTATGCAATTACAAAAATATTTGTTCTAAGCTAGATTTTTACTAAATACATGATAGAGAAAGAAAAGAAAGACACACAAAAGGGTAAGAAAGAAAGACACACAAAAGGGTAAGAAAGAAAGACACACAAAAGGATAATAAGTCAATATAGTTCGTTTAAGTATAGCTGAGAGTATATTTTGTTTACATATTGCCTTGAATCCATGACAAAAACGCTGTTACTCGGGTGTAAACAGAGGGGTAACCAGCCTGGCAGCCATCCCCCACTCCAAAAGACACAATCCCCACCTAAAACGAAGATATTCTTAATTCAGAAGCTTCTCCGACATTATTTATACTTGAAAACAGGGAGGCTCGAAATATTACACTTTTCTTATTATCTGGGACTAAAATACTTCAGTGAATTATGTGATTTTTTTAATTAAAAAACAGCGGGACGGAAGGTGTAAAACATGTTTAGGGCATTCTTGAAGTGAGACTTCGTTTTTAGTAATGAGAATAGAACAAGGACGAAATTAAATGCAACCTATAAGTAAAATATGAGAATTAAAAGTCTGACGCAAAAAAATTGGGAGTGTTGTATTAATTCCGCAGAAAGTATGAGATCTTACCAAAGTTCGTTGATTTTTCCAAACGACGGTCAGAGGTCCTCCGGAATCACCTTCACACGTTCCAATTCCCCGAACCCCACGGGTACACATTTGGCTTCCGTGAATTGTTATGTCAAAACTTTTCTGGCAAACAGCATTTGTGAGAACTTCCATGTTCACATGATGGAGACTGGTGCTGGATGGGAAACTGTTTTGAGCTAGAAAAACATTTACGATGCTTAAAGTCTTTTGAATCCAATATGCTTGAAATTTGCATGTTTCAGCAAATCTGCTACCAGTATCCACCAATCAGCATTAGACCACTGGTAGAATAAGTTCCAAATCTTTTCTACAAAAGGAGAGATCTCAGCCCAGCTGTCTGACATTTACTATTTATTTAAATGTAATTTAAAAGTATTTTGAATGATAAAATAATAATGATATGATTGTTAAATTACTAAATATTGAAAAGGCTTTTTACCATCACTCGTCTTCCCATAACCGCTAGCGGTCGCTGTTAGTCCAGAAAAGTCTTGTCCTACATCACTCAAGGCAGGTAAGGGAATTGCTTGAATGTCGTCTGAAAGTAATAAATTTAATTTTCGTTAATTTTTATCCAACCATTTAGAAGATATTATTTTGAGCCTTAATGGGTGGTTTTTAGTCTTCAAAGTTTATCCTGTGTTATTTAGAAAAATATTTTCGTAGGTTTGTTTGGCTGAATGGTTCTTTATTGAGAACAAATTAAGTCGTGTGGTTCCAGAGTAGAATACAGCCAGTGCACTGTGCCGACCCGAAGTTAACCATTAATTGGGGCAAGCGTATATTGACGCATAATGAAAATCCTATTATGGTTGCGACTCTAAACCAATTTTATCAGATGCATTGTACTATAATGAACGTACGATGAAATTATCAGTAAAATTGATTTTAAAAGATATTCTACTGCAAAACAACAGTACTTGGTATTGTTGTGTTCCGGTTTGAATGGTAAGTAAGCCAGTTTAATTACAAGCACAATGGAAATAACATCTTAGTTTAAAAGGTTGGAGGCGCATTGGTGATGTAACCGATGGTTACCACTTACCATGGTGACCACTTACCATCAGGTGGCCCATATGCTCATCCGCCTTTGTATGCCATAAAGAAATTGTTTTTATTTTTCAATATGTTACAGTCACACACACTGATCATAGTCTTAAAAGTCTTGCAATTTGTCAACAAAAATAGAGTCATCACATTTTGAAGTTATACTTCTTTAGGCGCGTTATGAAAAAATGATGAGAGTGAAATTTTAAGATGCGCGCGCATCTGTGACACAAAATTAACAGTATGAAGCTGTCTGCTTAACCGCTCATTAAACACCTGAATTCTACAACGTGAAGTTAGTTCTAGGTGGCATGAAAATCGATAACTATGTTCAAGTTGTATATTCTAGTATTTTTATTACGTTAATAAAACCTTTTTTATTTAAATAAAATATTTTTTATCAATTTTAATATTTATCGTTAATCACTACTGCATTTTAGTTATTTTTTTTTCCATACGCCAAAGAAGTATAACTTCTAACGCGTGTACATAAGTACACACACTCTTTTATTTTTTATTTTGAACATGTTTATATACCCATTGAACTCATAAATGCCTAACGTAAGATAGAAAAACACATTGTAAAATTGGTACTCAGGTTTGTTTGTCAAAATATTTAAGTTTTTTTTGTTATAATTAAAAGTTTTTTCTAAATATAATTTAAGATACTTACTGTTAAAATTAATACTAGCTATCTTTGCAATAGCAATATCGTGTCTCATGTCGTCTGCATTCCAATTTGGATGAACGACAACATCCTTTGTGTTTATTCTGGTACCTCCAGAGAATAGCAGTAGTGATCCCAGGACTATAGTGAATTGTGTGGCCTGGTACTGACCATCCCACCAACAATGCGCAGCGGAGATGACTCTGGTATTGGATATCAACGCACCCCCACAAACGGAAGTCCCTTTAGTTGTCAACGTCACAACGATGCCTGCCTAATAAAAAAAAAAATATTTATTATATTTATTGTAAATCTACAATAAAATATTATAGCTAAAGTGTTTGTTTGTTTAAGCACCATCTAAGGAACTACTAGTTTAGTCTTAAAGTTTTATGACGCGGAGTGTCATAAAATTTACTAACGAAGGGTATCTAGCATTTATATAATACTAACGACCCGCCCCGACTTCGTCTGGGTTGAATAATTAGCTATGTTAGTAGATAATTTATAGATTTATTTTTTATAAAAAAACAGTCATGGATCAGTCGCTCACCCTACATCATACCGGAAGTTTTATATTTAGTGAATGGTGTTATTGAGAATAGATGTAATTAAGCAACGTGTAGTGTTTAATTTCTTATAAGCATTATGAAGGTGACATTTAATTAAAGAAAAAACTCTCTTTAAAACAAATGACTCAAAAAAAATCTCTATTATTAGAACTAAGATGAACTTCAAGTGAACTTCAAGTTAAACTTCAACATCATCATCAACCTTTCGTCGTCCACAGCTGGACATAGGAATCCTCAAATGGCAGAGAGCTCCATCCTCTGCCAGCCATTGCGTATATCGTCATTCGTCACTCAAGTATATATAACGACTGCCTCGTTGGTCTAGTGGCTTGATATAAGGCCGCAGGCTCGGTGGTCCTGGGTTCAATTCTCAGGTCGGGCCAATAAATAGTTATTTTTGATGATTTTCTGTCAGAAAACTCGGAATTTTTATCATATGCTCTGAAAAAATCGTGCGTTTGCTAGTGCGTAATGACTTGGAAGGTGCAGAAATATGTATCCGCGATAATAAGTCTGGACAATCCAAAGTGCCGTTAATTAGTTTATAGATGAACATGTTGTCCAGTAAGCGTCTTCGATCGGCAAGGGTGTTCATTTTGAAAAAGGCTATTCGATCTTTGTAGTTAGGGAGTTTTTTTGCTAAGCCGAATTTAAAGCAGAGATGCCATAAGAAGCGTTTTTGAATGCTTTCCAACCTTTTGACGTAAACATCGTAGTGCGGGTTCCAGACTACACTGCCATACTCAAGTCCACTACGGACAAAAGCGTTGTACAATGTGATCAAAGTCGAAGGATTTTTCAGATCACTACAATTGCGTAAAATGAAACCAAGACTTTTAAATCCCTTTGAACAAATGGAATCAATATGAGTGTGAAAACGTAATTTTTTGTCAATGATGATGCCTAGATCACGAATCTCAGTCAATTCTCGTAAACAGACATTTTTAAGTCTATATGTTCTTTGTGGACTGGATTTCAATCTGCTGAAACTGACCAGATGACATTTGCTAACATTGAGACTCATTCCATTTTTGTCACACCAGTTGCTTAATCGATTTAAATCGCATTGGAGCAATTCAACGTCGTTAGGGGAGGAGATGATGCGAAGAAATTTAAGATTATTATATATAACGATTATTATATAATCGCGAATGAATCAACAAACATCAATGCACTCAATCACAGAAAATTTTAGGGAAAAAACTATATAACGTATTTCGGAAATGTATATATTGAACTGCGCCAAAACATTGGTGATTAATACGAAACTCGATCAGGTACTAGAACTAAATTAATGATAATACGGCACGTGTATACATAGCACTATTACAAATGACCTCTTCCATTACGCCATCAGTGACATTCCGGTGAACACAGATGTCATTGTATTTAATTACGGTAGATTAATTAAGATATGGCCATTGGTAAGGCTTAAACGAAGAATTAAAAATTAATAAATAAATGTTTCAGCTAACTAATATTTCGTTAGACTTGAATGATAACTAATAATAATATACGTGGTGTAGGGCTTTGTGCAAGCTCGTATGGGTAGGTACCACCCTCTCATCAGATATTCTACCGCGAAACAGCACTTGTTGCACTATTCCATTTCCTATTTTATTTCCTATTTTATTTATCCGGTTTGAAGAGTGAGAGAGCCAGTGTAATTATAGGTACAAGTGACATAATATCTTAGTTCCCAAGATCGGTGGCGCATTGGCGATGCTTAACATCAGGTGGCACATACGCTCGTCCGCCTACCTATGCAATAAAAAAAATCTTACTTATCTTACAATTATTGAAATTAATTTTATTTCAATTCCATGTTAAGATATGGTTAAAATTTCTTACAACGCAATATCTATGGGCGCTGGTGACCACTTACCATCAGGTGCCCAAAATGCTCATCCCCCTTCCTTTGCCATAAAAAAAATAAATATGCGTCTATAACGCAATGGTTTACGGGAAGATGAGCGACATAAAAGTCACAGGTGCGATCTTGTCTCCTTTTGCTGCTGTCGTCTGTCCGAACACAAGCTGTAAGTTCCCGCCATAAAATAAAATAAAAAGTAAGTTCGGTATATAGCATCTACTGATAAGAGACAGCAAGTTTTTTTTCGCCATTTATATAATACTATTGAAGTTAATTTCATTAAGTTAAGATATATTATGGTTACAGAAAATTTTAAATTGAGAGCGAATGTAGCGTGAATTTTTTTTACATATAAATGTGCCATATCTGTCACGTGTTTTAAACAAGTGCTTTTTAGTGGTTTTTACGTATTTTTTTTATGATAAGATGGGCACAGATAAACAATTGATGAAGAATGATAAATATAATCTTTGTCAAAAACAATTAAGATTATAAAGATAGACAGTATTGTTTTTTTCCGGGTGTTTGTGTCTTGTCGTGTATTGTGTCTCCGAAAAAAGGAGCAAGTACAGCTTGTAAATAATCTGTCTTTTCTATATATAACAAAAACATATAAAAAAGCAGTTCGCTGAACACAACCGTTCCGTAAGTAGCTGCGCCCGAGCCGCGCGGCATGCTATCTTGCAGAGCTTTTGAACGACCTCGCTACCACGCCCGGTATTTAAAAACTGTGACATCTCCTAACATATTCATTGATCATCTTTGCTTCAAAATGAAATACTATTTATTTAGACAAGAATTAATACCATGTTCATGAAAACAACTTCGCAAAAAATGCATTAATTTCAAAATGATTTGATTTTATTTGATTGCTATATAAAGTTTATAGTGAGTCAACCTTCAAAGACATATGCTATCGCTATTGAAATAATTATGTTATAAATATATAATTATAAAAACTGTGAGTCCTGGGAACTCCCATCAGAAGTTCTGTGTGGTATTTTTTCGATTAAACAGTGTATTAAAATGTATATTTTAATTGATTATATTAATTTATTTTTGTCACACCAAAAAGCACCTCAACATCCTTTATATCGACCTCCTTAATTGAAACGCCAAAACGCATCTCATTTTGTAGCATTTGGTAGGCACAGTATTAACGCTATTTCATTATATGACGTGACTGTGCCACTGCCATTTCACTCAACGGTAAGCCGCGTAAAAGAACTTCGTTACAAAAATAAAATTCTAACCTGATGAGGAAACGCGGTGATAGTGGCCGCCGGCCCTCCGCCAACAATCCTATTGACTTCCATACCCATTAGCTTATAAGCTGTCGGTATCCCGATAGCTTTGTGGTAGCCATCTCTTATAATTTCCGTTCTCACGAAATAATTTAAAGAACATATTAATATGTAAATTAAACGCATGGTAACGCAGTTTATAATTTTAATTGTGACAATATTGAACGCGAAACACTTTATAATATTACTGACTTATCAGTCTACTGATTGTCTGAAGTTAATCAAATGTAAACGATCATTTAGGTTGCTGGCATACGAGGATTTTCTTGAGATGATTTAAAAAAAAATAAACCGTTGATAAAAAATCATTATAATATATTACATTATTCACACGAGACCATCTGATCCCAAACTCGTATCTACTGAGTAGAGCTCGTACTATGGAAACCAGACAACTGACTAGGGCTCATAAACATGTTCATGCGCACAAATGTCTGTCAAGTGGTGGTAGAGCTTCCTGCAAGCTCGTCTGGGTAGGTACCACCCACTCATCAGATATTCTACAGCAAAACAGCAGTGCTTGCTATTGTTGTGTTCCGGTTTGAAGGGTGAGTGAGAAAAAAAAATCTACTGCACAGTTGGCTAATCTCCCTTGAGGTTGGCCGCCGTGGCTGAAATCCGTCTGGAAGATTATTATAACCTATTATAACCTTTTGGTAGGGCTTAGCTGCAGGCTACTACCGGGGTCCATAGGTGGCGGATCATGGAACAGCTGTGAGATATCACGGCTAGCTGCGTACGCAGTCCCCGACCAAGCAGCGGCAGAGATTGGAGGGTGTAGTGGGTATCTCTTGGGGAAGGGGTAGCTTATAAAATACTACATCAGACCCGATGATAACTCTGTGTCATGGCGAGTCAGTGCCGCCAGTAAATAAGCACTCCCCCTGTGCGCGGGCAGCTGCGCGTACAGAAGACTCTAGGGCGCAGGCTGCGGAGGTCACGACGGCCTAGGGTCATCATTGCGACTCTGGAGCAAACAGCGATGCGGAAGGCAACGGAAAACCACCGCATTATCTATTCCCAGGAAAAATCATTATGGCAGTACAAAACTTAACAACGGCCCTCAGTCCCCGGCAGACCTTAGATGGTCAGAGGGTGCTAAGAATCCCCGGGTTAGCCATACGGATTGCAACCTGGAATGTGAGGAGTTTATTTGAGGATGGCAAGATGGACAACGCCTTATTGGAGATGGAATGTTTGCGTTTGGATTTAATGGGCATAAGTGAATTGAGATGGATAGGGTCCGGACAGAGAACAGCGAAAGATTATGTGATCTACTACTCAGGAAGTAGCGATGCACAATATCACAGAAATGGAGTGGCAGTAGTCATAAAAAAGGAATTAAAGTCGTCAGTCCGTAATTTTGTACCAATGTCCGATCGCATCATGCTTCTACAGCTGCACGCCCAACCTGTTAACATCAACATCATTCAGGTGTACGCACCCACTGCTGACAAAAAGAACGATAATGTAGTAGAAGAATTTTATGAACAAATTGAAGAAGTGTTGAAAATTACAAAGAACCATGAAATAAATATCATCTTAGGAGATTTCAATGCTAAGGTGGGCGAAGGTCGGCTCGACAACGTGGTTGGTGATTTCGGATTGGGAGAGAGGAATGAACGCGGCGATAGACTTGTTCAGTTCTGCCAGGAATACGGTTATGTTATAACGAATACTTTATACAAGTTACCACCAAGAAGACTGTACACATGGACGTCACCCGCTCACAAACCTGACAATATTGTAAGGAACCAGATAGACTACATTTTAGTAAACCAAAGACACAGGAACTGTATAAAATCAGTTAAGACCTATCCTGGAGCTGATATTGGTTCGGACCACAATCCTTTAGTGGCATCTATTAGTGTCAAACTAAAGAAAGTTAGGCATCGAACTACAAGATCCTTGATAGATACGTCCAAGCTCAGGGATCGTGATGTACGTGTGCAATTTCATCTATCCGTCAACAATGAGATGATACGCTTACAGGAGTCTGACCCTACACCAACAGATGTAGAAAACACCTGGAGTAAATTCAAGAGTACGATCACAAAAGAAGGTAAAGAAATACTACCGCCAACTACGAGTGTGGCAAAGCAAGATTGGATGACTCCAGAGATACTAGCACTTATGATTTCGAGACGGGAGGTGAAGGGTAACGACGACCAGAAATACAAAACCTTTCAGAATATCATTCGGAAGAAAATAATCGAAGCTAGGGAGAGTTGGTTGTCAGAGAGATGTCAGGAAATTGAGCAGTTTGATGCAAAGCATGACTACTTCAATATGCATAAAAAGATCAAGGAGTTACTCGGTAACAAGAATACCACCCAAAAACATTTGACTTTGCTAGACGAGGACGGCACATCTGCTACGTCCATCGCTGAAAAGTTGAAAGTCTGGGAAAAGTACATACAAGAGCTTTTTCATGATGAACGCACAGATTGCGTCAACATCAAGAAAGATAATTCCGGCCCACCAATCACCAAGGGGGAAGTAGCCAATACTATTAAGCAAGCTAAGAACGGGAAGGCTGTCGGGCATGACGAAATTCCATTAGAACTACTGAAGGAATTGGACGAGGGTAGTTTGGATTACCTGACTCATCTTTTTAACCTAATCTATATTACAGGCACTATACCGATGGACTGGCTGAAGTCAACTTTTGTTACTATCCCCAAAACAAACAATCCGAAAAGATGCAGCGAATATCGTACGATATCACTAATGAGCCACGTGCTAAAGATCTTTCATCAGATTATACACGCGAGAATATACGCAAAATGCGAAGCTACTCAATCAAATTCGCAATTCGGGTTTAGATCCGGACTTGGAACACGTGACGCTCTATTTGGATATCAAGTGCTAGTACAGAGATGTTGGGACGTCAATCGTGAATTACATATATGTTTCATCGATTACGAGAAAGCGTTTGATAGAGTAAGACATCAGAAACTCATAGGCGCCCTGCAGAACATTGGCATTGACTCTCGGGATTTAATGCTCATTAAAAATTTGTATTGGCAACAAGTGGCCAATGTTAGAGTAGAAGATCAGCCTTCTTCTTACGTAGAGATAGTGAGGGGTGTAAGACAGGGTTGTATTCTCTCGCCCTTGCTGTTTAATATATACGCTGAAGCTATTTTCTCTGAGGCTCTCCAGGATCTGCAGGAAGGAATAGTCGTCAACGGCCAGGTCATCAATAATATTCGATATGCTGATGACACCATCTTGATAGCCGATAGTCTTATGGGTTTGCAAACACTCGTGGATCGCGTACACGAAACTAGTGCTAAGTATGGTATCAACATAAACTGTAAGTAGACCAAGTACATGACTGTGGGTCGAACACCAGATCCAGCTGCATCCTTGAACATCAATGGTAACAACCTGGAACGCGTTAACCGATACAGATACCTTGGCGTTTTAGTGGATGACAAGGGAGATAACAGCCTGGAAATAAAATGCAGATTTGAACTGGCCCGAAATGCATTCCGAAAAATGGAAAAGATTCTCTGCAATCGCAGGTTAAACCTAAGACTGCACATTAGGACCGCTCGATGCTACGTGTTCTCTGTGCTTCTATATGGAGCTGAGGCTTGGACCCTGACTAAGGCCATGAGCGACAAATTGGAAGCGTTTGAAATGTGGGTGTATCGGAGAATGCTGAAGATCTCGTGGACACAGCGGGTCCGTAACGAAACGGTGTTGCAGAGAATGGGGAAAAATACAGAGATTCTGACCACAATAAAGACTAGGAAACTCCAATATCTCGGACACTTAATGAGAAACAACAAGTATGACCTTCTCCAACTAATTATACAAGGGAAGATCCAGGGCAGAAGGAGGCCTGGTAGAAGAAGAATTTCTTGGCTGCGAAATCTGCGTGAATGGTACGGGAAAAGTACTAGATCGCTCTTCCGTGCGGCGGTGTCCAGATTGCAAATAGCCCTAATGATTGAGAACCTTCGGAAGGAGACGGCACCATAAGAAGAAGATTATAACCTTCGTGAATTGTGATACGTTTATTCGCGATGAACGAATACTAAAACAACGATAAGATATAATTATTTCAAAATCTTCCTCGTATGTAAGCGACCTTAGCAGTGATTTGTTTTCTAATAAAGTGAACAACTGATATGAAATGAAGATTATCACTTTAAGTAAATTTAATAAGTCATTAGGTTTTCGCGGGGAAAGAAAATCTAAGTGCTTTGATAAAGATAAGAATAAAAATGTTATCATAAAATAGGTTTAGCCGTAAAAAAGACAAACAGACAGATTAACTTTCTCATTTTTAATATTAATGTAGATTTTTATCCAGTTGTGGCTATTGTTTTGCAATTATCTCCAACTGCAGTTGATAGGCCAGTAATTACAATATCGGAGAAAACCCATTCCCGCTCCGTAGACTCGTCGTCAGAGGTTTAGTGGACGTCATTTGGATTATATACGAGCACAAAACAAAGTGTACGCTGTTGCATATAAATTAATTTATATTACAATTATTATCTCACGATTCTAAACAACTTAAATTTACTTTACTGATAAAATAAACAATTAATATAATCGAGCAGCGGATTTGCGACCCTGATCTAACATCACTCAAATCAATTATTCCATCTCTAAAATCATCCACACCGATTCCGCGTCCATTTAGAATTGTCGCCAAAAGCAAGTTAAGATGGCGCCTCGACCCCGCCTCGAGGCTAGCTTCTACTCTGATTGGCTGACGTAAGAAATATAAAATAAAAGTGTAAGATTTTAAAATTATAACAAATAAAATAAAATAAATATTTAAAAATAAAACAAAATTAGAACTATAAACTATCAACTGTAACTCGCGCTATGCAACCAACAATCAACTCAATTCCGTCACTTTCTCGACATATATATTTGAAAATAAATGTAATATTACAATATATTATCATGTATTGCTTAATATATCAAAAACAGTCAACGGGTGCGATTAATATAACTTTATTTGGAGAAAGTAAAAAAAAACAGTAGAAAAATCACAGTATACCTAAGGGTTATTTATCTTACTTAGTTGCTACAAAAACAACATTATAATAATACTTTATTAATGTAAAACTGTAATATAATAACGAAGCCTATTCTATTACGAACAGGATGCAAGCCTTCTTTCCTATCTAAATAGCAGCTATTGTGGTCAAAATCCGCATTTTTTGGTCAAAGAAAATGTATTAAATAAACTGACGGTACCTTATCTCGGAACGAGCCGGATGGTATGAACGGGCTTTTGCCGGTCGTCGGCCGTTAAGCCGTTGGGTGTGAATGGGCTCTCGGGTCGATATTAATATTTCGTTCTTTATCAGATGTATAACAATACTGCGTAAATTTTTGTTGTTTCAATGTATTTTTGGACATGAATTTGGTAAAAACAAAATAACGAATCAATGCAAAATGAACGATGTAACGAATATAATTAGGTGGTAAGGCTTTGTAGGTACTACCCACTGATTAGATGTTCTACCGCTAAACAGCAATACTTAATATTATTATTAAGGTTTGAATTGTGTGCGAGCCATATGGAATGATTAATATTTCTTGACGTTGGTGACCACTACTATCAGGTGGTTTGCCTATCTATAACGTTAAAACAAACTGTATTCCATTAGCAGGAAGATTCAAATTCAAACTTACGAATTACGTATTATATGTTATTTGCTAATAGCTCTTCTATACCACTTCGATCAGTTATTGATTAAAACATATTATTAACATGATAATTCTACTTAACTAGTTATATTCATCACTTCCTTAGAACCGATAACAACTTCAAAGTTATTCAAAACGCCATTTTTCCACGAATCCATAATGAATAGGTACCACAGATTATTAATATTTCAAAATGTCAAGTCGATTCGAGGTCAAAGTTATTTATTTATAATTACTACCTAAGACATTGGAAGCGACAATAAAATTCATTTAAATATTAAAAAAAACAAAAGCATAACTTTAATTAAAATAACAGCTTGTAAATGTCCCACGGGTCATTCAACTTTTATCCTTTTAAAAATAATTGGGAGCGTTATTAGTCCGTAATAAACGAACTAATTACGTTGACTTGTGAATATAGGATTTCTATTTTAGAACTAAGCTAAGATGTTATATTGATTTTGATATTTCATATTTATTCTTTATTAAGTTCATTAACTCCAGCATCCAGATGTTTAAAGCTTTTCTTTAAACATCTAGGCCGAAATAAGTGTAAAACTTTAACCGTCGCTATTGTATGTAATAGTAGTTTTGTGTGTCAATAAGCGTAAGTCCCAGCCGCTGAGTTTCACCACCGGACATCGCGCCAGAACTCAAAATTCCATTCTCACCACCTCGATGTCTGGAAGTCCACAACAGCCCGTTTCCTAAGGCATTTCCTGCCTCGTACAATCACTCTGTGGAACCAGCTTTCACCGGCGACTTTTCCGAACCGATACGACATAAAAACCTTCAAGAAGAGAGCGTACTCTTTCCTCAAAGGCCGGCTACGCACCTGCAAGTCCTCGGATGTTGCAGATGTCCATGGCGGTGGTAGTCACTTTCCATCAGGTGAGCCTCCTGCTCGTTTGCCCCCTCTTTATATAAAAAAAAATGCCTATGTATTACAGCAGTTGATTGCCTTATTGCTCTAGTGGCTAGATATAAGATCCTAGTCCTAGTGTCAATTCTCAGGTCGAACCAATTAGAAATATGGAGTCTGGAAGTTGGAAGTGTGTACATTCCCGTGCCACGAAAAGCACGTTAATCCATTAGTCATGTTCCTGAACTATTTCCCGTCATTGTCGTCCAAATCGGATTATAACAGTAAAAGATTAGAGTGTATCTATGTTTGTGCACACACCTGTGCAGTGTGCACCCAAAATGTGTCCTATCTTGAGATTGGCCGCCGTGGTCAAAATTGGTCAAGAGGATCTCATTTTCTCATTTTGTATAGACGTGTTGCATGCGAGTCAGCTGTGTACATATAAGCGGTGTGTACTTTAAAATTATTTAGTTGATTTCATTGTGCCTGTGATTTAAAACTCTCGACACCTCATTGTCTATTCGTAATAAATTCTTCGAAAGAGTTCAAATTTGTATCATCTTATAAAAACTAGAACAAACAGTCGTAAATCTTCCTTTGATTTGAGAAATTTAATTAAACTTTTGCCAGATTTAAAATAGAAGAAAATTAAAACTAAACTAATTAAACAATGTTTCTCATGGAAGAAAAAAAAATCTAAAGATAATCCAATAAATTAATAAGTAAGGTCGGAGACTAACTTCACCGACAAGAGACCACGTTCAAATTACGTCCTCCTTCCTCTTTCCCGCATTTCTCTAGAACTACGATCTCGGAGTCCTTTTATAGGAATTTTTAATTGCAAAAAGTTCCAATTCATGGAAGCAATTATCCTCTGCGGTTTGATTTATTTGTCGTTTTAAATGCGCTTATCAGAATGAAAAACTTCCTATCAGATAAATGTACAACTATTAATGTAGAATAAAGAGTAAGATTATGGGAAATTTATAATAGCTTTGGTAACAGTTTTTAATAGTTATTAGTTTTGAAATGATTTGCTATTATGGCACAGTAGCTTGAACACGTGAATCATAGCCGAAGATTACACGTATTGCTTAATTTGTGTTTATAATCGATTACGTGTTCGACTTGAAAGAAAGTGTCCGATGACATTCTGTCACATATGTGTATTCACCAACCTTCATCGTAGCAGTCCTTAACGATGCTTCAATTCAATGTAAAAAGGACCTTTGCACCCGAAGGCGATAAGGTATTTTGATACGTGTTTCCTTTAAATTTCATTATTATTATAGTCAATGTGGCATATTCTGATATGTCGCAATCGTTTTCTGCGGTGAGTTTCGACTTTGTTCTTATTGGTATGAAAATCTCTGTAAAGGGTGAAACGTCGCTGGCTTTATTGTTAGTGTCTCAAGGACGAATTACATCAAATAATTGAGATTCCACGAGGTCTTGTAGAGCTTCGAGCCGTATCACGCTATAACGGACTAACTTTGTATGAGTGAAGGAAATCGAATTGAATTCGATAATATCGATAATCTATTAACATTTTTTGAGCGATCGATATCTGTTCTATTCAATCAATCTAGTCAATTCGTTGATATTGTTGTATTGTGATACAGCTTGCGAATTTAAGCTCTGAGCGACCTACTCTGATTTAAGGCAAAACATATTATTTAGGTCCTTCTGAAAGAAACGCAACTTTATTAATGTCTTTATTATATTTATTATTAATATGCAAATAGTATAAATTGTGATATTATTATATCATTATTATTATTATATTATTATTACCTCAACTGGTGACAGGAGGGCTGATTTATTTTTCACCCGGAGAATCAGAATTGCGATTCAAATGGGAAATGCTGCTAGCATTCTTGTCACCATTCCACGCGGTCACGACTTGTATAGTAATTATTATTAATTTGTATTTATTTAAAATTATGATTGGTCCGTTATTGTTATACAAATTCAGTTATACATTGGCGATTGTTTTTCCTCTTTATATTACAATTAGCCTACTAATGATTTTTAAAAGTATCAATTTGATTAAATATAAAAAATAGTACATGATAAAATTAGTTGGTATTATTATTGATGATTTAAAATTATGAAACTAAAGTTTGTTTTGAATCCTTTTATAATTTATATTTTTAAAAGTTACTGTATCGACTATCGATACTACAAGTCATGTTCACAACACTAGTTTATAGAGGTGAAGAGGTGCAAGAAGCGAAAATATTTCGAGGTTTCAGAGTAAACAACTTCGTTTTGAAACGCTGACTAATACTTAAGATAGTAATAATATTTAAAATATTATATTAAGTTTACTTTACAATTCATACTAATATTAGAAATGAGAAAGTGAGTTTGTTTTTTTGTTACGTTTTTACACTGGTAGAGCGATGTGCAAGCTTATCTGGGTATAGGTATCACCAGATATTCTACCACAAAAAAGCAGTAAGTACTTTGTATTATTGTGTTCCGGTCTGAAGTATGAGTGACCCAATGTAATTACAGGCACAAATAAAATAACAAATCAAGTGCTTGCAACACGAGTCTAGTTGAATAAAGTATACTTTGATTTTGGAAACCAGTAAACGCGTAAAATCGGGGCAGATAGTTATTTCATAATAAATTTTCTAGTTGAAATGTTTTGTTAATTAATTGGAATTGTATTTAAGGTATACGTGCCAATGTTCGATGAAGTTAATTAAAGGTTCCGCGGTGAGTCCTTACTGTTCGTTAGTTCAGAGGGTTTGCGTAGTTCTCTTCAAACAGACGGCTCTGGGGCCATCTTATTTCATCAAACCAATCATTAGGGAATACATTTTACAAAGGGTCTTTTGGCTGCCTGTAAAGTTATTTTAAATAGTGCTTTTGAAGTATTAGACCAGTTTTTTTTTTCGGGTATAGTCTAAAAGTAAAAATATATGAAGAAGATTTTTTTTATTTATAACCTACTTACTACTTACTAAGACCATATGAGCTAAAATATGAAACATGCTGTAATATGGTGAGGAGTTGTTTATCCTTTAAGATGACGCTGTAGAATCAGATCAGTTACCTTATTGCAATATCATTGAGAATTTTCTGACAGAAAATCCCAATAACTATTTATTGGCCCGACCTGGAAATTGAACAAAGGTCCACCGGTCTGCGGCTTTATATCTAGCCACTAGACCAACGAGGCAGTCAATTATACCTACCAAGTATACCTCCCATACATGGATGGATTAATAACGCTATATACATTCAAGGGTTCTTAAAATAATTGAAATGTCCACACAATAAACTTTGGAACTAAATCGCTTTAGGGATCGCGTCTAAGAACAGCTTAACTTAATCATATTAGAGGTCGGTTTGCGTGTGTGTGTGTGTGTGTGTTTTGTGTGTGTGTGGGTATTGTACTTAAATTATTTAATTAATCTTTGTATTTTAACTGGCGGAAAAGAAACTTACTGAGTTTTTTGTTATATCATATCATAACAATATGTGGTGGTAGGTGGTAATCTTTAATTTAATATAATCTTGTTAATTGAAAACTGCTTGAAAGGTTTTTTTTTATTTTTATTATTATTATTTTTTATGTAAGAGGGGGCAAAGTGACTACCACCGCCCATGGACATCTGCAACATCCGAGGACATGCAGATGCGTTGCCGGCCTTTTAGGAAAGAGTACGCTCTCTTCTTGAAGGTTTTTAAGTCATATCGGTTCGGAAAAGTCGCCGGCGAAAGCTGGTTCCACAGAGTGATTGTGCGAGGTATATAAACTTTTTTATTTGTACTTGAATATAGGATAATCTGTACTAGGGCTCATTTAAATTTCTTTATACTGGAATGTATTATTATTCAATACATAAATACTAATATAAAATAGTATAAAGTCACGATCCTGACATCTTGGGATATTGTGGTAGTGTCGTATACCACAACACAAGGTTTCCTCTATTTGTAGGGAGTAGTTTTCGATTGATTGTGAAGGGCTTGGCAGGTCTTAAGAAGTCTTTGTATTTTTCTTTATCTTTTGACAATGCAAAGTTTCATGATAATCTGTTTAATAGATAAGATATGAAAGCGTAACAAATAAACAAACACGCAAACCTATTTTCGCATTTATAATATTAGTAAGGATCTACTTAGCTTACTATCGCAATGAAAATAATGATAATTGTACATGAAAACAGTTTTAATTTATTATGCCATTTAATAATAATGAAAGGATCATTGCAATTATTATGGGCCAGTTTCTCGTCTATCTTGTCATCTATAAAAAATATCTCGAAGACTTAAGGAAAGAAATTCTCTAAGTTTTTCCTCATACACTAATTTCAACAAAAGGTTTAACACATTAGAGACAATTTGAAGATTGTTATAATTTTACGATTTTTTTTTATATCGAGAGAATTTTACGTTGATTGGAATATTGTTTCATTAATTGTAATTTATTTTACAATCGAAATGTTTAATAAAAATATATTTTTGAACATACTTTCTACACTTTAAAGTATTTACTTGGTGGTAGAGTTTTGTGCAATCTCGTCTGGGTAGGTACCACCCACTCGTTAGATATTCTACCGCAAAACAGCAGTACTTGTTATTGTTGTGTTCGGTTTGAATGGTGAGTAAGCCAGTGCAAGCACGAGATAAATTATAAACACGTTAATTTGAATAACGTTTCAATCTATCTTTAGTTTGAATTACAATATTAGATTGATTTACTTAATGTCTATTGATACGAAAATATATTTGCGGTATCAAATAAAATATAACAATAATAATAAAACTGTCCGAATATATTTTTTTAGCGATTAACGAACTTTAATATAGATCGAGAAGCTTATGCAAACAAAAATCATAATTTAAAAAGTGAACTTCAAAGGGTCTAGGTACTACAGTTAGTTATGAGTTCAGACGAAATCCCAAAACAGTTTAATCAAGCGCCCAGAATGGAGGATGTAAATGAGTGGTCATAACTCGCTTTGAGCTCAGACGAGAGCTCGAAAAGAGCCGTTGAAAAACGACAGTGCTCCCAGAACACTAACATAAAGATAATAGAAGAGATTATTAAAAAATATATATCATTAATTTATTACATATCCTTACACCTGTCTGGATTATATGGACGTTTCGAGTTTTAAAAATAAAAATATTTATTCCTCGGACAACAAAAGATCCATTAAGGTTAGTAAAAATTGTAAAGGCTTATTATTAATAACTAGTGTTAGTACTTTAATAACCAAGAGTGTCCTCGTAATGTCACACATGTGCTCGAGTAGTGGACAGTCCCCACTATTTGTTGTGTTTTAAATATAAAGTTATTTTATCAAAATAATAGTTATGGCGGCTTTGTACAAGCCAGTCTGGGTACTACTCATTCATGAAATATTCTACCGCTAAACAGTAAAGAGTAATACTTAGTATTGTTGTATACCGGTTAACAGGGTGAGTGAGCCAGATTAACAACATGCACAAGAGACATAACATTTTAGTAGTTGGTGGCGCATTGGCGACATCGTAACATCTTCAATGACTAGTGGTGCTGACCACTTATCATCAAGTGGCCACTTGGTTCGTCCACCAAAAAAAAAAAATTATTATAATGTTACGAGCCCATTGGTACTAACATCCCGTTAAAAATGGGTTAAGTTATTACAGCAGTATAATTTCAATATACAGAATCCCTTGGTAGTCTCTAGAGGCTAACCATATTGTCGGTGTGGTTGGCGGGTAAGTCTTTATTTAATTTATTTAAATACAGGAAACAAACAGTAGAATAAAACATACAATTAATAAAGATATCGAAAACATCTAACAATAAAGTTTCCAAGTATAATTAAATAATTAACAGAGTAAAATAAAAACATACATTAAAAAATTAAATAAAATTAAAAATACCTAAAATTACAAAACATAATAATAGTACCAAAGATATTCAAAATTAGAAATTCATACCGCAGATAAGAAAGAATAATTAAACAATAAATACCATAACCATATGTAACGAGTCAAGTGAAGTGAGGAGCAGGTGTTGGAGAGGAGGCGCTAGTGTAGCGGTGTGAAGTGTGAGGCGTGAGGCGTGACATAATACTTTAAGAATTTGATGAATTTATTTTTGTCTTTGGACCATTATCGTAAGAATTATTATTCACAGGCTATTTTTTAACTCCAGGCCGCATCTCGTTTTCCTATGTCACTGTTAGTTTTTTTAACAAGGCCACATTATGAGATCTTCAATGCGATGAAACAAACGTTACACAAACCATTCATTCTTAGATGAAAATTAATTAAAATAAACATAGTGTTCATCATTTTTATCTTAATTTATAATTAAAAGATTCCTTAATCCATACAACAGCATTATAAAAAAAGAGACGCGCGCTAATTGAAAACCGCCATTTTGTTGGTGGACAGAAAAGTATAGAAAGTAATTCATTATTGGCGCGCCTTGTGATTTGTTGAATGTGTTCAAATAGATTTTTAAAAGTAAACGAGGGAGTAATTTTCATCAATTTGTATGATTTGGTGTTTACCACCACTGAATTTAATGTGCTTAATTTGTGATTATAATTCATTTCGTGCTTGGCGGTGAAGAAAAACGTCGTGAGGAAACCTGCATTTGTCAAATTTCTCTGAAATTTCCACCAACCCGCATTGGAGCAGCGTGGTGGAATAAGCTCCAAACCTTCTCCTCAAAAGAGGAGAAGAGCCCAACAGCGGGACATTCACAGACTGTTACTGTTATTGATGATTAAGTATATAAAAATTCAGTGGTGCTTGGATAGCTTTGAATCATCGGTTAAAATTATCGTCTTCTAACTACTATGTCACTTCTCTCTTCACCAACTAGTTTTTAATTAGTTCAATTAAAAACTTTTGAAATTTGTTATTGTGATTCTTATCAAACGCATTATTGTGTAACTAATAATTAAAATCGAAGAAATCGATGATCTAACTCATTATCTATCTTTTGTTTGATAAAAAGATAAGATAAATGAATTAATGTTATTAGTATGGTGGAAGTGTTAGTACGTTATCACGAAACTTTGATGTAATAATTAATTCATCGATATAAATAATAATATGAGTCAATCCAATTAAGTGGCAAAAAATAACCTAAAAAAATCGAAAAGTTGTTGTGTAATAAACATAATACTCATATATTTTTAATATACTTTGGTGATACTGCTTTGTGCACGCACGTAAGCACGCCTAGTAAGGTAGCACTCATTTTTTTATAGTATAGGTAGGCAGACGAGCATATGGGCTACCTGATGGTAAGTGGTCACTATCGCTCATAAACAGTGGCATTGTATATTTCTTTTAATAAAAATAGTCGTCAATACGCCACCAACGAGAGCTTTGGGCAAGTTCGTCTAGTAGGTGCTACCCACTCATCAGATATTCTACCGCAAATTAGTACTTTGTATTATTGTGTTCCGGTTTGAAGGGTGAGTGAGCCAGTGTTATTAGTGCTCAAGGGACATAATCTTAGTTCCCATGGTCGGTGGCGCATTGGCGATGTAGGCGATGGTTAATATTTCTTACAATGAAATTGTCTATGGGCGTTGGTGATTTACCATCAGTTGTACAATACCTATACAATAAAAAAGCTTATTTTTTAAACTTTTATTTTCATTAAAACCTTAAATAAATACAATTAAAAATAATTAGTATAAAAAGCTATATTTTTATTTCCGTGGATTTGGACGGTTTGTCTTTCAACTTGTGACGTTAATATTATTCAAATCGGCAGCAATTCGAAAGAATCGTTCACATGCAGTCATACAACATAACGACTCTTCCGATACGACTTTTCCACTAGTTTCTAAATGTATTTGACAGCAACGAAACGACTAGATCTCGCGTCCGGCGCAGACAGTCGACGATCTTGAAACAGCTATGTTTGATACCGTGAGGGACACTAAATGAGCGGGTTCATCCTTCATGCTAAAAAAGTTGGTCTCATAATATAGTGATGGTATTAATATTTCAAATTAATGTTAAAATTACCTACTTTTGTATCTATCATCACTATCACTACATATTATAAAACAAATTCCCCCGCGTTTCCTGTCTGTCTGTACGCGATAAACTAAAAAACTACTGAACGGATTTTCATACGGTTTTCACCAATGGACAAAGTGATTCAATAGAAAGGTTTTAGTGTATTCATTAGAAATCATTTTAAGGAAATGCAGTAGTTCTTCACATAAAGAAATCTAAATATATGGAATGGGTGCAGAAAAAATCACAAAGCAACAATTAATATATGACTTATATATACCTTTATATGAATCATGAAGTGTACCCCTATTATTCATTGATGTTTAACTTTATTTGTTGTGGGGATGGTGGAACATAATGAATTGAGGGCTAAGAGACCTTGCATTTACTTTATGTGTATATCTAACTGCCCGTGAATGTCCTTCTGCTGGGCTAAAGCCTCCTCTCCTCTTTTGAGGAGAAGGTTTTGGAGCTTATTCCACCAGGCTGCTACAATGTGGTACACATGTGGCAGAATTTAATTTACTAATATATTATAGTGCACAACTGTGTGCGAAAACACAGGTACACTCTCTATTCTCTAGCTCTCAAAGAGAAAGAGTTCAGGCTCAGGACCACCGACTTTATGTGCTTTCCGAGGCACGGGAGTGTACACACTTCCAAGTTCCAGACTCCGTAACGTAGCGTAATACACTATCAAATGTTGAAGCTATATTTGTTGCATTGTTTAGTGCAACGAAATGATTTAGTTTCGTGGCCACAAGCAATTCTTTACCGAACGTCCTGAATGGCAACGAACAGAGTAATAGCCCGAGATACGCTCTTAAACATGGCTATTTATATTTCACACAAAACACACTTGCAATCGTTTCGTGTTGAATGGACTTAGAAGTATGGAATAAAGTACACTTTTATTCATTAATAGTCTAGACGAATTTTTATCTGAAATCGAACGTTGGGACTTTATTTTTGTTTTACAATTTTTAACTATTCAACAGTACCTATTTTTATTTTTTTTATTGCATAGGGAGGTGGACGAGCTTATGGGCCCTGATAGTAAGTGGTCACCAACGCCCATAGACATTGGCATTGTAAGAGATGTTAACCATCGCTTACATCCAATGCGCTACGAACCTTACAACTCGTATACCGTCACGGCAAACGGCATGTCGCTCTTTTAAGCAGTCTTGCTCCCTCTCACCCGCCATATATCCACTCCCTTGTGTATGTATTTAGAGATTCTCCCTTGTGTATGCATTACTTTATAGAACTAGCTGTGCCCCTCGATTTCACCCGCGTATAATTGATAAAAATATAATGAATAAAAATCAGCCTAGACCTTCCTCGATAAAAGGACTATGCAACACAAAAATAAAATATAAATTCGAACCAGTATCTCCTGAGATTAGCCGGATCAAACAAACAAACTCTTCAGCTTTATATATTAGTATAAATTATAAAAATGAGATATAAATTTATTTTCATTACTCTACTTATATATATATTCATTGATTTTATCTGTACAAATTATTTTAATAACCATCAATTTCGATTTTTCACATATAAAAAACCAATGAAAAGATGTCAACTGCTTAATTCACTGTCAGTCGACATTTAAACATTTACGTTTAAAATGGGTAAATCAAAATAACGAAATTTAATAGAAAACATCAGAATGAATACGATTTAAGCACAGTCGTCTATCACCCATCACTACTATTAGGGCTGCCTCACACTATACGAATTTATGAGTAAATTGAAAAACTGCAACTTTCACCTTACCGCTATTTCAATTTGAATTTAAAGCAGGATCATAATTTCAAAGCTGAATTTACATAATATAAAGGCCTCTCAGACGAAATGTAATCAAAATGATGTATTTTTTTTTAAAACTACCTTTTAATATAAAAGTAGATTAGGTAATTATTAACTTTATTGTAATCGAAGAAAATCACCAACAATAAAACAAAAAATAATGTTACTGTAAATATGGTTAAACTGAAGTTTAGGACGAAATTCATTCAATATCACGTCACCGCGACAACACGAAAGCGTAATATTGCAATTGCAAATATATGACGTATCACATATCCGCTGCGTATTCCAGTCAGTATGAAGCAACTCTTACAGCCGGGATAAGTCCAGAGATTAATGACTTCACATTTATCCTGGTTGCGGAGAATTTTCTGTTTACGCAAACTCGACTAAGTCGGCCTCAACCCGTTATATGGATTTCGATCTCATTGATTTACGAAAGTTGCCGAAAATCGCTCAAGGAAAAAGAATATTCGTTGTCTTTTTATGGGATAGAAGTAAAATAAGACTGCTTTAGAAGTTTTATCCTGCTTATATATTTTTATTAAGATCATTGGCACGAAGTTCTTTTACGCAGCTTATAGTAGAGTGAAATGACAATGGCACAAGGTCACGTCATATAACGAAAGCGTTCATACTGCGCATACTAAATGCTACAAAATTAGATGCGTTGGGCGTTCGAATTTAGGAGGTCGATTTATAGGAGGTTGAGGTGCTATTTAGTGTGACAAAAATATAATCAATTCATCTTTATAAATAAAATGATAGAGGTCTGCAGTTGTGCGCGCATCTCGGAAAAACTACTGGATAGATTTCAATGCAATTTTCCAAATTTTATTTATTAGACACTTGGCCCTTATCAAGAAAAAAATATTGCATATCATTTAATAATAAGTTATTAAAGTTTCAAGAAACTACGATTTGTATATGCACTAGTTACGTAGAACCACAGTATAGTTTAGTATAGGCATATAGCTTAGGTTGCAATTTATTATTTGTTTAAGTAAAATAATTTAGGACGGATATTGTGAAATATTGCATCAGCCGAGGATGCATTATTAATCCATTAGTAATGTAAATTATTATTAGAATTGACTTCAATCGAGAAGTTAGTCTTAATTAGAAAATAGTTTTAATTATAAATTGTAATTTTATATAAATAATTTTAAGTAATTAGTTTTTTTTCAGCCATCGTTCTGCTACCAACGTAATTCACTGCGTGTTCAGTGATGTATGTTTAAACAAAGTATATTTTTGCTTGCGATCTTTTTGAAGTTTTTTCCTTCGTACATAAGAAAACTTTGTTAATATATCAAGCAACGCGGACGAAGTCGCGGGTATCAGCTAGTATCTAATAAAATGTTGAATGACCTTTGAAAGTTTATATAATATAATGTACTTGAATTTCGAATTCCTTTATTAAATATAGAAACATATCTTCACTATGAAAATAACAACAACCATCAGGTTGGAGAAGAAAATAATCATAACAAGTGAGTTAAAATTGTATTTTTTAGTAATAAAAATAAAAATCCTTAGAATTATTATAGACGCATGAATATAGCGTATTAACGTCGCTTTTTAGTTGTAGAAACTACTTTTAAGATTTCTTGACTTTCGGCTGTTTTAAGGTATTTCTTAGCATCTGTTATTTATGTTTCAATAAAGAAATAAGTAAAATATCATAATGGCCTTCCTTCCATAACATAACATCTTAGTTCCCAAGGTTGGTGGCGCATTGGCGATGTAAAAAATGGTTAACAACTCTTACAATGCCATTGTCTATGGGCGTTGGTGACCACTTACCATCAGGCGGCCCATAAGCTCGTCCGCCTTCCTATGAAATAAAAAAGAAGAGCCTCTTTTTACAGGACTGCCCAAAAAAAATTATGTTATTAGTGTGTACGTATGTGAGTTGTATGTATGCCATTGTCTATGGGCGTTGGTGACCACTTACCATCAGGCGGTCTATGAGCTCGTCCGCCTTCCTATGAAATAAAAAAAGAAGAGCCTCTTTTTACAGGACTGCCCAAAAAAATTTATGTTATTAGTGTGTACGTATGTGAGTTGTATGTATGTATGCATATATTACTACAATATTATTCAAAAACATGTGATTTTCGAAGCTGATTTGTTTTTGTAAACATTGCGTCTAATTTGGAATCCTGAAATGCTCCTTTTGTTCATCAATCACCATAACAAAGTCAGAACTTTAGAAAATCAAAATATATTTTCAATTTACATCTGTATTATAATATATATTTTACTTTGCCTTTAAAACGAAGTTGAAGAAGTTGCTGCTATATAAAGAACTTGATATTTTATAGCGAATGGTCAGACGCGAACTTCAAAATGAAATTTCATCCAATGTCTTTCAAGTTAAGTTTTCTTTTCGAAAGTAGTTCGTTACGCATTCATGAGCAATGGCGGTTTCAATCAAAAATAATTTCGTGAATATCAAACAAACTGAGACATCATATTTTTTGTATTTCTGATATATATTTTTTCCTTGAATCACTGAGACGGTATATTTTATTATTCTTCTAGCAATATTTAAAAAAAAAAACAAGCACAAAGATTTTTGTGAATTTGGTAAATCAAATTTAATTATGCAATATTGAACCGTATCGACAACATAAGATTACTAATAAAACGGTCACCAAGAGAACTTTAAAAATATATTTAAAAAACATACTTGTCAAAAATATAACCTAATTCTTTTCAGAATTAAACATATGAGTATCACTTCGTTAAGCAAGTTTTATTAATTTAGCTTTTATTAGCTTTCATAGAATTCGATGTTTAATACTATTTTTATTTTAAACATAAATATAATTTTATGAATTTGAAATTATCTAATTTTGGTTCTATTAAAAAATTAAAACTCTTGGATTAAGTGATTAGTACAAGTTACAAGAGATCATTGGAAATGGAATTAATAATAATAAAATTAGACCAAACAATGTTTTAATTAAATTATATTTAATAATTGAAAACTGGGTGTTAAAAAAAATTTGCTTCATTAATGTTGAAACTCTTACCATCTCCCTCGCACTAGTCTCTATTGCTCTATATACGACTAAAAAAACTATATACACATTCGAATGATTCAAATAATGATTGATACTATCCATATAAAAACAATTACCATAACCTTAATTAGCAAACTGTGTGTCCTCCGAAATCACAATCCGAATATCCTATCAAAATTTAATAAATTTTCTTTTGCTACGACATGATTATTAATTTTTTAACTTATGCTGCTTTATTCATATTATAAAAGTACTAGCGACCCGCCCCGGCTTCGCCCGAGTAGCAGAGTAAATATTCCTAAAAAAAATCTGTTGTAGTATTGTATAAGTATTTAGCCACAGTAGGCGACAGCGCGGCCGCGGGGGCGCGCGGGTGGCTGCATCACGCGTTAGTATGATCGGTGTGGACCGCTTTATTTATTTAGTGCGCGATAGTTTTAAAATAACGATAACTCCTAAGATATTAATTTAAATTGGATGGTGTAATGGACAATTATAAGATTACTTGGTGGTAGAGCTTTGTGCAAGCTCGTCTGGGTAGGTACCACCCACTCATCAGATATTCTGCCGCAAAACAGCAGTACTTTGTATTGCTGTGTTCCGGTTTGAAGGGTGAGTGAGCCAGTGTAATTACAGGCACAAGGGACATAACATCTTAGTTCCCAAGGTTGGTGGCGCATTGGCGATGTAAGCGATCGTTAACATTTCTTACAATGCCATTGTCTATGGGCGTTGGTGACCACTTACCATCAGGTGGCCCATATGCTCGTCCGCCTTCCTATGCAATAAAAAAAAAAAAAAAAAAAAAAAAAACATGAAAATATGCTTAAAATAAATAACGTATTTAATTAGATAAGGATTAATATCATATCCGTTTTTATATTATATATATTGGCTATTGGTGAAAACCGCATGAAAATCTGTTCAGTAGTTTTTTAGTTTATCGCGTTCATACAGACAGACAAGAACCGCGGAGTACCTACTTTGTTTTATAATATGTAGTGATATATATAAAAGTAAATAACCCATGAATATCCTACTGCTGGGCTAAGGCTTCCTCTTTTGAGAAAAAGGTTTCGAGCTTATTCCACCACACTGGTCCAATGCGGGTTAGTGAAATACACATGTGGCAGAATTTCAGTTTAATTAGACACATGTTTCCTCACGATGTTTTCCTTCACCGTCAAACAAGAGATGAATTATAAACACAAATTAGGCACATGAAACTTCAGTTGTGCTTACCCGATTTGAACCCACGATTATCGGCTAAGATTCACGCGTTCTTACCACTAGGCCATCTCGGCATACAACATAATATGATTTCGCATAGACAATATAATGAACGTACTCGATGCCGTACAGCGTTATAATCGAAGGCTATTAAAAGTTAGAGCGAATATAATCCAATTTTAAGGTGAACGCCTTTTAGTTGTATTAACAAAGATTATTTTACCAATGTCACGTACGATAAAGAAGACACGAAGGAGATTAAGCGGTGCGTTTGAGATAACAACGTCAATTAAATTATGAGTCAGCCGAATACAGAAGAAAATCGAAGTAATATTCTTATATAATTACGACAAACGGAAATTGACTGGATTTTTATTAATAAATAATAATAATAATAATAATAGGAAAATTATGACGAGCCGGTTGGCGTGGTTGGCAAGAATCATGCCTTTCACGCCGCAGGTTTTGGGTTCGATTCCCACCCAGGACAGACATTTGTATGCATGACATACATGACATGACATCTGTTTGTCCTGAGTCGGGGTGTAATTATTTATATAAGTATTTATTTACAAAAGAAAAGTAGTATATGTAAGTATATCAGTTGTCTGGTTTCCATAGTACAAGCTCTGCTTAGTTTGGGATCAGATGGCCGTGTGTGAATAATGTCCCAGGATATTATTATTATTAGTTTATTGTACTCTTTATAATATTGCACAATATTTTTTATATGACACTGATATATAAACGATAGGAATTCTACAATATTACTGTAGTTACACATATGTGTACAGATTAATGTATAAATTAATTTTTAAATAAAAATGACACCATGAATATGACAAAATAAAAACGGTAGCCTATATTAAAAAAGATAGCGCCTGTGGATAATGGTCCTCCTGACCAATTTCCGCCACTACGGCCAATCTCAAGAGAAATTGGCCGCCGAGATCTCAAGAGCCAACTGCGCTCGCGATATTATAGTGCACAAGTGTGTGCGCAGACTCAGGTGCACTCTCTATCCGTTAAATCTCATAACCCGATGGGACGGCAATCTGAAACGACCGGCAAGAGTTTAGGCACCGGACATATCAGATCATATGTGGTCTATCTGACGCTATGAGATTTTTTAAATCATTCCCTTGTGGACCTTAGATTCAAACAAATAATTAGACTGTTTATTTGATAGTGTACTCGGGATAGTTTCGTGGATACGTGGATTGTGTCAAGGTAAATATAAATAAATGCGTTAGCTCAATATCCGGGCTCTTACTCTTGAAGATACTTCTTTTTGGGTGCATTCTATTTGTCTTCACATACGAAGAACACAAGCCAAGGGATGGGTGATGGTATTGTGGGATAGCTGGAAGATTATACTGGTGGTTTTAAACACGATAAGAAATACTTTATAATCCATGTATCAACCACTACCAGGTACACTACAGGTAGTATAGATGAATTAAAAACAAAATATACCTCTTTGTTCAATTTCATAATGAAAGACATATTATTTTGTAATAAATATTTATAAAAATTACGTTACAAATGTAAAAGATGTGACATCATACAATGTAGAAATTAGTCAAAACTACATTCGCTAGATAAGCGGTCACGAACACTGTGTTCTTCAAGAGACATTTTTATTAAACTTCCTAACATTCCAATAGTAAAGTTATAAGCCCAACTTCTTACTACGTGTCAGATTAAGAACATCAAAGAAAGGGGTTTCTTAAAAAAGTCAGCTAACAAAAGTAAAAAGTTGTAGATGATAGAAGTTGGTAGCTCCTCAGTTTTATAAAAGAGACAGAATTTTTAAAATAGTTCGTAACAAAATACGGTTTCTTATTACAGTATTTCACATAAGTCTATTTGAAACTGTATATTAAAAATGTAAAAGACTTACGACCTTAATAAATAATATATAATAAACGACCTACAGCGGGTCTTTTTTTGTTTATTGAATAGTAGGCTGACGAGTAATTGGGCCAGCTGATGGTAAGTGGTCACCTACGTCCATAGACACTGTTATTGTAAGAAACGTTAAACATCGCTTACATTGTCAATGCACCACCAATCTTGGGAACTATGGGTTATGTCCTTTTTATATTTACAATGGCTTAATAATAATGGTCCTCCAGACCGATTTCGGCCACGGCGGCCAATCTCAAGAGAGATAAGAATTCTATAGTGGTAGTGCCATGCTGCATACCTTCAGGTTGTAGCCGAATGGGCCGGCACGCCCGGGGAAGTACCACTCTCTCACTTAAAATCGGCGTGAAGTGGTAGCCAAGCTACCGCGTTTCGTCCGGTATGTGAGAGTTCCGGAGGCCCAATCCCCCCCCCCCAACAAAATGAATGCGCAGAATAAAAAACAACTACCCCAGGAGGGTACCATCTGCGCCTGCGGTGGACAATCCCTCTCTGGACATCCATGCTCAGGACATACACTACCTGAGCAGGGATGCCCAGGCTGCCCTTCGAATTCTGGGGGGGGCAATTTTGCGCTCTTAAATGGTCGGGGCAAACGGAGCAGGCATCTTAAGGTAACCCCTTCCACCCTCCCTGTGGACTTCTGCAACATTAGGGCATTTTGAATTCCAACTTAAACGCCGTCCACTACCATCTCGAGACGGCGAAGCCGGCCTTGCTCTTTTTAACCGAGACCCAGATATTGTCTCCGGCGGACACCTCATTCCTCTCCTACCCGGGGTACAAGTTGGAACATTCCTTTGTGCCACGGGCTGGAGTGTGTGTTTACGTCAGAGAGGATATCTGCTCTCGTCGCCTCGCCCATCTTGAAGGGAGGGACCTATCCATTCTCTGGCTGAGCGTAGACTGCGATGATCTTCCGCGAATCTACGCGTGCCTATATAGGTCCCATAGCGGTAATGCCGAAACTGACCGGCTCGTTGAGCACATCCAATGGGCTACAGATTCCGTGCTGCAGCAGATCCCATCCGCAGAGATCGTGATTCTTGGTGATTTTAACGCCCACCATGCCGAATGGCTTGGATCACGTACCACCGATCATGCGGGGAGATCTGTGGTCGATTTTGCCTTGGCATATGATCTGACACAACTGGTTACCTCGCCAACGCGAATCCCAGATGTGGAGGATCATTCACCTTCCCTGTTAGACCTTCTGCTGACCTCTCATCCAGACGGGTACCATGTTTCCGTAGAGCCTCCTCTTGGCTCGTCGGACCACTGCCTTGTCCGGAGTACAGTGCCGATTACACGCACCTCACGGCCTCGGTTCGTGGGTTGTCGCCGTGTGTGGCACTACAGATTAGCGGACTGGGATGGGATGCGGTCCTTCTTTGCATCCTACCCATGGGGGCGGATTTGTTTCTCGCCGGATGATCCCGATGTCGTTGCTGACTCGGTCGCTGATGTGGTGTTTCAGGGTATGGAACTCTTTATTCCGTACTCTGCAATACCCATCGGCGGCAGATCCCAGCCTTGGTTTGGTCGCTTCTGCAAAACGGCGTCACGTCGAAAGGTAGAATGCTATCAAGCCTGGGCTGAAGCATCGGCATCGCGTGATGTAAATACCAGCGCATTTAAAAAGGAATACAACTCTGCCTCCAGGTCTTTCAAAAGTGTTATTGCCAAGGCGAAATCGGAGCACATAGGCAGGATTGGCGAGCGATTGGTGCGTCTTCCTTCGGGAACACGCGCATTCTGGTCTCTCGCTAAGGCTGTCTTAGGGAATTTCTGTCAGCCCTCCCTTCCATCTCTGCACAGGAGCGATGACTCGTTGGCCCATTCTGCGAAGGAGAAAGCCGACCTTTTGGGATCTCTCTTCGCGTACAACTCGACTCTTGATGATCAGGGAAAAACACCACCGACAATCTTGCGGTGTGATACCACAATGCCGGAAACTAAATTCCGGCAGAGTGCAGTTCGTAAAGCACTTTTTTCCTTGGACATCCATAAGTCGAGTGGGCCCGATGGCATTCCTCCGATTGTGCTGCGCACTTGTGCTCCCGAGCTGGCACCGGTCTTAACGCGTCTTTTCCGCCACTCCTACACATTAGGCGTTGTCCCGAATTCTTGGAAGACGGCTTTAGTGCACCCGATCCCTAAAAAAGGCAATCGCTCTGATCCAAAAAATTATAGGCCTATTGCTATCACCTCCTTGTTCTCCAAGGTGATGGAGTCCATCATTAACTGCCAGCTCCTGCGGTACCTAGAGGAGCATCAGCTGATTAGCGACCGCCAGTACGGCTTCCGTCGGGGTCGCTCAGCTGGTGATCTTCTAGTTTACCTTACTCACAGATGGGCTACGGCGGTTGAGTCCAAGGGGGAGGCATTAGCAGTCAGTCTGGACATAGCGAAAGCCTTCGATCGGGTATGGCATAAAGCGCTACTCTCCAAGCTTCCATCCTACGGGCTTCCCGAGAAATTGTGCAAGTGGATCGCCAGTTTTTTGGCAGATCGGAGCATCAAGGTCGTTGTCGACGGTGCATGCTCTGACTTAAAATTCGTCAATTCTGGTGTTCCACAAGGCTGCGTTCTTTCACCTACTCTGTTTCTTCTGCATATCAATGATATGTTACAAATCAGTAACATTCACTGCTATGCGGATGACAGCACTGTAGACGCTCTTTACACCGGCCGTGCTAATATTTCTCGGGAACACGTCGACGAGTGTCGGAACAAACTTGTGTCTGAAGTCGAGACCTTGTTAACCAAGGTCTCGGACTGGGGCCGACTGAACTTGGTCCATTTCAACCCCAATAAGACACAAGTTTGCGCGTTAACCGCTAAAAAATCTCCTTTTGTCATATCCCCTCATTTCGAGAATACTCCCCTCGCTGCCACAGCCAGTATCGGTATACTTGGCGTCGAGATTTCGAACACTGTTCAGTTCCGCGGTCAATTGGAAGTTAAAGCCAAATTGGCTTCTAAAAAGCTTGGAGTGCTCAACAAGGCGAGACGGTACTTCACGTCGGACCATAGCCTAAAACTTTACAAGGCGCAAATTCGGCCCCACATGGAGTACTGTTCTCACCTCTGGGCGGGAGCTCCCCAGTACCAGCTTCTTCCTTTTGACCGCATTCAACGTAGAGCGGTTCGAATTGTCGACGATCAGGCTATTACCGACCGGCTTGATCCTTTGGCCTTGCGTAGAGATGTTGGGTCACTCTGCATCCTCTATCGCATATATCACGGGGAGTGTTCTGAGGAGTTGTTTGGATTAGTCCCGGCAGCTGAATTTCACCACCGGACATCGCGCCAGAACTCCAAATTCCATCCCCATCACCTCGATGTCTGGAAATCCACAACAGTGCGTTTCTTAAGGCATTTCCTGCCTCGCACAATCACTCTGTGGAACCAGCTTTCGCCGGCGACTTTTCCGAACCGATATGACATAAAAACCTTCAAGAAGAGAGCGTACTCTTTCCTCCAAGGCCGGCAACGCACCTGCAAGTCCTCGGATGTTGCAGGTGTCCATGGGCGGTGGTAGTCACTTTCCATCAGGTGAGCCTCCTGCTCGTTTGCCCCCTCTTACATAAAAAAAAAAAAAAGAAGATAAGCCAACTGCGCGGAGATATTATAGTGCACAAGTGTGTGCGCAAACACAGGTGCACTCTCTATTCCCTAACTCTCATAACCCGATGGGACGGCAATCCGACACGACCGGAAAGAGTTTAGGCGCAGGACCAACGGCTTTACGTGCTTTCCGAGGCACGGGAGTGTTCACACTTCCAACTTCCAGACTCCGGGCTGCTACTGAGAATTTTCGACAGAAAATCTTTTTTTTTTTTTTTTTAATTGCATAGGAAGGCGGACGAGCATATGGGCCACCTGATGGTAAGTGGTCACCAACGCCCATAGACATTGGCGTTGTTAGAGCTGTTAACCATCTCTTACATCGCCAATGCGCCACCGACCTTGGGAACTAAGATGTTATGTCCCTTGTGCCTGTAATTACACTGGCTCACTCACCCTTCAAACCGGAACACAACAATAACAAGTACTGCTGTTTTGCGGTAGAATATCTGATGAGTGGGTGGTACCTACCCAGACGAGCTTGCATAAAGCTCTACCACCAAGAAAAATCTAAATAACATTTTATTGGCCCGACCTGGGAATTGAACCCAGAACCTCCGAGTTAGCAGCCTTCACTACTTCCTAGCCACTAGACCAACGAGGCAGTTTACACTGGCTTACTCACCCGTCAAATACATGATTCATGTATTTGATCATCATCATCCTATAAACAACACTTATAACTGTATAACTTAGAATAATATTTGTATCTTGATAAAATGAACAAGAGTATACACTATTTAACTGCCTTTCAAACAATACTGTTGCTTGTTTAAGCTCGATTTTTTTTAAAAAATAAATGCAAAAAACCAAAGCAAATTTATATATTATGTATAAATTGTAGTATGTCATACAAGGCAAGTTGGATGGCATCAGACCGCGTGGGAGGATGCCCATGCGCTGGACCGACCAAGTGAAAACAAGTGTTGGCGGTTCTTTGCATCATCCTCAGCACCAATTACAGAGACACATGGCGATCGCTCATTTTTATTTTATGATCGTAATTTTGTATCGGATCATAAAGTGTGAAAGCGACTCACTCAAATTAAATAAAAGTGAACTCAATATGCTTAGTATTTAATAACGTCTGCATTTCACTCTTGTATTAGACCATAAAGCTACATTTCGCACCATAAAATAGGCCGTATAAATTAAGTAAAGCCTCTGATGATTTAAGGCTGTTTAAAGTCGTTTCGTTAATGAACTAAAGTTTTGCTACTGAATTATGTTTGTTCAGGCGCGCGTTGTAATGGATGTTATGATTTCATATTTCAAATTTTACAACCCTTCTTATTTTTATTCGATAATTTTCATTACTTTACTTGGTTGGTCGATGTACGATGGGTCAATTTCGAATGAATTTTACCAGACTCCGGGCTGTTACTGATCATTTTTGAGACCTAGGCGTCGAACTTAAGACCTGCGGTCTAGGCACCAGCGATATTAAGCCTTTTGCTTTATAGGAGTTACAAATACGTGTCAGTCAGTGTTACCAAAAATCTTTGAAATTTAGAATAGTTTAAAACAAAGTAACGACAAGTGGGCCAACCCCAAAAGCCCGTCGTGCAGATTTAGTACCGCTGCACTAGACGAACGAGCTAGTCATGTCGAGGCATGGTAAATCAGTGATAGTATTATACTTCGCACAGTAATAATGCTTAAATTGGGGGTGACTATATACTATTTAAATTATATCATTCAAAATATATTTTTCCATTATGAACTTTTCGAATAATCCATTTTATATTTAATCAAATCACATTATCAGTAAATGCATAAAGATAAAGCCGTTATAAGCCAATTTCAATTATTTAATTCATTCCAAGAAGTAGTGCTTTGGAATCTAACATCTATATTTGAAATAAACACGACGAACTAATATAACTTGACCGCAGATGTAACTTCGTCGAATTGCAGTCTAAATTAAACTCACGTGAGTAATTGGAAATTTCGACTGTTTGCTAAAATTGTGTATTTTCTTCATAGTAAGTAAAACCATATTTGGGTTTTACTCTTTTGTTTTATATTTTTTACCTACATTTGGACGACCAGGTCTCCATGGTTGGTAGATACTTTCCTTTCGTCGTGTCGTGGGTTCGATTCTCTTCCAGACCAGACATTTGTGTGCCTGTATCTGGCTGTAAATATCGATGTAAGTGTGTATTTACAAAGAGAAAAATAGTATATGGAAGTATATCAGTTATCTGATTTCCATAGTACAAGCTCTGGTTAGTTTGGGATCAGATGGCCGTGTGTGAATAATGTCCCAAGATATTATATTAGTAAATATCTTGATGCAGGTATTTAATATTTATTTGTAATTTTTGGTTTTAATATTGTGTTTTATTTTGTCAGTGCAGACGAGAATTCTTAAATTCTACAAAGTATGCCAAACAAAAAAAAGTTCTTTATTTCTGTTTACTTCAGAGTTTTTTGTGTTCAGCGGAAAAGACGCCACGAGGAAGCTTATTTGTGTCGAATGATATTCTACTATAAGTCTATTACCACTAACGAGTACCGGTGCAGCCTTAAGATGATAGCAGGCTTTTGCAGAAAAGTGGAATTTGTTGTTTTACTTTAGTTTTGTGTTTGTATAATTGTTTTTCATCATCATCATCAGCCATTTCTAATGACTGCTGAACGTAGGTTGCTCCCAAAGTGTGCCAAGGCCCCCAGTCACCTTCAGCATCAATATGGTTTGACTTAAATTATTAAAAAAAAAAGAAAAAGAGAAATTGTTTAATATATTATGGAAAGTAAATATTTGAACGCGGGTTTTGTATAATTAGTTAAGATAAACTTGAACGTTAAATAAAGTTAAGATAAACTTGAATTTATAAAATGTTGTCAAAATACTGAAATACAATCTCATGACAAAGTAATTTTATGTTTAGGAGAAAATGATTATAACCCCACTAAACTAGGAATTGATTTAGGCGCAATATTAATTGCATTAGGTAAAAGTGTTACAATTATAATAATGAGTATCATACGTAATCGTCACCTAAATGAAGTTAAGCTTAATAACATGTTACAATTGTATTCTAAAAGTTACAAAAATATCCAATTTGTAAAATTAAAGTATTGGTATAGAAATAATCAGGATTACTTCTTTGATGTTTGCAAAAAAATAAATTATGTAATTGACTATGCTGATTATTATGATAAATATCTTTTAAAATTTAATAATAGGAAAGTTTCGCAGAGCTACTCTCTGCGAAACTTTCCTATTATTAAATTTTATTAAATAGAGTAGGAATGTTAATCAACCAGGAACTATACCATTCTATTTTAAAAAAATAACAAATAAATTAAAACTTCGTTCAGAGGCAAATATTGTTACAAATGATAATCAAAATAACTACAAACCTGGGACTATTCCGTACTATTTTAAGGCTATATCGAAAATGCCTTCAAGTGATAACCTAAATAAAGACCAGGACAGTAAGTACAAAAAAAATAATTTAGACAAATCAAAGAACTCATTTCGTCCCTTTCGTGAATAATAATACAAATAACATGTGTACTATTATGCACCAAAATATAGCGGGGTATTTAAATAAACAAAACTTAGTAGAACTTCTTTTGGATGAATTAAGTAAAGAAAGTATAAACATAGACGTTGTGTGTTTGTCTGAAACCTTTATAAAATCCGGCTCTGAATGTAACGCTAAACTACGCAATTTTAAGCTTTCTGCCATCTTTTCTAGAGACATAAAAAGAGGTGGTGTGTGTATTTTTACAAAAACTTATCTGAAAACTAAGGAGGTCTCATTCACAAAAGACTTAGCAAAAAACTATTTCTTTGAATGCTGCGCAATTGAATTACCCGAGTTAAATATCATTGTTATATGTGTTTATCGTATCCCGAATTCAGATTTAAACTTGTTTTTTGAACAATTAGATTTAACACTAGATAAGTTAAAAAACACAAATAAACATATAATAATTGCAGGTGATCTTAATATTGACCTTTTGTCCGATACCAAAGCAACAAAACAATTAACCATGTTACTAGAAAATTATAATATAAAAAGTCACATTCATGAACCTACAAGGCGAAATAAGTGTATAGATCAAATTTGTAGTAATTTGCAAGAAGTTTCAGCTGCTATATACCAATCGGAACTGTCAGACCACAACACTTGCCAAACAATTACTTTTACAGTACGAACCAAACCTCCATTTCTTACGTATTACTTTAAAACTATAAGAGACTATAGCCAAGATAATATTCGAAAGTTCAGGGAATGCTTGCGTACTATTTACTGCAACAAACTTATTGACGATGCTAGTACAGAATATGATTTTAATGACGTTTTTAATAAATTTTTAAATGAACTATTATTATTTTATCGGTTGTGTTTTCCAGAGATAAGAATTAAAGTAGTAAATAAGCCTAAAAAGATGAGATGGTTAACAAAAGGATTAAAGAAATCATCTAAAACAAAAAGGGTATTAAGATTTCAGAGCTATAAACACAAAAATGAGGATTATAGGAAACATTATTTGAAATTCAATAAAATATTTAGGTCCTGCATTAATCGAGCTCAAAAAATGACGCATAAAAAATATATCGCATCATCTTTAAATAAATGTAAAGCTACCTGGACAGTAATAAAAGGATGCGATGATAAACATTATAATCAGCTAGAAGGTTTACAGGAAATAGTTCATAATAATATTAGAATTAAAAATCCCACTGACATTGCAAAAACATTTAATGAAGTTTTCATCGATTATGCGAATAAGTCCAAATTCTTAAATTGTAATAAAATGACATTAAAAGAAAATCAAGTGATTAAAACGATATTTTTGGAACCGTGCAATATACAGGAAATAAAGACAATTATAAAATCACTTAAAAATACAAATTCAGTCGGTTTAGATGGTGTAAATACTAAAATAATAAAGGCAGCAGTTGAAGAAATATCACCAATGCTATGTTTCTTAATAAATTTATCTTTCACTAGTGGCACATTTCCGTCAAGTCTTACTACGTCTATAGTGAAACCTCTCCACAAAAAAGGTTGTTTCACTGATATCAATAATTATCGTCCTATTTCAATTGTGTCAGTTCTTTCAAAAATCTTCGAAAAGGCCCTGTGTAAGCGTGTAAATAATTTCCTAATGAAACATAATGTTATAAGAAGAGAACAAAACGGGTTTCAAAAAGATAAATCAACTACGTTAGCGGTTTTTATGTTGATTAAGAACGTAATCTCAATTATTGACAAGGGTAATCCTGCATGTGTTATTTTGACGTGACAACGTCTTATAAATTGGTTTGCCGGGTGACACTTCAAGAAACTGCGTTACGCTCCGCTCACGTTATGCGCTCACAATGAGAGCGAGTGAGAGGCACGCGTCCCTTCCACTCGGGCATGGTTAGCCCGCCTAAGAGCGAGAGAGACAGACATAAAAAGTGAAATTCAGTGCGAGATTCTTTGTATAAATTAATGTTTTAAATATAATTCTTTGTATAAATAAATGTTTTAAATTGTTACTATTATTTCATCCTTCTTCCTACTATACGAATGAATATTCACATTAAAATTATTTTACCACTCAAAGTCGTTGTCACGTAAAACTTTCGCCCGTATACCGACTTTACAGGCAACCATTTTTTTTGTGATATGACAAAGGCCTTTGACTACGTTTCCCATGACTTACTTTTAAAAAAATGTGAGCATTATGGTTTGCGTGGACCATGCTTTAATTGGTTAAAAAGCTATTTAACAAATAGGAAGCAATTTGTAGAACTGTCCAGATTAAATCAGAAAATTTTTTTAACAAAATTCAGTTCAAATCTGGAATTCAATTCATTTGGGGTGCCTCAAGGCAGTGTGCTAGGGCCACTCCTTTTTTTGATCTATATTAACGACCTTCCCGATTGTACGAAACACAAATGCATTTTGTTCGCAGATGATGTTTCTGTAATTGTACCGTCGGTAAAAAATAATGCTAATTTAGGCGAAATAAATAGCACTCTAAATGACGTCTACGAATGGCTTAAAAGTAATAATTTATGCTTAAATTTAATTAAAACTAAATATATGACATTCAGAAATAGAAACATGACATTTAACAATTTCATGGTAACGTGTTCCAATCAAAATATTGAACAGGTATCTACGATAAAATTCTTAGGAATATATATGGACGAATACTGTACATGGGGTCCTCATATTAATTACATATGTAATAAAATTAATAAATTTGTTTTTGCGTTACGGAGACTATCAAAAATTGCTGACCAAACCACAGCTTTATCAGCATATCATGGATACGTAATGTCTAATATTCGTTACGGTATTTTAATTTGGGGTAACACTTCGGATGTTAATAAGGTCTTCATAATTCAAAAAAAGTGCATCCGAGCAATTTGCAACACAGGCCCAATGCAATCATGCAAGCCCCTTTACAAAGCGATGAAGTTGTTAACACTACCGAGTATATATATTTACGAAATGGCATGTTTCATGAAAAAGTATAAAAAATATTTCTTTGACACACGTGGTAATATTATCCCATTTAACACAAGGCATCAACAAAAAATATATTATCCGAAATGCAAAACTGTTCTAAGCTCAAAAAGTTGCTATCACATGATGATCATCATTTATAACAAATTGCCTTCGATAATAACAGATCTGCCATTCAACAAATTTAAAATAACACTGCACGACTGGTTGGTTGACGAATGTTATTACTCCGTCAAGGAATTTCTGACGGATAAAGCATAATGCATAAATGAATTATTGTTCTAATTTTTAATATATTCAGTAACAATTTAAATATTATTTTTCATTTTATTTTGTGATGTATACTGACTTGACATATGATTAAATTGTACTGACATGTTATGAATATGATACATTTTTAATTACTAAATAATGAATAAATAAAAAATCGCTTATGTAATTCTTCAAATCAAAATAATATTTGCATGTCGCTTATGTGACTAGACATGTATATATATATATTAAAATGTATAATATCATGTTGTGGGCAAATAAAGTATTATTATTATTATTATTATTGTTAACCTTTTCGTAGAGGTTTAATAAAGAAAATAGTCGGTAAATGCAGTTAATTAATAATAAATTATTTTGCTCATATAATTATAGCTTACACAAATGTAGTTTTCAACCTAAACAAATTTAAGACACTTTCCATTCCAGCTGACACAAATATTGTGACTACAGCGTATTACAGAGTACTCTCGATGGTCCTATGTAAACTGGAACTGAGAAACTCCTCAAGATATCATGCAATTAGTTCACGAGTACGCCTGAAAAAACATGTGTAGGTATCGTCAAGAGTTACTAAACATTTTGACGTGAATACGAAGAGATATTTGTCCCAGATACTTACATCTTGAATCTGTCGTTTTTGGGCTGTTAAGAGTATATTTTTTTACTGGCTTTTTGTAAACCCGGTACAACCCACCCACTTATCACATTAACATTGTGTTCAGGCACAAGGAACCTAACATCTTAGTTCCATGGATTCTGGCGCATTGACGTTGTAAGGAATGGGTAATAATTCTGCCTACTTATGCAAAATTGTCGATGGAGCGCGGCGTGCATTCATATGTTCGTGTTAATAAATCGTGTTATTTCGATTTTTTGTTCGTATCTCGTAATCCACACGTCATGGGACACTTCCACCACTACTCGAGTAGATGGTAAGTTCTCAGCCCTACAACTTTGACTCTGCCAAGGCCAATAGGTCAAACAATACACTATTCGAACAAAAAAATAAAGGTTCGTCTAATTTATTACAGTTTTATGAACAGTTGAAATATTTTTTGTTTCATTCATCATTTCGCCTCGATCACTTGGGGTTAAACAAGGATACAAAACAATCAATAAGTCAGAACTTAGGATAAAGTTTCGTTTGATCCAAATTGTGCGTTGTTACTACATGTGAGTTTATAAAAATGAAAATTGTAATTAAAGTTCTTAATTAAAATAAAATTATAGCGAAGAGAGAGAAATGTTTAGCTCAAACAATATAAAAACGTTGCACGAAAATGCGACCTAAAACGTAGCCGTCATCGCACCGAAAGAGACAAAACATCTAAGCTCCCAAGGTTGGTGGCGCATTGGCCATGTTTTTTTTAAATAAATATACAATGCCAAAGTCTATGGGCGTTGGTGACCATTAACCATCGGGTGGCCAATATGATCGTCCATTTACTATACTATAACAAAAAGAAAAAACAAAAGTATTACTTCGTGAACATGATCAACAATTTTAATGAATAAATTAAACAATGCGTTCTATTAAGGAAACGTCAAGTTAAGAGAAATATTGATGTATAAACAATTCGAAAGTGTTAGATCAATGTGTTGTATTGGAAGCCATAAATATTTTGTACCTTATACAAATTTTACCGTTCTAAATCTGGAGAAATTGATTAAAATTCCTGGATCACTGCTTGTGTACAGAAAACGCCTAATTTAGTGCGTAAAATATTTTGCGACCGCTTGGTTTTATAACCTTTATTTTGTTTTACGTAATCTGTAATTCATTGCTATTTTTAATTTAAACAAAAATCTTATAAATTAAAGTCACATATGTACGTATCACGGACAGGCTGGTTGAACACTAGCCTGACCAATGTATAAATTAAAAATTCGTAATTATTTCTAACTTGGCACTACTACGAGGATGATGGCACCGACAAATAATAAGTCGCATAAAAAATCTATAAAGGTCTGTCCCTACATGCAATTGATTATGGCATGGGCTGACTGTGGGCCTCGGATTCTGAGATCGTCGGATTATGAGAGCTAAGGAAAAGAGAGTGCAACTGTGATTGCGCACACACTTGTGCACTATAATATCTCCTGCGCAGTTGGCTAATCTCTCTTGAGATTGGCCGCCGTGGCCGAAATCGGTCTGGAGGACCTTATATCTATAATCCGCTCAGACATGTTGAGTGCTTTTGGTGTCAAATTCAAAATACTTTATTCAATATTGAAGTATTACACTTACTTATTGATTGTCAAAACTACTACCTGGTGTATAATTTTTATTATCTTGCAAGAGTTTGTTTTTTGTTTGCCTACGTGTAATTTCTAGACAGCAAATATTTGTACTTTCTGGAAAACAACCTATTGATTTGTTAATTAAATGATTGATTGAGTATTTCTTTTCAAATTCAATTCAAATTACTGTATTATACTGATGCTTGTGTCAGTCAATAAAATATAGAATAGAAACAAAATAAACCTTTACTTATAAAGTATATGGAGTATATAAGCACGTACAGCTATTGGTCTGTTCTTTGACCGATCTCGTCGGATTGCACTCCCGACGGATTATATGTGTGTTGGAATAGTAACTGCATCTGTGGTTTGCATATACTTTTGTGCTAAAATGAGATATTTTTCAGCACACGATTAAGATAAATGCCTGCCTCGTTAGTCTAGAGGCTACGTGAAAGGCCGCAGACACGATGGCCCAGGGTTCAAATATCAGGTTGGGTAATAAAATGTTATTGAGATTTTTTGTCGAAAATTCTCGGAGTGTGGAAGTTGGAAGTTAGTACACTCTTGTGCCTCGGAAAGCACGTAAAGTCGGTGGCCCTGCGCTTAAACTCTTTCCGGCCGTTTCGGATTGCCGTCCCATCGGGTTATGAGTGTTAGGGAATTGATGTAGAGAGTGCACTTGTGTTTGCGCACTCACTTGTGCACTATAATATCTTCTGCGCAGTTGGCTAATCTCTCTTGAGATTGGCCGCCGTGGCCGAAAGCGGTCAGGAGGGACTATTATTATTGAGAGAAATGGGTAGGGTGCCGTTTTTATTATTCGAACAGGTGAAACATTAATAAGTAAAAAATATTACAAATATATATGAAAAAGCTTCGCAACAAAGAAATAAATTCACAAATAGGCCATTTGTTCAACCCAAACGGTTCAGGCACATTTGTCAATATGATTTATATTACGTTCTAAAACTGTTAAATCATTTATAAATTTTGATCAAAATAAAAAATAAATACGATTGGATTTCGTAAACAAAACAGGAACTTGACTATTAATCATGCTTCAGTTCTGCTATCTTTAAAAGAAGTGGAAACAAAAGACACATTAAAAACATTTGTATCTACTTTTTGTTAGATGATGGTCTAATTAAGTTAATTATTATGGATGATAAGTGTTCTCGTACACTTGATTTTGTGTTGTATTTTATCATTAAGTTGAATTTTAAGAAGTTTGGTGGAAATTTAACGCATAGTACAATGTATCGATATTCAGTGTTCAATTGTTCATTGCCATCAGTAGACCAGCTGATATAAACGAATAAATTAAACTTAGAGATTTATATAAATTTGAAAACTTATACTTAATTGAATACATATAATCTTAATAAAAATATATAACATACCAACATTTTTTTATATAGCATACATACATACATACATAATCTTACATACAAAAAATAATAATATTGAAATTATTGCCATAAAGAACTTTCAATTACATTGAACATTACGAAGTCTGAATCGTGCTCGCGTCTTTCATTTCGCTAGAAATATTACTACCATGCATTGTTGCTAAATATTTTTGTTTACCTTTTTATAGAAAATTGAAAAGGATTGCTGCATTTCTCTCTTCATCTTGAGTTCTTTTGTTTCCAACTTTTATATCTTTCCCGTTAGCTTAAATTATCACACTTAATATAATTAATCGTTTTGTATTAAGAATATAATCCATCAACTTAGAAATACTGACGGTAATCAAATAATCCAATCAACCATTAGTGTATATTTTTATTAGATGAAAAAAAAAATCGTGGATCGTTTTCAATTATGATTTTTATTAGCCTTTGGAATATCAAATGGCAAATATTCTTGTGGATTTCATTCCGTTAAACTCATCAAATATAATATTAACGAATAAAACGGTTTTATATTTCGAACGATCCGCTTGCCCAAATATTTGTTTTGAATTTAATTTGGAAGATATTTTGACAATTCGTAACGTAAATTCTCATAACTGAATTATTTGAACAATGGATGTCATTTTTGATTTGCTAGATATTAATTAAAATAGAAATAAGTAATTCAAGCACAATATTAAATGCTTCAAGTTTTAATCGTTAAGATGTATAAATATTTAAAAGTTGTCTACGGTTCGGTACTTAGTGGTAGAGCTTTGTGCAAGCTCGTCTGGGTAGGTACGACCCACACATCAGATATTCTACTGCAAAACAGCAGTACTTGGTATTGTTGTGTTCAGTGTGACATAACATCTTAGTTCTCAAGGTTGGTGGAGCATTGGTGATGTAAGCGAAGGTTAACATCTCTTACTATGCCAATGTATGGGCGTTGGTGACCACTCATCAGGTGGCCCATATCGTATCCTCCTATGCCACAAAATACTATTTGCAAATTTAATGAGTGTTTCTTTGCGTGTTATAATTATAGCACGGTTTTGTTCTGCGTTAGAACAGCTTTACAGCTTAATTATTATAAGCTAGAATTAGAACAAACAATTGTACTGCATTAACAACATATTCGTTATCTCAATAAAAAGGCACAATTGTTTGTAACAAAAGTAAATAGAACACTTGACTTTAATCGTACCGTCGTCCGAATTTTGGCATCGTGATGCATGAAGTTTTTGGAAATTTTCCAATTTAACTAAAGTCACTTTTCAGCAGATACAAATTTCACGTAGCTTCGCCCACTCCTGGAGGCGGACTGAGAGATTAATGTCAGTTCCATTGATTTAACGGCACCAACTCCGCCAACAATTTTTAAATAAATACAATAATCTAGGTTAATAGTGGATTGTAAAATGTTTTGTAAATATATTTACTTGTTGGTAGGGCTATGTGCATGCTAGTATAAGTAGGTACCACCCACTCATATGTTCTACTACTAAATAGCAATATTTAATATTGTTGTGTGTAACAGAGGGGTAATAGCGCCAGTGATCTGGGTATAATATCTCCTGCGCAGTTGGCTAATCTCTCTTGAGATTGGCCGTCGTGGTCGAAATCGGTCTGGAGGACCTTATTTTTTTTTGTAATGTGCTTATTATTGTTGAGGATTATTTTATAATTCTTTTCGTAATACTTATTAAATTTATAAGCATTTTAAAATAATACTTCAAAAGAATAATAAATTAAAGTTGTTTTAAATTCTTGAAGAAAAGTTATATAAACGATTGAAATACTACAACAGGTTAGTTTCTAATTTTAAAGTCTTGAGTTTAAAAGTTTAAGTTAAAAATGTATTGTTTAGTTTGTTGTTTACAAATAAAATTATTACTGTATTTAAATAGTGTTTTAAAAATATATTAACTAATCAATTGATTACATTTATTCGTGTATGATTAAAGTAATCAAATAAAACATTTTTTTTATTCACAAACACAGATATGCGTTGCGATGATTCTTAGCCTATTTTAATACGGTTATACTATATTGGCGCTAATCTGAATGCTGATTGGCTGGCTATAACGTCATCGTCTGCCACCGACCAATTACCGTTTAGATAAAGACAAATTAGGTATTATGACTTTGATTAGCGTGTCAGAAGCTAGAAGTATTATTATATGAATAACATTTATTTATACATTTTTTTGTCCTTTCTTCTTAAGACTAAATTAGGAATCTCAAAATATTTCTCAATTAATGAGATGTAAACATTCACAATCAGTCCATTCGGCGGCGCTAATGCGTCGTCGAAAATATGCCTCGAGTAGCACAAACGCGTGAAAATATATTTCACGCGTTTGTGCGTAATGTTTATAAATATAAAATGTTTTTAATTTTATTATGATTCATACTTTGTAAAACTTAAATAAAACTAAAGTAGTCGTACTTTTCTTAGTTTTTATATTATGTAACTTTCCTTCACACCAACTGTGACATCAATTCCATCGCGAACGAAGAAATTTGGCAACTCTTTTCTTTGTCGCACCTCCAAAACATGGAATTCTTTACCAGCACACGTGTTCCCCTCCTCTTATGACCTGGGTTCCTTCAAACGAGGCGTGAAGAGGCATCTTGCGGGCCGGCAAGGCGGGGGCGGCGTACAGGTCATTCTTCCCGACTGCACTAGCCGTCGTCGCGTTGAGTGGAGTCATTTGCCCTCCCGGGCAATAAAAAAATACAAAATAAATAAAAATATTAATTCGAGGTTAACTATAAAAAAGAGGACTACAAAATCTCTGTAGAAAATCTGTCTAATTTTGACAGCGTTCGTTGGATAAGACCGACAATATCATCTTCGATTACGTCAGCATATCTAAATCCTATATAAATTATATCTAACCTGAATATATATCACATTCACTTCTCATTTTTAGAATACCATAAAAAATTAGTTTATTAAAATAATACATATTAAAAGTATTTTCTGCATTGTTCAATTTAGTACTGTGCAAATAAATTACGTTTTTCCGCCCAACTGAGGTTTATTTGTGACACTCCTAATCCCACCTCTTATTTTCATTCTGCCTTTCCCATTTTAATTAAATCACAACAGAGAAGTCCAGCTGAGGACTATTTCGACAAGATTGTTAAGTCAATTTCAGGCATGTTTGTTTAGCTCACTATATTAAAATGATATTACATTTAATGGTTATGAGGAACAATACATTTGTTTAAAACTTCTATACGTACCTTTGAAGAACACCAACTTCGTTGGGAATTTATTTATTTGTATCGTACGAAATCGGCTAATCAATTTATTTAAATTAAGCTTGCGAACTTCAATCAACAATACTACTAAATAACGCGTCACGAACAATAAACAATACTCAAATGTGGCACCGACCATGAAATGAAGAAAACGATGTAAGGGTTTAATAATTTCTACCTAGACTATGCCTTGTTCCCGAGCAATAAAGTGCGGTTTAGATTGTATTGACATTCACTTACGATCTTACGCCATGAATGACAGAAAAACATAGGAAATGTACAATAACGGTTGTTTCATATTCAACCTTATTTCCTTAGCAATAAGTTATTTTTGGACCATACTAATTTGAAATAACCTCACAAACGTCATTGTGTTCTTACTTTTCGGCCGTTTTAAGCGCTTATCTAGTACATTGTTGATCAAAGTTTGCGAAACTATAAACATTAATTAAAAATTGTATTGTATTTCGATTTCAGCGCTAACAAATGAACGAACAGCTATTTGATAAAAAAAAAACAGATTCCGTTTCAAAACCAATAAATTTGTACAAACTGTACTAATACACGAAGCTCTTCTATCGTCCGAAAATCGATAGCTGTCAAACTATCAACGAAACTGTTACGTTTGTAATCGAGTGCGAATTACATCGAATCGAATCGATACCGCTCGCTACTCGTACTCGATGTTGATTGTTTGTTCGATTATACAAATGGACGTCGAAACGGCGGGAATCGTTTCAAAACGTAATTGTGTGTGCTCACTAAATTAACATCGTTTATTGTGATCTTCATAACAATAACGCTTACGATGGTGATTATAGGATTCTCATTGGATTAATGCGTTCAAAGACAATCTCAATCTATTCATGTTATAAAATGTCACGATAAACTGTTATTTTAGACTATAAATCGTACTGCAATGACAATAGTTCCAAGAATTAGAATTGAACCTACGAATTTCACTATGATAATTTGGCTATTGGCTCTACAAAGCCGTCAACAAACCTGCAATCGTCTGTTGGTGGTAGTCACTTTCCATCAAGTGAGCCTCCTGCTCGTTTGCCTCCTCTTACATACACCAAACATTAAATTACATCGCCCAAAATTAATACAAAGTTTTGATGTATGGTGGTAGATTAATTTGTTGGTCGACTACACGTCTACCAGACTTAATAAAGATTTATCGTTCGTTCGGTCGTTTCGTCGGCTCAGTCAAGTCAGGAGAACATCATTATCACATACAATGTAGGTAATATAAATTAATTCTCGACTGTACAGTTTGTTTGATTTTATTTAAAATTAAAAAATATGTTCAAAAAAGAAGTATGTACATCCGTTCATTGAACTGACTGTGATTTGTCTTGATGTCTGTGTGATTTGTCAGAGTAGACTATAACCTATTTCGTTTTGAAGGGCGAGTGAGCCAGTGTAACTAGAGACACACGTGACATAACCTCACCATCACAATTGGCTAATTTCAAAAGTCAAGTCAAAAGTCAAATTCATTATTCAATATTCAAGTGTTATTGATTGTTATAAATCTACCACCGGTTCGGAAATAAACACCTCAGACCTGAGAAGAACCGGCGAAAGAAACTCAGCGAGATTTTTTTTTTATATCTAATTTTTACAATAACATTTTTTTTATTTGAAATAGCCTGGAAGCAATAGCTTCCTTTTTTCGTATCGTTGAGAATAATCTATTGAAAGGACTTCATATATAGTGTTGGTTTAAGCCGTACACCTCATAGCACTGTTCTTTCATTAGGCGCAAATTAAAGAGCTTCGATCGAATTGGGGAACAATTTGTATTAATAGAAAGCGAGTTCAAATTTTGAATAACATGTGTGAATTAATTTCGATAAGTTTTAGAATAATAACATACTGTTCGGTTTGAACTATAATAAAACCCATTTCGTTGTTGGACAAAGTTTTCAGTTTGTTTAGTGTTTTTGCGTTTGCAAAAAGCTGTTGTTTAGAGAGTGCGATATATGTGTTTGTATACAAATGTTATAAAATGTTAAAATTCTATAATAATAAAACGCGTTCAAAATATTTGAAAGCTATTGATAACAGATATGTAACTGTTGATGGTGGTTTGATTGTGAACTCAGAATACAATTAAAAAAAAAAACAAATATTAATGTTTTTATATTTAGTACGTTCAACAATTTCACGTTATAATTTTATTTTATTGGTGTAAATAAATTAATATGATATTATTTAAGTGAAAGAAATGTCAAAGCGAGATCAAAATTTGTTTGGACTCCTATAGTGTTTAGCTACTCATAAAGTGTTGAAAGAAGTTAATTTTAAATCATCAGTAACAGCCTGTGAATGTCCCACTAAGAGGCTAAGGCCTCTACTCCTCTTTTGAGGAGAAGTTTTGGAGCTTATTCTACCACGCTGCTCCAATGCGGGTTGGTGGAATACACATGTGGCAGAATTTCATTGAAATTAGACACATGCAGGTCTCCTCGCGATGTTTTCCTTCACTGTAAAGCACGAGATGAATTATAATGCTTGCCCGGGTTTGAACCTACGATCATCGGTTAAGATTCACGCTTTCTTATCACTGGGCGATGGCCTCACATACTCGGCTTCACATATTACTTTAAATTTAATCTTAAATTTATTTAAATTTAAAAGTGTGCCATCATTATAACATTTTACTAAAAGAGAAATCCAAAGTATACAAGAAATTAAAATCACAATAATAATTACTTTGTACTGATTAAGCATTTGTTAAATGATGTAACAGTGAAATAATTCCTAAGGACAACAATACACTTGTATTTATAGAATACTGTTTCCAGCGCTTCCTTGCAAAAGGTAAAACTCTATAAAACGCTTTAGAGGCTACTTCGCATTTTGAACAAAGAATTTTATTGCCTCGACTGAATACTTTGTACTGCAATATAAGCGCTGCAGCGCTTTAGTTCATTCCTCTAGGCTTAGTCATTTAGATAAATAAATATTATTGCTTTTTTAATATACATACTTTTAAAGTATTTTTTAATTTATTGGACGGCGTGTATATTCTATAATTTTTATATTTAGTCGTGTTCGTTTGATTTTTTTTAGCATAGGTAGGACGAGCATGATAAGTGGTCACCAACGCCCATAGACATTGTAATTGTAACAGATTTTATTGCTTTGTGTCTTATCATTCTCATATAAAGATTTCATCTCATTTGCTCTTTATAATTATATATTATTCTGTTTAAGTTGTACTATATAACAAATTTAATAAGTATTAAATGGATAAAAAACGAAATTTTTAATATTACTTTATTCATTTTAAATCTCGTAGCAGGCTATTTTACAAAGAACATAAATTTGAAAGAGGAACGTCACAGCTTAAGGCTTTATCCGGTATATTCTTTGAACAATGCGTTGTGTATTTTTGTCTTTATATAAATCGCAAGAACTTTTCATGTAACAAAGTGTTATTCGTTAAACTTCATCGTAATGAGATCCCAAAATATTTCTTACAGAGAAAATGGTTTGATCTCTTTTTTTTTTTTTTTTTTTTTTTTTTTTTTTTTCGCTGTGGAAATGCATTTACGCATACCCCCCGCAAGGTGAAAAGCGGGGGGTTATGTGGGACTCGACGGCTGAAGTGCAAGGCCGTAATACCCACTAAAACCACAGCGTATACTTCACCGCCTTTATGGGGGTGCCAAGGGATCGCGTGAGCATTCTACCCTGACACCCCGACGGATAGCCCGAAGGCTACAAGCTCCTTGGCGGCGGATGAAGGTGTTGGGCTCCGCCGCCAAAAAACACCCTGACGGCCGCAGAGGATAGGGAGGACGGCAACCTGACAACACCGTATCTCCTCTTCCTCTGCGGCCCCACCGCAACGCAACTTATGGTGCGCCCCCATTCGGTCGCGGGAGATAGGGCGCGCGGCAACGCAACACCGACACGCCTCTCCTCCCGCGACCGCTCCCGGCTACAGGGGATGGACAGAACCATCCCCCACAGCGACACACCCAGCGGCCGCAGAGGACAGGGAGGACGGCAACCTGACAACACCGCATCTCCTCTTCCTCTGCGGCCCCACCGCAACGCAACACATGGTGCGCCCCCATTTGGTCGCGGGAGATAGGGCGCGCGGCAACGCAACACCGACACGCCTCTCCTCCCGCGATCACTCCCGACTGTGAGGGACAGACAGAACTGTCCCCCGCACCCGCTCCCTGGGCGCATCCAACGCAAGCCTCCTCCTGAGGCCCACGAGGAGCGCCCCACGTCCGGGATCCCTCTTAGCTTCCCCGTGGCCGACCTTACCACGGGTACTGAGCCCCCCCACCACGACAAGGTGGAGATCCCACGCGGGGGGGAAATGGTTTGATCTCTAGCAAATAAGTATTTTATATTTATATCAGCTAGATAAATATATAAACCGTGTTTTACGGACGGATTAACTTTTGACGTATAATAGAAAACTTTACCACTATTGTAAAGTTTCTGTCGGCAATCTTTACGCCAATTATCGTTCATTGTCTGCGCAAATGTTACAAAGGCTTTTGTTCACAAAATAATGGCCAATTTAGATACTTATTTGACACGTTGGTGGTTAGCTGGGGCGACAGATTAGCTAACTATTACTATAGACGCGGCGACTATGAATAATAAATTTTTAACCAATAAATAAAAAACAATTGAAATTTGGCAACTCTTTTCTTTGTCGCACCTCCAAAACATGGAATTCCTTACCAGCACACGTGTTCCCCTCCTCTGATGACCTGGGTTCCTTCAAACGAGGCGTGAAGGGGCATCTTGCGGGCCGGCAAGGCGGGGGCGGCTAGTGCAGATCATTCTTCACGTCTACACTAGCCGTCGTCGCACTTGGACTCATCTACAACACCATCAGGTGGAGTAGTCATTTGCCCTCGCGGGTTATAAAAAAAAATCAGGACCAACATTGGGCCAGCAACAAACGTTAGATTTTTAAGAAATACGCCAACTCGTATATCAAAACGATTTCGTCGCTCGAAAACCGTTGATCCAATGGCAACTAAATGGGTGGTCGACTGTGATGGAAATGAATATTGGCATTTTCACTCCTCAGTGCCTCGGACAATATGTAAGGCTATTGACCTAGTTTGCTCTTATACAGAGGTTTTTAAAAGCGCGTATTGTTACGTGCTATCGTTTTCATTCAATATTGTTCCAAATGATGTGACTGTAGGTGAGGTTACTTAATCAATATGACATTTATAATAAAACTGACTGTATGACATTGATTAAAAAGAGACATGATTTGATGAATCATACGTCATATTTACACACACATATGTACCTTGTTAATACATGAACAATATACACACATAGACATTCTTTTCAGACAAATATAACATTGATGTCTGGGGACCTCTAAAAGTGATCTCAAAATTTGCAATTCCGAAATTGTGTGTCGTTACTATCACTTATGAATTTAATAATTATGTTGACAGTCCCTAGCGATCTATAAAAAAATAGTTACTATTTAAAAAAATTAAAAGAAAGTTTAATTAATGAAAAGTTTAATCATAACAATTATTTTAAAAGGTAAAGGAATACTTTATCTAACTGCTTGTAAGATTCCTCTTATATATATACCTTACATATAAGAGGAATCTTAATATAAGGGCTACCGCACTGCTTATATAGAGGTATGTGGACATACGTGAAACTGAATTTTATTAACAAATTGCAGATAATATGGAACTCACCTGGTTTGAACCTACGTTCGTATACTTTTTATTATTATTTCATTAAATTCAGTAATTCAATCAACAGGACCATTAGAATGGAGCGACCAAGTTATATAAAAAAAATTAACATACATGTTACAACTTCACAACAGTAATTTAATTACCATTGTTATATAAACATTCAGGTTTTTAAAATGATACTAAAGTTCATGTTTCATACAGATATACTGGCTAAAGTAGAGTTAAACAAATATCCTGCGACATTATTCACACACGGCCATCTGATCCCAACCTAAGCAGAGCTTGTACTATGGAAACCAGACCACTGATATACTACATATACTACTTTTTTTTGTAAATAGGTACATACTTATATAGATAATTACACCCAGACTCAGGACAAACAGAAATGTTCATGCACACAAACGTTTTATCCTAGGTGGGAATCGAACCCACGACCTGCGGCGTGTAAGGCAAGTGTCTTACCAACCACGCCAACCGGCTCGTCAAAGTTATTAATATTCGTGTGGGCAAGAGTAATAAAAGGATGTATGTCTGGAAAAACTTCATAGCAATATATCGTCGTAATAAAATGTGGTTTATTGTTAGCGCTAAACCTCTAGAATATCCATAAATTGTTGGCCAGCCGTCATGGGGTTACAAGTTGTGAGAATTTGACAAGTCACTCTTTTCTGTTTTTTTTTATTTTGATGCATGTTTATTTATTCCATCATAACTTTTAAATATCTGAATAGATCTAGATGTATTGGGTATCGTTAGAATCTTTACATCATTATCTTAAGTGAAAATAGTTAAAATTAATTAATTCTTGTGTTTTTTTGCTAAAGTGAATAGATGTTTATATTTATTTAATGTTCTTTAGTGGGCCGGTGTATCAACGGGCATAAGGTACATGGCAAAGGTATATGGAACAGAAGACGAGATGGCCCAGTGGTAAGAACGCGTGAATCTTAACCGATGATCGTGGGTTCAAACCCAGACAAGCACCACTGAAGTTCATGTGCTTAATTTGTGATTATAATTCATCTCGTGCTTGACGGCGAAGGAGAACATCGTGAGGAAACCTGCATGTGTCAAATTTCATTGAAATTCTGTCAAATGTGTATTCCAACAACCCGCATTGGAGCAGCGTGGTGGAATAAGCTCCAAACCTTCTCCTCACAAAGAGGAGAAGAGGCCTTAGCCCAGCAGTGGGACATTCACAGGCTGTTTCTTGGATGGTACATGACATCTTATTTATTATAGTACCCAATGTGTATGGGCGGTGGTGAACAATTGCTATTCTAGTTACCTATGGTTAAAAGTAATCGTGCAAATAGTTGAAGGTAAAATTTTTAAATATAATAGTTGAAGGTAAATCGTATAATACGATTTTAAAGTTTATATTTGATATCGCATCAAGATTATTTCTTGTAATTGAAAATTGTAGATTTTGCTGAGTTTTCTTCACAAGTTCTTCGTAAGTTTGATTTTTCTTCTTCCGTAGCAGTGGTAGATTTTTTTTATATCAACGAATTCGTGTAATTTAAGTTTTTAAGTTAGTTTTTATAGTATAGAATATTGTGAGTATATGTAAAGAGTTGGTGGTACTTTACGTACTATGAAGTCATCATCGTCATCATGATCAGTCATGTTCACCAACTGTTAGTGCTATAGGCACGTTACTTAGCCCAATTTTCGATTTTTGAGTTTTTTTTTGGTATTATGTCTTTATTGACCATTATATATGTTAAAGGATGGACGACCAGCATACATATAATTCAATTGCATTTTATCGTTTATTCAGATCAGTACAGTATCATTTACTGGTAGAGTTTTGTGCAAGCGCTGTACCACCCATTCATTAGATATTCTACCTCAAAACAGCAGTACTTGGTATTGTTTTGTTCCTGTTTGAAAGGTGAGTGAGTAAGTGTAATTACAGGCACAAGGGACATAACATCTTAGTTCCCAATGTTGATAGCGCATTGGCAATGTAAGCGGTGGTTGACCATTCTTACAAGGCCATGTCTATGGCTTTTGTGCTCACTTGCAATCAGGTGGCCCATATGCTCGCCCGCCTTCCTATGAAATAAAAAAAATCATCTTATTAATGATAAAATACCCTTAGTAAAAATATCTGTTTATAAAATACTTTTGCTTAATACGTCTTAGAAGGATAAAATATTAACGCAGAAATCGAATTCTTAATCTCATGGGGCAATTACTTTATGTATTTTAATGAACTTCTTTAAATATTTATTACATAAGATGTATTTGTTTATGTAAGATAAGCTGCTTACCGGGCTTCCTACGGCTAAAATAAGGATCTTATGAAAAGAGTCTTTTTAAGTTTTGATATATTATAAACATTCGCCTATCGTTCTTATATATATATATATCTATTATAATATAGCCTATGAGTCTTAAAATATATGTGATATATTTTTATACTACCGCAGCAGAAGAGAAGCCCAGATGGCCCAGTGGCTACAACGCGTGAATCTCAAACGATGATCGTGGGTTTAAACCCGGGCAGGCACCACTGAATTCTCAAGTTTAATTTCAAGCTTAATTTGTGTTTATAATTCATCTCGTGCTTGAGGAAACCTGCATGTGACAAATTTCACTCAAATTCTACCACATGTGTATTCCACCAATCCGCATTGGAGCAGCGTGGTGGAATAAGCTCCAAAACTTTATCCCCAAAAAAAAGGAGAAGATGCTCAGCAGTGGGACATTCACTGGCTGTTACTTTACTTTACTTTTTAATTTACATGTCTGACCTTAAAAAATAAGAATATTTTTAATATTAGTATGATCGCAACACGATAAGATTCTACTTATTGATTTAATAAGAATAGATATTTGATTATTCTCTAATATTTTTTTATAATTTTAATATACAATTCCTCCTTTTCTGTTTTGTATATGAATTAAAAATGTTAAAATTATGTTTGCAATGTTTTCTTAAATTTGTATCGTTAAAATTTAAATTTAATTAATAATTTCCTGAACTACAGAGCTATGCTTGGCTTTAACAATGAATGAAAATAAAACAAAAGTAATAATTACATTTTTTTTAAACTATTGTAAATACAAAATTCGAGCCAAAATTTTATTACTAGCGCTTCCTGACGGCGTGATAAATTTTCTTTAGTGGCAATAAGCTATTATATCTTGCTATATTAAAGTTCAGTAGTTATTTACCTATGTTTATAAAAAAGCTGAGATGACCCAGTGGTAAGAACGCGTGAATCTTAACCGATGATTATGGATTCAAACCCGGTCAAGCACCACTGAATTTCATGTGCTTAATTTGTGATGTAAATTACAATTCATCTCGTGCTTTACAGTGAAGGAACTCATCGTGAGGAAACCTTCATTTGTCAAATTACATTGAAACTCTATCACATGTGTATTCTACTAAACCGCATTGGAGCAGCCTGGTGGAATAATCTCCAAAACCATCATCTCAAAAGAGGAGAAGAGGCCTTATCCCATCTGTTACATTCACAGGCTGTTACTTACTTTTTCTAGTTATATATCATAGACCAAGTTTCAATAAAAGCTTTGACATCATATACTTGATACAATATTATGTAACATACCAAAGGAGGATCCAATATACTCAATAAATTCTCACATATACTAGACTGGCTTCAGCTAAACCTAGCTTAGTTCGGTAATCGCGCTCGGTGTAATAGTGGCTTAGGGTCGTACCACACTAGGCGTTCGATCCTAAACAGGATTACAACAGATTAAACATAAATCAAATATAAACGCATTTAATCGTTGCTGGTCAAATACGAGAGCACTTCGTGATAATTTATATTGATTTATTGTATGTACTCATTGTTATCACAATATCATTTGTCAAAAATAATGTTTCAACGTATTATCAATAAATTGTGATACATTGTAAATGCTTTTATTAAAACATACAGTAAGTAAATATGCTAAACTGATTGCAAATAATTGAAAACTTGAATAAATATTGTTAGATAGATAGTATTCTGGGATATTATTCACATGCAGTCATCTGATCCCAAACTAAGCAGTGCTCGTGCTGTGGAAACCAGACAACTGATATACTACGTTTACTTATTTTCTTTTATAAATACATACTTATATAATTATATTTAGACTCAGGACAAACAGAGTTCATGTGCACAAATATCTGTCCTGGATGGGAATCGAACCCACGACCTGCGTGAAAGGCAAGTGTCTTACCAACCACGCCAAACCGGAACGCAACAGTCTAAGTACGGTGCTGTTTTGCGGTAGAATATTTGATGATCACACGGTAACCAGACGATCTTACTCGCGAAGTCTTAAAGCCAAACCTTGATTATTGTATGTTTCATTTGTTTTTGTACTTTCGGACTATGTTATTTTACTAAACAATAAATATATCCACGGAAATAAAATTGCATATTTGTGTGCATTTTCGGAAAGCGGATTGTTGTTTGACAAACAAATAACCGATGTTTGGATATTTCAAACCAGTTCGGCCTGGTTCAAACTGAATTTATTTTCAAATCCAGACATCTAGAACTAGGAAAATACAAAGAAGAATGTCGCGTAATTGCAACGATTCCCTTTTGACTACTTCATGAAACACTAGATAAAACTTTAAGCTAGATATAACAAAATGCTGTGTTATTGAAGTTTTGTAAGCGGTCACTAGAGATCACTGAAGGTTTTTATTGAGTATAAAAGAGAGAAAAGAAGGATAATACTATCATAGTTAGTACTGCTATTTGAGATCACGTGGTATTTATTTGTATGGAATTCGAGCTTGTCAATTAAATTTCAAGTGTTTGAAACTAAAGCGCAGCTATTTATATAAATAAAAATTTTAACAAAACAAAAACCGACTTCATAGGAAAAACAAATTAAAATGCACTAAAAAGTAAAAAAATAATTCCGTATTCTTCTATAATTTGATGATTAACTTACTATTTTCTACTCATCAATATGTAGGTACGAATGTGTTGTGTGGTTGATAATGTATTTACAATCATTGTTACTTTTGGAGTCGATGTCAGCCAAGGAAACACTTAAATATACCTAGCAATAATAATACGGGAATCTTTTAAAAACATACACACACATTTATATAATTACTTGATCATAACGATGTTATGGTAGGTGAATGAAAAATCTAGATAGCCTATATAAGATTCGGCCGTGTATCGTTAATTTGCTACTAAGAATTAAATATTTCCGTTACTTTGTCATGGATCCCATAATCAGAATCTAACCAAACTGTCATCAAACAACCCATGAAGTACACTCTTTCCAATAAAAAAAAAATCATCGAAATCGGTTGAATAGATATCGAGTTATTCGTCCATTTGTCGCGCACATACCTCATGCAAATTTACGACTTATATGGTTTTCTCATGGATTCCATTGTCAAACCTGGACCAAAAAAAAATGGGACCCCATGGGAAGCAAACTCTTTCGAATAAAAAAAAAATCATCAAAATCGATTCACCCAGTCTAAAGTTATGAGGTAACAAACATAAAAAAAAAACATACAGACGAATTGGTAACCTCCTCCTTTTTTTGAAGTCGGTTAAAAAATAGTTTTATATAAGTACTATACAATTTTATGAAACAGGCATACATGATGTGGTATAAATTTAATGTAATTTTTTTTATAAAAATGTATTTTCATATTTTTTAATATGTTTAACAAAAACAGAATTCGACCTTAGTGTAAATAAAATGGATATTTAAATATACTGATGTAGGTACAGGCTCTATAATAAATTATTATTTATATTTGTATTACAATCACTAAACATAGTGTTTTCTATAAAGAAAACGAATGAGATAACAAAATGTCATAATGTCAAAATGTCATGTCATGTCTAAATGATAACATCATCATGCTTCTGACATTTAGATATCATGTTAAAAATCCTGTTGGAAACCAATTTAAAACGAAAAACAAATAAAACTTGCATTCATTTTTAAATTAGTTTGCTCGCATCCGAAAACAAAAGAGTTCTCTTTTTAAAATGATTTTGACAAATTGTTTTTTGTTTTCTAATTTTAAAAGCTATATGTGTAAAAAGCTGAAGTCAGGTTCAATTTACCGGTGCAAGAGACTCGCCGAGATTAGACTCGTGACGATTTGGGAGCCTTTGTAGCACAGCCTCCGGCGAAGAGTGACCGATATTGTATACACCGAGTTAGTTCCGGAGGCATTTGGTAATAGGCTCTATAAATTACTATCAATATGATATTTTATATATATATGTTTGAGTTTGCAACATGACAACAACAACAAGATTGTTTGATATTTAAAGTTAATATTAATATAATATGTGTATTATGTATGTATATACAAAGTGTATCAAAAACCCTGTCCGACCCGAGGATATTAGGTACCATGAGTTGCTTGAATTTATGTAATTATTTTAAAAATACTAGGAAAAAAAATTACTCATAAAAATATTAATTGTCATTTTCATTGTAAATGACGAAAATTTCATAGACAACTGAGGTCACGACCTCTTGTCCTAGCTACCCGATAGGTAAGAGCTATCGTGTGCTCTCGCCCAAACCTGTGTTACCATGTAATTTAAGTAAGTCATTAAGGTGAATTAATTTTTTTTCGAGGTAATTTACAATTATAAATGTGATTACATAAATAGAATCGACTAGCGATACCTAATAACCAGTTCACGGGTCGGACAGGGTTTTTGTTACATGGTGTATGTATAGTACATAAAACTTAGCTGGCCATGTTATTGAATGCTACTAGCATTCAATAACATGGCCAGTAAACGTTCAGGAAGATCAAATGTGAAATCAATTTAAGTTGTTTGTATATGACATTGAGAAGTGATATCCGAAACATTGTCTGTAAGAATAAAATGTTGGTAGTATTATTTAATTATGTGTTTTGATGCTAAAAAGCTTAATGTCAATAACCGTACATAACTTCGGTACATAATAGACACAATGCAATATGTTGGCTGTTTTATATAACAAATGCCTTTTTTTGTAATATAGTTGATATTGGTAAATTTCAGCTTATGTCGTCAGCATAGACAAATTTATTGCACGAAGTACTTTTACGCGGCTTACAGTATAGTGAAATGGCAGTGGCCCAAGGTAACATGAGTAACGAAATAGCGTTCATACTGTGCCTATCAAATGCTACAAAATGTGATGTGTTCGAATTTAAGAGATTAATATAAAGGTGGTTGAGGTTGTACAGTAATATAATCAATAAAAATCTACATTTTAAAACACGTTTTCGGTCAAAAAATATTGCACAGAACTTAGTCACACGTGTTCCCCTCCTCTTATTTATTTATTTATTTATTTATTTATTGCTTTAGAAATACCATCGGCATATTCACAAATCATATTTAGGAAAAACAACAAAAGAAAACTTGTACAGTGTGATACACCATTACAGGTATTTACATTTTACAACTTACATGTTAACAAAGGTAACTAAACACTACACTCAAACATTTAATAGAATCTGTGAGAATAATTTTAAACAAAAAGGATATTATAATTATTTGACTTACCAATAACACTAATATTTATGACCTGGGTTCCTTCAAACGAGGCGTGAAGAGGCATCTTGCGGGCCGGCAAGGCGGGGGCGGCTAGTGCAAATCATTCCTCATGATAGCACTAGCCAGCGTCGCGTTTGGACTCTACTACCACTTACCATCAGGTGGAGTAGAGTCATATGCCCTACCGGGCTATAAAAAAATAAAAAAAAGTCCCTGATGGCACAATTTTTTTTATTATTTAAATTATTTGGCAAAAGGAAAAATGTGGTTTTCATTTTATTCAAAATGTACTTAGGCCCTTTTAGCATCAAGCCACAGAATTTATTCGTAAATTATTTATATAAACACCTCTGTACTGTATCACATTCTCAGTGATCTTCTTAGACGTAACGTCGAACAAAGTAAAAAAAATAATATAGGATCTTGTATGGGATCTTGTATATTGTTCGTGGCAGCGTTTGAAATTTACTGTAGAAGACTTTTGATGGTTTTATTTGTGAATATGTGATGTCGGCTGTAATGACAAAAGAGGTTGATAACCTTCTTTGTGAAACTTACATCAGTTGTTATGCGTTTTATATTAGCTTCCTGTTATTTAACAATTTCACGTGTATTTAGTTAGGATGATAATTAAAATTACTTATAAATAATACCCATATTTGGAATTTGAAACACGATGCTTAAAATAAATTGCTACGACAAAATTATTTGATTGCATGTTGGTCTGTTGAGGAAGCCAGGCGCGTGGAACGATTTAAAGGCTACTGTTAAGTCTTACATATATACATACGAACTGACAAAAACGTTTTTTTTCTAATATATATGTGTATAATAGTTATTACATTGTCTCGTTAGTAAATCACAGTATTTAAAATATTAAATATCACCAGGGAACGCTAACGTGAGCACCGCTAAATACAAACTTTCCTAATATACTAAATTCATAAAAATATACTTGAACGCTAGTAAGCAATCTTGCTATAAACGATGTTTAGCATAACGTATATTTCAAATCCTTTGCATTTATATATATATATATATATATATAGGATTTTGACGTGACAACGTCTAATAAATCGATGAAAGCTGGCTGCATGCATGATAAATTGTCCCGTTACGCTCCTTGTCCCATTACGCTGATTGCACGCTTGCGCCACATCTATCTCTCTTTCACTCGATTGCAGTCATTTCATCAATGTTTTGTTATCACGTTGTCACGTTAAAGTGTCGTCCGTAAACCGAGTTTACAGGCAACCATTTTTTTCAAATATATTTTGTTTCAATTAAAGCTTTAGTGATCTATTGCCTGGTTTAAAGTAAGTGTTTTGTGAATAATGTCTTCTTATTTAAATATATATATTTGCAAATGTTGCTTTGGCTTTAGCGAATCCAAAAATAACAGATTATCGGCCGGACACTGAAACGTCACTTAAAAATTAAATGCAACTTAATTATTTGAGACGCCGTTAATTTCAAATTTCGCGTACTAATTTAGGAGCTTCTCAATTTTAAGTAGCGCTTAACTTTGAGGGACGTTTCATTATTTGGCCGTATGAATAGTAAATATTTCAATAACAATACTGTATTTATCATCAAGTTTTCTTTAATGTTAAAAATAAATATTTTTTCTTAATATACATATATGATTAGGCAATCAAAAAAGTAAGTACGTAAAGCACTATATCGTTATAAAAACAACTATAGGGCCTTACAAATATCCCTTAAATTATTTGTAAATATAATAAATTATCGAATTCTTGTGTCAATAACCAATATCATTACGAGTATAAATAAAATAAATAAATAAGAAAAATGTAAACATGATTTTGTACTTTTTTTCCATTGAAAAAATTTTAGTTTTTATTTAATCATATGATCAAACAGAACCCTTGAAATTATAATGTAGTTATATTAACAACTACCTACTCGCTCCGGCTTCATTCAGGTACATAAGTAGAAAATTAATTTTGGAAAGGATTTGCATAAAAACTGTTCTCAGTGAGCGACTATATCGGGTAAAGAGAAACTGGCAAATTTGAAGTCAATCGGATAGAGAGTTTTGATCTCGTTATGGGAAATGTCACCTCACTTATATATACATCTATATAAATAAATTGATAGAGGTCTGCAGTTGTACGCGCATCACGGAAAAACTACTGCATAGATTTCAATGAAATTTTCTATGATTGCGATATCTTCATTTAATAAAAAGTTATTAAAGTTTTAAGAAACAACGATTTGTACATGCACTGCGTGTTCAGTGATGTATGTTTAAACAAAGTATATTTTGACTTGCGATCTTTTTGATGTTTTTTCCTTCGTACATAAGAAAACTTTGTTAATATATCAAGCAACGCGGACGAAGTCGCGGGTATCAGCTAGTTATACAAATATAAGTTATAGATATATTATTATAAAGTTTGAAAAAAAAACCTCGCATACAATTTTGTTTTTTATGAACTATACAATAAAGTAAAATATTGGCAAACTTGCTTAAATCTTGGTAGCTATCTTTCCTATCTTATAACTTGAGGTCATTAATCTCAGTTGGTAACTTAAGGGTAATATTTTTTAACACTCATTCGCAGAGATGAAATTTAAATTGGACTAAGGTAATAAAATGTCTAGTAAAATATTTTTATACGTCATAAAAGGTTTAAAAGAAGGATTACATTACAGTTTTGTGTTGGTTACATTTGGTATAGCTTTTGGTGTTTTAACGATATTTCAAATTACATTTGAAAATTAAAAAAAGGACAGTGAGTGCTGACAGAGAAATGGTCGGTCCGGGTACTGTAAAATAAATTACTTCGGATATATATTTCTTAGCCCTTACAACGCTTAACAGAAAAGTTTGCTAGATTATATGTCTACCTTTTTCTGAAAATTATGGCTTATCTTACTTGACACTCTTGATTCTTTTTGTTTATATTATTGATAGGCTTTCGATTTAGGTATCGCTAATGTATAGAAAGCCATCTTAAGACAAAATAATATTATTATTTTACAAACCATCATGTAGTATTGGTAGATTTTTTGTTAAAAAATTAAAGTAAATTTCATTAGAATTACCTATATTTATATTTTTGAACAGATGCCTTCTTGTTTTGTTAAATTACCTAAACTAATGAAAACGTCTAAGAGGTACAATCAACGAAGTGATAATGTCCTCTTGACCAATTTCGGCCATTTAACCAATATTAAAAAAGATTATCTGTTGAGTGCAGGACATATTACTGTGCAAACAAACAGTTGCATTTTCTATTCTCTCACTCTAATAAATAATCAGGACCAACGGCTTTACAAACTTAAAGATGTATAAGTACATACTATGCATCTACGCCTGTTATGTGTTAGTTATTAATCATTGGAAACTATTTTTGGTAATGATTTGTCAATATTTGATATGTATAAAATTTATTATGTACTGTTTGTTTCCATAAAATAAATAAATAAATAAAATACTTCCAACCAGGCTGCTGAAAATTAACAACGGCAAAAAACCAAAAACTATTTATCCGCTCGACCATTTATACTCGTCCTGGGCTCACGGTATCTTCGACCTTATATCTATAAGACCAACGACGTTAATATCGTGTATAAAAAAAACCACGTGATTTGTTACGTCATTCTTCTTCGTTGACAAAAATGTTTAGAAATGAGACTACATTTGAAACTATAAAGTTCACACTTGTACAAATGCTCACACCAGATGTTTCGTTTAAATTTATCCCTTCCATACAATTGACTTGCGATAGCTAACAACCGTTACGCGACTGTTCCGGGAACTATATTACTCCCCAATACAAGAGTATTGTTAGAAGTTACAGCGCTGGTAAATATATTACCCACCAATAAGTTGTGTTAGTCGAATTTGAAACTGATAAATGCTACGAATTTTAGCGACTTGTTTCTGAAAATCGAGCGACTCTAAAAAGTCCAAAAAACGTCTATAAGTTTTATGAGGTCATGTTTCGATTAATTGATTTATAAGGTGTATAGTATAATATGAGTGAATATTTTCATTATTATTTTATGTAGCTTAAAATATTACAAAATTATTTTTTTATATGATTCGAGAGGTTGATGAGGGTCTATGATGGTGGGGATTCGATTTAGATAAACTAGACCAACGAGGCAGTCAATATATATATATATATATATATTGAAATATAAATATAGTATATGCGCTAAGGCCTCTACTTAGTTTATTCTACATATTAATATGTCAAGACACATATGGTAGATTTTTATCTAATACTGATTACAAGTACAAAATACAAAAATAAATAATTTATAAGTACCTACAAAAAAATCCGGGTTTCAACACGTTATCTTCGATTAGTTTCAGAACTTGCTACAGTTATTCTTTGATTGGCATTTTAAAAATAACGAAATTAATGAAAAGATATTCTATACTTATTTAAAATGATTACAAATATCTCAAATTCATTACTATAAAATGCAGAGCATTTATCATCACACTATTTCACAGAGAATAACGCGCGATTATTTATGGCATGTCTCTTAGTATTCATAAGATGTTTTGTCCAAATAAGGACGTTTTTCTTTCTTATTCGTATAACGAGTTATGAATACTATTAGGATAGTTTTTCTTTGCCAGACACTTACATACATACTATAAAATATGCAACATATTACGGATAATACAAAAAATAAATTAATATTAGAATACAAATTAGAAATATTCAAATTTCTTGTTTACATCTTGTTCTTGTGAGATGGCTTAGTAGTTAGAATGCGTATCCTTATCCTTTGATCGCGGGTTCAAGCTCTGGTAAGCACCACTTTTTACTTCCATCAATCATGTACTATTTATAAATCAGTCAGTTAACGACAGTTGTAACGCTTTTTTTTTTTTTTTTATCGCATAGGAAGGCGGACGAGCATATGGGCCACCTGATGGTAAGTGGTCACCAACGCCCATAGACATTGGCGTTGTAAGAGCTGTTAACCATCTCTTACATCGCCAATGCGCCACCAACCTTGGGAACTAAGATGTTATGTCCCTTGTGCCTGTAATTACACTGGCTCACTCACCCTTCAAACCGGAACACAGCAATAACAAGTACTGATGTTTTGCGGTAGAATATCTGATGAGTGGGTGGTACCTACCCAGACGAGCTTGCACAAAGCTCTACCACCAACTCTCTTTAAATATCGGGTAATATATTAAAAAAGGCTATCGTTCGTACGGTCCTACGTTCCATATGTCCTTGTGACACTTTATCTTATAAGATGAAAGAATAGATACAAGAAATGGTATATTTTAACGTCATATCGGTTCGGTTCCGATCCAACCATAGAAAAGTTTGATTGTAATTGAATCGAGACCACCCACTCATCAGATATTCTACCGCAAAACAGCTGTACTTGATATTGTTGTGTTCCGGTTTGAAGGGTGAGTGAGCCAGTGTAATTACATGCACAAGATGCAGAACATCTTAGTGTTAGACGCCTAAGGTTTGTGGCGCATTGGCGTTGTAAAAATGCCAATGCCTATGAGCGTTGGTGGCCACTTATCAGATGGCCCATATATTATAAAAAAAAAAATGTTTCAGTTATAATCAATTAAATAATGTGTAACATTAAATTGTATTACAATGTATTCATTACAGTTAATAAAGGAAGTTCAAATTATGTCATCCTATTGACTCCATGTCATTTGCTGACCATTATTGACAGCATATTTACTCGAAATAAACCGACGCATTGGTTTAATCCGCATATCCAATTACATGGAATGTACTGATATGTACATACGTTTTCTACAATCAAGTAGGTTTTATTTTGAATATTTTAACTTTTTATAAAATCAATTTTATATCGTTATGGATTGTTTTTTTTTATAATATTCATCATGGTGGTACTACTTGGTGGTAGGGAGTTGTGCCAGCACGTCTGGGTACGAACCATCCAGTGATCAGATATTCTGCCGCAAAATAAAAGTACTTGCTATTGTTGTGTGATTGAGCCTGTGTAATTACGTGACACGGCCCGTGATAACTGACATTTGGAAAGATGGTCTCGTATTTTAATTATGAATCGAGAAATATTAGAATTAGAAAAAGGAATGCATTCTAGATGTATTTCATATATATAAGAAAACAAACAATAGTTAATAGTTTTCATCAGTATCGCTGATTTATAATATTTGAGTAATTGTTTTTTCGAAATGTTCAGTATTTGTTTTTAAGACGAGTCTCTCTTACAGATTTATTCCAGGAAATTTAAACACAATTTCGAATGAAATTTAATACAATATAACCTTAATGAATTTTGTCGGGTATTGAATGAAATTTTAAATTTTAATTTTAAGTTGAATTCGATCAAGAGAACTCTATTAATATGCGAGCTTTAATAATAATTATAATAACTATCATAATAAAAAGCTTCGATATTGCATGACAATGTAACTTTATTATTAATATTTCAGTTTCAAATTTACCAACGAGCTCACTATTGTAAGTAGCGAACGATATCGGCTACGCCGTGTACAATTGGTGCTACGGTGATGTCTACGCAGTAGCGTGCTACGTTTATTAACACATGAGGTAACAGATCCCCGATAAATGTTTATGAACATTATAATTTATAATACTATTTATTGGCATTAGACAATATTATACTAGCTAGCCGACCCGGCTTCGCATGGCTGAACTTAAAGCGACGAATCGAAACGAAAGAACAGATTTACAAACGGTTTCACAGTGTACGTAGTGATTAACGAAACACTTAAATCTTTTTGTATAATTCAGTAATGTTTTGAGCAAATCGGCTGAAATATAACGATGATTTTTGAACGTCAGAAAAAATCGTACCGACTTGGAGCTTTGCTGGTCCACGTTAATAAATAGCATAAAATGTGCGATATACATTTTTTTTTTATATACTCTACAGGTACGAAGCCAGGACAGGTGGTTACTTTATTATAAATGCCATTTTATCATAGAATCTGTATAATAAATCAAAAAAATCTCTTTTATCGTGTACCATGCATTAGGAATATTTCTCAAATCATCCCAAAGCAGATAGTTTTTTCCTTACCATTAAGGCTTCCGTTCGGTCCATTAAAGCGGGATAATTCACGGCGGCCATTACGTTCCGCCTTGTTGTCTTGCCCACGTGGTTTTTTGGCTCCCTCGCCAAAATGTAAAATGTGTAACACTGAGTTGACTGTTTTAAATGTGGTTTGCATTTCTTGAAAATACAGATATATTATTTGTGTATTATATTATACTGTTTTATATGTTAATTATTATTTTGTTATTAAAGTGAAGTGTTTTCTTTTCAAATTAATGATACAAAGTATTATATTACATTAGAATCATTGATAAAAAATACACATATATATATATATATATATATATATATATATAATTTCTAGTCTATTGCACTTTAAAATTGTAGATTTTATAGCTTATTAAACCGAAAAAGAAACTAATAAATAATTAATTCTAATAATACTAATATATAAAACGGTGGCTGGACCAACCTCACAGGTCTCCAAGTGACCATAGCCCTGAGAAAAGCTGAGGACAGGACGGAATGGAGAAAACTTATAAAGAACGTGACCCAGACCCTGGACCAGAGTGGACACGACCTTCAGCAATGAAGAGTACGACCGAGAAGAAGAAGAAGAAAAAATACTACATTACTAAGATCATATATAACGTAAAGCTACAAATGATAGCTCAATGTAAACCAAAGTACAAACGAGAACGAGCCATTAATTAAACAAAATCAGATGCAGTACATTTTCTGGACCACTACACGCAATTTTAAGAAACAACGTCGCTATATTCACGAAATATATTAGGTCATTCGTGTGGGTCATTAACCGCATTACAGGAATTTACATTAATATTAGTAATGGAAGCTCTAGGCTGTCTTTTAAAGCAGATTCCAAGGTATAATATCCGAGTTTTTAGCTGGTTTTTGGTATATGGCAAATATGCTTGCCTTGGATAATATGAACGGCCTTAAGCCTGGATAACATGAACCTTGTTTTTTTTAACGCTGGAAAAACGCATTACGCGTTTCCCCCACGGGAACATTGGGAGGGGGGGAGTATGTGGGGCTTGCCGTAGGTCCAGGGCATCGAGTGCGCCCCGGTCATCGGAATACCCACTAAAAAACCAGCGGTACCCTTCCATCTTAAGGGGAGCGCCACGGGATCGCTTGCGCATGCTACCGTGACGCTCCGACGGCCAGCCTGAACTCCCTCTGGTTCATATCTTTGGGATAGTTGCTCTTCCGTGACTAGAGTAAGATATGTAACGTGAAATTCAGATACGATCAGTGTTCTATCTGTCTCATTACAACTAAACATATTATGGAACTTATAATAAGCTTAAGTATTATCTTGGTGGTTGGGCTTCTAACTAACATCATACTTTGTGTTCCTGTTTGAAGGGTGTGTGCGCTCGTGTAACTAGCACAAGATACCTAACATCTAATTCCCATGGTTGGTGGTGCGTTAATTACGCAAGAAATGGGTTATACATTTTAAAATATCTGTGGGTGGTGGTTATCACTTACCATCAGGTTGCCAGTTTGCCATTATGTTCACCTATAAATAAAAAAGCATATGTAAATTACATATTTGTAAATATAATAAACATTAATTGTGTAATTTGAAAAACAGCGATTATTGCCGATTCATTTTTATCATGTTACAGCGCATCGTAGGCTTTCAAAGGGTTTGAATAACCAGTACATTTGAAAGGATAGTGAATTATTCAATAGATAAGCCTTACATACGGCTCTCAGCTGATAAAAGTTACTCTCGAATAGTTTTCGAGAGATTACAAGATTTTATGGCATTGTTGGATTTTATTTCCATATTTCTCATCATTTTATCTTATTGTATAAAAAACATTGTTTTTATAACATATTTTCTTAACTTACTATTTTTAAATGCTTCTGATATTATAGCAAAAATGTTTCATGTGGTTTTAAGTTCGCGTGTATAATTGAAACATTATCTGAATTTAAAAATCTTATCCTAAAGTTATTAAATAAAACCTGAAAAATACTATATTAACAAGCACTTCAATATCAAACTTCATAATTAAAATATGTTAAATTTATAATTTACATCAAATATATTTTAAAAACATGAAGCGAATGTTTTTATTATTGTATTAAATTAAACCTACGCAATCTTATTCCTAGAATATTCGTTTAATTCTAATTAGGATTTAAAAAAAATGAAATGCGATATAATTTATTTACTGGTGGTAGGGATTTGTGCAAGCTCGTCTAGGTAGGTACCACCTACTCATCAGATATTCTCCTGAAAAATAGCAGTACTTGGTATTGTCGTAATTCTGTTTGAAGGGTAAGTGAGTCAGTGTATTGCAGGCGTAAGTGACATAGCATCTTAGTTCCCAAGATTGGTGAGGCAGTGTTGATGTAAGCTATGATTAACATTTCTTAAAATGCCAATGTCTATGGGCGTTTTTGACCACCTACCATCATGTGGCCCATATGCTCGTCCGGCTTCTATGTTATATCGACAAAGACACAAACATTTAAAAAAAATACGTTAAAGTGTACAAATTAAGTACTTAAGGAGACACGCGCAGTAAGAGATATTTTTTCGAATAGTTGCAATTTCTTTACTGGTAGTCTAGAATTTTTCTTCTCGGTAAGTGCAGCAAATTGCATTTTACAATCTTGGTTTTATAAGAGACAAAAGAAAGCCGGTCGTTAGTTCTTAATCAATCACAGCTGATTTCACATTTCTCGAGAGCAAACAATCATTCGTGTTCGACTTTAGAGCTTTCTAGGAACAGGATAAGGACTTAAAGTATTGTTGAATGAATTGTTATATACTTTATACTGTTATGACTGTCTCGTTGGTCTAGTGGCTACATGTAAGGCCGCAGACTAGGTGGTCCTGGGTTCAGTTCCCAGGACGGGCCAACAAAATGTTATTGAGATTTTCTGCCGAACACATTTATGCACTATAATATCTTCTGCACAGTTGTCTAATCTGAGATTGGTCGCCGTGGCCGATATCGGTCATGATGACTATTATTGTTATACCCTGTATATCACATAATATAAATCTAATATATAATATAACATAGCTGGAATATTTAATTCTAGGAAATATTAATTTCATATAAATATATTTTCGAAGTATATTGACGACTGTATGATTTCCAACTAATGCGCAAAATTTCCGAGCATGAATAATGTCAACAAGTGTGGCACTGTTTGAAAAAGTGCAAAATAATACGCAGATAGTAAAAGATAAAATGAAACAAATGAATAATACATACATAATATGTACATAAAGTAACAACCAGTAAATGCCCCACTTTTTGGTGTAAGTCTCCTCTCTTGAGGATATTTTTTTTATTGCAACTTATTCTACCACTCTGTTCCAATGGTCCTTTGTTATTTCAATATAGTGTAACTACTTTTTTATATTAATTAAAATTAATTTAAAAATGCAATAAAAAATCATAAATTTTGTGCACAAAGTTCATAATGGCCTGTTACATCGCACACTACTAGAATTGTTATACAAAGTCAAAAGTGAAATGTTTAAATATGACGTTAAATTCAGCGCAAGGGGATTCGCTGCGCTTCTGGGGAATGATTTGTGGCTAAAAAACTTTAACCGCGGCCGAAAGAATGGCTGATATAAATTCAGCCTGCATCGGACAGAGAATTTATAAGCGCTTGTTACATTTGTGAAGTGCGGTTTGGTGCTCAGTAGTTCCGTGATACTATGAAATAAATTGTTCGATATGATGTTTCGTTTGAGGAAGAGTTTGTCAAAATATAAAGGAACACACATTCCTACGTTGTTGTATCTGGAATGGTTGAAACTTCATAAGATATTTATATTGTTATATATAGCATAGGTACGCGGACATGGGCCACCTGATAGTAAGTACTCACCAAAGTCCATAGACATTGGCATTGTAAGAGATGTTAACCATCGCTTACATCGCCAATGAAACACCGATCTCGAGAAATAAGATATTATGTTTCTTGTGCCTGAAATTACACTGACTCACCCACCCTTCAAACATGAACACAGCAATACCAAGTAATGCTGATTTGCGGTAGAATATCTGATGAGTGGGTGGGACCCACCCAAACGAGTTTACACAAAGCTCTACCACCAAGTAAAATATGTATTTTTGTTTCGATAGAAGTAGATTTCGGTATCTGGTCTTGTTTGGATCAACATTAAATAAACTACTAGACTAAAGAGACCTTAGTATAAATCACAAAATAGGAAGAATGCGATGTAACACGATCTTATTAGTTGAGATTTTATGCGGACTTTAAGAGGCCTCTTGCATCATCCTGACTCTACTTGTGCTGGTTTACTTTTGATAGTGGGACAGTTCTTCATACCATACCTACCATACAGGTTGGTTAAGATTTAAAAGTTCAATTATTAAGATGCATAAAAAAAGGTTTGCTCACAAATAAATGTGTCTCAATTTTACTTTTATATAAATAAAAAATAACCAAATTTTACTGAGACAAAACGTCCTAAAAGTATATCTACTAGAAAAGTATTTGAGTTAATCTTGAGATTTATTTCCATAAAACCTCAGGAGTCTCATTCTTTGTCAGTTTCACCTTCCAGCTAAATTCAAATTTTCCTCTTTAGTGTATTCATAACTTTATCAAAGTCATTGAGTTTTTGTATAGTTTATAAAGATTAATTTACCTTACCCTTTTACCTTTAACGCTTTCACGTATTTTTTTTTTATTGTATAGGAACGCGGACGAGCGTATGGGCCACCCGATGGTAAGCGGTCACCATCGCCCACAGACAATGGCATTGCAAGAAATGTTAACCATCGCTTACATCGCCAATGCGCCACCAACCTTTGGAACCAAGATGTTATGTCCCTTGTGCCTGTAATTACACTGGCTCACTCACGCTTCAAACCGGAACACAGTAATACAAAGTACTTCTGCTTGGCAGCAGAACATCTGATTAGTGGGTGGTACCTACCCAGACGAGCTTGCACAAAGCTCTACCACCAAGTAAATGATCATGATCATAAGTCTAACAATACAAGTAATTAGATTGTTTTATTTAAATAAATAATGACATTTCTCGGGCGTTCATACCTGTTATAAAGTTACCACCGTCTCTAAGCAGTCTCAGTGTGGACCTAGAGACAAACTACACTTTTACATTCAGCCAATCAATGTGCGTAGCACTTTGTAGCGTCTTATCGGTTTAGTTTACAAGTAAAACAACAAGTAAATTGCGTAACGCTCTCAATCGGCGGCGGACTTTATATGGACTAGCTGTGCCCGCGTATAGTTAATAAAATCAGCCTAGCACCTCGATAAAAGGACTATACAACACAAAAATAATTTTTCATTTCGAACCAGTAGTTCCTGAGATTAGCCGGATCAAACAAACAAACTCTTCAGCTTTATATATTAGTATAGACGTGAAGGTCTCCTGGTTGCTACGGTTTCTTCTCTTTATATAAATCGTTAATAATAATAGCATAGATTTACTTAGATCCATGGGATGCGCCTGCTTTGAAGACTACTAGTACTTTAAGGATACTGAGATTTTGATGTTCAGGAAACATAAACGCTTGAAGGAGATTCCACTTAATGTAATTAATATATCTAGATAATATTGACATTATAATTTGATATATTCTGGATGCCAGATAACATTACATTCTTGTTTTGGTCCGTCGTGTAAAACCATAATCGTTTTTGCATTTGTCCGTTTTTTTTTAGTTTTTTTCGTTTACACGTTAAATTTTAAGATCGTTATCATCAGATATTTTCATATTTATTATTTTTTTATTATTTTATTAATTATTTTTATTTATTAGATGATTATTGTTGAGAAATTTTATGTGATGGTATTAAGTCGTTGAAATGTGCTTTGGGATACTCATAGGGCTTACGCTGTCTACTCAAAAAGATACACATCAAATTATTTCCTTCTGAAATAGGTCTTAACGCGTCGAAAGCATAACATTGTACAGTTGAAAAGGGGGAAAATTGGGCAGCTTTATTTCTATTTATTGAAAGCGTAGTATTAATATTTATATAAATTAAAACTTTCTGATATGTAGGATTTTCTGTAAATACAAATTATCGTTTCCAATTACGATTTGGCCTAATAATTTAATTTGGCCCACATAAAAACTCGTGAGTTTTTTTGTAACAGTACGGGTGGATACGTTATTCGATGGTTTTTATAACATAATTACATACGAAAAGTTTGACAGGCGAAGTCATGATGGATAGCTGGCAGTTGATACTTTTGTAAATTTCTTATATAATTTATATAGTAGTTCTCATGCCATTTTTATGCATTTTCTCAAAGTATAAAATTTCCTTTGAAAGGATTTGAATATCCCATGACTGTACTTGTAGTATACAAGGGACGAACCCTTTGAATTATTCAAAAGATAAGCAGATATGAAGTCGATATTTCAGGCGTCGATAAATTTGGCTTTGTGCTTGCGAGCTCTCAGAGCTGAAAAGCCCTAAATTACGAAAAAGTATCGAATTTATCCATCAAATATATGGCATGACCTGGTTGTGATACATTTAATAGTGATCTTCTATTATTTATGTTATTATATATATAACATAAAATAACTACATACACATCTTTTAACTTCTCTTAAGCGACTTTGATCGGGTATGGATTTTTTTAAATAAATATAATTTTAATTCTTGTTTGGCATCAAGTAAGATATAAAATAATAATTAAATCGGTGTAATATTTTGGTTGGTGGTAAAGCTTTGTGCACGCTCGTCTGGGTAGGTTCCACCCACTCATCAGATATTTTATCGAAAAACCGCATTACTTGTTATTATTGTGTTCCGGTTTGAAGTGAGCCAGTGTAATTACAGGACATAAGATCATAGTTCTCGAGGTTGGTGGCGCATTGGCGATTTTTTTGTTTCTAAGAATGTAAAATGCCACTGTCTATGGGTGTAATTACCATCAGGTGGTCTTTATTCTCGTCCACCTACCAATACTTTAAAAAAGTCATTCACACAACATTACCATAATTTATTTATTTTTTTTCATAAAATATACTGTTACTAATCCTGGATCACGTACATATACGATAAAATAATTATCTCTCTAAATAAAACGAACCTTGCGGTTATGAATTTAGATTATAATTCAAATAAAAACACAATCATAGTGACACTAAAAACTGGTCCACGGACTGCAATGCTTTTCAGAGGTACGATTTATGGAACAGTAAAAAAGGTAGCAGTAGTTAAATAAAATGGCTGGAATTTAAAATAGTCAGGTAAAAACATTACTGTTTTTTTTCAACATATAAACACTGATATATATATATATACATATATACATTGATGTTTGGTCAAATTGTTTTTATATCACGTTAATTTATTTATCTGATTACCATATCATTGATTTATACTGGCAGCAGGACTTTCTACAAGCATCTCTGGATGATTATCCTCTTCATCATATTGTTACCATATTATATACATGTGTTTGACTTACAGAAAGATATAAAAAACTTTACCAATAAAATTGTTAGAGTCCTCTTTGTTATTTAGAAAGGCATGTGACTAAACATGCGTAAAATATAATTTCTGAAGATATGTTCTTTCTACTTCAAGAGCAATTCAACGTGAAATTATCGGTAAATTCATATGATAATCAACAAGGAAAAAGCTTATAGCGTTTAAAAATTGTAAGTAAATAAAATTCGCAAATAAATCACCAACTTTATTGATATTTTCATTGAAATCCAAAAGCATTTCTAGGTCACAATGCTTATGGCAAAATGAAAATTTAAATGCTAATAATATTTAAGAAACCCAACCATGTTCAGTTACAGCCTGTGTGTGTGCTGGGCTAAGGCCTCTTCTTCTCTTTTTAACCGACTTCAAAAAAAGGAGGAGGTTATCAATTCGTCTGTATGTTTTTTTTTTTTTTTGTGTTTGTTACCTCATAACTTTCGACTGGGTGAATCGATTTCGATTATTTTTTTTTTATTTGAAAGGTGGTGCTTTCCCATTGGTCCCATTTTTTTTGGTCCAGGTTTGACAATGGAATCCATGAGAAAACCATATAAGTCGTAAATTTGCATGGGTATGTGCGCGACAAATGGACGAATAACTCGATATCTATTCAACGGATTTCGATGATTTTTTTTTTATTAGAAAGAGTATACTTCAAGGGTTGTTTGATGACAGTTTGGTTAGATTCTGATTATAGGATCCATGACAAAGTAACGGAAATCTTCAATTCTTAGTAGCAAATTAACGATACACGGCCGAATCTTTTATAGGCTATCTAGATTTATCATTCACCTACCATAACATCGTTATGATCAAGTAATTATAGTACTATTGTAAAAAACACTTCTTTATATACCGTCAATAGTTTTCGCAGCGCACGCGAAATAATAACTTTTATAGGCAACAGTTTGATACGTTGGGTTACATTGCTCCATTTTAAGTAGGGATCTATAAGTTTTTGAAAATATAATAAAGCCTATATTACTCGGTAAAGAGGTAGCTTTCTAAGGGAGAAAGAATTTTTAAAATCGGTCGAGTAGTTTTTGATTTAAATCGTAATAAAAAATCAAACAAAAATCAAAACTTTCCTCTTTATAATATGAGTTATGCATGTAAGCATTAGTATATATGTATATGTTTGTAATTGAAACATATTTGAACATCTCCTAAAAGTTGAGACCAATTTTGAAAATTATACATATATGTATATATAGAATCGTATAAGTACTCTTATATACATGTTATATTTATGTATATTTATATATTGATTACTAGTGTTTTTCCCGCGGTTTCACCCGCGTAGTTCCTGTTCCCGTGGGAATATGGGGACAAAATGTAGCCTAAATTACTCCCTGATAATGTAGCTTTCCATTGGTGAAAGAATTTTTTAAATCGGCTTAGTGGTTTAGGCGTGAAAGCGTCACAAACAAGCTTACTTTCGCATTTATAATATTAGTTAGGATAATATAGATACTTCCCCTTTTTTTAATATACAGACATTCCGTCATATTTTATGGTGAAGAATGGTATAACACAACATCTATAAACATACAGTTTATTTAATTATTACTAGAAATAACTATTTGGTTATGTTATGGCTGCCCAACTAAATAACCCCACCAACTAAATCTATTTAATCAAAATATGTTCATTTATATTCATACATTTAACCATATTAACTAATATTTATTAATTAAGTACCAAAATGCATTTTTCTTTATGTTTCACTGTTTTAGTTTAATATATTTAAATAATAATATAAATGGCGCTGTCTCATATGAGCTGCACGTTTAGTAGGTCTACCCATATTCTACAAATTAGTGAGTGTACTTCAGATTCACTAAAAATCGAAAAATAAATAAAAATTTTAACAAAACAAAAACCGACTTCATAAAAAAACATATTAATATGCACTAAAAAGTAAAAAAATAATTGCGTATTCTTCTATAATTTGATAATAAACTTACTATTTTCTACTCATCAATATGTAGGTACGAATGTGTTGTGTGATTGATAATTTATTTACAATTATTGTTATTTTTGGAGTCGATGTCAGCTAAGGAAACACTATAATATACCAAGTAATAATAATACGGGAATATTTTAAAAACATACACATTACAAATTGACTTTTATTCGCTTCGTTAAGTTGCGCGTGCGACACAAGCACATCTCACCTACAACTATGTATGTAGTTATAAGCCCACCTTGGCTGACATCGACTCCAAAAGTAACAATAATTGTAAATAAATTATCAATCACACAACACATTCGTACCTACATATTGATGAGTAGAAAATAGTAAGTTTATTATCAAATTATAGAAGAATACGCAATTATTTTTTTACTTTTTAGTGCATATTAATATGTTTTTTTATGAAGTCGGTTTTTGTTTTGTTAAAATTTTTATTTATTTAAGGAAAAGTTATCAACCATGATAATAGAATATATTTCAAGATGAAGTTACTTCTTAGTCGATCTTTTTCTTTTCTGGCAGTATGCCAACGTTATCACTATTCACTTTACCAGCAGTTTTAATTGAGATTTATCGTTTTAACGAGTCGACATTAATAAGATTAGTGGATGTTTCATGACATGTATGACAAAAGTGCACATTGAAAGTGTGCTATTCTTTAAATGGTTTCTCTTGACTAAGGGCGTTTGTATGGCGAATCGAATAGGATATGTACATCTAAAAAGCATGTATGTTCAAACTTGAAAACGTATCTTAGAATTTTCGTTAATTGTTGTTAACTATTTACTTATCTTATTTTAGGTCCACAACCTAAAGTGTTCGATTAAAATTGGTTACATGTAATCCCTCAGGGGATACTCCACTACAGCGGAGTCAACTTATCGAAATACACTCGAAACTTTTTCCCCTAGATATGTCTTTGCTAACAGTGGGACGTTTGCTGGGAGACTTTTTATGCCTTAAAGGAATAAATTTAAATGTACAACCAATACTATATTCACATTTATTTATAGAAAAATTCATTCAATTACGTGTGCCAATTATTTAATAATGCCTCGATGGTCTAGTGGCTTGATATGCATACATACATATTTACAAATAGCGTCTAAATTTCAAAAGTCTATCGAAATGAATATATAATAATTATTAAGCTATTAAAACTGATTCACACTCTTTCTCATATTTTTGTTTCACGTTTCAAAAAAAGTAATATTTTTAACCGACTTCAAAAAAAGGAGGAGGTTATCAATTCGTCTGTATGTTTTTTTTTTTTTTTTGGTGTTGTTACCTCATAACTTTCGACTGGATGAATCGATTTCGATGATTTTTTTTTTATTTCAAAGGTGGTGCTTTCCCATTGGTCCCATTTTTTTTTGGTCCAGTTTTGACAGTGGAATCCATGAGAAAACCATATAAGTCGTAAATTTGCATGGGTATGTGCGCGACAAATGGACGAATAACTCGATATCTATTCAACGGATTTCGATGATTTTTTTTTATTGGAAAGAGTATACTTCAAGGGTTGTTTGATGATAGTTTGGTTAGATTCTGATTAAAGGATCCATGGCAAAGTAACGGAAATCTTCAATTCTTAGTAGCAAATTAACGATACACGGCCGAATCTTTTATAGGCTATCTAGATTTATCATTCACCTACCATAACATCGTTATGATCAAGTAATTGTAGTACTATTGTATAAAACACTTCTTTATATACCGTCAATAGTTTTCGCAGCGCACGCGAAATAATAACTTTTATAGGCAACAGTTAAATACGTTGGATTACATTGCTCAATTTTAAGAAGGGATCTATAAGTTTTTGACAATATAATATAGCCTATGTTACTTGATAAAGACGTAGCTTTCTAAGGGTGAAAGAATTTTTAAAATCGGTCGAGTAGTTTTTGATTTAAATCGTAATAAAAAATCAAACAAAAATCAAATCTTTCCTCTTTATAATATGAGTTATGCATGTAAGCATTAGTATATATGTATATGTTTGTAATTGAAACATATTTGAACATCTCCTAAAAGTTGGGACCAATTTTGAAAATTATACATAAATATATATATATATAGAATCGTATAAGTACTATTATATACATGTTATATTTATGTATATTGATTACTAGTGTTTTTTCCCGCGGTTTCACCCGCGTAGTTCCCGTTCCCGTGGGAATATGGGGACTAAATGTAGCCTATGTTACTCCCTGATAATGTTGCTTTCCATTGGTGAAAGAATTTTTTAAATCGGCTTAGTGGTTTAGGCGTGAAAGCGTCACAAGCAAACTTACTTTCGCATTTATAATATTAGTTAGGATAATATAGATACTTCCCCTTTTTTAATATACAGACATTCCGTCATATTTTATGGTGAAGAATGGTATAACACAACATCTATAAACATACGGTTTATTTAATTATTACTAGAAATAACTATTTGATTATGTTATGGCTGCCCAACTAAATTACCCCACCAACTAAATCTATTTAATCAAAACATGTTAATTTATATTCATACATTTAACCATATTAACTAATATTTATTAATTCAGTACCAAAATGCATTTTTCTTTACGTTTCACTGTTTTAGATTAATATATTTAAATAATAATATAAATGGCGCTGTCTCATATGAGCTGCACGTTTAGTAGGTCTACCCATATTCTACAAATTTGTGACTGTTCTTCAGATTCACTAAAAATCGAAAAATAAATAAAAATGTTAACAAAACAAAAACCGACTTCATAGGAAAAACAAATTAATATGCACTAAAAAGTAAAAAAAATAATTGCGTATTCTTCTATAATTTGATAATTAACTTACTATTTTCTACTCAACAATATGTAGGTACGAATGTGTTGTGTGGTTGATAATTTATTTACAATTATTGTTATTTTTGGAGTCGATGTCAGCTAAGGAAACACTATAATATACCTAGCAATAATAATACGGGAATCTTTTAAAAACAAACAAAAACATACACATTACAAATTGACTTTTATTCGCCTCGTTAAGTTGCGCGTGCGACACAAGCACATCTCACCTATAACTAACTATGTATGTAGTTATAAACCCATCTTGGCTGACATCGACTCCAAAAGTAACAATAAGTGTAAATAAATTATCAACCACACAACACATTCGTACCTACATATTGTTGAGTAGAAAATAGTAAGTTAATTATCAAATTATAGAAGAATACGCAATTATTTTTTTTACTTTTTAGTGCATATTAATTTGTTTTTCCTATGAAGTCGGTTTTTGTTTTGTTAAAATTTTTATTTATAAAGACGTCAAAAGCGCCGTGTTGGTGTACACAATTGTGTACTGTATAACATAGTAATATTATAATGTAGTCCGTTGAGATGCACTGTGGCTAAAAATGGTCACATGTTAATGATAATGTCATCATTCGGTATGTATGGTAGGGATATCTGGTAGGTATAAGTGCTCCAACAACTTATTTCAGTTATCATATTTCCTAACCAAATGATTGTTTAGAAGATTTCGGTTTCTGTTGTTATTTTATTTCTACCATATTTTTCATTTGTAAAATCCCTTATTTTACTTCAGTTTACCGATTTCATAGCCTGTTTTTGTTTTTTTTTTTTTAATAGAAACGTGGCAATTTTACATTCACATGTGTGAATTTATTTAGTTTTTCACGATAAATGAATAATTGTTTTATCTTCGAAAAACCTATTGTAGTCCGATAAAAATACTTCATACTACACGTACTGAATGTCGATGCGTCCATATAAACGTGGTCGAACCTCGCCCTGTTCAATAAACTCCTACATTTGAATAAAGTTTTTACACAGATGTCATCCTTTATGTTCGTCGTAAAAACCTCGCCAAAATTTCGCCAGAATGTATTTTAGGTCCTTTTTATCTTCCCTCCTTCAACGAATTGAGTTGTTTACGATAAAATTAAATTTCATATTTGACTTGACCGTCTTTATCCATCCACGTAATTTGTTACGACTCGCAGTAACATGCAGTCTTGTTATTATTATTACAAAACTTGTATTTGTGTTTGTTTTGCTTCTAGTAATATTTAACACACGTGACCAGCCACTTGCCATTTCAATCTAGTCTCCGGATTAAATATTTAATTTATTTATTTTAATTTATCGGATTTACGTATTTGTTACTATAATTTATTATTTTATTGAACACATTCAAATTATAAATAACTTACATATAGGCTACAAATCATAGTCATCATATACTAAGTTAAAGTTGGCTGGTTAGCCTGTGTGTATAGCAGGGCTTATATACATCATCCATTAAATTTTTCGTCTATATTTTTTGTTTCCTATGGTTCCTACTAAGTAATTTTCTTCATGCAACGATCATCACTCGGTGGAAAAGCTTTGTGCAAGCTCGTCTGGGTAGATACCACTCACTCATCAGATATTCTACCGGAAAAAAGCAGTACTTGGTGTTGTGGTGTTCCGGTTTAAAGAGTGAGTATCTCATATGTTCTTCCACCATCCTATACAATAAAAAAAAACAATAACATATACAAATTAGAGATATTTAAAACAAATATTTGATTAATCATTCTATGAATATATTACATTTTAATTGTGTAATCTGTGACTTTCGGTCATCAATTATAAAAATATCAATTCCTGTTTTAAACTTCATCAATCAATTCAAAAAACCATTTATATTTTAACGTTCGAATAAGCTACGTTGTCAACGTAACTACGTTGTTGTCCGCGTTTGATTGTTTTCAATTTCATTGAAGTTTTGAAAGGTTAATTTTTCGTATCTTTTTTGAGTGCCTTATATAAGATATATAAATACAAATATATATATTATTATATTCATATATTACTATTACTTCTAATATTACTTCTATATTTGGTGAGATCAGCTTATGATATATGATATAACTCCGCTTCCGCCTCTAGAGAACCGGTGAAAAACCTACTTGGAAATCCTTAAATAGGAAGTTGTACCCCACCCGCCGTATTCACTAGACATTGCCCCTTCCGGCTGCCACTTGTTTCGATCTATGGCACATGGCCTATCTGAACAAAACTTCGCGTCATATGACGATACCAAAAAATCTATCGTTTCGTGGATAGCCTCGAAAGACGAAGCATTCTTCCGATGTGGTATTCGTATGCTGCTAGTAAGAGGGAAAAGTAGTGACTAGCAATGGACAATACTTTGAATAAACCATAAGGTTTCGTTCTTTCACGAGAAAAGCCCAATTTTTAATAAAAAAACGACGGAAACATATTTGTACACCCATATATAATAACAAGAGAATAAACGTAAATATATATATATATATATATATATATATATATATATATATAAATATAATAGATGTATATAAGAAATACATTTATTATTTCAACAATAAAACTTACATATCATCCAACACAATACAAGGTACATATTATATTACTCCCCGCCCTATTGCCTCCAATGGTGACAGAAGGGCTGGTTCATTTTTCGCCCAGAGAATCGGAATTATACGCGGGTGAAACCGCGCGGCACAGCTAGTAAGTAATAAATTAGTATTTTTTTAGGAATGATGGAGTCTTAAAGAGCTATATAACTATAAACTATTATGAAAAGTTAATATTATTTGGACGCCATTTATATTTTACCCTTTACACAAAAATATAAGACAAAAGCATCCCCAAGCGTGGCTCGGTCAACCATCTGATAACATTAAACACACCGGTGTCCATGGAGTATATGCACTAGTAGAGTGTAGCACTATGTTAAAAGTTATTATAAAAAAAAAATAACAGTTTAGTACTTATAATGCAAATGAAAAATCTTTTTTATTTCCGCTAAGCACAGTTTTAAAGTGAATGGACTGTATGAGTTGTTCAGTTTCGTTATAACACCGTGTTAAAATCACATCTTTGGATTAAATAAAAAATAATTCTATGAAATTACAGCATGTTTTAACTCTCTCACTATTATTTATATATTTCTTAATTAAATAATGAAAACAGGTCAACTACTGTAACGATAGCTGTTTAAGTTTTAATCATAGTCATATAGCGTATTAAAAAAATGTAGGTGATAGACGACAAATATACAAATAAAACACAAATGACAAGTTGAATTAACAGTTGGTGGAAAGATTATGATTTGTCATCGAGGAATGCTAGACATGTTTTGCGAAGATTACTGTTTCTGTTAAGGTATGCGTTGAAGTCATTGCGTTATATCATGGCTGGCTGATTTCGGCATGGGAAGACTAGACATTTGCACGGGACATATGTTTTTTTTTCATGTTAGAGGGGGCAAACGAGCAGGAGGCTCACCTGATGGAAAGTGACTACCACCGCCCATGGACATCTGCAACATCCGAGGAAATGCAGATGCGTTGCCGGCCTTTTAGGAAAGAGTACGCTCTCTTCTTGAAGGTTCTTAAGTCATATCGGTTCGGAAAAGTCGCCGGCGAAAGCTGGTTCCACAGAGTGATTGTGCGAGGCAGGAAATGCCTTAAGAAACGCACTGTTGTGGATTTCCAGACGTCGAGGTGTAAATGACACTTTAGTAGACACAGGAGAGCACTCCCTATTTCTTCTTTCACAATCCAATAGGAAATATGACAAAACTGGATAGCGTTTTCCGAACAACAGCTTTACGTGCGTTGCCAAGCACGTCATGTAAGCTTCGTTAACTTCCTTACTCCGGCTGATACTAAGATCTCAGTGATGGAAAACTGATGAGGCATTCAAAGCCAAGCTCTGATATATATGTGCTATATAGCAGAGCCATTCGGGGCGGAGTATTCGGTCAGACAAATAATCGAATCACTGCAAAGTGACGTCATATTATTTATTCATTGACTTTATTTATTTTGTACCAATTAACAAGAGCAATGCTGCATGCAAATATTTATAATTTAGTTTAAATTTGTACTATGAAGTGTCATATGTTTTCACTACGATGAACTAAATCCGTTCATATTTATTTACAGGTTTCCATATCGAAATTACATTTTTTTAATAATTATTTTAAACCGATATTTTTTAATAGAACTGCATCCACTGACTCGTTATTGTCCGTGCTTTTTTTTATTTCTGATGTTCTTTTGTTTTGTGGCATACTTTATTTAATGTTTCAATATTTTTTACATATAACTACAATAATAACAATATCCGTCGACATCATTATTCACGCAAACCAACTGATACACTACATATATACTACCTTTTTTTTTGTGAATACAAAATACTCATAATATGGATAATTACACTCAGAATCAGGACAAACAGCATGTTCATACAAACAAATGTGTGGGAATCGAAGCCACGACCACGACGAAAGGCAAGTATCTACCAACCACACCAATCGGGTAGTCAATAAAATTGGAGTAAATGAATGTCATAATAGTAGTAAAGAAAGTGACTGTTGACTTTCTTGTGTTCACCACAATTTTATCTACGTTTAAAATCATTGGAAGCAGTGACACGATAGATCCGTGGAACGACATGACAAAAGTTCTTGCAAGAGCCAACTCGAACAAACACATATAGAGTTCAATGTAGGTCAATGTTTTAGGATAGCTTTTATACTGAAAACGAAATTGTACCCAGGGCTATCGTTTTATTGTTATAGTCTTCTATAAGTGTGTGCGTGAGTTTTAAGGTTTAACTGTAAGAGTTATGTAGCTGTCAATGATAGGATATTTAGTACAGTAGCAGCATGTGAATGTCCCACTGCTGGTCTCTTCTCTTTTTGAGGAGAAAGTTTTGTTGCAGCTTATTCCATCACGCTGCTCTAATGCGGGTTGGTGGAATACATATGTGAGAGAATTTCAGTGAAATTATACAGATGCAGGTTTCCTTACGATGTTTTCCGCCACCGTCAAGCACGAGATTAATTATAAATCACAAACTAAGCACATGAAATTCAGTGTTACTTACCCGGGTTTGAACTTACGATCATCGGTTAAAATTCAACTGGGCCAGGATATTGAGAAGTAAATTATTAATTGAGAAGTTAATTAAAAAAGAATATAATATAAGAAATTCGCACACATGCAAACTTTGATAATAGTCTGATTATATTTATTCGTGAAAATTAGGTTACGAAATACAAATATACATACATAGGTGTGAGTGATTTTACTAACTTTTGGGTAATTTTGTGACAGCTGGTAACTGAATGAATTTTATTCATAATCCTTTAAGAATATGAAATAAAAACATTTATAATGAACTAAACAATAAAATATGATCGTTAACCCATATTAAAACAAAACATCGACTCGCATTGAATCGTAAAGAGTCTATTAAATTAATTTATTTCTATAGAACTCAACATGGTCCCTCACATAAAGTCCCTCCTAACAACTTAGAATTGGTTTAATTCTATACCCTTTAACTGTCCTCTCGGAATTGTAGATTAGCCCTGGTTAGTTGGGAAATTGAATACTTAGTGGACAATTCCATCGCCAGTGACGACTGATGAATCTTTTGTTAGAGACTTCATAATAAACTCGTTTGAAATATTTACTGAATCGTGTTAACTGTGATGGTTCAGTGGAGACAACTTGTGGATTTTAAAAGAAGATTACGGGTTCAAATTGAAAGTAATTCTGCTTATATTCACTGATACTTTCTATATTTTTTTTAAATTCTTACTTTTCCATAAGGCAGAATGCATCTGTTCGGCAGTTGTCTATTCGTGGTTTTTCGTAGGCTATTACGTTACATAGTATTTGACGAACCGGTTGGCGTGGTTGGTAAGACACTTGCCTTACAAGTTACACGCCGCAGGTCGTGGGTTCGATTCCCACCAAGGTCAGACATTTGTGTGCATGAACATGTCTGTTTGTCCTGAGCCTGAGTGTTATTATCTATATACGTATGTATTTACAACAACAACCAAAAAAATAGCATGTGTAGTATATCAGTTGTCTGGGTGCCATAGTACAAGCTCTGCTTAGTTTGGGATCAGATTGCCCTGTGTGAATAATGTCCCAGGATATTTATTTATTTAAGTATAATTTTGTCAGTCTAAAACATTAAAATAAACTTTATCCGCTCACAAATAATAATAATTAAGGATGATTGATTCATATTTAATGAATTTATCCATGACCGGATAATATAATGTCTTCCTGACAGAATTACAACTTCCAACAAACTTCTTATATCTTCCTAAGTATTGGTATTTGCCTAACCAATAACGATTAGAGCCTGAGATTTTAAGTCAAAACCTATTTAATAAACGGCGTGTAACAAAAACCCTGTCCGATCCGTGAGGTTATTAGGTATCGTGAGTGGGTTTGGTTTTGCTTAGTATTCAATAAAATATTACATAAATAGAACCAACTCACGATACTTAATAATCAATTCAAGAGTCGGACAGGGTTTTCGTTACGTACTGTATAATGTATCTTATCTATATATTGTAATTTTACCGCTATACTAACAAGGCAGGATATATTGTAATCACTAGTATACATGATATAACATATTCTGTTTCATCTCATCAACATCATAGTCGTCATTTTTAAAGTTCTAAGCAAAAATTTTACTCCTAATAAAATTTAATTTAACTAAATAACGACAATTACATTGCAACACAGGTGCGGGCGTCAGCGCTCGATAGCTCTTACCTATCGGGTAGCTCGGACACGAGGTCTTGACCTCAGTTGTCCATGAAATATTCGTATTTTGTTACTCCTGTATATTAGTTAGGATATGCTCGTATATTAAAAATGTACTATACTCGTCAGGTGTACAGGACCTGGCGAGTATATAATCATTTCTGTCGTTATTTAAATAATTAATATGCACTAAAAAGTAAAAAAAAATTGCGTATTCTTCTATAATTTCTACTCATCAATATGTAGGTACGATTGTGATGTGTGGTTGATAATGTAGTTTCAATTATTGTTATTTTTGGAGTGGATGTCAGTCAATCGGATAATCGAATAGATGAAAGAAAGTAAAGTAAAGTTAGTTCTCCTCAAAAGAGGAGAGGAAGTCTTAGCCCAGAAGTGTGATATTCTCAGGCTGTTCCTTTTTTTTAGTTTTTAGATTTACTTGGTGGTAGAGCTTTGTGCATGCTCGTCTGGGTAGGTACCACCCACTCATCAGATATTCTAATGCAAAAGAGCAGTACTTGGTACTGTTGTGTTCCGGTTTGAAGGGTGAGTGAGCCAGTGTAATTACAGGCACAAGGGACATAACATCTTAATTCCCAAGGTTGGTGGCGCATTGGCGATGTAAGCGATGGTTAACATCTCTTACAATGTCATTGTCTATGGGCGTTGGTGACCACTTACCATCAGGTGGCCCAAATGCTCGTCCGCCTTCCTATGAAATAAAAAAAAATACGAACATTGTAATGATCTAATCAGAGGTATAATTCGACTAGTATGTTCCAAATATGTTTCCGAAAGTGGCATAAGTTGTTTATCACGTTTCAGAGATTTCAATCATCCGGCACTGACGTGAACCGATATATTGTCACGTCAGACCGTCGGTTGATTACTACTCTTTGATAAGATACAAGTAGTTCATAAAGCTTTAATTACTACTACTGAATACGTAGGATACGTATTGAAGTACGTAACGGTGTAGTCCAATTTTAATTTGAACCAATTTTATTTGCAAAATTTACGCAAATGTTTTGTATTTTTGTTTGTATTGCATTAATAAAATAAATAATGAATCCATTTTTGTAATATTATTTAAGCTTTTTATTTATTTCTTTCTCATTATTTATGAATTTATTTATTTGTTTACTGCAGTGGAATTTAGCTGTAAAAAACTATGACTAATGTTATGGTGGTTAACAAACGGTGTCGAATTCTTTTAATCAAGATTTATATGCAAAAAAATATTAGATATTATATATAAAAATATATTATGTAAAATTTAACTAAAATTAAAATAAAAGCAAACTATACATAACAAATTTATAGATTATTTATTTATAAAAAACCTCTAACAGTATATACTACTAGGTTTTAAAATAATTATGTGTGCTCCTTCAATTATAGGAGACCACAGCAAGTGCATAAAATAATGTCTCTATATAATATAAAAAAAACCATAAAACCTTTATAATGAAAATAAAATAAAACAAGCTACGTCTACCCAGACTAATAATTATAATTTAATATGTGACAAAATATACAATTTTTATATATTTTTAAAAGCTATTCTTTTTCATTAGTTAGTACACGTGAGGTGTACATTGTAAATGAAATATTCTGAAGAAAATACATTTTACTTAATGAAAATACATAATTGAATTGAAGTTTCGCACGCATTTCTACTTGACTTTACTTGACCATAATATAATTATATAATGGATGAAGGACGAAATTGTTATTAAATAAAGATGTATTTAAAAAAGTCTTTACTTTAATTCCTTAATGAAATTTAACTAAAAATGTAACCAGGCCTTAGTAATGCACTCACGTCGAAGTTCTAACATTACTGCAGTGCTTCAGGACTATTTTGAAAAGTACGTGTAGATGGCTCTGAGGTAATATTAAAACGAGACATGTTCGTGACTAGAAGAGTTTGTACTAGTTCATGCAGAACACTAAAAGTTTAACAATATAGGAATAGTTGAAAAACGAATCAAATTTTACTCTCAAAAGAACAATAGTCGATAAGAACGAACTCGAAACTCTCAGCAGAACACGACGTGACATATCAGTGAGAGATAATATTTTACTGGTGGTACAGCTTCGTTCAAGTTCGTCTGAGTAGGTACCACCCACTCATCAGTTATTCTACCGCAAAAAAGCAGTACTTTGTATTGTTGTGTTTCGGTTCGAAGGGTGAATGAGCCAGTGTAGTAACAGGCACAAAGGACATAAGATCTTAATTCCGAATTTTGGTGGCGCATTGGCGATGTAAGCGCTGGTTAATATTTACAATGCCAATGTCCATGGTATTGTAAAAAATGTTAACCATCACCTCGTACGCCTACCTTTAGAATAAAAATAACTACTATTGTATGGGTAGGATCTGCTGTTATACCACCGGTAAATCTGTAGTTCGTTACCTCCATCGTCATCATTTGTCTATCATAATATGTATATATTCTATCATAGTACGTCTATATTTGAATACACAATGACCTAAGAAATTAGAACGGTCAATTTTCATTTCGCCTATTTATTCGGTATTTATTCCCCTTATTAATTATTTATCGGCTGTTGGTTTAATATCAAATATTTGGGTTGAGAATGGACTTTGATATGCTTGATGAATTTAATCAATTTTGACGACGAAATTTTGGGTTCGAACACAAACCCGCGTGGTATCATAAATCGGAATATTAAATATTTGAAATAAAATCATGAAACAAATTGTTTTGCTTCCATTTGAGCTAAAACTAGGTTTCATTGGACTAATATGTTTTCATCTTAAGCAATAAAACGATACTATTAATTGACGGGTATCAGATCATAAATTAAGGAATATAATGTACTATAATACATAAACTTACAACTAGACTTAGCAATAAGTAAACGACTTGCCTACTTTAGCCTAATATACTTTAGAAAAAATAAAAAAATATTTTTCTCTTTATTTGTCTCTTTTTCATTGTGGGCTCTAACTCAAACTTAAAACGGTAACGGCACCGTTCAGTAACTCGTCAACTTATTTCTGGACTAGCGCTAGAATGGCTGCTGACAAAAAAAAATGGTTGTCTGTAAAGTCGGTTTACGGACGATAGTTTAACGTGACAACGTCATAACAAAACATTGATGATATGTCTGCAATTGGGTGAAAGAGAGATAGATGCGGCCCAAGCGTACAATCAGCGTAACGAGACAATGAGAGTAACGGGACAATCAGCGTAACTGAACAATTTTTCGTGCATGCCGCCAGCGTTCATCGATTTATTAGACGTTGTCACGTCAAAAACAATGGGTACAATTATTTGGTATAAGCCAACACCACCAGGTCCACAATCTACAGGAATGAAGGAAATACTATGGAAAGAGAGAGAGACAGAGAAAGTAAAGAATAAAGATAACTTATTAATAAAGTAAAATGTATTATTATTTGATCTTAAAATTCCAGGTCAAATTTGATTTAAATATGTAATGTATCAATTGGAACAGGATTTGAACACGCGCATACAACATTAGAATATTTTTCAACTTGTACAACGTTAGTATATTAACATATAGTTTTATACATTTTTCCGTCACATTTCTGAAGAATTGAAACCCATTAATAAGGTACTTCCTAACAAAATATTTAGCCATGTCTACAAAAATCAAACTGTCAAGTAAATAAATAAAAATTTTAACAAAACAAAAACCGACTTCATATGAAAAACAAATTAATATGCACTAAAAAGTAAAAAAATAATTGCGTATTCTTCTATAATTTGATAATTAACTTACTATTTTCTACTCATCAATATGTAGGTACGAATGTGTTGTGTAGTTGATAATGTATTTACAATTATTGTTACTTTTGGAGTCGATGTCAGCCAAGGTGGGCTTATAACTACATACATAGTTAGTTATAGGTAAGATGTGCTTGTGTCGCACGCGCAACTTAACGAGGCGAATAAAAGTCAATTTGTAATGTGTATGTTTTTGTTTATTTTTAATAGATTGCCGTATTATTATTGCTAGGTATATTATAGTGTTTCCTTAGCTGACATCGACTCCAAAAATAACAATAATTGTAAATACATTATCAACTACACAACACATTCGTACCTACATATTGATGAGTAGAAAATAGTAAGTTAATTATCAAATTATAGAAGAATACGCAATTATTTTTTTACTTTTTAGTGCATATTAATTTGTTTTTCATATGAAGTCGGTTTTTGTTTTGTTAAAATTTTTATTTATTTTTCGATTTTTAGTGAATCTGAAGTACAGTCACTAATTTGGTAGAATATGGGTAGACATACTAAGCGTGCAGCTCATATGAGACAGCGCCGTTTATATTATTATTTAAATATATTAATCTATAATAGTGAAACGTAAAGAAAAATGCATTTTGGTACTTAATTAATAAATATTAGTTAATATGGTTAAATGTATGAATATAAATTAACATGTTTTGATTAAATAGATTTAGTTGGTGGGGTGTTGGGCAGCCATAACATAATCAAATAATTATTTCTAGTAATCATTAAATAAACTGTATGTTTATAGATGTTGTGTTATACCATTCTTCACCATAAAATATGACGGAATGTCTGTATATTAAAAAAAAGGGGAAGTATCTATATTATCCTAACTAATATTATAAATGCGAAAGTAAGTTTGTCTGGACGCTTTCACGCCTAAACCACTAAGCCGATTTAAAAAATTCTTTCACCAATGGAAAGCAACATTATCAGGGAGTAACATAGGCTACATTTTGTCCCCATATTCCCACGGGAACGGGAACTGCGTGGGTGAAACCGCGGGAAAAACACTAGTAATCAATATATAAATATACATAAATATAACATGTATATAAGAGTACTTATACGATTCTATATATATATATATATATAATTTTCAAAATTGGTCTCAACTTTTAGGAGATGTTCAAATATGTTTCAATTACAAACATATACAATGCTTACATGCATAACTCATATTTTAAAGAGGAAAGATTTGATTTTTTTTGATTTTGTATTACGATTTAAATCAAAAACTACTCGACCGATTTAAAAAATTCTTTCACCCTTTAGAAAGCTACGTCTTTACCGAGTAACATAGGCTTTATTATATTTTCAAAAACGGATATGATATTAATCCTTATTAAAATAAATACGTTATTTACTTTAAGCATTTAATGTATATTATAATTGCCCTTTACACCACCCAATTTAAATCAATATCTTAGGAGTAATCGTAATTTTAAAATTATCGCGCACTAAATAAATTCAGGCGGTCCAACACCCATCATACAAACGCGTGATGCAACCGCTTGCGCGCCCCGCGTCCCGCTGTCGCCCGTACGCTAGCTGTTGCCCGCATAAATATAAGTAAAGGATAAATGTTTGCTTGAAAATCTGTGATTTGAAATTAATATGTATGAAATGCATTTCAGTTAAGAAAAAATTTAGTACCAGTTTTTTTTTTTTTTAAGTTGATGATTATTCTTTAAATAATCATCAGTGGACTTATTATGAATTCCTGTAGGTTGACTTAATATATTTAAAGTTACTTCAATGGCGTGAAGTAAAATTTAATTTATAAAAATATTAAATACCTATTATATTATAATATTTTTTATTCTATCAAACTACAGGCACATAGGGCATAACATCTTCGTTCCTACGGTTGATGGCGCATTAGCGATGCAGGAAATGGACATTGTTTGAGCATGCACTATAATAAGTGTACATGTGATAACAGTTCTCACTAAAATCAACCAAGCTGGCCATTGAAAACGACAGGTCTTAGGACTTTTGGTTGTCAAAGGGTAGCAGTAAGAGATTGTGTGTTTAGCATTTTGTTGTTAAAAAAAATTGGTTGCCTGTAAAGTCGGTATACGGGCGAAAGTTTTACGTGACAACGACTTTGAGTGGTAAAATAATTTTAATGTGAATATTCATTCGTATAGTAGGAAGAAGGATGAAATAATAGTAACAATTTAAAACATTTATTTATACAAAGAATTATATTTAAAACATTAATTTATACAAAGAATCTCGCACTGAATTTCACTTTTTATGTCTGTCTCTCTCGCTCTTAGGCGGGCTAACCATGCCCGAGTGGAAGGGACGCGTGCCTCTCACTCGCTCTCATTGTGAGCGCATAACGTGAGCGGAGCGTAACGCAGTTTCTTGAAGTGTCACCCGGCAAACCAATTTATAAGACGTTGTCACGTCAAAACTTATAGATCTCTACTTAAAATGGAGCAATGTAACCCAAACGTATCAAACTGTTGCCTATAAAAGTTATTATTTCGCGTGCGCTGCGAAAACTATTGACGGTATATACAGAAGTGTTTTATACAATAGTACTACAATTACTTGATCATAACGATGTTATGGTAGGTGAATGAAAAATCTAGATAGCCTATACAAGATTCGGCCGTGTATCGTTAATTTGCTACTAAGAATTGAATATTTCCGTTACTTTGTCATGGATCCTATAATCAGAATCTAACCAAACTATCATCAAACAACCCTTGAAGTATACTCTTTCCAATAAAAAAAAAAACATCGAAATCGGTTGAATAGATATCGAGTTATTCGTCCATTTGTCGCGCATATACCTCATGCAAATTTACGACTTATATGGTTTTCTCATGGATTCCACTGTCAAACCTGGACCAAAAAAAAATGGGACCCCATGGGAAGCAACTCCTTTCAAATAAAAAAAAAATCATCAAAATCGATTCACCCAGTCAAAAGATATGAGGTAACAAACACAAAAAAAAAAAAAAAACATACAGACGAATTGATAACCTCCTCCTTTTTTTGAAGTCGGTTAAAAACACAGTACCGCTTTACGAACTGAATATTATAATCTTTGATAATGATGTTAAAACGACGGTGGCAGTCGAATAACAAGTAGAAGCGAACATACTCGACATTTAATGACGTGGCCTAAATTTAGAAAAAGTTTAATCAATGTAAACATCATTATAGAGAATAGGTAAAATCAAGAAAAATATATACACGCCGAAAATTTTCGTACATAGTTATGATGTTATGGTAATGGTTGGTGCTTTGGCTTTGTGGAGGCTCCGTTGAGAAGGTACCACCCACTCACCACAATTACCACCACACCACACCACAATAATTTGTGTTTTGCTTGTCCGGTTTTTAGGATCAGTGAGCCAATAATATCATAACGGATATAATTAATATCCTATATATATTTTATAGTTGGTGGAACATTGGAGAGGTTCCTGTAAACATTAGTCTATATAACTTCTGGCATTCATCAAGCCCTCTTCGCATAATTGAGATTTTGTATTAGAGGCCATTAATTAGTTACCTAAACGAGGAGATTGATTCGTTATTTACTTTTCATCGATTCGTTCTATTACAAGTAACTTCTCATGTTTGACCACTAATTAGCGAATATTTGGGATCTACTTTGAGTTTGTTATATTTGGTAAAAACTGCTGCCGTTCGCAAAAAGACACGAGGATTAATATTACACACACATGCAAACATTTTTCATGTTCAAAATTTAAAGACGAAGTCAAAAGAATTCTATTGCCTAACAGTAATTATATTTTTCTTTATTGGACAATTGTAGTCCTAATTTAATATAGTGGTCAAACTCCACTGGTACTTTAAGTCAAGACACGTCTGTATCCTGACTTTAATTAGGAATTGTTTTAGCTCTATATTTTTGTCATTATTCATTTGCTCAATTTAAATATCTACCAAACAAAATTTACTGTAGAGCTGTTTAATTTAGTATAACTTAACACAAAATAATAAACTATGTTAAATCAGTTCAAAGTTCATATTTCGAAATATGTACTGTAATTCTCGGAGAACATCCTCCGTATACAAAACTAACAACTCAACAATACAAAGCGTCAGTAACATGCGAAGATTAACGCTTACAAATTAACTTACAACTTAAATAAAACTTTAAGGATGTTTAACTTGTACAATGAAGTACTTGGAAATTTTCACTACAACACGAACATACGATTTTATGTATAACGTATTCATTATTTACAAGTTATATAAAATACTCGGGTTTCGCCCACGATTTTTTATTTTTTACTAGCTGTACCCGCGACTTCGTCCGTGTGGAATTTAACAAAAGTTAATTAGTTAATTTGGTTTTTGCATTTTTATTTGAATTATCATTTTTTTCTAAAATAAAAGTGGCCTAAGTTACTCCTTATTACATCAGCTACTTGCCAATAAAAGTCCCGTCAAAATAGGTCCAGCCATTTCAGAGATTAGCCGGAACAAACAGACAGACAGACAGACAGACAAAAATTGTAAAAATGTTATTTTGGTGTATGTACCGTATATATATATATTCATATGCATGTAATAAAAAGCGGTTATTTCAATATTACAAACATACACTCCAATTTTATTTATATGTATAGATTTAGACCGACATTTCATCTTGTATGTATCTATCTCTCGCAACGTTACATCCAATACTATAAGTATAGAAGTGGCGTGCCATTGGAGAGATATGTCCAACAGTGGACGATAAATAATTGATGATGATAATATATTTTGTATGTACATATGCTCGTATATTAAAAATGTAAAATATTTTTAAGTATTTTTATTGGATAAGTGTGTACGTGAGTAGTTGTCACGTATGACGTGTTATAGCCAAAATGTAAATTGGTGCTTGAATTTCCATCTGGACAAAGGGCGTTTTAAATTCATCAATTTATGCAATTTATCATTCTTCTGCTATTATATCACCTGTACCTTTACCATTTTGACTTGTCTACAGATTTTTCTGAAATATGGTTACTGTTGCGTGTTGCGTTTCGTTTCATTATTGATTTTAAGCCAACTTATATATAAAGCTGACGAGTTTGGTTGTTTGAGCTGGCTGATCTCAGGAACTACTGGTTCGAATTTAAAAAATCTTTTTGTGTTATATAGGCCTTTTATTGAGAGAGTTTTAGGCTTATTTTTATTAATTTTATATGCGGATACCGTGGGGAACAGCTAGTTTATTTAATAAGCACTTGCAATATACGTATTACACAATAATACACATAACATATAAGTAACAGTCTGTGAATGTCCCACTGCTGGGCTAAAGCTTCTCCTCTTTTTAAGACGGAAATTTGGATCTTATTCCACCACGCTGCTCCAATGGTTGTTGGAATCAAATGAGACAGATTTTTTCAGAATTAAAATCATAGTCAAGAAACTCCTGATCAGCATCAGCATCAGTTCTGAAACAAAAACGATATACCTGAAAAGAACTTTATTTTATAAGTATTATACAACATTACTAGCACCTCGTTTTCATTTGAGTATTTCATGATTTTTTAAACCAATAGAATTTGTTTTTAGTGACAAAAATAATATAATATTTATATTGTTTCATGTCAAAATGTATAATATATTATGTCCAGCTAACATAGATAGCTGGTCAAACATCTTCCTGTCAAAACTAGCTGACTCTAAATAATCCATAGCAGGCATTAGCATTTTTTGCTTTCTAGTTTATGCTGATTATGATTCAATTTTCAGTTAAGATCTAATGTTCTACAGCACCATAGCACTCGTGTTTGCTTGAGTACCATAAATAATATTGTAAAATGAATAAATTTATATTCAAAGAAAATATATGCATCGATAAAACCAGGATTCCTTATTAATGGTCACGCGAAATGATCGAACCGAACTCAATTTCTACTACGAAATATCACATTACGTAACAGCTATTGGGAATATACCTTCCATTAACATAAATGTCCCGGAACCGATACGGTCGTGATAACAGCAATTCGTGGCAGGTTATGTCCCTTTTGATATTGTGAACGAGGCTTGATTGTTCCATGATATAAAAGTATATTATTATGTTAACTAAAAAAGCATACTGTAGTTAACAAAAAAATGTGCGGTCGGATACCACCGTCATGAACGAAGATCTGCGCAATCTTTTTTCAACAGAATCGGTGTTTTAAAATGTAGACCTTAATTGATTATATTACTGTATTTTAGTCACACTTTTTTTTTAAATATATGTATATAATATATAAGCAAGCGCTTGACTGTTATCACACCTGATGGGAAGTGATGATACAGCCTAAGGTGGAACGCACTTGCCTAGAAGGTGCCCATTCACTCTAGACTTGAAGGTAATATGGTAGGTGGTGGGAAATACGGAGGTCGGAAGGGTATTCCAGACTTTGGCGGTGCGTATCAGAAACGAGGATGTAAATCGAAAAAAAAAAAAACCAAAAAAGGACTTCAAACTCCTTCATATCTACCTCCAAAATTCAAACACCCAACGCATCGCATTTTGTAACATTTGGTAGGCACTGTATGTACGCAATTGCAGGTCACGTCATATAACGAAATATCGTTGTATGGCGTGACCTGCCATTTCACTTGAAGCTTCGTTCCAATATCTAACAACTGAGTCTCTTCAAGTATAAAAAAATGTGCATGGATATCGTTAATTGTTTTTTTTATGTAAATGAATAGTTGATATATATATTACATTAACAAGTGATTTGAATTTCAAGTGCGGCACATGAAAGTGTGTTTTATATACACGAGAATTTTACCTTTTTTTATCGTTAGCAACATTAATTCGCCGTGTAAAAACTAGTTGTTTGTCAGTAAGTGATGGATTGTGTGTTCGTGGAAGGTTGAGGCTCTGCCTAAAAAGACATTTGTATACTTAACCTATATTTAGTTCTGAGATATCCAACTAATGTTACATAGGCCTTCATAAGTTATCATGTATAATTTTTAGTTTGTACTAGCTGTGCCCCGCGGCTTAACCCGCGTATAACGAGTAAAAATATAATTAATAAAAATCTTCCTCGATAAAAAGACTATACAACACAAAAATATTTTTTAAATTCGAACCAGTAGTTCCTGAGAATAGCGGGATCATTCAAACAAACTCTTCGGCTTATATTAGTATAGGCATTTTCAGCGAACATGGGGAATGAGTGGTGGAGTGGTGAGTGGTTCAACTGTTTGATGTATCCCTGATAGGTTTTGTAGTTATATTTTTGTTTAAATATATATATATATATATATATATATATATATATATATATATATATATTTAATATATAGTCCTTTCAATTATTTAATTATGTAGTAAGCGCGTGAAATCTCACTTGTAATTGCTTGAGTTTCAACAAGCAATTATTATTGATCAAGATTGAGGTGATATAGTATACCATTGAACCATCTCGGTCTTCGATTTCAATGAATGTAAAAAAAAACTAAATATATAATCATAACCGCGTGAAATCGTGGCAAGAGATCTCGATTGCGATTTTCTAGGTAAACATGAACATCTTCCTGTCACCGGTGAAGGCAATAAGGGAATGGTAAGCACTTAACTACGCTCGTATATAAATCGAAAAATTGAAAGTAATAGATCAAGAATGTGAGGAACTATAAGAGCAACTCTACTTTAAATCGCAATAATCCATTCTAGGTAAATCTGTTGAAAAATGCTCATGATTTTTATTTTATTAACTTATCCATATAAACATATCTAACAAACTTGTCAGTTTCCTATAATCTTGAACAAGCTGTCAGTAGATATGTACGGTATTCGTGCCATTACCGGCTGTCAATGTTCTTCGGCAATTAGTATCAGACGCTTGACTTTAGGCGCGGCCATGAAAAAAAAAACCCTATAAATATTGTTCACATAAATGTTGGATGGATGGCTGAATCACTTCAAAGGGAAATTCGAATGACATTTGATGGGCAATAAATTGGATTCTGATTTTTTAAAGTGTAATTTATTTCCTGGAAAAATTCGTAGTTCTTTGAAATAGTGTGCCATAAATCAAGTGACTTCACGAATGAAAACGCAGGTGTGGTCACAAAAGAACTGACTGCCATTTTATTGCACGTTTGGAGTTCGAGAAAACTTTTAAGTAAATATTGATTAACTTACTTTGTACTTATCGTTTCCGCTTTATAATATGACTAAATATTCAATCAAAGTTTTGAAATACCAATATTAGTCTTTTCTCTGACATTTATGGAATTTCTTTGAAGTGATACAAGTTGTACATTAGCTTAACTTTTTCTTCAAATAAAATACATTGTCAATGATAATTAAATTATACCATATACAAATTTTAAAAACGACGTCTGATCACTAGTTTTTAAAGGCTTCTAACATTAAAATTTTAATGTCAAAATATTATGTTCTGAATTTTTTATAGAATACCTTGCTTGCTTCAGTCCAACTATTCTTGACTCAATATCAATACCATCATGATTTTGAGTCGAGAATAGTTGGACTTTAATATATATTGCTTCGTTTTACTTTATTTAAGTGCACTCGCTGCTACGAAAGTTGATGGTGTGGTCCGTTAAAAATTAAAAGCAATAAGTCAGGCAACAATCTTCCGTCCCCGTGCGACTTAGGGAGTGGATGCTCTTAAAACTGACAGTGACAAAATGGTACCAACTTTTGCGATCTTGTTTCGCTGGCCACAGCTCTTAAAAATATGCAACATCATGTTTAAAATTTGAAGATTATTTCAAGAGAACTTAGAAGTGGCAAGGTAAAATAATGTTATTTTTAAATATATGACATATGAGCCAGAACGAAATTTGTTCATTTATGATCCATTTGCCCCGTTTTATAATAGTTCTCCAGACCGATTTAAACCAGTGTGGCCAATCTCAAAAGAGATCAGCCAACTGCGCAGATTTTTCTGACGGAAAATCTCAATAAACATTTATTTGTCCGACCTGGGATTTGAACCCAGGACCACTGGGTCTGCGGCCTTATATCTAACCACTAGACAATCGTGACAGTTACTTTTTTAGACGATTACATAAATCAGACACTCGTTATATTTCTGGCTTTTATGTATAATTAAGGTGCATTTTATGGAATATTGTAATGGTCGCCGAATTCCTGGCTTCATCTATTATCAAAGTAAAGTGCACACGTCCAGCCCGTATCTCGTTATCAGATAGGCGCTCGTCTATCGAGGCGTTCATTTACCTCATTTAGCCTACTCTAGCACTTGGTTAGAACCTTCCTGAATAATGGCAAGTTTATAAAACTTATGACCACTTTTTCGTTCATTATCATCATTAATATAGTTATCTTATAAATGTTCAAGTTCTTAAAATTCTTCATTCGATTGATGTACTAATGAACTGATTATATATTGTTACATTGTATATGTTTTATTACTATTTGATTTACTTTAAAATAAATAGTCAAAATAAATGATGATATCTAATGTATAAATATTTAAATTAAATTTTAAATTAAATAGTACTCATCACTAAATATACAATCTTATAGTTCTAGATTATTTAAAACTGTAAATTAAATATAAAGCAGATTGTATCAAAGATTGTTCTAAGCAAGAAGAGTCTTAATGAAAAAAAGATATCAAAAAGCTATTCGAAAACGTAATTACTGTATCGACGGCACAGTTCGAGGGCTTTCTAAAATGATTTGGTATTTCATAGATCGTGAAACACTATGATCAACTAAAATTCAAACGAAAAAATACTCTATTACAATGTATTAAGAGATAGTGTCCACGTAAAGACGTATTTGTAAGGTAGTAAGTGATACGTACATGACCTAAAAGAAATTCAATGAAACCATAATCATAGCTCTCATTGACATTGAATTCGAAAAAATATAAAATACGAATTCGTGCGTTTTCCGGATTTAAAACGATTAAAATATAATTTATTGCTTTCGTTTGAATATTTGATTATATTGAAAACGATTCTCTGAAAATATTTTTATTTTGCATCATGTATTTTTACAAATAAATTACCATAAATTTGAACCAATAAACATTTATTTTACTAATTCTTATCTGCGACTTCACCTGCGTGCTAGGTCAGAAAAAGTAGCCTATGTCCTTTCTTAGGATTAAAGCTTGCGTCATACTGAATTTCCTTAAAATCGGTACAGTGGTTTAACCAACGGAGTTCCCATACTGGTTATCAGCATGAAAGGGGATACAGATTTGACAGAATTATTTATATGAGTCTATTCATTATCATATGCTTGCCTAGTGTTAAACTCTTAACCGCTTGAGTTAAAGTTCCTGTAGTATCCTTATCAACTTGACTCACAAACATCTGTGAAATAAACGAACAATAGTTAAGTTTAACTTATTTCACAAGAGGTCAAACGGATCCGACTCCGTCAGAAATATTTATGTTTACAACTAAATATACTATGAGAAATATATATGAGAAATCTTTTAAACTTGTAAAAGTTGAATAGGGAAACAAATATTCCATCTTCCTATGAATACTATAAAATAAGTATAAAACCATAAAATAGTTTGAGAGCATTAAACGGAATGTTTTATAGCAGCTGAACTTTATACAAACCGACTTATACATAAAATTATTGCAGCTTCCTCGAGACAATGCAATCCTATCCGAGTTTTACTAAGAAACGTCCAAATGTCCCTTGTGGGGATTAAATTCAAGCTACACCGCTCTTGTCTCAGTCCCCTCGCTTAAAACAAAGATAAACGATGTAAAAATTTTACCAAAAAATAAACGGTAAAGGGTAAACTTCCATACTTTTATTCCGACTAGATCTTATACTGATACTATTATCTCTAAAACATTTAAAGGAAATAATGGTTTAATAAAATGGATTTATTTGTTTAAAACCACAATATATACTATCGGGTTTACCTATAAATGTTGCTTAGGGAGTGATTTATTCAATAATGTTATGTGTTCTCATTTCAAATTCAAATCTTTGGTGGCAGAATGAGAATAATCAGTGCTTAACTAGATAATCGATAAATAGCGTCAGATAGTGAGGGCGTGTATATTGTCAATACAAATGCTTACAACTAATAACAAATAATTATAATTACAAAAAAGGCAATAAGCGGTAGCTTATTAATACTCATTAGTAAAAATTTTAACATCTCAAACTATGCAGAGCTTGTACTATGGAAACCAGGCAACTGATATACTTACATATACTACTATTCTTTTGTAAATACATACTTATATAGATAATTACGTGGATTACACCCAGACTTAGGACAAACTGACGTGTCCAAGCATACGTATTGCTTGGTGGTAGAGCTTTGTGGAAGGTCGTCTGGGTAGGTACCACAGTCAGATATTCTACCGCAAAACAGCAGCACTTGGTATTGCTGTGTTCCAGTTTGAAGAGCGAGTGAGCTAGTGTAATTACAGGCATAAGGGATATAACATCTTAGTTCCCACGGTTGGAAGCGCATGGGCAATGTAAGCGATGGTTAACATCTCTTATAATGTCAATGTCTACGAGCGTTGGTGACCACTTACCATCATGTGGCCCATATGCTCGTGGTAGGCGGACTACCTATGGTATAAAAAATTCAAATTTCAATTAACCACAAACAGGTACGAATATAATATAATAATTATTACAAAACTGAATCTGGTTTATTAGAATATCACTGAAGCATCTATATTTCAATATACTTATATAATTATCATACATTTACATTACACTTTTCCCGTTAATGAATAAAAAACAAAATCTTTTTTTATCAATGAAGACAAAATGTAATCTATCATATTTTGGATAAGGTTTAGCAATATTATTTATCTATCAATCGATAAAAATAATGAAAAAAAACTCGAGTGAGAGAAAACATCACAACACCTTATAAAAGCGAACCGAGGTGGGTTCATAGGAGACGGTACCCCCATAAAACTCCCTTGAGTTCATGCCTATTATCTGCGAGTCGAATGTCGAATAGAATTTTTATACGGACAGGGAAGGTTCTAGTATGTGAACTATTTGGACGTTCTCTTATCATTTTTCCGATTTTCCTTTACGCGTGATAAGAATCTTTTTTTAAATTTTTGTAATATAATAACATATAACAACAAGGTTGTTCAACATTAATAATTTAAAAAATATAATAAGTTCACTTCGTTTTCTATAAATGTCCAGGCAATATTTTTTTGGATATTTTATTTGGACATAATACATATATTATTTTCGTTAAATAGTGATATTTTTAATCGAATTAAATGTTTAAAACTTATTTATTTGTTTTTTTTTAATTAATTGGAAGAGTTCATACTCTTAAAGCCCATGGGACAGCATGACAGGCCGGGAGAAAGAGAGAGCAACACCTAACGACTTTACGTCCTTTTTAAAGTCGTCATTGTCAACATCCTAACAACTGCTAATTAGTAATTTTTTTTTAAATTTCACACAGTTTTATGTGCAATTTTGTGCTGAAATGGTTAGTGCCAAGTTGATTGCAATATCGTGTACTGGTCGTCATTAGTTATTGTTAAATATTCCATTGAATATGTGTCATTTTTAAGGACATAAGTGCCACATATAAAAGGAAAATAGCCCACGTCATTCATACATAATAAAATATCGTGACGGTAAAAAAACTTACAGAAAGGTGTGTACGAGCGATATTTCCAGACCCTTCCTTCGCTCAATGACATTGAATGTTTCGAGGTATATTGTAGGGTATAATAGACCCAATCTGTTGTTGGTGTAAGCCGTGGGCGGGCGTGTGTCGAATATAAATAAGTTCGACGTGCCTTGGTCAAATCCTTAGTAACATCACAAACACGTCTACATTATAAATTCTTACACTCAACACTAACGTAAACAAACAAATGAAATGGGAGGGTTAAATCATTTTAACCCTACAAGGGCTATTTTATTTCTTACTAGCTGTACCCGCGACTTCGCTTGCGTGGAATTTAACAAAAAAGTTAATCATTTTTATTTTTTTTATCTATTTTTTCTACAAGTTACTCCTTATTACATCAGCTACCTGCCAATAAAAGTCCCGTCAAAATCGGTCCAGCCATTACAGAGATTAGCCGGAACAAGCAGACAAACAGACAAAAATTGTAAAAAATGTTATTTTGGTGTATTTACCGTATGTATATTCATATGAGGATTCATGTAGTAAAAAGCGGTTATTTCAATATTACAAACAGACACTCCAATTTTATTTATATGTATAGATTCATAATATTAATCATATTTAATAATGTACTAGTAGCTTATTTTAAATGATGATTTTATAGTTGTAGTGTGAAATTTTTTCTCGAAATAGTGTTGGGTTTTTCATTGGAATTGTGTAACTTTTAAACAATAAATGTTGCAATACAAAATTTTGCCTGTGCGTTGTCCTTACAAAATAATAAAATTGATTTTGTATTTGTATACAGATTGACACATTTGCGAATGATTAAAAAAACCTACATGACTAATAAAATTATATCACATATAAACTATCTTGTATGACTTAAGAGTGCTTAATAACATCCCATGAAAATAAAACACTGCATATACCAACTGCAGTCACGGAAACTTCTCGAAGCATTCTTCAGTATAAGCAGTTTCTGTAAGACCAAACTCAAAAATCATAACAGAAATCGATTGATAAATATCAGAAAGTGATATGCGACATTAACTATAATAATAATATTTAAATCTTATTTAAATAATACTACGGCATACATATGTCTACGTGAAATAGGAAATGAGCTCTTACAAAGTTGCACTGAAGTATAGGCAGGCATCATGGAGGCGGCGGGCCGTAAACGCCAGCCATATGTTTCCCGTGCAGTTAAAAAGCAAATTTCCTCGAATAGGTGAGTTAAGTGCAAGCAAAACGATAGAAAATATATCCCTTCTTGGATTGCATTCGATTCAACAATCATAATGTTCCACAGTGGTTTAAAATATAAATACATAAGATTTATTACAGAATACAACACATATTATAAAAAAGTGTGAACTTTTTGTTGATTTCATTGGATTTTTATTTATTGTTTGTTGGTTATAAATTTAATTTAATTCATTTATTTATTTCAATTTATATATATATATACTGTAGTTGATTTTTAATTATTGTATTTAATTTGAGAAAAGAGACTGGTGTGTTTTTGTCAGCTACATTCCGTAGAATCTACATTTGAACGGTACAGCTTTACATTCAATTTAATCATGTAACATTATGCAAGTTTATGCTAGCTGGTCTGGGTAGGTGGTACCTACCCAGAGGAGCTTACACATAGCCCTACCACCAGTAAAGTAGACTTATGTAAGATATTCTACCGCAAAACAGGAGTACTTGGTATTGTTTGTTTTCCGATTTAATATGAGTGAGCCAATGTAATTACAGCCACAAGGAACATAACATCTTAGTTCTCAAAGTTGGTAGCGTATTAGTAATGTTAACCATACATTTCTTAAAATGCCAATGTCTATAGGCGGTGGTGACGACTTACCATCAGGAGGCCGTCCGCCTACCTATGTTATAAGAATGATTTTGTAAATCACAAGCATCGATATTCAAAATAAAATCGATAAAGAATAAATATATTTAGACGGAATATCAGATTTAACACCAATATACTTTGTTATGAAATTTGGAGACCCAACTTTGTCTAATATAATACACCCAATCTACCGAGTAAATATTGTGAACACATTGTATTGAAATAATATCATCGTCGAATCTGCATTGATACAAATACTACTTCTGACGGGAAGTAATATCAAGTCAATTAAGAAAATTAGTCGAAGTGAAACTTTGTGTCGTACAAACAACTTCCCATTTGACTCCAGAAATACTTATTTAAATTTAATTTTGAATAGACAGAAAGCTATTTAGTTTTAAAAACTATACAGAAACTGGCTAAAATTTTGTTGAATCAGATCTGATTTAACTTAATTCTTTGCTTATAAAACATTTCTCATATCACAAGTTATGACGCATGTCACAAATAAATTTGCGTCGAATTTTATGCTGACCACGAACTAGCCAAGGATATTTGGCAAGGGTTGTCAATTTTGACGCGCGCGGTAACACGAAGTCGCTTAGTTTTGAAATATTACAAATGGAACTGTCAAAAGAAGTTAGCCTTAAACGGCCTTACTTATAAACTTTGTTTGGTTAAACATCGCTTTCTTTCTGTCATTATTGAATTGATATTTGAAAGAAGAAGAAACAACATTGTTTAATTAATCACACACACCACATTATGTCTGTTTGTCCTGAGTCTGGGTTTAATTATCTATATAAGTATGTATTTACAAAAAAAAAGTTGTATAATATGTAAGTTTTTTTCTGGTTTCCATAGTACAAGTTCTGCTTAGTTTGGGATCCGATGGCCGTGTGTGAATAATGTCCCTGGATATTATTATTATTTATTATATAAACAGGTAAACACAAAGTATGGAAAGCGGCTAAATCATTTACAGTGATCTCTTCCAGGCAATCTCTATAAAAAAAGATTTTTTCAAAGGCAGAAAAATATTATCGGGCGTAGTGTGCACTCACAATCAACTTATTAATACTTAAAAACTTAATACATACATATTTTATATACATAAACACATACATACGTATAATGGAGATACATATAACATGGAATATTAATAATTGATAAATAATAATTATGCAAACGACTTCTAATGTGTAAGGATTCGGCTTGACGATTTTTTGAAAATTTCTCGAAAAATATTGAAATGTAATAAAAACTGAATTTAGTGTCGTTCATACATGTAATGTATATCATACGAAAATTTACGGTTCTTATTATAAATTTTGCAAATTGTACATTTTATTAACACCATCATAATAAAATAGTGATTCAGACGAACAAAATCGCAAGTAACATGTAGTAAAATATAAAGTCTATGTTCTTTGTAATCCCTTACAAAACAAATTTAAAGAAAGTAAACAAATACATGAATGGAATGTCGTAAAACTTTTAGATCTTTTATCATTGAAACGAAATACAAAAATCGTATTGTGAGGGCGACCCCAGGGATTTGACCTTTACAAGTCAAAAGCCGATGCTACCTGTCTTTGACCCAATTGTATTTAATAAAATGGTCATCGAACTTTAGCCGAAGATATTGAAACTTTTGCGTTAATAAAGAGATACAAAAGGCTAAAGAAAATAGGGTTGTAGGTGTTTTGTATATTTTCTTTGTATTGCAGCAAGGCGAAACCTGGAATTCTTTACCAGTATACGTGTTCCCCTCATCTTATGACCTGGGTTCCTTCAAGCGAGGCGTGAAGAGGCATCTAACGGCATGTTGGGGGCGGCTATTGCAAATCATTCTTTCCGACTACATTAGCCGTCTTCGACCTTTGGACTCTACTACCATTTACCATCAGGTGAAGTAGAGTCATTTGCCCTCCCGGAGTTATAAAAAATGGAAAATGAGCCATCTGAGCCAAGAATCTCTAAATAAATTGAAAGTCTGTAAATGTTGGGCCTCACTATACTACACTTCATATAAGGCTTGCACAAAGAGCTATTCCAATAAATGCGGTAACATAACTAGTTATTGTGAAGTTTGCGTTGACTTTAAACCTCAACGATAACTTCAATTCAATTTACGAGTTCTATCTTTAAATTTATAAGAAAAGTTGTTCATCTTCGAAACACTAAAAAAGGAGATGTATTTCGTATATAGGGAAGGATGTCGGCCATTTTTATTTCAGAAATCTGTCACGTCCGCGTAGGATTTATTATACAAGAGTATTTTTTGACGTGACAACGTCTAATAAATCGATGAACGCTGGCTGCATGCACGAAAAATGATGACTCTTTGTCCCGTTACGCTCATTGTCCCGTTACGCTGATTGTACGCTTGCGCCGCATCTATCTCTCTTTCACTCGATTGGACTATGAGTGCAAATAGAATTAAATTTATCAATTAAAATTGTAGATTTAATTTCACTCCTTTGTATCCATACAGAATAATGATAATTCCATAAAAAAAAATTGGTTGCCTGTAAAGTCGGTATACGGGCGAAAGTTTTACGTGACAACGACTTTGAGTGGTAAAATAATTTTAATGTGAATATTCATTCGTATAGTAGGAAGAAGACGCGTGCCTTTCACTTTTTATGTCTGTCTCTCTCGCTCTTAGGCGGGCTAACCATGCCCGAGTGGAAGGGACGCGTGCCTCTCACTCGCTCTCATTGTGAGCGCATAACGTGAGCGGAGCGTAACGCAGTTTCTTGAAGTGTCACCCGGCAAACCAATTTATAAGACGTTGTCACGTCAATAATTCAATTTTATTCATAAAAGTATGCAGTAATTTCATCAATGTTTTGTTATGACGTTGTCACGTTAAACTATCGTCCGTAAACCGACTTTACAGACAACCATTTTTTATTCCCTTACATAATACAATCTCGAGAATTGATCTACAGAAAAGCCTAATAACTTTTTATTGACCGGACATTGAACCCGGTTACCTCGAAGTCTGAAAGACCAACTAGGTAGTAAATATATATTAACACACACATGAACAAAACACCTATTCGTATTCAATACAGACACGACCACAACAGATTGGGTCTATTATATCCCACTACAAAATTCAATGTCAGCTGGTTAGGACGTCGAGTTTCGTGTTTTGGTATACTTTTTACGTAACACTATTTTGCGAGGTTGTTTTACAAAATTCATATATCAAATGCGCGCAGATGCACATAATAATGATTGATGAGTCAAAGTTCTTACCCTGGCCTCCGTTACAAAAACCTTTCGACTCGATGTTAATATATTCATTATTCATAACTGCTCTAAATGTTTCATTCTAAGTCGAATTGTCTTAGTATTTATGAGTGTTTTCTCATTTGTGTTTAATAAAATTCGTTTTATTGAATAATTGTTGTTTATTAAATTTTTATACAAAAACATCGATACAGAAAGAGATCTCGAAGTAAATGCCGATATGTTACGTAAAGTTTTCAAGCATCGGTATGTGATACGACATTATATAAACTTTTAAAACAAAAGTTTAATTACTAAAAATAAGAAATTCTCTAATTTAATATTAATATAATTATTAAGAGTAACACACCTGTGAATGACACACGGCTGGGCTAAAGCCTTCTCGCCTCTTTTGAGGAAAATGTTCGGAGTTTATTCCACCACGCTGCTTCAATGCGGGTTGGTGGAATACACATGTGGCGCAATTTCACTGAAATTTGACACATACATGTTTCCTCACGATAATTTCCTTCACCGTCAAGCACGAGATTAATTATAATCACAAATTAAGCAATGAAAATTCAGTGATGCTTGCCCGGGTTTGAACTCACGATCATCGGTTAAGATTCACGCGTTCTTACCACTGGGCCATCTCGGCATCATTAATTCTAATTATTTATCATATATATATTATAATTGATACATCTATTGATACTTGTGATTGTGTGACATTTATATCATATTATACATAAATGTAACTTATACCCTTGTCTCAATAAACCTACAGTTTGACGCAACAATTATAAATCTATATGCTTATATAAGCGCTTTGTGTTAAATGACGTCACTATAAATCTAATATGGCGGACGTTAAATCGAAAATTTTAAATAAACTTAGCCATTTCTTAATTATTTTATTGTTATGCATTTTTTAAAAGAAGTAATATCAATAATATTTAAGTTGATTATATCGTTTGCTAAATATAGCGCAGTCGGTTTAGCATTTGACCTTGCATTAATCCTGGGTAGACATGTTATTGCACTACTCTTTAGCCTCTCATTGACCCACCCCCCCTAAAAGGTGGTGCAAGGTTCGGCCCTTTTTTCGACTAACCCAACTGGGCTAATGTTTCTACGTTCAAACTGATCTTGAAATCTGTCACGCAAATGATTTGAAAGTATTTTTTTATCTCGATTAAGCAAATACGAACTGAAAGCGAAGTCCGAAGCATTTGCAAATAATTATTTTGAATTGGAATTCCAAAATTGAATTATATATACATTAATGAACTTCTACATTATCTATCTTTAATTTGAAAGACAGATGTTCCAATACAATTACAATTGATAATTTAACTCAGCTCTTAGTATAAGTAATATTTTAGTTGTTATAAATTATTGTCAGACTTTGAAAAGGGTCTCAAGGTTGATATTGTTGATAATAATTAAATATTAAGATATCTTACAAAATGTGATCATTTCAGAATAATAAGCAATTCAGACATCGTTAATGTTTTTTAGTTGATTTAAAGGAGAATAGATTGAATTTTTATTTAAGCATTTTTTGTGTTTGTCATAAACTAGTGAAATAGAGATGGGGGGGATGATGTCTAGAATAGTTTAATTGAAGATGTACATCTTTTAGGGTAGACGAAGGACGCGTAACAGTACCTAGTAGTAATAGTTAACTTGGTGGTAGAGCTTTGTGCAAGCTCGTCTGGGTAGGTACCACCCACTCAACAGATATTCTACCGCAAAACAGCAGAACTTGATATTCTTGTGTTCCGGTTTAAAGGGTGAGTGAGCCAGTGTACTTACAGGCACAAGGGACATCGCCCGCCTTCCTATGCAATAAAAAATAAACCTGTGTCGCAAGGTAAAGTAATTGTAAGTGGAAAATCTTCACGCAGTTGCTGGCCAGACACCTGGGTAAAGATTTAATAGAACATTTACAGACTGCTTGTGTTTGCTTATTTAATTGTATGGATGAAAACCTGCAATAAGTTTGTCTGAACCAATATAAGAAAGAAAGGTTTATAATCAATTAAACCGTAATTGGCTTAAAGCTTACAAAAGTTGGATTTCTTAGAAATGGAAGTCTAATCTACACGAATAATTAGTTATTAATAAGTTTCTGTCTGAATCTTCAAAACAAATGCCTTATTAACTACTTATACGGATCATACTATTGCGTTGTAGTAGTCCAATAGCCACTAAATTCTACTTTAAATATCAAATCAAATAACTTTTAGTTGAAGTAGGCTTATAAGGGCACTTTTGAATTGTCATGCTAGAGTATTGAATCATATACATATATATATATATATATATATATATATATATATATATATCATAGGTAGGCGGACGAGCATTTGTGCCACCTGATCTGATGGTCACCAATGCCAATAGACATTGGCATTGTAAGAGATGTTAACCAACGCTGACGTAGCCAATGCGCCACCAATCTTGGGAACTAAGATGTTATGTCCCTTGTGCCTGTAAATACTCTGGCTCACACACCCTTCAAACCGGAACACATTAATACCAAGTACTTATGTTACTATAGAATATCAGATGAGTGGGTGGTATCAATCCAGACGAGCTTGCACAAAGCGCTACCACCAAGTAAATATAAATTAATATTTTAATTATATTATTCAACTCGCGGGATATTTATTACAAACTGAATTTCACGCTGGCGAAACCGCATGTTTTACTAGTATACAATAAAAACGTCTCAAAATATTATTAGATTATCTTTAAGCACTTACTTTAAATGGGCTGATCTTAATGGTATAGAAAGGCTCAGAAAAGTGAACATTATGGTCTAGGTGTTAATTTATGTATGTATGTAAGTATTTAAGTAAATACACCTCAAGCCGAGTGAGACCGTTCCTTAGCAAACAAAAAAAAAAATACGTTTTCGCACTGAATTTTCAAATGGTTATTATGTTTTTATGAAAACAGATGAATTCACATTTTCTTTGTATTCAAAACATCATAAAGTAATCGGCAAATTTAAGATGAAATTCTGCCTCGTGTTGAATACACTGGCTCACTAAGTTTAATAAGCTCTACATCCCGTAGAGTTTAAATAAGTAGAATGGACATGCAAATCATAATGTCTATGGTATCGTCAATCACCATAAACAGGGGCTTTGTGAGAAATGTTAACCATACTTTACATCAATTCGTCACGTTTATTATTACGTCAATGGGCCACTAATTTATTCCTGGTGCATGTAGTTACACTGGTTCACTTAACACTCAAACCAGAAGACATACTAAGTATAACTTCTTAGAGGTACTGGGTATTGCCAAACTGGTTCTTTTCAGTTATGAATACCACCATAACCATAACTAGGTATGGTTTAATTTACTAAAATTGTGGCAATTTGTATAAAAACCACAAGAGGTTCTTAGAAGATTCAACGAAGATATTTTATTAAAAATCCACGCGTCAAATTCCACTGTTTGTAATAGGTAGTAAGAAATAGGTAGTAGTGAAGATGGGTAGTTGTCTATATATGTAGGTATAACTTTTTTTTTGTTAATGCTAAGAAATTGATGTAGATCCAACATTTAAAAAAATACATTTGTGTCAAATTTCTCGATGTTCGTGTGACATTCGACGTATCTCTTTCAAGATGGATAAGCCGTATTCGTCATTTGTGTTTCTTCTTACACCCTTAAGGTGTAAAGTTAATCCCTTGTTTGTCACAAACATACTTATATTTTCATAAGTAGCTGAAGATGTTTCTTACAATTCTTTTTACAAATGTGACTTCAAAATGGAGATAAAAATTTGACCATTGATTTTTTTATTGTATAGTTTGTACGAGCATATGGGTCACCTGATGGTAAGTGGTCACCAACGCACATAGACATTGGCATTGTACATTTCTTTTAAAATAGAAAACATCACCAAAGTGTCCACCAACATTGAGAACTAAGATGATATATTACTTGTGCCTGTAATTATACTGGCTCACTCACCCTTCAAACCGGAACACAATAACTGTACCATATTAATACTGTACCGTAATATTAATACCAAGTACTGCTTTAGCGATAGAGTATCTGATGAGTGAGTGGAACCTACCCATACGAGCTTGTACAGAGCTCTACCACCGATTAAAAAATATGGAACGGATTATAATACCTATCAAATACGAAGTAAGTATAAGTATATAGAAGATTCGAAACCAGAAATATTTAATAATACTTGCATTTGTGTAGAAAATCAAGATTTTATTTGTTTTTACAACACACATTTCTATGATCTATGTAATCCTATATGAAGTTACACACCTTATTATTAAAGTTTTAATACATGTGATTTACTTGCCCAAAGAATCTTAGCCATCCCTCATATCTCAAATGTGCCCATCTTGGAAACTAAATTTTACATAAATGACCCTTCTGCCTGTAGTTTTATGAAATATATTATTGTTATCCATAAATAAAGACAAATTATTTTCTCGTTATAATATTCGTATGATATAAGTAGAGATGACCCTACAAAATCTTTGATAGTTGACCTTGCAACTGAGAGAGACCACTACGAATTCAATCTCGTTTTATTTGATTTATTGTAAAGGCAACCATTTCAGACGGGCTCTTTTCTGCGATCACATATTTGTTTACGAAAGTAAAAACTTAGGAAATTGGTTTTTAAACCCCTTTTTCAATATCTGTGATATGTCTCGGGAATTTGATTAATGCTTCAAATACAAATAATAGAATAATTCTGTAAATTACAGATAGCAAAAGTAATAATTCTGTTGTTTTGTCTTATCAATTATTTGTATAATTTATTATATCTCTAGATAAATAAAGACAGTTTATTTTATTTTATCAATTATAATTATATATACGACGAGCCCGTTGTCGTGGTTGGCCATACTTGCCTATCGCGCTGCAGGTCGTGGGTTCGATTCCCACCCAGGATAGACATTCGTATGTCAGTTTGTCCTGAGTCTGGGTGTAATCCATGTAATTATTTATATAAGTATGTATTTACAAAAGAATAGTAGTATATGTAAGTTAATCAGTTGCCTGGTTTCCATAGTACGAGCTCTGCATAGTTTGACATGTTGAAATTTTTACTAATGAGTATTAATGAGCCACCGCTTATTGCCTTTTTTTTACTGAACAGACTAGCTACCTGGTGATGCTTTTCATAAACAGTGCTATATATATATATATATATATATATATATATATATATATATATATATATCAATTAATAGTTATAATTACATAATGTTACTGTACTTATTGAAAAATCTCGACCAAAGGCGACAAGGTCTGCAGCTATAGTCAGGCCAACGAGGCAATATAAAATGATGATGATTTTACGACGCATAATTTGTTTTAATACCAGCCATTACTAACAGCTTCCCGCGTCTATACTTTGTGACGAAAGCTTAATTAATTATCATTATATTATACTTAAATCATCTTTATAATTTATCAAATAATCGACTTATAACTCTTCTATGATATCCTTAACGATTACAATTTAAAAATGGAATAGCCTGTTAATTTACTAATTCGGGGCTTAGGCCTCCTCTCCTTTATTTAGAGGATGGCTTCGAGCTAATTCCACCCGAGTGGTGCACATGTGGCACAATTTCATTCAGCACATGCGATGTTTTATTCATCGCTGAATCGTCTTCTTCTTAATAAAGTTAAATCTTTAATGACAGTAAAAGCAAAATCAGCGTTTAACTAAATAAATAATTATTAATTAAAATATATTCTCAAGAATCTTTCATATTATAAGCGTCGTTACATGTGTGTATACAGATATAAAATTGTGAATGTGTGGGTGTAGTATAAAAGTTACACCACGACATGTTCTCACGGCAATCTGTCATTGGGAAGCACACTCAGCGTTTGAAATGCGATTCTAGTTTCTCTCGAAGATCTTAGTATTGAAAACGAGTGTTATCTATCTCAACTTGAGATATCGAGAGATTTTTATTCGATATTAAATCTGAGTTTATTGATATCTAGGACTAGGAAAGCATGACACGTAGTTACAACACTTCCGTTTATCTTCAAAATATCTTGTTTTGTATAGTATTTTAGTTAATAGCCAGTAAATATACCAATAATTGGCATATGCTATTCTACTGTATCGCAGGATGTTGGATGGACAGAATTCATCCAACACGTGCAGTTTTGTTCAAAAAGTTTTTCATCACACCTGATTAAGAATAATAAACATGAATTGTTCGTGCTTAGCTGTGAACCCGCAAAACAAATATGAATATAACATGTGTTCAAATTATGTGTGAAGATCCAATGTTCTCTGTTCATAACGGCTTAATAAAAAAATAAGGAATTATTCGAGCCGATTGGCGTGTTGGTGGACACCTGCCTTTCCCACCGCAGGTCGTGGGATCGATTCCCACCCAGGATATTTGTGTGCATGAAAATGTCTGTTTGTCCTGAGTCTGGGTGTAATTGTCTATATAAGTATGTATTTATAAAAGCAAAGTAGTATATGTAAGTATATCAGTTGTCTGGTTTCCATATTACAAGCTCTGCTTAGTTTGGGATCAGATGGCCGTGTGTGAATAATGTCTGATATTATTCTTATTCACCACACACTCATAATGTTTTTTTCTTGCAAGTGAAAATGTCTTGCACCATTTGGTTTCACACGAATAAAGAATACTTGATTTAAATGAAATCGAAACTGACCAACACCCAAAAATAGGTTAGAGTAACCGTATGTGCCCCACTGATGGACAAAAGTTCTCCTCTTTAGGATATGATGTGGGGCATATTTCACCACGATGCTCCTAAGCGGGTTGATATATTGATATAAAAACTATGCAGATATTTTCGTGATATTTCCTTGATATTTGATATTAAAATCTTCGATAAGGATGTGAACGCTGTCATCTCTGACTATGACAAGGTATCAAAATCGTCAATTCCTCAATTTAGTATTATAGTAAAATTATAAACAAAACTCTAACTATTTCATACGAAACGCCTTAACTACTTATGATATACAGTGTCCAAGTTGTAATTCAAGTGCTTCAATCTCCAGTCTGGCGGTGGTCCAGTACAAAACTTACCGAATGCCAAACTTTAAACAACTTCCCAAGATCCTGAATAGTTTCCTAACTCTCACATCTGTCCGGATCACAACTTCATTCGCTATGCAATGTAATATATTTAGCTTATAATATAATTTATTTGGGATTATATTTCATGTATATATATTGGAAATATTTTTGACTTAAGAAGGTTACGTCACAGGATGGAATAAAATGCTAAACTACCAAACGTTCCACCATAAAATCGGCTTAAATTGGGTCGTTAAGGTGGTAGCATTGTAAATCATCCATACCATTTTTGTATGAAATTTTAATCCATATTTTTTTTCATTTAATCATTTTTAATGAATTGTTTTTTCACCTTATCGCCGTCCACTGCTGGACTTTTAATAATTATTTTTTGTTATTTTTAATTTATGAATCATGAACCGTGTATTTGACTTGTATATTAGATATATTATTATTGTTTTATAAATTCATTTGTGAATGCTTTATATACAATATGTTGCTTTTTCAAAAAAACAAAATTAAACAATATCAATTTGTGCTATATACCTTTCGGAAAATGTAATTAAAATACCTTGAATTACAACGAACGAACTATCGCGAATATGATTAACGTTTATTATCGAATATAATATGTATGTAATTCGAATACTTTACTTTACTTTGCTTTATTGTACAGCACAAAGAACAAAAAAAAAATATTAACATAAATGATTCCCATAATTATGGATCAGGCTTGAAACCATTGTACGAGTAAGCCGTGCTATGTTAAAGCTATCATTCTATAACATTTAACAATATTTGGTACTAATGCGTGATGGATAAAAATTTCCTACTTGGTGGTAGATCCTTGTGCAAGCTCGTCTGCCTTCTTATGCAATAAAAAATACCCTATAAATATAATATGAAACGATCGGTCGCTTCAAAATATTTCAATATTGTTATTTTGAAATTTGATCTATGTTTTATGAATATTAACCGCGTCTAAATTTAAACAATTGAAAGGCCCGAGGTACGACTACGTGTCAAGTTCACGCGTAAAATTTAAATAACGAATGATTATTCGAAATTTAAAATATATTTTTTTTATAATACTCAGATCAGTATGCAATTTAGACTGCCAACACTTTTACACTTTTATTATTGATCTGTATTTTTTTTATAAATAATTCAATGACAAAATGAATACTCTACTATTACTTCTTATCCTTTCATTAATTAGATATTTCAGTTAATTATCCACGTAAGACAGTAACAACACTTGTAAGCACAGTTAGGTCGAACTATGTGTGATACTCTTGGACTATGTCCTTCAATAGTGCGATTTTTTATATATGTTGTTTTTGTTTTATATAATAATTTATTCCAAGAAAATTATCAAAATCTTGAAGATTGGGACCTCTTGCTAACAGTTCACGAGGAAGTTAGTTGAGCTCAAGAAATACATTAACCTCACATGGCTGTTGGCTTTACCCTCCTTTTGGGGATGTTTCTATTGAAGAGAAGCGTTGGGGTTGACACGACCACATTGCTTCGTGTTTATCTGCTATACACTAATGATAGATTTTTCATTTGACATGATATCGAAGTTTTCGCAGGATGTTTTCCTTTACCAACGAACACAAGATGACTTATGAACTCAAACTAATATCTAGCGCTCGGATTTGAACTCGCAATCTCTGGTAAAAGTTCTCACCATCTAACTACTTGGCTATCATTGGCTATCAATACATATATGTATGTATATAGGACATTCTAAAACTATATACTGCATATTTCAATCCTGATGGTTATTGATGAGTGTTTTTATCTTTAAAATCCTCTAAAAAGCTAAATACCAGGACACGTACATGAATTACTTGATAATTATGAAGTTATAACTTAAGCTCAGCGAAGGTTAGATAACACCTTATAATTATATTATATACTCGCTACCCACTTCAACTTCGTACATTGATATCAAACGGTCGTCCGTACTATGCTCATAAATCGTACTTCACGGGAACTATTACGCGTTTATTTAAATATCTCGCAATATTTCTAAAACTACTGCGTCGAATTGCAAAGTTTTAAAGGCGATATTTATCTAGATAAATCGTTTCAAGTTAAAATCCTCTTCATTTTATCTTAAGGAAATAATAATTTTCGAAAATTAAACTTAACTTGACTGTAGTCGTTGTTTTTAATCTTCTTTTTCTTAAATGTAATAGATAACTTCTTTAATATATATTTTTTTGTTTTATTTTTTAATCCCGGATTTTTTGAGGATTTATCATATTTATTGTATTTATATTATATATGGGTACTTTATATTCTTATTGACATTAGTTTTTTAGTAAGATTTATGTCATTTTATTTAATACTGCGGCGCCACCTGCCTCATATCCTATAAGTTATTCCTTGCAACGTTGGTTGCCTGGAAGAGATCGCTATGAAGCGATAAGGTCGCCAACGTTGTATGCTAATTGCTAGTCTTATTTAGCTTGTATCCATGTTTAGTATTTTTGAAGTGAAAACTTCTTTAGCGACGTTGTGCACTTTTTTGTGTTGGGTAAAAAATGTTAAACTCACGTCAGGTCACGTGACCCTGATTGAAATTTCGTAAGATGGATTCTGACGTGTTAAATTTTTAATGTAATATAAATTGTCATGTTTGTGTACGATAGCGCAATAAATGAATATTGTATATTTTATCACATAAATGATAGTACTTTTATACTGATAATTAAAGCCATTCGTGCAAAATTTTTCCATAACCATTCCAAAATATCAAAAATGCACAACGTTAATATTTTTTTCTTTGTAGCGAACAGTAACTAGTAGGTACAAAGTAAAGTAAGTGTTATGTAAAAATAAAACTTTTACTTGTTAATTTTTTTGTTGTTTATTTGATCAGACTAATTGCAGTGTGCAGATATGCTTGCACAAAATCTTTTGGTATTTTATAAACAATAGTAACATATGTCTTGGTCGTAACGGAAAAGCCTTCCTTAAACACTGGGAAATTTAACGGTGGCCATTAACCTTGTGATGAAAATTTAATCTTTTAATTTCATGGCTAATAAAATTTTCTGCGTTTGGTACGATCGTCTTTTTTACAATACTAATTTGATGATCAAATAAGTTTTTGAAATGAAAACTTCTTTAGCATCTTTGTGATTTGTCGATGAAACGAAAAAGTGACAGTAAAAAGAGACAGACACATAAATTCATAAGGGAGAAAAAGAGATAGGAAGCATTATACAGTTGAATCCAAAATTTTTGAAGGTTTCACTTCTACCACGTGTGAATTGCACACATGTTTTGTTCCTTTATAATTAATGATTATTATACTACTATGTTTGTTTGATTTACGTTTTAACAATTTATCGATCACAACGTCAAATGTATAACAGAGAAGGATATAACATCTTCTGTCTCACAAGCGGCCGGAAATTTTGTACATATATTATATTGCGAGATAAAAGTCATGCTATTAGGCTTATTAAAGATAGCGTTGCTGACCGGACAGAAAGATGAGCATTTACTAGAATTTGACGAGCCGATTGTCACGGTTATTAGCGACTTGCCGTTCGTGCCGCAGGTCGTGGTTTCGGTTCCCACCCAGGATAAACATTTGTGTGCATGAGCACGTCTGTATGTCCTGAGTGTGTGTGTGTAAATATATATATAAGTAAATACATATTTACAAATGAAAAGTAGTATATCAGTTGTCTAGTTTCCATAGTAGCTCTGCTTAGTTTGAGATCAGGTGGCCCTGTGTTAATAATGTCCCAAAATATTAAATAAAAAACTAATTCTGGCCGCATATCTATTGTAGGTGTAGCTCATTCACAATATCAACTTACATGGGGAGTCATGTTATTCTACACAGAGGTTCTTTGAATCGTGTAACCAAGTATTCAACTTATTCCGGCTTCAACTTATAGCGGCGAGTTTTATATTTCGCTAGTAGAAGAATCAATTCTCGAAGAATTGAACATAAAACAACGTCTTTCTTTCATCGTTCAAGGTCGTATTCTCACTTTCTTCACGACATGACACGACACGACACGTCTGTGGAGCGACTCGTGGTCCAGGGCAAAATTGAGGGCAAGAAGGCGCGCGGTAGAACACCAATGCGCTGGACCGACCAAGTCAAAGCTGCACTAAATGGTCCACTCCATGAATGCACGAGGCAAGCAACACGACGAGAGGAATGGCGACGAATTGTAAAGCTTGCCACCAACCCTGTCACGACGACCACGACCACTCTGCCAAGAGTGTGACGACAGAGAAGAAGAAGTAGAAGTTTGGTTTTTAATCACTTTTCTTGACTTATTTTTATAAACGCGATGAGTAGTATAAAAGAAACCATGAGAGTATTCAATTCGGTATCATAAAATATGTGATAAAACGCCTTTACGGTTATCAATCTCATATATCTTCATGTCCCTCTGCTGGACAGAGGCAACTTCCTTTTAGAAGGATGTTTGGAGTTTATTCCAAGCTACTGAGGAGAAGGGAAGTAGCTTATTTTATCCCGCTTCTCTAATGCAGATGCAAGCAGGTGATGTGAGATTACCCAACACATTCAGGTTTTACTTGCAATGTCTTCCTTCACCCCCAAGCATGAGATGAATTATAAACAAATTAAGCACATGTTAGTTTAACGAATGCTTTTCGGATTTCAAGTAAAGAACTTCAGTTAAGATCCTTTACAGCGGAGCATGAGATAAGCTCACAATGATTTAACGGTTGCTTGTCCAGATTTGAACAAATAATCTCCTATTCTTATTTTAAATAACACTTTCTTGGCTTATTTAATAAAATTGTTCTTAATATTTATTTATGAGAACCCGAAAATTCGGAAATAATTTTACAAATTAATAATCGAGCTAATAAAATTTTAGTAGAGATAAAATACGTTAAATTTTAAGAGGATTAAGATACTTGTAATGAACTCAGCTAATCTTGTTATAAGTGATCAAAAGCCACGAATTACAAGTTAATCTGAAACTGGGCCAAAAGGTCCCGCATCAGCCCGTTCACTGAGAAAAATTAGAAAACTTCCTTCTCGTTATTCAAAAGTCAACATCTGACTTTAAAGCTGGTGCTCGTATGTGAAAAGCGTTACTATATACGAATATATTATAACGTTTTTTATATTGAAAATATATGTTAAGTGAAGCTTGGATGTCAAGGCACGACATAAGCTACTTTTTTTATATCCAACACGTGGCTAAAAACTATATAATGAATACTAATAATTTGAACAACATATTTGTGAATCAAAAGAGAAAACGTATAATTGTATAAGCTTGTTTGCAAATAAAACAAGCTTGATAAATATATGTAGTACTCAATTTTAAACCAGCTACTTTATGTTTTTATACATCATTTATATATAAAATTAATTCATTAATTTATGATAACTATATTTTTTATTTTAAACCGTTCCTGGCTGCTTATTTAATTTGTTCAAAAATTTTTATTTTTAAAAATTTATTTGTAAAACAAGGTAAAACATATAAAACATATTTTTATTGGCTATACTTTCTATTTTTTTTCTCTGACGCCAGAACTCAAAATTCACGTTTGGAACCAACTTTCGCCGGCGACTTTTCCGAACCGATATGACATAGAAACCTTCAAGAAAAGAGCGTACTCATTCCTCCAAGGCCGGCAACGCATCCGCAAGTCCTTGGATGTTGTAGATGTCCATGGGCGGCGGTAGTCAATTTCCATCAGGTGAGCCTTCTGCTCGTTTGCCCCCTCTTACATAAAAAACACATATTAAATTAAGGATAGGAGTCTATATAGGATAAATGCGGATATTTTGTTTGACATGATCCCTTGTATTTAGCTGAAAATTCTTCAATTAATTGTATTACACGTTTGACTTTTTTATATTTAATGTTGATAAATACAATCAAATACGTAATTCTTCTTCTTCAAGTGCCTCTCCGACTGGCGAAGGTTGGCAGTCAGCTTCGCACACTCCCTCTTGTTCTTCGCGAGGTGGAAAAGTTCGGCGGCACTCGCGATTCCCATCCAAATTACGTAATTAAATAGAAGAATATTTACAATGTTCAAATACTTTGAGATAACCAATGATGGTTAAAAATTGATGCTTCTTTGAATTGATAGCTTGTTATTGAGTTCACAGAAAAAATATAAATATAATTGTATATATTGAAAGCCCGATTTATTTATACATTTTTTTTTAATCATTAGAGTAATCAATAAAACATTTATCTTAAAAAAATAATTCACAATTGCTATGCTGTATAGAGAGATCTTGTGCCGATAAAGTTATTCAAACAAAGTCATGTGTAATAATCAATGCATCTGGCGACCACCTGGTACATTGTCATGTAAATTCCTCCACCTTTTGATATGTAAATTTCTAATTGTTAGTAAGTTTACTCATTGGACTACAGCACAAGAAACACTCGATCGTAAAATGTTTTAACCCTACTCGATGATACGTTACTTTGACATCTGTAATTGCTTTACTAATATTATAAATACATAAAAAAAAGGTTAGTGTTTTTATCTGTTTCGCTTTCACGCCTAAACCAGTGAAGAGTTTTTATTTTAAATTTGTTATGAAACTTGAAACCTTTACAACATGCATTAATTATTTGAAAGCAAGACATGTAATATTACGCTATTAGGTAATATCAAGATTTTCAAAACACAAATTATACAAAGGAAAACTTAAACCCAAACCATAAAAAAACAATTTAAGTATAAGTTTCAAAAAATATATTAAAAAGACCAAGTTATTTATATATACATTTTTTGACACTTTGTAACATTATACATATAATAATAACAATTTATTGTAAGTACCGCATATTACTTATTATCTTTAAAAAATCAATTTATCAATTTAAAATCAAATCAATCAATTTATCAATTTAAAATCAATCAATCAATTTATCGCATTAACTATCTACATCATAGCTATCATTAAAGCATTAACCTAATATCTTTCATAAGCATAAATAATAAATTCATTTTAAGACGTAGGATGCCTTATGAATAATGAAAACGTTTCGCAAAAATTTGGGGGAATTATAGGGGAGAAGTTTAGTCATTTCCTTGGTGTATATTAATTTTGTGCGTATGTTCGGATTATGCACTAGTTGAAATATCATAAAACAGCCAAATATTATTGACTAGATTTTTCACACGGCCCACCTGCGGGCTTGAGAGTTCTGTTAGGTATAATAAACAAAAATTTTAAGAAATTAAAAACTGACTTCAAAAGAAAATCAAATTAATATGCACTCTAAACTAATATAAATAAAAATTTTAACAAAACAAAAACCGACTTCATATGTAAAACTAATTAATATGCCCTAAAAAGTAAAAAAATAATTGCGTATTCTTCTATAATTTGATAATTAACTTACTATTTTCTACTCATCAATATGTAGGTACAAATGTGTTGTGTGGTTGATAATTTATTTACAATTATTGTTACTTTTGGAGTCGATGTCAGCCAAGGTGGGCTTATAACTACATACATAGTTGTAGGTGAGATGTGCTTGTGTCGCACGCGCAACTTAAGGAAGCGAATTAAAGTCAATTTGTAATGTGTATGTTTTTAAAAGATTCCCGTATTATTATTGCTAGGTATATTATAGTGTTTCCTTAGCTGACATCGACTCCAAAAATAACAATAATTGTAAATAAATTATCAACCACACAACACATTCGTACCTACATATTGATGAGTAGAAAATAGTAAGTTAATTATCAAATTATAGAAGAATACGCAATTATTTTTTTACTTTTTAGTGCATATTAATTAGTTGTACCTATGAAGTCGGTTTTTGTTTTGTTAAAATTTTTATTTATTTTTCGATTTTTTAGTGAATCTGAAGTACACTCACTGATTTGTAGAATATGGGTAGACCTACTAAAGGTGCAGCTCATATGAGACAGCGCCATTTATATTATTATTTAAATATATTGATCTAAAACAGTGAAACATAAAGAAAAATGCATTTTGGTACTTAATTAATAAATATTAGTTAATATGGTTAAATGTATGAATATAAATTAACATGTTTTGATTAAATAGATTTAGTTGGTGGGGTAATTTAGTTGGGCAGCCATAACATAACCAAATAGTTATTTCTAGTAATGATTAAATAAATTGTATGTTTAAAGATGTTGTGTTATACCATTCTTCACCATAAAATATGACGGAATGTCTGTATATTAAAAAAAGGGGAAGTATCTATATTATCCTAATTGATATTATGAATGCGAAAGTAAGTTTGCTTGTGACGCTTTCACGCCTAAACCACTAAGCCAATTTAAAAAATTCTTTCTCCAATGGAAAGCTACATTATCAGGGAGTAATATAAGCTACATTTTGTCCCCATATTCCCACGGGAACAGGAACTACGCGGGTGAAACCGCGGGAAAAACACTAGTAATCAATATATAAATATACATAAATATAACATGTATATAAGAGTACTTATACGATTCTATATATATATATATATATATATATATGTATAATTTTCAAAATTGGTCTCAACTTTTAGGAGATGTTCAAATATGTTTCAATTACAAACATATACATATATACTAATGCTTACATGCATAACTCATATTATAAAGAGGAAAGATTTGATTTTTGTTTGATTTTTTATTACGATTTAAATCAAAAACTACTCGACCGATTTTAAAAATTCTTTCACCCTTAGAAAGCTACGTCTTTACCGAGTAATATAGGCTTTATTATATTTTCAAAAACTTATAGATCCCTACTTAAAATGGAGCAATGTAACCCAACGTATCAAACTATAATCAGAATCTAACCAAACTATCATCAAACAACCCTTGAAGTATACTCTTTCTAATAAAAAAAAATCATCGAAATCGGTTGGCGTGATATTGAGTTATTCGTCCATTTGTCGCGCACATACCTCATGCAAATTTACGACTTATATGGTTTTCTCATGGATTCCATTGTCAAACCTGGACCAAAAAAAAATGGGACCCCATGGGAAGCAACCCCTTTCAAATAAAAAAAAAATCATCAAAATCAATTCACCCAGTCGAAAGTTATGAGGTAACAAACACAAAAAAAAAAAAAAAAACATACAGACGAATTGATAACCTCCTCCTTTTTTTGAAGTCGGTTAAAAATTGTGTATTCTTCTATAATTTGATAATTAACTTAGTTTTTTCTACTCATCAATATGTAGGTACGATTGTGTTGTGTGCTTGATAATGTAGTTACAATTATTGTTATTAACCGACTTCAAAAAAAGGAGGAGGTTATCAATTCGTCTGTATGTTTTTTTTTTTTTTGTGTTTGTTACCTCATAACTTTCGACTGGGTGAATCGATTTTGATGATTTTTTTTTTATTTGAAAGGGGTTGCTTCCCATGGGGTCCCATTTTTTGGTCCAGGTTTGACAATGGAATCCATGAGAAAACCATATAAGTCGTAAATTTGCATGAGGTATGTGCGCGACAAATGGACGAATAACTCAATATCACGCCAACCGATTTCGATGATTTTTTTTTATTAGAAAGAGTATACTTCAAGGGTTGTTTGATGATAGTTTGGTTAGATTCTGATTATAGGATCCATGACAAAGTAACGGAAATCTTCAATTCTGAGTAGCAAATTAACGATACACGGCCGAATCTTTTATAGGCTATCTAGATTTATCATTCACCTACCATAACATCGTTATGATCAAGTAATTATAGTACTATTGTAAAAAACACTTATTTATATTCCGTCAATAGTTTTCGCAGCGCACGCGAAATAATAACTTTTATAGGCAACAGTTTGATACGTTGGGTTACATTGCTCCATTTTAAGTAGGGATCTATAAGTTTTTGAAAATATAATAAAGCCTATATTACTCGGTAAAGACGTAGCTTTCTAAGGGTGAAAGAATTTTTAAAATCGGTCGAGTAGTTTTTGATTTAAATCGTAATAAAAAATCAAACAAAAATCAAATCTTTCCTCTTTATAATATGAGTTATGCATGTAAGCATTAGTATATATGTATATGTTTGTAATTGAAACATATTTGAACATCTCCTAAAATTTGAGACCAATTTTGAAAATTATACATATATATATATATATAGAATCATATAAGTACTCTTATATACATGTTATATTTATGTATATTTATATATTGATTACTAGTGTTTTTCCCGCGGTTTCACCCGCGTAGTTCCTGTTCCCGTGGGAATATGGGGACAAAATGTAGCTTATATTACTCCCTGATAATGTAGCTTTCCATTGGAGAAAGAATTTTTTAAATTGGCTTAGTGGTTTAGGCGTGAAAGCGTCACAAGCAAACTTACTTTCGCATTTATAATATCAGTTAGGATAATATAGATACTTCCCCTTTTTTAACCGACTTCAAAAAAAGGAGGAGGTTATCAATTCGTCTGTATGTTTTTTTTTTTTTTTTTTTGTGTTTGTTACCTCATATCTTTTGACTGGGTGAATCGATTTTGATGATTTTTTTTTTATTTGAAAGGAGTTGCTTCCCATGGGGTCCCATTTTTTTTTGGTCCAGGTTTGACAGTGGAATCCATGAGAAAACCATATAAGTCGTAAATTTGCATGAGGTATGTGCGCGACAAATGGACGAATAACTCGATATCTATTCAACCGATTTCGATGATTTTTTTTTTATTGGAAAGAGTATACTTCAAGGGTTGTTTGATGATAGTTTGGTTAGATTCTGATTATAGGATCCATGACAAAGTAACGGAAATCTTCAATTCTTAGTAGCAAATTAACGATACACGGCCGAATCTTGTATAGGCTATCTAGATTTTTCATTCACCTACCATAACATCGTTATGATCAAGTAATTGTAGTACTATTGTATAAAACACTTCTGTATATACCGTCAATAGTTTTCGCAGCGCACGCGAAATAATAACTTTTATAGGCAACAGTTTGATACGTTTGGGTTACATTGCTCCATTTTAAGTAGAGATCTATAAGTTTTTGAAAATATAATAAAGCCTATGTTACTCGGTAAAGACGTAGCTTTCTAAAGGTGAAAGAATTTTTTAAATCGGTCGAGTAGTTTTTGAGTTAAATCGTAATACAAAATCAAACAAAAATCAAATCTTTCCTCTTTAAAATATGAGTTATGCATGTAAGCATTGTATATATGTATATTTTTGTAATTGAAACATATTTGAACATCTCCTAAAAGTTGAGACCAATTTTGAAAATTATATATATATATATATATATATATATATATATATACAGAATCGTATAAGTACTCTTATATACATGTTATATTAATGTATATTTATATATTGATTACTAGTGTTATTCCCGCGGTTTCACCCATGTAGTTCCCGTTCCCGTGGGAATATGGGGACAAAATGTAGCCTATGTTACTCCCTGATAATGTTGCTTTCCATTGGTGAAAGAATTTTTTAAATCGGCTTAGTGGTTTAGGCGTGAAAGCGTCCAGACAAACTTACTTTCGCATTTATAATATTAGTTAGGATAATATAGATACTTCCCCTTTTTTTTTAATATACAGACATTCCGTCATATTTTATGGTGAAGAATGGAATAACACAACATCTATAAACATACAGTTTATTTAATTATTACTAGAAATAATTATTTGATTATGTTATGGCTGCCCAACACCCCACCAACTAAATCTATTTAATCAAAACATGTTAATTTATATTCATACATTTAACCATATTAACTAATATTTATTAATTAAGTACCAAAATGCATTTTTCTTTACGTTTCACTGTTTTAGATTAATATAATTAAATAATAATATAAACGGCGCTGTCTCATATGAGCTGCACGTTTAGTAGGTCTACCCATATTCTACAAATTAGTGAGTGTACTTCAGATTCACTAAAAATCGAAAAATAAATAAAAATTTTAACAAAACAAAAACCGACTTCATAGGAAAAACAAATTAATATGCACTAAAAAGTAAAAAAATAATTGCGTATTCTTCTATAATTTGATAATTAACTTACTATTTTCTACTCATCAATATGTAGGTACGAATGTGTTGAGTGGTTGATAATGTATTTACAATTATTGTTATTTTTGGAGTCGATGTCAGCTAAGGAAACACTATAATATACCTAGCAATTATAATACGGGAATCTATTAAAAACAAACAAAAACATACACATTACAAATTAACTTTTATTCGCCTCGTAAAGTTGCGCGTGTGACACAAGCACATCTCACCTATAACTAACTATGTACATATGTAGTTATTTAATATACAGACATTCCGTCATATTTTATGGTGAAGAATGGTATAACACAACATCTATAAACATACAATTTATTTAATCATTACTAGAAATAACTATTTGGTTATGTTATGGCTGCCCAACTAAATTACCCCACCAACTAAATCTATTTAATCAAAACATGTTAATTTATATTCATACATTTAACCATATTAACTAATAATTATTAATTAAGTACCAAAATACATTTTTCTTTACGTTTCACTGTTTTAGATTAATATATTTAAATAATAATATAAACGGCGCTGTCTCATATGAGTTGCACGTTTAGTAGGTCTACCCATATTCTACAAATTAGTGAGTGTACTTCAGATTCACTAAAAATCGAAAAATAAATAAAAATTTTAACAAAACAAAAACCGACTTCATAAAAAAAACAAATTAATATGCACTAAAAAGTAAAAAAATAATTGCGTATTCTTCTATAATTTGGTAATTAACTTACTATTTTCTACTCATCAATATGTAGGTACGAATGTGTTGTGTGGTTGATAATTTATTTACAATTATTGTTATTTTTGGAGTCGATGTCAGCTAATTACGTTGGGTGCAACCGGAGGATCCAAGAAAAATGCAAATTAAATTTAAAATTAATATATTGACTGTTGTAAAGAAACTATGACTAAATTTAATTGATGACAATTGGTCGATGCTTGTACCAAGAGTGGCGCTTCCACATTTTAGGCTTCGAAGGAAATCTTCGATTGACGTCAATGATTGACGTCAATGCTGCTTGTAGTTGCTGCGCTTGTAAAACGTGGAGCCTATGTAGGTCGTAGGTGCCGTGTGCATTAGGCAAGCATGCTGATGCAGCGATCTACCGGCTATGTGTAACACCTCCCCCCGAAGAACAGCGAGTATCGATGGACTTGTGCGAGATGGTCGCTGCTAGGCATCCAGGATCAACCCTTATTTGGCTGGGGTTGATAGTGCGTGGAGCTGGGACTGCACAAACGATTTCAGGGTTGCTGCTGTAGTTTTCCGTGACGACTTTGGATATTTTTCTTGTGCGTAGCCGGCGGTAGAGTAGAGTAGCGATGAGCGCGCATGTACCGAAGAGTGTGAGGTACATGGGTATAGTCGTGTGATATATGACTGGGTCGGTGACGTTATCTAGATGTATGGGCGATTGCGTCGCTATCTCGTTGCTCAGGGCGTGAAGTTTTTGTAGATTCGGGGAATTCAAGATGAGCTTCGGGTGACTTTGATGTCTTGACTCGTTGTATAGGGGCATCTCGATGATCTTTATGACATGTCCTTTGATTTGGTCGTTGGAGTTGGAGATAGTGAAGGCGGGCGTTCTCAGGTTGCAGTTTAGTGGGATAACTGCCAAGTAGCTGCCGTGTAGAGTCTGGTATTGTTCTTGACCGCAGGATATCTTCACCTTGGTTGGGACTGGAAAGCTCAGGGTGTAGTGCTTGTCGTCCAGGGCTTCCAGGGCTTCGGTAGTAAGAGCTACGGGTGTTAGTTTACAGTTGGGCTGAAGTTCTTGGTGGGCTATGAGATGCTGGATACAATCTCCCTGGCTCTGAGTATGAAGGCTGGGTGTCGACTCACAGAGATATAAAGAATTTATCTTCGGGCATTCTGCCTCTATGTACCTAGAATCTGCGCTAGAGAGTGCTACGAAAGGAGAGGGTGGTATAAGGGTTTCATGGTATCTATTGGGAACTAGGGAGAGCTTATAGAAATCATATGTGGAAGAAACGATAATTGGAATCTTTACAACTAGTACTATTTGTTTGCCTAAATAGAAATACCCTAATTTAATTACTTCATAAAAGTACTTACTTTCTATGTTAAGGATCTCATTATTAGAATATAAAATCCTTAATTTACTTAACATGTCCTTAATTTCATCTAAACTAAATAAAGAGTACGGGGTGCTCGATGCACGAATAAAAGTTAAGGTGTTCTCTAAATTCTGTAACTCTTCATAAAGATCTCCTATATTATCTCCAAGGATTAATAAATGTTGTGCTATGTGAGCGTACCTAATTAAATCTCTATCTCTGGCAGCGTTAATGTCTAAGATTAAATTCAAGGCTTTGTTCATCTTATCCTGATTCGAGATTATATTACTTATTATCTGAGAGCTTTGTGAAATGAATTTACTATTTAAACTAACATGATTATTGATCTCTAATTCTAGCTTGTGCTCATTATTACGCAAGGTTTTTATAGCGTTTTCATATTTAAGTGCGTCAGTGTAATCTAAATTACCGGAAATTGATTTTATTACGGAGCCTAAGCCGTCAATGAGACCTCTTTTACTACGAGATGATTCAAACATACTAATTTTATTACTGATTAAGGTGATTTTACTATCGAGATGTTCTAGGTGAGGGTCAAAGAGAGATTATCTCTCTTTTTATTACTTCGTTTTATTACTAAGCAAGGGTCGTAATTCAGCCATCTGGGTTTTTACTAAATCAATTTGGAAACTAATATTTTCTAAATCTATGTGACTCAGGAAAGAGTGGTAATGAGAGACAATCTTAGCTGTCCCTAATTTAAAAGGAAGTAGTCCGGGTCCATTGTCAAGTGAGTCAATTGTTATCTCCTGTCCTCGGGTCGGATGTAGAGTCAGCCAAAGTAGTATCCTGTAACAAGGTAGGATTCTTAGGACTTCGCTTAAGGCGTGATTTAGCTACAGGACCGCGTTTCTTCTTTGTATAGATGTGAATTGGAAGATCTGCGAGTACAGTGTCCTGTGTATATCGCGGGGCTAACTTCTGTCGGGATGCCATAGGATTGCGTACAAAGACTTGTTGGTCAGGGGTGTAGCTTTTCTCGGGTTCTCTATCTTTATTACGATTTTCAGTCAGTTGTGTCCGGTCATGTAGGGAGGTCTGGTTGATAAGGTCGTATACCTGACTCATGCGTTTCCTATGGTCTTGAGAGTATTGTTGAAATAAGTGTTCGGTTAAGTCAATATCTATCGGGTCTCGAGGGTCAAAATGTCCAGTTATCAAGTCTAAAGGTCTACATCTGGTAAAACTATGGATAGAACTATTATACGCTAGGATAGCATAAGGCATGAGATTAACAACCGGTTCATTTCGTTTCTCTAACTTTAGTATTCTAAGATGTTCAAGGATTGTAGAATGAAATCTCTCTACAATGCCATTGTCATTAGGGGAATGTGCAAATATTTTATGGTGCTTTACCTTATGAACTCGACAAAATTCTAGGAAAATCTGATTAGAAAATTCAGGGCCTCCGTCTGTAACAATCGTTAATGGGACCCCGTGGTGGGTACAAAATACGAGTAGGGCTTTTACTACACTTAGAGCGGTGCTATCTCTGAGATGATATGCCTGAGCGTACTTTGAGAAAGCGTCTACGATGGTTACGAATTTCTCAGTTTGAGCTGTAAAAAGATCTAAGTGAACAATTTGGAAGGGTTTACTAGGGGGTGGAACTATATTAAATCTCTGCTTAATAGGATGACGGTCGTATTTAGCCTGGCCACAGATAGTACATTCATTTATGTACTTAGAGATGTGTTCTTTCATCTTAGGCCAGTAGTATTTAGATGATAAGGCTAAATAGCACTCGGTAATACCGCGATGGTTGGTTTTACCTTCGTGATATTTTTTGATAATATCTTGTTGACGTAAGTAATCTTTTACGTTCTCTAATTCTACTTTAGTTAAGACCATGTTCAAGGAAGAGCTCTTAAAGTTATCCTGAATTATGGGAATGATATTATACATGGCAAGAGGGGGATGAATTATTATACCGGTTTTGACTTTAGGGTTCACATATTCTTTTACTGCATTTATTACGTCATTGGTCAAGTTAGATTCAGAGAGTTGAATGGTCGTTCGGGTATGTGTTTCAAAGGGCTTAGTTACTGTCGGTCGTTTCTTAATGTCACCTACAAGTACAAAACAGATTTGTCTACTGAACCTATTTAAGGGGTCATCGGTTATTGGGACTTCCAGAATAGGGGATTCCTTGCTAGTATGTATAGTCTCTGTGTCAGAGTTGTCAGTAGGGGCTGTTAGGGTTTCGGAACCTACTGCTAAGTGAGACTTTTCAGATACATTTACTGCAATAGACATAGCGTCCTCGTTGTTAATTTCAATGCGGGACAAAGCATCGGCGTTGGTGTTTTGTTTGCCTTGCTTGTATACTGTAGTAAAATTATATTCGCTCAACTTAAGTCTCCATCGGGTGAGTCTGGAACCTGGTTCTTTAAGGCTCATAACCCATTGCAGGGGTTTATGATCTGTAACTATTTTAAACTTTCTCCCGAATAAGTATGGACGAAAGTATTTGGTAGCCCACACCATAGCTAATAACTCTTTCTCAATTACACTATAATTAATTTCAGTAGAATTTAAGGTCCTAGAGGCGTAGGCAATGGGCTTGTCGTGTCCTATGGGCCCTTGGGAAAGGACAGCACCTATGGCAAAGTTAGATGCGTCAGTCGTAAGCACAAAGTCCTTAGAAAAGTCTGGGTACTGTAAGATAGGGTCATTAGTCAGTAGTGATTTACACTTTTCAAAACAGTCAATGTACTTAGGGTCTTTAAAGGTGATCTTAGAACCTTTTTTAAGACATTGCGTCATAGGTTTTACAATGCGCGCAAAGTCTGAAATAAACTTTCTATAATATCCTAATAATCCAAGAAAACGTTTTATCTCGGTGGCTGTCTTAGGAATGGGAAATTTCTGGATGGCGGCGATCTTGTCAGGGTTAGGCTTAATGCCGTCCTTACTTATTACGTGGCCTAAGTACGAGGTTTCTAGCTTCAAAAACTCAGACTTATCCATCTGAATCTTAAAGTTCGATTCCCTAAGTCTTTTGAAGACTCTCTCTAAATTTACCATATGTTCCTGCAAGGACACACTAAAAACGATTATATCATCAAGATAAACGAGACAAATGACATTTTGAAGGTCTCTTAGGACGTTATCCATCACACGTTGGAACGTAGATGGTGAATTCTTAAGACCCATGGGCATACGTAAAAATTCAAAGTGTCCATGATTTACATTAAAGGCCGTTTTGTGAATATCGGCTGGGTCCATTTCAACTTGATAAAATCCGCTGGCGAGGTCTAACGTTGTAAAATAATGGCAGTTACCGAGCTTATCTAAGATGTCATTGATATTAGGGATCGGGTACTTATCGTCGATCGTCTTTTCATTAACTTTACGAACTCCTGAACTTCTTGAACCTCCTGTCTGTGAACGAAAGGGTATCTATAGGTCTTAGTATAGACAGGTAATTCATCCGTGGTACGAATACTATGTTTTATTTGATTGGTGAAGGTTAGAGGTTCACCGTCTATATAGAAAACGTCCGCATATTGTGCACAAAGAGACTCTAAGTTAGCTCGTTCTTCAGGATTCAGGTGGTCAGTACGTAATTTCGAGAGTACTTTTGATACGCGATCGCTAAGCTGATTGGTACGCATGCACTGCTCATTAAAAAGTTCAGCACAAACTGGTCTATCCATTGAGAATACTACATCATGTTTTGTAGGGTTAGTAATTTCTATAATGCCGCGGTTATTCTTAACGGAGGTAACGCAGTCGCGAATAGTGCAATTAGATATTATTTGTTCCGAAATCATTACATCGCCGTCATGAAAGTTAATAGGTACTCGGGCTAATTTGGAACTATTAGCGGCTATTATATCCTCATATAAATTGCAATTCCGCGAATCGTACATGTTCAATGGGTTAGACGAATGACGTGTAACGAGAACTTTATTTTTTAAATCTATGTTTGACTCTAACTTTTCTAGCAAGTCCAAACCAATTAAACCGTCAAAATAATTATGGAATTTATAAATGAAAAGAGTGATGTCACAAGTTTCGTTAAACTCGGGGAAGCAGGGTAAGGTTATGGAGTAGTCATTACGGGTTGTTGCGTGGATGTTAGTTACTTCAAAGGGGTCATAGTTACATTGAATATGAGAGTAAAATCTGTCTACTATTTCGGGGCTAATAAACGACTGATTCGCGCCGGTATCTACTAATAATTTAATAGGTGGATTACTAATCTGAATATAAGGAAGTTGTCTCTGAGTTTGTAAGTTAATCTCTATTTTGGCTTGTCTGACTTCGGGGCTAACTGAAAATCCTGATCTACAGCGGATGTACCTTCGGGCGCGTCCTGATGTTCCTCTACGTACGCGGGGACAATATCGGTGTAATAAGCTGAGGGCTCATATACAGGCTCGTAGATGCAAGGTTCGGGGTAAGACTGATCGTAATAACTGTCATAGGCATAGTCGGGGTATTCATAATAGTCATAGCAATCTACTTCGTTCATATTCATCTCTCTAGCCTTGAAGTAATTAGACGGGGGCGGATTTCCGTGTTTCGTCCAGTCATGTTCTGTCAGGGGCCTAAGCATAGGTTTAGGAACAAAATGGCTAACACCACTCATAGGCTTAGAGCCATTACTAAGGGGAGTGTAACCTGGCTTTTGTTGAGGCACTCGGAACACGTTACTCTGTGGCCTATAGTTAGGCGGGGGTGCGCTGAGCTTTTGTTGGGTTCGCGAGGGACCGCGGTTAAAAGGCACTTGGGGTCTCCAAGCTTGCATTGGCCTTGGCGGTTGTGGCTGATAAAAAGGTTTCGATTGACCGGGCTGATTTAATAGATTTGAAAAAGTAAAAGGTCGCTGCGCAGGCAAATTAAATAACTTACCTTGAATATTATTAGGGTTAAAGGAAGACGTGGACTGCACAGCTCTGCGCTCCGGTAACTGGTCGTTACGCTGCTGTAGGTACAAGGTGTTAACTTCCTCATGAACAAACTCAAGAGCCTTTTCAATTGTCTCGGGTCGCATACACCTAATACGAGAGCCTAATGGTTCTTTAAGACCCCGAACATATGCTTGTAGGGTTAACCTTTTGTATAGAGCGCGTTTTGCCTCGATAGTGGTAGGTATAGACTCGTGTAAAGTCACATACGTCATTATTGTACTGAATAAACTTTGACACTTCTCATAGAACTCTTGCGGTGTTAAATGTTTCTGAGTAAGCAAAGCCAAATCGTTGTATAAAGCGGTCTCATCTCGTTGGTCTGAGAAATTATTGATTAAAGCATTTCTTATACCCTGCCAGGTTTCAGGGATGCCGTTTGAATTAATTGTGCGAGCAGCATGTCCGGTAATTTTATTTAAAATGCCGTTTAATAAGGCTAAGTTGCTAAGCTCAAAACCTGGCTCTGCCCGAACAAATTCCGTAACCAGTTGGTCGCATAAATGAACAAAACGCGTGAGCACATTCGGGTTCCCGTCGAACTCGGGTAAAAGGCGTAAGGCCTTATAGACTTGATCTACCAAATCAACGCTCATTTTTAAAAATAAATTACACCCAAAAATTAAATTACTAGATTCTACACTATCACTATTTTCTAACATACTCTCTAAATTCCTATTCGCATCGATTTGCGAGATTCTATTAATATTATTTGACCCAGAGGTCTGCGATTTACGTGGGTGAAAAATTTTGAAAAATTAATAGAACCACTGAGGAAATTAACACTAGAAAAATACACTAAGGAAAATTAAAATAAAGGATAATTAAAATATAGGAAGGAGAGCAACTCTAGTAAGATCTAGGTACTCACCAAATCTGCATTTCTCTGTGTATCGATATTCGGATACTCCTCCTTAGCCGCACACCCGTAGGTTCGTAGAATAGCCCTTCTCGGTGATCGATTCACTGAATTTACTGGACTATCCTACCGACTGCGCCAATTACGTTGGGTGCAACCGGAGGATCCAAGAAAAATGCAAATTAAATTTAAAATTAATATATTGACTGTTGTAAAGAAACTATGACTAAATTTAATTGATGACAATTGGTCGATGCTTGTACCAAGAGTGGCGCTTCCACATTTTAGGCTTCGAAGGAAATCTTCGATTGACGTCAATGATTGACGTCAATGCTGCTTGTAGTTGCTGCGCTTGTAAAACGTGGAGCCTATGTAGGTCGTAGGTGCCGTGTGCATTAGGCAAGCATGCTGATGCAGCGATCTACCGGCTATGTGTAACAAGCTAAGGAAACACTATAATATACCTAGCAATAATAATACGGGAATCTTTTAAAAACATACACATTACAAATTGACTTTTATTCGCTTCGTTAAGTTGCGCGTGCGACACAAGCACATCTCACCTACAGCTATGTATGTAGTTATAAGCCCACCTTGGCTGACATCGAGTCCAAAAGTAACAATAATTGTAAATAAATTATCAACCACACAACACATTCGTACCTACATATTGATGAGTAGAAAATAGTAAGTTAATTATCAAATTATAGAAGAATACGCAATTATTTTTTTACTTTTTAGTGCATATTAATTTGTTTTACCTATGAAGTCGGTTTTTGTTTTGTTAAAATTTTTATTTTTTTTAGAGTCGATATCAGCCAAGGTGTGTTTGTGTCGCACGCGCAACTTGACGGGGCGAATAAAAGTTAATTTGTAATGTGTAAGTTTTTGTTTGTTATTAAAGGATTCTCGTATTATTATTGCTAGATATATTATAGTGTTTCCTTCCTTCCTCTATTATTTTTTTTTTTTATTATAGATCCCTACCTAAAATGGAGCAATGTAACCCAAGTTATCAAACTGTTGCCTATAAAATTAATTACTTAGCGTGCGCAGCAAAAAATATTAACGGTATATAAAAAAGTGTTCTATACAATAGTACTACAATTACTTGATCATAACTAGAAAAATCTGGAAAAATCCTATAAAAGATTCGGCCGAGTATCGTTAATTTGCTCATAATTGAAGATTTCCGTTACTTTGTCATGGATCCCATAATCAGAATCTAACCAAACTGTCATCAAACTACCCTTGAAGTACACATTTTCTAATAAAAAAAAAATCATCGAAATCGGTTGGCGTGATATTGAGTTATATGTCCATTTGTCGCGCACATATTTAATGCAAATTTACGACTTATATGGTTTTCTCATGGATGCCATTGTCAAAACTGGACCAAATTGAAATGGGACCACATGGGAAGCACCAGCTTTCAAATAAAAATAAAATGTTGAGGTAACAAACACAAAAAAAAACATACAGTCTAATTGATAACCTCGTCCTTTTTTTGAAGTCGGTTAAAATGTAGGCTCAGAGGGGCCGCGGATTCGTTAAATCAACCCATTTCCGTAGCCTCTTCTATCCATGCCGAGGACGGCAATGGTTTAGTGGGTAAGAATCCAATATAACCTGGTAACCTCCCCCTCCCTCCGAGTACCTTTTTTAAGGTTTCCCCTATGTTGAAAAAAGGACTAAAACTTCATATTAAATTTCTTTAAAGACTTACTTTTGCATTTAAAATATTAATATGATGAGTGAATAATATGATAATATTTTTATAACAATAATGTATATCCTACCGAATTTCAGCTTTGGTATACAATATCAAAGATTTGCTTTATCTTTAGCAGCGGATATTATAATGCAGAACACATGTACACTATTTCCTAACTGCGACCTAATTAAAAATTATCGACACATAAAATCCAATAACAAGAATAAGTAATTGAATGGTTTGTGTTTATAACAGACCTATAACTAAATTGAAAAAAAAACCTGTCGGTTACAACTAGAAATCTTGATATATATAGATATTGATTCACTTGGTGGTAGAGCTTTGTGCAAGCCCTATCTGGGTAGGTACTATCACTCTTACAGCGGCGACTCTCCTCGCGGGCGATCAGGTCTGGGAACTCCAGGTGAAGGTGCTTGCGAAGGTGTACCGCTTCCGGGCCGAGGCGAGGGAACGCGGCGACCGTCTAGGGTCGGCGAAAGCGAGGGGTGCTGGTTGGAGATGGTCACCTTCTGTGAAAGCGCGATGTCGCAGAAGGCGGCTGTGGAGCGGGAGCGGTAGGAGGATGCCGCTGCAAATCCGCTCCACCGTAGAAGACTGGGGAGAAGGAAGCGGCGCTTTGCACACCTTCTCCCCCCGTCACAATAGGTGCCGTCGTGACTAGGGTTCTCAGTACCCTGGGAGTCCTCCCTAGTAAATGGAGACTCGCATCGGCGGGCTGGCTCTCACATATCCCCCCCCCCGTGTTCCCGTGGGGGGAAACGCGTAATGCGTTTTTCCAGCGTAAAAAAAAGAAAATAGGTACCACCCACTCGTCACAAGGGAAATAACACCTTAGTTCCCAAGATTGGAAGCGCATTGGCGATGTAAGCGATGGGTAATATCTCTTAAAATGCCAATGTCTATGGCCGTTGGTGACCACTTACCATCAGGTGACCCATACGCTCGACCGCCTCCCAATGCAATATTATATATATAGTGTTTTCTTTACTGTTTGTTTTGGCAATCATACGTGATTTGTGGCATGTATTAAAATTAAAGTTATGCAGTTTTTTCTGCCATTTAAGTATGGAAAGACATTACAGTACATTTTTAACAGAGCACTGATTTTTGTAATAAAATTCAATGATTTGTAAGCGTTTTTCGTTTGTAAACGCTTACAAATCATTGAATTTTATTACAAAAATCAGTGCTCTGTTAAAAATGTACTTTTCACACATCAACAATTTTATGATCGTTATGAATTATGATCGCCCTACTGAACAGCTACCGTGCAATTATTACAACTTTTTATTTTCCAAAATACACGAGCTAAATCTGGTTGATATTATGTGGTTTCAACTAGAGGGTGACACATGTCACAGCACACGAAACGATTGGACTTATTGCGCAACGATTTTATTGAGAAATTCATCTCACGTTTTGAACCAGTCACTTGGCCGCCTAGCATATCATGCGATTTGACGTTTTTGGACTATTTTTTTTTGGGGTACGTAAAATCTCTTGTTTTTGCAGATAAACCAGCAACGATTCAAGCACAAGAAAACAACATCACACATGCTTGTAAAAGTAACTCACAATTAGACTTCACTTATGATCAAACCAAACTCTTAAAATATCACACATAATTATAATAAACCATGAGTCCACGCTTTATGTACCTAATATATAAATTATAATATTTAACGCAATGAAAAGGCAAATAATTTAAAGACCTTAGAAAAAGAAGAAAGTTAGAGAATTAAATATCTCATTACGGGAGATAAAGGTTAATACATTTTTCAGCATTTCTCTATGACGACATTCAGCCTCGAATCACTTCTTGGCACGAATTCTAGATTTAATGTAATTTAAAACGCTAGCGTAGACGTTTTTTTATATAAAAGTTAATAATAAAAATGTTTTTTTTTTTATTGTATAGGAGGGCGGACGAGCATATGAGCCACGTGATGGTAAGTGGTCACCAACGCCTATAGACAATGGCATTGTAAGAAATGTTAACCATCGCTTACATCGCCAATGCGCCACCAACCTTGGGAACTAAGATGTTATATCCCTTGTGCCTGTAATTACACTGGCTCACTCACCCTTCAAACCGGAACACAGCAATACAAAGTACCTACTGCTGTTTTGCGGCAGAATATATGATGAGTGGGTGGTACCTACCAAGACGAGCTTGCACAAAGCTCTACCCACAAGTAATAAATTTGCTAATTATTATAAAAGATATAGTCAAGAATTGAATCATTTAAAATAAGTCGTTAGAAAATATACGATAAATACAAACTCTAATGACTAGGTTTTTTAAAAGCTAAGATTACTTACTAAAAAAACTCTTTCATAGGCTGTTTTCATTTCATGTTACATCATTTAGATGCGGAGCTTGGTTGATGCAATATGAATATTTGTTTTATTTTAATTTGATAATATGTCTGTATGTTATAATTTCAAAATACCTGTTACAAGTTATCAAAATCGAAAATACCTTTTTTTATCTATTTTTGACCGTCTGTCTGTTTGTCCAGGTAAATCTTCAAAATGGCTGATAATTACAAATGCAAATGATTGAATTATATATTTATTAAATTTTTATTTGTTTATATTTTTATTACATAAACATTATGTCATTTTTACCCCTAAATTAATTATATTTTATACATGCAAAACTGGTATTATAGACAACCACGAACTTTGGCATTCACTTTTCATCAGGTAAGCTTTGTACCCGGTTGCAGTCTTACGTAAAATAAAACATTTACTTAATTTCCGCTGTCCACTTGTTGGTCTTAGATAGCATCAAAGGAAATATTTACTTTGACCGTCTACTTGATTCGCTTAGACCGCTGCACTGTTCTTATGTTGTTTGCAATATAAGCAAATATTTTAGTACATTTCAGTTATTTACGTATTCAAAAGTCAAAGTGATAGCTTTTATAGAAGCCAAGCGAAGTACCGCCATCGTGTTGAAAGGTCCATTCCTTATCATCTGTTTATTTATGTATGTGTGTGTATATATGTTTATAATTTATTTATTTATGAATCCTTTATTGCACACAATTTACAAACTACTACTTCTACATATCACTTACAGTGATCTTTTCCACGCAACCTCTATAAAAGAAACATATTTTTGTCTTAGCCAGGAACATTAATCGGGCGTAATGTGCAAACAAACATGCAGTCATGTACGTATGTTTGTTTGTATGTATGTATTCGTTTCCTTATTATAACTTTTGAATTCGTGAACAATTTTGCATGTATGATATCGTATTAAGAATGCTTGCCTCTTACGGAAGATTAACGGGGCGTGAACAGCGTTAAACAGTTTAGTTATATGTATCACGATTTAGTAGTTTTACTCGTATGTAGGCTCTTCTTCAAATTACGCAAAGCTGGGACAAATAGCTAGCAACAACAATACTAATAATGCAAGTACTTTTTTACGAAAAAACTAATAATCTGTTTTATGTACTGTTTTCGTATTAATACAATTTATACTTTAGGATAGACAGATGCTTGGAAAGAAACTTTGACATGAAGGATTAGAGCTTATTCGACCCTAATTCTCCAATGCGGGTTAATGAGTACACATGCAGCAGATTTCCATAAGTCACTTGCTGTCTTAATTACGAGGTTATCTATTACGATCATGAGAAGAATATAATTTAACTTCTATCAAGGTTATGAAAAAATGGCGGAGCTTCGGTTTTGAGGACTCTATCATAGGTTATTCACGTTTCTAATCACTAACGACCGAATACTGAAACGTCATTCAAATATTAAGTGCCACTTAATTATTTGAGGCGCCGTTAATTTAAAGTTTCGAATACTAAATTTAAAATTAACGGCGTCTCAAATAATTAAGTTGCACTTAATATTTGAATGACGTTTCAGTATTCGGCCGTTAGTCATCATGGTTGAAAAAAAAATAAACATACCATCATCCTTAACTTTAAAATACTAGTAGAGGCGAAATAGTTTCTTTAAAACGTTGAAGACATTTTTTGTGTCATCTTAATTAACTTTCCTTAAGTGATAATAAAGCCGGAGCGATTTATCTAGAAGCAATCAATTTGTCGGGGCTGTTTGTATCTCGGACAGCCTATCTTAGACGTGCTCTGATTATGTTACTCCGTAAACTCGGTTGAGTCAACAAGTCTAATTACTTGTCGTTCCTCCTGAAACATTAAACGTTATATTATAGAAAGAGTCATTGTTTTCTTCGAAACCGACTTGAACGGTTTGTATTGCCGTTTGGGGAGTTATCTTCATCTTTTTTACATTTGTCAATGTCTGATTCTGTGATGGCTTGACGCTCATTGGTTGCGCCTCTGACTGCCACATGACAATGGAAATTCAGTTTGCTAGATATATAATTAGATTGTAATCAAGTATTAGAATACTGAATGTAGTGATGTGATGTGCATGACATCAACGATCTTATGGTTGTCTTTTTAACAGAGAAGCTGACAGACAGGCTTATTTTTTTATATCTATCATAAAATCCCCAAAAATAATTGAATTGATACATTATTCCCTGTACTTTTTGATGCATGTCATAAATATCTTAATTACTTCTGGGTTATTATTGAAACCCTATTTTTTTATAAACAAATTGTTATATAATTGATTTTGAGAGCGTACAAGCGTGAACTTTGTGCAACGTAGCAAATGCTTCGTAGAAAAACGATCACTAAAAACGAAAATTTCAACTTCATTTTAATTTTGGCCCATGAAGTTTTAATATAAATAACGCGAGAAATATTAAACATATTTTATACCATTTACATATAAAGTGTTTAGAGCTGGGTTTTTTAAACGATTACACTTTATTATTTATTTATAGCTTGTATCAAAATTCATCGAATGTAATGACTAGACTTTGCAAAGGCGTAACTTTGAAACAGAATACAAATGAGTCGCTGTCATAAGTAAATGTTTTCATAAAACATTTTACAAATGTTCGGAATTATGGAGGCATTAGATAACGCCATCTTTTTATACGTGATATTAAATTGTCTCATTTGATGAAGTCTCGTGAGCCGAGATGGGTCAGTTGTTAGGAAACGTCGATGTTAACTGAGAATGGCGGGTTTGAGTCTAGGTAAGTACAATTGAATTTTATTTCCATTGCTTATAATTTATCCCATGCTTGGCGGTGAAGGAAAACATCATGACGAAACATGGATGTGTCAGATGGGAATCTGCTATTTATGTCCACCAACTCACATTGGAGCGCTGTAGCCCAAGCCCAGCAGTAAGTTATTAACAGTGTTTTGCTGTCTAAGATTCCGGACAGCCCGGAGTCTGGAAGTTGAGAGTATATGTCCCGTGCAATTGGCTAATCCGTCTTGTAAATGGCCAACCGAACCAAGTCACCCAAAGAAGACACCACCATCGCAATTTAAAATATATTTGAAGGAATGGATTAAACAAAACTAACTTATTTGCTAAGAACCTTTTTTCTTAATTAACAATTCGAAAAATTACTGTACATTTTGATGTTACACCATGTCGTTTTTGTTTTACAAATTATATAAATTAAATATTTTTTTTGGCTTACAAATAAAAACTATTCCATTCCATTTAATCAACGCTCTAATTTAAAAAATATTAAAACATAATTATATTTAGAGTTCCATTATGTTTCAACCTTCTTTAGAATAGTAAGTGTGTGATATCCCTTAGCAGTCAATATTAAACGCCATTACATTTGCTAAACAAATATTTTACATGAAATATATTATTCTGACATTTCTAGTTTATTTTCGCCGGTCTATTTGGCCGTCGTCCCAGATCGAGACATATTTCATGTATATGTTATCTAAAAATTCACTATAACCACGGCGTCTCTTCGTCGTGGTTTTATCGGGACACGAAATACGGATATTTACTTAGGATTCCTATCCATATTTGGTTTGGTAAAATGTTGATTCGTTTGACGTTTTCTTCGAGTGTGTGAGAATGCATTACGGTTTGAATCAAGTATGGAATGAATTACAATTTATCTTTATAGTATTATGAGTAGGACAGCAATGTACTTAACTGCGAGATTTCTCAACTGTTTCTATTTTAACTTAATTTCATACAAGATACATTGTTCAAAAATATATTAGTCTTCAACTACTGGCTTGTTAGTGGTTGGTAATGTTTATGAAATTTAATATCCATTCTCTTTTTGATAGAATTACAATCATCATTATTAGTCATTTTAAATTGGACATAAACCTCTCTCAAGGTACAACGAAGCCAACCGTACGACTACCACACTCAGCATGATCCCATAACCTTATTTGATAAAATACATAAATCTCATTCGAATTTTAAATTTATTATATTTTTTAGTGATTCATAATTTAGGATTCACATTTTAATTACAATTTTAGTTATACTCTGCCTTTTAAAAATAAAACGTCGCATGTTCATTTTCGGGAATGGTTGAAATTAAAACCGACTTTTCATTTGTTTTATTTGTACTTTTTCGTGTTTTCGGCAGTGAGTTAAAGGGAAAAAATATTGTGATGAAACATTTTGAATAATAATAATATACTCTCAAATGCATATTTACCAACTTGAGATGGAATAACATGGTGGTAAGTTCATTTTTATTCCTTGAATGGGATTTTGATAGTTTATTAATATCAAAGCCTATTAGCGTAACATCCACTTATAAATTAACATAACAAACTTATAAAACGAATGCTTAAGTTTTCTTCGCAACATGACAAATCTTTGCCAAGTAGTATATTTTAGCCTTATCTTATGTTTATTTTTTATCTTATGTTTATTTTTGCATATAAAACAAACAAATTAATTAGGCTAATTTCATACTTAAAATGCTAAGTGGAAATAAGAGCAACAGCATTTTTGTATTTTCTAAACAGAATTTTTGATTTTTTTTTTGCAAATGGGATTTTCTTCGAAGCAAAGGATTAGAATCTTGCGGTTTTACATTTCTGAGTATGTCTTCCGTAATGCAAGCTTTCACACGATGTTTCCCTTCAACATAGATCACAAGATGAAATGTAAACATACATTATTAACTTGAAATCACAGAGAAAACATAAGACTTGGCTAAGGCTTACGATGCTTGGTTTATATGAAGGAATTTTCAATAGTTTTATACTCAGACGTTTTTGCTCAATTACCTGAATATATTTATGGATGATTAAAGCACCAATATTGTCATAATGAATTTAAAAAAAATATCTGAATCATAAGTATTATTATAAATGCGAAAGTAAGTTTGTTTGGTTTTTTCGAATCAAAGCAGGCCAACAATTTTGCAATCACGTTCTCTTTTTTTTTTTTTTTTTTATGTAAGAGGGGGCAAACGAGCAGGAGGCTCACCTGATGATGATCTCATTTATTCATTGGTAGAGCTTTGTGCGGACTGGTCTGAGTAGGTACCACCCACTACTGAGATATTTTACCGCAAAACAGCAGTACTTTGTACTGTTGTGTTCCGGTTTGAAGGGTGAGTGAGCCCGTGTAATTACAGGCACAAGGGACATAATATCTTAGTTCCCAAGGTTGGTGGCGCTTTGGCGATGTAAGCGATGGTTAAAATTTCTTACAATGCCATTGTCTATGGGCTATGGTGACCACTTACCATCATTAAAAAAAGCGGGCGAAGTCACGAGCGGAATTTGGTTATTAAATAAACAAAAGTTCAATATTATATTAAATCATTAAATAAACTTTATTCATTTTAGATTTTAATGGTAACGATAAACATATTTTATTTCCAACCAATTCCAATCGTATTGGAAATCTCGAACTCATCCAATATTAATTGTGTACAAAGTATACAACGAAGTTGAACATTGAATACAATACATAGTCAATAGCACACACAGAGATTGGACTAGCAGACATTTATATACATATCAATGACCTCTATTATATTCCATAAAAATATAGTATTTCCCCATAAAAGAATCTTTTTATGACTTACATTGATAGCAACGTTGCCAGCAATGCATTCTGAATCGTAATTTATATATGAGTATTGTCCGGAATAGAGAATTGGAATCGAGCCAGCGTCCGATAAGGGCGAGCACACATCGGCTGATAGTTGCTTAAAATGAGGACAATGAAAGAAAAACGCTAAATTTGTCCAAATGATTGTTGGACGTTGAAAGTTTTTCGAGATATGTCTCCGCCTAAATTCTATGTTAGCTGATCTGTGATGTTTGTTTGATCACTTAATAGCGAATCAAAGAAATAAATATGTTATCAGTAAATTTATTTGATAAGACTTTCATTTGTATTGTATAATGTGATACTGAACTTTTGATCTTTTGATCTTCTGGTTTTTCTTCCACGGATTTTTTTTTTAAATCAATATTAATGTATCTCAAAACACTGCCTTCGTTGAATCTTGTCTATGAATTGATTTACTTATATTAATTATTATTTATATTAATGCGCTAGCTTGTTTATTTCAAGGTAAGTATAATAATCATAATTATATTATAATTCATGCAATTGGATGGCAATACTTACCATAGCAAATATAATTTGTGTTTATAATTCATCTCCTGTTCAGCGGTTAAGGATGCCACATGTACATGTGTCAATGAAGAAGGCGTCGCCGTAGAGTATTGCCATATGAATAAGTACTATAAAAGTATTCATTATGTTATTTGCAGGTAGGTACCACCCACTCATCAGATATTCTACCGCAAAACCGCAGTACTTGTTATTGCTGTGTTCCGGTTGAAGGGTGAGTGAGCCAGTGTAATTACAGGCACAAGGGACATAACATCTTAGTTCCCAAGGTTGGTGGCGCATTGGCGATGTAAGAGATGGTTAACAGCTCTTACAGCGCCAATATCTATGGGCGTTGGTGACGACTTGCCATCAGGTGGCACATATGCTCGTCGGCCTTCCTATGCAATAAAAAAAAGGTACGAATATCGTCTTTAAGAGAAAACATGTTGTACATAATTTAGTAACACACAAAAAGACAACGGCGCTGTTACTCCTTAATACAGATTATTTTATAACCTGGCGAGGACAGTGCTACACCCACCAAATTGTAATATTCAACTGCAGTCTTCAATTTATTTAATGAATAAATATATATATGACATAGTCTATATATTATAATATATCATATGATATTCAAGTGTTATATAAATAAATATATACATAATTTAATAAACACGATAAAATATAGCTCAGATCATCGTTTGTCATTTCGAATATGTTTTCTTATTTGTTGTCTTTCAGGCGATAAACTTCACTTCAATTTCAAATACCACCGAGTACGCGCTGTTAGTTCTTTTATTAATAGTTTTATTCTGTCAAGCTAATAAACGCGTTAACAATGAACAAGTAGTTTACGCATGTGTTCCTCTTTGTTTAACGACCCATAAATATCAAAAGAAAGGCAGAAATGGAGATTTTAATACATTATTTAGCTTGTATTTTATTATGGTATATCTCAGCTAGAATTTGTATTTTATTCCATTCAGGTTTTCCCATTTATTATGAAACCCTCTATATAAGATTTTAGTTTATTTTAAAATAACGGAAATAGGATATACTTTTTACCAAATTAATAAAAAAAAGTCACGCTAATAATGAATCAGTGACTTAATTTCTGTCCACCAACAAAATGGCGGCTTGAAATTAGCGCGCGTCTTTTTTTTAAACAACTCTCTTGTAGTGATAAAGGATTTTCCTAACTATAGTTAAAATAAAACAGTAAACGTCACAGCTTGGTGGTTATGAAATTGATTGTATTAAAAATAATTAATATTAATAGAAGTAATACAAATTAATAAACAAAGATATGTTAATAGAATTATTTTTTCGAAGCAAATCAAGGAGTTAAATTTAACACCAAATATTAAATGACATCATGAATATTTAAATTAAACTGTAATTCATATAATTAACTTCAATTAATAATCACAAAATGATTAAATAAAATATGAGTGAAGTTTTAAACGAAATCGATAAAACTCATTTAGAGAGTTTAGATAAGTTTAAATACATTATCTACTTAGAGTTCTAAGTCTTATATATTCAATATAATATAATAAAAATATATTTCTACAACTTCTAATAGGTAGGCAGCTCGGGAAGCCCGTAGGAAAGGAGCTTCGAGAGCAGCGCTTTACGCCATACCCTATACAATCGATATTAATGTGTTAATTTGTGTTATTTGAATTTTTAAGATAAATTGAGTGTAATTAACATAAATTCGTATGATATGGTGTTTTTGAAAAGACAAAATCGAGATTTTTTTGGTATATAAAATGTACTAACAAGGGTTGAAACTGCAGGGCTAAGAAGGCTCCAAGTCCTAAAAAATAGGGTAAGTTCGTGTATTTTTTTTTATTGTTTTGTTAGGTGGACGAGCATATGGGCCACCTGATGGTAAGTTGTCACCAACGCTCATAGACAATGGCATTGTAAGAAATGTTAACCATCGCTTACATCGCCAATGCGCCACCAACCTTGGGAACTAAGATGTTATGTCCCTTGTGCCTGTAATTACACTGGCTCACTCACCCTTCGAACCGGAACACAGCAATGCAAAGTACTGCTGTTTTGCGGCAGAATATCTGATGAGTGGGTGGTACCTACCCAGACGAGCTTGCACAAAGCTCTACCACCAAGTGTATTTAATCCCTTAGATTGAAATGATTCAATTTTTTTTTATTTCATTAAGTTGTTAGATTCTAATGAAGTCTTAAAGTTCAAACTATTTAGTACGCCAGGTGAAGCTCTGTTCACTTTAAAGTTTTAATTAAAACTGATAATTGAGTAGATAATTAATCAATGTACAATGGAAAATTAACCGTAAAATATAACGCTTACAATAGTTAATACAAAAAAATATATCTAACAAATAAAAATACAAATCCTTTATTTGGTATGTATTCAAATAACCTAAGGGTGTATCCACGGCCATAATTTTAACCCAAATCCCATTTAAACGATGAACGGTGACATTTTTTTAAATTTTATTACATTGTACAGATGAGTCTCATTTGTATTCAGAATACGCCACCCCATCGGTTCAGAAACATTTTTTACCAAACACTTCCTTTATCCAGCCACCGCTATTAAGTTACGTTTAAAAAGGTTCATAAACGATCTATATTTGAAATGTTTTACGGCCGTTCAGCCAGGGTTAGGCTTAATAATGAAAACTGGCCTAATAAGGCCTGAATGTAAATTAACTTAATGTAAATTAAAAACCACACATTTGAATTAAGAATGAATGACTAAGAAAGAAGAAGTGAAAGGAAAAAAAATCCACGTAGTGCGATAAGAGCAGGAAGAAGAAGAAGACTAAGACTCGCCGTCGCGAGACGCCCGACAGCTAAGGTGAAACATCTACAGTTATACAAAAAATTGTTATTAAAGAAAATCAATGTATGGTAAAATTAATAAATGCGTATTGCGTAATATTATATATGTTATAAAAGTATATATAACAGCGGAGTAAGTAGTATGCGCGTCACGCAAATAAAAGATAGTAAATAGCGGCGGCGGAAAGAGTGCATGACGATATAACAGAGCGTCATAGTATTTACCGTCATCGTATTCGACTTCGAGTCCGTCTTATTAAAAGGCAGACGGCGTAACAATATAAATTTAAAATTGACTGTACACGAAACTTCAATAATTTCATCAATTTACTTTACATGAGAATAAACAAAACTTAGACAGCGCGATTCAGGAACATCAAAAAATTAATTAACGCCATCTAGTGACAATAAGAAAAAACATGGTTTACTTTATACACGTGGAAAATACTTTCATCCAATCAGCAACGAGTTTTTCGTGCTAGTAGCATATAATATTATCAAGAATGTTATAAAATGACTTCTTCATATTTATTATTATTCATTAAAAGGTACATTTATATAATTTTTTTGAACGTAGAGTTAACCCGAAAAAATGTAGATTTTATTGAGAAAAACCGTAGTGTAAAAAAGGTAGTACTTTTTTAAACGGATTAAGCAACTAGTATTACAAAGGTCTCACAAATCGGTTACTTTATTCAACATTTCAGTGTTGAAATGTATTCAAAATTGAGAATACGTAAAGCGTTATGCAACTGTGTTTGCAAAATGTGCAAGCAATTTGTAATATTTAAGCTTGATATTTCCCTTGAATAAGACCAAGTTTCGGTTGATACTGGAAGTTCAACAATCCGATCAACACGGAACTGCAGATGAAACTGTAGGAGATGAATTAATAGGCACCAGACAGTAAGATTACGTTGAACTGCCACAGTTGGTTGAAATAGTGTTTAACTGTAAGTGTATTAATTTTCAGTAAATATATTTCTTATCTCCGATTTAGTTTAGTTAAAGTACAGTAGTGTAAATGTCCCACTACTGGGCTAAGACCTGCTCTTTTTTTTCGAGATGTATTTGAGTTTATTCCACCATGCTACTCCAATGCTGGTTGGTGGAATACACACGTGGCAGAATTTCACTGAAATTAGACACGTTCAGGTTTATTCTTCACCGCCAAGCATGAGATGAATAATTATTAACACAATTTAAGCATATGAAAATTAAGTGGCTTGCTCGGTCTTGAACCCACTACCATTGATTAATATTCACGCATTCTAACCTAAATTGCAATCGGTTATTTGTTTCATTACATATTGCCTGTTCTGTGTGAAATAAATTTTGTTAACGTTTTGAAAATATATTCTAAGCCATTTTTATAAGAGGCTGACTAAATGGTTATTCGGTAAACCACTAAACAAATATTTTTAACATCAGTAAGATTATTTTTAATTGCAAAATTCGTTTAGAAATGTTATTGCAGAAAACCAAAAATATGTATTCTAAAGTTTGCTGAATTTAAAATGACGAGCAGTTCTAAGGTACTTTATATAGGGGCATATTTTTTAATTCATATTAATGAATAGATCTTTTATTTAGAATTAAGAAAAATATTATTTTATAAGGGAAACTCTGCATCGCAAACGATGTGACCTTAATTTTAATGAATATAAATTAACTTGGTGGTAGGGATTTGTGCCCAAATGCTTGGTGTGATAGGTATCACCCACATATGTTAATACATTACTCGGTAGAGCTTTGTGCAAGCGTGTCTGGGTAGCTACCACCCACTCAACAGATATTCTACGGCCAAGCAGCATTACTTAATATTGTTGTGTTCGGGTTTGAAGGGTTGGTGGGCCAGTGTAACTACAGTCATTGGTGGGGCCTTGGTGATTTAAAGAATGTTTAATATTTCTTACGTCTATAGATGACCATTTACCATCAAGTGGCCCAACTGTCCATCTACCAATAATATTTAAATATATATATAAATTCGCCAGTTACATGATAAGGTCGATTTATAGACGCGAATAAATATATTAAATTGATTTTAATCTTCAAGCATTATGTTTATTAGCTGTTGCTAATATTAGCTTTTCACGAGACAACGTCTAATAAATCGATGAACGCTGGCTGCACGAAAAAGGATGACTCATTGTCCCGTTACGCTAATAACGCATCTATCTGTTATGACGTTGTCACGTTAAACTATGGTGCGTAAACCGACTTCACAGACAACCATTTTTTTTATAGCAATCTACATGGACTGATTCTTGAGCTTAGGTTCCTTTATTTACTTTCTTCTTATCTATACTACTTCCTACGATGTGTTTAAAAGGTTATTTGACTTCATTTTCTCATCTGAATTGTTTTTAAACATCGAAAATCACAATTTCAAAGATGGGAACCATTTTAGCCGCACACTTGTTTCCGTTTCAGTGTCAGATTATTTAACAATAGCTAATAATTTTTTAAGTTAAAATTATATCACTGTTTGAATTAAGTAGCTCTTTCTAAGAAACTTTATTCGAATATTCAATTGTTCTATAACAACAAAATTGAATTGTTGGTCGACCTTATTCAGTTGAGAACAACTATAGAAATGAGAACAAAATAAAATTGTTAAATTGATAATACCTAACAGACAAATTGCAAAATGGAATGCTAATTAATGGTAAAAAATTAATGTTATTAAAAATAACTTTAAAGATGATTAACTTACCTTTCATAAAATTGCTACATTTCCATGCATGTGCTATCTCATGCTTACTTTTCAATTCTTTTTAATTTCGGTAGCGAGTTCAATTCCAGTTTCAACTCAGCATTCATAATTGATGAGCATGTATCGGATGACATGACGTGTATTCAACGCGACTTGGCGCAAGATGTTTCAATAAGATCGAATCCTTTTTCTTAAGAAGAGAGAAGGCCTTTGCCCATTTTTACATACTAATAATAATGGTCCTCCTGAACCATTTCGGCCACGACGGCCAATCTCAAGAGAGATTAGCCATCTGCGCAGGGCATATTATAGTGCACAAGTGTGTGTGCAAACACAAGTGCACTCTTTATTCCTTTAATCTCATAACCCTATGGGACGGCAATCCGACACGACCGGAAAGAGTTCAGACGCAATGCAACTGATTTAGTGCTTTCCGAGATACGGGAGTTCACACTCTTCCAACCTCCAGACTCCGGGCTGCTACTAAGAAATTTCGACAGAAAATCTCAATAAAATTTATAGGCCCGACCTGGGAATTGAACGCAGGACCACCGTGTCAGCGGCCTTACATGTATCCACTAGACCATCGAGGCAGTCAACACATATATACTATTAATATTATAAAGCAGTCACTGAACTGAAATTAGTTGCAAGAAAAAGAAGAAAGAAGTGTTGCAAGAAATTAAAGAAACAAGAAATATATTTATATTTTTTACGAAAAACTTTAATAAAAAAATATTGACAAAGTTCAAGAATTTCATTTATTATACTTTTTTAACTTCGAAATATTTCACACGTATATTTGAAATAAATTTCAAAATCATTGAAAGTTTATGAATACATTTGTATCTGATTATTAGATTATCTTAATAAGTCGTTAACCTCAGATTCTTTTGTTAGGGGCTACACATCTTCATGTAGAATTATTTACATAAAAAGCAGCTGTACAAATCGTGACAGTGTGACGGCAAGATTGCTAGCAACGTTTCCCTCAATTTCGATCCTCTGGCCCAAAAATAAACCCTCCTGTCACTCGTAAAGGCAATAAGACGAGGTGTTAATTATTTTGTGTTCTATGTGTATATTTTATGTTTGATATTCCTACGTATGACCTATTCCTTTAATAAATTAATGTCACTTGGTGGTAGAGCTTTCTGCAAGCTCGTCTGGGTAGGTACCAACCACTCATCAGATATTCTATCGGAAAACAACAGTACTTGATATTGTTGTGTTCCGTTTTGAAGGGTGAGTGAGCCAGTGTAATTCCAGGCACAAGGGACATAACATCTTAGTTCCCAAGGTTGGTGGCGCATTGGGGATATTAACGATAGTTAACATCTCTTACAATGCCAATATCTATGGGCGTTGGTGACCAGTGACCACTTACCATCAGGTCATAGCAACGTTCTGTTTTCTTTAAAATAGAAGTATAAAAAAATCTGTAGAAAGACTAATACCCACATTAATTCAGTCATAGAGAGAGAGTGACAGTAAATCCGTAAAAGGAGATTCATGTACATAAATTCGGAAATCTGAATCTTTATTAAATTCTTCAGTCTACGTGGGCAAAGGTCATTATTAATCAATTTATAAGAATCTTGACTTGACTCTACTTTAAAGAACTACAAAAATTAAATTAATTAGAACTTGACCGATTTTCAAAGAACAGCTCTGAGAGTAGGTCGCGATAATACGATTACGTACCCTGAGCAATTACGGTGGCGCGTGATACAAGTACATTTTAAACTTAGTTACAATTTATCGGTTTTTCTATTGGTAATAGAAATAGTTACCATAAAATAGTTTGCATTAGAGAGAGGGGTTTTGACAATCGCTCCAGGTCTTACTTGGCGCAAAGGTTGTCCATTGCCGTACAGCGCGGAAACGCGGCCAGTGTGGTGGGCAGCTTTGCGTCGAGTGAGAACCGGAAGGGAATATTTTCTGATAGTATATAAGTATAAGATACTTGTTGAATATAATAATAATAATATCCTGGGACATTTACACACGGCCATCTGATCCCAAACTAAGCAGAGCTTGTACTATGGAAACCAGACAACTGATATACTACATATACTACTTTTCTTTTGTAAATACATACTTATATAGATAATAACACCCAGACTCAGGACAAACAGACATGTTCATGCACACAAATGTCTGTCCAGGGTGGGAATCGAACCCACGACCTGCGTGCGTGAAAATCAAGTATCATACCAACCACGCCAACGGGCTCGTCAAATATGCAACATTAACCACTATAATATTAACTGGCTAGCTAACTGACCTTTCAGGTAACGTCTCTTTGCAAACGCGTATTAAAAGCCATTCTGTATCCTTTGTACACTGGATGACACGAAACTGACGAGTCACGTTCCGACTTTCAATGTTAATGGCCGACCTCGATTGTTTTGGCAAAAACGTGAGTGAAATCGGACGCTAATCGTCGCACGAAGTCGGGGAAACAAAGATACAAGTGTTACCTTTTTAAATTAAGTGTATCGCATTTTAATGAATACTTTAGGATATTAGTATTTGATGTTTTTATTTTTATTTTTTTATTTTATTGTATAGATAGGCGGACGTGCATTAGGGCCACCTGATGGTAAGTGGTCACCAACGCTCATAGACAATAGCATTGCAAGAAATGTTAACCATCGCTTGCATCGCCAATATGCCACCAACCTCGGGAACTAAGATGTTATGTCCCTTGTGCCTGTAATTACACTGGCTCACTCAACCTTCAAGCCGGAACACAACAGTACCAAGTACTGCTGTTTTGCGGTAGAATATCTGATGAGTGGGTGGTACCCAGACGAGCTTGGCAGGGCTTTGTGCAAGTCCGTACGTGTAGCATCCATCACACATCAGCTGATATTCTACCGCTGAATAGAAATACTGAGTATTGATGTGTACTGGTTTGAGGGGTGAGTGAGCCATTGTAGCTACAGTCTTGTACTGTATATATATAACATACAACAAACAACTTAAAGAAATCACTGAGATTAAACATATTATTTCAATATATACAGTATTTTAGTTTTGTTTTCGTGGAATATGAGCTGTATTTATTTCGCCGGACCCGGATCTAGATAGGACAACATACAATTGAACATACAATTATTGTTCATGAGAAAAACAGCATTCCCTTAATACTATTCCGTCATACTTGAATGTGCTAATATAAATATCCAATGATTTATGATGATGGCGCTTTGACGATGTAAGCGACGGTTAATATTTCTTACAGCGCCAATGACTTTGATGGTGACCACTTACCATCAGGTACCACATGTACCATATGCGTCCGCTTAATGATATTTCCAAATGGCCGAACAATATCTCATCGCTGAGCAAAAGGTCTCTTTTGTTATACCGAAGGATTTAAAGACTCAATCACGATGGTCTGGATTTTAACTCTCGAATTTCGGATAAGATCCACATTATCTATCAACTGGACCGCCTCGCATTAAAGCCATACATGAATGGATATAGAGCAGCAGTGAGAAATATACCCTTATTTATCTCAGGACACATAGCTTGAATTAATTTAAGGTATATTTTATGCGATATTTTTCTATACAAATATTTATATATGTTATTTTATGAATTACATTGTATCATTAACTTTATATTCGGCGGTAGAGCTTTGTGCAAGCTCGTCTGGGTAGATAGTACCCATTCCTCAGACATTCTACCGCAAAACAGCAGTACTTTGTGTTATTGTGTTCCGGTCTAAAGAGTGAGTGAGCCAGTGTAATTACAGACACAAGGGACATAACATCCAAGGTTGGTGGTACGTTGACGATGTAAGCGAGGGTAACATTTCTTACAATGTCATTGTCTATTGGCATTGGTGACCACTTATCATCAGGTGGCCCCTGACAAACATCATATCTAATATCCATTATAAAAAAAACCTTTCTTTTTATTTATTTTATGTGTACAAAGTTAAAATTGTTTGGCACTTTTTATGTTTTATTTCCGAGAATCCTGTCACGTCATCCTTATTACAAATATATATTCATGTCCTCGGATGTTGCAGATGTGCATGGCCATCCTGCTCGATTGCCCCCTCTAACATAAAAAAAAAATAGTTTCTCAAATCACTTCTGCTACGTAGTTTAGACTAGAGAATTGTGAATTTTTTTGACACTCTTTTGACGCTTTATATTAAAAGTAAGACGCTGTTGATGTCCACTGCTGGGCCAAGGCGTCTTTTTGATGACAAGACTTGAAGCTCCACCACGCTGAACCAATTGGTGGTACGAGTAGATATTAAAAGTATATATATGAGATCGCGCATCAACAGAGGCGTGTATGGGGCGAAATCTAAAATTTTACTAACCTTAGGCGCACTCTAAAGCCATAAATTATTAAAAAAGCCTTTCTGGGTTGTTATTGAAAAACGAAGTTCAAAAATTGTGAGCCCTTACAGTACAGAAAATGTAGTTTTATATTCTGTCTAAGAATATCAAATGTATTTATTTTCTTTTTAAAATACAATTCTTGACCTTTTAATAAGAATTTATATTCCGTCAAACTCAACTTAAAATGATTAATATTTTATTAGTTTAACACTTTCATAATTAATTATAATAGAGAAGATGACGATGGCCCTAATTTTATTTCATCCTCTGACAGATTACATAAATAGCCGCTTAGGTAAGCTTTTCGAAGTCTGCCTTCCGTTTTGGACGATCCATTGCTGTTTATAATATAGCGATGTTAAAATGTGTCATATTTATAAATTAATGTACATCGTGCTAGTACTATCGTCGTTAGTTTCACATTTTCATGACCCAGAGATAGGACGTTTTTTTAATATCACTTCAGAGGTTCGAGAGCTTTCCATCTAATTGCTAAAAGTTTTACTTTTCTGTCGCGACAGGCGTTCTTTTGTTTTTCGCAATTTTATGGGCGTCAGTTTTTTAAGTAATTTGAGAGTTTTTTTTATTAATACAAAGGCCTAAAAAGTTTTTTAATACTTGATTTTAATTAAATATTTGTCGCTTTACGTTTGGATATGTTTAAATATTAATATAATATAATTATGTATTTATCGCTAAAAAAATATATATTATCGTTAATGTCTTGTGATTATTTTGTCACTGTAATTAACTTAAGATGACCGAGATAGTACAGTTGCTAGCACTAATATTAACTAAAGACAGTGGGTTCTTGCACTCTGGCACCAATTATTATTTATAGACCAGTATATAAATAGGGTTTCTGATCGTTCTGTTATTGGTAGGTCGTTCGTTCTCTTATTCACAAAGAGAAGGATCAGAAATCAAGTAAACGTACGAACGTGTCTGTAAACATAAATTGTGTCGAACAAAGTGATAACTTAATCATAGGAGCGGAAGGATTTTAATGAAATTAAAACGATAAAAACGTATAGCAAGGGATATGGTATTTTTTATCGCAAAAATTGATAAAGTTCCCAAGGGACTGCTATAAAAGTGTATATCCGAGCGAATTCGATAACCATTCGATCTCAGCCAGTGTCGACGTCATCGTTGTAGTTTTAAGTTTTGATCGGGATAAATACATTCTCCAATGTGGCGTTGTCAAAATATTAATCTGTACAATATAGTAAATAACTTTCATGAACAAGTAACAATATTGCGATTTCTAAAGACACTAAATAACTCTAAATAATTTACATATCACTTGAATTATTTTGTAGAAAACAACAAAAAGGTACACATATAGATATTTTTTACGTACACGTTAGTGCAAGCGATATCGTGACGCCCAAGAATAGACGGAGTGGATACCGCTTGTTTTCTAGTGGATATTCCGTCTAGTATTTACATGTCTCAAAAGTATCTTGATTATTACTTTAATAGACAATAATATTTTTTAATCCTTTTCAATATTCATAAATTATTATTTGTAAATATTTCTGGAATTTTAAAATTTTTACTATAGACATCATGAAATACTTGAAAAACATATTAAAACTTTGCATAAATATAATGACAAGTTTTATTTCCATTGAATATAAATAAGCACCACTCATCTTTTGAGGAGAAGGTTTGGAGCTTATTCCACCACGCTGCTCCAGTGCGGTTTGGTAAAATACGCACGGCAGAATTTCAATAAAATTAGACACGTGCAGATTTCCACGCGATGTTTTCCTTCACCGCCAAGTACGAGATGAATTATAAACACAAATTAAGCACATGAAAATTCAGTGGTGCTTGCCCGTGTTTGAACCCACAATCATCGGTTAAGGTTCACGCGTTCTAACCACTGGGACATCTCGGCTTATATGTACATAATTTTATTTTATATAATATTAATTATTAATATTACACGTGTGAAATTGGGAATACTATTTTACGATCATTAACGATCATTTTTATATCCCAAGATTGCTATAAATTCGTCGTTTGAAGAATTATTATAGATTCCTTTGTTTCATAGCAACATAAACCAAGTCCTTGAACATCTGGCATTAAGACTTTTGATATTGTTGAGTTCATTCAACTTTTAAGTTGATGCTTTAAATGAACTTTGAAGTTGGATTAAATTAGTGTATTAATAAAAGTTGTTTTTTTTAAGTATAGGATAACAACCTATTTGTTATCAAATAAAAAAAGTGTCAAAATAATTTTGAAATATTAGAAATATTAATCTTAAAGTAATTTCTTTCCTAATTCAGTTTCAAACAGATTTATACTTCCTCCAAACAACTTCCTGTGGTCGGAGCGGCCGAGGTAATGACGTCACATCCGCTCTGTATTGCCCGCAATTTGCTTTAATAAATCAACTTGCATTGTAACGATGTACCTTGTTTATGATATGAGTTCCCTGATAGCACTATTCAGTTCAAGCACGCTTACTTAGTCCAGGTGTGAATGGTTAGTGCTAAGATAAGTTATATATATGTATATACAATATACATATGTATGTATCTTTTTCTCATTTAGGAATGAACTAGTAATGTTGATCCGGTTTGAAGGTGAGGTCACCACTTACTATCAGGTGGCCCAAGGCTTGTACGCCTACCGATGACAATAAAAAAAAAGATATGACGTGCTTTAATTTAACGGTACTTGATTTTTAATTTATTAGTATTTCTAAAAGTAGAGTAGCATTATGTTAATATCTCCCTGCTGGACTAAGGCTTCCTCTTCTTAAGGACATCTCCTCATTCTACCACGTTGCTCCAATGCGGGATGGTGGGTACAATCCCTCAAGATGCTTAAACTTTGGTTTGGTTGATTTGGCGATATTTCAAAATTTTCGCCACTTAATAATAATAGTCCGCAGACAGATTTCAGTCACGTCGGCCAATCTCAAGATACATAAGCGAACTGCGCAGGACATAATATACTGTACAAGCGTGTGCGCAAATTCAGATGCACTCTCAATTCCCTAACTCTCTCAACACGATGGAACGGCAATCCGACACGACCGGAAAGAGTTCAGGTGCTTTACGTACTTTTCACGATCACCATGAAAATTTGCTTACCACGTGTATCAGTGTCAGGGGTACACAAAATGTTACCACGTAACACATACCTCCCCTCAAACACTGAGGAAGTCGCGGGCTGAATGTGACAGTTATATATTTAAAGCTTAACTAATCCATGTTGGTATGTAACTAAATTTACCTTGGAATTACCTTGTACCATAATCTTGGAAATACGTAGTATATATTATGCCTAAAGCCCTGCACTAACTAACAAGGAAGCGACTAATTACGTTACTCGCTGTACGAGACTGGAACTATGTTCAATAGGGCGTTCGTTAATCACTTAATGTATAAAAGAAATACTTAATTTTAATTAAATTTAAATATTTTTATACGTAGGAAATTCCTTGATCCATCCAAAGCGTTGTTAAAAAAAGAAGCAAGCTAATTTAAAACTGTCATTTTGTCGCTGGACAGAAAGAAAAAGTAATTAATTCATTATTGGCGCGACTTGTGGTTAGTTGATGAATGAATGTGTTCAAATGTGTCATTTGGATTTTTAAGAGTAATTGAGTAAGTTATTTAAATAATTTATATGACCTGGTCTTCTATGTAAAAAAAACCAATTCGAGTTTTTTTTATAAAATCCGTTTCACTTCTGCATGCTAAATATATTTGACTCAGATTTTCTTGCCTCGGAATCTTTTCGCTTAAACATTTGTCAAACTCTTTAGAAATAAGCGTTATAACTTATACTGTAAGTCGACTAAAGAATAATAATTTCAAGAAATAATCTCTGAGTCTAGATTCTAGAACATATCACAAAGCATTAAGGTCCTCCAGACCGATTTCGGCCACGGCGGCCAATCTCAAGAGAGATTAGCCAACTGCGCAGGAGATATTATAGTGCACAAGTGTGTGCGCAAACACAAGTGCACTCTCTATTCCTTAGCTCTCATAATCCGATGGGACGGGAATCCGACACGACCGGAAAGAGTTCAGGCGCAGGACCAACGGCTTAACGTGCTTTCCGAGGCTCGGGAGTGTACCACACTTCCAGCTTCCAGACTCCGGGCTGCTACTGAGAATTTTCTGACAGAAAACCCCAATAACTATTTATTGGCCCGACCTGGGAATTGAACCCAGGACCACCGCGTCTGCGGCCTTATATCAAGCCACTAGACCAACGAGGCAGTCAAACAAAGCATTTACCGAACTTCCAGCGAGACAAAACCATCTATGTCTCGTACAAATATTTGTTATAAACATGGATTGAACCAAGATCGTTTGTGCCGTAGATATACACGTACAGATGTTTTCAGTGGTTGAGAATACTAAGTAATACATACAAGTAATAATTTTAAAAAACACCGTTTTTGTTAAACTACATATAAAAAAAAGAAATGTTAGACTTAGTTCTTGGCTTTGCTGGTTCAAATTCTTTTTGTCCAATTGGTTCAAATATTACCAAGATTGTAGTCGAATTGCAGGTAGTTCAAAATTCATTTGGATAAAAGTTTGAAATCGTGCTACACCCAGAGTGAATGTATTCTTCTACTTTGTTACCAAGAGGTAGGGGTGGACAAAGTAAGTATGTAACGGACAAAATGAGAATTAGAGCAGTCAAGGTGAAGATATCGTAGATACAGTTTAGTGGATATGATATGTATGTATATTGTAGATTTTCTGGTGGTAGGGCTTTGTGCAAACTCGTCTGGGTAGATACTTCCCACTCATCAAATATTCTACCGCAAAACAGCAGTTCTTGGTATTGTTGTGTTACATTAGGTGGCCCATATGCTCGTCCGCCTACCTATACAATAAAAAAAGATAATCCCCTCTCGAGTCGAGGGCTTATTATAAAAATATTGGTTTAAAGAAATCCTTTTGAAAACAAAAAATAAATTGATAAAATAAACAACTTATTCTACAAAATATACCACAGATAACGTAGTGATTACTTGCTGTATAATACACATTCAATTACAATTTTTACTAGGTGACAGAGACGTTACTCAAAAAGCAACTCTATTCTGTTACAATACAGTATAATTTAAAGTAAATAACACTCATGTATTACACCAAAACCAGTGACATAGTTATAAACAACCACGTACAAATAGCGACTCTTGGCGTGGCGGCCTTTTTATGGCGTGTCGGAAATAAAGCCAGGAAACGCTTCCGCGCCGATGATATTGTATGTGGTCCAAGTATTGGAGTATGTGGGTGGTTATATATGAATCTGTATGAAATGGGTTTAAATTTTTATTTTATTTAGTGAAATTTTATTCTTGAAATATACCTTAACATCCAATGTCACATATTCTTATGTAAACCTGGAAAGCTTATTTCATAATGTAATTCATTTTGTCTCAGAAAAATTAAATTCCAAAAACGTTTAATTCTTTTTGGACATAACGATCTTCTCCAGAGAGATGGATATGCTTTTTAGAGTTAACTCACAACACTAAATACATTGTTACAGTGCGTGTTTGTGGATGCGTTATTTTTAAACCTTTCGTTAAATCACAAGTGAGAGATATAATGACTTATTATTACAAATTAAAAGAATTAGTGCCCAAATTCGTACCCATATTCTGGTTCAAATCCACGTATTCCATTTATTTATTTTTTAATATTCAAATGAAATTGAAATGAAATTAACAAATCTCTGATCATATATTATTTACGTCAAAAGTACGATTGAACAGAGCATAAATATTTATTCTATTGACTGGACCATCACCAATCTACAAATTAACAGTATACGAGCCAGTGATGTGAAATTCGAATCTCTTTGATCGTATGTGAGCTTACCACATTACCAGAAATGAAATAGCTATATTTGCTATACATGGAACAATATAAATACTATTATTTAATTTTTAAAACATGTAATAAATAAAAAATAAATAAATATCAATTGATTAAACATCTTATCTTTAGTGATATATTCAGCTACATAGCATAATCTATGCATGCATCAATGGTATTTTTGAATGTACATTAAATTGTGTATTAAAAAAAAAATGAGTAACGAGAGCTATGTTTTACCTCTTACCAATGAACAGGTAATAAATTCGTAGTTGAATATAATGACAACAAAATCTACGAACGACTACGACAATGACGTCAATTGCAAAAGCATAATAATGAAATTTTTTATCACAATCATTATGATTATACGATATATAAAATAATATAATTTTAAATAAAGAATACAAAATAAACTTAATACTGAAAATAGGTTAACAACAAATATGCCAAGGTTGAGGTTTTGGTTTTAGTGCCAAAGTAGGCGATGTAATGTTAGCCAATTTGGCAGAATCAAAGGAGGATTTAGTGCTTTTCTTCAAAACTATGATGCGGTCTCTTAAGTATTTTATAAACTATGTCATATCGGATTTACTTTAAACTTAAACTTAAATAGCAATAATTTAATTTGAGTTCTAATTTTAAATCTGTTCTAATTTCCGTTACAAAATAAAAGTAAAAAAAAACATTCTTTATTTGAGTAAGCTCTTTCAAGCATATCGTCATTTCACAAGATAAATTAAATTTAAGGGCTGTAACTGAAACTCAGTAGTTATTCATATTTATCAAATTATTACATTACTATATGCTATTACATTTATGTATAAAGAACACTTTTTGTGTAATGTTGTACGAAATAGTTATTATTATATTTTTAACATATTATGTAGATAAAGATTTGAATTAACATCAGTAAATATAGAACTGGAGTAAGAATCTGTACATAAAGGTGAAAAATTTTATATACTACTAGCTGCGCCACGCAGCTTAACCCGCGTATAATTAATAAAAATCAGCCTAGAATCTTCCTCGATAAAAGTACTATACACAAAATCATTTTTTAAATTCGAATCAGTTCCTGAGATTAGCCGGATCAAACAAACAAACACTTTAGCTTTATATATTTAGAAAGACTTCACACAGAAAATAGCTAATCATTCAAAACTAAATAGATAGTATAATACCCTGCATCCTCGTATTAACCCTGCATTGGGAGAGCGTGGTGGATTGAGTTCTAAACTTCCTCAACGAATAAAGATGCAACGAAGTACTATTGACATTGATAAAATAGGTAACAAATTTATTTTATTCGTATCTGCATTCAAATCCGGCGATAGTTTTATATTTATTTTTGTCGTAAAATGGTTCAAAAGTTGAATGATAGTCGTCTTCTTTTAACTTGTACCGACAAAAGACGCCTGAAGTATTGTTATCGAAATCACAGTGTTTCCGTATCTATGTTAAAAGAGGTGATTGTTTACCAAACTCTAAATCGAGGCTCGGAAATTCATAGCAGAAATCCTTCATCATTTTCGTTTATAGCATCGATTTCTTCCACAAAATTGGATGAGGTTATCGGTGATGCGGTTCGAGGACGAACTTAATTTAAAAAAATAATTCATTCTTAATGCTATTATTTTTTTTAAATTATCATCATCGTCAGCATCAACAGCCAGCGATCCCGTGGCGCCCCTTGACCAAACGGAGAGGATACCGCTGGTTTTTTAGTGGGTATTCCGGTGCCTTCAGTGCCGGCGAGCTCCACATACCCCCCACTTCAAGTAGGGGAAACGCGCAAAGGCGTTTTTCCAGCGAAAAAAAAAATGCATCAACAGCCAATCAGTATCCACTGCGGAACTTAGGCCTCTCCCAAGGTGCGCCAAAGCTCCCGGTCCTCCGCCTTCCGCATCCAGTCGGTACCCGCCACCTTCATAAGGCCATCGGTCCACACGGCTGGAGGGCGCCCTACGCTGCGTTTGCCGATTCGTGGTCTCCACTCTAGGTCTCGGTCCTACGACATACGTGATCAGCTTACAGCCACTTATTTTTTTTAAATTATATCAAGGGTTAACTTGATAGTATGAAAATTAAAAACATTTCAAATTGAATTACCCGTGCATAGTTAAAATCGATCGCTAGTACAACTCTTATCATTTTATACAAACTTCGAAAACTGCAAACGTGGTTATCGCGACAATTATATTATAAAGGTTGTTTTCAGCAATCTCTATTAAGAATAATGGTATTTTATTTGAAAGTTGTTAGGAATCATTACATAAATTAGTGTGTCTAGTTCTTTATAAAGTTCGTTCACAGTGATTGGACACAATGGACAAAACTCAAAATCGGTACATATATCCCCTTATATTTTTTTCTATATAAATTATTTTTAGTAAATATTAAGGTTTAATTTACGTTATTTATGTAGAAATAACATAATTTTTTTTATTGTACATGAAGGCCGACGAGCATATGGGCCACCTGATGGGTTAAGTAGTCACCAACGCCCATAGACAATGGCATTGTAAGAAATGTTAACCATCGCTTACATCGCCAATGCGCGACCAACCTTGGGAACTAAGATGTTATGTCCCTTGTGCCTGAAATTACACTGGCTCACTCACCCTTCAAACTGAAACACAACAACACGAAGTACTGTTGTTTTGCGGTAGAATATCTGATGAGCGGGTGGTACCTACCCAGACGAGCTCGCACAAAGCTCTACCACCGAGTGAGTCGTCAATCACAAGCGTCGATAATACGTCACGAATTGCTTTCGCCTTACTGATATGGAATTAAATGATAGTGGTTTAATCTTAATAATATTATGAATAAAAACTTTGTGATTCATTTTTTTCTAAATATACCTAATTGTATGCAGTAATAAATAATTAATATATAAGAAGTGGAACACAAAAAAACCTGTCTTGAAAAAAATATTTCTTTATTATTCGATGAAAAAATGACAAAACATATGGGTAGTTAACAAATTTTAAAGTTGTTATTCTCAGATGAAGGATATTTGTTTTACTGTTTTTTATAGTATATCAGTTGTCTGGCTTCCATAGTACGAGCTCTGCTTAGTTTAGGATCCGATGGCTTTGTGTGAATAATGACGCAGAATATTATTATTACACTTTTTAGTGTGATATGGTATGGTGCATAATGATATTACACACTATCCATAGACTTCGACAATTTACATCTTATGATGTAATTTGTCATGTCATTCAAACAAACGGGCGTGTATAAATCTAACCTAATAAACCTAACCTAATGTATAGAGAATCTTATTTAAATACACATACTGTAAATAATTTCCAAAGCATACCAATTTAATACCGAAAATATATTTTACTTAGACATTTCATTGTACCAATTTTTCAAAAGATCTTTCCAATGAGCCTCTTTGGATTTTACGAGATCCCTTTAAATGTAAGAAGTATGTCGAGGATCCAGCGCATAGTGGATATTTGGCAAAAGAGAGCATCGACACACTTTATGTTATAATGAAAACACATTTGGATCTGTGCCTAATTTTATTAGCGACTTTCACGGTCGAATGTATACAGTTGACAGTTCGTTAGATACCGTCTGAGAGCGATACATATGCTCTTTTTCTGTTTCAAAAGTGTTTAACGGATTCAGCGTTTATGTGTTCAAATGTGAAACGTTATGGCGTCAGAAATGTTATATTCAGACGTTAATTGTAAAACGTTGCTTTTGAATCCAACTTTAAGAAATTTAACACATATATAAATATTTGTGTATATAATTGGAGACTATAACGAAGCGTATTTAGTCAACAAGTCCGTCTGGGTAGGCATCCCCTTCCATCAGATATTCTACCATCAGTTGGCAATGTTAACTATTGCTATGTTAAATTGTGAGTATCATAACATCTTAGTTCCCAAAGTTGGTGGCGAATTTACGATGTAAGGAATGGATAATTTATCTTTCATTGCCAATGTCTATGAAAATTGGTGACCACATGTGTCATCCTAGTTCGCCTGCATGTTTCATAAAAAAATCTGCCATTGTAACTCAAAATTAGACATACCAACTAAACCTACTTTTTATTGTTATTATTATGATCTTGTCAGAGTAGACAAACTGGTAGGAGGCTTGCTTGATGGAAAGTGACTACCACCGCCCAAAGACATCTGTAACACCCGAGGTTTGCAGGGCGTTGGCGGCCTTAAAGAACTAAAAACCACCTTTTCGTGATATGCTATTTTGATACCAGTGTCCTTTAAATGTTATACTAATTTTACTCAAAGTCGCATAACGTATTCAAATATTTCGCGATCTTAATCTTCTTCGAGTAATTTCCTACAGAACTACTTTGTTATTCGATATACATAAATATTGTTCGAGCATTTAATTAGTCATTGAAATAACAAATCCATAGAAGTAAAAGTTTCATTAGTAAAAAACATAATTTAAGTTAGTAGAAAAAAAATCAAAATGTAAAAAAAAAACATTTCGTGCTAATATTTCATTTATAAATAAATTTTAGGTAAATCTTTGTCGTATCCAGTATAGTAACAGTAATAGCCTGTCAATGGCTCACTGCTGGGCTAAGGCCACTACTCCTCTTTTGAGGAGTTTGGACTTTATTCCACCACGCTGCTCCAATACAAATTGGTGGAATACACATGTGCCAGAATTTCAGTAAAATTAGAGTCTAAACTCGTCAAGCATGAATGAATTATAATTACAAATTAAGCACATGAAAATCACATGGTGTTTACCAGGCTTTGAAACCACAATTATCGGTTAAGATTCACGCGTTCTTACTACTGGGCCAATTCAGCTTATACATCTAGAGTAACAGAAAATAAATTAAATAAATCACAATTATTTACATTTTCAGTGAAAAACAAGAATAGGGATTAACCACACCCTTATCATCTTGTACGGTAACGATTAATCACAAACGTTGTGCCGCATGTTTAAATACACATGTCATGTACATAAGTATAATGCTGTAAAATAATGATGTACATGTAAAATATTTTTTCCTTGTCAAGCTCTTAAATTTAACATACAATAATACAGAACATCATATTTGGATAGGGTTGTATGTACAATTTTGTAAATTATTTTGTCATTTGAAAATTATTGTATAAAGTAAAAGCCTATTAATGTCCAACTACTGTTCTAAGTATTCCTTCTTAGGAGAAGATTAAATAGGTTTTTTTATTGTATATCAACCCAGATCAGCTTGCACAAAGACCTACACCAAGAGATTTACAACTTATCGAGATATAATACTTAAATTTAAAATAAAAGGGTTGATAAAAAAAAAATAAGAAATAAATATAGCAAAAAAAGGAATTTATACACAAATATGCACACGAAATTTATGCATAGTACCACTTGTTCTTTAATTTACTTGGTTAATTGAGATTAATTAAACTCATTATACGTACAATGCCTATATTGGTGGTAGAGTTTTGTGCAAGCTCTACCACCAATATTTCGTGATTATGATCACGACTAACAGTTGCTAATTTTAAAGTTACACAGCACACTTACTTTAGTTATTTGCGTAATAGTTTATAGTAAAAATTTGAGAGCTTACAGTCACACGCGCGCAGCATCGATTATTCACAAGGGTAGGAAAAAAGTATTGGACTTCTCGACTGTGTAAGTTTGTATTAGTGTGCGTGCGAGTATTGTCAATGTAATTTTTATGCGTTTTTAACCGACTTCAAAAAAAGGAGGAGGTTATCAATTCGTCTGTATGTTTTTTTTTATTTTATTTTTTGTGTTTGTTACCTCATAACTTTCGACTGGGTGAATCGATTTTGATGATTTTTTTTTATTTGAAAGAGGGTGCTTCCCATGGGGTCCCATTTTTTTTAATCCAGTTTTGACACTGGCATCCATGACAAAACCATATAAGTCGTAAATTTGCATGAGGTATGTGCGCGACAAATGGACGAATAACTCGATATCTATTCAACCGATTTCGATGATTTCTTTTTTATTAGAAAGAGTGTACTTTAAGGGTTGTTTGATGACAGTTTGGTTAGATTCTGATTATAGGATCCATGACAAAGTAACGGAAATCTTCAATTCTTAGTAGCAAATTAACGATACACGGCCGAATCTTTTATAGGCTCTCTAGATTTTTCATTCACCTACCATAACATCGTTATGATCAAGTAATTGTAGTACTATTGTAAAAAACACTTCATTATATACCGTCAATAGTTTTCACAGCGCACGCTAAATAATAACTTTTATTGGCAACAGTTTGATACATTGGGTTGCATTGCTCCATTTTAAGTAGGGATCTAAAAGTTTTTGAAAATATAATATAGCCTATGTTACTCGGTAAAGACGTAGCTTTCTAAGGGTGAAAGAATTTTTAAAATCGGTCGAGTATTTTTTGAGTTAAATCGTAATAAAAAATCAAACAAAAATCAAATCTTTCCTCTTTATAATATGAGTTATGCATGTAAGCATTAGTATATATGTATATGTTTGTAATTGAAACATATTCGAACATCTCCTAAAAGTTGAGACCAATTTTGAAAATTATATATATATATATAGAATCGTATAAGTACTCTTATATACGTGTTATATTTGTGTATATTTATATATTGATTACTAGTGTTTTTCCCGCGGTTTCACCTGCGCAGTTCTCGTTCCCGTGGGAATATGGGGACAAAATGTGGCCTATGTTACTCCCTGATAATGTAGCTTTCCATTGGTGAAAGAATTTTTTAAATCGGCTTAGAGGTTTAGGCGAGAAAGACTCACAAACAAAATTACTTTCGCATTTATAATATTAGTTAGGATAATATCGATACTTCCAATTTTTTTTTTAATATACAGACATTCCGATATATTTTATGGTGAAGAATGGTATAACACAACATCTATAAACATACAGTTTATTTAATTATTACTAGAAATAACTATTTGATTATGTTATGGCTGCCCAACACCCCACCAACTAAATCTATTTAATCAAAACATGTTAATTTATATTCATACATTTAACCATATTAACTAATATTTATTAATTAAGTAACAAAATGCATTTTTCTTTACGTTTCACTGTTTTAGATTAATATATTTAAATAATAATATAATCGGCGCTGTCTCATATTATGAGCTGCACGTTTAGTAGGTCTACCCATATTCTACTAATTAGTGAGTGTACTTCAGATTCACTAAAAATCGAAAAATAAATAAAAATTTTAACAAAACAAAAACCGACTTCATAGGAAAAACAAATTAATATGCACTAAAAAGTAAAAAAATAATTGCGTATTCTTCTATAATTTGATAATTAACTTACTATTTTTTACTCATCAATATTTAGGTACGAATGTGTTGAGTGGTTGATAATGTATTTACAATTATTGTTATTTTTGGAGTCGATGTCAGCTAACTTTCATTCGCCTCGTTAAGTTGCGCGTGCGACACAAGCACATCTCACCTATAACTAACTATGTATGTAGTTATAAACCCACCTTGGCTGACATCGACTCCAAAAATACAAATAATTGTAAATACATTATCAACCACTCAACACATTCGTACCTAAATATTGATGAGTAAAAAATAGTAAGTTAATTATCAAATTATAGAAGAATACGCAATTATTTTTTTACTTTTTAGTGCATATTAATTTGTTTTTCCTATGAAGTCGGTTTTTGTTTTGTTAAAATTTTTATTTATATATATTCGTTATGGGTACTTTTTTATAGCATAGGTAGGCGGACGAGCATATAGGCCACCTGATGGTTAGTGGTCACCAACGCCCATAGACAATGGCATTGTAAGAAATGTTAACCATCGTTTACATCACCAATGCGCCACAAACCTTGGGAACTAAGATGTTATCTCCCTTGTGCCTGGAATTACACTGGCTCACTCACCCCGTACAACACAACTGTACAAAGTACTGCTGTTCCGCGGTAGAATATCTGATGAGTGGGTGGTACCTACCCAGACGAGCTTGCACAAAGCTCTACCACCTACTACTTAATATTTATATATATTTATACAAGTTTAAAAAGTTTGAAAGTTTGAAAAAGTTTAGAAAGTTTGTCAATTGTTAGGTTTTATACTCTTATTTCTCGAAATGCAAACAACGTCGCACAATTTAACAAATTTCGCGCAAAATATGTTCATTTGATGGCTTGTATAGTTTTATACACTTTTTTTATGAAACTAAATATTATACTTATATTCTTCTTCTTCTTCTTTGTCGGTACGGTTTTGGCAGACCGGTCGTGGTCATATGAATTTTGTAAAAAAAACACACTTTCACTAACTGTTAAATTTAAAAAACATACAGTTCTACGAGTATAATTATGTACATACATGTATATAGCATAAATTGTCTAGTATGATCTAATCCTGCGTCATACGTCGTCGATTTATACGAGTATTACATGAAACTTCGTCCAACGAGTCGTCGAGTCCGATTGAAGGACATTTATAGAATTATTAACTAAATTAGTCTCACAGATAAGATAGCATAGCGTTATTGTATAGTTTTTTTTATTTTTTTGCTCATTATGTCGGAGATAATATTGTTAGATGGAATACTTTCCAAGCAGAGCGCTGCCAAAAGTATAATTGCCAAAACGAAAATTATATGAAAGATTTGTAGAAAATTATACAAATAAAAACCGAATATTTATATTTTTTATTTAATCTTAATATCCTTTATATACTTTTATTTATATGTAAAATTGCAAAATGATCGATTGGGACGTTAAACGTAAAAGCGTTACAAACACGACACGTTATAAAACGTTTACTTGGTGGTAGAGCTTTGTGCAAGCTCGTCTGTTCTACCACAAAACAGCAGTACTTGGCATTGTTGTGTTCTGGTTTGAAGGGTGATTGAGCCAGTGTAATTACAGGCACAAGGGACTAACAACCTTAGTTCCCAAGGTTGGTGGCGCACGGTAGTGGTCGGTGGTGGTAAGTCTACCACCGAGTGAAATAGCGCATATATATAAGTATTATTTTATAATGGTAATGACAAATTAAGATGTATTTTATATATTAATTACACTCTATAGATAAATCTAATTGAACTGTGAGAGTGATGGGAACACAGTACACACCCTAGTAAATTAAATCATCCGACCCAACGGGTTATCAAGTGGTTTCTGGAACGCAAGTGATGTAATCACTCAGCACTACCTGTTCCTAGTTTTTAATGTTATAAAATACTGTGGTTTTTATTTGTTTATTTTTTTTTTTTTTTTTGTTTCCTAATTTTATTATTAATATATATTTTGTTGGTTTATCTTTTGTTTAGTAATATAAAACTGTATTTTTATTTGTAAGGCTACTTGTTCGCAATAAATTATTATTATTATTATTATTATTATTTACTACGAAATCTATCTTTGAACTTAATTTATTATAATTGTTTATTTTTTTTTATTTAAAATAGGTTGGTGGACGGGCAAATAGGTCTCCTGATGGAGTGGGCACCATCATCATACGGCATCAGCGCTTTAAGAAATATTATCAATTCCTTACCACTAACAAGTATGTACGATAATATATAATTAATATTCCGTTCCGCTTCCGTTTATAATGATATCGAAGGGAAATAATAAACACGTCATACAAAGCATATCGTAGAAAATGAATGTTTGTATTTTGTTTGTCACTACACCGCGGAGACCAAACCTAACTTATATGAAAACCAAACTTCGCTGTGTAATTACTTCATAATAAGCGGTTGGTTACTATAGGCGGTGTCATAATAAACGGATTCCACTGTATATATGTTTAAAAATATTTCAATTGCATCCAATACGAGTTAGTAAATACGCCAGCGGAAGATTTTAATGCAACCCATGCCGGTATTCCTTATGATATATTTTCTCAATGTCGATCACAAATATAAATAAACAATAATTGAGCACACGTAAATTTACTTCACTCATATATTATATAAAGTTGCGATCAATTAAAGTTGGTTGATATTATTATGTAGTTATGCTAGCAATAGGTGATTATGAAAGTAATACCGCTTTGAGAACGTGACAATTACCTTAAGGTCAAACCGTCATGGTATTTTAAATATATATCAGTAAACAGATATAAATATTTTCATCAATTGTTGCATATTGCAAATATCATCGATAAAATTTAATTTAGTTCTACTTGTATAGGATTTTATGTTATATTTGAATATGGAATTGTAAGTTCCATGTGTTCCATTTAAATTAAAAATAAGAAAAGTTTATCATAATAACAATGAATTTAAATGTAAATAACATTTAAAAATAATTATTATACAAGTCGTGACCGCGTGGAATGGTGGCAAGAATAATTATTTTTAAATGTTATTTGTATTTAGTTAAGGTTTTAATGTAAATTTAAATGTTTTAATGAATGTTTTGAAAAGATGAGCTATTTATAAAGACATAGTTTGGAGTTAGTTACTCGTTAATCAATATAAAGGTAAATACAGCTAATAACATAACAGATGTATGAAACGATACAGCCTTTTGCTTTGTTTTGTGCACACACTTTCCAAAGTTTGGAGGTAGGTAACTCTTTTGGTTGCTTAATGACTAAAGTTCTTGTTTGAAATAGTTTTGACGTCAGAGCGTGACACTGAGATCCCAAATTAATGGCACTAAGCACATTTGAGCAGTCTAAAATACAAGATGCAAAATCTTTAAATAAAAAAATTGTCGTCAGTGACATATTTATATGAACTTGAATAATCGATTTTTAAATCAGTAATACAAGTATAAAAAAAAGACAAAAAAATAAATAAACAACCCGCTGAGTTTCTTTCGCCGGTTCTTCTCAGGGCTGGGTGTTTCTTTTCCGAACCGGTAGTAGTTTCCAGTTTGACAATCAATAAGTAAGTGTAATACTTCAATATTGAATAAAGTATTTTGAATTTGAATTTGAATGTACTACAAAATAATTATCGTTGAACAAAAAAAAAAGTAAGAAAATCGAGGATTTTATTTACCCAACTAATTTCTTTAAGCTAATATCTAGACGATAACTAAACTAGACATTTAAAATTTTACTCCTAGGCGAAATTTTAGAATTGTCTTCGAACTGCAATTGCTAGGAAATTGGAAGTGTCAGCTGTTGTAATGTGGTTAGGGTTGTCAAGTCTGAGAAAATACATGTTAGAAAATTGAGTCATTTTAACTTAGCGATGGATTAAAAACAGATAACAGATAACCCAATTTTCTTATCTTATCATATTTCACTTAATTACTTTGTATAGTTTTATGTCGTCTTGTGTTATGACAAAAGCCTGTTAATTTATCAATGTTGAACGAAACACTCTTATCCTGTCCAGGAAAATATTTAGAGATTATTTCACCACGCAACGCCAATGTGGGTTAATCCGAGATTCACGTTAAAACTCAATATTGCTTCAAACTTCGTTTATGTTTCACGTGTACTCACATTAACTATTACGTTCGACCAAATATAGTTCTTATGCTCAGCATTAAGCTGCTGCGCGCTACAGCGCTGGTTTTCAGTGGAGCTTAAAATTAGAGGCAGCAAGGATAGGTCTATATCTACAAAGAGTAAAAATAGAATTTAATATAATTACGTTTATAATATATAATAACACAATGGGATTATAATATATAATACAAATGGATATTATAAGAGTAAAAGAAAATAAAAAAATACGTATTAAAAAGATATATAAAGATAAAAAGTAAGATAATAATAAAGATCAAAGTATTTATTAGATAACTGTCTTGTGAGTGAAGAGTTACTTGATATTTCTTAGTTTTAATTTTATTTTGATATATGTATAGCCTTTTAAATTTTCCTTTAAAGAATTCAACAGATAGGAATTTTCATCTGTATTGAAATATGAAGCCTGTATAGCTATTGGAAATGTTTTAAAGAAAATATTCGTCGGAAATATGCCAAGATAAACTTAAAAAAAAGGATGAGTTTAAAATAGGAAAATATTCTCAATTCCTCTTGAATATTTTTTTATGTATTTTTATTTGAAAAACGAGTCGAAAACGCATAATTATGGATCACTTGACGTTTTAATTCTAAGAAATATTAACCATCCCTTACATCGTCTTACGCCATCTACTTTAATATCTGATGAATGTTACTTAGTACATACTATTGTATTTATTATAAAATTAATGTTAATTATCAATGTTATAACTCTTATTCTTATTTCAACAATAAATAAATTAAGCAAAGTAAACTGTAATAAAGATGTTCGCTTATTATATTTATGAATCTTTTAATTTCAAATGTAATATGTTTTCTCTTGGCTTTAATGTAATTTAAGATGCATACACAGCCAGCCCTATTAACCGTGTAGTGGACTGAATTTCGTTATACCGAGAACAGCTTATTCGTGAAATATTCACGATAAAAGCCTCTGAGCTAAAGGATTAAACTTTAAAAGTATTTTTTTAACTTTAATTAGTCTTTTTAGTGACTAAATATGTCGACGCTGTTTCGTCCAGTCAAAGTTTGATGAAATCAATATAATCTATATTAAAATATGAAATTATTTAACAAAAATTTGGGGTTACATACGAAGCAAGCAATTTTGTTATTCGCTTTTGTTTGTGATTCTAATAAGTGTTTAATGTTAATATCTTGTGTTGAGATAACAACTCTTGGGACAGATAAAGCTGAAGACTGTTTCGGTGCAGCTCTTAAAATCAAACTTTCATAAAATCATTTTTAGTGCGCTTCTATTTTTAAAACAAAGATCTCATATATATAATGTTTTAACATATAAGTTATATTATATATTTTCAATTCGTTTTATATATTTTGTGTTTCTTAAAGTATCTTACTTTTATCTTTCTCAAGTAATTGCAATCATTGTATTCTTGGCACGAAAAACAGTAAATACTGATTAGCATTTTTCTTATTAAGCCGAGTTTCTATAGAGCCCTGATGGCCCAATGGTTAACAGATGTGAATCTTAAATGGTGATTCCAAGTTCAAATCAAACACAAGCATTAATTAATTTGCATTAGCTTAATTTCAGTTTTTAATTAATTTCTAAATATTCACATTATTTAGGACAATACATCAAAAGGAAAAATCAGATCCAGCAACCAGATAGCATCACTTCAATCTATCTGCTCGTCTGTCAAGACACTTTTTCTCATGAGTATAATATATGGAGTCGAATTCAAGTCAATATGAAATCCCTTAAAGCAGTGAAACAATAAAACTTCAAAGTTTTGGAGGTGGCCACCATTGAAAAGGAAGATCCTCCGACCAGACGGGTGTTGTGTCTGGTGGGCTACTGCCCCCGACGGTTGTTGTCGGGTTCTTGTATTTATGTTCAATCGCTCTGATAACTTTAATATCGCGATGTAGGATACGTCTGTTCATAGTTCGTATGTGGCGAGATAGATGTCGCTACAAAGTCAACGCAGCTCATGAGATACGGCCGTTTCATCCGCATATTTTGACACTCGCAATGTTATCAAAACCTTCAGGGTATTTGCCGTTAACCTACAATCATGTAATTTTATAAGAAGTAATGTCATAGAGCACAAGTAAAGAGAAAACTGAAATCCGTATAGTTACAGAACGAAAAAGAAAGTTTTTTGCGATCACAACTTATTTGCAGTTGCTTAACAAACCGCGACCATGTCGATGGACATCAGTTTTCCAACGGCAACGTTAAGTTTATCCCTGAAATTCGTGTGATATACGAACTTGTTATAATATACCTACAAGCACACCTACCCACCTACTTGCACAAAACCCTTGGTGTGGGAGTCCAATTCGTACTTGGCTAGTTTATCTTTATCCATAAGCACTAGCGTATCAAAAGTTAAAACTTCAATGATTGTCTACTCTGAGATCCAATATGATAAAACTGTATCCCTATACATAGAATCAATACCAACCAATATTAAAATATATTAAAAGTTTTTTACTAATTTACTTTAAATAAAAGAAAAGATCGCGAGAAAGGATGCTTTCTTACTGGTATAAACAATGTTTTCTTTTCAAGTTCCAAGAAGACAAAAGTAAACCTACTATTGTCTTTTATAAAAATGTTATTGAAACTTTTTGTTGTTCTTTTTTTTGTCTTTAATAATCAAATCTCTACAGACGTTGTATTCGTGTCTTGTATATCTTTTTTTTTTTTTAATATACGTTACTTTAGGTGATTGCATGTTTTATTTGTATATTGTTGTTTGCATTAACAAACAGCATTAATATAATTTTGAGCATAAGTGATGAATATAGTATATCATTTTAATTGAGCCGAGATGGTCCAGTGATAAAAACGCGTGAATCTTAACCAATGATCGTAGGCTTAAACCCGGGCACGATCGTAGGCTTAAGCACCACTGAATTTCATATGCTTATTTTGTGATTATAATTTATCTCGTGCTTGACGGTGAAGCAAAACATCGAGAAGAATCATCCTGCATGTGTCATATTCCACTGATATTCCACATATGTATTGCACCAACCTGCATTGGAGCAGCGTGGTGACATAAGCTCCAAAAACCGTTTCTTCAATAAGAGAATAGGCCTTAGCCCAGCAGTAGAATATTCACAGGCTGTTACTGAATGTGTACTGTATTTTAATTGATGAAACTTTTTGTTATTATATTTTGAGCTAGCTACTCGTTCCGGTTTCGTGCAGGTAAAATGACGATATTCATAAATGGTTGATATCATAATAAATACAATGATATTGCAAATAACCTCCCAGTTGGTATATTTTTTTACCCTTATCTTCAACAATCATCGTCACATTTCTGCCAATTAACACAATAACTTAACAACTTAAACACTTCAACCTTCCTCATGAATCACTCCATCTATTGATGTTTATCGTATATAAATCGGTTCGGCAGTGTTTTACCTTATCGAATACATACATACAGACTCGGTGGAGGAAAATGAAACTCGTGGAACGTTTTATAGTTATAGAAAAATGCATCATCTTAAAAACATATTATATTAAAGACTATACGATTTTCTATAACATTCTGTAATGGATAATGGATTCATTCATTCATTCATTCATTTTTGAAATAAAAACTTTTTCCTAAAAACAAAAACGAGGCATTAGGGTTACAAAATCCATTATCAGTAACTTAGAGGATAAATAACGTAACGTGATAATAAATCTATTTTACTCATCCCCCATAACCTCGGCACATTACTTTTTTGAGGAAAAATAATATTTCATAAACAGGAAAACGCGTCATAATCAGAAACGAAGTTTTAAATCAAAAATAGAAGATTTGTTAATGATGCTCTTGCGATTCGCTGTTATTTTTAGTGACAAAGTTAACGAGTAAAAAAAAATAAAAATTTCAATAACAATTTTTTTGTAAATATGTATTGATAATATATTAAAATGTTATTACTTATATTAAAAAAGGCAAAAATTTTGCTTACAATGTTAAGTTAGGTCCATCTTTAGTTCGGACTTGCGCGTTCCGTAGACCGACGTAGCAGTCACTCGTGCTACACCGAGCGCTACGGACGCTACCGCTACAAATGCTGCGAACAGTCTACGTACGAACTTTGTGAGAATCAAAACTAAGTGAGTGGTTTCTAAGTGAGAAAAAAAAATTGTGTAAAAAATTTTGAGTGAATAATGATGTGTTTGTGTTTTTTTATTTACAATGTTTCGTTCGTATCGTTCAAGTTACACAGCGGACCAGCGTTGACCTTTTCATTTTACAGGTGAGTTGTGTATTTTTAATTAGGATGCTGAATTCGGTTGTTTGGTCTGGCAACTTTTACTAATAATTTGTTTGCTTGGAATATCATTGTTTCAAGCTTATTATTGTAGGAATTTTAATATGTTGGTAATAAAAGAAATGGATTCGAAATTAAAATGAAACGAGAAAAACTGTAGCAGTGTTGTATTAATATTGAATGCTTGTTTTTTAATATGAAAGAGTTTTAATTAATAAATAAAACAAAAAAAACTTACTCAGATTATTATTTTGCACTTCGGGTATTAATTGAAAAAATTTTTTAATTAAATAATAATTAGGAGAAATTATTAATTTATTTTATTAACTCAATTAAAATATCGCCTTCGATGTTAAATATAAATATATTTATTTATTGTGGAATTAATTCAACAATAAAATTCTCATAAAAAAAAGAAATGTAATACTATCGCAAACTGACAAAACATTATTGGGTAAAATATTTTAAAATTTCATCCATTACTCTATAAACCTCGGTAAGTCCTGGCCGCCCACAACTTCTAAAACTCGGCTTACTTTTGTCCGAGAAAACATCCTATTCGCCCCAAATCGCATTAGCTCACGAGGATATCACTGTAAGTTCTGACCGACATGTTTTAAGAACTGCTTCGATACAAAGTAATGTAGTAACTAAGTCTTTTAGGTAACGATTTTAAGATTCATTGAAAAATTAGCATTGATAAGCTTTTCCTGCTTAGGTGATAAAATTTCTTAACTATTTCTTTGAACTCATGACAATTAAATACTGGGATAAAAAGTAATCAATATTGCATCGATTTAGGATCCTGTCCAGCGAAATTTTTCCACTTAGTGGATTTTGCAATAGAAACACAAAATATATCAAACAATATTTTCAGAAGTTGAATATTTAGTCTTAACATAATTTATAAAAAATCTCATAGGGGGACTCCCCTCTCCCTACTCGTATGTAGAGACTATTCGATTAAAATAAAAGATATAATTATTTATGTATGATGTGGATTACAAAAAATATTGGTTATTGAAGTTTGTACTCGTTTGTTTTATAAAGTAGATGGTAATTTAAATATTTTAATATAATTATAATATATTAAAAATGAATTATTACATAACGTAAGTATTTACTATGGTTTTTACCCATTTATTTCGGACGATTTTATGTCGTAATATTCGTCCTCGTTAAAAGTTAAAATTCTGTCCAATGACAGTCAAAAAAATATTTCTTCATTTTGTTATTATGCAAAATGCAAAAATAATAATTATATAATACAGGTTCATATTTTGAATATAATTAATTTAATTTATTTGAATTCAAAATATTTCTTAATAATCAAGTCGTTCTCTTAATTTTTTTTAGTTTTACCGAGTTTAATTTCTTATATTCTTTATTTTATTTTATAAAAAATTTATTTTATATTCTTTTTTAAATAATTTCATCAAATAGAAAAAATAAAGTTTTTATTAATAGCACTTTAAAATATTGTTTACATATAAAATATTTTATCTTACTATAAAAACATAATAAGCTAGGTTAAATGATTTAAAATCATTGATAGAATTTAAGCTCTTACTACCAATCTTTTCTCCTCTCCTCTTTCTTGCCAATAACGTAGCAATAAAGAATTGCACGCAAAAGAACTCAATAAGTGTTAGACAGTCAATTCTTTTTTTTTCTGAATTCTTTTCACTACCGTCTTTTTCATTAGTCGTCGCTTTATAAAGAACATAAATATAACAGGAAGCGAGTCTTTTCGTTATCTTGAACATATATCGGTAGGTTTCTTTGTTTGGTCAAAATTTGGAACATGATATTATATATACATAGCCTCTAGCTAGATAATAACCACATAACTAACCAAATTTGATTAAATAAAAAGAAATTTTACATAGCGATCATCAATAAATTAATAAGATATAAAAAAATTGGAATGGTTGGAATGGAGTGTACATACTACATATATTAACGTCAGAGACTGATATTCGATTTGTAAATGATTTTCGAAGAATACAGAAGAATTATTCAGGAAATTTATATAACAGTTATCACAAACTGTGTTGAACTGTACTGAACTATACTGAAGAGTACTGAACTGTTTTATTTAAAAATAAAACTATTGTCTTCATTCATTTTCATGACTGAAATATTTGTGCCTTATTTGTTTTCGATGTTAGATGATTACGTATACATTATATATAGTTCCGTATATATGTTTGCATATATGTTCGGACATACATGTACGGAAAAATATATTTCTTTCGCTGTCTGGTTTGGAATTTTTCAAACCTCTAAGAAAGAGAAGATAATTTTAGGGTACTATTGACACCACATCAACTAACTTTAATTTATTTAGTTAGTTGTTGAACTGTTAATGAAAAAAAAATCTCGATTTTAATTTCAGATAGAGAACTTAGTATAAAGTAAGGAGTAATAGGAAAAGTTTCCGTAAAAACCAAATTGTATATTTGATGTATTTATCAAAAAAATATATTTTTCTTATCTTTACTTTCTTTTTAGTTAATTTCAACACTTTTTGTTATGGAAAGATGGACAGACCGGAATAAAACTAATTTCAAGTTATTCGAAATATATTTTTTTTTGTACTTGTGTTAAAGCTTTAAGTTATACTTTAAATGATATTAAAATTTTTCAGCTCATTTTTAAACAGCTTATTTTGCGATTAGTAAAAAAGTGCTGCGTCTTCTTTTTTCGAATGCCAAATCAATAATGAGAGACAGAGCGAAATCAGTGTTCAACTTTACACCTGATAAGCAAACTTTATAAGTATAATTATTGATATTTAATTGAAATTAATGTATATCGCTGACAACGCTCTAGTTATAAACTAATACTTAGCATTGATTTACACATCCTACATGATTTTTGGATATACATTGACCGAGCCGGTTCGGTCGTGTCGGCAAGACACTTGCCTTTCAAGCAGCAGGTCGTGGGTTCGATTCCCAGACTAAGACAGACACTTGTGTGCATGAACATGTTTGCCCTGAGTCTGGGTGTATATAAAAGAAAAGTAGTATATGTAAGTATATCAGTTGTCTGGTTTCCTTAGTACAAGCTCTGCTTAGTTTGAGACCAGCTCATGTCCTTGTGTGAATAATGTCCCAGGATAAACAGACAAAAAAAAGTCATCGTAAAATTAAAGTCTTTATTTTATTTTAAATCTCAGGCTTTGAACTCAGAGTCATCATTTAAGATTTACATCTTCTAACCATTAAGCCCTCGTGGCTCTATAAAAATCTCGGTTTACTAAGAAAATGCTAATACATTTTTGGTATTATTTCGTGCCAAGAATGCAATGATTGCAATTAGTTTAATAAGATAAAAGTAAGATGATTTAAGCCTTAATACAAATTTAAGAAAGACAAAATATTCAGTAACGAGTGAAAATATAATATTACGATATGTAGATCTTCTTTTTAAAAATAGAAGCCCACTTAAAAATGATTTCGTGATATTTCAATTTTAGAACTGCACCGAAGTAGTCTTTATCTGTCCCAAGTGACATTATTTTCAAAACAAGATAATAATGTTATACACTTACTAGGTGAGCTCAACGTGTCGCGCTGAAAACGTACTAATATATTAATTTTAATATTCCTCGCGAAGGGAGGTTTAGTGCTTTTAATATAAAAATGCAAAGTTACTCTTAATGTTTCATTTTTATGACTAAGCCGTTGATTTTGATTATTTTTTTATGGCTTTAAATTGACCTCTTTCACAACTGACGGTGATGATGCAGTAATAGATGGAACGTTTCTTAGAAGTCAATTCAATTTTATTACAGTCACGTCTATTCATGAATTTTATAACATAGATAGGTGGACAAGCACATGGGCCACCTGATGGTATGTGGTCCCCAACGCCCATAGACGTGGGTATTGTATGTGATGGCTAACATTGCCAATGCGCCACCAACCTTAGGAAGCATCTTTGATGCTATTTCCCTTGTGCCTGTAATTACACTGGCTCATTCACTCGTCAAACCAAAATACAACAATACCAAGCAATGCTATTTTGCAGCAGAATATATGATGAGGAGATGGTACGTACCTATACGAGCTTCCACAAAGCTCTACCACCAAGTAAACTCCCTATAAATTTCAACGATTTCATCTTTTTGTGAAGTGATAAAAACCTTTACTTGTATATTTTACATAATTGATCGATTATTATCCTTTGTATCGCATATCCTGGTGAAGTTGCCCCGTGCAGCTGCGTCAAAGTACCGGTTTTCTTGGTGATGCGATGGTATGAGTCAGCTACGTGCAGCAACGACATTCTTAATATCAACGTTCGCCACCGCAACGCCGAGAATCTGGACTGTTACATATTTAAACATTGGCTCTTAGTGTACCGAGGGGAAAGTAAATAATTGACCCGATCCTGCTGTTTTTAGACCTATCAATTTATATTAAGAATCGATATCACAGATTCTATATTGCTAATGAAAATCTTAAGGATACCTTTTACAGGTAATACAGGTAAATATTACCACTATTATTGTTATTGTTATAGAAGTATTACTATTTTATGTTATGAGAACAATGCAATATACATCTGAGGATAAAATGAAGCTTAATATGCAGCTGCTGTTAACACTCGTATGCAAATTAGACATTTTCTTTTATACTTTCACAGCGTATTAGCGTTAACGAATGTTACGAGTGTAATTAAAATAATAATACTTCACTCGTATGTGGAAATATTATACAAGTCACACTAAAAGTACTTTAACACTGCCTCGTTCGTCTAGTGGCTACATGTAGGGCCACAGGCACGGTGGTTCTGGCGTCAATACCGAGGTCGGGCCAATAAAATGTTATTGAGATTTTCTGTCGAAAATTCTCAGTAGCTGCCCGGAGTCTGGTAGTTTGAAGTGTGTACACTCCCGTGCCTCGGAAAGCACGTAAAGCCTGACGTTGGTCCTGCGTCTGAACCCTTTGCGGTCATGTTTGTGCACATACTTGTGCACTATAATATGCCCGGCGCAGTTGGCTATAGTTAAAGGCTGGCTACGAATCTGCAAGTCCTCGGATGTTGCAGATGTCCATGGGCGGTGGTAGGTGGTAAGCCTCCTGCTCGTTTGCCCCCTCTTACATAAAAAAGTTGGCTAATCTCTCTTGAGATTCGCCGCCGTGACTGGTAACGGTCAGGAGGATCATTATTACTCTATAAAAATTTATTGAGATTATTTTTCTCTTTCGTTTTATATTTCCCTCTTCTTAATTTAAATATTTAGAAATATAAACATACAAAATTTACACATTGCGATATTTTTTTAGATTTATAATAAACCACGTTATATATATTAAGACTATAAAGCTTGTTCGTGTATTAATTACTTAGTTGCCACTAAAGTCAGTGCCAGTGTAATCATGGTCGTTATAATTGAATGGCTATCTGTGTGTGACGTCACGCCACTTAGCGGGTATTCTCGTTCGTACTACTTTATTTATTAGTAACTAATTTGATTTGCTGATTATTATTACATTTTAAAATTATTTTTATATGATTTATTTACTATTTCTTCCATCTACATAATTAGAGAGGCTAGAACGCGTCTTAACCGATGATCGTGGGTTCAAACCCGGGCAGGTACCACTGAATTTTCATGTGCTTAATTTGTGTTTATAACTCATCTCGTGTTTGACGGTGAAGGAAAGCATCGTGAGGAAACCTACATTCCGCCACACGTTTATTCCACCAACCCGGATTGGAGCAGCGTGGTGGAATAAGCTCCAAACCTACTACTCAAAAAAGGAGAAGAGGCCTTAGCTCAGCAGTGGGGCATTCACAGGCTGTTACTTACTTTTACAGTATTATAATATATGTTTTAAATAAAGATTAACTTATTTACTTATTTGTTAAACAATAGCTGTACAATTTTATATTCAATGTGTTGTCGTATTTAATGAACTTGTCGTACGTTCTTATTTTCTAAATTAGTGCGCACTGTGTATGTCTGTAATTAGTTTTAATTATTTATTATTCATGTTCTGTGGTCATTTGATGTTAAGTGGTTACCACCGCCTATAGTCATTGGCAATAGTTGGTGGTATTAACCATTCCTTACATCGGCAATGCGCCAACCTTGGGAACGAAGATGTCTTTTTTTTATTGCATAGGAATGCGGGCGAGCGTATGAGCTACCTGATGGTAAGTACCCATAGAGGGCGTTGGTGACCACTTACCATCATTGGCTTTGCAAAAGATGTTAACCATCGCTTACATCGCCAATGCGACGACAACCTTGGGAACTAAAAAGTTATGTCCCCTGTGCCTGTAATTACACTGGCTCACTCACCCTTCAAACCGGAATGCAACAAAACTAAGTACAGTTTAGCGGTAGAATATATTCTGATCAATGGGTGGTATCTACCGAGACGGGCACAAACCCTACCAATATCACAACAGTTCTTTTTGTCTAGACTGAATTTCATTTCATTTCATTTCTGAAATAGTAAGCCTGGAAAAAAAAGCCATATCACTTGGGTAGTAAAAGGTCTTAAACGCCTTTTAAACTAAAACGAGATAAATTTATCTTAATCACTATGAAATGGTTCATATTCGATTTTTGCATTGAATAAGTAATGCGTTTAATATTCGACCTAGTTCATACGAAAAATCCTAAGAAACATAGACTTTGGTTAAATTTTAGGAAATTGTTAATATTTGCCAAGAAGTGTTCCAGTTCTCTCTTTAGTGCGTAGAAGTGTCCGCCATCTCGCTTTTTTTGTTTTAATATAACGTTTCTGGCTGGGCATCAAGTTTATAATTTCAAAGAAAAATAGAATACTAAACATTTTTAAGAGAAATAAATTATTTGACTCTTTGACTTAATGTAAAAAAAATTAAAAAAAAACAAGTGTCAAATATCTTAAATATTACGTATAAATATATACATAAGTTAAAAATGCACAAAAGTCAGTCAAGAGACCTCCGCAAACTTAATTTTTGCATGTCATTATAACTTCGGTCTGCCCCTTGTAACTTAGAAGCTAAACTATTGTAAGTGGATACAACTAACATTTAATAATATTAGTTGTATCAATTTGCATACAGGTGCTCACGGGGTGCTAAAATGATAAAACTACTTTAATTTGCTATAGTTGAGTAAAAAATGGTTGTCTGTAAAGTCGGTTTACGGACGATAGTTTAACGTAACAACGTCATAACAAAACTTTGATGAAATGACTGCAATCGAGTGAAAGAGAGATACATGCGGCGCAAGCGTACAATCAGCGTAACGGGACAACGAGCGTAACGGGACAATTTTTCGTGCATGCAGCCAGCGTTCTTCGATTTATTAGACGTTGTCACGTCAAAAATATTTCCCACTTCCAAATACTCTTATAAGTATTAAAGAAAAAGAAATATCAAAAATATCAAGAAATTCAAATGTATAAAGAAAAAATTCTTAATAAAATCGTGACTGCCTGTTTGCATGTTTATTTCTTAATTGTGCTCGATTACTATTACGCGGATTCTGATAACATTTGGTAAAAAAATCAATACTTTTAATTGTATACAGAGTTGTATTTATAATATTTTTTAATTAAACGAAGCAACCACATACTAGATAGTTATGAGACGGTCTGTTTGAGTACGGATTACGGAAACTTCTAGAAGGATTTTAATGAAACATGCATAGCCGCTTATACCGAGAATAAACTTACATAAGGCTCGCCATCTCAGTAAATGATTAAGTTCTTTTACATATTCAAAAAGCCGCACGAAAGCAACGAAGAAAAATAGATGCTTATATATTAAAATATATACATGATGAAATATAATTATATAATTATGCGCATGCGCGTTAGTACACAAGTAGCAGAATCTTATCCGACCCATTTCTTCATGATATATTCATTCAACGCAGAGCTTGAGATAACTATTAAGAACATGATAATTCAGTGCTCGGGTTTGAACCTGTAACCTTCGGTTAAAATTTACCTATTTTTACCATTAGACCATATAGGATTTACATATAAGAAAGTATTTTGAATATTCAATTCAAATTATACAGAAAGATGATGAAAAAATTATTCGTTCATTTTGACCTTTGACAGAAGGTAAGTTTTCTATTAAAAGATAAATATTAATATCACTGCGCCACTAAGGCTCAGAATAACTTGCAACATGAGAGATCATAATAATTCATTACCATTCAGTGCTCTGCGTCCCCTTCATTTTCATCTTCATCTAATCCTCCCATTAGAAGTGTTATTCTTTTATATAGTACACTAAGACACTTATGTACATTACAGATGTATAATATATGTGAATGTTAAACATTAATATATGTATTAAGTTTTCTGGTCAAGTTACATTTTAAAGGATAATGCTTGTTATTTGAAAAATAATTATGTATAACATATTCTCGTCCGCCTTTCTATTCTATAAAAAAACTCACATAAAAGTCAGATACGCTTATTGTCAAATTTACTTACATGTATATTTTACTTAATCAAATGTATACGTGTAATATAAGATAATTATATTTATTTAAATTACTAAAAGAAATAGAGCTAATATTAAACGTGAATATTTCACAGCAATAGGTCTTGCGTAGCGTTATCTTAAGACAATAACTCTCGTAGAATTGATTTAAGACTTCAATATGTATCTTAACTGCCTCGTTGATCTAGTGGCTTGATATAAGGCCGCAGACTTGGTGATTCTGGGTTCAATTCCCAGGTCGGGCCAATAAATAGTTATTGGGGTATTCTGTCAGAAAATTCTCAGTAGCAGCCCGGAGTCTGGAAGTTGGAAGTGTATACACTCCCGTGCCTCAGAAAGCACGTTAAGCCATTGGTCCTGCGCCTGAACTCTTTCCGGTCGTGTCGGATTGCCGTCCCATCGGATTATGAGAGCTAAGGAAAAGAGAGTGCACCTGTGTTTGCGCACACACTTGTGCGCTAATCTCTCTTGAGATTGGCCGCCGTGGCCGAAATTGGTCTGGAGGACCTTATTATGTATCTTAATATATATTGCGATTTCCTTCTAAGCGGCAGGCGTATTTGACTACTGTTCCTAGTAATGACTGCCTAGTATTTATATTATAGGTGTTTTATGAAGAATACTATTTCACTCAACGATCCAAGTAGTATATGTAGTGTGAGCGTTCAAGTCGAGTGACGAAGGCAAAGAGAAGATTACTCTGGTGGGGGAGAGACCGCTAACAGTAGTATATCAGTAGTCTGGTTTCCATAGTACGAGCTTTGCTCAGTTTGGTATCAGATGGCATTGTGTGAATAATGTCCCAGGATATTATTACTCAAATTAAAAGCCATTATTATTGTTTATTTTGGAAAGGTCGATCCATTCGAAATTCAAAATCATTTCATAAAGCATCTATGTCAATCCTAATTACGAAATAAATATATCAAACCAGAATACAGATAAATTATTGTAATTAAAAAGTTATTTAAAGACGAAAAACATGAAATAGACGATTCAAAAGTACTTATATAAGTTTGTTTGAATATTTGATTTGATTTAATTTTTTTTTTAGAACTTAAGAATAAAGTTAAAACCATTTTGTTTTTGTCATACTTATTTTATAATTTATGTTTGCGTATAATCCTAAAAACGATGTTATGATGATTAAGTACACAATAGTTAACAGGAATGTACCTACATTCCTGTTAACTATTGTGTACTTAATCATAGTAATTAAAATCTTATTGTATTATATCGTAATTAAATCTTATTGTTGTGTTCCGGTTTGAAGGGTGAGTGAGCCAGTGTATACATGAACAAGGGACATTTTAGTTCCCAAGGTTGGTGGCGCATTAGCGATGTAAGCGATGGTTAACATTTCTTACAATGCCATTGTCTATGGGCGTTGGTGACCACTTACGATCAGGTGGCCCATATGCTCGTCCACCTTCCTATACAAAAAAAAAGTACTTGGTTGACCTTACTAAACAAACATAAATAGATAAACTGACTATCGCAATTATTATATATGTAACGATTAAAAATTGTTTTCTAAATCAATACTCGCTACTCAATAGAAAGTCCCACGTCCCAAAACAATACCCGGCTTTGATGTTTAAATTAAAACTAGTTGAAACCAGTTTAATCTATTTTCAGAATTTGTTTTTTTTATAAATAGAATGTATTACTTAAAGTAATATTATCTTAACGAGATATATTCGTAACATCGAAAGTCGTGAAACAATTGCGACTGAAATCTGAGTGGTTTTTATAAAGTTCGGAACGTTCGTGTCGTAAAGTTGGCAAACATGATACGACCATATAAAAGTTTAGAATCGCTTCAATAATTTTAAACTCATTCCTTTTTATGATTATTAACATAAATATAAATATAGATGTTCTTTGTTTTTCTTCTATGTTATAAAGTTATGGAGTTTGTATCGTTGAACGAGCTCCTGTCACGAGTTATTGAAATTATTTGTTTTTTTTAAAAACTGACTGATAATAAATTATTTAATATACATTTTATACTACATAGTCTATTTATGCAAAAACCTATTATTTATTTATTATAACTATACATGGGAGTCTCGCGACGGTACTCGCGCGAGGTGGACGTCTATTGTATTGAATGCATTCTTTATTCTTTATTGTTTACAACTCATTAGTTAATTACAGTGAAACCGGTTTGGCGCTCGGGCCGACCGGTGCCGCTTATCTATCGGTCAATTTACTGTTGAATAATTGTGGTTGTATTAATATTATATATTTTTCTTATTTTTAATATATGGATGATAACGATATTCCGATTGATGAGAACAGTGTAAATAATGAGTTGAGGACTCCAAGCCCGACTATCTATTTGAGCGAGATGTTACTGAAAAAAAAGCAGCATTGTGAGAAAGAGACAGAATATACACCCATGGAAGATGATATAGAACAGTGGTCAGCGCGAGTTAATAAAAGAGAAAGAGATGATAAAGACGAAGGTTGGCAGACAGTTATGAAAGAGAAAAAAATTAAAACTCAAGACACAGACATGGAAATGTATATTTCATGTAAAGAAAAGTTTCCCAAACAATTTGCCCTTGCAAAATTATTAAAGGAATTGAAAATTACCGATATTACTAAAATAAAATACTTAAGCCCCTACAAAATTAGAGTTGAATTCGATAATGTCAACTGCATGAATAGAATGATGACTTGCGAAGATTTGTTAAATAAAGGGTGGAAATTTCAAAAAGCATTTCAAGTCAATTTTACATATGGTACAATCAAGGACGTGGACCTTGATTTAACGGAAGAAGAAATTAAAATGCGCATCAAATGTGATAGTCGCGCGGAATTAAGTTCAGTGTATCGATTGAAACGACGTGATGCGGATGGAAATTGGATTGACTGCGAGAGAGTCCGCCTCTGTTTTAAAGGTTCATATTTGCCTACTCATGTCTTCGTGGACAGTCTCCGCATTAATGTTGACTCTTACACATTCCCGGTGTCTCAATGTTCCAAATGTTGGAAATTAGGACATACACTATCTAGATGCCCGTCGGATAAAATTATTTGCCCTAAGTGTGGTGGTAATCATGCAAACTGCGAGACGAAGACATTCGTTTGTGTCAACTGTCAAGGTCCACATATGGCACTCAATAAAGGATGTCCTGTTTTCTTGAATGAAAAAAAGATCCGCGAGATAATGTCTCAATTTAATTGTACATACAGGAAAGCTCGTACAATGTTACCAGAGCCTCCGAACCATAAATATAAAATCCCCACTGTGAATACTACCGTTGATCACACACCTATTTATCCAGACCGCTCTTACGCAAATGTCGTATCACAAGTGTTTCCTCCTACTCAAGTGGATTTAAAAGAGGAACAAAACGAAGAACGTATCTCTTCCGCAAACGTTTCAAGTGAACAGGCTAACATTCCAACAATCAATCGTAAATCCGAAAATGGACCTAGAAAACATAAAGCGACTAGAATCGACACTACAAACCTATCGACAAACCACAACCAGCCCAATTCTAAAATGGAATCTGAAGAATCACACCATGAAAATCCCGAAAAACCTTTAGTTAGAGACATAAACTTCTCAGAACTATTACATAGATTAAAAGAAATTTTATTTCTCAAAGGCGGATCGTTTCAACAGAAACTAAAGAATACAATTAAGTGTTGTGTTGAGTGGTTAATTTTAATTGTTGTTGAAAATATTTCTGATTGGCCTATCCTAAAGTTAATTTTAGACTATTTAAACACATAAATTCTCTAAATTAAATATAATCCAGTGGAACGCACAAAGCCTTAGACCTAAATTGACAAGTTTTGAAAATTTATTGTGGCAGGAGAAGATCCATATTGCTGCCGTATGTGAGACTTGGTTAGAGCTAAATAGTTACTTAAATATTAAAAATTATCATATACACCGCTGTGATCGTGTTGACTCGTATGGAGGAATAGCCATAATTGTACATAAATCCATCAAATCTCAGGTATGCAAAGTGCGGCAAACTAATTCATCGATCCAGATCATCCACCTTAAGCTTTTGAATTGTGGAGACGTTGATAATATAATTTCAGTCTATTGCCCATCGTCAGTCCGAACCAGCACTCATGATTGGGACGCCATTTTCTCGATAGCTAACTCTAGGACTATTATAGTTGGAGACTTTAATGGTCATCACACTAACTGGTCACAAAAAAATGACCAAAGAGGCTTTCAAATATTCGATGCACTTTCTGACAATCAGCTTGTGACCTTAAATGACCGCACACCCACTAGGGTAAAATTAGTTAACGGTGCCCTTCAAGAATACTCCCCAGATATTTCCTTGGTAACCTCTGATGTCGCGCTAAAATTCACTTATTCAGTACTTAATGAAACATTGGGCAGTGACCACAGGGTTATTAAAATATCAACTAATTTCAGTCATTCATATCCATCGATTTATAAAAGAAATTTTAAGTTGGCCGATTGGAGCTTATACACGCAGACACTTGAAAACTTGTTTAATCATTTTACTTGGCTTAATGACCCCCAAAAAGACTACGATTCTTTCGTAGATTATATAAATATGGCAGCAGAACTATCTATCCCGTTAATTAGATTTAATCAAAGTCCCACTTGTAACTTTTCCCCCAAGCCGTACTGGAACCAGAATTTATCTAGAGCAGTGGCTGAAAGACGTTTAGCTTTATCACAACTCCGTCGTAATCCGATCCCACGTAATTTGGATATATTGAAGGAAAAAATTAACTCTGCACAAAATCTAATGCGTACTTCTCAAAGTAATTGTTTTCAAAATTTTTGTTCGTCTGTGAATCACAAAACTACATCGACAGAGTTATGGTTTAAAATGAAGTGGATAAAGGGCTATAAATCACCTAAACAACAAATAAATGGAAATCTAGCAAACAAACTTTTGCGTAGCTTAACACCCGATTATGTTTCCCCTATGTGCCCTGCGTTTCGTTCTCATAATAATAAAATAGGTTCCGAAATTTCATTGACAGAGTTAGAAAGCTGTATTCCATCTAAAAATACGTCACCTGGCGATGATGGAATTACATATTTAATGATAAAACATCTTCCAAAAAATAGTAAACATATATTGTCAACCCTTTATAATTTGTTTTATGTCAAAGCTTTTGTACCTAGCCAGTGGAAAAATATTATCGTCGTACCTATTTTTAAAGCAGGTAGAGATGCAGAATCTATTTCGTCATTACGCCCAATTGCCTTAATGTCTTGTTTATGTAAAATTTTTCACAGTATTCTTAATAAGCGATTGGAATGGTTCTGCGAAAAGAATAACATTTTTTCGATAAATACTACAGGATTTAGAAAATCATATCAGTGTGCAGATAACCTGTCTTACTTTGTAACTAAAACTTTAGTTGGGTTTTCTGAGAATAAACCAACAATAGCGTGCTTTATTGACATCCATAATGCATACAACAATGTCAATATTACCTCTCTTATTTCGATTCTAGACAGTTTGGAGGTAGGGTCTCGATTGTGCAGTTATCTGTGGAATTTTTTAAACCACAGAATTCTTAAAATTCAGTTTAATGGAAACACAATGGCAAGAAGCACCAGCCTTGGATTAGCGCAAGGAGACCCATTAGCGCCTTTATTGTTTAATATCGCGACTCATAAAATTTGCAATCACATCAGCCAAGTTTCTATACTGCAATACGCGGATGATTTTCTTTTATTTACTTCATGTAATAGTTTGACAGAAAGCTCGGAGAAACTACAATCGTCATTGAACACCATGGCTGGCCACTTATTAGATATAGGGTTAGAGATTTCGACTACTAAAACTAAAGTTTGCATATTTAAAAGAGGTCGTAAAAAATATATAGTAAAGTTACAATTGAATTACCAAATCATCGAAGAGGTTAACGCTTTTAAGTATTTAGGAGTGTGGCTAGATAATTCATTGAGATGGTCAAAACACATTAATTACTTAAAAGTAAAAATTTTAAATCTATTAAATATTATTAAAATTCTAAGAGGACCGGGGTGGGGAGTACATCCTATTCACTTAAGGCGTTTATATTTTGGTTTAATTCGTAGCAGATTAGATTATGCCAGCTTCTTATATGACAATAGTTGTAAAACGAATTTGAAAAAAGTCGATGTATTGCAAAATCAAAGTCTCAGATTGATTGGTGGCTTCGTTAAAACTACACCGATCCATATAATGGAAAATGAGCTTTACGTACCGCCATTGTCGATCAGAAGATATTATTTGGGAGTTAAATTTTGGCTAAAATGTAAATCTATGGCTAAAAATGAAATTATAAAATTATTAAATATATTTCAAAATTTGTGCACCAATTCTTATTGGCGAAATAAGAAACTACCATTGCTAATTACGATTCACAATGATTACAATGCTTGCGAAATCCATCAAAGCAATAATCTAGAAATGTTTAGTTTAGACACGTGGGTTAGCAGTGTGGATTTATCTTCTCACATTAAATGGTCTTTAGCTTCAATTGACAAAAGTAAAAGTAATTATAATAAAGCAGCTTTAAAATTATTATCTGAACGGGCAATTACAGAAATATATTCTTCATTTTATAAAGTGTTTACAGATGGCTCAAAAGATAACTCTGATATTGGTGTGGCTTTTTATGACCCTCAAACTAATACTAGCTGTCAACTTAGAGTAGACACTAAGATATCTGTGATGCATGCAGAGCTATTGGGCATTTTGGAGGCTTTATCTTATATAAGTTCTATAGATTTTGATAGATTTGTAATTTTGTCAGATTCTAAAACTGCTCTCCAACATGTGGCTCGGTCTACCTCGACTTCTCGAGGAACTCCGATAGCCTATACCATCTTAAAATCTATTCTAAGTTTCTCTCGTCAAAATAAAAAAGTGATGCTACAGTGGATTCCTGCTCATATTGGTCTAGAGGATAATGATAAAGTTGATGTATTAGCAAAACATGCAGCACGAAATGGTATTTACTACCATTGCCTACCCTATCATTCAGAATTATTATATCTTGCTAAACATAAATATTACAAATTTTGGAAAGAGTATTTTGATGAGCGATCGCTTACTAAGGGGATTTGGTACAGAACAATGCAGCCCGGACTACGGAAAAGTCTTTGGTTTGATGGTGCCAATATGAGCAGGTCTTCGGTTGTCACAGCTCTTCGACTTCGTTCCGGTCACATTCCATTAAATAGCTTTGGTTTTCTTATGGGTAAAACATCCTCACCTAATTGCAGTATATGTAACATCATAGAAGACACGTACCATGTAATAATGGAGTGTGCTCGAAACGAGGCTGATAGAATATTTTTTCTACGTTTAATTAATTATTGCGGGGAAGTGGGGGCATGTAACAGTGTCCTCGCTGACCCTACATCGGAACCAGCGCAAGTTTTGTACAAATTAGTGGATGGTCTTATTAAAAATAGATGTAATTAAACAATATATAAAGTTTTATGTTCTGTAAGCACTATGAGGGTGGCATTTTCTTGAAGAAAAAACCCTCTTTAAAATAAATGATTAAAAAAAAAAAAAAAAAAAAAAAAAAAAAAAAAACTATACATATGAACGGGCTAGAAACTATGAAATTCAACTGATATATCAAACAGTATGAAGCATGTTGATACCACGAACTATACATAGTTACAGCCTGTGAATGTCCCACAGCTGGGCTAAGGACTCCTCTCCTTTTTTGAGGAGGTGATTCTTTGGAGCTTATTCCACCACGCTACTCCAATGCAGGTTGGTGGGATACACTTGTGGGATAAAATTTCAGTAAAATTTAACACATGTAAGCTTCCTCATGATGTTTTCCTTCACCGACAAGCACGAGATGAATCATAATTACAAATTAAACACATGAAATTCAGTGGTGCTTGCCCGGGTTTGAACCAAAGATCATCGGTCAAGATTCACGCGGTCTCACCGCTGGGCCATCTCGGCTCTTTTATAAAACGTAATCGTCATTCTTTAATGAATCAAATTATGTAAATAAGTCTATATACAACTGTCTCGTAGGTGTTGTGTCGCGTTAAGTTGTTGTTTCTTTTTTTAATATATTTGCTTTTGTTTTATGCAAACGTACGAATAATTGGACTCTTATAATGGCGTCCTCACATTCTAATTTTAACGTCTAGTCGGGTAACATCCCGATAGTACTGAAGAGGCAGTAAAATTATAATACTTGATCAATGACTAGCTGTGACCCGCGGTTTCATCCGCGTATAATTGATAAAAAAATATAATGAATAAAAATCAGCCTAGAGCCTTCCTCGATAAAAGGACTATACATCATAAAAATAATTTAAATACGAATCAGTAGTTCTTGAGATTAGCCGGATCAAACAAACAAACTCTTCAGCTTTGTATATTAGTATTGATTGTCAAATGGTACTTTAATTTTCTTTAAAAATATATATATTTGAATTAAATTTAGAATGTTAGCTTGTGCATATATATAAGAAATATTACAAGTCAAAATTTACTTAAAACAAAGAATGTGTGGCGTTTGGGCTCCATAAACAAAAGTGTACCCTACGGCAAATTTTCCAAAATGCATGTCGTGAACACCGACCCAAATTAAGTTTTTTGTTCAAGCATGACTACGGAGTAGATATGCGGCCCTGACCTTAAAAAGTAGCATCTTATAAAGACCTTACATATTCTTTGACTATTACGGAAAATGGAGTTCGTTTATTTTGTCGTGTATTTCTACTTAGCCTTGATTTGAGTAAAAGACAAGTTGTAGTTTGACAAGGTGAGAAAAGTTTTTTTTTTTTTATTTCATAGGAAGGCGGACGAGCATATGGGCCACCTTATGGTAATTGGTCACCAACGCCCATAGACAATGGCATTGTAAGAGATGTTAACCATCGCTTACAACGCCATTGCGCCACCAACATGGGGAACTAAGATGTTATGTCCCTTGTGCCTGTAATTACACTGGCTCACTCACCCTTCAAACCGGAACACAACAGTACCAAGTACTGCTGTTTTGCGGTAGAAAATCTGATGAGTGGGTGGTACCTACCCAGACGAGCCTGCACAAAGCTCTACCACCAATAATATTATAGTAATATTATAGTTACATTAAATACAAAGTATTTTTTATTAAGTTTAAAAAAGTTTATCTGGGAAAATATTTAGCGCTTACACTGGTCAAATGCAACCCGTATTACCTTCTATCCTGTCGATAATTACTTTTGTAACTAATGTACTTTTATAATAAATGTCGGACACGAGATGAATGAATGATGAATGAAAAAAAAGATGTTTCATGTGCTTAAACACAAATTAAGCACATGAAAATTAAGTGGTCCTCGCTCAGGTTGAACCCGTTATATTAGGTTAAGATTCACGTTTTCATGCGATTGGGTCATTGCGACTCAGACATACATAGACTGCTTGAATTATAACTCTTAGTTTTACTAACCCTAGTTAGTTAAATTTCAGTTTTATCGACAGATGTATGCAAAGTTATCCAGCTTTCGTTATCGTGGACATAATCGGCTAGAGATGTTCGTACGTACGAAGTTGGGTACATTCGACATAAAAGGCAGAGAACGTTCGTACATGTGCGAAGTTGGGTACAGTGAACATAACCGAGTGCTTAGAACGGTTGTATATATATATCGTTGGATTCTGTCTACAAATCATAGTGTAGAAAGATATTTTAGTGAAATATTACAAACTATAATTTTCCGTGTTTGTTACTGAATATGGTAAAGAAAAATTGGGCATAGGTAATCATTAAATGAACAACAATAAGGATGATTTTATATAACAACTCATGTGAATTACAGGTAATAAACTCATACTCTATTGATTTAAATATAAGAATTTGTAATATTATATAATAAATATCTGCTTTAGGACAGGGTGGTGGAATAAGCTCTAGAAAGAGTGGTCTAGCTTAAGAATAGGACATTTTCAAGCAGTTTCTTTCTTTGAACATCAGAGATCGTTTGACAACGGTATGATTATTGGGATCTTATTGTAACTGACTACGTAAACATACGGTTCGTTTAAAAAGACACCAATACATAATACTCTCTGATACGAAAATAGCTACTACCGAATATAAACGAACTTTAATCTAGCAGAATGAAAGCATCAGCTTATTAGGCACGGCAAAATTCAGTGGTGAAGTTAAGAAATCGGTTTAAATTCCGAATTACCTCAACTCCTGTTTGAAGGCCGTTAAATATTTAACGTTATGAATAATTTTGCACGTCTGCGAGAAAGTCTACTGGATTCGTGTTAAACGTGAAATGGAAAACCTGAACAGCGTTTTATGCATCTTTATTAATTCCTGAAATAATTTTCTGGATGAACGTTAAATGGATAATGCGATTCAGCAGCTTGGCTTTAAGTATTTTTCTACTGCTGATTTAATTAATTGTTATCTACATTACCTAAAAAGGAGTGAAATTATTAAGGAGTGAAATTATATGTGAGTTTATTTATTCTCATTTAACTTTTAAAAGCCTGAATTGATTTGAATGACCCAGCATCATCATAGACACTGTCTTGTTCAGAGCAGTCTTGTTTTTTAATTTTTGTTATCATCATAATTCGCTTTTTTTGAGATTATTATGTTTTCCTTGGATCGTCAAAACTGTGAAAAAATATATAAAATTAATTGAATTATATTTAGGTTAAATAAGGCCTATGAATGTCCCACTGTTGGGAAATGGCTTGGAGCTTAATTCACGCTTCTGCAATATTCAGTAAATGCGTAATTACCTTAGTAATTGGTATTTTAACACAGCTTATAATTATATGAAATTGGATATCAAAATAATATCCATTAGTCCGTTTTAAAATCATATTTGATTGGATGAGTATAAGTGGTCGATTTGTTGGAGCTATATTGTATAATAATTGCATTAGTTAATAGTATATAATTTATAAAATAGCTTTATTTATTTGTGCCAATTTTGTGCCAATCACCAATACCAATGCTGAATGCAAAAATAGCTTAATTACGTTTAAATTTGAATTACATATATTAAGTATATTTTCACTGTAATGAACTAAATGCATATTAATTTATTTACAGTATTACCAATCAAATTATTATTATAAAGCGATTGCAAAAACATTTTTTACTTGAATATTCTATTGAAATTGTTTTAGAGTTTTAATTAAGAGTTACTTGGTGGTAAAGCTTCGTACAAGATCGTCTGGGTAGGTACCACCCACTCATCAGATATTCAGTTGTTTTCCGGTTTGAAGGGTGAATAAGTCAGTGTAATTACAGGCACAATGGACATAGCTTCTTAGTTCCCAAGCAATGGTTAACATCTCTTACAATGCCAATGTCTATGGCCGTTGGTGACCACTTACCATCAGGTGGCCCTTACGCTCGTCTGCCTTCCAATGCAATAAAAAGTAGCAATTGGTATATATACAATAAAATGCTTCAGTTATACAGATTTCTCTTATAGCCATTATGCCGATGTCACCCTCACGACAGATTTATTGTTTGTTGAAATAGTCCGCCTTAACTTTATCCAAACAATGTTTGTAAATAAAGCGAGCTATCCAATGAGATGGGTCAGTATTCATTTAAATTAATTACACTGTATACATTTCTAAGTATAAAAATATAAGGCATATACACAATGAAACCCTATTCACAATTAAAAGGATTCAAAGAGCGATTGTATGAGCTCTAAGAAATGTAAACATTTCTTTCGCCTCGGTTACGTTTTAGATTCGACATGCGTGTTGTTACAAGTTCATGCAATTTTAGTCTGTATGTTTATTACACTAAAGCTTATTTTAATTTTCACAACGGAGCCTAGAGTATTTAAGCAACGCCCATGAAGTCGTGAATTCCACGTGGCTTCACCCAGAGCAATCCACGCATTCCACTCCACCTTTGCTCTTAATCTTTGCATACTAGCGTGACATTTCTGTCCTTTGACGTCACGCCCGCCGCGTAATTGCTACTCGTTTATGGCTTGAGCGTATAGCCTATAGAGTTATAAATGCGATGTGTAGTTATATAAACACGTTCTACTCCTCACTAAGACTATAAATCTGAAAGCGAGTTTGTTTACTCTTTTATGACTCTCTCACGTTGTAAAAACTAAATTGATAATTATGAAATTTTCCATCGTCAGACAGAAAAGGACAAAGGACATATCTGTCCCCACCCCACGCATACATAATAGTGATTTGTAATGCTTCTTAATTTGAAGGTTAAGTGACATTTGTAATGAAATAGTATGTTCTGTCGGACGACTTGACGTTTTCATTAGAATCACATTACATTAACGTCTCATTGAGGGCAAAGTTTGCCTAACTCAACCCTTAACTTAGCAGAATTTCCTAAGCACATACAAGTTGGTAAATTAGAGCGAGTAATTCTGTTATAACTTCAATGTGTTACTTAATGATTGTGAGGAATTCCATGGGTACTTGTTATTATTTGAAAGGCAAACGGTGTTTATAAATAACTTGATATTCAAGATTATTTGGAAAGATCAACTAAGCTTAAACTAATTCGTTAGTAATACTTAAGCACTCAAATAAAACATTTTTAATGTGTTATTTTAAACTTCTAAGACAGCTGAACAAGATTGTGTATCAGATGGTTAGTGATATGCTTTTATCATAAACATATTCTCATATACGTTTTATTTTTTATCGCGTGTTGGGCATTCGTATACTTCTACCCAAAAAGGAATGTTAAGTTTTCTGATCATCAGTCATATATATATGCAAGTATTTGTGTAAGTTTGTTTATTCCACCAGTAGCAGCTTGTGATTTTCTTTCTGAGCTAGGGCCTCTACTCCTCGAGGAGAAGGTTTTGGGCTTGTTCCACCACGCTGGAATACACATGTGACAGAATTTCAGTGAAATTTGAAACATGCAGGTTTCCTCACGATGTTTTCCTTCACCGTTAAGCACGAGATGAATTATAATCATAAATTAAGCAGATGAAATTTAGTGGTGATTGTCCGAGTTTCAACCCACGAATATCCGTACAGATTAAGAAGTATTAAGTATTTATACGTTAGAATCGTTACATATCGAGACCATGACTATAAATTTATTCATTGAGAGCGACTTGTTTTTTTTTTAAGCTACGTTGTAATATCCTTAGACACCAAAATAAATGTATAGTTATTTCGATAAATATGAATATGAATTTTATTTCCATTATTTATTTCTGTTATCATTTATAAGGCTTATAATCGGTAAGAAAATATTAATTTTAATTTATGAATTCGAATCAAACTCAGTCACTACTGAATTTTCTTGTCCTTAATTTGAGCTTATAATTCATATCGAGCTTGATGGTGAAGGAAAACATCACAAGTGCGTCCTCATGATGCACCTGTAAATGTTGAATGTATTGACATGTTAAAGATGACCTTCAATTGAAAATATCTTCTATTGAAGAAGTGTTGGAATCAATTCCAAATCTTCTCCTTGAACGCAGACTATGCCTAGCAGTGTGACAATTTCTGGAAAGTTAAATTGACATTGAATGAAATTTGTATATTATTAAGATGACTATATATAATTATTAAGATGACTTCGCAGTCATCTCAGACTAGTACGACGATTCTATGTAGTCATTGTCTTATATGACCTTTAAGGACGTATTTGCAGTAAATTTACAAAGCTATGCGGCGCTATGTTTGCCGTTAAAAAAAACTGGTATAATAATGTATTGTCTTATATACCCAATATATACCCAAAAGACGTCAAACTCTTTGTAAAAACATTAAGTATTTATTATATACAAAATGAAAATTTTACAAAAAATTACTTAGAACTAATTTTTTTTTTTTGGTTCTAAAAGTTCGTTTATGACAATTAGGCATTTACTTATGACAACTTAAACAAAATTACAGGGTAATAACTTCATCATCACATTGGATAGTTGGTGCAGTAACAGACTTATATACAACTATCTTGAAACGTATACTAATATACAACTTATACACATGTTAAATTAGATATAAATTACTTTTATAGGCTAATACATATTCATAATGCATTCATAGACTATAATTTGCAATAAAAATATAATTTACCGACTACGAATTTTAATTTCGTTTTTGAATATCGAATACTGTTTCGATAATTTTTACATTCACACGTAAAGCATAAACACAATCTTATTTCTTTAATAGTGAAGGACTTTTTTAATCTTCTTTAACAGTGATGTACAGTCAGCATAAAAAAATTAAAATAATTAAAAAATTGTTTGAACTAATAAACAATATTATATATTATTACTTTTTAATAAAATGTATGTAGCTATAATGTCTTGAAAAAATAATCTGTTCAGGTTAACGGGGTTAAAATTTAAAAAATTAATGAAAGTATAGTCACGTATGAAACAAATGTTTGAATTTTATTTCTCGCTTCGCTTTAACTGGACGTTAAAACGGACGGCCATTGTCGAAGTTGTGAGACCACCTCGTTAAAGTAATGCTTCTAGTGAATTGCCAAACGTTTGGACTTCCCCTAACTAGCCGCAGTGGTTTTGTGTGTGTATAATGGCTTGTCGGTTCGGATCATTTATTTTTACAGTTCAGTACAAGAAACTTTATTATAACTAGTTATAGTATAAATAGTTATATTATTTTATGTTTTTTTGACGTGACAACGTCTAATAAATCGATGAGCGATGGCTGCTTGCACGAAAAGTGTCCCGTTACGCTGATTGTATGCTTGCGCCGCATCTATCTCTCTTTCACTCGATTGCAGTCATTTCATCAATGTTTTGTTATGACGTTGTCACGTTAAACTATCGTCCGTAAACCAACTTTACTGACAACCATTTTTTTATAGTATAGGTAGGTGGACGAGCATATAGGCCACCTGATGATAAGTAGCCGCTAACGCCCATAGACAATGGGATGGTAAGAAATGTTAACCATTTCTTACATCGCCAATGCGCCAATCAACCTTGGGAACTAAGATGTTATATCACTTGTGCTTGTAATTACACTGGCTCACTCAGTATTTTAATCGGAATTTTAATCGGTATTGCAGTAAAATATCTGATGAATAGGTGGTACCTACCCAGACGAACTTGCACAAAGCCCTACCACCGAGTAAAAAATGTAAAGTGTGTAGGTACATAAAAAAGAGAAGAAGAAGTTAAAAGAATACAATATCAAATGTATTGACTAATGTATTATTAACACAATGGGGTGGTAATTACTGTAAAATCATTTTAATCCTTTGTATATAAAATATGTACCCAGTCATAAGGAGTGAAATTGACGGATGTAGAGTCCGTATATTTCCCACCACTGGTCCCAACATTGGCATAGTAAAAATATTAATAATTTCTAATATTGCCAATGCGACACCAACCTTCGGAACTATGATATGTCTTATGTCTGTAGTTACATTGATAGAAATATATTTTCAGATCCGTTCATGTCTCTTAGAATAACTTTTTTTTTTAATATAATAGTATTTATTAATTTGTGAGTACTTATATTATAAAGCTATACAGCTACGGATGATCTGAGGACATATATTTATATATATATATATATATATATATATATATATATAAAGAGGGGGCAAACGAGCAGGAGGCTCGCCTGATGGAAAGTGACTACCACCGCCCATGGACATCTGCATTACAAGTCTTTATTATTATACTTTATTATCTATGTCATTATATAAGCCGAAATGGCCGTGGCTAGAACGCGTAAATCTTAACCAATGAACGTGGGTTCAAACCCGGGCAGGCACCACTGAATTTTCAAGTGCTTAATTTGAGTTTATAATTCATCTCGTGCTTGACGTTGAAGGAAAACTTCTCGAGGAAACCTGCATGTGTCAAATTTCACACAAAATTCTGCCACATGTGAATTTCACCAATCCGCATTGGAGCAGCGTGGTGGAATAAGCTCCAAACCTTCTCCTCAAAAAAGGAGTAGAGGCCTCAGCAGTGGGACATTCACAGGCTGTTACTTTAAATCTTTAACCATAACATACATGTTACATAACCACCGTAGTGGTAGGAACTTCTTTATACACATATGAATATTTTATAGTGTGTGTGACGAGCCGGTTGGCGTGGTTGGTAGATACCCTGCCTTTCGCGCTGCAGGTCGTGGGTTCGATTCCCACCCAGGACAGACATTTGTGTGCATGAACATGTCTGTTTGTCCTGAGTCTGGTTGTAATTATCTATATAAGTATGTATTTACAAAATAAAAAGTAGTATATGTAGTATATCAGTTGTCTGGTTTCCATAACACAAGCTCTGCTTAGTTTGGGATCAGATGGCCGTGTGTGAATAATGTCCCAGAAAAAAAAGTGTATACGTGTCTGTGTGTATGTGTTGGGTGATGTAAAATATAATATTGTTGTCTTTGTTACTCCTACAAATATATCTTGGAAATCCGTTTTGCCTTGAGGTCGTTTTATCAAGATTGCCTTTCCTATTATAAGTCCATTTATAATAGTACCAATGTATAGTTATATTATATACTAGAATTCTTACTGAATTGAAATATTATTTAAGCACTTATCCCAATAGCCTTATTATCTGATTTGTAGATATACTCGTGTTTCATATATTATTTTTACATCCATCTAACAATAAGGAATTCATGAGTCACCACTACTTCATTTATATTCATTGAGAAAAAGAAGATTCCAAGCATTATGTATAAATTGAAACAAATGAGAGTTACTTTTTTTATGTAAAGCCTTGATATTGTCCTGAAACCTCAAGAACGACACTTAATTACAGAAAAGAAAAGAAAATGTACAATTATTTAAAGTACAAAGAAATTGCTCCTTCTCCTTACATTTTTATATAATGTTTAAATAAAATTACATCTTTATTATTGTGTTTATTATAATAATGTACTTACATTAATTATTTACTTAAAGTATTATTTTTATTGAAATGAAGATAATCTCAAAGTATACGATTATTTTAGAGTCTACTAAATGTTTGTCTATTAAAAATTTATATTAATATTTAGTAAAGCCACTTTTTGTGCCGCCTTGACCAAAAATCGCCAGGAAGGTATAAGAATAAAATTTAAATTCGAATTTATATTATGTACACAACTGTTCTTTTTGGATACTTAATCTATTTTCGGACAATAATTGTTTAACTAAAATTTGTTATTATATTATTATATTGTTATATATCCTAACTAATATTATAAATGCGAAAGTAAGTTTGTTTGTGACGCTTTCACGCCTAAACCACTAAGCCGATTTAAAAAATTGTATCACCAATGGAAAGCTACATTATTAGCGGGTAACATTGGCTACATTTTGTCCCCGTTTTCCCACAGGAACGGGAACTACGCGGGTGAAACTGCGAGAAAAACGCAGGTTTTTTAATAAATACACCGGTTACACATGTACCTACTACGGCTGATTTAAATAGAATTAACTACTTAATTTTAGAGATGGGCGTTTAAACGATAAGCATTTAATATAACAGTGCTTTTTAAAATAAGCACATAAGCATGTTAGTTTTTTTAAGCACTTATCGTTATTTGCTTAAAATTAAAACGCTCTAACACGATTCGATTAAATACTAAAAATGTCAAAGCAAATTATGAATCGATTATAAGACTACGAGTTGAGTTCTAAAACATGCCTTAACAACATATCAATAAGATTTTAAATTGAATACGCATTTTTAAAGGTTAAGTCCTATTTCGAGTACTCGTTAGTAGGCCTACCATGTTAAATATGACTCGATCTTATATAAGATGCTAGAAAACGTCGACTTCTATAATTTACCCGTAAACTTATCTGCTTATTATTTTTTTTAAATTTAAATTGTTTAAATAAGCCTACCATGTTGAAAATGACTCGATCTTATATAAGATGCTAGAAAACGTCGACTTCTATAGTTTACCCGTAAACTTATCTGCTTATTTTTTTTTTTAATTTAAATTGTTTACATAAGCCTACCATGTTGAAAATGACTCGATCTCATATAAGATGCTCGAAAAAGTCGACTTTTATAATTTATCCGTAAACTTAACTGCTTATTTGCTTTTTAAATTTAAATTATTTAACTTTTAATCCTTATTTCTTAGAAACTCGCGTAGTCAAATAAACCTACCATGTTGAATATGACTCGATCTTATATAAGATGCTAAAAAACGTTGACTTCTATAATTTACCCGTAAACTGCTTATTTGCTTTTTAAATTTAAATTGTTTTTATTTTTAATCATTATTTTTGAGAAACTCGTGTTGACAAAATAAGCCTACCATGTTGAATATGTCTCGAGATCATACATGATGTTTAAAATTATCGACTTATATAATTATACCGGTTAATTCTCCGTAATTTTATTTGCTTATTAAAATATTTTTAAATTGCTTGTATTTTCTTAAATTATTTGTTAGAATAGAACTTAGTAACGTTTTTTCCGTATTGGAGAAAGCATCGCTTGCTGTTTTCGATTTTTTTTATTTACATTAAAACCTTAACTAAATACAAATAACATTTAAAAATAATTATTATACAAGTCGTTTTCGATTTAATTTTCGCGCGGTTTCTCAAATTGTCTTAAAAACTTTTGTGTGTTTGTATGTGCTACTGTTGTATATAAAATTAGTATAAGTTATTATTATTATTATTAGTATACTAGCTGCCCGTCCCGACTTCGTACGGGTAAAATAAAAAAATTATCCCGTGCATTTTTTAATCAATAAGATATAAACATTCACCAATCGATTTATTCGCCCATACAGTACAGTTTATATATGTTCAGTACAGGGCATATAATAATTCTATTTCCTACTAATATAATAAACACGAAATTTTGTATGGATGTATGGACATTTGTTACCCTTTCACGTAAAAGTACTGAATTGATTTTAATGAAACTTTACAATAATATAGCTAATACATCAAAATAACAAACAGGCTATAATTTATAAAGCTATTAATAATTATTAATTTATAAATTGACCAAAATATAACAATAAGAATTTTAAAGAAGATAACTTTTGTCTCTTACACTATATCATTTGGACAAATGTTTTAAAAGTTACGACGATGACAAAGTGAGTGCGCGACACTATGCAGCAGTACACTGTGGGAGAAGAATTCGGTCATCGGCTCATCGCTGGGTGTGCGACTCGCATGCAGGAATACGTCATCGATGGTTGTCCGTTTTGCGGTTTTTCAAGTCCCTAGCGATTGCTTAAAGACGCACTTTACCTGTATGTAATTTATTAATAGGTAGGTTTTTATAGTGCCAGGTTGCATACCTTCGGGTTGTAGCGGAATGGGCCGGCACGCCCAGCCGGAATTACCACTCTCTCACTTAAAATCGGCGTAAAGTAATAGCTACGCTACCATAATTTTGAGTGCAAATAACAAAATGCTAAACACACAATGTCTTACTGCTACCCTATGACAACCAAAAGTTCTAAGACCTGTCGTTTTCAATGACCGGCTTGGTTGATTTTAGTGAGAACTGTTATCACATGTACACTTATTATAGTGCATGCTCAAACAATGTCCATTCCCTGCATCGCTAATGCGCCATCAACCGTAGGAACGAAGATGTTATGCTCTATGTGCCTGTAGTTTGATAGAATAAAAAAAATTGTACGCTTGCTCTTTTATGGTTTTAACTATACTCAACGGCGTAGATAGGCGGCGGGCTATTTAATATTTTTATAAATTAAATTTTACTAAAAGCCATTAAAGTAACTATAAATATATTAAGTCAAACTACAGGAATTCATAATAAGTCCACTGATGATTATTTAAAGAATAATCATCAACTTCAAAATAAAAAAAAAACCGTTACTAAAGTTTTTCTTAACAGAAATGCATTTCATACATATTAATTTCAAATCGCAGATTTTCAAATTTCAAGCAAACATTTATCCTTTACTTATATTTATGTGGGCAACAGCTAGCGTACGGGCGACAGCGGGACGCGGGGCGCGCAAGCGGTTGCATCACGCGTTTGTATGATGGGTGTTGGACCGCCTGAATTTATTTAGTGCGCGATAATTTTAAAATTACGATTACTCCTAAGATATTGATTTAAATTGTGTAGTGTAAAGGGCAATTATAATATACATTAAATGCTTAAAGTAAATAACGTATTTATTTTAATAAGGATTAATATCATATCCGTTTTTATAGCTTTCCAATTTTACCATTTTTATGTAAACATATTTTAAACATTAAAATGGGTATAGTTAGCTATCCTTAAAAGATAGACATATGCCATCGCGGACTTTTTTGTAGATCTATGAAAGGGGAACAATTTTACCATACATTATTTTGTTATAACTCAAAGGGATTGTACAGCGTTTTCGATGAAAGCGCCCAATCGGCTCGTTTTTCTTCCGACTTCTTCAACAATTATCGCTATATTTCAACAAATTTACAGAAAACATTAATGCATTATACACGTAAACCTTCCTCTTGAATCACTTTATCCATTGGTGATAACCGTATGAAAATCCGTTTAGTACTTTTTTAGTTTAGCGCGTTTATACAGAAAGACATGAAACGCGGGGGACTTTGTTTTATAATATTTAAGGAAGCGGTTGCATCACGCGTTTGTATGATGGGTGTTGGACCGCCTGAATTTATTTAGTGCGCGATAATTTTAAAATTACGATTACTCCTAAGATATTGATTTAAATTGTGTAGTGTAAAGGGCAATTATAATATACATTAAATGCTCAAAGTAAATAACGTATTTATTTTAATAAGGATTAATATCATATCCGTTTTTATAGCTTTCCAATTTGACCATTTTTATGTAAACATTTTTTAAACATTAAAATGGGTATAGTTAGCTATCCTTAAAAGATAGACATATGCCATCGCGGACTTTTTTGTAGATCCATGAAAGGGGAACAATTTCACCATACATTGTTTTGTTATAACTCAAAGGGATTGTACAGCGTTTTCGATGAAAGCTCCCAATATGCTCGTTTTTTTCCGACTTCTTCAACAAATTTCGCTATATTTCAACAAATTTACAGAAAATATTAATGAATTATACACGTAAACCATCCACTTGAATCACTTTATCTATTAGTGAAAACCGTATGAAAATCCCTTCAGTAGTTTTTTAGTTTAGCGCGTACATACAGACAGACATGAAACGCGGGGGACTTTGTTTTATAATATTTAAGGATATTGGTGGTCACCAGACCATACGCCCAGTGGTTACAACTTACCTCAAATCCAGTGACCAATTTGTCAGTCCGCTATTTGAAAATAATTTATATACTATAATGTCTCTTGCAGGAATTCTATTTATAATTCAAGATGCTACCTGCGACAGTTAAGACACAGAGTTTTAGTTGTTACGGCAACTACCGTAGAATATTCTGGGAAGAATTTGGAAGTGTTATGACGCAAGTCGTTTAGACTTAGCCGTTCCAAAGTTTTCGGTTCGTGGGTTTATACTTAGGCTGAAACTTTTAACTTACCTAAGTTAAACTTGGATGGATATGGTGAATTTTCAAACAAAGAATGTTAAAACCTTTTATTGAACTATTTATTTTAGCGTAAATTTAATCTTAAATAAAAAAAATTATAGCATAGTTATAGCAATGCCAACGCGCATATACATTGGCATTGTAAGAGATGTTAACCATCGCTTACGTCGCCAATGGGCCACCAATCTTGGGAACTAAGATGTTATGTCCCTTGTGCCTGTAATTACACTGGCTGACTCACCCATCAAACCGGAACACATTAGTATGAAGTACTGCTGTTTTGCGGTAGAATATCTGATGAGTGGGTGGTACCTAACCAGACGAGCTTGCACAAAGCTCTACCACCAAGTAAATTAATGTCAGCCTTAGTTGTACATGTGATTGTATTAATATGATATGTATGTTGTAAGCGTATTGAGCATACTTTAGGTTTCAGTATGAAAAACCGAATATTTATATCAATTATTTCTTTGTCACTATTAGTAAAAAATAGGTTTTAAAATGACAACAATCATATATGATGATGAAAAAATATTTGTATGTTGTGTTTAAATTAAATATCTTCGGACATTATTCACACACGACCATCTAATCCCACACTAAGCAGAGCTTGTACGATGTCCTCTTTCCTCAAAGGCCGGCAACGCACCTGCAAGTCCTCGGATGTTGCAGATGTCCATGGGCGGTGGTAGTCACTTTCCATCACTCCTGATCGTTTGCCCCCTCTTACATAAAAAAAAAATGGAAACTAGTGATATACTACATATAATATTTATCTTTTTGTAAATACATACTTATATATAAATTACACCCAGGCGCAAGACAGACATGTTCATGCACAGAGATGACAGAGGATGGGAATGAAACCCACGACCTGTGGCGCGAAAAGCAAATATCTACTAACCAACCGGCGTATTTATGTGTATGTTTGCTCTTATTGTATTCTATCAGCCCAGTATAGTTTTCAAAGATCTTTCTCTTTCTTTTTATTTTTTTAATCTTCTTATTCTTAAACAATATAAGCGTATTTTCTTCAATGATTTATTTAAGATTGACTTTCCATTTATATAACGATACGATATATTACAACGATATGTTTTCCATATTTCCTCTTGATGTATTGATTTTAATTATGATGATTCGGATTCATTCTTAAACACTTCACCAATAGATGGTCGCAATAACCTTGTTTACCAGTTAAACGAAGTTATTTCGTCCCCTCAAAATACAGTCGCTCGGAAACATTGATTGCAATCAATACCGCAGAGCAGCGAAAATTAAAACTGAAGTGAAGTGCTACTGGAAAAGTTTCTTGTAATTGGAAACATTGAAAGTTTATTGGACTAGCCATTATGGATGAATACTTATTAATGAATAATTTATATACACAACATTAGATAAATCAAAAGTAACAAGAAAATATGTGCAGCACAAATTAAGAGAAGAATTATTGTTTGCTAAAATTATTCCAAATAAATTTTGGGAATTGACGAACAAACATGTTTTTTTTTCAATTGTATAGGTAGGCGGATGAGCATATGGGCCACCTGGTGGTAAGTGGTCACCAACGCCTATAGACAATAGCATCGTAAGCAATGTAAACCAATGCGCCACCAACCTTGGGAACTAAGATGTTATGTCCCTTGTGCCTGTAATTACACTGGCTCATTTACCCTTCAAACCGGAACACAACAATACCAAATACTGCTATTTTGCGGTACAATATCTGATGAGTACCTACCCAAACGAACTAGCACAAAGCTCGTTTGGGTAGATATATCATACATACGTTGAAAACGTATATATTATGATATACCATACAATACCATCTGTATTTAAATACCAACTTGTGGTTATGATGCATAAGAAACATAGAATATATATATTTATATATGTATAGTATACTCGTAAGGTCTAACTAAGTAACTTAAAATCACGACGAGCCCGTTGGCGTGGTTGGTAAGACACTTGCTTTTCACGCCGCAGGTCGTGGGTTCAATTCCCACCCAGGACAGACATTTGTGTGCATGAACATGTCCGTTTGTCTTGAGTCTGGGTATAATTATCTATATAAGTAAGTATTTACAAAAGAAAAAGTAGTATATGTAGTATATCAGTTGTCTATTTTCCATAGTACAAGCTCTGCTTAGTTTAGGATCAGATAGCCTTGTGTGAATAATGATGTCCCAGGATATTATTAAAAAAATATTAATAATGTTTGTACGAACTAAGAAATGAACAACAAAATTCATAGTATTATCTTAAATTCTTAAATCCAACTTTAAAATCTTTTCTTTCAATACGGGTCGGGGAATTCAGATGTTTCTATAGTATCTAGATTACCGAGCGGTCGTTCTGGGCCCAGTCGTATTATGAGATTGGCTTATCGGACTATCGTTATCTACAAGTAAACCTAGTATTTGCTTTCAGCAAAATTTATTCTGAAATTATTATCTTAAAATGTTATATATTGTAGTGTATTTAGTTTTTCTTCCGTTTCAGAAATCTTGAGATAATTTTTACCTATTTTTATATTTCTTTATTAGATTCTGTATTTCTTAAAATGATCAATGTTCGTGCAAATGTTTTTATTTAGATATTTTGGCTTGTTTAAGAGCTCCACTGTTTTCTATACCCACGCTAAGTTCACAGATTAAATAGCACGTTTTTATAAATCCCATTATAACATACGAGATAGGCTAAAATTACCCCGTAAAAAGAGCAGGCACCTTATACAAAGGTTACGGGTTAAATCCCAGCAACTACTATTAGAAATTTATAACAAAACTTGAAGAAACATGTATGTATCAAATGTAACCACTCGTAATAATAATAATAATTTATTTGCTTTAAACATAATTTATCCACTATTCTGTATAGAGCAGCATGGTGGAATAAATCTTCTCCTTAAGAGAAAGGAAGGTGTTGTCTAACAAAAAGGCAATACCTAGCAATTACTTTAAAGCTTTTAAAATGTAAAGTATGATATAATAAGTGGAACACCAAACATATTTACTGGTGGTAGGGCTTTGTGCAAGCTCGTCTGGGTAGTTACCACCCACTCATCAGATGTTCTACCGCAAAACAGCAGTACTTGGTATTGGTCTGTTCCGCTTTAAACGGTGTGTGAGCCAGTGTAGTTACAGGCGCAAGGGATATAACATCTTAGTTGGTGATCATCCAAAGGTTGGTGGCGTATTGACGATGTTAGCGATCGTTAACATTTCTTACAATGTCTTTGTCTATGGGCGTTGGTGAGGACTTACCATCAGGCGGCTCATATGCACGTCCGCTTACCTATACAATAAAAAAAAATACTACAAAAATATCCTAATATCTTTTACTCAGCAGTAACGCATACACACCATTACATACACCCACAGACAATTTAAATAAACATTATTATTCACAGATAAAAAAAAAACGAAAAATAAAACGCCAACAACTTAATAATACATGTACACTCTTTATATTTAAATGTGTGTGTATGCAAATTTTTACATCAACACCACATTGAATAATCAAAGGTTTACCAGCTCGAACGATCACGCTGATCTGACAAAGCTTTTTGTTACGCACCATCACCGTTTGATAATTATGTAATGTTCGCTTTGAATGGATTAACGAGCCTGACTTAAGAGCAAGGGAAGGAATTTATGTCTGAAGTCTGAACCGCTATAATTTTCATTTATTACATAGCCGAGCTGAAAGACGAAATGGTATAGTGGTTAAAACATGTCATTTGTAACCAGTGATTACGGGTTCAAACTCAGACAGACATCACTTAATTTGAATGTTTTAATAGGTATTTATAGGTCATCTCGTGATCAGACGACTAAACCTATCATGACTGTGTTGGATGACAATCTGCTACATGTATCTCCATCACGCGCATTGGAACAGCATGGTGGAATATACTCTAAAATTTCTCTTCAATCGGATGAAAAGTAGCCTAGCAATGGGACAGACCGTTACTTAGAATATATAATATAAGATTTGGACATATAAATTTGACACTGTTATATGAGAACTCTTTAGGGCTCTCCAGCTGATCAATGGCCGCTTAAAACGATGACTTCAGTATGACGTCACACGTTCGGTAGTGGGGCTCGATTGTCCGCAAAATACATAAAATTACAATCTTACAAAAGTAAGGATATCATGAAACTCGTTAAACATGCTGATCGCGTTAAATTTCTTTAAAGATTTTATGTGCAAAGTTTGATGGCGCAAAAGAGAGTAGAAATTAGCTACAGAGCTAAGGCGTTGTGGAACATTTTTAAACAGTCATGTATATCATTGGTATGTATCTCCTCAAAAAGAGGAAAAGAGGCCTTAACCCACCTGTGGGACATTCACAGGCTGTTACTGAATGTAGATGTATGGTTTTGCGACTTATAAGAGGGTATTGTCAAGTCCAGTTCAAACTTAAAAATCCAATATTTTTGTATAAGTAACACATTTCCAAGAGTTGTGATTGATCAAAAACATTAAAAGAATAAAGTTTCTTGATTGCTAAGACCTCTTCTCGTCTTTTAATGAGAAAGTTTTGAGCTTATTCCACCAGGCTGCTCCAATGCGGGGTTGTGGAATACACTTGTGGCATAATTTCATTGAAATTAAACACATCCAGATTTCTTCACGATGTTTTCCTTTACCGTTAAACACATGATGAATTATAATCATAAATTAAGCACACGAAATTCAATGGTGAGTTCAAGCCCGGGCAGGTTTGAACTCACGATCATCGGTTAAGATTCACGCGTAAGGACCACTGAGTCACCTCGGCTAGGATTACCCATACTAAACTACTTTCAGAATAAAACCGCCAAATATTTAGTGCTGGTCAGCTTTATTGTTCTCTTATTTTAAATTAGCCTTATTAAGTTCTTGCAAAAATTAATAGTTCTTGCGTTGTCAGATACAACTAGCGCCATCTATAAATGAAAAGAAAAATTAAAATGATATTTGACATAATTAAATTTGATTTTGAACAGATTATGAGCCAATAAATGCAATTTTTTTTCACGACTTGATTGCTTAAGAGGCGGAAAGATATATTATAGTGATTGAAGTTATTTGAGTACAAGCACATGTAATATGTCACTTCTTGCAACAGATAATAATTCTAAATTCAAAAATATATTTTTTGGTTAATATTTTATACCAAATAACAATTTCCTCAGCTGACGTTGATTCTATCGCAATCTGACACGACCATATATCTTGAAAATACAATCTTAAGTCACGTTCGCTGAATAACATTCCACGTGAAAGATCCGCTCTTATAGAGATTACTCTCAGGGCAACAAATCTCGTTGAATCGGTTGTATTACTTCACGATGAGAATAGAAATGACTAAGCTTAGACAATTGTTTACATAGATTAAAAAAATAACTCATAAAAATGACTAAATGCCCGCTATAAGTGAGCAATTAAAGAAGACAGCATTGTCCAATACAATCCGTACATTTGTCGAAGACGCTTCCATTTAGCCGTCTATTATGAATGTATTATTGGAAATTTAACCGGCCAAAATATCCATGAATGGCACGTTTTCTACGGCCGACTGATACAATCTAATTAAACAAGATCAACAATGTTAATCAAGGTGGATTATTAACGCATTTGTCGAATTAATCCTGTCACCTGGTTGGCTGGTTTAGAATCAAGTATAGAATTAATAGTACTGCAGAATTGTTTTTTTTTTGTTTCATTGAATATAGATCGCAGTTTAAAAGTAAGCGTACCAATTATTATCATTATTGGAGTCGTTATATTAGTGTCTCGTTGGTCTAGTGGCTTGATATAAGGCCGTAGACGCGGTGGTCCTGGGTTCAATTCCCAGGTCGGGCCAATAAATAGTTATTGGGGTTTTCTGTCAGAAAATTCTCAGTAGCAGCCCGGAGTCTGGAAGTTGGAAGTGTGGTACATTCCCGTGCCTCGGAAAGCACGTTAAGCCGTTGGTCCTGCGCCTGAACTCTTTCCGGTCGTGTCGGACTGCCGTCCCATCGGATTATGAGAGCTAAGGAATAGAGAGTGCACCTGTGTTTGCGCACACACTTGTGCACTATAATATCTCCTGCGCAGTTGGCTAATCTCTCTTGAAATTGGCCGCCGTGGCCGAAATCGGTCTGGAGGACCTTATATTAGTGTTATTGAAGTTCATATCAAAAATCTAAAAGGGATAACGAATCACAATCAATTTTTTTAAGCCTCTTGGACAAGCTTAAAGGAAAATCAATCAATAGGGATATTTAATTATACAGGGTTATTGATAATTCGACGTTTTCCCGTTAGAGGTGACTATTTGCGATAATTTTAACCCCTACACTTTAACATATGCATTATGCAAAAGTAACCCATTTTTGAGTTATCATGTTTTTTAGCTTTTTTCAAAAAAAGTCAAAAAATATGCAACATCAAACATTTATTTAAAAAAATATAAATTTGAATATTTTTTTTTCTGGTTTATAAAAACGATTAAACAGTTGTTATTTATCAATATTAAAACAACAATTATCGGTCCAAATTTAAAAATGCGAGACGATAAACGATATTATTTCAATATATTTTTGAGAATTTGGTCCAGTAAAATGCCTTAAACCCAAAAAAAACGTTATGAAACTTGGCTTGCAGATTATTGTAAAAACATAACCGTTTTCTTAGCTCTCCAAAAATTTATAACAACTTTAAACTTATTTCAAAGAAACTGAAAAAAAATCTGATCACAAATGAAGCAGGCGAAAATTCGTATTCGAACTAAACTTAAGGTCGTACTTAAAATTAATTAAAAATTCTTATTTACATTGGGAGACGTTTTTGCGTTTGTAGTAGTGGACCGTCAGCAGATAAAAAGTTTTTTTTTTATTGTATAGGACGACGGACGAGCATATGGGTCACCTGATGGTAAGTGGTCACCAACGCCCATAGACAATGACATTGTAAGAAATTTTAACCATCGCTTACATCACCAATGCGACACCAACCTTGGGAACTAAGATGTTATGTCCCTTGTGCCTGTAATTACATTGGGTTACTCACACTTCAAACCGGAACACAGCAATAGCAAGTACTGCTGTTTTGCGGCAGAATATCTGATGAGTGGGTGGTACCTACCCAGACGAGCTTGCACAAAGCTCTACCACCAAGTAAATAAGTCGTACAATAATGTAGAAATTTCAAATTTTTCAATTATTTATTTTTAAATTGAATTTTCAAAAATATATCTTAATAATATAATAATATTAAATAATTTTGCTAACCATACGAAACAATGGCATTTAATTCGAACTGTAATATTAATAAATTTAACATCGTCGAACAATCAATTACATTTTATTGGTAACAAAATTATTAAATGGTAACACTCGTACAAATTATTTCTGTTTTAATAACGTATTGCCAGATGTTGTCTCGTATGCTTTAATTACTTTGCCCAAATAATCTAGTAAGACGCTGGAATTTCAACCAAGGTTATCGGGTTCGAATCCGGACCGCGAAATTTCCGAGATTTGGTCTAATTGTTTACTGTTTATAATAATTTATTTGATGATAGATGGTGAAAGAAAATATACTAAGAAAAATAGTTCTAGACTATGTGGTTCAGTTCGCAGCAATGTACTTCAAATATCTTCTAAGTAGAAAATGCCATTTTCTGAGAAAGGATATTCAGTGCGTTGCTTTTGTAATTTTCAGGTTGCAGTACGTATAAAGCCATATTACATTGCAGTTTATTTAATAAAGTTATCCTACCTTCTTCACCTGTTTCAGAACGAAATAATATACCACAAATGCATAACAATTTCCTTAACTATACCGAGAAAAAACACCGCATAACATAATATTAAGTATAATAAGCTGTACGTCCGTCATTATATACGTTGAAACGAACGCTTATACATAATTTAAACTTATAGCTACTGTGATGGGTAGTGTAAGTGGTAGGGCCACCTGATGGTAAATGGTCACCAACGCCTGGAACGAAGATGTTATGCCCGTTGTCCCTTATGCCTTTATTACACTGGCTCACTATCCTTCAAACCGGAACACAACAATACCAAGTAATGCTGTTTAGTGGTAGAATATCTGATGGGTGTATAGTACCTACCCAGACGAGCTTGCACAAAGCCCTACTATCAGTAGAGATATTTTAACTAATATTATAAATACGAAAGCTCTTTTTATACCTCTCTGAGATCCCCTCTTTTAGTTATGGACCAGGAGATACTGACTCGTACAATCACTGTGTGGAACCAGCTTTCGCCGGCGACTTTTCCGAACCGATATGACTTAAGAACCTTCAAGAAGAGAGCGTATTCCTTCCTAAAAGGCCGGCAACGCATCTGCATGTCCTCGGATGTTGCAGATGTCCATGGGCGGTGGTAGTCACTTTCCATCAGGTGAGCCTCCTGCTCGATTGCCCCCTCTAACATAAAAAAAAATATATATCCGACAAGTTCGATTAACACCCACGCGAATGGGCCGCCAGTACCAGCGCTATGACCATCATTTACCATTAGGTATTTAGACCCCTGAAGAGTCGCCATACTGAAACAAATGACCGGATTTTTTTTATCAGTATCTCTCGGTCTATTATATTAAGACTAACCTTCATACTTTTTATCCGATACCGCCGGGCTGCTGTACCGGGTTTTATCATACGCTCTTATCAACTCGACCTACATACATGTTAGACGGAATGTTATGGAATCTTGCAAATCTTTTTTAACCTACATACATATATACATATAACAAAAATAAATCCATATACATGGTATATCGTCAAACGATATCGAAGTTAAATAATCCATAATATATACATACATACATATATATATAAGATTACACTTAAACTATGTTTTTGTAGTGTAATGTATGTTCAGCTATTACACGTTATGTAAGGTATCGATTGCGATATTTTGAGTTTCATTGAAATTCATCTATCGGTTTACACATGAAGCATGAACATGTTCATTCATCACTAACGAGCTGAAACATTTTCAAAAATAGAATCCACAATTTTCAAACATAGAATTCTTAACGGATAAACTTTTTAATAAATATTATATAGGCTTATTATAATTAGCCTAGCAGAATGCTATGAACGTAGTTTTATAATTGTGTTTTTATATATTTATTTTCTTTATTTAGGTATACGTAAATCGTTCTTTTATTTAAAATGAATACCGAGTCCCTATTAACCATTTCATCATTGTTTTTAATTATAATAAAATTTTCTTTAATAACGATACCATCGTATTTTTAATGATGGTCAGTCTTTACCATCCGGTGAATATGATTGCTTGTTGGTGGTATAATATGTGATAAGTGGGTGGTACTTCCCAGGCGGGCTCACAAAAAAGCTTTACATCAAGTAATTTAAGACACTACTTTTTATAGAATAGGAAGGTGGACGAGCGTATTATGGGCCACCTGATGAAAAGTGGTTACCAACGCCGATAGACATTGGCATTGTTAACCATCGCTTACGACGCCAATGCGCGACCAATCTTGGGAACTAAGAGGTTATGTTCCTTGTGTCTGTAATTGCTCTGGCTAACTTATCCTTCAAACCGGAACACAACAATAGCAAGCACTGCTGTTTCGTTGTAGAATATCTTATGTTTAGGTGGTATCTACCCAGACGAGCTTTTTTTTATTTTATAGGAAGGCGGACGAGCGTATGGGCCAACTGATGGTAATTGGTCACCAACGCCCATAGACAATGGCATTGTAAGAAATGTTAACCATCGCTTACATCGCCAATGCGCCATCAACCTTGGGAACTAAGAGGTTATGTTCCTTGTGTCAATTGCTCTGGCTAACTCATTCTTCAAACCGGAACACAGCAATACAAAGTACTGCTGTTTTGCGGCAGAATATCTGATGAGTGGGTGGTACCTACCCAGAGCTTGCACAAAGCCCTACCACCAAGTAAACCTACTCAAGTAATGTAAATAAATCCTTATCGAATGTTAATATTTGACTATTATTAGACATTCAAATTAATTATACTCTTGAATGCGTCGCTGTTCTTAGAGCTAATGTATTCATCTTTGTCTTAGTTAATACTAAATATATACTCTGATCTTTGAACCGAAAGGACCTTTCGGTAATAGAAGCAAACTAGCACTAAAGGTAGTGAGTGAAAATTTGTACCAATTGTAATTGTCATTACGGTTATCTTTGTGGCATACACACAGATATTAAGACCTTTATATAATTAGTAAATTTATATTTGTAAGAGTCACAAAAGCTAAATAAATATGATCATACCATACCCTTGATTGGGTTCCCTTCGAGATAGACATATCATACTGAATTGAAGAAGTAAGATGTGAGTGAGTGAGTGAGTGAGTGCCCAATGGCGGGGCACGAACTGGCACCGCCCACTGGCAATGCACGTGGGCACTGGGCACTGGCCCACGTGCATTTTATGTGACGATTGGGAGTTCAAACCAGGTCATGCAAAATATATCACTTCTAATTTCTCTTACGTTTTCTTCAAAGATTTGTAAATTTTTATATTCATCTTTTTAGTCGGCATTAAAATATATTAAAGATACTCGTGTTAATTAACGAAGAAATCGTTCACTGTAAAGCTATATACAATGCCTCGTTGGCCTAGTGGCTAGATATCGCCACAAAATTCTAAGTAGCAGCCCGGGGTCTGAAAGTTGGAAGTGCCTCGGAAAGCACGTTAGGCCGTTGGTCTTGCGCCTGAACTCTTTCCGGTCGTGTCGGACTGCCGCCCCATCGGATTATGAGAGCTAAGAAAAAGAGAGTGCATTTGTCTTTGTGCACACACTTGTGTCCTATAATATCTCCTGCGCAGTTGGTAAGTTTTCGTTTGTTTTAAAAGGAATCCCGTATTATTATTGCATTACATTAAAGTATTTCCTTGGCAAACATGCAGACGAATTGATAACCTCCTCCTAATTTTTTGAAGTCGGTTTAAAATACTTAAAAACATTTATTAAGTTATTTGTTATAAATATCACATCAATTATTTTTAATTAACAATTTATATCATAGAAAATCTCTCTTAATAAATTCACTTAGAAAAAAACACTGAATAATTTCACTTTGAAAATAATTCAAGCATAAATCTTTTAACAAATTTATGAAATATTTATTAAAAATAGCTTTGAACTGATAAAAGACTATTTTAATTACTGAGATTACGAATACCTCAATTAAATTAACGAAGCGTGAGGACGGACGATTATTTGTATCAGACACTTTCGTTACGAGGGTTTTGTACATAAAAAGCTACGTTCGTGTATAACACTTGTGAATAAGTTATGAAACGAATATAGTTCCTTATCGATCGTTACTGTCCGTTACTTGAGCCTGAACGGTCAAGTGCTGCCATGCGATGACATCTTATACGCGTCTCTACGAAAAATTACATACAAGTATAACGTTGAAAGTTTTATGGCCGAATACTGAAACGTCTTTCAAATATGAAGTGGGACTTAATTATTTGGAACGCCATTAATTTCAAACTTCGCATACAAAATTTTGAAATTAATGACGTTCCAAATAATTAAGTCCCACTTAATTTTGAATGACGTTTCACTATTCGGCCGTTAGTGATTAATAAATAAATATAAGAATAGAATATTATCTAATGTAAAACAAGTGTTAAAGAAAAACAAGTATGTATATAAATAAAATGATAGAGGTCTGCAGTTGTGCGCGCATCACGGAAAAACTACTGGATAGATTTCAATGTAATTTTCTAAATTTTATTTCTTAGACACTTGGCCCTTATAAAAAATATGAATGCGATATCTTCATTTAATAAAATGTTATTAAAGTTTCAAGAAACAACGATTTGTATATGCACTGCGTGTTCAGTGATGTATGTTTTAACAAAGTGTATTTTTGCTTGCGATTTTTTTGATGTTGTTTCCTTCGTACATAAGAAAACTTTGTTAATAAAACAAGCAACGCTGACGAAGTTGCGGGTATCAGCTAGCTATATAATAGATGCGTAAGTGAGTTTGTTTGTTACGCTTTTACGGCTAATCCACTAAACAGATTTGAAAAAATCTTTCTCCAATGGAAATCTACATCATCAGCTAGTAACATTGGCTAAATTTTGTCACCGTATTCCTACACACTACAACAGGAACTACGCGGATGAAACTGCGGGCAAAACACTAGCACAATTATAAAATAAATAATGGTAAGTACAAAAGGCAGGTAACCTTTACCATTATAATTTGAATCGACGGCGATCTCTTGTAGACAACCTTTGGGTAAAGGATAGGAGACTGAACAAAGCGGTAGCTACGGTTCGAATCATTTTAAATATATATAAATAAATAAATAATAATAAACAATAAAAAGCAAAAGTATAAAATCAAACGCTAAAGAGTATTTTTTACTGCATAGGAAGTGCAACCGCAAAACAGCAGTATTTGCTACTGTTGTGTTCCGGTTTGAAGGGTGAGCCAGTTTAATTACAGGCACAAGGGACATAACATTTTTAGTTACCAAGGTCGATGGCGCATTGGCGAGGTAAGCGGTGGTTAACATCTCTTACGATGCTAATATCTACGTGTGTTGGTGACCACTTACCATCAGGTGGCCCATATGCTCATCCGCCTTCCTATACTATAAACAAAAAAAAAAAAAACAGCTTGGTGCCTACTAACCATTTCATCAATTGAACCAGTTGTCAATTTATTTTAATTAAAAACACAATATTAAATTTCTACGTTTAATACTCCATGTAATCTGTTCAAAGAACATAAACGCCTTTTAATCTCATCGTGGGTGGAAGGCAGCCCGCAGTTTAATTCTGTAAGAACTCTTTCCTATCTCAGTTGTGAATTGTTGAAAATCGTCTTTCAGTACGGTATTCTTAAGTATTACAATTATTACGTAGACAATTTCACATATAACTTTCTAATGTTGTTCTGCATTGCATTCTTAAATAATATCTCAATCTCGTCTTGACTACAGATTTCAAATTACATAAATATTATTTCGATGGTTTTTAACACAATAGTATGATATAATATAATGAACTACAAAATAGTTTTTTGTACTGTCTGTGTTTATCAGTAAATTCATATAAAGGCGGATATGAGATAGAACATTAAAGTTTCAAGCCTTGTTATAACCACTAGTGAACCAATAACACAGTCGACCGATTCTATTTCGCATGGGCTCATAAAGGATCTCTCACCCGATGTCAGTTACCTAGATAACGCTCTTTATTCCGACAAAGGGTCTGTGTGACGTAGGTACGTTGATGAAATGCGGTAAAGAAGCTGCTATTTCAGATCCTTATATGGTATAATAAACACATATTGAAACTGTAATATATAAAATATAAACTACTAAATATTTTCTAACTCACTATGAAAAAAACCTAAAAAAAGTAAAGTAATATCCCAGTGCTGAGCTAAGGCCTCTTCTCCTTTTTTGCGAGGGGAAGGTTTGAAGCTTATTCCACCACGCTGCTTCATAGCGGGTTGGTGGAATACACATGTGGCAGAATTTGAGTGAAATTTGACACATGCCGGTTTCCTAATTATGTTTTTCTTCACCGTCAAGCACGAGATGAATTATAAACACAAATGAAGCTAACTTGTGCTTCATTTGTGTTTATAATATAAAACCCAAAAATAATATACGACATACGGCCGAAAAACTGACACGTCATTCAAATATGAAGTGGGACTTAATTATTTGGAACGTCATTAATTCCAAAATTTAGTATGCGAAATTTGATTTGCTCTATCTTTGCTCCTTTTATAAGGCGTTCAACGTTGACGAGCCGGTTGGCGTGGTTGGTAGATACTTGCCTGTCGCGCCGTAGGTCGTGGGTTCGATTACCACCCAGGACATGAACATGTCTGTTTGTTCTGTATAAGTATGTATTTACAAAAATACATGGATGTTTAATGTATCACCAATAGTGATACATTAAACATCCATGAAGTTTTAGACAAATCAAATGACAAGTAGAACGACATGAAATAACTTTAACGTAATTTCAAACTGTAATCACATCGTGGTCGAAGCTTTTTGTACCTAGCTTAAGCCCTTCATCCTGTGTGTAGCCATTCCTTCCATTCCAATCTATTACAAATACCAAACGCAATCTATAGAAGTCTTTGTCATGAAGAAGAAAGAAGAAATGTTCATTATTGTAGTAGCAAAATTGCAAAATATACTATAGGCAAAAAAATAAGTAAAAAAGCCGTATTAATTAAATTATTTAAGTTAAACTTATATTTAAGAGATCAAAAAGGAAATTAAAAAAGAGACAAAACAAATAAAATTCAATCGCTTGCAACAGCGACTTGCCCTAAATAGATAACCAAATCTGTGGCCCTTGCCAAGTTGACATTCTACAATTGTCAACGCTAATAGAAAACTAAACAAATGTATGAGAGTGACATCTCTCAACGATAAGTCACGTGGTCACAAACTGACAACACATGCGGTGTTGTCAGGTTGCACTAGGCTCCACTGTGGGCCATATGACACAAGCATAAATTACCTTAGTGACATAATCGCAGATCTATCATTCTTTAACGATGATGCATTTACCATAAATAAATATATATTTTAATGATTCAGTACAATAACAGGTCACATCTGTAATCAAGAGGGATGGTATAAATTTTGCGACGCGCTATTTATTTAAATACGTTTCATACATAGATCATCATTAACCGCTGTCATTACATTTATCCGTATTATGTTGATAAAAGTAAATAAGAGTTACATTGCAATAACAATCGAATAAGTTTGCCTTATGTAATAAAATTTAAAAAAATTATTGAGGCTGATTGATATCTTAATAGATTATTGTGTGAGTGTGAGTGTGATCATGGACTTTATTATTTTGTAAGTATTATTCTAATTTAAAAAAGGTATTTCATACGTAAGGATAGGAAACTGGTATGTCATAATTCGTTACTTGTTTATCTAAGCCGTTTCATATGAATGGCGCTGTTTTGAAAAGCTTGAGCTTCAATTAATGAATTTATGGATGATAGCACACCTTGGGAATGAGACGATCGCCGCATGGCTATTTCCTTTAGTTTTTTTTTTTGTAAAAGACAAAAACAGACAAAAAACAAAAAAAAAAAAAAAAACAAAAACATCAACCCGCTCAGTTTCTTTCGCCGGTTCTTCTCAGGGCTGGGTGTTTCTTTTCCGAACCGGTAGTAGTTTCTAGTTTGACAATCAATAAGTAAGTGTAATACTTCAATATTGAATAAAGTATTTGAATTTGAACTTGTCAAATTTAATATGAAAACTTAATAATTTGTTTTATAAAAGTTAAGAACTTAAGAAAATACCGTATATATAAAAAATATATTTAAAATTAAAAATAATATTTTTAATTACGTCAAAGAAAATTTTATAAGATTTCTTTGCATCAATATTGAAAATAGAACAAGCTAATTCTGGTATGAACATTATTTATTAATAGTCAAGTGGCCAACGGTTAAGTTTGTCAGAGGTCAGCTATATTTATAAATCTTTGGTCACTGTCAATTCTTAAACGAATACGAACAGGTATTTTTTTAAAGAAGTGATTACTCAAAGGAACCATAGATCTGGAACAGGTATAGCTAGAGATACACACAACACTTAATAAAGTATCTTAATTGTTTCCAAGGTTGGTTGCATTTCTTTAAAAGAAAAACATCGCCAATGCCCCACCAACCTTAGGAACTAAGATGTTATGTCCCTATTGTCTGAAATTACACTGGCTCACTCACCTTTGAAACCGGAACACAACAATACCAAATACTGCTGTTGGTGATGTAAGTTGATATTGATTAAGGAATGGCTTACATCGCTTATGTCTTTAGTCAGTGGTGAACATTCACCATCAAGTTGACCAACTTGCAACTTTTTTACCAACAGTGCAATACAGCTTGTGAATGTCCCACTACTGGGATAAGACCTCTTCTCCTCTTTTGAGGAGAAGTTTTTGGAACTTATTCCACCACGCTGCTCCAATGCTGGTTGGTGGAATACATCTGTTAAAGAATTTCTGTAGCTTGACACATGCAGGTTTCCTCACGATATTTTCCTTCACCGTCGAGTACGAGATGAAGTATAATCACAAATTAAGCTCTAGAAATTCAGTGGTGCAAGTTTGAACCCACGATCATCGGTTAAGATTCACCGATGATCAAGTTTTTTTACCTAGCAAATACAATTTGCTTTTATTTACAATGGGTCATTCACCCCATTGTTCAGCATGTGACAAAGTACCTGGTATAAACATTAAGTATAAAATAATAAAATCTATCCATAAACAATCGTTAAGTATGAAACCTATCCATAAATAATCACGTAACTTTTGTTTCCAAATTAAACCATAAATAAGTTTCTTAAATAAAGAATGACTCTCCTTAAAGCCTAATGTAATTAAAACATTGAGCTTCTTCTTCGTAAAACTTTTTTTAAGTTACAAGTCGAGCGATGAATCGGCGAAAAACTTGCCTATTCATGATTCTTTCTACGTTAATCTAGTCAACATGTCTTATTTTATCGTTGAAAGAATGTTTTATTTGACGAAAATAAATATTGGCTAGGCTATTATCGTTGGAGGGTTCTGTGACTCAGTAACCGACTTTTTATAGTTTCGTTGTGATAGTCTAACTTTTGGTATGTTATTTTATCTTTAGAGTTTGAAATCTGGGACGCCCCTGAAAAATGTAGGATTTGTCAGACGATGGATTTTTTTTAAATATTCTCGAATTGATAGCACAAAAAAGGGATTCTAGAAAAAGAAAGCTTTACTTATCTACACAGAATTGATAACTATATTTTTGAATTAGCATCAATTTAATTTTAAAGCAATTTCAAAAAATTTATAAAGTAAGATGACTCATTACGATTATCTACACTCAATCCCAAAAAAATACGCGATTGAAATTTAAAATGCAGTTAACCAAAGCATAGGTGATATAAATTGTTAGTAATAGTTTCCACAGATATTATCAAATATTTAGACATAAATGCATAATTAAATACATAATATTACTGATGCGTAAATACTGTAACCAAGTTTGAAATACGAGATGTCGACGATTCGTATTCGATATAGATCATGACATGTGAAGTAAACAATTTTCCTGCTTCCCCTTTCCTTCACAAGTCTACGCGCGCTGGCTCTAGATGTCACCGCCTAACTGTGACATCAATTCCATCGCACACGTAGACATTTGGCAACTCTCTTCTTTGTCACCTCCAAAACATGGAATGCTTTACCAGCACCCGTATTCCCCTCCTCTTATTACCTGGGTTCCTACAAACGAGGTGTGAAGAGGTACTTGCGGGCCGGCAAAGCGGGGGCGGCTAGTGCAGATCATTCCCCGACTGCACTAGCCGTCATCGCGTTTGGACTCTACTACCACTTACCATCAGGTGGAGAAGTAATTTGCCCTACCGGGCTATAAAAAAAAGGAACAATCTTGTGTTTGGGATTAATAACGGTTATTTGCCTAACATTGTTCTGTTCCAAATTTAAATATTTATTTACCGTTAGAAATCCATTATATAATTATGTTATTTTGTATTGTCAAACACTATCTCGCTAAATGCTTGGAATGTTGATCCTATTGAGTAATACCAGTTTTTCTTATTATAAATAATAGTGAATTAATTTTTTCATAAATTATAGTGAAATCAGGAAATTTATATATTCAGAATATTTTTTATTGTGTTTTCGCGTAACTTAGATTTTAATATAATTTAAATAAAATTCCTCATTCGTAACAGCAATTACAACTGAAAATGGCAACATTACAATTTTATTATTGTCTAATATATATTTCTTACATGAAGTCTTTATCATTTATTAGTATACAAATAAAACTGACTTTTTAGTGCTGTTTTTATAAACCAAACGTAGCCGTATTGAGGTGTGTATATAAAAAAATGCTGGAAAAAAAATGGCAGAATTCAATAAAAAAAATGGTTGTCGGTTAAAGTGGTTATAGTCGGTTTACGGACGATAGTTTAACGTGACAACGTCATAACAAAACATTGATGAAATGACTGCAATCGAGTGAAAAATAGATGCGGCGCAAACGTACAATCAGCGTAACGGGACAATTTTTCGTGCATGCAGCCAGCGTTCATTGATTTATTAGACGTTGTCACGTCAAAAAATCATTGCAAGAATTTAATAAGTTTATTTTAATCGTTAGGTTTGAGTGATAACAATCAAAACTGTTCAGACTATATTGATCGTCAATTAACATAAATTGTGTTCTAATAATAAATTAATTAGTAACTAATGTTTCACAGGCCGTTAATTTCAAGCAAATATTAGTAAACTCTATCAAATACGAGTTCTACTATAGTTGGTATTATATTATGTTAAAATTTCGCTCTCCCAGAATATCAAGGGAACAATTTTATATATATTGAATTTCATATAAGCAAAAATATTGTTTAATAAAATGTATAAATAGGAAGCGTAAAGGACCCTAGAGAGATTAAATTTCATTTCAATATTTTTCAGTTATTTCATAACAGATCTGTTTAACAATTATAAACAATTATTTCAAAATGGTTGATAATTTTAATATGATTAATGAAAAAGGACGATTCGACGAAAATTGCTTAATTACGAACACTTGAAAAGATATATTTTAATCGAATTTATATGAAAACCGGTGAATATAATGAGCAGATTTTTAATAATGATTAAAATTATGTACAACTTCCATTTTCTAGAGGTGTATTCAATGGTATTTATCGAAAAGATGCATAATTTAAAATTTAAATTCGTATTTTTTTTTTTTGTTACCTCATAACTTTCGACTGGGTGAATTTTGATGTTTTTTTTTTTCCTTATAATAGGTAAGCAGACTGAGTGGCCACGACTGCTCATAAAGGTGTACAGTGTAAATGTCAATCATACCATACGTTGCATAAAAAAAATTAATATGAAAATAAGCTAGGAATGCAGTCAAATAACTCGCTTTGTAACTTTTTAAATCTTGAAAACCGATTTACATTGTTAGTAAAAAATAAATAAAATAAAGTACAAATACAACATTTCTCAGAACAATTCAAATTTCGAACGAAAATAAAAATAAAACATTTAAATCAAATTTGTATACAATTGTGTAATAAATATAACAAAAGACGTACCTACTACAATATAATAAATGACGAGCCGGTTGGCGTGGTTGGTAAGACGCTTGCCTTACACTCCGCAGGTCGTGGGTTCGATTCCCACCCAGGACAGACATTTGTGTGCATGAACATGTCTGTTTGTCCTGAGTCTGGGTGTAATTATCTATATAAGTATGTATTTACAAAAAAAAAAGTAGTTTATGTAGTATATCAGTTGTCTGGTTTCCATAGTACAAGCTCTGCTTAGTTTGGGATCAGATGGCCGTGTGTGAATAATGTCCCAGGATATTTATTTACAATATTAAATATGTATGAAAATACGTAAAATTATCATACAATAAATATTAAAGAGGTTACAAATAACATTACGTTACCACATATTTTATTGCCCCCATTTGTGGCCTATCTCTATTATCTCGACCATGACCTTAAACTTCTTGTGACAAACAAATACAAACGAGGAAGGAAATTTGTTGATTGTGTTAGTGATCTTTGCTTGTGTGTGTGTTTTATTTATATTTCTTCTGTCTTTTTATTTGTGTGTGTAAGAATAGAATTAGTAAAATAACATTACAGACTATATTCACAATAATTATAAGCATTCGTTTTTAAATATTTTATTTACTACAGTTACTTCGTGTAACATAAGCAAAGGGTATGGCAATAATCTTGTAGTATTGCACACATACACAAACATAGTTGTGTATATATATATACATATAAATATATAAATAGTAACAGCCTGTGAATGTCCTCCTTAAGGCCTCCTATCCTATTTTTTTTGAGGAAAAGGTTTGAAGCTTATTCCAGCATATTACCACGCAGCTCCAATACGTGTTGGTGGAATACACATGTGGCAGAATTTCAGTGGAGTTCCTTACGATGTTTTCCTTCACTGTCACGAGATGAATTAAAAAATCATTCAAAAATAAAGTCTTATGGTAGATCACCGTATAACATGAGTCATGACATTCAATAAAGTATGAAACTCATGCTCGTATATATGCACTTGTATTGTACGGTAGTCAATCAGTCGGAATGGAACCTATAACTTTTTTTACGCTAGAACCAATAATGTATTGAAGAGTTGAGTGTATAGGTTTAGCCTATATACGCGACTTAAATTTTCTCTTTTATCTATGAAAGATTTTATAGCCAGTGTAGGCTCTAAAACTTTCATAATTATTAAATCCTAATCAAAAGGTACATTTGAACACGCAATATTTGACAATAAATATGATAGAAATAAAACAAAATCAAGCTTCGAAAGCTCGGCTCAATATTTATAGTATTCTTACATCAAACAACCTACTTACATTTACATTTCATACTCAAACGTAGTTATTGTTTTGTGGAACACTGAACTTTTCACAATAGCATACGCAATTACATCTCCGTAGGCATCTGTAGTTACCTGAGCTATTACTATATAATGTGGTCGGTGGTGCAAGTATTAAGAGAAGATGACTGCCTCGTTAGTCTAGTGGCTTGATATAAGGCCGCAGACTCGGTGGTCCTGGGTTCAATTCCCAGGTCGGGCCAATAAATAGTTATTGGGATTTTCTGTCAGAAAATTGTCAGTAGCAGCCCGGAGTCTGGAAGTTGGAAATATGTACACTCCCGTGCCTCGGAAAGCACGTTAAGCCGTTGGTCCTGCGCCTGAACTCTTTCCGGTCGTGTCGGATTACCGTCCCATCGGATTATGAGAGCTAAGGAAACGAGAGTGCACATGTGTTTGCGCACACACTTGTGCACTATAATATCTCCTGTGCAGTTGGCTAATCTCTCTTGATTGGCCGCCGTGGCCGAAATCGGTCTGGAGGACATTATTAAGAGAAGAGACTTCCGGTTGATTTTAACCTTTCCATTAATCATGAAAAGTAAAACAACCCGACAATGACTTTCCCATTGACTTAAAGGTATGGAGCTTTTTTAGCCATGCTGCGCTGATGCGGTTCCAACACAATATGTGGATTTCCTAACAGTTATCTGGATCGCCAAGCAAAAGGTGAATTATACACACCTAGAGCATGATAATTCAATGCTTGCCATCTTCCTGTTTAAGGAAGCTCCTGAACGCCAATAACGTTCTTATCTAACCTGCCATGCGAACATCCATATTGGAACAAGTACTTCCGAGTGTTCCAAGAGATGGATCCGGAAGATTATGTTGTATGTTATGAACAAGCACGTGGCAAGCTATAGCCGGTGACAACCTTTGATCATGTAGACGTCATGAAGTTCCTTAAAAACATAAAATGCCTTGAAACATTAATGTACCGATGAAGTCAAGTTATTTTACAACGCAACACAAACTCTGCTATTAACAGTAAACAAAAACAAATAAAACGTTTTCTATATTTTCGTTTTTCGACGCTTTAACAAACGGCGAAGTCGCACGAACTATCACATGTCAATCATAATAAAAAAATATTTCGTATTGGAGGTAATTTAGATTGGCGAAATTGTTTCACGACTCCGATCTCTGTTTATACGTTCATAGGCGATGAAACAAAGTTTTCGAAATAAAAAAAAGGTGTGTGTGCGATTCACACACGATAGAAGTGAAACTTAATATAAAATAGTATGTATATTTCTGTCTCATTCTTTGCTGGCTTCATCCTACACATTTTTGTATTTGTGTCTCTTACCTTTTCCGTTGCATCCGGTTTGAAATCACAACGATTCTAAAGAAGTTTCACTTCAATATATCATTTGTTAGCAAAACACTATTTCGAATTATGATTAGAGTTGTAAATTTATATAAAATATTGATGTTGATATCTTTTTGAAATTAATAGACTTGAGTGATTCTCGGCACTGTTTGATAGATTGCTATGAAAGCTAGAATTAGTAGAGTGAATTTCCAGAAATTATCCTACAACGAAAAAGTGTTATGCCTAGTTTAAACAATCCAATAAAGATTATTTGATGGAGGTTTTTATACTATACAATTTGTTATTAGACACTAGAGAGCGCTGCACATCAACTTGACCGTTAACTCGACCTACGCAGATAGGACTAAACTAGTTAGTTTATTTACCAAAGTATCAAAATCACGACGGAATTACGGTAGAATTCCATCACCATTCCATATCTTAATGCCTATCATTAGTATTTCAGATAAATAATAATTCCATTACAAAATAATTATAAAACATAAACTGTAATTAACTTTATTTAATCGCGAAGCATGGGTTAGACATCAGATTTACTTGGTGGTAGAGCTTTGTGCAAGCTCGTCTGGGTAGGTACCACCCACTCATCAGATATTCTACCGCAAAACAGCAGTACTTGTTATTGCTGTGTTCCGGTTTGAAGGGTGAGTGAGCCAGTGTAATTACAGGCACAAGGGACATAACATCTTAGTTCCCAAGGTTGGTGGCGCATTGGCGATGTAAGAGATGGTTTACAGCTCTTACAACGCCAATGTCTATGGGCATTGGTGACCACTTACCATCAGGTGGCCCATATGCTCGTCCGCCTTCCTATGCAATAAAAAAAAAAAAAAAGATTTTCGTACATCACTAAGGCTACTTATAGTACTGCGGTGCTAAAGCCTCTTCATCTCTTTTGGGGAGAAGGTTTGGAGCTTATTCCACCACGCTGCTTCAATGTGGGTTGGTGGTAAACGAACGACGAGTAAAACGAGTAAAATGACTATTCTAAAGTGCTCTTCATATCGTATATACGGAAATCATGTATAATTTTCCGCTAACAAGTTATGCCATGTACCAATCATTACCGTCCCCATTTGCTTATCTGGCCTGCGTTTGCAAGCGCTACATTGAATGGCATTTGAGCATCATATGTCACCGTTGCCTTCATTACACCTCATAAAGTACACGTCAGACGAGTTTCGTTTGATGTTTAATTGTGTTGACGCGGACGTCTAAATGACTTTTTAAGCTTATAGCTTTAAGGACTTGCTACGGATTCGTGAGAAACTACACGTTTCTGAAGAAAATGGAGTATTATTTTTGTTTATTTGTATGTTACTTTATAGTTAACTTATTTTATTGGTCTGTGTGATGATTCTTTTATAATATCATTCCATGTAGTAAATGCTGGAGTTCTCCAGGGGACTGTGCTATCCCCCACACTCTTTTTTTTTGCATATCAATCATATGCTCTCTCTTGGAAACATACATTGCTATACAGATAGTACAGTGCACATGGGATACCATGTAAGTGCAGTAACCAGGCGAGCGGAAATTGGGGAGACGCGGAGGGATCTTGTTGTGAGCTCAATAGGACGTTAGGACTAATTGCCAAATGACGCTCTGATAATCTTGTTGAGTTTGACGCGAAGAAAACACAGGTATGCCACAAACACAGAAATGGTCACCATTTTCCCCTCCTCCTTCCCTCTGTGGCACTACGCTGGATGTAGATGGCAGTGACCTGCAGTTTATATCATTGGCGACGTAAAGGTCACCAACACCTTTACAATTGCGTTAAGAGATAGCGGCGCTGAACGCTTTCTATCAACTGTAACACGGCGAATGCTCTGAGGAATTACTCTCTCTCTAATTCCAGCGATTGAAGGAAGAGGTTCCTTCACAAGTCTACGTGTGCTGGCTCTCGTTGTCACCGCCTAACTGTGGCATAAATTCCTTCGCGTACAAAGAGATTTGGAAATTCTTGTTTTTGTCGCACCTCTAAAAAATGGAATTCTTAACCAGTACACGTGTTCTTCTGGCTGCAAGGCAAGGCCCGACTGTACTAGCCGTTGTTGCGTATTACCACTTACCATCAGGTGGAGTACAGACCTTTGCCCTCCCGAGTAATATAAAAAAAAAACAATACCAGTGACTCCTTAATATCAGGCCAGCTTGACAGTCTTAGTATTACAATAAAAAAATAATAGAGATATTATTCGGTACAGTCTCAATATAAGTGCTACTTAAGTAGGTTAAAAATTTGCTTTACACTGCTTGTTAGTTTAACTGTAAGTCAGAGCTGTTCTTATGGAGTGTCGGGTGCAAGAGTGTGAAATTGAGTGTCGATTCGAAAAATCTGACAAATTTACTTTGATAAAGCATTCTAAATATATAATTTACATTTGATAAAATTTCATTCGATAAAGAACGAATGTGTTTCATATAAATAGGATTTACGTTTACGCGCTTCGTAGTAATAATGAGATTTGTTTTCGACGTTTTCATTCATACAAATATGAAATTATTCATACACGATTTAGCTCTGAGAAATCCAGAAATGCCAATATAAGGCTGATTAAGTGCGAGCTAAGTCGCGCATGCGGTACGCACACAGATAATATATTTAAACTTTAGTCATATTTTTTATTTTTCCTTTATCTCATAAAATTTCTTCTTTTTCTTCATAAAATATAATTTGGTTATATTTATATACATTATAGATATCTTGAAATACGTTTAATTAAAGTAAATTTAAATTTCATTTATTGTAATATTTCCACATTTAAAGTTTATTATTTTAGCTTACAAACAAAAAAAGCGCACATCACAGTTCAAATTAGAAATACTCTATGAAAACAAATTGAAAACACATTACATAACTCAATCGTGAAATGTATGAAAGTTATTTACAACATTGACTTTGATAAATTTTACATTTAAAGCATCAAAAAAACTTAACATCATTGGCCGAATACTGAGACGTCAATCAAATATGAAGTGGGACTTAATTATTTGGAACACCATTAATTTTAAAATTACGCATACTAAATTTGAAATTAATGACGTTCCAAATAATTAAGTCCCACTTCATATTTGAATGACTTTTCAGTATTCGGCCGCATAAGTGATAGCGTAGCTTAGTTTTCAAAATTTTACAAAAAATATTCGTAAGTGCTATTTTGCTATACAAGACTATGATTTAAAACCTTAAAATACCATTACACGAACTAAGTCTACGAATTAATAAAATTCACACAAAGAAACGCTATTATGATGAGTCTTTTCATTGAAGTTCTTTAACAATACTTTATCCAATATATATGGGAAATAACATGTGAGCATTCCGAAATAGCGTGCCGTCATTGTGTATTGATTTCTCATAAATAAAAATGTTAACAAAACAAAAACCGACTTCATAAAAAAACATATTAATATGCACTAAAAAGTAAAAAAATAATTGCGTATTCTTCTATAATTTGATAATTAACTTACTATTTTCTACTCATCAATATGTAGGTACGAATGTATTGTGTGGTTGATAATGTATTTACAATTATTGTTACTTTTGGAGTCGATGTCAGCCAAGGTAGGCTTATAACTACATACATAGTTGTAGGTGAGATGTGCTTGTGTCGCACGCGCAACTTAACGAAGCGAATAAAAGTCAATTTGTAATGTGTATGTTTTTAAAAGATTCCCGTATTATTATTGCTAGGTATATTATAGTGTTTCCTTAGCTGACATCGACTCCAAAAATAACAATTATTGTAAATAAATTATCAACCACACAATACATTCGTACCTACATATTGATGAGTAGAAAATAGTAAGTTAATTATCAAATTATAGAAGAATACGCAATTATTTTTTTACTTTTTAGTGCATATTAATTTGTTTTTTTATGAAGTCGGTTTTTGTTTTGTTAAAATTTTTATTTATTTTTCGCTTTTTAGTGAATCTGAAGTACACTCACTAATTTGTAGAAAATGGGTAGACCTACTAAACGTGCAGCTCATATGAGACAGCGCCATTTATATTATTATTTAAATATATTAATCTAAAACAGTGAAACATAAAGAAAAATGCATTTTGGTACTTAATTAATAAATATTAGTTAATATGGTTAAATGTATGAATATAAATTAACATGTTTTGATTAAATAGATTTAGTTGGTGGGGTGTTGGGCAGCCATAACATAGTCAAATAGTTATTTCTAGTAATAATTAAATAAACTGTATGTTTATAGATGTTGTGTTATACCGTTCTTCACCATAAATATATGACGGAATGTCTGTATATTAAAAAAAGGGGAAGTATCTATATTATCCTAACTAATATTATGAATGCGAAAGTAAGTTTGTTCGTGACGCTTTCACGCCTAAACCACTAAGCCGATTTAAAAAATTCTTTCACCAATGGAAAGCTACATTATCAGGGAGTAATATAGGCTACATTTTGTCCCCATATTCCCATTCCGGGAACAGGAACTACGCGGGTGAAACCGCGGGAAAAACACTAGTAATCAATATATAAATATACATAAATATAACATGTATATAAGAGTACTTATACGATTCTATATATATATATATATGTTTTATTTTCAAAATTGGTCTCAACTTTTAGGAGATGTTCAAATATGTTTCAATTACAAACATATACATATATACTAATGCTTACATGCATAACTCATATTATAAAGAGGAAAGATTTGATTTTTGTTTGATTTTTATTACGATTTAAATCAAAAACTACTTGACCGATTTTAAAAATTCTTTCACCCTTAGAAAGCTACGTCTTTACCGAGTAATATAGGCTTTATTATATTTTCAAAAACTTATAGATCCCTACTTAAAATGGAGCAATGTAACCCAACGTATTAACCTGTTGCCTATAAAAGTTATTATTTCGTGTGCGCTGCGAAAACTACTGACGGTATATAAAGAAGTGTTTTTTACAATAGTACTATAATTACTTGATCATAACGATGTTATGGTAGGTGAATGATAAACCTAGATAGCCTATAAAAGATTCGGCCGTGTATCGTTAATTTGCTACTAAGAATTGAAGATTTCCGTTACTTTGTCATGGATCCTATAATCAGAATCTAACCAAACTATCATCAAACAACCCTTGAAGTATACTCTTTCTAATAAAAAAAAATCATCATCAAATCATCGAAATCGGTTGGCGTGATATTGAGTTATTCGTCCATTTGTCGCGCACATACCTCATGCAAATTTACGACTTATATGGTTTTCTCATGGATTCCATTGTCAAACCTGGACTAAAAAAAAATGGGACCCCATGGGAAGCAACCCCTTTCAAATAAAAAAAAATCATCAAAATCGATTCACCCAGTCGAAAGTTATGAGGTAACAAACACAAAAAAAAAAAAAAAACACAGACGAATTGATAACCTCCTCCTTTTTTTGAAGTCGGTTAATAAATAGTCGTTAATGTCTGGAATAATTTGTCCACTGGTTTTATAGCGCTATATCGAAATATATAATACGTCAAAACATCGTAGATATGTGTATATAATATATTTATACGTCATATGGCCGAATACTGAAACGTCTTTCAAATATGAAGTGGGACTTAATTATTTGGAACGCCATTAAATTCAAATTTCGCATACTAAATTTTGAAATTAATGATGTTCCAAATAATTAAGTCCCAATCATATTTGAATGACGTTTCAGTATTCGGCCGTTAGTGAATTAGACTAGGTCAGAGTGCTTAGCAAGCCATTATTATAAAATAGGACGTCGATTTTCATTAATAAGTAAGAGTTCTTTTTTATAAATTTTTATATATTACTTACGAAAAATTTTTAGAGCTCTGGTTAAATGATTCAAAATCCACATAGATAGAAGATACACATACAGTGACCGAAAATTCACATAATTGGCAATTGAATTTTATTTCTGACACGATAGTAAATTTATATCATATAATAATAACTTACTTCTTAAATCAATATTATAAATAATAATAAACATTATAATTTTATGCTTGATAAATAAATAAAATAAATAAAGAAAAATAAACTATATCATATAGTTGCTTTAATATTATGATATGTAAATAAAATTATTTTTATTCATATAGACTTCTATAAGTACGTATAAATACCGCAAAGCAGCAATACTTGCTATTGTTGTGTTCCGGTTTGAAGGGTGAGTGAGCCAGTGTAATTACAGGCACAAGGGACATAAGATCTTAGTTCCCAAGGTTGATGGCGCATTGGCGATGTAAACGATGGTTAACACTTAACATCTTACAATGCTGATGTCTATGGGCGTAGGTGACCACTTAAGATCAGGTGGCCCATAAGCTCGTCCACCTTCCTATACAATAAAAAAAAAATCGTCAAGCATTGCTATACTTTTATAGAAAGAGTATCGAAAAATAATAATTTGAGAATATAGCGCTGACATCGGCTATATATCTTCATCCAGAGGATAGTCTACTTTATGAATGCGTGATGGGAAATTTGAGACGATACAAAGTTATTGCGAATTTGAATTATATTTCTCGAATGTCACGTTTTTTGAGTTATAAAAACGTTATACTTATGTTCGTAAGATGAAATATTTCTTACATTTGGGTTAGTATAGAAAATGTAAATCAATTTGTTATCCATCGGAAAATGGAATTTGGGTGAATATAAATGTTGGAATGACGACTTATTGGGAAACAAATTGACTGAAGATTAAAATATAACTCGATAATAATTATTGCAGAAGTAGTTTTAAAGTGTAATATATGTAATCAGTATCAGTCAGTAACAGCCTGTGAATGTCCCATTGTTGGGCTAAGGTCTCTTCTCCTCTTATTTTTCGAAGAGAAGGTTTGGAGTTTAATCCACCACGCTGTTCCAATGCGGATTGGTGGAATACATATGGGACAGAATTTTAATGAAATTTGACACATGCAGGTTTCATCACGATGTTTTTCTTCACTGTCAAGCATGAGATGAATTATAATCACAAATTAAGCTCACGAAAATTTAGTGGTGCTTGCCCGGGTTGAACCCACGATCATCGGTTAAATTCCACGCGTCATCTCTGCTTAAATAGATATAAGATGTGTAATAAATTAATAATGAAATTGTAAAGGTTTTTAATTCAATTCTTAGCGTAATGGTTATTAATTGTATCAAAAGCTTACGTCACCTTATTACGTCATCAAAAGTGAATCTGAACAAAGCTGCAGGTATTTGTAAGAATATTCTTATCTTGCTTGTGAATTGCTTTAAATGACATAATTGGTCTAGTAGTTAACTGATAACGCTGTAGATTCGGTGTCTAACGGCCGAATACTGAAACGTCATTCAAATATGGAGTGTCATTCACATACTAAATTTTGAAATTAATGATAATTTTGAAATTAATGATAATTTTGAAATTAATGATAATTTCAAAATTTAGTATGTGAAATTTGAAATTAATGGCGTTCCAAATAATTAAGTCCCACTTCATATTTCAAAGACGTTTCCAGACGAGACAAAGTAATGGTAATGGTTAATTTGTTTGTATGGAATCTGCATGTGAAACGTATAAACGTTCGACGAAATTCCCTCCCGCTGAGTCAATAGTGGCCTCATATACAAATTGTTCCTTTATATTCAAATAACAATATTCTTTTTTCTTCATTTTACTTCATATTTATATAATTTTTTAAATTACCCACAATATCGATGTTGACTGATTGACAAAAGTTCAGCCATTGCTTTGATCTTATATAATGTTGTATATTGGAAAGTGTGAACATATTATGTTGATTCTGAAACACCGTGTCGATTTGCCGTCCTATCAGAGCATGAGATCGAGAGAGCACTGAGTACATCTTTGACTGCTTATATACTTGTGTACTACAATATATTTTCTCGGTGGTAGAGCTTTGTGCAAGCTCGTCTGTGTAGTTACCACCCACTTAGCAGATATTCTACCGCAAAATAGTAGTACTTTGTGTTGTTGTGTTCCGGATTGAAGAGTGAGTGAGCCAGTGCCAGCCAGCCATAATTACAGGCACAAGAGACATAATAGCTTAGTTCCCAAGGTTGGTGGTGCATTGGCGCAGTGCTAATGTCTATGGGCATTGGTGACCACTTACCATCAGGAGGCCCACATGCTCATCCGCCAATAAAAAAAAATGCTGATGGTTAGACACCGTTGAGCCATTATCAACCTAATCGACTGCGAATTGGAACACGAGTTGATATTCATAATTTTAAGAAAAACAATTTATGTATGACTTGTTTTTTCAGTACAGTAGAACTTTATTCAATATTTTGCTCATAGAAAGAGATGTTAACGTTCTTTGATACAGAAAATCTTAATATGAATAAAATAGAAGGTTTGAAATTTTGCGTTCTGAATAATGGATTAAGAGAGAGAGAGTTTTACGAGTCTTTCAAGACGATTGCACATGTCAAAATTATTCAATCGGTTTAGCGATTGAGTATCTAAGCTTAATTTTTTTATAAAAAAGCCAAATTTACTCGTTTTTTTTTAAATTATACGAAACCGATAAAAAAAGAAAGTAACACAATCATTGTTCAGTTCCTTAAAAACCATTCAGAAACCATTATCTTTAAAAAATCTACACATCATCACAAAAATAGACACAATATACCCCCACTGGTTAGCATTCATTGTTCATAATCAGGTTTTAAACGTTGCCTCATAATTAATGGTAGAAAAAGTAACTTAAATTTATAGGTGTCAACCTTGTCCAAGACAATAGACCCATTTTCGCCTAAACCTGCTTTGAATAATAATTATCTGTGACCTGAATATTCATTCAGAAATTTCATATTTCCGTAAAATATATGATAAACACGCATAAATACAAAAACAAATATATAGCCATGTAGGGTAAGCCCGTGTCCGTCTGTACCAAGCACTGGCTACATAATGGTCATAAATCAGTTGAATTTCATCGTTGCGCGTAGAAAAAACCCGGTTATATGACAATACATTTCTATGATCCGGTTATAACCGGATTTATTTGGTTTATGAATAAACTGGTTTATCTATTGAATATTTGATTTCAGAGCGTGTGAACATGTGGTACGAGAGCGTTAAAAAATGTTTTGTTACCTACACAAATATATTCACAAAGCGGTTAGGGAAAAAAATAGACTACTTGTTTATTTAACTGAGGCAATAACATTTTTTTTTGACTAAAACATCGGTTTGTTTTGTACGACAAAATATGGTTGACTGTTTATACATTGAACTTTTTCACTACATTTGTAATTACTGTTGGTTTTGTGGCTAACTTAAAAATTTACAGTTCCTGAGTGACGATCCTCGATGAGGCCTATAAATTTTAGTGGTTTTAATATAAGAAAATTTAGTATTCTGGATATTATATTTATCAATGAGGAAGTTGGTAGCGATACTCTACCAGCAGTTCCTCAATCCGTTATCAACGTAACCTGTACCTAAACTCTATCCAGTCGTAAGAGAAAGCTGTCCTCTAAGAATACGAAAATGAAAAGATAGAGACACGTGCATGCTTGTTGAATATCATATGTCTCACAATTATGTCAAACTAGCATAGTTTCCAGTGAGTATTTGGGTATATGGTTGAGCATATGGGCCACCTGATGGTAAATTGGTCACCAACGACCATAGACATTGGCATTGTAAGAGATGATAAAGTACTGTAAGATAAGATGAGTACTGTACTGTACGAGTATGACTTTACCCGACATCGGTTAGGAGAATATTATCAATGACCAATTTATGAACATGATAAATTAATAATATACCATTTGTGGTGGTTACTCAATATTGTGGAAGTCCAATCTACCCACACGAAGCGTTTTAATTTGACGTTTTATACATACCGCTAGGCTGTGGAATACATCACCAGCGTCTGAGGTTCCAGTCATATATACGGTACACACGCCAACGGGACGCACGGGAGTGTACACACGCCAACTTCCAGACTCTGGGCTGCTACTGAGAATTTTTCTGTCAGAAAAACCCAATAACTACTTATTGGCCCGACCTGGGAATTAAACCAAGGACCACCGGGTCTGCGGCCTTATATCTAGCCACTAGCTAGACCAACGAGGCGCGCTCCAACCTAGACTATTGCCGTCTGTCAGACATAATCATTGAGCGCCAGCTTATAGTTGATAAAAAAAGTGTATTATAAATGGTACTGCATCTTCCATATTCCTTTTATTTTAAACAAATACCATACAAATAAAAGATTGAAACGTTTTCACTCAATTATAACACCAATTATTCACGACTTATAAATGTAGGAAATTCATTTTATTTGGATGGATATCATGAAGATATAGATTTAGATTTTAGAGGATCTAGATACATACTTCCCAAACAAAGTTTGTTTTATGTTATTGTTTTATTACCATTTGTTTTCTTTTTCGTAAGATTCGGCGCCCAAATCGAAGATTTTCTCTCCAAACTTTTGTCGTAATTATTTCATCTCATAAAATAAACAACATTGCAAATCATATGTTTATCTTGAAAATATTAATTATCCTCACACTAAAGTTTGTTGGTTTTGACTTAAAACTTGGGTGATCAGTCAAAGTCAATTTCTTTATTCAATTGTTTTTTTATTGACACTTAAAATATTTACTACCGATTCATAAATAAATACCTCAAACTTGAGAAGAAAGTTAACGGAAAAAATCTGGAAAAACATAATACCAAACAAACCTTTATTTACATCAGCATTATTTTGTTCTATTGTTACTTCAAAAATCGTAGGCTGAGTTGGAGGCATCAGGCGGTTGAATGCCTATGCGATAGACTAATCAAATCAGTTTTTTTTATTGTATTGGAAGGCGAACGAGTATACGGGCCACCTGATGGTAAGTGGTCACCAACGCCCATAGACAGTGGCATTGTAAGAAATGTTAACCATCGCTTACATCGCCAACGCGCCACCAACCTTGGGAACTAAGATGTTATGTCCCTTGTGCCTTTAATTACACTGGCTCACTCCCCTGTCAAACCGGAACTCAGCAATACATAGTACTGCTGTTTTGCGGCAGAATATCTGATGAGTGGGTGGTACCTACAGACGAGCTTGCACAAAGCTCTACCAAAAGTCAGATCCACGGAAGTCAAAAATTTTACCAAGATGATAGCTAACAAGGAGAGATGGCGTAACATCCTGAAGAGAATAACATCAGTCACTACTTCATAACGACCACTCAGCCAAGAGCGTGTTGACAGAAGAAGAAGATTACTAAAAAAATCCCAGGGAAAAATAAAGACACGTTAAAAGTTATAATACGATATTAACCAATAATGAAGTCGTAAAACTTTGATAATACTTTCTTGTATGACGTCATAACCTCTTCAAATGGGTTTCAATGATATTGCGTTGAAAGATTATCGTCTTTATTTCAAGTGTAATAGCGTCTAAAGTAGATATTCTGGATTAGTTCCTAGGTTCAGGTGTTGGTTCAATGGCTTGTATTATTTTACTCTATCTATTGTCACTGACAGCGAAACAAAATGAGTTGGTAGAATGTTTGGTGATTAGTTTATACAAAGACATAAAGTCGGTAAAACCCTCTTATTTTACTTATTGCTCATTGCAAATAGATAGATAGGCAATTTAGGCAGTCTCACCCTTCGAGCAGGACCTGAATACAGTAGCAACCTGTGAATTTTTTACTGCTGGGCTAAGGCATCTTCTTCTCTTTATGAGGAGAAGGGTTTGGAGCTTATTCCACCACGCTGTTCCGGGTTGGTGGAATATACATGTGACAGAATTTCAATTAAATGTGTCAATTTGAATGTTAGTTTCCACACGATGTTTTCTTTCATCTTCAGGCACGAGATGAATTATAAATCACAGATTAAACACGTGAAATTCAATGGTGCTTCCTCTGGTTTGAACTCGCGATCATCGGTGAAGATTCACGCGTTGTGAAGCGCTTGAATGGCTGAATATTTATTGATACCTAAATTTAAATTGAAATAAAAGTATATTTTTCTTTTCAAACTTGACCGACAAAAAAGCAAGGACCGGTATTATGGAGTAAATGTGTAATTTAACATGACAGAGAATTATAAACGTCCTTTGGTAAAGACATCGCTTTAAACGCGATTAAGATGTCAGTTATCCCGGAATTTGGGAGGTTATTCTACAAGCGAATCTGTTTACGGAGCAACTACACTTGTTTGAAATGATAGAATGATTAACCTTAACTAATATTATAAATATGGAGTTTGTATGTTTGTTACGCTGTTTGTCCTAATTACTTAACCAATGATCATGACATTTTTATTGTCAGGGGCAAAAAGGGACATTTCACACGCGGTCGAAGCCGCGGGCGGAATATTTACTGATGATTATTTTTATTAATTGCTTGCATGTATATTTTAGTTTAAAAAGTTAACTAGTTTTTAAACTTTATTAGTTATAAGTTGTTTTCTTCATTTAAACTCTGGTTTTTTTCTGTTTGACATTTCTGTTTTTTTTTTAAATTTGTATATTTTGTTACCTCTGTTAATTATGTAATATTGGCTTGGATTGGTGTGTTCTCCTGGAGGCCAATATCAGTTATATAAAACGTTTATTAACGTTCTCGATTCAATTTCGACTATTCCTCATAAATCCGAATGAGTATGATGTTACAATATCCAAAAGTTAAAAACCCTTGTCAAAGTCAACGTATCGTATTTTATGAAAAATAATTAAAAAAATACTGAATTTCACCACCGGACATCGCGCCAATATTCGAAATACATCCTACCTCTATGTCTGGAACAGCGCGATTTTTAAGGCATTTTCTGCCTCGCACAACCACTCTGTAGAACTAGCTTTCACCGGCGACTATTCCGAACCGATATGACATAGCTACCTTCAAGAAAAGAGAATACCATTTCCTTAGAGGCTGGCAACGCATCTACAGTCCTCGGATGTTGCAGGTGTCTATGCGCGGTGGTAGTCACTCTCCATCATGTAAGCCTCCTGCTCATTTGCCCCCTCTTACAAAAATTGGGAGATGGGACTGTGGTTAAAATTCACGTGTTTTACTCTGATGTGCGTTCGGAAATTATTAAAAATCTTATATTATTAACATAATATTTTAAATCCAATAACTATCGGTAAATTGGAAATTTTAAGTCTAATAAATCGATGAACGCTGGCTGCATGCACGAAAAATTGTCCCGTTACGCTGATTGTACGCTTGCGCCGCATCTATCTCTCTTTACTCGATTGCAGTCATTTCATCAATGTTTTGTTATGACGTTGTCACGTTAAGCTGTCGTCCGTAAACCGACTTTACAGACAACCATTTTTAATTAAAAAAACAAAGGAAAGCTTCTTGTAAAATAATAAAAAATATACGAATCCTTAGTAAATATATTATTCTTTTGTTATTGTTAAATTTAATATTAGTGTTTTATATTTTCTGTTATTTCTTCAATCTATTTTGTATTTGAAAATGAAATGTTTATTACTTTATTAAATTCTTGTTATTTCATAAAATATGTTCGCAGATTGCATTGCTTGAGGGTAAATGCAATGTAATTCTCGTCTTGCCGGGATTTCAGATTTACGACAGTGAAAACTGTATATTTTATATAATAAGAGTTGGATTGCATTTATTTACTTTCAGTTCCACTCGAGCCATTAATAGAAATGTTATTTTTTATAAACATAACGAGGGAGCGACCCCGAGGTTATAAAGGCTATGGTCCCATTAAACGCTATAGGTAACGTCCGAATTCAGGGTAAACTTCCGTACGACGTTTCAACACCAGACTGTCAATGTCAGTGTCACCAGTCAGCTGTCAATAAACATATCTCAGTAGAAAATGACGTATCGATCACAATCGTTAATAAACAGTGTTCGCGTGTGATGCTTTCTTTTTTAATTTTAACATTTTGTTCTGTAACTAGACGACGTTTACCAGAGTAATAATTGCAGATCAATTGCTCGAAATAACTAGAGACGCGACTTCTTGTCTTATAACTTATAGCCTTACGGCTCATGGGAATAAAACTTATTACCATCAATTTGACACCAATATGGTTGTTTGTCTTAACATTATAATAAAAGTATTTTTATTATGCTAATGTCACTTCTAATTTCTTTTTTTCTAAAAGAAAATTCATATTTCGATTTCGATCGCAGTGAACATTAAAAGGACGTAAACGACACCGGGAAGTTCTCAAATAACTCCCAACAGGCAGTCAATAAAGGGATCACCTGTCACAATAAAATATCAATTCCGCCAACAAAACAAATGGTACATTCGTAATAAACAATTTCCCATGAGATGTTAACAAAGTTAATCAATCGTATCGAGGGAAATCAGCTGAATAATAACACAGTGACATCAGCTTTGCAGTGGAATAGCTTTGTGTCAAATGATGAAATAAAACATTCATATAGTCAATTGAAATGTTACAATTTAAGGACCTAATATTGTATTTAATAGAGGACGCAATTTTATTTTTGGGACATGTGTAAAGTTTTCTCACTTTTTTGCTTATAACTTCTTTAATTTTATATTTAGGGCAAAAAATTATAAGATCATATTTGTAGGCAAAGCGATTTTCTACAAATTAAGTCATTACGAGTTTTTTGTATGACGCATAGTTTTCGAGACATCTCGAAAAAGGTGTTTACACCCCTTTTTCCAAGATGGCGGCCGGGGGACATGGGCGGCAATCCCACAAACTTGGGGTTAAACTTTTATTAACCACCCACACATCAAAAATAAAATTGCGTCCTCTAATAAATGTAAAGCTCATGTAAAATTTCAATGGACTAATACAATATCTTATTATCTGGTAAATATGTATGTGACAACGGCAATCCGAAAACTTACTAGGTGGTTGAGCTTTGTGCAAACTAAGCAGATATTCTACCGCACAACAATAGCAGTGCTTGCTATTGTTGTGTTCCGGTTTGAAGGGTGAGCCAGTGTAATTACAGGCACAAAGGCCATAACATCTTAGTTCCCAAGGTTGGTGGCGCATTGGCGATATCAGCGATGTTTAACGTCTCTTACAATGCCAATGTCTACGGGCGTTGGTGACCACTTACCATCAGGTGGTCCATATGCTCGTCCGCCTCTCTATGCTATAAATAAGCAGGATATTATGTGACGTCATTATGACAAGTTTCGGCCAAGATCAAGGACAAGGTCAATGTCCAGTTGGCCTATCTCAGGAAAGATAAGCCATAACGCACAAATGTGTGCGCAAACACTCATAATCCGATGGGACGTAAAAAGTGGTACACTTCCTAATTTTAGACTATAAGCTGCTGCTAAGAATCTAAGAAATTTGGACCGAAAAACCCAATCATTTTTCAGTGGCCTAGCCTACTTGAACCCAAGACCTATCTAATCACTAAATAAACAAGGCAGAGAATTATTTTAATTAAATATTATTTAGACTAAGCGAAGAACATGATATTCACGCTTGTCTCGACAAAAGTTTCAATTTAAGCAAGTGAAATTGAGAAGCGCAGTTGCTTATATGATAATATTATATACTAAGACCGTCTCCGAAATGCGCTGCATTTTCTGGTATACGTTTTTAGTATATTGGTTTATTTTAAAAAATGCTCCTTATTTATTAGTAAACATTTTTTGTGTGTGTTTTTAATGTATAAGACGAAGTGTTATATTACGAAATTTGAATTAACATCAAAATATCATTCATATTTTCATGAGTACTTTTAAAAGTCAATTTGAATATTTTAATTTGGAAACCCGACCTGCTGGTACGATGGAAACTATAGGTATAATAGTCGTAGACGTATATTACATGCTTTTAATGTAAGAGGTATCATTCCTTGAGTAATGTAGGAGCGTGTGTTCGCGTAGAACAGTCATTTTGACTAAATCACTTGGTGAATTTGTGCTCGTGTTGGTACCACTCATTCAACACATATTCTACCACCAAGCATCAATACTGTAACGTAGTATTCCGGTTAGATGGATGATTGAACCAGTGTAACTAGTTTGTGAGCAGTGGTGACCACTCATCACCACGTTATCTATTTGCCAATCTATCTTTATATTATAGAGAAAAACAATACATACCATATTTATTATTTTGATGATTTACATATTTTTGACTGCCTCGTTGGTCTAGTGGCTTGATATAAGGCCGCAGACTTGATGGTCCTGGGTTCAATTCCCAGGTCGGGCCAATAAATAGTTATTGGGGTTTTTCCGTCAGAAAATTCTCAGTAGCAGCCCGGAGTCCGGAAGTTGGAAGTGTGTACACTCCCGTGCCTCGGAAAGCACGTTAAGCCGTTGGTCCTGCGCCTGAACTCTTTCCGGTCGTGTCGGATTGCCGTCCCATCGGATTATGAGAGCTAAGGAAAAGAGAGTGCACCTGTGTCTGCGCACACACTTGTGCACAATAATATCTCCTGCGTAGTTGGCTAATCTCTCTTGAGATTGGCCGCCGTGGCCGAAATCGGTCTGGAGGACCTTATTTTTATCATAACATAATAATATTGAGACTTAATTCGGAATATTTTTAACTACGTATTAACTATTTAACTTTCAGTTGCAATATGCTTACAATAATATGATGTAGATATTTCATACAGAAATATATTATTTTCATAGAATTTGCGACTTGTAATTTATATAAACATCAGATGTGATAAGAAACTTACATTTACAGACAAGTTTCCGACTGCGTAAAGTCAATACGTCCCTCCAGGGGCAAGGTATTCGCCTTTATTATAAAATTCTGTAGATTTTTTACAACTTTGCCTTTTAATATATATATAAAAATATTTTTTGTCTATATGTCCTTTATAGAATCGTAAACTATGCATTTGATCATGTCATAATCTTCAGCAAAGTGTTGCGCATGAGCCCACAAAGGTTTCTGAGTTGGTAAGACCAATCTCTGACAGATGGCGCCACTATCATTCCAATGAATTTCATTGATGGTTTCCGCGTTGGTATATGTTATTAAGGAGCGTAGCAACGCGCGCAGGGTACAGCTAGTAAGTGTATAAAAAACAAAATTGTGCGGTCGGGAACGGTGCGGTTATTGATTATGTTAGTGTATTTTTGTCACGCCAAAAAGCGCAGTACTCCTTTATTCATCTCTGAATCTCTAAATTAACCGAGTTGGTTAAAAGAATAACTTTAGTTAAATTCTAAATTTATCTTATTATTATTATTCTAGCTTCGATGTTTTTACGGTTATTTTAAAATGATAAAATTTAATAAACAATGAAAATATAGGGACCGAATATGAAAAAGTTTGAGAACATTTGATAAAGGGAAAAGGAAATTCAATAAACGCGGGACGTTAAAATAATACCGTATTTTCAAACTTGAGTCATATTTTCCGAATATTAATTTAACTCACTTTATAAATCTGAATAATTATATAGTTAATTTTAAATTGATTCTATAATATGACGATTCAGTTTTCAAATCAATTTAAATAGAGAACTGTTATTTAGTTAATTAATTGAATTTTATTGCAAATAAGATAAAGTCTTCGCCTGATTGAACATTAATCAAAACAAAAACAGTACACAAAATCTTCTGAGATCGTTTATAACCCTCTACAACATCAATTTAAGCAAATGGAGGAAACTAATATAACTACGAGTTTGCATGCATTTTTCAAAAAAAATATCCTTAGAAAAATGCATTTATGCGTGCATTAGAATTACTTAAAAATACAGTGGTCAAAAACATTTAATGCAATTTAAATCGATCTTATCCAAAACACAATTCAATTTGAAAATCAATACTTTAAAATCTCGAAGCTAGATGATAGAGAGTTTTGACATGCAGCAGCTTTTAGCAGATTTTTGTTTTCTTTTAAATTGAACATGACTACATGAACGTTTTCACAAAATTGAGCCAGTTGTAACGTTTTCATAAAATTGAGCCAGTGGTAATCAACCTTTTAGATTGATTTGATTGTCAAATACATTTTCCATTTTTGAGTTTATTTTTATTTATTTCATACTTAATGAACTTATGTGGTTTTCATTAAATTAATGTAGTAAATAAGAAAATAGTGATGAAAATTATAAAATATATTTTATAAAACCTTAATTAAAATTGTATCATATTGAAGAGTATAAAAGAAAATTCTCACTATAAAAGATATTTACTATTTTAAAAGTTTAAAAGTGTATAAGGAAGAAATCTCGTTTGAAAACTCGAGGGAAAAATATTTCATTATATTTTACGTGTGCGCCTCGTTTTATTATACGTCGAAAAAATGATGTTCTCTCAAGGACATCATTTATACACTTTACACGTGGTTACTGTATTCGCACGTTTAACCTCCGAGGACTTGTATATTCTTATTCAAAATACGTGTTTTATCTACCATCATTTCTAATTCACGGATCGTGTGACGTCGCATGATCTAGGGAATATTGTAAATTGAACGTAAATTTACTGTAATATTACATACGTAATGGGAAACGGTGTGGTGGCGTTCTATCGATAAAGGCACGGAAACAGTTGTCAAACGTCAAAAATGTAATCTTTTATAGGATTAATTTTAGGTATTTCTTATCTATACTAATTTATTTATTTTTATTTATTTATTTATTTATGTTCATAGGTCTACAAAACAAAATGACAATCAATGAAAACATATGATTACATTTCTCTTGATGTAGACACGACATGCGCTTATAAATTAGCTTCTATTACAATTTATTTTATTTTTTAAATATTTTTTAATAAGTTAATGAAATAGTTTTTTTAATAAAAAATTTAATGAGGCTATAGAACGGTCAGTAAAAATATCATAATTAAAACAAATACTATTATAAGTGAAGCACATGCGGTATAAGGGCAAGTGGCTAAGTACATTTGTTTTAGAGGTAGGAAGAGAAAAGGTCTTACAGTTTCGCAGGCGACTATTTGGACGAGGGATGGAAAATTGTATGTATTGCAAGATATCGGATGAATCAATAAGTCCATGAATTAATTTATAAAGAAAGGTAATGTCGTTTATTTTTCGTCGAGTGTAAAGTGAGTTTGCTCTGTAGAAGTGGAGTCTCTGTGTATACGATTTAAGTTCGTGACATTTATTATCAGTGTAAGAAAGATGATATAAAAATCTCTTTTGAACACATTCAAGTCTATTTATATGAACCTGATAGCAAGGGCTCCACACTACACTGCAATACTCCAGGATATTTCGAACTAAAGTATTAAATAAAAGAATAGAAACACTCGGTTGCTTAAATATTTTTAACTGTCTAATAATAAACCCAGATAATTTAGACCCTTTCTTTATTATATGATCAATATGTAGCCTATAACTTAATGAACTATCAAGTAAAACGCCAAGATCACGTATGCTCTTTACTTCTTGGATAGCTGTATTGTTATTAATGTAATATGTCACCGAATCAGAAATAATTTTGCGTGAAAATTTTATGTAAAAGCATTTTGTGGGGTTGAGGTACATTTGATTTAAGTGACACCAATCACAAATGTAATTTATATATGTTTGCAAAATTTGCTTATCTAAATCATTATTTATTACACGATATAGTTTTAAGTCATCAGCAAAAAATTTAAAATTTGATTTAATATTAAAACACAGATCATTTACGAAAATTAAAAAAAATAAAGGGCCTAAGTGTGATCCTTGAGGTACTCCTGAAGCTACCTCATTTTCTGCTGACTCAAAACCACGAATATTAACTAATTGTGAACGTTTTTTTAGATAAGACTCAACCCATCTCAATAAGGAACCATGAATTCCCATATGTTCAATTTTTTTCAATAATAACCTGTGGTTTACAACATCAAACGCTTTTCTGAAATCAGTGTATATTGAATAAACTTCTTTTTTCTTATCTAAGGCATCGGCAATTACTGATACATATGACACTAAATTTGATGCTGTTGATCTACCAGTCAAAAAGCCGTGCTGATTACAATTTATATATTTACGTGTATGGCCTAATATTTCCTTATGCACAATGGACTCAAATATCTTACCACAATTTGATAGTAATGAAATAGGACGATAAGTAGTTACATCGCCTATGTCTCCCCCTTTGTGGATAGGTATTAAATGAGCTTTCTTCCACATGGATACTAATATATAAAGCTGAAGAGTTTGTTTGTTTAATCCGGCTAATCTCAGGAACTACTATTTTTTATTGTATAGGAAGGCGGACGAGCCTATGGGCCACCTGATGGTAAATGGTAACCACCGCCCATTGACATTGGCATTGTAAGAAATGTTAACCATCGCTGAATCGCCAATGCACCACCAACCTTGAGAACTAAGATGTTATGTCCCTTGTGCCTGTAATTACACTGGCTCACTCACCTTACACAACAGTACCAAGTACTGCTGTTTTGTACCTACCTCCAAGTTGTTCTACCACCAAGTAAACTACTAGTTCGAATTATTTTTGTGTTGGATAGTTCTTTTACCGAGGAAGGCTCTAAGCTTATTTTTATTTATTATATTTTTATTAATTGTACGCAGATGAAACCGCGGGGCAAAGCTAATTTAGAATAGCTGATTATTTATAAAAACTAGCTAGAGAGGTGGCTGGGTTAGTCTATAATGTGTTGTCCTGATATTAGCTATATCTTTTCTCTTTCATTAAAATATTTTCGGCAGTTTTTGAGTGAAAGATTAAAACACAAATTTTCGCGTTTAAAATATAAGTAGGATAAAACTGTATTTCAAAAGAAAAACTAACTAATGACAGTCACGATAGTAGATCTTGTATTTGAGACAAGAAAACACTGACACATTGTCTTTGAACATTTGTCTTAGTAGATTTTTAAAATGTTTTGCTACCCTGACTTCAAGATGGCCGCTCAGTTGTCACCAACATGCGCTCTTCTCGTTTCTATCATAGATAATGACAGTTTCAAAGCCCGGAGTCTTTTAGATTATTTTTCAAGACATTCCTATTATCTTCACTTTTTCTTTATTTGGCTCTTAAAGGATCTAGTGCTTGAATCGAGATTTATTACGATTCGGTCGCAGACAATAAATAAAACGGTTTTCTATAACTGAAAGAAGTGATAGTTTTACGAGTTTCAACAAATTAACTATTCAAATTTATATATTTTAACTATTTATTATAAATTGGTTTACTTGAACTACTGACTACTTCTTTATTATCTTGATCTATTAAACAGATAAACATAATCTATCGAACACAATATGAATCTAATGAACAATAAAACACGGAGCGAGCACACGCACGTACACGATCTTCTCGCATTAATATGCAAGCATGAAAGCTTTTTTATAAAATTATAATCTTATGTGGCTTTATCTACTTACTCATAAGTAATAACTTGTATTGCTGTGTTCCGGTTTTAAGGGTGAGTGAGCCAGTGTAATTATAGGCACAAGGAACATAACATCTTAGTTCCCAAGGTTGGTGGCGCATTGGCGATGTAAGCAATGGTTAACATTCTTACAATACCATTGTCTATGGGCGTTGGTGACCACTTACCATCAGGTGGCCCATATGCTCGTCCGCCTTCCTATACAATAAAAAAACAAAAAAAAAACGGTGCATACTTTGAATAATTGAATATATTAAAAAAAGTCTATATTCCTCCCGTACAAAACGCCAATTACATATGTTAGGATCTAATATTACACACTTTGAAACAAAAGAACGTGGTTAGCTTCGTCCAAGAATGCTGAATAGCTGTAACCCAAGACTCAATCATTATCACCACATAGTAACCATTTGTATATCTGTGATGCGGTTTGTGTGGCGAGTAGACCAGTGTAATTACAGGCACAATAAACATCTCGGATCCGATGGTGTAGCATTGACGTAGTGCTAACAACTATGGTCAAAGGGTCAGGAGTATTTTGACAAAATGAAATGAACCACTAGCCCTTTTGCCCGTTTGATAAATTAAAATAAAAAGTCATTTTAACACATCAAGTATGAGATTTAGGTACGCGATTTGTTTAAGACGAAGCGATTCACGCGATTCGATATTAGTATCCCTGCTTCGACTTCGTTAGGTCACCAACACTAAATTGTAAGCGAGTAAAGTGGATTCACGGTACTTAAACATTTCGTCGCCAGGCCCGGACTTAGAGATCCAATGCCTTACGCACTATATTTGAGGCTCTCCTATTCTGAAGCGGTTAGTAAGATGGGACTACCATATAGGCCTATGTATATCCGGGGTGGCCCGTTGCGTTACCATTTTAAAAGTAATAAAGTAAATAATATAAAATAGATTTTAAATAAAGCACTCTACTTGGTGGTAGGGCTTTGTGCAAGCTCGTCTGGGTAGGTACCACCCACTCATCAGATATTCTACCGCCAAACAGCAGTACTTGGTACTGTTGGGTTACGGTTTGAAAGGTGAGTGATTCAATGTAATTACAGGCACTAGGGACATAACTTAGTTTCCAAGGTTGGTGGCGCATTGACGATGTAAGCGATAGTCAACATTTCTTACAAGGTTGATATCTATGGGCGTTGGTGACAATAGCACATACTTGTCGATTAAAAAAAATGAAAAAAATTACCAACCTACGTACCTACTTCCTGACTCTGGGATACTGCAATTACTTTAACTTTCTCGAAATAAAAATCCATTAACTTTTCATTGGCCCGACCCACGGTTTGTTCTAACCCAATTTATCAAACCCCGGTTCAGCTTTATAGTTTTTAACCGACTTCAAAAAAAGGAGGAGGTTATCAATTCGTCTGTATGTTTTTTTTTTTTTTTTTTTTTTTTTATGTTTGTTACCTCATAACTTTCGACTGGGTGAATCGATTTTGATGATTTTTTTTTTATTTGAAAGGGGTTGCTTCCCATGGGGTCCCATTTTTTTTTAGTCCAGGTTTGACAATGGAATCCATGAGAAAACCATATAAGTCGAAAATTTGCATGAGGTATGTGCGCGACAAATGGACGAATAACTCAATATCACGACAACCGATTTCGATGATTTTTTTTTTATTAGAAAGAGTATACTTCAAGGGTTGTTTGATGACAGTTTGGTTAGATTCTGATTATAGGATCCATGACAAAGTAACGGAAATCTTCAATTCTTAGTAGCAAATTAAAGATACGCGGCCGAATCTTTTATAGGCTATCTAGATTTATTATTCACCTATCATAACATCGTTATGATCAAGTAATTATAGTACTATTGTAAAAAACACTTCTTTATATACCGTCAATAGTTTTCGCAGCGCACGCGAAATAATAACTTTTATAGGCAACAGTTTGATACGTTGGGTTACATTGCTCCATTTTAAGTAGGGATCTATAAGTTTTTGAAAATATAATAAAGCCTATATTACTCGGTAAAGACGTAGCTTTCTAAGGGTGAAAGAATTTTTAAAATCGGTCGAGTAGTTTTTGATTTAAATCGTAATAAAAAATCAAACAAAAATCAAATCTTTGCTCTTTATAATATGAGTTATGCATGTAAGCATTAGTATATATGTATATGTTTGTAACTGAAACATATTTGAACATCTCCTAAAAGTTGAGACCAATTTTGAAAATTATACATATATATATATATACATATATATATATAGAATCGTATAAGTATTCTTATATACATGTTATATTTATGTATATTTATATATTGATTACTAGTGTTTTTCCCGCGGTTTCACCCGCGTAGTTCCTGTTCCCGTGGGAATATGGGGACAAAATGTAGCCTATATTACTCCCTGATAATGTAACTTTCCATTGGTGAAAGAATTTCTTAAATCGGCTTAGTGGTTTAGGCGTGAAAGCGTCAAAAACAAACTTACTTTCGCATTTATAATATTAGTTAGGATAATATAGATACTTCCCCTTTTTTAATATACAGACATTCCGTCATATTTTATGGTGAAGAATGGTATAACACAATATCTATAAACATACAGTTTATTTAATTATTACTAGAAATAACTATTTGGTTATGTTATGGCTGCCCAACTAAATTACCCCACCAACTAAATCTATTTAATCAAAACATGTTAATTTATATTCATACATTTAACCATATTAACTAATATTTATTAATTAAGTACCAAAATGCATTTTTCTTTATGGTTCACTGTTTTAGATTAATATATTTAAATAATAATATAAATGGCGCTGTCTCATATGAGCTGCACGTTTAGTAGGTCTACCCATATTCTACAAATTAGTGAGTGTACTTCAGATTCACTAAAAATCGAAAAATAAATAAAAATTTTAACAAAACAAAAACCGACTTCATGAAAAAACAAATTAATATGCACTAAAAAGTAAAAAAATAATTGCGTATTCTTCTATAATTTGATAATTAACTTACTATTTTCTACTCATCAATATGTAGGTACGAATGTGTTGTGTGGTTGATAATTTATTTACAATTATTGTTATTTTTGGAGTCGATGTCAGCTAAGGAAACACTATAATATACCTAGCAATAATAATACGGGAATCTTTTAAAAACATACACATTACAAATTGACTTTTATTCGCTTCGTTAAGTTGCGCGTGCGACACGAGCACATCTCACCTACAACTATGTATGTAGTTATAAGCCCACCTTGGCTGACATCGACTCCAAAAGTAACAATAATTGTAAATAAATTATCAACCACACAACACATTCGTACCTACATATTGATGAGTAGAAAATAGTAAGTTAATTATCAAATTATAGAAGAATACGCAATTATTTTTTTACTTTTTAGTGCATATTAATTTGTTTTTTCATGAAGTCGGTTTTTGTTTTGTTAAAATTTTTATTTTACTACGAGACTAACGACGCAGTCACTAAAGTCTGCACATTTCACAAACTATATTCCTGCACTCAATATAATTATCAAAGCATTTTATCCCAAATCTTATTCTTGAGATAAATTTACTTCTTCTATGAATAACAAACAAGTGACTTTCTGAATTTTAAAACAACCATTTAACTGTCCCATTGGGGTTGAGATTGGATGGTCGTGTAAATCTGTTCTGTCGCATTTTGGTTTGCGAACTCTTGGCTCAACTACGAAGGTGACCTGGTTACATATGAATGTCGTACTTTATGTAATAAATTCTTGGCTAAGCTCGTGATCAATTGCGAAGGAGATTATTAGTTAAGAATTCTGTATATGACTATATGCCTGACTATATAGACTACGTAATGCGTAGCCGCCATCGCCAATGATGATGACCATTTATCAGGTGGCCCATAAACCTGCTCGCCTTCCTATATTATAAAAAAATAAAGCACTCCGATGAAGAAGCTTTGCTTGCCCTTAATAATAAATTAATATTATTAATTAAATTAGTTCATAAATATTTATTTGTAATTTAAAAAGCAAAACCGAGAATCCAAACACACAATTTCCTAGATACATAAATTATATATACAATAATTGCTTATTTAATAGCTAAAATAATACATAAGGGAAAATTAGAAACGGTACAAAAGAGACATATAAACGTCTTTGCCCTACAACAAAAATATCTAATCGCCATTTCAAGAACAAGTTTAAAATTCAACGGGAGTAGAATCGAGCCGTTTTGATCCTCTTAGAATAACGATGACTTGAAATGGTACTTCGTTATTTTTATGTCTTTCTTGTTAAAGAATTAGGTTTAAATATTTTACACGCTATAAAGTTCTTTTACAATAAATTTGCAAGATTATATTTAGTAAAAGCCTGTAACAGTCTGTAAATGTCCCACTGCCGAGTTAAGGCCTCTTCTTCTTTTTTGAGGAGAAGGAAGGAGCTTATTCCACCACGCTGATCCAATGCGGGTTGGTGGAATACACCTGTGGCAGAATATGAGGGAAATTTGACACATGCAGGTTTCCTCACAATGTTTTCATTCACCGTCAAGCACGAGATGAATTATAAACACAATATATTCTGGTTTAACACATTTATATCTCAAAAAAGAATACAATTAACTTACTATGAGAAATACACGTTAATCATACAACTAAATACATATAAGAATTATGGGTATTAGAGGGTATTAGTAAATTCTTAATCGAGTTTGTTATATTATTTTAAACATATATTTTTTAAACAATATAATAAAAAACGGGTAAATAAATAAAACGTTCTGAAACAAAAAATCATATAACACATGTCATTACAGTCTATTATTGCGTGTTTATTTACTTTCTCTAAAACAAATAGACAAGTTTCAAAATACTTTAAAATTGCCCAATGTTTTCAAACAAGTTAATACAAGTCAAAAGAATTCAGATTTAATATGGGGTAACATATACAAAATTCTAGATAGACAACTTTATTATAACTACATTACATTACAACAACCTTTCCAGGAAGTCAATTGGCACATCTTCCGAGTCAGTGTAGAAGTCATTTGAACTCTACGACGTCAAATGCCAACCAATGTTTATATTACAAATCAATACCACATCTCTATTCGTTGACGAGTCTGTTGGCGTGGTTGGAAGATGCTTATCTTTCGCGCCGCAGGTTGTGGGTTAGAACCCACCCAGGATAAACATTTGTTTGCATGAATATCTGTTTGTTTTCAGGCTGGGTGTGGTGTGTTGTGTGTTTGTGTATTGTTGTACCGTTTTAAACCACATCTCATACGTTCACTTTTGCCACATTTCGCTTAAACATAAACAATACTCGTAAAATACGAGTTCAAAATTAATATAAAAATACCCTTATAGGCCGTTTCAAATCTGGCCAAGAGTGTCCACTGCCAATCAAAACTTTTACATACATTTAATATAAATCTAAAATAAATCAACGGAACGTCTGCTATCCTAAATCATAACAGTACTTCACTTCGGCCCATCGCCTACAACTTTACAAGGCGCAAATTCGGCCCCACATGGAGTACTGCTCTCACCTCTGGGCGGGAGCTCCCCAGTACCAGCTTCTTCCTTTTGACCGTATTCAACGTAGAGCAGCTCGAATTGTCGACGATCAGGCTATTACTGATCGGCTTGATCCTTTGGGTTTGCGTAGAGATGCGGTAGAGGATGCAGAGAGACCCTCTCTGCATCCTCTACCGCATATATCACGGGGAGTGTTCTGAGGAGTGGTTTGCTTTAGTCCCGGCAGCTGAATTTCAGCACCGGACATCGCGCCAGAACTCTAAATTCCATCCCTATCACCTCGATATCTGGAAATACACAACAGTGCGTTTCTTAAGGCATTTCCTGCCTCGCACAATCACTCTGTGGAACCAGCTTTCGCTGGCGACTTTTCCGAACCGATATGACTTAAGAACCTTCAAGAAGAGAGCTCTTTCCTAAAAGGCCGGCAACGCATCTGCATGACCTCGACTGTTGCAGATGTCCATGGGCGGTGGTACTTTCCATCAGGTCACTTTCCATCAGGTGAGCCTCCTGCTCGTTTCCCCCCTCTAAAATAAAAAAAAATAAAAAAATAACAGCCAACAGATAAAAATATCACGCAAGAACTTCACATACGTGCTATTGTGCGAGCAGGCGGATATACAGACACGCGTAATATCTTCTTCTTATTCTTCTTCTTCTCACGGATAAGGATCGTGACCATATACGATTTGTCTCCACTTACTGTCCTGCGCCAGTTAAATAGATCTTTATAGGGTTACTCCTGTTGCCTCTACAATGCCGTTACACCATCGTGTTGGACGCTTGGAGCGCTTCTCCTGCATTTGTCACACGATCAACTGCATATAATATCATCATCATCTAAGGCGTTACAGCCGCGGGTGGGCCTTAGCCTGGTCCAGTAAAACTCTTATCCATCTATATCATCTGCATATAATATAAATGCCTATTAATAAACACGTACTTATATATAAACATTCAAAAAGCATAAAGCCAATTCTAGTTTTGAGGACATTACTAACATTTTTATTTACATTTTATTAATTCTGCTTCAAGCTTATATTTGGAGTTTACATCGCTACACAGCCCGTACACCATTACGCAATAGACGCTTCAAATACGCGTAAAATATTGTCAAATACACAAGCTCTTTATAACATTGAGAGATAAAAAGAAATCAAATACGATAAATGATAGACATTCTTAAACCTAAAATAAATTGTATTTTCGTTACATTTCTACTACAAACATTTGAGGATAAAGAAACTATTATTGTTAACAACTTAAGCGAAATAAAAGGTTCTTATCACAAACATTTCCTTAACGACTGTGGTTGTGTTCCGGTCTTAAGTGTAAGTACGTATCTAGTCACTGCAGATAAAAAAATATATAACTTGAGCCGCTATGTTGGTAGCATTAAAACTTCTAACTTTGCTAATGTCCGTTGTTACTTACATGACAAACAACGGCCGAATACAATGTTATCGAATGGAAAAAGAAAACATAAAATTTATATATTTTAGTTGATAAGTTAAAAGTAAAAATAGAATTCTGGATTAGTGAGGATATTGATCTTAGTATCAGTCGTCTCGTTCCATAGAGATTTTCACGATCGCAAATATTTTAGTTAATGGTTGTTAAGCTCTTTTTAAGTTTTTTTTTATTAACTATTTTTACATGGTAGGGCTATTCCACCAACCCGCATTGGAGCAGCGTTGTGGAATAAGCTCCAAAACCTTCTCCCCAAAAAAGGAGAAGAGGCCTTAGCTCAGCAGTGGGACATTCACAGGCTGTTTGACTTGACTTTTGACATGGTAAGGCTTGGTGAAAGCTCGTCTGGGTAGGTACTACCCACTCATCAGATATTTTACCACAGGTACTGTTGTGTTCCGGTTTGGAAGACTTTGAAGGAGACTTTGAACCTAGTGAAATTACAGGCACAACGGATATAACATCTCAGTTGAGAAGGTTGTGTAAATATTTTAATTAAAGTTATTAACTAAAACTATGAATTGTATTTTCTTAATATGCTCGCTTAAATTATATAAACAAACAAGAGTATCTGAAACAATAAAATTACATTCATTAACAGCCTAGAAAATATTGGAATTTAATTAAATGATAGTCTGGTAAGTAATGACAGTTGTTTTATTGTAGACGCAAGAAGTATGTATACGTATATCATATATTTATATATATAAGTATAGACTTACATAGTCAATGCGCCGCCAGCAATCCAACCATCTATTTATCTCGGTTATTACTAAACTGGCTCAATGCCACAACCAGCATTTCATGTCAATGCACAGCAATACAAAGTATTGTTGTTGGAAGGTGCTTTAAGTAATATGCGGTTGGTACAATAATTTGTACTATAAAATAAAAGTAATAAGGTCAAAATTGTTAATTATTATAGACTTCGTTTGTGTCATTTTTGTATAATGAGAAAAACAACATGTAATTATGTACTTGATTTTAGTTTGACTATTAATATCGTAGGCGAAAATACGAGTATATTAAATAAAAAAATATTCTTTTGTACTTTTTAATTAAATTTGACATAGAGATAGCCTATGATCAGGACATTGAAAGGAAATATACTCGAAAATTACTGGTATCACCGGAAAATATAAGTTATATCTGGTTATATATACAACTTTATATATTATTATATTCTCTTCTATGAATGTCACTAAACTCGCCTTTGCTGTAACGATGTTGACGGACTCTATGTGTGTGTGTGCGATCGAGTAAAATGTATTTAAAAAAAGAACTCGTCTCACCCGGAGGATGCTGTAAGGACCTGTAATAAACGTATATATATATTACAAGCCTGTGAGTATTAAAGATATATAAATTATTGTATTTATCCTTTGAAGGTAACAATGAAAGGGACAGTTTATTTCCTTTATTCTATTTATTTAAGAAAAGATGAACCGAAATGTATCGGTATATTAAATTGGAGGAGTTTTGATAACAGGAAAACAATTTCGTAATATTGTTATTACATTTTCGAATACGAAGGTTCTTGTTTTCTTTACTGCTATATAGATGTCGGCTTACCACATACACGACCAGTATATTACTTACATGAAGTCGATACTTCATATAAACTATACAGCCAAATAAAGTTACCGACTGAAAATATCTCCCAGATGGGGCTTCCTCTCTTCATCAGTTTGTACCACGGTGGTAGAAATCTAGCAGAATTTCATTCCGTACATTTTTTTTTATTGTATAGGAAGGCGGACGAGCATATGGGCCACCTGATGGTAAGTGGTCACCAACGCCCATAGACAATGGCATTGTAAGAAATGTTAACCATCGCTTACATCGCCAATGCGCCATCAACCTTGGGAACTAAGATGTTATGTCCCTTGTGCCTGTAATTACACTGGCTCACTCACCCTTCAAACCGGAACACAGCAATACAAAGTACTGCTGTTTTGCGGCAGAATATCTGATGAGTGGGTGGTACCTACCCAGACGAGCTTGCACAAAGCTCTATCACCAAGTCATCCGACAAAGGTTTCCTAACAATTTCCTTTATAGTAGAAAATAAGATAAATTACATTTCTTTTTGCTATTAAATGCCAAAAGGACAATAATATACTTATTTACTTTACGTAATATAACCGTTATTTTAAACTAACATCAAATCTTAACGTAATCGATACTACAGTATTTTAGGAATCACATTAGATCACAATAACTCAAGTGTAATCCTTATTATAAATTTTCCTTAACACAAAGACGGATCCGTAACATATGCGATTAAGGATTAAGCAATTAAATTATATTGATACTGCTTAATTAGTATAATTAGGTTACTTTTATAATATTTATTTTTTGGTGTAATACTTTAGATCTGGAGTTTTCCAATTGGCGTAGGGAAATGAGAGATTTCGTTTACATTATATAAAGTAATTTAACTTTTTATTTAATTTTGAATTGATGTAAGTTAAAATCGTTAAAAATTATAAAAATAATGGGGACTCAAATAAAATATATATTATAATTCTTTGAAAGGCTCAACAAAAGAAAGATTGGGAAAAGTCTTCTTTAAATTAGACCTGTATTTCTTCGTCGAAACAGAGCTGATCGGATTATTTAGTTTGAGGTCGAGACTACCTTTGGGATGATTTTAGCAAAGAATACTTAAAGTTATTTCACAATATATTTATAACAAGTTCAAGAAGTGCTGTAAACACGAGAAATAAGGTAAATTTATAATACCAAACTTTGCCAAATAATACATTTAATGCTTATTATTAAAAAATATTATAAGCAAACTATTTTGTTTATACAAGATACCGACACTTAAGTATTTGATTTTCATGCAGAATCAAATGTAATTGTATATAGGTGATATATTATGTAATATGATAAGTGGAAAAGAAAATCCAGTCCCTTTAAATCCATATTATCTTCTAGAAACTTTCGGCAAACTTCTAGTGATGCCGAATGGTGCCTCTAATCTTTAAATTCGATATTTAGAGATGATTCGTTATATTAAATATTGAATTAACATTTATCTATCTATCTATTTTTGTATCCAGTAATTGAGCTAATAAAAACACTTCATTGTGAGAAAGCAGCTAAAATTATAAATGCCTAGATGATTACTTTGTACCTATTTTTCTAAGCTGTGAATCTCGAAATAATTTTGTAAAATCTAGAAATTATTTACAAACATGTCGTAATGTTGCCTAAGACCATTACAAACCTCGAATCCTCTTATAAATGATTTAGGTACATCAATCGGTAAATGTATTAGGGTAGCCTATTTTATTGCTTCTAAAGTATTCATGTAAGTCCAGATATATTCAACTGGCTTCCTTATAAATAATTGTAAGATTTGAAGCAATGGTTTCGAATAGAAGTTTATTTAAAAGTAGGTGGTGGCGGTGGTGAAGGAAACGAAGAAGAAGAAGAACAAAAATCTGACACGATCGGAATGAGTTCAGGTACAGGACCAACAGCTTTACGTGCTTTTCAAGTATGGGAGTGTAAAAAGTACTAACTCTTAGACTTCTGGCTGCTGCTCAGAATTTCGCAATATAAGATACCATAATGTTTTTATCGTCCTGTTGGATTTGAACCTAAGACCTCACGATCTGTGGTTAGCCACTCAACCAAAAGGGCGGCCATCCAAAATATGTGTTTCATTGACATATTATTATGTCACACTGCTCACATGGAACACCTTATGTTTGAAAAAAAAAAACCAGAAAAATAACAATACAATATTTTGCAGTAGGAGTAACTAACAAGTGAATCAAATCCCCAACAGGTACCGACATCTAAGATTACCAAAAGGCTTTGACATAGATAGTATGGATTGAATCCTATTGTGACACTAAAAATAATAAAAACAAAAACTAAATTCGACAGACAATTTAGTAACAATACACCTCAGTGATTTTGGAGAAAGTATTGCGTTGAGCCAGTCGTTTGTGCCTAATGGGCGTCCTAATAGCAGCGGATACGTGATCCAAATGGATAAAAACTTTTATTTCTTATTTTTTCAAGAAATAATACGACAAAATTATTTAGTATATTATTCCTTCATAATAGTACTTTGTTATGATAATTCGATAGCTCAGGTTTTATCCTACTTTGAGAATTTTATATCAAATTTCATCATTTGATGTATAAAATTTGTATCTTTGTGTCGCGATAATATTTTAAGTGGCATTATGAAAGCGAAAGTAATTGTTTTTTTACGCTGGAAGTGGTACAAAATAATGACTTAATGTAACAGCCTGTGAATGTCCCACTGCTGGGCTAAGGCCTCCTCTTCTCTTTGGGAAAGAAGGTTTGGAACTTATTCCACCACGCTGCTTCAATGCGGGTTGGTGGAATACACATGTGGCAGAATTTCAGTGAAATTAGGCACATGCAGGTTTTCTCACGATGTCTTCCTTCACCGTTAAGCACGAGATGAATTATAACCACAATTTAAGCACATGAAATCAGCGGTGCTTGCGGTTTGAACTTTGAACCCACGGTCATCGGTTAAGAGTCACGCGTTCTTACCATTGGGCCAACTCGACTTTTTTTTAGGACTTAAGTGTACCTTAAATTACCACTGGTGAAGCCGCGGGCGTAAACTAGTACTTGTAATTATGAAATACTATTTTATACTTACAAATATCTGATACAAAAATTATAATCTTTCTCGTATATCTTTGTACTAATTTTTTTAATTATAATCTGAGTGAAATTAAATAAACATGCCTCCCTTAATATTCCCACAATTTCTGACTTCAAAGTGGATTAAATAATTAATTTTAAACACGTAATTACTTCAGAGTTAAGTATTTTGTATTCTAAATTACAGCAATATACAATCTCTGATCCAAATGCTTCTTAGATGGTCTGAAACGAGCGTCTTGCGTGATTACAGAGACTATGCAATTCGGTTTAAATCTCTCTGCGCTCTTAGCTGAGAAAAGTTACGTCAGTTAATGTCCTATCTCATGAATTAGTTTTAGTATAATTGCATCTAATAACGATTTCAAATAGCATTTATTATCATATTATAGCTTTCCATTTAAAGGGATTTTGTTCAAGTAAAATTTTTCTTTTCATCTATCGTGGTTCCAGTAAGCTTACACAGAACGACGTCTTACTGTGTACGTTATTAAATAAGAATCTAGTTTTTTTTTTAATAAACAAAAAGTCGTTATTTATTATTTAATAGTTTAAAGTTAACTTACTGCTTTTGTTTCAAAATACATAAATATAGTTTATTTATATTTTATATTGCTTATATTAACTATCACTTCGACTCTTTTTATCATACATATATTAAATAACCTCTTAAGACAATATATTGACGTTGTTATATATAACTTGGTGGTTTGTGTATCCATCTGGGAAAGTACTCACTTACATTCATTATTTTTTATTGTATCGCGGTTAGATGGCTGATTAAGTCAGTGTAACTACAAGAACAAGAGACATCTTAGCTGCTAAGGTGCCGTATCGTCAATTTAAGGAATGGTTAACATTTCTCATAGTGCCAATGTCAATAGGAGATTTGCCTGTACGTGTACGTCTTACTATTTTATAAAAAAAGAATACATATTATGCATGGACATATATTAATAATGATATAGGATGTTCACTATAAGTGGTATCGGTTATGGCTTTTTTTCATTAGACGTTGAGTCATTACATAAGAGATACTTTAATTTATTATTACAAATTTCGAGTTCCTACTTAGAACTTCAATAGCTTTTTATGTTCGAAACTGAAGCAAATTGACATATCAGATGGCAGATAAAGGTATTACAATAAACTTAGCCTTAAAAATAAAGTCCTTCAGACTGATTTCGGCTATGGCGGTCAATCTCAAGAGAGATTAGCCAACTGCGCAGGAGATATTATAGTGCACAAGTGTGTTCGCAAACACAGTCGCACTCTCTATTCCATTACTCTCATAACCCGATGGAACGGCAATCCGATATGAGTGGAAAGAGTTCAAGCGCCGGACCAATGACTTACGTGTTTTCCTAGGCACGGGAGTGTACACACTTCCAACTTCCAGACTCCGGTCCGCTGCTGTCAATTTCCTTACAGAAAAACCCAATAAGTTTTTATTAGCCCGACCTGGGAATTGAAGCCAAGATCTTTTGCGGTCTAACATCTAGCCACTGAACCAACCGACTGGTTGGTTCGACTGACTAGTCGAGATATTCATATACAAGTAAAAAAATATATTAGAATCTTTATAATACTTACTAATCATATCATAACCACTAAACCTTATAAAAGCCTCTTAAATGAATTTTGCCCTATCTAAATATCGTATTATGCCTTCCAAGAATTTGGCTAAGGGAGCCATACAATTGACATTAAGAGTTTGTACGAATACGAATTTATTTTCTATTCAAGCGTTCTATTTTTCCTTTATATTTGTTTCTATTGTTTATTCAATACTCAGATTATTTGTACGGGTTTTGTCAATTCTGGTGTTTTATTGTGAACATGAAGATTATGTGTGATATTTTAGAGATATATTTTTAGTATTCTTTATAACATAACGTAATCACGTAATCATTTAAAACTTAGTGATATTTTAACCTACATAAGGCCCAAAATAAATATAAGGCCTTCAGATGACCTACCTAGGTCTATTCGGTCCAATCCAAAATAATAAAACTATACCTAAGCTAATATATAATATTGATATTACCTTAATATGTCATTATATTGGACCGTAAATAAAACCTAGTTCACACAACAAACTTCACACTTACGATGTCAATATTCTAGACAAACCTCTGATGGAACTCAATATTAATATCGTCCCCTTGTCTAAATACGTTCGCCTGAGGGTTCCCGTTGAGAGCTATAGAAAATATTAGCTACGGAAAATATATTATTATTTTCTCCTCCTACTAATGAATTCCTGATTACTCATTTAATATTAAGACATTGATTTGGGAATATCCCTTTACCCGACCTTAATTATAATTTGCCTTGGCTTGGAGGTCAACGATGAACTGTCAGTGAGATACTTGATATCTTTCATTTTGATTGAAATTAATGAAATATACCATTTAGATAATGATGATACCATATAGGCCAATTAAGGCAACGAGAACCAAATAACCAAAAACCCGAAAACCATATTAAGTGCGTAAATTTGTAAGAATTCACAAATATAGTGAACTTGTAAAATTGGATTAGAAAGCAAATCTGACATGTGTGTAAATACTGCTAACATTTAAAATGAAAAATATTTATCTCAATTTTCATACGATTTTCAAATCAACATATTCGTCATTTCTTTTAATATATTTCGTATTTCATTTGAACAAATGTCGGAACCATCACAATTGATGAATCTTTAAATTAAATTTCGAATTCAATAATAGCCGTGGCAGAAAATGCTAAATCTGAATAACGGTAAAATATTCAGCTTTTATTACAAATCGCATTTTTATTACGACGAAATGACAAAAATATATATATTAAAAGACTTGACACCTCGTTTCGACTGTACCGTCGACTAGAGAGCTCTTTTTACGTACAAAGAATTTGAATTGCTATTCAGCTGGGTATTAATGCTAAGGTAACTGCTGACATTCATTTGTCACGTAGATATTTCAATTTAATTATAACAGAAATCAATTTTTATTTCTAACACCTTGTTAGACTGAATTGTCATGTGCTTGTGTTTATAATTCATCTCGTGACGGCGAAGGAGAACAGTGAGACGAAATCTGCATGTGTTTAATAAGGAGGTCTTAAGTCTTAACCCAGCAGTGCGATATTCGTTGGTTTTTTCACTTTATAAATTATGTTGTTTATAAAATACTTGAAGAATTTCTATTCTTAAAGTATTTTCAATATGAGACGTAAAAAAATTGTCTGTTTTATAACATCCCTTTCTTTTTATTCCAAAGGCACCTTTTAAGCATAAAAAGAATAAGATTAAAATGGATGCACCTAGTACTTTATTTAGATAGTTTAATTGTTTCAACTTGTCTCGAGCGTCGTCATTAAAGATCCTTTATCAAAATATATGAACAGTCATTAATAGTTAATGTTGTTTTTCTATTTAAATGTTTCTTCTCAAATAGGGGATTAAGAAAATGCAAATCCATTCATCTCAAATGTACCCAAATCCCACTAAATAAATTTAAAAAATATAAACTAAAATTTTGGATCCTGAAACTAACTAAATTAGGTGACAAAATACTCTAAGAATTCTGTACCCAAATAGATACAAATAAATATATCAACATTGCTGCGAACTCCTTAATTAACCTGTAATCCTAGTAGATATGTCTTATATACATATATAGATTAAATACGTTCGTCTGTACATTAATTAAGGTTTAAATAAACAAACCCTAGTATTAACTTTGACCTTGTTGAACTCTTTGCCAACTAACCTTGAAAGCAAGTTGGCATTCTATTAAGAACTTCCAACATTTACCAACGTGGCTCAAACGCTTACCATTTCTCTTAAAACACCAACCATATTATTAAGATCTTTATCATATTTCCTACTCCTACATTTTTGTATTTTCAGTACATTTTCGTTACGCTATTGCTTAAATAATTTATGGACAAAACATTAGCTTAGAATTGTGTTAGAACGTTAAAATTTCCATATCAATAGTGACGAAAAAGAATCCCATCAGAGCAATTTCGCGTAAAAATGGCGCCAAGTTTCGTAATCTTTAGTAATAAAAAAGTAAAGAGCTCTTACGAGTATGGAGTCATGTTTAGTATTTCAGGCAACGCTGCTGCTTTTAGATATTAGATATATATTACTAGGACAACAAACGGTGGTCACATTTTAAAATGATAATAGTAAATGTTCTACTAATAATTACGGTAGTCTCAGCATGCACTATCAGATTACACAATAAATAGCTTAACAGAATTTTATTTCATATATTTTAAGGTAATGCAACGAAAATCATTAACATGTTTGCCGTGCACAAAAAAATAATATAAGTTATATAAAGAACAATGGCGAAATATTATTGACAAAACGAATGTTACCATTACTGAACTAAGTAAAATATCTTCTTTTTTAACCGACTTCAAAAAAAGGAGGAGGTCATCAATTCGTCTGTATGTTGTTTTTTTTTGTGTTTGTTACCTCATAACTTTCGACTGGGTGAATCGATTTTGATGTTTTTTTTTATTTGCTTGGGATTGCTTCCCATGGGGTCCCATTTTTTTTAGTCCAGTTTTGACACTGGCATCCATGACAAAACTATATAAGTCGTAAATTTGCATAAATATGTGCGCGACAAATGGACGAATAACTCGATATCTATTCAACCGATTTCGATGATTTACAATTATTGTTATTTTTGGAGTCGATGTCAGCTAAGGAAACACTATAATATACCTAGCAATAATAATACGGGAATCTTTTAAAAACAAACAAAAACATACACATTAGAAACGTTAAGTTGCGCGTGCGACACAAGCACATCTCACCTATAACTAACTATGTATATAAACCCATCTTGGCTGACATCGACTCCAAAAATAACAATAATTGTAAATACATTATCAATCACACAACACATTCGTACCTACATATTGATGAGTAGAAAATAGTAATTTAATTATCAAATAATAGAAGAATACGCAATTATTTTTTTACTTTTTAGTGCATATTAATTTGTTTTTCCTATGAAGTCGGTTTTTGTTTTGTTAAAATTTTTATTTATTGTTTTTATTGTTATATTTCATAGGAAGGCGGACGACCATATGGGCCACCTGATGGTAAGTGGTCACCAATGCCTATAGACAATGGCATTGTAAGAGATGTTAACTATCGCTTACATCGCCAATGCGCCACCAACCTTGGGAACTAAGATGCTATATCCCTTGTGCCTGTAATTACACTGGCTCACTCACCCTTCAAACCGGAACACAACAGTACCAAGCACTGCTGTTTAGCGGGAGAATATCTGATGAGTAGGTGGTACCTACCCAGACGAGCCTGCACAAAGCTCTACCACCAAGTGTATAGGTTATCAAATCATATTAAAGGACAAAATCTAAATTTATGATAATGACTGACATAATATGACTAATAATAAATTTGAGTCGAGCCAGCGAAAACTGAACATGTCGAATAATTAACACGCAACACTGTTATGCAGGACACTTTGACAGATGCTGTCAATTATATAGAAATTGATCGAAGTATGCAGCGAACGCATCTGAAGATTAATGACATGACAATGAGACAATTATAATAAGGGATGAAAAGTTATTAGAATTAAAATTGATTTCAACATTTTAATAGAAATAAACCAAAAGCAACTATTCCAAAATACAGCATGTATTATTGGACGAATCAGATGCTCCAAGTACAGTATATTTAGATAACTGCCTCGTTGGTCTAATGGCTTGATATAAGGCCGCAGACGCGGTGGTCCTGGGTTCAATTCCCAGGTCGGGCCAATAAATAGTTATTGGGGTTTTCTGTCAGACAATTCTCAGTAGCAGCCCGGAGTCTAGAAGTTGGAAGTGTGTACACTCCCGTGCCTCGGAAAGCACGTTAAGCCGGTGGTCCTGCGCCTGAACTCTTTCCGGTCGTGTCGGATTGCCGTCCCATCGGATTATGAGAGCTAAGGAAAAGAGTGACACAGGTGCACTTTAATATCTCCTGCGCAGTTGGCTTATCTCTCTTAATTGGCCGCCGTGGCCGAAATCGATCTGGAGGACCTTATTATTTAGATATGGAGAAGACAGTATATTGTATACAGACAGACAGTCTTTTAAGATGACATCGTTGTTAAAGATCATTTCATTGGCGAGTTGGTTGGCGTGGTTGGTAGATACTTATCTCGACGCAGGTCGTGGGTTCGATTCCCGCCACGGACAGATATTTATGTGCCTGAACATATCTGTTTGTTCTGAGTCTGGGTGTAATTATTTATCTATATAATTATGTATTTACAAAAGAAAAGTAGTATATGTAGTATATCAGTTCTCTGGTTTCCATAGGACAAGTTCTGCTTAGTTTCGGATCAGATGGCCGTGTACGAATAATGTCCCAGGATATTATTATTATTTCAAATTAAAAATATAACTATCTTAACTATTACTTTGAGAATTAATCTGTTTACTTTAATTTAGTTCTTGCATTTAATAATAGATACCATGACAATATTTGCTAGTCTATACACAAGTACTAATGATTCTATATTGAATACATAAACACTTATCTAGGACCCAAATTATTTATAAAACATATCACTAATGTATTTTTTTCATAAATATCACTTTTACTGAAAAAAGATCAACGAAAAAAAAATTAAAACAGTTTGATCGCGCGTCACGTAAATACAAATTGAAATACTGTACACATACGTAACGGGATTTAAAAGGATTCTGATAGTAAAACACGGCATTCCTATACCCAACATCTATGTTAGTATCCACAATCGTGAATCCAACACACTTTTGTGTAAAAAATGAGAAATGAGACGAAATATAAAATCCACGCAAAAATACTAAACATAATAAAACTGTTGACAACATTTAGTCTTTATAAAAGAAAAAAATGTTATCCGTGGCGGTGTTTCAACGTTTATGTTCTCAGTCAGTATGAGAACTGACTTTGTATTATTTTTTTTACTTTTTACAAGAATATTCTATTTGGTTTTTTCTTAAAGCTTGCTTAAGACTTCTGTTTATTTATTTATACAGTCTTGAACATAATAACGACATTGATTTTCATATAAATGATAGTTCTGAGCTGTGATACCCCAGCGGATGGTACAAGTGGATTTAACCGAAGATCCTAGGTTCAAATCAATAGTTTTTTCATGTGATTAATTCAAGCTTATTATTTAAGCTAAAGCAAAAATTTACTTACAATAGCATCAAAGAATGTAACAAAAATATACAAAGAAGACATCAAAGTATCAAAAAACATTGAAAAAGAACTTAAGCCAGTTCAATCCAGTAAAAACATTGTCAAAATCCTAAAAATCCCGTCCGCGCGAAACGATTTCAGATACGACAGAGCAAACGGCGGATGAAGCTTGGAATTTGCTATGGACATGAAAGTGTAATAGAGATTAAAACCCTTCTAAAATGCTAGACGTATTCGTAAAAATGCAGCGTATTCATTCGAACGATAAAACTTTTCCTTTGTGTAAATGAAACGGAATATATCTATTCTCTTTTCAAAAATGATCAACGACCTTACTCTTTCAATTATTTGTGTACGTTCATGGTGATATCTTAACAAGCTTTTCAATTTAATCCAATGTTAAAAGACAAACCTTATTTTATATGATGTTTAGCTGACCACTCTTGGCTACAGCGAAGATAAGGTGTCTGAGCAGGACATAATGTTATAGCACACAGTGTGCGCAGACACGAGTTTAATTTCTTTTCCCTGATTATATAATCCATCACATTATTATATATCTCCTTAAAACAAAAATGTGTTCCTCATTTGAAACCATATTTTTTATCTCCCTCTTGTTGATGAACTGAATTATTATGAATACAAATTTGATCAAATTACTTTAAGAAAATAACATAATAAGAAAAAAATACAATATTTAAATAAAAATATTATGTCGTTAAGTTGGCGTTAAAAATAAAAAAAATACAATGTGTTAAATATTTCAAACATTACGTTCGTAAAACTTACAGAAATTTTTATTGTTGACCATTTCTGTTGTAATACTTAGCTGCTTTCGAAACAGGGAACCGAAACAATTATTGCTTTAAACCGAAATTGTAATTTCCGCAAACAACCGCTGACCTACGAATCACTTTTAGAATTTAAAAATCCAAAAATTTTTAAAAACACGGTCGAGTGACACTTCGCCGATGACTTCAGGGCCTCACAGCGCTTTCAGAGCTACGAAAAAGTAAAAAACTATCGAGTACCCCTCCAATTATATGGGCCATAAAAGTTGGGTTCCATCACTCGACTTGCTCTTATTTGACTATTTTTATTGATTTTTTTTTTATTTTTACTTATAAAATAATTGGTTTGATTTCAAATGGTCTGACTTCTTTTAATGTCAACTACGTCGTCTTAGTTTTATGTATTTTTATATTAAGTTTACGGTACGAGTGACCTAGCGATGTAAATGGCAAAGGTTCAGGCTTTAACCCTTAAGACTATTGTTGGCTCAGCCCCTGACACAAGATTCACACTTCATTAGAGACTGCCTTGTTGGTCTAGTGGCTTGATATAAGGCCGCGGTGGTCCTGGGTGCAATTCCCAGGTCGGGTCAATAAATAGATATTGGGGAATTTCTGTCAGAAAATTCTCAGTAGCAGCCCGGAGTCTGGAAGTTGGAAGTGTGGTACACTCCCGTGCTTCGGATGGCACGTTAAGCCGTTGGTCCTGCGCCTGAACTCTTACCGGTCGTGTTGGGTTACCGTCCCATCGGATTATGAGAGCTAAGGAAAAGAGAGTGCACCTGTGTTTGCGCGCACACTTGTGCACTTTAATATCTCCTGCGCAGTTGGCTAATCTCTCTTGAGATTGGCCGCCGTGGCCGAAATCGGTCTGGAGGACCTTATATTTTTATAATATTAGTAATTCTTGAAAATATAAGCATGTTTAGTAACAGCCAAAAGATCTCATAGCTAGGAAAGGCCTGTGTTACCACATGACGCTGCAGCACAATTGTTATACTATTCAAATGATTGCCCTGACAATGGACGATAATACTTTGCAAATCGTATCCAATAATATTTTACAAATAATTTTAAGGAGTTATAACAGATTTCATTCTGAGACTTCACATTGTACTTAATAATGTGAAATCTCAGAATCGTTTCCTTAGGATATTACCGTGAATGTTATATGCTTAAGAAAAAGAAGGAAGAAGTAGAGAAGAAAACGAATTTTAGTAATTCCTTCATAACATTGCTAGTATTCTATATATTATTGTATAAAATAATTTATATTTTTTACAATATAAAATGTAGATAACATTTGAATAATTTATTTTCTGTTAGGATTATTCGTAATCTTATAACTAGGGTTCCCCCCCTACGGGATGTTTTTGTGTTAACTAGGAGTATTTACGATAGTGACAAATTATATGAGTATTTACAACCACATCATTTACATCCACATCAAATTCGAAGATTTTTATTCAAGCCGAGACAAAAATTGTATAAAAACGAGAAAAAAAGATAAACAAACTTGTTACACCAAGTTTTCGACTTCACAAAGTTAATCCATCCTTCCTGAGGCGGAGTAACTATAATAAAATTTTACATCCTTACTGATATTATAAAGGTGAGTTTGTTTGTTTGAATACGCTTTCACCTCTTAACTAACTCACCTATTTTGAAATTGTGGAAATCATGAAATTTGGCATACTCGTTGTCAGGAATTTATATTTAGTTGTCGTCCCTTCATAGCCAGGCAAAGTTTAAGAGGAACAGAAGGTGGAGGTGGCTGTCGATATATTCTATAATTTTGGGGCCAAGTTCACAGAGGACCATGCAAATTGGACAAAGATACTTAGCGCGTACTGGACGACTAAGGCTTATTTACAAACCTAGCCTATAAAACGCTTCATTGCCATATCTTTAACTCAACCTGTCTGCAGTTTTAAGTTTGTGAAATTCTCTCAAAGGAATTTAAACAAATGAATGTAAATCTTTCAACGTTATATAAACCTGCTTGTTTAAAAAGCACTAAACCCCGATTTCGAATTCCGAATACGAAAACGTAATGAAACTCAAGTATAGAAATCCTAATTTCATGGATAGGGAATCCGTAACGCAATTAGATTGTTTCCATCAGTCAATATTCAATTGGGTACGTCCGAAAAAGTTAGTACTGATTAGTGAAGGATACTCGTATCGTAAGAAAAGACCCGGCGGTCCATTAATCGCAGTGCGTGCACGGTTTAAGTAATATTTATCTTTGTCTCTTTCACTCTATCGAAGCTCGGGCGAGATGGCTATAAAACGTATTTATTACCTAATACTTTATGCTCCTGTAATATTTAGATCGCGAACGCTGTCTACATTCAAAGGGTATTATTTAAGATAAAAACAGATTACAGGAAATAAAAAAAATAACCAAAATTAGTATTACATATTATTATAAACTACCATTTTGTATGTATGTATATTAACATGTATCAATATATTCCTCGATATACAGGGTTAATTGTAACGACCCAGCAACCTCGCAGGACTAGATAGCTAACACCATAAGCAACAAGCGAGAGGTGCTGCTTGGAAATGGTGACTGGAAGTGTCATGTCGCATGTCGACGCCTTCTCCCACCGCCATAACAGCCGCCTGGGCTAAGTGGGTACCCTGTATCCGGGAAATAATAAATATCTTATGTTTTTGTTCAAATAGTTTTGGAACAGTAAACGGGACTTACGTCAGAATTTACTTGTTCCATTCCTTTTTGTTTTAATATTTCTGAAATTGCCTTTGAGCGTTGCAGATGAGCTGTAACTAAAGGGAGTTTAATTTTACAACTTTCAGCAATTTGAGCTGAATCATGAATTGTTTGGAAGTAAGTTTATTTTTGCTAACTTATTATACAGTTTACAACGTAGTTCGATAAAGCTTAAGTAATTGCTTGTTAATGGTATAAAGAAAGATTCAGCCAATGATGCTGATCAGGTTTTTTGAATTTTCCTGAGTCTAATTTGTGTTTTTCAATTCTCATGTTTCGCCATCGACCTTATCACATACAGTCGGATTAAACTCTGCCACTTTACGCAATGGACCTGTGTAGTTACATACTAATAATAAAATAAAAAATGTTTATTAAATTCCAAGCTATCTACTTAAATTATATTGAAATTCTAAAGATATTTCTAATTTTCCACATCATAGAAAAGAAAAGTGAAAAAGATAATCTTTAACACAAAACTGATATTCAAGACGCATATTTTCTATATGAACTGAACAATATTAAAATTGATCTATTTGAAAAAAACAAAAAAAAACAGAATAGTTTAAGCAAAAGATAAACAAACATTAAAATATTATCACCTAAAAGTAAACAAAAACCAATCTGTCACAAATAGGTTAACCATGCAGTGCCATAAATAGCTGTTACTAATAATCGAAATATCTTAATATACCTTAAGCAATAAAAAAACTACACAAGCATCGAGTAAATAATAATATGAACAAAAATATTCACATCGTAAATTTTTATTGGCTTCAAAATAAACAATACGAATTCAACAATTTCGATTCTCTCGCTATTACGAAAGATAAATTAAACTCACCTGTGTCTGTTTTATTTTTAAATACTTGAGTATAATACATAGAAATGGAACTTTTTAGGTGTTTCATAAATTATTTAGTGCAATCTACACTTAGGGATTTTAAATTTATGAATTCATAATCATTTGAAAAGTTTCCGACGGCTGAATTAGCATCCCACGGGTGTGTTAGCATCCCGCCTAATAAACGGAGATATGAATTTTTTCGTTAGAATAAAAATGATACAAACATTTTTAAAACATCAAAATTAAAATGAACTTCATTCAAGAAGGATCTTTCAAGTTTCTTTGATAAGACACTTTAATAAAAACTAAACTTGATTAAACATAAACATTTTAATTGTGGCTTTGAAGATTATTTTGAGAAATTGACAAGAAAATTAAGTTACTCTTTTATAAGGCATATAAGACTGCCTCGATAGAATAGTGGTTAGCTTACAAGGTTGCAGGAAGCGAGACACTGGATACAAGCCTCGAACAAACCAGAAATAAGGTAAGGTAATATATTAGGAGGTAAGACATTTTCGAAATATTTTATCACAAAGACTATACAATAATCTGATAATTAAATATTTACATTAAAATTATATATAAACGCAAAACAAAAGCGATAATATTATTGATTGAATATCAGTGTTTTAATTATACTTATACCTATGATCGGAAAATAATTTTAAATTTATCTTATCCTTACTAATACGATAAATGCAAATGTGTGTTTGTTTGTTTCTTACGCTTTCATGCCTTAACTACTCAAGTGATATATATATAGAGGAACATAATTGTTAGTTAGTATCTCCTGATGGTAGACTTTTGTACAAGCTCGTCTGGGTAGGTACCACCCACTCATCAGATATTCTACCGCAAAACAGAAGTACTTTTTTTTTCATTTTTTTTACATTCAAACCTTAACTAAATACAAATAAAATTAAAAATAATTATTATTTATATTATATACAAGTCGTGACCGCGTGGAATGGTGGCAAGAATGTTAGCAGCATTCCCACTTTGAATCGCAATTCCGATTCTCTGGGCGAAAATGAACCAGCCTTCCTGTCACCAGTGGAGGCAATAAGGCGGGGAGTAATATTTTGGATGAATTTTTTGGCACTATTACTCCAAGGTCCAAGCGTTTCAACTGCAAACGGAACAAAAATATAATTTGGAATAAGAGACGAATAAACACTTGCTATTGTTGTGTTCCGGTTTGAAAGGTATTATTCACATATACTGTTAAGCAATATTCGTATGACGTAACGCATTCAAACACTAGTGTGTTAGTATTAGTACACTAAGTAAGGCTGTTTGACGATAGAATATGTCATGACTGGGTGGTACCTACCCAGACGAATACACAAAGCTCTACCACCATACTATACTTAACCCTTTTTATACATAAACTACCAAAAAAATATATACTAAGTAAATGTAAGCACAATTATATTTACATAATTATATTTTTAGGAAATTAAATCAGTTAAAAATATGATCTCGCTTCAAAATATAAATTGCTTTAATATTAAATTTAACATGAACAGCGATTAATCTCCGGGAGGGCAAAGTTTAAGAGTACTCGGGGTTTTATCGGTATGGTTTCTTGAACGTAAATTCCATTAAAAAAATTTTATTAGATTTTTCTAAATCCTTCCTTTATAGCGAACAATTTTAAAATGTATGAATCTTGAAATTGAATCTTTGAATGAAGTTTAATATCTACAAACTACATTACTAGTGATACGCGATTTAGAGTTGAAAATATATTAGCACTTTAAGACATAGTGGTGGAGGTTTAAACACACAATCATATATTAGAACATATGTACGTCATTTCTAATATATTATTGTGTGCCAGTGTGCCACAAGTCTATATTAATGTAATCATTATATTATGTGCCTTCATTAATATCTATCAAACCTCAATATTTGGCGGTAGAGACTGCTTGCAGGCATTTAGTCCGCCTTTTGTTCTACCATTATATTTGTGCTCGTTACTGATAAAGTATTTTATATAAAATAAATAGCTGGTAATATAATATATATATCTCCATTAATAATTTTAGTAACAATATCCTGGGACATTATTTACACATGGCCATCTGATCCCAAACTAAACAGAGCTTGGACTATGAAAACAAGACAACTGATATACTTACATATTATACTGCTTTTTGTAAATACATACTTATTTAGATAATTACATCTAGACTCAGGACAAACAGACATGTTCATGCACACAAATTTTTGAATCGTTATATCTCAAAAACGGTGGCCCGTAGGAAAAAAAGTTAATAGTAATTTTACACTTTTTAAAGATAATTTTATAATCTACAATTTTTGTCAAAAGTATTTTTATGGTAAAACTTACCGTTTTGCTGAAAATCGCCAAATATTTATTTTTTTAACCTTTGACCTTGAATATAATTTTTTCCATACAAGAGAAAGATGGGGGAGAAGATGGAGAAGATGGGGAAGGAGAAAGAAACTTTTAAATCTTATTTATAATTGTATTTTGAACGATTTCACCAAGTTTCAGCTTGTTGTAAATTTATTTAGCTTCAAGTGAGTTCTTAAATTTTGACATTTGAAAAGAAAGACAGGAAACGATTGTATAATTATAATATATGGCCTAGCTGCCCGTTCATACTTTCAACGAATCAAAATGCAGCTCCACCGATTTTCTAATTGTTCTGCTATATTATGCACTATAAACAGAATATATTGATTAATTTACCTTATTTATAATACAACATTCCACTTAACTTGTTATAACCACATTAATTAAACTTTCGAAGATCCGATTACAACGTCGCAGACATTCATCATCATCATCATCATTTTCAGCCCACATTAATCTGCTGGACATAGACCTCACCGGCGCACCAATTCTCCCGGTCCTGTGCTAGTCGCATCCATTGCGCACCCGCTATTTTTCTTAAGAACACATTGAAAACGCCATTTTGTTCGCGAAGCTACTCGTATAGTTAATATCAATACTAGACTAAATAGACTATTCAAAATTTCGACCAATGATATCGCGTCAATTAATTTCGGTGACCAATGATATTGGTGTCAAAGTTGTTTATTTGGATTAACTCCTCTTGTTTTATGGGTTTGCAACGTTTGTTAATCAGGATAGTTATATATTTGACTCGACTGTAAAATATCGTTGACAAGCGGACGACCGGCCACTATAAGTCATAGCGCAGCGTCACGGTCTATTGTACTAGCCGACGTTTGACGACGTCCGACGTGTGACGATGGTTTCGAAGGACGAACACCAATCATCGACGAATACGAATCGCTTTAAATTTTCATTTCATATCTTTACATGTGTGACATTACGAGGTCACTCTTAGTTATTAAGTACTAACACTAGTTATTAAGCCTTTATCATTTTACTAACCTTTATGGATCTTTTGTTGTCCGAGGAATAAATATTTTTATTTTTATTTTTTATTTTTACACTGATTTGTGATTTTGTAGTTTAAGTTAAGATGAATATATGGGCTGGTATTATTATTTGAGTTAACTATTTCTAACTACTACTAAAATAAACAAATAAACACGTGACAAAGAAGACAACGTAAAGTATATAATATATTGTTAATTATATAATTAATTTTAGTTATTAATAGTTAATAATAATAATATTCACTAGGACAATATTCACATATGGCCATCTGATCCCAAACTAAGCAGAGCTTCAACCAGACAACTGATATACTTACATTTACTATTTTTCTTTTGTAAATACACTATGTATTATATAGATAAATACACCCAGACTGTCTTGGATGGGAATCGAACCCACCACCTGCAGGGTAAAAGGCAAGGCAAGATGAAATTAATATGGCAAATAGCAAATTGCAGCTGCGTGGTAGAATGAACTACATTTTTTCATCAGAAAAAGAGAGTAGGCCTTAGCTTTAGTGGGAAATATACGCTTACTGATGTACTAAGTATGCTTATTAAAATAAATTATTAACAACTATTTATATAAGAAAATTTAACAAAGATAAGGAACGTTATAATATACAAAGACAGAAATATAATTTCCACTGTAATTAGAATATTCTAGAATTTCGGGAGACTTGTTAATTTAAGTCTTAATGTGATGTTAGAATTTAAAACGTAAAACGAGCGAAACGTTAGCTTTTCTGAAGGAATTAACGGTTCATAATTAAGATCGCGGTGTAATTGAGGGACTTGAGCGATTTAATTAAAAAGAAATGAATATTAAAGACTTAATTTATCCTTATTTTGTAGATAAGAATGTTTTTACTAGTTATTAACGAAATATTCTTTTTTTGAATTTAAATTTGATTACGAACCTTCTTTGAAGTCTACTGCCTTATCATTCTAATGATAAGGCAGTAGTCATAACGTTATAATTCCATAAAACGTTCAATGTGCTTAAGGATATGAGAAAACCAATGACTTTTTCGATGATTAGGAATTAATAATAATAATAATATCCTGGGACATTTTTCACACACGGTCATCTGATCCCAAACTAAGCAGAGCTCGTACTATGGAAACCAGACAACTGATATACTACATATACTACTTTTTCTTTTGTAAATACATACTTATATAGATAATTAAACGAACCCACGACCTGCTGCGCTAAAGGCAGGGTATCTACCGATCACGCCAACCGGCTCGTCGATCGAATTAAGCGATCCTGGCCATTTCAAATAAAAAATAATAATTCTATTATTGTATAATTTCTATAATTGTAAATTATGATATAAAATACCGCCGATTCTTTTCAGATCTTATATAGCACTTGGTGGTAGGGCTTTGTGCAGGCTCGTCTGGGTAGGTACCACCCACTTATCAGATATTCTACCGCAAAACAGCAATGCTTGCTATTGTTGTGTTCCGGTTTGAAGGGTGAGTGAGCCAGTGTAATTACAGGCACAAGGGATATAAGACCTTAGTTCGCAAGAAAATGATTTAAAAAATTAGACAAAAACGCGAATCGTTCTTTTTATAAAAAAAAGTCTAAGATCTGGGAACTAGGGGACATCGCCGACATCTCCGCTTAACCGCCAACACGAGACACAATTAGACGCGTAATCCGCGAGACTCCTGTCCCACTAGATAATACCAACTGGGTCTCTTAACCCTTGATGATAGGGCCCCGGAAAGTAGTCGAGGTACGAATAAATTTGCATAAATACATACATAATTTATTAAGGCAGGTACGAAAATAATGTTTATCAAACAATCGTGTTTCGCAAATTATTAAACTTTTTTTTCACTTTACGAAATAAATATTAGAGTAAGCTATGGATTATGCATTTTTGATGTACCAAATGGCACGAATGGTCTGTGAATTCGTTTGCAAATAATGTATGTCGAAGTTAATGTGTAACACTTACATGATTGTTTTTTTTTTATTTCATAGGAAGGCGGACGACCATGTGGGCAACTTGATGGTAAGTGGTCACCAACGCCCATAGACAATGGCATTGTAAGAGATGTTAACCATCGCATAGATCGCCAATGCGCCACCAATCTTGGGAACTATGGTGCCTGTAATTACACCGGCTTACTAACCCTTCAAACCGGAACACAACAGTACCAAGTACTGCTGTTTTTCGGTAGAATATCTGATGATTGGGTGGTACCTACCCAGACGAGCCTGCACAAAGCTGCATCAATATTGTTCGTAGGATTAATACTAATAATAAATGTTACTATTTGAATGACTGTCTGTATTACCTCATCTTACTGTTACTTAGTTCCTTATTATATTATGTGCATTCAATCTGATCTTCAGACACAATAGCTTTATTTCATAATGTGTATATTTTTTACGAAAATTGCTTTTTATTTTATGTTTAATTATTCATTGACTTCATTATACATTATTTGAGTGTTACGTGACTTTTTTCTTATTTTATATAAAAAAATAAAATCTTATATTAAAATGTCGCTTTTAAATCCCTTTGTTTCACAAAATGTACGTCAATTGTATGCCTTTTCATAATGGTTTTTGACGATAGGACATTAATATTTAAGCAGAAAATAATGTAGTAAGAGCGTTTTTTGTGCTCGATTTACGGAATAATATCATTATACGAAAATATTCGTATAATGTTGGAATCTTTTCGAATTTAATGTATTTTGTTTTTATTTTAAACGTTTTTGTGATCTCTTTAGTGGTTCTTACGTAAATTATATTTGTGTAAGAATCAATTACGGATGAAAACCAAGGGCACTATAAATATGACCTCACTTATAAATGTTTAGTAGATGTTTTGTCTCTTTCTGTTATCATTGATTTGGCAATTGAAAGAAGAGGATACAAATCATTTTGATAGAATCAGCGATAGTCATTGTATAAACAAGGAAAGGTGAACTTATAAAACCAAGTTTTGAACTCCATAAATGCGAATAAATCTTTTCTGGGGCGAAGTTTTTCTGTGATAAAATTCTCAAGATATTTATAAGTTCACCTATTATATAAAAGTTATATAATAAAACCATTTATATATACTACTTAGTATATAATTATTTTTCTTCTTCTTCTCTGTCGTCACACTCTTTGCAGAGTGGTCGTGTTCTTGGCAATGTGTGTTGGTGGAATACACGTGACAGAATTTCAGTGAAATTTGACCCATGCAGGTTTCCTCACGATGTTTTCCTTCACCGTCAAGCACGAGATGAATTATAATCGAAAAATTAAGCACATGTAATTCAGCACATGAGAATGAGATTCAACACTTATTTTCTTATAATAATTTATTTTAAGCTTCGTCACACTCAATCTCGTTTTTTATCTATTTACACGAACGACAGCAAGAAAGCTGTGGCCCTAGCCAAGTTGATATTCTACAATTGTAAACGCTAATAGAAAACTAAAAATTGACAAACAGAATGACATCTCTCAACGATAAGTCACGTGGTCATTCTTATACATTTGTTTGGTTTTATATTACTTTACAACGTATTAACGTACGTTACTTTATATTACGTTTACAATTGTAGAATGTCAACTTGGCTAGGACCTCAGATCGATCAAATAAACGCTTGTCTTTCACAGTCAACTGACATGTCTTATTAATCACTAAATAATAATATGTAATTTACATTGTTTCAGATTATGAAGCCCCGTATAGGGCGCAGCCTTGTTCAGGCGCTATGTGGTGTGTGGGAGTGTACCTCATCACTCAGATAGTTGTCTGTCAATTTACCACAGGTACGTATTTTATTAATTTTTTCAAGAATATTTTTAATAAATCAAAGATTCAATCAAATCCGTAATATAAGTACCTACACTTATATTAAGGAAGCTCGTATTTATTAAGTAATTATAAGTTTGTCGAACTAAGTTTTATCTCTCGTGATAGTGATGTATGATAATAATTTTGAGAAAACCTGCTTCTGATGTAAGAGGTTTTAAGACATGCTGTCCAAATAAAATTGTGGAATCATGAGCAAATTATTTATTAATAGGCGCCGTTTGTTATGTTTGTTTATCGACTAGATCATATAAACTGATTTGATTTGATTGGATGAAGAGATTTATGAAAGTTTAACATTCACAGATAATTTAACAACCACAACAGAAGAAGACCAAACTGTGACACCATTTTACGCACTAAGCACAGGAATCGTACCAGCGCCCGTGATGCTCCGACTTGGTAACTCAACAATCGACAGCACGAAATCGTTCAAAGTACCCCAACCATCCAAAGAACCAGACACGGGGACGCTAACTGTTCAGCCAAATGTGGTGCCTGATATGGTCCCACACGTTGTATCAGCCAAGAACACTTACTTCGACCATGACAGGAAATATGGTCCAACGTTTGAAGATTCACAAGACGGTAACATTACGAAGATAACTATACAGCTCGGGGACGACGCTCATCTGAATTGCAGAATAAGCCTCCTCCAAGACAAAACAGTAAGTAATTATTCATCTACAATTTATGCACACGTTTGGAATGAGATGATCGCTGCTTAGCTATTTCTTTTTTTGTATACGAGACATGACACATTAAAAAACCCGCTGAGGTTCTTTCACCGTTTCTTTCACCGGTTCTTCTCAGGGCTGGGTATTTCTTTTCCAAATCTTTGGTAGTTTCTAGTTTGAAAATCAATAATAAAGTGTAATACTACAATATTAAATAAATTGTTTGGTTTTTATTTGAATATAATTAATTATATGTTTTTGAGGCAGTATAATTACAGGCAGTATAACATCTTAGTTCCCAAGGTTGGCGGCGCATTGGCGATGTAAGCGATGGCTTACATTTCCTACAATGCTATTGTCTATGGGCGTTGGTGAACACTTACCATCAGGTGGCTAATATGCTCGCCCGCCTACCTATACAATAAAAAAAATAGAATTAAATTAAAAATGCAATTCATTGTAACCAATTTAATCATAGTATTAATTCTTAGGCATTACCTTAGAAAATAAAAGCGAAACAAGAAAAGCGAGTAAAAGTTACTGAGTAGAACTACTTGTACGAAACCGACTTACACTTGACCGTTTTCTTTTGTTTCCACAATAACACGGAGCGGCGAGCTGTGTCTATTTATAAAACAACACTTACATTTTGACAAAATTTCGCTTCCGACCGTGTTATTTAATTTCAATTTATTTTACAAAGTAAACAACTAAACTATATTTCATTTTAATAGGAGGTTAGGGAATATAAAAATAGCGTTTCAATTGAGATGTATTATCCATATGTAATCTATATAAATAAAAAATTGGTTGCCTGTAAAGTCGGTATACGGGCGAAAGTTTTACGTGACAACGACTTTGAGTGGTAAAATAATTTTAATGTGAATATTCATTCGTATAGTAGGAAGAAGGATGAAATAATAGTAACAATTTAAAACATTTATTTATACAAAGAATTATATTTAAAACATTAATTTATACAAAGAATCTCGCACTGAAAGTCTGTCTCTCTCGCTCTTAGGCGGGCTAACCATGCCCGAGTGGAAGGGACGCGTGCCTCTCACTCGCTCTCATTGTGAGCGCATAACGTGAGCGGAGCGTATCGCAGTTTCTTGAAGTGTCACCCGGCAAACCAATTTATAAGACGTTGTCACGTCAAAATGATAGAGGTCTGCAGTTGTGCGCGCATCACGGAAAAACTACTGGATAGATTTCAATGAAATTTTCTAAATTTCATTTCATAGACACTTGGCCCTTATCAACAAAAAAAATATTGCGATATCTTCATTTAATAAAAAGTTATTAAGGTTTCAAGAAACAACGATTTGTATATGCACTGCGTGTTCAGTGATGTATGTTTAAACGAAGTATATTTTTGCTTGCAATCGTTTTGATGTTTTTTCCTTCGTACATAAGAAAACTTTGTTAATATATCAAGCAACGCAGACGAAGTCGCGGGTATCAGCTAGGGAATTAATAAGACTGTAGTAGAAGGAAAACGAATGATTTAAAATTGACAAATTCTATTATAACCAGCCAGCGGCTCATAAATATAATATAATTATGCAACCTTTTTGTACAAATGTATATATTTGCTAATATAGTTTATTTCATTATTAATTAATAATCCAACAATAACGAATCGAATATTTTTGTTTATGAGTTTATAGCTTTTAATATAATAAATAATGAAATATTTTAATGTATATGTCACCGTAAAATTGTTAAAACCGTAAGATTATAATCTGTCTCGCGAAATTGTGAACTGTCGAGATATTGTGAACCGTAACATACCGCTTACAATTTAACGCATTATTTTTCGGTAGATTATAATCTATCGAATTGAAACTGTTCAATCACAATATTATAATTGTAAACTTTGTCAACTGTCCGAAGGCTGTCCCTGATTGGTCGGCTTTACAGTTTGACACAAATACAATCTACCGAATAATAATACGTTAAATTGTAAGCAGTATGTTACGGTTCACAATCTTTCGACAGTTTACAATCTCGCGAGATAGATTATAATCTAGCTGTATCTACAATTTTACGGTGAAATATACAACAGGAAGGTGGACTGGCAGATGCGCCACCTGATATTCACTATCGCCCATATACCTTGACAATGTACACAATATTAATTAACAACTATTCCAAAAATCGCCAACGCTACACCAACCTTGGGAACTAGGATGTTATGTCCCTTATGTCGGTAGTTACACTGAGTGAGTGAGTACTCACTTTTCAAACCGGAACTTAACAATACTAAGTATTGCAGTTTAGTTGTAGAATAGCTGATAAATAGGTGGTAACTACCCAGCCGAAAAAAGATCTACCATAGCCCTTTCATAGCGACCCTTAGTCCGATTAATGACACGGTGACGCCGGGGAAACTGTGATTTCTGACCTACTAATAACCTAAACAATAGTATATAACCTTTACTTTAAATAGAGGTAGGGCTTTGTGCAAGATCGTCTAGGTAGGTACCACCAACTAATCAGATATTCCGCCACAAAACAACAGTACTTGGTATCATTGTAGTCCGGTTGAAGTTCCCAACATTGTTGTCGCATTGGCGATGTAAGCGATGGTTAACATCTATTATAATACCAATGTTTATAGACGTTGCTCGTTCGCCTACATATACTATAAAAAACACAATATTTGTTACATATTAATTTCATTCATATTTCTGAAAATTAATTCTTAATAAGGATATTTCTTTGTTTATAAACTAATCAACGTCGTTTTCTTCAATATAAAACCTCGGTCTCACGAGCCAAATTACATAAGATAATATTAAAATACGTTCAATATTTTCATTTACATAATATAAACTGGTAATTTAAATATTCTTAAAGGGAAATAATGGACAATGAGAGCTCTTTGATCTGAAACATATTTAATTCTTGAATATTATTAAGATTATTCTCGTCTTATTTACATATTCATAAAGGTAATTAAATTATTAATTTATACTTTGAATAAGAATATTTTGTACATAAATAAATTTAAAAGAAAATACTTAAATGTCTTTAGAATGTACCTTCATGAAATATAAAGAATATTTCATTTAAATCATACCTGATTTACAAGTATCACTTTCATTTCTTTATTTAGCCAGGCTGATACAATGCGGGTTGGCCGCACATTGGGCGAAATGTTGGTGGTTGGCTGGATTTGAACCACAAATCTTTGGTTAAAATCAGTATGTTCCAATTTTCGATTAACAATAGATGGTAAATTTGAGTGCTATTATAAAATGCTACAATATTATTACGTCCTAATTAGAGAATCGCCCTCAAACAAAATCTGTGGTCAAATTTCATTATTAAAATTGAAGATGCGAGCACTCAGACCCCTCAATAACGGTAAAAACCTTCATTGTTTCTGATCTCTTAAGATAATTACCAAAATTGTTACGATCTCTGTTAAATTGGCTAACACAAAACTCTTGAGGCCAATTACAAAGGATTCAGTAAATTTTCGTTGTGCTTGTTGGGATAAGAAAGAGATGTTATTTAAGCGTACAATACGGTTTTCACTCGGCCGCTTTGTAACGAACTGAATAATTCCAATCCAGATTTATTAGGGTAGGGCAAAAGAAAATATAAAGAGGACGAAAGAAAAGTGTAGTAATTATTTATGCTTTTCATATCTTTTCTGACTTCACGCCATTTTGCGTTGTTCTATATTTCGAATTTCAAACGAAGTCTACATTTGTCATTACTTAAATTGTATTTCTTTGACTTCCATGAAATTTGTAAATTTAATTGTTTTTTATTAACATAACTTTGCTATTTTAGTTGTTGAAAATCGTAATTTCTGAGGATCTTGCCAGTTATTTTCAGTAGGATTTGCATTCCAAGCCGGTGGTATTTACACTTAACATCATTTTGTATATTGACAATTAAAAAGTTCTTGTAAAAGCCGATTTGAACGAGGAATATTTTGGTAACCATTTTTATTTAAATAACGCTCAATATTGCAATGTAGAATTTTATACTCAAGTTCCGTTTAAAAAATAAACGATATAAAATAGTGTTGACTGTTATTAGGTTTTGTGTTATCTACGAAACTTTACGCCAATCATGGCTAGACTTTAGCCAGTATAACTTGATTGCCAGACTGCGATATCAAAGCGCTCAAAGTTCAAAAGCGGATTAGTGTCCTGTCTTCATTAGAGTATTGCGTTGCTCTATCCACCGCTTCTATTAGGAGTCACTTTGTTAAGAGCTATAAATGTTTGTTGACTCTAAAAGCATTACAAAATATAATACCTCACAGGATATTATTACTGTAAAAAATGTCACCGCTTTCTTTTAGCTTATAAGAGTTTCTTGTTCAAACATCGAGTATGGTCAATAAAAAATTGGGTGTTTTCGTTAAGAAATAGCATATAGTCTGGACATTTGTAGTTCTTACAATGTTTACCTTGAAAAGCATAACTCTTTTAGCTCATTCTTTCCGATCGTATCGAATTTGACATCCCATCGCGTCATGAGACAGCTTTTACATCGTAGAAAACAGCTTCAGTTTCTTAATACCATTATATTTGATTGGATATGACAACTAACCATTATGCAGTCTCTTTATTCTTTATACATTAATCAATAAATCTGATGATGAAACCTCATGTTCTGTTGTGTTTTAACTTTATTAACAATAGTTCTACTTGTACAAATAAGAAATAAATACTTTCTATTTAATTTTATTGCTTATAATTATTTTTTTGTTAAAATAATAATTATCATTACGTATCAATTATAACTATTAATTTAATAAAGACAATTAAGACGTAACAATTGATCATACGAAATACAGCGATACAACTGCGAAGAGCAGCTGACTGTATCTTTCTCGCTCGGGTACACTCGGCGGTCCCGAGTTCACCCGATCGAGCGTTTCACCTCAGAGCATGACGGATCAGCCTAACTTACTACCCACGAAAAAATCTGTGTGAGGTGCGCCTAAAGAAGTTTTCACTTCAAAAATATCTCGGACAATGACTTGAAATGCAATGACATAAACAATAAAGGAATACATAATGACTGATTTGTGTGTTCCCAGGTATCTTGGGTACGTCGAAGAGGCAGAGATGACATACCAGAGCTCCTAACTGTTGGAGCTGTAACATATGCAGCTGATAACAGGGTATCAGTTGGGAAGAGGTATCCCGGTAATTGGAGACTACTCATCAGGGAAGTCAAACCTGATGACGAAGGAGTTTACGAATGTCAAATATCAACACATCCCCCTAGAGTTAGTAGGACTTATCTGCATGTGAATAGTAAGTACATTACTACTTTTATATTTTGTACTAGTTAACGACGGTTTATCTATTAGTATTGTTTCTAATGTATCGGTTAGTATTGTTTCTAATGTAGCTTTATGTTATTTAGACCACCTTTCTTACTAATTGGGCTATTTAAGAGGGCGATAAAAGCCAGAAAATTTTCACAACTACGCGTCGCTTACCGGTCGCGTAGATTCCTATGTTTTTTTTTCTATTCTGTACATGTATTCTGCGGAAATAAATGTAGTAAGTGCCGAATGCTTTTTATCGTTATAAAAATAAAACGATAAGGTTTTTCGAAAAAAAAATCGCCTTTAACAGCCCTTGATGATTTGTAAATATAAATATAATTAATTAGATTTATTTTTGTGTCAGTAGCCTATGACATCATGAGTGTAAGTCCCAAAATAAATAACAATTAAAACCTGTCTTTAGAGCGATGCCATTAATGAAATAACGTTCCAAATTCAAATAAATTTTACTTATATTGTACATATACAATTTTATGCACTACGGACAAATTTAAAATTAGAATAGAATGGGCATTGTCATCACAAAAAGGTGCCTTTCTTTCTGTGCTTACATATATATGTACGTCATTGTATTTTAATTATTCTGGTTTTTAATGTTTTGAAATTAAGAAGCCTTCTATAAAGATTAAATATAATGTAACATATTTAAAACAGGAATGTTTATATTAGTATCATTATTAACGAAAAAAATATATATGTCTATAACACATACGAGTACAAACGAAAATCAACATATTTATATTTCTGTCTGACATTAGCTCCACAAGTGTGGGTAGTCGACGAAGCAGGTGGTCCGCTTCAAGAGAAATACTACGAGGCTGAGTCAACATTAGCGTTGGTGTGCCGAGCGCGTCACGTGGAAACACCGGCCGTGCTTACTTGGCTACACGAAGGAAGGGCCCTGAATGCTGATACTACAAGAGGTGGAATCAGGTAAATATTTAAATACCTAGCTACCAATTTACCAGAGATGTTACTTCTATTTAATAATAAAATATATTCAATTTAGGTCAAACGATATCTCCGCTCGAACTAGGCTAATAGATCTTACCGAACGCCCCAAGATGTTTTTCTTCACTCTAAAGTATTTTCCAAGTACTATTTTCTATCTTCAAATATTATATTATAAAACAACTGGTTTCATTGGTAAGTTTAAACGAGAGTATATACAGTTTTATTTACAGAAAAATCCTTTAGTGAAAACGTTATTAATTTTTTATAAGCATTATTACTGTGTTTGTAGAGGCCGAGATGGCCCAGTGGCTACAACGTGTGAATCTTAACCGATGATCGTGGGTTCAAACCCGGGCAGGCACCACTGAATTTTCAAGTGCTTAATTTGAGTTTATAATTCATCTCGTGCTTGACGGTGAAGGAAATCATCGTGAGGAAACCTGCATGTGTCAAATTTTACTCAAATTCTGCCACATATGTATTCCACCAACCCGCATTGGAGCAGCGTGGTGGAATAAGCTCCAAAACCTTCTCCCCAAAAAGGAGAAGAGGCCTAAGCTCAGGGGACATTCACAGGCTGTTATTTTACTTTGTAGATGTGAAATGGCCCAGTAGTTAAAACGCGTGTTCCAATCCAGATAAGCACCGTGGATTTTCATCTATCATTTATGCTTATAATTTATCCCTTGCTATGCGGTGAAGGAAAACATCGTGAGGAGACATGCATGCGCCTAATTACACTAAATTATAAAACTCACGGGATGACTGCCATTATTACTGCAGTTTGTTATTATTTTATAAATCATTGTAATCAAAATAAAGGTGTTATGATATTTTTGTAAAGTAGGTAGGTTATTGATTTAAAAAAAACATAATAAAAAATACCCGAATAATTACATATTTTCTTATAACTCGAATAGAACTTGAAATTAATATTTTTATAATAAGGAACTTCGTTGTTATCTGGTGTCCCACGACAACACATGGTATTTTTAACCGACTTAAAAAAAGGAGATTTTTTTTGTGTTTGTTATTATTTAGAATTCAACCGGTAAAATTATACAACAGTGTATCCACCATGCTGGAATAAGCTGCAAATCTCTAATCAAGCGGAGTTGCCTATACCCACCACTGGAACATTTACTTTACCTTTGTTAAATATCTCGTCGTTGTAAAATTAATATTTTAAGCTGAAACGACCATTCATGGCTCATAAAGGAAAATATCACCTCGACAGTCAACCTCGTCTGAAAAGCGAAATCTGTTTATAGCGTATTTCTGCTTCAATGTGTTCCAGCGTTGATGGATGATCCTCTCTTACCCCTCAAAAGAAGCTAAAATATATTTTCATATTATATCAGGTACTTTGAAATGTGATATGACATTGCTAAACCTTCTCGCACGTGCACGGAATAAATGAGGTTATAAATAAATAATGGTTATACGGCCGCTTCATGTACCTCAACATGACACCTTCATAAATTAGCCCTCAAGGCCTAAGGCTTCAATTGTGATATCTTATGACGGTTTCAAGATTCCAGTATAAGAACGTGTGTATTTTATTTTAATAGAATATTAAATATATTGTTTTAAGAGCAATCAGCGTTACTTTTAAACTTGGGTGATTAGTTAAACAATGATGTGTTGCTTCTTTAAAATGTAAAATCAATAATAATGGAAAGGGAGATATTAGTGTTTATAAATTAAAGGCCATTAAAAGTAAGCAGCAGCCTGTGAATGTCCCACTGCTGGGCTAAGAGTCTCCTCTTTATTCCACCATGCTGCTCCAGTGCGGGTTGGTGGAATACACATGGGACAGAATTTCAGTGAAATATTGCATATGCAGGTTTCCTCGCTATGTTTTCCTTCACCGCCAAGCACCAGATGAATTATAATCACAAATTAAATACATGAAATTCAGTGGTGTTTGCCCGTGTTTGAACCCATGATCATCGCTTAATATTCATGCATTCTTACCACTGGGCTATCGGCTAGTCATAAGCCCATTTTAGTTATATTATTTAATTCATTAATTGAATAACATACTATTGTAATTTATTCAGAATTTAGTAACTGCAGTGTCTGGTCGGTTCATCTCGATAGAATCCACATTCTGAAATTTAAATGAGTAATTTCAAAATGCTGATTCAAAATTGCTTTTAAGAGGCTTGTTAAACAAATTATATTTTTTTTTATTTTTTATTTATTTATGAAGTATGGATTCTCATAAATAGACTTAAATATAAGTGTATGTATGTAGCTATATGTATGCTTATACATATATTATGAGTAATGTTCTATATATTTTATTTCGACTTTCCATCATTATCATCATCATCATCATCATTGTCAACCTTTCGTCGTCCACTGTTGGACATTGGTCTCTCCAATGGCACGCCACTGAGCTCGAACTTCAGCTCTCGACTTCCATTATTATTATTGCCATTTATAATATAATTAAACAAAAAAAAACAGAAGTCGAACATATTAATTGTAATTGCTTAGATAATATATTAAAACGAAGTATATTTAACACGCCCACAGATTATTTAAAATAAAATAATAACGCTTTGAATTCTGTATTTATGGACTAACTATAGCTTACATTATATTATACAGATGAATGAATTACAAAGAAATAAATTAATTTCTAAATAAAGAATTCAAACATTTAATAAATATATTTTAAGTAAGTATTACAATATACCTTTTGTTTTTGTGTGTTTATTCACATAAACTAGTAAAAACCAGCGGCAAATATCAGGCCTTTCGGGATCGCATGCATATGCTACCATGACCCTGGAACCCCATATGCCCGGCGCAGTGTTTTTGGCCCTCGGTTGAGGCCATTTCGCTATCTCGCACATGACCCTTGGTATTCATAAGATTAACTTTTAGACACTAGATGAATTATAAAGACAAATTAAGCACATGAAAAATGAGTGATAATGCCCAGATTTGACCCTGCAATTTTAAGTTAAGAATCGCGCAATCAAACCACTCGATAAACCCGGCTTCTGTATACTAAGGATTTTGACTATATATATATGTGATATTGGTTGGTTACATTACATACATGTCTTGCGGAAAAGTGGGATTATTTTGAGTAGAGTTTGATCCATATTGTCAACATATATTTCAGTGAAAACTTCTTTAATCGTGACTTCGCGTCAACGATTGCTAATGTTAATATGATGAAATCATTAGACGTTCAAATAATTAAAGTATTTTACAGAACATACTGTGAACATACAACAAGACATACTGTGTTTTTTGGTGAATAAAAAGCTGTATAATAAAAAGGGATAGATTTATTATTTGGAGTGCCAATATTCATGGAAATTGGACAAATTTATTTAAAGGTTTCAATTTATCACTTCTATCGGCATTCCTTATGGCTGTCTATTTTATACGAAAATGCAATTATACTATAAGAGCATTTGCGGTATAAATAAAGAGATAGTCACCAATTTAACAAGTAACTAAGTAATGCCTTTGTTCACAGCGTAAAAACGGAACAAGTGCCAGGCGGTGCTGACAGCGTGCTCAGGTTAGCGCGCGTGAACAGCAGCGACGCTGGGAATTACACGTGCGCTGTGCGCGGAGCAAGGCCTCACACTGTTTCTGTACACGTACTCAACGGTAATTACCCTTATTAATAATATATACGATAAAAAGCCATCAGGCATCATTTAAAAAAATGAAATAAATAATGATTATTATACTGTACAGGATTATTTATAAATGATAGAAAAGCTTGGAGTTAGTATTCATTATTGTTAAACATGATTGGCTCGTTAGTGGCTAGATATAAGGCTGCAGATCCGGTAGTCCTGGGTTCAATTCCCGGGTCGGGACAATAAATAGTTATTAGGTTTTTCTGTCAGAATGTTCTCAGTAGCAGGCCGGAATCTGGAAGTTGGAAGTGTGTACACTATCGTGCCTCAGAAAGCACGTTAAGCCGTTGGTCCTGCGCCTGAACTCTTTCCGGTCGAGTTTGATTGCCATCCCATCGTATATGAGAGCTAGGGAACAGAGAGTGCACTGTGTTTGTGCACACTTGTGCACTATAATATCTCCTGCACAGTTGGCTAAATAATCTTGAGCTTAGCCGCCTTGACCGTAATCGGTCGGTTTATATATGTACTACATGTAATTTTCTTATTGATAATAAGAGTAACTACTGAGGTTTATATACATAGGTTCTTCTCGGCAGGATTTAAATATCGAACCGGTTGCAGTTTTATATTTGAATTAAAATTGTAAAAAGACGATTCAAAAGTGCTTTTAAGCTCTTTGATTTTTTTATTGAATAGGCGGACGAGCATTTGGGCCATCTGATGGTAAGTGATCTACGCCCATAGACATTGGTATTAAAAGAAAACAAATATTAATACAGCTATAAAATTTTATTTCTATACAATTTAACAGAATAATTTTTGTTTTAAATAGAATTTTGTAATTAGTAAGGCCTAATCTCACGAAAAAGCATACATTGAATGATTGCTGAAACTCATATAATATAATATTACTTATATAAAATTATTTAAATATAAAATTTTATGTAATTTGAACAATTTTTTATTTATTAAAAGTAGTAACAACTGAAAACACAACCGAATTATCGATTGACTTAAAAAGTCTTGGTAATGTTTATTTTTACAAAAATGTTTTGATTTAAAACGAAATAAATCTTTTTGTAAGCGTATTTGTGACTATAAAACTAAACCAAACCGCTCGCGCTTTTGTGTTTATTTTGCGTGTCAGTGAGTGCTTATGTATGTATATGACAATAGTAAAATATGAAGTGTTTTTAAGCACATAAGTGTATAGCATTGAATATATGTTGTACAGAAAGCACGTTTAATGCTAAAAGTATTTCTGCCGGGCAAATTTATGCTCGCTCTACATTCTCGGCGTGAAAGCTTACGGAAGCCGTGAATCGCAAGTGATGGTTTTGTGGCTTCGGGTTCGCGCTTCGCGGCATTCCCCGTTTGGTGTCGATTTTTAGTTGTTGCGTGTGTATACGGTTAGCTTTTTTTTGTGTGGTCTTTGCCACGGTGAGTTTCGAGCTGGCTATACAAATACAAATGCAGGAAAATTTAAAGTTGTGTAAAATAAAAATAAATGTATTCGAATGAACAGGAGAAAGAAATAATACATACTCATATACAAAAAAATCATGTGATATCAAGGAAATTAAATATTAGTTAATGCTTTAGGTTGAAGGTGTCAGGTAATCTATGTTATTTTATGTTTTCTTGAGAATCTTTGTTTGACACGCGAAATTAATACACCTAATAATTGACACACGAAAGCGTAACATAGAAACTAACTCACTTCCGAATTTCTAATATCAAGAGGACACAAACCAATTTCATACCACTGAACTTATTCAAATTTCAAATTTCTTCTTGTACCAAAGTTTCTGTAGAAATATTTTATTGTAATACAGAAATTCGTTCCGAGATGGCCCAGTGGTAAGAACGTGTGAATCTTAACCGATAGTCGTAGGTTCAAACCCGGGCAAGCACCACTGAATTTCATACTATCTTATGATATTTAATACTATTGTCGAAGTCAAAAATGCAATACATGAATATGTAAAATTAGCTGAAAATCACAGGTTCAAACTTGGACAAGACTTGAGATACTCCCGTATCAGATTAAATTCCATGTTCCTTCAATTTCAACTCCTTTATATCTAAACGGTTTATTTCGCTTGACCTGATTGTTGTTGGAGTCAACTTTTTTTTAATAACAAACAGCTTAATGGATTAAATTTAAAATATTTTCATTCATATTGATTTAATATAAATTGAAGCTAAACAGTAACTACTCGTACACCACGTGAGGTGCTTATATCAATAGAAAAGTTCAACTATTCATGATAATTAATATTTAATGAACATTATAATTAAATCATATTGATTTTAGTTTATGGATTATTATTAAGGTTTCTTTTTAAATGGGCTGAATTTTTGTATTGTAACTGTAACAGTCTGTGAATATCCCACTGATGGGCTGAGGACTCCTCTCCTTTTTGACGAGGAGGTTTTTCGAGCTAATTCCTCCACCCCTGCTCCGATGCGGGTTGATGAAATACTAATGTATCAGAATTTCAGTGAAATAGACACATGTATTCTCGATATTATCCTTCATCGTCAATCATGAGATAAATTATAAACACAAATTAAGCACATGAAGATTCAGTGGTGCTTACCCGGGTTTTAAGCCTACGATCAGCAATTAAGATTCATGCATTCTAACCACTAGGCCATCTCAATAAAATACAATTATTATATTTACATTTATGTCATAAGAATGATAGTTTTATAACGTGTATAGATATTACGTTATTTAAGGTATGATAAAAATCAATCGAACGTCTTTACTATCAGTCAGTTAATATCATCACAACGATAATACTTATTTAACCGACTTAAAAAAAAGGTGGAGGTTATGAATTCGTCTGTATGTTTTTTTAGGCTAAGGAAACACTATAATATACCTAGCAATAATAATACGGGAATCTTTTAAAAACAAACAAAAACATACACATTACAAATTGACTTTTATTCGCCTCGTTAAGTTGCGCGTGCGACACAAGCACATCTCACCTATAACTAACTAGGTATGTAGTTATAAACCCACCTTGGCTGACATTGACTCCAAAAATAACAATAATTGTAAATACATTATCAACCACACAACACATTCGTACCTACATATTGATGAGTAGAAAATAGTAAGTTAATTATCAAATTATAGACGCATACACAATTATTTTTTTACACTAAAAAAGTGCATATTAATTTGTTTTTCCTATGAAGGTTTATGTTTTGTTAAAATTTTTATTCATTATTTCTTCAAATCAATCAATTTTTAATACCAGCATTTTTATCGTACCACTTAATAATAAAAGGTCCATTCATATTATTCATGACGTTGGTCTCTTTTCAAAAAATTATAAGCCTGACAGAATACCGGGGGCCGTCAGGAGCAAAACGCACGTGGCCGCAATTTCGAGATTAATTTCATTTAAATTTCACCTTTAAAATTCACATCTGCAAAATTCAAGTAAAGAGTGCTACTGCATTCACACCGACGAGTTCACAAGCATTTTATAATTCTCTTTGTAATATTCACCTGCTAAGTAAATTTTTGTTTTGTTTTGTTACAGTGTGAGAAGTTTTTGTAATTACATACAGGTGTAAAGTTTTAGCCTGTTCATTGTGTTTTCAACTGTAATCATTTGGTTTTATGGATGATATTTGTAGATTAGTATTTGGGTTTTATGTTGGAATATTACGGTTTTATTTGTCAAGGACGTCAACGACATTTTTCCGTATTATATCATAAGCACTTACGGTTAATTTATAAGTAAGATTTATGAAATGTTATACATTGTTCGCTTGAATAAATTCCGGTACTCCCGGAGTGAGTTCAATCACCGGACACATTACTACTAATTAAGTAATTCATAGCTTTCCCGAATATATTCTTCACTAAAATAAATCTCAGTTAAATCATAACTAGGAGCCAATTCTACTAATATAATATTTATGACGTTTCAATGACAATTCATTAAAAGAATTGGACTCCAATTTTACTTATAATAATTTCCAAAACAACTGTGTACACTATTATTTCGTTATTTGAAATTTTACTTATATTTTCTAACATAATTATTATATTTAATAATAATATAGAATATAAAAGTATGTAACTAAAAATATATAGTTTTCAACGCCCCCTCACATTTCTATTAAATATAAATAATTTTCTAAAGAAATGTTTTAATAATTTTTTTTTTTTTTATAAATAATCATAAAAGGTTTATCTAAAATTATATAACAACAACAAAATCGTTAAACGTTATCATTCGTTATTTTTCGTTGAAAATATAATCATCGTTGTCCATAAGAATACTCGATGTCTATTATGGAGTCCTAATACAGCATCTCTACTTGTACGGAATAGCTAATATTATGATTGCGAGAAACTTTTTGCTTACAACAACAGAACGAAATTTGCAACAAGAGTTTTAATATTACGTATACACAAAGCGGAAACTTTATATTTAGCTGCGTTATTCTTTTAAACTTAATTGCTGTTCGTTATTTCTTTAAGTAAATAGGGTTTTGCTTTTAGTCCAGTCATCTTAGGCCAAAATAGGTGGATATTTTGGAAAATCGACATTTACCCAGTATATTATCACGTAAAAACTTGTATTTCGGCATCCTAAAATTATTCTCAAAATTCACATTTAGTTGGATGGTCGCAAGTTTTAAAGTCAAGGGTCAAATGTCACAAAAATCGATTAGTTTTTTCATGTTTTGCAAATATCTCGGTTTTATGGGTTTTGCGATATTTTTATTTATTATCAATATTGTAGAGAATTAAATTTTCTACACGTTTTTTTTATTTAGAGGGCGGAGAGCGCGTGGTCAGAGTCCCGATCAAAAACTCGACTCGACTCTGACTGGACGACTCTGACTGGACTATTTACAAACACATAATTATGGTCAGAAATAAGACAAAGTTGTCAGTGTGACGTTATTTATTATCTTAATACAAAACCACACTACGACTGTCCGCTTTTATTCACTACTTATTTAATAAAATTTAAATACAATAGCTTAACGAACTTGAATAAAAGATATTATGTCGTCGGTTCCTTTTCCAATTCCTCTATGTCTCTACCATGACAGTTGTCATGTCCCATAACGACAGTTAAATGGCCAGAAGTACTGTTATTATTGATTTCATCCAACCGAATGATTCATACAATCAATAAAATGCTAACACATATTTATTATTTTCTGTTTTATACAGGTTGTAACAAAATTCATGTCCGACCCGTGAAGTGGTTATTAGGTATCGTGAGTCGGTTCTATTTATGTAAACATTTTTAAAATATTATGCAAAAAAAATCCCTATAAAAAATACTAATTGTCATTTTCAATTTTAAATAACGAAAATTTTATGGACAACTGACGTCATGACCTCGTGTCCGAGCTACCCGATAGGTAAGAGCTGTCGAGAGCTGACTCCTGTGCCTGTTTTGCAATGTAATTGTCGTTATTTTATTAAATTAAATTTTACTCGGGGTAAAATTTTTGCTTAGAATTTTAAAAATGATTACATAAATAGAACCGACTCACGATACGTAATAACCACTTCACGGGTCAGACACGAATTTTGTTACACCCTGTATATTGCATAATTATTTACATGATACAAATCGATCTATTTATTTTCACGTCCTGTGAGTAAGATCGACTCGTATACCGGGACGGTAAACGTCTTGACGCTCTCTTATGCCGTAAGCCCCCACACCGAAACACACCTACCCGGTGGTGGCACCTACCCGGACGAGCTCGCACAAAGCTCTACCACCGAGTAAAACTAGTGAAGTAATTTACTGAGTTTTGCCAATTAACCGGTAATGTATAGCACATTGTATTTTATTACGATTTAAAATTGCGTATAAGAGCCTGCGTGAATAAAAAATATTTCGATTGGATTCGATATTATCACAATATTGAATGTCTTGATACAATATGAGAAATAATATATGTACTCATAACATTTTCGTGTCGGATATTAAATATTTGATTCAAAATTTGTTTTGTATGAAATAAAATCTTAATATGAATTTATTTGTACATACAAATGTTACAGACCGTGAATATATTAAATTATGAATGTACGCAAGTAACAGCTGTTCCGGCCCTTGGCAAAGACCTCTTACTATGGATTAAGATTTGCTGAAACAATACAAATATTACTATAAATGTTTTTGAAACTTAAATATTTACTTATAATAAATTAAATATTTTAATAGTCTTTTTTTTATAATAACACATTTATAACCTCATTGTAATTGTATTGCTTATAATAAATGTGGTCATACTGATTTCGGCCACGAAGGCCATTATCAAGAGTGACTTTCCATCTGCATAGGACATATTATATATCCTTATATTATAAATGCTAAAGTACCTCTTGCGTGTCTGTTACGCTTTTTCATCAAACACCTGATACACCCCCCCCTCACCTCGTAACAATCGATTGAAGCCGCGAGCAAAAACTAATAAGTGAACAAACAGAAGAGCAGCTCTATTTACTCACTCTCATAACCCCATGGGATAGGAAACTAAACAAAACCGGAAAGCGTCCAAGACTCCGAGCTGATACTGAAAATTTATCGGCAGAAAAAAAACAATTTTATTTTTATTGGCAGCACCCCGGGGTTTGATCTCAGGACCTCAGAACCTATTTAAATTAGACCAACGTAGCAGTCATATAACTTTAACATTTTAATCTAAAGATCTAATCTATTGACGTTTTTTTTATGATTTCGCCAATTGATTGTTTTTTTTTATTTCTATTATTATTATAACACTGACATTAATTTCTTATTTGACATTGACATCTTCAAAAATGCATGATTAGCTTTAATTTTGTTTTTTTATAACTTCAATTATGATTTCGCCAAATTAATTGACTCTTAATGTTTTTTTTCTCTATTATTATTATAACAATGACATTAATTTTTTACTTAATTTGGACATTTTTGAAAAACTGCTGATGATTTTTTTGTTACTTTTAATTTTGAATTAGATTTTGTAATGTTATGAACACTTGTAATTGACATGCACATTAGATATTAATGTTTTATATGTTCTTTTTGTCAATGTTTTATATGTATGTTGTAAGTGTACTTTTACAAATAAATAAATAGATAAAGGATCTTCTACCAACTCACTGATTACTCATTTTCTTTCTATAATGTTTACGTCTGTAATTACTCTAGTTACCTACTATAATTATAGAGACAAAGGCTATTTAACATTCATATCGATAAAGAGAATAATAAATAACTTTACATGCTTAGACTTGTATACAATACGTATTATCCTATATATTTATACGAGCAATTCTTGTATATATTAAATAAATAATATATACCTATATAAAAAAATCCTGATTCTCGAAAACGGTTCGATCAATTTCGATACGACTAACCGATCTTGCTAGGATTCATTTTTAGAAAATGTCATTTTATCCGTGTTTTCAGTAATCAACTTTATCGACTATCGACTTATGATTCAACTAATACAATTTTTTTTGTTCCAGCAGAAAGCCTAGCAGAGCTACACGCTGGTGTGTCAACAGTTCAACCATCGTTACAAACAGTAACGACGTTATTTTTCGCAACTTTTATCGTTACGCGATCACCGTTACTGTCAATCTCAGTCGTGTTGCCAGCACTAACTCGCAGTATTAGCGCCAAAGGCGAAATAAACGAACATTTTAAAGTAATATTATTACCTACGTGATAAAAATGTGTAAATAAATTAATTAATTAATGATTTTAAATTATTATTATTATTATTATAAATAGTTACTTGCAAATAAATTTTCTTTATATTACGTTGTTTTATTTTATAACCTAATTTTTTCTTAAGGTTAACACAGATTACTAATGTGCTATGTATGTGTTCAAATTGTCCACTTTTTAATCTGAACTAGTTATTTGCTGAATCTACTCTATTTTCAGGTATTATCCAGTATTCTATGTGCAGAATTCTTTGTACTTTCTGTCAGTATACATTAAATGAGATAACGTAGTAGTTTTAAATGGACAAACTATAATTTCTTAATACGGTTTACAAAATAAAGTCTTTTTTTTTAAATAAAAATACTAATACAGTAATATTAATTTATATAGTTACTTAATACAACTTGACAATTGAAATGAATGTAAACAAATTATGAATCTCATATCATCTAAATGGAAGCTGAAAGGAATATTTCATTTCAATCAGATTTTCACCACATGTCTCAGAATAAACAAAAATAAAACCAAAACGATCTACTTATATTAATTTTCTTTCTATTTTTAAAATATTAGTAATAAACCGCGCCTTTTTATTTATTTAATTTTTAGATTTTGTTCTAGTACTCAGTAGTAGTTATAGTTCGTTCATTTGTGTATGAGTCCAAAAACACAGTAATTTAAAATCTATTATTGAGTATACGCTGTACGCCCGTAATTAAATTAATGTAGGATTAATGTGCTACTATTCTGAGCGAAAACCAATAAAAGAATGACTAAGGTATATTTGTATAAAGGTAATTTAAGCTTGAATAGTTCTTTCCTATACTCTAAGTACTTTTATTATAAGAAAACTAAAGGTTTATTAATTATTTTACTCTTTTCGTAAAGAATATATCCGATTGAATTGAAATAAAAGTTTTTTTCGTGAACACCATAATAAGAATTCCATATTTTATCATCAGATATCGATTAAAGACGCAAAGTTATAATTGATTTTGTTTAACCGAGAGAAGTTTGGACTATATCGTGGGAATACCGTACTAAATATAAAAACCATTCTAATTACTATTAAGGATCGGAGAGCAGAAATATCCGAACTTTTCCGAAACAGCCATTATTATAATAAAGGCTTTCTTGATTATTTAGTAACTTAGTTATTTATTATGCTCTGGTATTGAATTGTATTTAATTTGAAAATAACTGTACAGACTGTGTCCAAAGATCGTAGATATTATCAATATTAGAAGTAATTTTACCAACCCGATGTTCTAGCATAAACTCAATCGTCTACTATAGATGATTATACTTCAACTCGACTTCCAAGGAAAGTCTTATCTGCTTCAGATCCACAAATACAAATCCTGAAAACTTCTCGCGAACTTCTAACAGGCGTGCGTGTTTTAATTATATTAGACCCGTCTCAAGTACATTATAAAGTCGTACCTAATTACTTAAATTATTAATGTGCTACCAACAATGGTATCTATTATATCCTTTGATCTTTTTATTGCGCAAGATAATTCAGCATTTGTAGACACAACAAAGGATATATTGCTAATCTTTGTTATAATGGCTGTAGTTTCTAGACCGGTACGGTTAGTACCTAGAAACATTAGAGAAATAAGTCATCATTAGGCCAGCTATTGAACTTGATCCGACTTTACTTCGATGCTTAGGACATTCTATTCTCTGTTTTGATTGATCGATCTTTTGTCCTTCCATTTTCATAGAATCGAACTTTCTTTGTTCGTCGTTGAAATATATTTTTTGTAAAAATATTTTGCAATAGCAACTAGAAGGTTTAGACATTAGTACTTATGGACCAACAGCTTTACATGCTTTCCAAACATTACTGAAAATACTGCTAATTTCTAAACTTCAGTCTACCTGACTCGTAGCCGTTTCGAAGTTTCTCGTAGGGTTTCTCAACCAAAACAATTGAAGTCAGAAAAAGCAAATTGACAAAACCGTTTAAATGCTTTAATACCTCATTCTTTGATCGAATGTTTTTATTTTAAAAACCAATTTAATCTCATATTTTATATGGTAACATTTAGAAACGAAAAAAAAAAAACTTAAAGACAATATAAGTTATAGATTGTATTGTGAGTCTGATTTTTAACTAAAAGTATTGTCTCTGAAAGGCTAGCTACTTGTTTCATTTATAGTTTGAAATGGATACGTGGCGTTTTTGACTATTCCCTAGAAACGCTCACATTTTTCAGTTCATATACAATTTTCATTTTACGTTCAGAGAATGGGAGCTGCGTTGCAATGGGGAAATATCAGTCTTACTATCTTTTCACGCGTTCATGACTTGTATTGTATCATTGAATTTTTAAGCAATTTCGTTTGAAATATACGAGAATATTTAAATAACTGTTATACAGTTTGCTTTAAATGTTGATAATTATGGTCATTGCTCTACTCATCACAGTTATATCAAATTACTGCCTGCCACAAAAGTCCATTTAGACCTGATAGTTCCTGGAGCCCTTATTAGATCATTGTCATGTATTTCTGCCTGTTACACAAGCATATACAACAGGATCAAAATTGTTTTAATTATTAATAACAAGGTGTTTGTCGACCTATCTATATTTATCGTGAAAAAATGAATTCTGATAAGTTTATTTAAAAAAGTTTATATAAAAATAAAAAATAAAGACGAAATCAAATGAAAGTCTGAGAATTTATATTGAATTCATAACTTATGGCCTTACTCAAAGTTTATAACCAAATCAAAATCCTGCGAAAAACAAAAAATACATAATATAAAGTAAAAATGCATTATAGATAATTTTGACGAGCCGGTTGGCGTGGTTTATACTTGCCTTTGGAACCGCAGGTCGTGGGTTTGATTTAATTTTAATAGCCAAAAATAATATAAATTGGTTTAGTACTTACTACATCTTAATAAAAAAATAGAGCTTTGTGTATTTTATATTTCATAAACTTTTAATGCCAGAATGTTATTCTCAAAACAAAATAAATCCTTTTTTCAAAAATAAAAAACAACAAATCTTCCGAATTTTTAATCGGTCACATTAACTAAAGTATATTAAGTTTTGCCATTTCAAATTCACTTAAAAATACAACACGTCTGTCAATACAAAAATGATTAACAATATAATAGCAAACAAATCTACTAAAAATAAATAAATAAAACCCAATACAAGAAAATATTTCAAAGATAAGAAATAGGATTATTTGTGAATTTATTTAAACTCTTAACTGGTTTTAACTAGTGTTACGAAACCATTGGCAGTTGGAACACCCAGAAAGTCGGCCGGGGTTAATCCCATTCGGTCCAATGGCTCCCAAATCGAGCATTGTGTAGTTCGCCTAAAATAAATTTCAATGTTACGACTCTCCACTTTTTTTCGTTTTGTCTCACTCAATCTCAATATTTTTTTGCCTAAAATGAAACGATAAAGATATATATATAAATATCAATAATATTTTGTAACTTATATTTAAAAAAAAACAAATTAAGTATATTATTTTGTATTATTCAAATGAAACTTGTTTAGGCTTAATAAGAACTAATGTCTTTACGTAATATTTATTACATTCAACGTCTTGGCTAATCTTTTGCCGTCGCGCTTTTCTTATTCATATTTTATTCAATAAAATACGTAAATACGGTAAATATAAATAGAAACTACATCGTGTTATCAAATAAATTACATATAAAAAGAAAAATAAAATAAATTAGAAGCGATTGTATAAATAATTATATCCTTTTCAAGATTTTTGCAGATTTTATATGTCAAAATTACATTTGTGTCATGCCAATCTTATTATTGTTAAATGGTACCATATAATGGTAAGCATCACTATAATTCACCATCAACACATAACCGACAATGGTATATAAAATATTTTACCTTTAGTAACTGTTGTTATTATGCAATAAATTACGCCAAAACTAAACACAAAAACGAATTATATTAAAGAACATTAGCAGAAGGAAAATCCCTTTCTCTTTTCAAGATTCAAACCCACAACCTACAGCTAAGTACCACGTGTTCTATCCACAAAGCTACATCCGCTTACCATTCATCATCATGCTCAAATAAATAATACTAACTACAATTCAACAAACACAATATTACAATACAAACAGCTATTAATTCGAAGCTCGAAAGCAAACGCCTGAAATCCCAAGCAAATCTAAGCAAACGGAATCACTTTCCAACTAAAGATATCGAAGGAAATAGATTAAACGAATAAAATCTGCTTATTTACAAATTACATTAATTAAACGCATTAACAGATGACGATGTCTTCCAGACCGATTTCATGGCATTCAATTTCAAGAGAGAGATTAGCTAATTGCACTAAATAATTAAAGTACACAAATGTGTGCGAAAATACAGATCCACCCTCTATTCCCTTACTCTCATAATCCGTTGGGATGGAAATCAGACGCGACCAGAAGAGTTCAAGTGAACAAACGGCTTCACGTGCTCTCCGAGGCTTGGAAGTGTACTCACTTTTAATTTCCAGACTTTCCAGGCTGAGATTCTTCAACAGAAAAAAAAACCTTTATTGGCACGACATAGAGCTTGAGCCCAAGACCTCGGGATTTGCTGCCTTATATCAAGGGACTAGTTCTATGGGGCATAATAAATACTCAGCTACAGAATGAACTAACCAACAATGAACAAACAGAAGTAAATCGTCCAGGAACGTTATAGTTCCCAATAGCTCCTGTATTTTCACGCATCGATAATCCTCATAATTCTCACACAAAACCACTTCTGTTTTGTAAATCTGTATTCATCGTTCTTTCCGAAGTGAGAAGGCGATTGATAAATTCTGCCATAAACTCATTTTATTATTGATTGATTGTATTACTTAATTTTATCATGATCAGTGATGTTCAATTATTATTTATATTATATTTATGTGTGTTAGTGTTAAGTATGTAACATACTTAATGTTTGATTATTTTTATTTAAAAAATCCATAAAAGAATCGTAATTTTCTTATGTGTGGTAGTGAGTAGAACAACGAACTCATGACAAAAGCGACTTCGACTATCACACGCAACTACTACATTTATACAAACCAACAAACTATTTTTTAATTCCATCGTGACTTAGCAAAGAGAACAAATGATAAAAATCATTGAATTTAAAATCTGGTTCTAAGCGGTTATAACTGGTTACTAATGAGGTCTAATGAATTTCAATTTGTAATTGTATAAAGTGTATAAAGACTTTACAAGAAAAATATATAATAAATAAAACAATGCTCAAAGGAAACAAATGTAAATCGCATTCAAAACTGTAGCTTAAGAATTTAAAGTTATAAAGACAGTAGATCAGTAATACCATTAGTGCAAAACGACCATTATAAAACTACTAACAAGAATCGTAGTCATTGTTTCGTGCTTGTTCAAATTATATAAATTGAAAACAATGCTTCGAAACTACGCAACAATGAACGAAGCCGTAGGAACGTTGTATGCATCGGCTTAAACCACAAGCTTCAGCAAATATTTATCCTCGGTTTTCAATAGGCAGCAGTATACTGTAGTAGTAGGTATATAGGCAGGTTTGTTTGTTAGTAAAACCTTAAATAAATACAAATAAAAATTAAAAATAGTTACTATACAAATCGTGACCGCGTGGAATGGTGACAAGAATGCCAGCAGCATTGCCCCTTTGAATCGCATTGAATGATATTGATGTGATTTTTTTTGACATAGAAATGTTATGCAATATGGTTGATACAGATTGTTTCATCTTTTTGTCAAGTACTTATTACTAGTTACAATAACTAAAGTTTTAGCTGCGTTCTAAATTTTTTTTTATTGAATAGGTAGACGAGCAAAATATGGACAGCCTGATGGTAAGTGGTCACCAACGGTATTAGACATTGGTATTCAATTGTCTATGGGCGTTGGTGACCACTTACCATCAGATGGCCCATATGCACATCCGCCTTCCTATACAATAAAGAAAAATGCCTGGAATCAAATACTCGGTATTTAATCAAAGATTTATTGAGGAATCAAAGAGCTGGCAGCCATCTTCGCCAACGTTGGCCAAACAAAGATGAAATGCTGCCAATATTCTTAACCTCGATGTAGTGGCATGACTTAAACCTATAATTTTCCAAGTAATCATAACAACTATCCACCTCGCATCTCATAACTTCCTTAAATGTTTTATTTTCATCAGAATTACACATACTTGCAAATTGACAAAATTGTTGTGTCTTCCCTTCGGTTTATAATTTGGTATTTTTCGGCCTGGTCTGGATAGTGTTCGGCCATTATATATATCAACTGCAAGTTGGGTTATTTATAGTAGAACCTTAATAATAACAACTTATAAAGAGCTATTTTTTCTCGTCTAGTTTAGTCTTACATCTAGTATTCTAATTATATTTATGATTATGTTCTTAATATATCATTTAAATACATTTTATGGAATGGCTTTAAAGAAATCAAAAATAGAATTACAATTTTAGAAACGTATCTTTAATTAAGCATTTAAACGACATCGCAGACGATCGTGTGGTCGGTATTTGGTTTGTGTGTGTTTTTTACAGAAAACCCACCACATACTGAACACTGAGTTTTGGGAGTCCAATATTTAAAAAGGTTTTCAGATAAAAAACTGAGTATAAGTGATGTAAAACCAATAATGTATTATATAATATTGACATGTTTTGTTTCTTTGGTTTTCACATTTAAAAAAAAAATTGTTATATGTTTGAAGTAAAACTGTCATATTATTTTAGTTTACAGTTTAAAAACTGACATATGCTGTATAGCATGTCTATATATGCCGTATATTATTTTAGTATATTGTATATTGTTTTAGATATAGGTTAATGTGCTGGCGTAGTAGTTCATTAGTGCATCTAATATTAAAAATAAGAAGATCATTTTTCTTCCCCGTACGAAGTCAAGGTATCTTCATCATCAAGAATATATTATAAAGATACTGTTTTTTATGGGTAAACGAGCAGGATGCCCACATGATAAAAAGTGACTACCACCACAAAGATACCTGCGAAACCTGAAGGCTAGCAACTGCGTTTTGGTATTTATAGATTTTTCAACAATCTTATATCATAGAAGTTGAACGTGAGCAACCTAAAGTTTCGATATCGGTCTAGCTACTTCCACAATGAAAACCGAGATGGCGCAGTGGCTACAACGCGTGAATCTTAACCGATGGTCGTGAGTTCAAACACGGGCACACCACTGAAGTTTCAAGTACTTAATTTGTGTTTATAACTCATCTCGTGCTTGTCGGTGAAAGAAAACATCGTGAGGAAACCTGCTTGCGTCAAATTTCACTCAAATGTCCACATGTGTATTCCACCAAACCCAAATTGGAGCAGCGTGGTGGAATAAACTCCAAAACCTTCTCCTCAAAACAGGAGAAGAGGCCTTAGCTCAGAAGTGGGACATTCACAGGCTATTACTTTTACTTTACTTAACTTCCACAATACTGGACCTGACAACCATTTATAAGCCGCTACCTCGTATAACTTACAACATGCCTATAGTTAAATAAAGCATATATTTACGTCTTTATGTACGATGTGTACACGGGGAAGGCATAAATTGTTCTCAGACCTCTTATAAATTGTTTTCAAACATCTAATGATTTCTCGAATTTCGAAGTAATTTGAGGATTGTTTATAATATGGTATTCAGTAGAAAAAATATTATCTATAAAGCTATTGTTACTTAAATTTGAATAGCAATGATTTGATTTTATATAAATAATAGTGCAAGAAGTAATTCTTTCTTTTTGTTTAAATAATCGACGCATCTGTATGAAAGGTTTTTCGCTAATTTAAATATAGCTATAGTAGTTGCTATCAATTGATTTATTAGCAATAAAATTTCGAAACTTAATAAAGCAATAAATTGTTATTTAAATAAATTTGTGTTTTAAACCTCTGAAATCGGCTCGTGTGCTTTTTACCATGAAATGAGTAGCACATGTTGTTGAGAGAACGACATATCACTTAATCCGTCAATCACGTCGATGCGGAGAGGATAAATGCGAATGTAATTTGCAATTCCCCCTAAAACAGGTATTGCGTTGCGAGTAGAGCGTTAAATGTGTAGTGCTTTGAAGTACATAAGACTTTATGTATTACTTTTGTAGCGACATCTATCTCGCCACATACGAACTAAGAACTGACGTATCCTACATCGCGATATTAAAGTTATCAGAGCAATTGTACATATATACAAGAACCCACCAGACACAACACTCGTCTGGTCAGAGGATACTCCATTTTCAAAGGGGGTGTATCCCTGTTCCTCGCCATCCCCAAACTTTAATAATACCAAATTAAGTAAGTGAGAAAATACCGAATAGAGATGTCAATATTGAATGAATTGAGCTTGTGTATGTAAAATAATGAGTAGTGTGAATTGCCATGTTTGACTAGTAGCTAGCTTATAAGACTAAGTGCTGAGGTATTTAGTTCATATTACGCATCAAACGTTGACTCGGTTTTTTTTTATTGCATAGGTATGCGGACGAGTATATGGGCCACCTGATGGTAAGTAGTCACCAACGACCATAGATATTGGAATTGTAAGATATGTTAACCATCGCTTACATCGCCAATGCGCCACCATGCACCTTGGGAACTAAGGTGTTATGTCCCTTGTGCCTGTAACTACACTGGTAACTACAAAGACTCTAACAAAATCTAAGTAAACCGCTTCTAATTTAAAACAAGTTTGCATGAATATTAAACTACCTTAGAAAAAATACATTTTAACCGGTTAAAACCAGTTATTCCATTTATAAAAACTAGAACTGTCAACAGAAAAATAAACTTAGTTTTGTTGGCAAATCCCTCAATTACGTGGGACGTGGACGGGTCGCTTGGTAGGGATCTTATAATATTTTTCATATCATTTTTCTAAATCCAAGCTTAACATCGGGCTCAGTATGCCGTAAGATAATCACGGAATAATTTATAATTCCGGGACTTTATTCCATAATAGAGTTCACAGAAACATAATTATATACTCATATTAAAATATATTTTTCGTAATTATACTCAAACATAGTACATGACATATTTATAATAATCAAAATATTATATTGTGTAGAAAATTAGCTTCGAAATATTATCAACCAGGCATCAGAAACGTTAGACTTATAGAAAAGTGGCGTCAGTAATGTTACGCATAAAACGTTGCATTAGAAACGTTACACATAAATATGTTGCATAAGTAAAAGTTCTTGTTCCATAAAACGCTACTCATAGAAACGTTGCTTAAAAAATCGTTAAATTCAAATATACATTTAATTCTAGATAATGTTAATAAAAAATACGTAAACTCATAAAAAATTTATGGATATTCTTACAATAAGTATTTTAAGATAGAAAACAAGCCAGTGTAGATGTGTTACTGTCATGTTACGTAACATTATCATAACATATCCAATAATTCAATATGCCACTGTTGTGACCTCGAAACCTGTAGGCATATAACTTTTGCAATATGACGAGAAATTTCACGACAAAGCCAGCTGTATACTAGCCTTCAAAAGCATACGACTGAAGTTTACTTTAACACATTCCTTTCACATGCACGCGCTTTGAAAACATACGTTTATATATTTGGAACGGTACTGTCCTCTACTTTGTTTATATTTAAATTAACGTTACTTTTTATATATTTGTTATTGGTTATTTATAAATTACTACATAAATAACAACTGAATCTTAAATCCTCTAAAAATATTATATGTGGTTATTCATTGTAAGTATTTCAATAATTATACATGTAGCCCACCTAAACTTATTTTCGACGTTAAAATGAAAGAAAAAAAGCTGTTTTTTAATTATTTCAAAATAATTATTTAATGTAACGTATCAAAAACTTTGCACTAAAGCAATCTTGTAATTTTAAGTGAAATATCAATCTATTAATAATTTAAATAACACTGATTTTACTTCAGCGTTACTTTTCTTCTGCGTTCAAATAAAAAAACGCTCGTTTTGGTGAAGATTTATATTCGTATGTTTACAATATATGGAACGTTTGGCGTGCCTCACGTGAATACTTAGCTCTATTGAAGTAGCACAATATCGTACTTAAATCCCAAACGGTGACATATGGCCTCTGTAACGCGCCACTGGGGCTACATATCTCAACAACTTCACTATAAATAACAGTGATTATCTTTGTTTGAATGCCCTTAATTTGATAATTTATTAATTGACTAGCTGATACCCGCGACTTCGTCCGCGTTGCTTGATATATTAACAAAGTTTACTAATGTACGAAGGAAAAAAACATCAAAAAGATCGCAAGCAAAAATATACTTTGTTTAAACATACACCACTGAACATGCAGTGCATATACAAATCGTTGTTTCTTGAAACTTTAATAACTTTTTATCAAATGAAGATATCGCAATATTTTTTTGATAAGGGCCAAGTATCTAAGAAAAAAAATTTAGACAATTTAATTGAAATCTATCGAGTAGTTTTTCCGTAATGCGCGTCATAACTGCAGACCTCTATCATTTTATTTATATATATTTAGAATACCCAACAAAACTTACACAAACATGATTAAAAAACTTGATTAATGATAAAATAAAAGTATACTATATTTACAGCCAAAAGAAATTACAGTCAGAAGGTACTTAGTATAAATAAAAAAAAGGTTAAATTATAATAATAAAAAAATGAAAGAATATATTATATGTTTTTATAAGACGGTATTTTACAATGAAAGTGTGACAGATTAAAGAACGTAAACTATTTATTCTATTGAATTAAAAATGAAATGAGCGATACTTAAATGTTTGACTTCTAACGACATCTCATTGTGAGTATAGTCTGTTTAATAGCGCACGCTGTCCTACGATCAGACTTTAGTGATTTTAATTAATATGGTTAAATTACTCAATACTAAGGGGTTGACTGCCTCGTTGGTCTAGTGGCTTGACATAAGGCCGCAGACTCGGTGGTCCTGGGTTCAATTCCCAGGTCGGGCCAATAAATAGTTATTGGGTTTTTCTGTCAGAAAATTCTCAGTAGCAGCCCGGAGTCTAGAAGTTGGAAGTGTGTATACTCCCGTGCCTCGGAAAGCACATTAAGCCGTTGGTCCTGCGCCTGAACTCTTACCGGTCGTGTCGGAGTGCCGTCCCATCGGATTGTGAGAGCTAAGGAAAAGGGGGTGCACCTGTGTTTGTGCAGTGTACACATACTTGCACTATAATATCTCCTGCGCAGTTAGCTAATCTCTCTTGAGATTGTCGCCGTCACCGAAATCGATCTGGATTATTATCTTATTTAGGTGAAGATTGCAGGTTCAAACCTAGATAAGCACCACTGGATTTTCAAGTGAAATATGTCTTTATGATCTATCTCTTGGTGGAAAAATACCATCAAATAGACCTTCATGTGTTAGATGAAATTCTATCACAATTATTTGTACCAGTTCCCATTGGAGTAGCGCGGTAATTAGTACCAAGCCTCGTCTCAAAAATAGGCCTTAACATAGCAGTGGGAGGTTTCCAGGATGACTATATCATGCTTACATATTATGACTTACCGACGATCGTGGGTTCAAACTCGGGCATTTCATGTGCTTAATTTATGTCTATAATTTATCTCGTGCTTGGCGGTGAAGGAAAACATCGTGAGGAAACCTGCATGTGTATTCCACCAACCCGCGTTGGAGCAGCGTGGTGAAATAAGCAAACCTTCTCCTCAAAGAGGATGAAAGGCGTAACCCATGGGTCATTCGCGGGCTGTCACTTTACCGTGGCATGAGATATTCATAATAGTTTGATATTGTAGTATCCATAAATCATGAACTGTTTGTAGTGCATAATGACAAAGCTATTAGCAAATCTTGGAATATGTTTATGTTAAGTTTGCTTATCTTTCCTCCTTCTACGATTAGAATTAGGTATAGTTTAATACATGAACTAGTCCATTAAGCTCCGTCTATTACAAGGACTCGTTTAATCAAACTTTAACTGTTCTATTTATAATGGAATTTTATTAGGAAAATTATTTTTTATAATTCTATATATATATATATATACTTAACTGGACTGAACGAAAACACTATAGCAGAAACTACTCAAAGGTAGTTTATAGTCGTATTGGATTTTGATGAAAACTAACCTACTCCATCATTTGATTTTTTGCAATACATTTCTAGCCAGGAATTGCACCAGTTTATTTAGAAAAGTAACGCACATGTTTGATTAAAACATTTGCTAATATCGCTAATAAGGATCAAGTTATGAGAAGTAATGGTACTACTACTAGTATATATAAGGATAAGGTCATCCAGACAGATTTCGGCTACGGCGGCCAATCTCAAGAGAGACTAGCCAACTGTGCAGGAGATATTATAGTGCACAAGTGTGTGCGCAAACACATGTGCACTCTCTTTTCCTACTACTAGTAATGGTATACTTGCTGTATAGCTAAGGAAAATTTGAGTTTTAATGATATCACAACATTACGGTCTGATTTCAAATTTTCATTATCTATACAAGGTGGTCGTATTTTTTTAAATTGCTTTTAGACTTATGTTACATAAATCAATGTTTTAACAACTTAACTAAACTGCCCTAAAAACCATTATGAGGGCGATTAGAGTTTTTATTAAATAGTTTATCAATACAAAACATATTATAAGCTTAAAGTAGAGCTTAATATAAAATACAGGCTTATATAAAAATAAGATTGACAAGTAGACGTGATTGAATAAAATAAATATTTTTTTTTATGGCTGTCACACACACAGATAAGGAACGTACGTTGATATATGTATGTATGCATGTGCAATCGACATGTTTTGTTGTATTACGTTGAATTAATTCAAGCTTCAATAATTTTCAATAAGAAACTTATAATAAACCTAAACGGGGTCAACATTTAGCATTAACATATTGTCTCCGAGTTCAAAAGTCTTGTAATATGAGTAAAATAATGGTTGTATCACATCTATTGTAAATTAAACATTATTCTTATAGACAATAAGTTCAAATTCAAATGGATGTTAAATAATGTTACGTTTTTATTTACAATGATGTCTGTAATAAACCTCATTAGCGATAGTATGTTTCGTATGTCATTTTTAAAGAGACACATTACGTTGTTTTGAATATATTATTGAAAGCATAATATAATTAAGGCAATTTTTTTATGAATTGTACTTATATACCATAAAATAATATATATAGTTAGGAAACTTCTTGGTACATACAACAGCGTTAGTAAAATAAATAATATATTTAACAAAATAAAAACCGACTTCAAAAGAAAAACAAATTAATGTGCACTAAAAAGTAATAAAATAATTGCGTATTCTTCTACAATTTGATAATCAACTTACTTTTTTCTAGTCATCAATATGTAGGTACGATTGTGTTGTGTGGTTGATAATGTAGTTACAATCAGTCGTCAGAGTCGATGTCAGCCAGGTACGTTTGCAACTACATACATAGTTATAGGTGAGATGTGCTTGGGTCGCACGCGCAACTTGACGAGGCGAATAAAAGTTAATTTGTAAATGGGTTTAATTAGGTATTGGTATTCTGTCCCAGTACTCACAGTATATTGTCGTTCGTATAAAAGTAATTTGAAAAAAAAAACATCTTGAAGAAAAAAAGTAATCGAGTGAGTAATTAACGTCAATTTATATGATTTGGTGTTCTTTTTATGAATAAATCAATTCGAGGTCCTTATAAAATCAGTTTTCACTTCTGGATGCTATATATATATAGCATACCAACATCCATTTATATATATAAATGAATATTGGTATTACTGTGTTAATAAACTTTAACTTGTTGGTAGTTGGCGCTGCAGCACATAAACTTCTTTACTTCTCAATCTATTACTAAGGTAATTGGTACATACATACATATCTATACTAATATGGAAAAGTTGAAGAGTTTGTCTTATTGATCCGGCTAATCTCAGGAACAACTGGTTCGAATTCATAAATTATTTTTGTATTCTATATTCCTTTTATCGAGGAAGATTCTTTTTTATGCTGATTTTTTATTAATTATACGAGGGCGACACCGCGGTTCACAGCTAGTATAAATATATGGACAAAATAATGTACACCGGGACAATGTAAAAAAGAGTAATCCTCTTCAAAATATTTATGTGTATCTTTCTTTCTAGTAATGAATTTAAGTGAAATTTAGCTTGACAATATAGAAGGGGCAAGGCATAGTAACCGAGGACCTAGGTTTACGTGTACATTTTTAACATTTGAATTATTTAAATTTCATGTCAAACAAATCAACCAAAATCAAATTTCCGAAAGTGTGTTGTTGTTTTTTCTATTACTTCATATCCTAACTTATTTTAAAACGAACTATGCTCATATCACTATTAATATGAGCATGTAAGTAAATATGTAACTAAATTATGTATTTATCGTGCGTGAAAAGGTACGTAAAATATGAATTCCGAAATTTGTTTGTAATTTTTACTATGCGATACTAATATAAAATTGCTGTAAAAATGTTAGAGATAATATCATAATTTATTATGATTAGATTAGAGATTAGATATTGTTATCTGTGCAGTGATCGACGGCGGCCGAGTTACTCTCGGCCGCCTATAGCGTTGTTAATTTACCCTCATTTAAAAAAAAAAAAAAAAACGATAATAACATGTCGAGTATTGCATCGCTTAGTGATAACGATATGTCAGAGGAACAAATACAAATCGAGGAAGGTGGACAGGAAAAGACACATAAGAGAAATAGAGAGGATAGCGAAGGCGAATGGACAACAGTGGGACAGAGAAAAGATAAAAAATTGAAGGAGACCGAGAAAATAGAAATGTATATTTCAAGTAATGAAAAGTTACCGAAACAGTTCACTTTGGCGCGCATTTTTAAAGATCAAAATATTTCAGATATAATTCGTGTAAAGTATTTAAATGCCTACAAAGTAAGAGTAGATTTCATTAGCGAATTAAGTGCAGAGAAATTGGAGACATGTATGGAATTTAAAAATAGGAACTGGCGTATTCAAAAGGCTATGGAAAGAAATTTTTCATATGGAATTATAAGAGACGTTGACCTTGAACTGACAAACGAAACTATCTTAGAAAAAATATCGTGTGCCAAACCAGCTCAGTTAATTTCAGCTAATCGTCTCAATCGTAGAAAGTTTAATGAAGCTGGTTGGATACCTTGCGAAACGGTAAGATTGGGCTTTAAAGGAACTTTCATTCCTCCTTACGTCTACGTTGATGATATGAGAGTAAAAGTAGAAAAGTACGAATTTTCTGTAACGCAATGCTCAAACTGCTGGAAATTTGGGCACTCGAAGAATCGATGTACGTATAAAATAGTATGCCCGAAATGTGGGAAAAGTCACGAAAATTGTGAAAACACGGATTACAGATGCGTTAACTGTTCAGGCAAACATATGGCCTTGTCTAAAGTATGTCCTTTATTTGTAAAAGAAAAGAAACTCAGAGTATTGATGTCAGAATTCAACTGTACCTATCGCAAAGCTCTCGAGTTATACGTACCGCCAGAACGTCAACATGAAGAGGAAGAAATAGAAGAGGAGATAAGTGATAAAGAAAACAGATCTAAACAAATTCGCACTACGCACTTGGAGACGCCTGACGAGCCTACAGAAAATAGAGATATTTCAACATACGCAGATGTAACTAAATTTAAAAAAGCAACGAACAAAAAACCAAATCTTTCTAAAAAACAGCTAAAATCTCACTCAAACACCCAGTTTAAAAATATACAATTTGAGAACATAAATATGGAGGACACACAAATCAACAACAATAAACAGTCATCGGAGAAGGAGAAGGAATTTAGAGATAAAGGTTTTAAGATTAACGAATTATTGAGAAAACTGAAAGAAATAGTATTTCTAAAAGAAGTCACGCTACAGTCAAAAATTTTAGCAACTGTCAAATGCTTCATGGAATGGCTTATTCTGGCGTTTATCGATATCAATAGATCCGACTGGCCGATTTTAAATGTATTGCTTGATTTCCTAAAAAACGACAATGTCTAAAGACAACAATAAATTAATCAAAATTAACCTAATGCAATGGAACTGTCAGAGTCTTAAGCCTAAGTTAATGTTATTAGAAAATCTTTTATGTCGAGAAAAAATCCATGTTGCTTTACTCTGTGAAACCTGGTTAGAACCCGATAGTGAACTAAGACTTAACAACTACAACATATACCGAAAGGACAGGAATGATTCCTACGGTGGTGTTGCTATACTTACGCACAATTCAATAAAATCACAGGTATTTAATTTTCCTAGTCATAATTCAAGTATAGAAGTCATCTTAGTTAAACTTTTCAACTGTAATGATATTGAGAATATTATCTCATTGTATTGTCCACCATCTGCCAACACTTGTCAACTGGATTGGGAACATTTATTTGCTTTGTCTAACAAAAAAACATTGTTGTGTGGCGACTTCAATGGCCACCACACAAACTGGTCTAATAAAATTGACTCTAGGGGGAACCAAATTGTAAATGCATTAATGTCAGATAATAATTTTATTACACTCAATAACGGACAGGTAACTAGAATCAAACTTGTGAATGGCATACTACAACAATCTGCCCCGGATATTTCGTTCGCATCTTCGGATATAGCTCTCAAGTTCAATTGGAAAGTGTTAAATGAAACGTTAGGCAGCGATCACTGTATTATTAAGATTGATACAAACGTAAATGTAGAATCTAAAAATATGGTGCGTAGAAATTTTAAGAAAGCAGATTGGATTTCTTATACAAAATTGCTAGACAACTTATACAGCGACTTCGTTTTATCTAATGATTTGCAATACGATTTTAATAAATTTATAGACTACATAAATATGGCTGCAGACATTCACATCCCATTCGTCAAGATTTGCAAACACCCTAGCAATAATTTTGTGCCGCGACCCTATTGGAATCAAACGCTTTCCAAAAGTGTAGCTGAGCGTCGTCTAGCACTCTCGCAATTTCGCCGTAACCCAACGCCGGTTAATCTAAATTTCTTACAGAAAAAAATAGGTATTTCTCAGAATGTAATACGTAAGGCGCGTTCACAGTCTTGGCAAAATCTTTGTTCCTCTTTCGATCAATCATCATCTCAAAGTGAGTTGTGGAACAAAATGAAATGGTTAAAAGGTTATAAGCCCCAAATAAATTACATCGATGAGAACAAAGCTTGCGATTTGTTAAGAAGCCTAGCACCAGATTATGCACGAACTCAGAAGCAATATTTTACTTCCAGAAACCACAAATTAGAATTAGAAATTACTTTACAGGAATTAGCAAAATGTATTAAGTCTAAAGATACCTCACCTGGAATGGACAATATATCTTACACAATGATCAAAAATTTACCACAAAATGGCAAACTTTTACTAGCTACGCTCTTTAATAAGTTCTTATTAAATTCTTTTGTACCGCGACAATGGAGAGATATTCTTATTGTTCCAATTCCCAAACCTGGACGTGATCCACAACACACTTCATCACTTCGACCAATTTCGATGATTTCATGCCTGTGCAAGGTTTTCCATAACATTCTATTAAATAGAATAGAATGGTTTATTGAGAAAAACCATATTCTGCCCGAATTTGTTACAGGTTTTAGGAAATGTCATTCCACTCAACACAACCTTTCAACTTTAGTTTCTAGAATTCAATTAGGGTTTGCCAATAAACGGAGCACAGTATGTTGCTTCATTGACATAGACAATGCATATAATAACGTTGATATAAATTATCTATTACGCACTTTGGATGAATTAGGAGTGGGATCAAAAATTTGCAAATATTTAGAAAACTTTCTGATGGACAGGCTTTTAACAATACGCACAGAAACCTTCGAAATTGGTAGATGTACTAGTCGTGGACTAGCGCAAGGAGACCCGTTATCGCCATTATTATTTAACATTGCAACAGCTAACATATATAAAAGCATAACTAATGTGTGTATTTCACAATACGCTGATGACTTCGTGCTTTATTCTACTTGCGATTTCATTAGTCAATCTGTCGATAAACTTCAAGTGGCGCTGAACCTCTTATCATTAATTCTCTCAAAAATAGGTTTAAATATATCAACATCTAAAAGTAAAGTTTTGATTTTTAAAAATAATTTTAAACGTGATACTGTTAATTTAAAACTTAATGCAGTTTCTTTGGAAATAGTGGAACATTTCAAATATTTAGGAGTTTGGTTAGATCGATCTTTAAGATGGACAAAACATTTAAATGAACTAAAGAACAAAACTTTGAAGTTTACGAACATCTTTAAAATGTTGGCAGGTTCAGGATGGGGCATGCATCCATGCCAGTTGAGACGTCTTTATATATCTATTGTCAGAAGTAAAATGGACTACGGCTGTTTTCTATACGATAATAGCGCTCAGACTCATTTAAAAAAAATTGATGTTATCCAAAATCAGTGTTTACGGATTATTGGCGGTTTTATTAAAAGCACAGCAGTCCATGTGATGGAATCTGAGCTGCACATTGAGCCACTATCATTGCGAAGGTATTATTTGGCAGGAAAGTTTTGGTTAAAATGCAAGTCTCATACTTTTTGTGAAATCATTTCTATTATAGGAGAGTTAAAATCAGCTTATCATATCGGTTATTTTAGAAAAAAGAAAAAGCCCCTGTTAGTATTAGTTCACGAATCGCTTAATCAAATACCTATAAAAACTAGTAATAACTTAGATATGTTCAATTTGGACACCTGGATGAGCAACGTGGATTTATCCTCGACAATTAGACCTAACTTAGACACAATATTGGAAGCGAAAAAATTGTATAAAACACAAACCCTCAAAAAGGTGTGTTATGAATTTATGCAACTCAAATTTCCTAACGATTATTATCTGTTTACGGATGGATCGAGGTGTCGGGGGGATGTTGGATCTGCATTCTTTGATCCACAAAACGCAAATTTTGTTAAACTTAAAATAGAAGCTAAAATATCGATTATGCATGCCGAATTAATAGCAATTTCGGAATCTATATCTTATATAAATAATATAAATTATAATAATTTTGTAATTTTCACAGACTCAAGGAGTGCACTTCAACATCTGTCCCGATGCACTTATCCTGGTTTTTGTGGAGTACCCATTGCTTACGACATTATTAAATGTATTATAAAACTGTTAAAGAGTAACAAGAAAGTAGTCTTGCAATGGATACCCTCTCATGTTGGCATAGCAGAAAATGAAACCGTCGATAAATTAGCTAAAGAAGCGGCAGGGGACGGCATTCCATTTAGTTGCTTTCCAATTTATTCAGAACAATTGCATATTGTAAAAGCTAATGTTATAAGACTTTGGAGAGAGCACTTCGATGAGAGGTCATTAGTTAAGGGGATTTGGTACAAAACTATACAACCAAGTTTGTGCCAAAAACCGTGGTTTCTCTTTGCTGATATGAGCAGAAACGAAGTGGTCACAGCGTTTAGGCTTCGATCCGGACCACTAAACAGATATACCACTTAACAGTTTTGCAGCAATGATGGGCAAAGTCTCCTCACCTTCCTGCGTGGAATGCAACGTAGTTGAGGATGTGATTCATATAATGGCTGAGTGTGTTCGGAACGAAGCTGAACGCCTTGATTTTTTTATACATAATCATGATGTAAATCCCATAAATACAGGGGTCTGGAACAGCATTCTTGCCTTTCCGGAATCCGAGAAAGCAAGAATGCTGTATAAACTTGTAATAATAGGCTTAAACCGTAGAAACTCGATTATATAGCTTATATTTTATATATTTTTTAGCTACTACAGGAGTGACATGATCACTTTGTGACCAAACTCCTTAAAGAAAAATAGATTAAAAAAAAAAAAAAAAAAATGATTAGAGAACCATACTATAATTATTTGTACATATTTCATAACAATAGTGATTAATGTTCTGATAAAAAGTCATTTAGTCAATAAATTATGAGCACAATCATAAAATTGTATCTACAATATATGCATCGGGTATTTTGCTATTTACATTTGTGATTTGTTTTTCAATTAAACCTAATCCTCGTACATCATAATTACACTCAGCATTTCGCAATAATCTCAATCACTAATATTATAAATTCGAAAGAAAATTTGTTACGCTTACACATCTGGAATACGGGACTGATCATTATGAAATTTTACATACACGTCGTCAGGAATAGAGAAATTGACATAAGATACCAGAGGCCCTTGCTAAGTTGACATTCTACAATCGTAAACGCAAATAGAAAACTAAACAAATGTATGAGAATGACATCTCTCAACGATAAGTCACGTGGTCATTCTCATACAATTTTTTAGTTTTCTATTTTCGTCTACAATTGTAGAATGTCAACTTGGCTAGGGCCTCTGAGGCGTCCGATCGTCACGGTTGAATGCGCAAGTGATCCCGTGTCACTCCACTTAAGACGGGAAGGGTTGGTTTTTTAATGGGTATTCCGATGACCGGGGTGCACTCGGTGCCCTGGACATGCAGCGAGTCCCACATGCCCCCCCCCCTTGTTACAAGTGGGGGGAAACGTGTCATGCGTTTTTCCAGCGTAATAAAAAAACGGGCCTCTGAGACCCTTGCGACCCTTGCGGCCCGTGAAATCGTATGAGAATGACCACGTGACTTATCGTTGAGAGATGTCATTCTCATACATTTGTTTAGTTTTCTATTTGCGTTTACGATTGTAGAATATCAACTTGCCTAGGGCCCCTGGACATTACCTCACGTCTCAATTTGGGGCAAAACCGGTGCAAACTAGTCTTATAAAAAACCTATGTATAGATCGAATTTAAAACAAATTTAAAGAATAGTACGCAAAGCCCGTTTTTCAAGAAATTACCAATATTTAATTAATCCTTTCCAGTTAACTATATATCAATGGGAAGCAGAATTGAATCAGCGATTTTAAATGAATTTTCTTTAAGGAGTTATAATTTATTATCTATTTTAAATAATTAAGCACCATCGCCTTTACAGAGAAATAAAAGGTAAAATTATTTGCACAAGCTCGGAGATTTAATCTAGACTTTAATCTCATCAAAAGGAAAACGTTTCTTTACATTTTTTTCTAAATTATCTACAATTCGATTTAAGCCCGCATGCGTTCCTATTTTCCGCTCTATTGATGAGTGAAACTCGCGTAAAAATTATCCTTTATTAACAGCCAATTCGTTTTAATAATGATTTATAAATACAATTTCAGTAAATTTAATAAAAATGAATTAAAGTTAAATATCTCGCATTAATAGATTATAAAGTATATACGATAAGAATTAGGAATTTGGTAAGTGGCCATCGACGCTATTAGAGACTAGCAGTGTAAGAAATGTTAACCATCACTTACATCGCCGATGCGCCACCACCAACCTTGGATCACACTGATCACTCACCCTTTAAACCAGAACACAACAATACCAATAATATTAGTAAGTTCTAAGACGTTTTCTCTAGGATAAATGGTATTCTATGTTATATTTGCTGCTATAAGCTAAATCCAAGCTAAGCTTATTAAAATCAATAAACGGTTTCCGCATAACATGGCTTTATTATATTATGAGAGAATATTTTACATTTTCATTTCCGAATGGTCCCAATATTTTTAATATTATTAAAAATATTATTCATTGAAAGGAATTAAGCTAAATATGCAGTGTCACTCCTATAATATTTTATCATATAAAATACAAATTAAATACGCATTTGCATATCAAAACATTGTAATACTGTAGGTAAATTTAATTTTATATAAATATTAATACATATTTTTTTTTTATTTCACCAAACTTTCTAATTCCACGCACAAAAAATCTTGATATTTGTGTAGATATTAAAAACATTGTTTTTTTTTGCGTTTTCGTATCCATAAATATTTAAAATAAATTTCACCATAAACATAATTGAGAAGAGAGCATTTCACACACACACACACACACATATTAAGTAAATAAAGTTATATATGGTGTGGCGTTTAATTCGGGGAAGCTTACTTCATGTTCGACTGTCTTGTAAATATTGACGTTGATTAACTGAGACGAATCAATTTTAATATTTTTTCTCTTAAAACAAAATTAACCTTATGGTGACGAAAGCAAACCGTAAAATTAAAGGAAACTTCTGACACATCCAAAGAAATTCGAAATATGATTTGGCATTCGATTTTTAAATTTCATGAGCGTGAAGACAAAAGAACAAACCAGCTCATGGACGAATGCCAAGGGTTAAAGTCACTTACGAATTGGCAGCCGACAATTTTTGCTCCACAATTTGCTCTCGTTTTAACCGTTAAAATTTTGGAATCTACCTTTATATTAAAACTGATGCAATAGTCTGATAAGTGTTCAAATTATGAATTTCTTTTTTTATAATTTCGAACTGCCTGAAAACTTTTTAGTAAGTTACAATTTTTTACTTTCTATTTTACCAAAACTAATAACAATTTTACTATGAAAGCGTTATTCATTTCAAATATTTGTAAGCAGTTAGTAATAATAATTGCTTAGGAAATATTACAACTGGTACCTATCGGTAAAGGAAATCGTCAAAGATGACCATAATCAAGAACCATCAACGACCATTATCATAGAAATAGTTTAAGCTTCCTGACATTGCTTTTGGTGGCTACAGATAATATAGCATAGTGCAATTATGCGTCAAGTTGCATTTACAAAGCCGATGTTGAAATGAGATTTCTTATTTTATATTTAACTACCGTAATGAAAAAGCCGTGATGGCCAGGTATGAACGCGTGACTCTTAACCGATGATCGTGCATATAATTCATCTCGTGCTTGGCGGTTAAGGAAAACATCGTGAGGAAACCTGTATCTAATTTCACTGAAATTCTGCACAGATGTATTCCACCAACACGCATTGGAGCAGCATTGTGGATAAAGCTCCAAAAACTTTCTCCTCAAAAGAGGAGAGGAAGTCTTAGCCCAGCAGTGGGACATTCAGAGACTGTTACTGTAACGTAATGAAGCAGCGTTATAAGCAGCTGTGGAATATTTTCTATACTTTTAGATATCTACCTATAGTTAAAACTTAATAAATATCATTTATAGGGAACAATTTTGTCAAGTAGCAATTGAACAGCAAAAGAAAGTGGATAATGGTTTTGAAGTTGAGATCGTAATTTTAATATAATAGCAAACGTTGAGTATCCATAAATTTATAATTCAAACGTAATTCAAACAATTTTGACTAAGAAATAAAGTATACTCGCATTTCGCCTTAACCGAAATAAACTAAATTATATTAATATTTTCATTAACAATATTGATATATATTTGTGTATATGATAAACCATTATCATAAACGATTTGCTTTATTTTTTTATTGCATAGGTAGGAGGACGAGCATATGGGCCACCTGATTTTAAGTGGTCACCAACGCCCGTAGACATAGCTTTTGCTAAATATGTTAACCATCGCTTACATCGCCAATGCGCCACCAAACTTGGGAACTAAGATGTTATGTCCCTTGTGCCTGTAACTACACTGGCACACTGATCTCTCATCCTTCAAAACCGGAACATAACAATACCAAGTATTGCTGTTTTGTGGTAGAATATCTGATGAGTGGGTGGTACCTACCCAGACGAGCTTGCACAAAGCTCTACCACCAAGTTAAATTCTTGTACAATAGTAAGGTTGCGGTGTATTATCGAACCTAGCCTTAAATTTCTGATGACGTCATATAATGACGTATTACAAGCCTGACTTACGCTTCAGAAACACCACGCAGCAAAATTATCCAAACATACAATAGGACATCGCACATAATAATCCACTAACAAATACGGGAAGTCGAGAGAATGACATATGATAACATCAAGAGGTATTTTTTTTATCTCGAGATAAAAAGGTGTTTTCCTAAATGTGAGGGGAGCGTGATTTATGCGAGTGAAAAGAATTTGTTTCATATTACGGCGAAGCTGAAACGCTTTGCGTAATTGCGGTTAAGTTATGTTATAAAATCAAGTGTTACAAAAATATTGCGCATTTTTCAACATTAAAATATAAACCAGGAGAAACTGGTGTACGGCTTTATGTTTAGATTTTATACAATAGTATTGTTGATAAAGTTTACTTTTTTTATGCCTTTGAAATTTATATTTTTGTTCAAGTTGATTTTATAAGTATGATAGTCTGTTTCCAAAATGTCCATTTAAGCAATTGTGAAAATTCCTTTATTGAATGTTATATGTTTTACTAGCCTGATTTGAAAAGCTATACCGATACTGTCCTTTTAAGTTAAAATCCCCAAAAATCCATTCATAGTGGATGGTTACGTTATAAAATAAACCTATATAAAACTTTCATTCACATTACCCATTGACACACTTGTACAATCCTCATAATGATACACGTATCATACTTATTTTTATATCAACAACAATCAACAGTTAAACATGATTTAGTTGATGTAGCACTTGAAAGACGTAAGTTCGTTACGTTACGTTACGTTCCACTACTGGGCTCAGGCCTCTTGATGAATAGGTTTTTGGAACTTACTCTACCATGCTGCTTCAATGCGGTTACGATAATTTGGGGATAAACATGGTATATTTTTTTCCCACCACATGTAGATTTTCTCAAGATGGTTTGTTTTTTCGAACAAGATGAATTATTCAGACAAATTAAGCATAAAAAAATTCAAAGACGTTTGCCTGGTTTTGAACTCGGAATCATAGGATTCACGTCCTCTTATCACTGGACCATCACGGTTCAATGCTCGGAAGACGATTATTCCAATTATTATGATGCTAACCTCAGAAGCTTGGGCAGTGCTTTTATATGTCAGTCAGTCATTTTCATTATATAAATAGACATGATACGTATTGAATGAAAATTTATTTCTATATATTTTCTCGCCATAATGTCTTAAGCGGTCATGAAAGGATCACCGGTAATCTCTGACATGAAGATGGAGGAGATAAGCTTCGTATAACGATTGACGTAGTATTTCGAATTCTATGTGAACTGAATTGCGGTCAATAGCTCGTATATAATTCAAGTAGTGGTAATGGCTTTATGCAAGCCCGTCTGGGAAGGTACCACCCACTGATCATAATATGATTCATAAAAAAAAAACATTTGTATATTATTATATATAATGATGGGAACTTCAAAGGAGGATAGCTAACTTTACAATATATAAACTGGTCACTGGTGGTGCCCAGGTATAAGTGGACCTAACCATACCTCATAATCATTATTAGGTAGGACAGGAAATACACCACACGACAGTTTTTAGACACAAAAAGTATTTAGCCAATTACCAATCATCAACCTGTTACTGAAAATGACAGCAGCCTCAATATCAGATTATTTGCTCGACCAGGCAGGGGCCTGAACTCAAAACCTGGAATCTTATAAACGAGCCACCTAACTAAACCAACGAGGTAGTCAACCCTACGATTTTCGTAGTATAATCTATATAAGAAGTTTTTTTTTCAAATGTAAGTGGATGCCCAAATTAAAACCACAAGAACAATGAAAAATGCTCCAATGATAATTCAAGTCGCAAGTATTTTTTTTTCTTTTATGCAAAAGCGAACTACGAAGAGATTATAAAAATTTGAGCACAATCGTAGGGATTAGCGTTGAAAACTGAATATCATTTGGAAAAATTTCAATAGTTACAGAAATTTGCTAAAAATTTATCTTTAATAACTACACTTGAAAAGATGCAATTTATCCATTTAAATCAAGACCAATAATCACAATATGTTCTAATATTCCTTACAATTTTGGTTTCAGGCTCGAATTTTATTCATTGTCACTTAAAAAACACTGTATTTACAACATATTTAACCTTCCTCCATCAAAAATACTTTTAATAATGAAAATAAACGCAATCCCGATAGCATATAAATGCTTCCCCCGACGGAACTTGATCCTTCTGATCCTGATGGCCGTGATTCATTATCCTTGTGGAATCTCGTTAAATGTGAATCAGAGTGACAAGTAAATTTATTGTGAACGATGATTTCGTTCAAATTTTTTTCCACTCAAAATCTTACAAAATATTTTTTCGTTTTAATCAGTAACTACTCGTACTACTAAATTTGCTTAAGGTATCCAGGCGAACTTGTACACACACACACATAAACGCACACTCACACATTGTATTTATTTGTCTTGATGATACAGAAATTTATGATCACGTCAATATACACCAACAAGTGACATTAAGGTAAAATAAATTATTATTATATTCATGAGTTGTTCTATTTCATATTATTTGCTATGTAATAATATCACTAAGTATTTGCAAAATATCTTTAAATTTTCTTTATTTTCATATGTATATTTTGTCAACGGGCAAATGTGTGGGTTGTCTAACGACATTATAACGAAGGCTTGTGTTTGAAATGCATTAGCAATGGAGGCATCTAAAATATATTTAAAGTTATTTACCTCGTTTAGGAAAAAATTACTATGAGTAGTATTATTTTATGAAATATTCTTTTATATTAATTTTTACTAGTATTTTTATTAAATTTTTAGCAAATATTGTGTTATCTCTATCTATATACCTTAGAATATAATTATGATGATACATTACCCCTTTAACTATTTTAGATAATTAAGTTAAAGAAACAGCACAGAAGAGGAACAGGTTAGAGACACATAAGATACTTCTCATTTACATCTACAAGTATATTACTGAAAGAAGGTCTGCCAGATCAAGACTGGTAAGTCTTAATTAATTATTTCATCTTTCTCAGGCCGGGTTGACTAGTAATTGGCAATTTTTCAATCTCAAATTTGTCTAGCTGTTAATTCTTACAATTATTCCTATAGCGTACTTTGTTTCTCTATATTATCACTGTATATGAACATTCATAACAAACAATTTAATTCCATATCAATGATTCAAATACGTTTGTAATAAAATTTCAAGGTAGACATTGAGTCAAGAAATTCAGATGTGAACTGATTGACTGATTTTAACAGGTTAATTATGTCAGGTGTAATAATAATAATAACTAGGTTGCTCGCACTTTATAGATTAGTATTTACCCATTGACGAGAACAAATAAATATAAAGCCTGTAAGAGGCTATGTTTCATTTTCTTATATTTAAGATTATTCAACAGACAATTTACTAATGCCTGTTATTGATATTAAATTCCTTCTGCTTTGTTTAAGGACAATAGTCATAAACGTTACCACATCAGGGATTAACAGCCCGTTTTATATAAGTGTACGTCTCATATTATGCTAAATATAACTTGGCAAACGACATTGAAATATTATCCAGAAAGTGGCCTCACAAAATTAGGTCAAGACTAACTGGATTTAATTCAGCGCTGGTCTCCAAATGAATTTCTAACGACATTTAAGACATTGTATAGTAATCATTGTAATAGGCTTACATTATTATATATTACTTACATTAAAATATTAAGCACTGAGGCATTCGTTTTAAGAAAAAAAATGTATAGTACAAATCATCTGTCGTTTTAAAAGCACAGCTATATCCAGAAATATAAATTGTTTCAGACACACTGACAAATGAGTTTGAACTTAAGTTATGTACTTATATAATTAAACGATGACAATTTTATATTCTAAATTTCTAATCAATCTTTATACAATTAATACCCTGTCGACCACGGATTTTTCATCCCCGGTGTCTGTTACACTCTCTTTTTAATTGATTACTTAAGTAAGTTTGAGGGTATGACTGAAGGAGTAGTCTGTGTTACACATTCTTTGATAATAGTTATAAACTTATGACGAGCCGGTTTGGTAGACATGTGCCTTTCGCGCCGTAGATCATGGGTTCGATATTCGATTCCCACCCAGGACAGACATTTGTGTGCATGAACATGTCTGTTTGTCCTGAGTCTGGGTGTAATTATCTATATAAGTATGTATTTACAAAAAGAAAAGTAGCATATCTAGTATATCAGTTGTCTGGTTTCCATAATACCAAATCTGCTTAGTTTGGGATGGGTGAATTATGTCCTAGGATATTATTATATATTATATTATTATAATTTTGCTGCTATTCATTGATGTAACCAAAATCAATGCACTGTATTTTGATTGGCGTTAGTTAAACGTTTCACTAGCACTCGGAACTATAAAGCAAGAACATTAACCGACCGGACATGGCAACGTTCTTTTTTCTTTTTATAGTTGGTTAGCGCACTAATTGGGATACTTAATGGAAAGTTGGCTCAACCGCCTAAAGCATTGGCTCTGTACGAAAATAGACCGTAATAGCTAGGTATTTTGCTTTTTTATCAGTTTGAGTTAGAATAACTGAGTATTTGGTACCTACCCAAATGGAATAGCAATTCTACCAAAGCAGTTAAACCGTTTATACGAATGTACATCGTCAAACAATTTTAACTCGAGTATTTTATTTTGTTATTTAGGTGGATCATTAAGTTTTATCAGAAATCTCAATTGGAGAGTTATTCCAACTACCAATTGATTATAGACATATAACTGATTCCAATACTTCGTTGTATCAACTCAAACTATGATTGGAATAGGTTATATGTATATGTAGCTCCGGTTTTCAAGTGCCGCCATTTTGTCTCGCCACGCTTCTATCAGATACGACGAATTTACAGGATCTCCTATCTCGGTTTATACAGATTCGTATATTAAATATTTTTATACAAAAACAGGAATATACTAAGGAAATTGCTCTGTTTTATCTTTAAATTCTTATCCTCCCAAATGCAAATTCTAAAACTTTGTAGACTGACATTGTAGAGAGATTGTAACTGATTAGATAAACACATAGATTATTTCTTAATTGAGTAGATTATTATTATTAATTATGTAATTTAACAGTTACAACTATACAATTATCTTTTTTAAATAAAGTAAAAAAAAAAAAATCTAATATGTGGTGTCAGTGCACTCCCGAAATCCGAGGAGATAACAATCTGTTATGAGAACCAAAAATTCATACGAAGAACAGGCTTTCATAGCCACTGCCAATTTCCAGGCTCTAACGGCCGAATACTGAAACGTCATTCAAAATGAAGTGGGACTTAATTATTTGGAACGTCATTAATTTCAAAATTTTGTATGCTAAATTTGAAATTAATGGCGTTCCAAATAATTAAGTCCAACATCATATTTGAAAGACGTTTCAGTATTCGGCCATAAGCTGCTAATGATGCTAATGAGAAAACCCAAAAAAAAATAATTTGATTAATTTCCAATTTTTTCCAAGGAAATCAATATATATTGTCTTATAATATAACCACTAACCAAACAAGGCTATTACAATGAGATACCTACATAATCGTATACCAAAGCGTTCGTTATTTTCATATACAAAGTCTATGCAGTCTCGGAGATTGTCATGTAAGTGTTATTAAACATTATCTGTTTCTCTTTAATCTTTAACATCGAGTTTCATGTTTGACTCGGTCTGCATCTAAGATATTCTGCACACAGCGTCTTCTATAACGTTACTTTATTCTTTAAATATTTCACTGATATTGGAAAGTATTCTCGGAAAAATTTTAACTCCTTATCTTGACTTTAAATCTTATATTTTTGTTATTTAATACATAATATGGTTATACAAGATTTTTTAAACTTATATTATTTTTATTTAGTATATAGCTGATACCCGGCTTCGTCCGCGTTGCTTGATGTATTAACAAAGTTTTCTTATGTACGAAGGAAAAAACATAAAAAAGATCGCAAGCAAAAATATGATTTGTTTAAACATACATTACTGAACACGCAGTGCATATAAAATCGTTGTTTCTTGAAACTTTAATAACTTTTTAACCGACTTCAAAAAAAGGAGGAGGTTATCAATTCGTCTGTATGTTTTTTTTTTTTTTTGGTGTTGTTACCTCATAACTTTCGACTGGATGAATCGATTTCGATGATTTTTTTTTTATTTGAAAGGATTTGCTTTCCCATTGGTCCCATTTTTTTTTGGTCCAGTTTTGACAGTGGAATCCATGAGAAAACCATATAAGTCGTAAATTTGCATGAGGTATGTGCGCGACAAATGGACGAATAACTCGATTTCTATTCAACGGATTTCGATGATTTTGTTTTTATTGGAAAGAGTATACTTCAAGGGTTGTTTGATGATAGTTTGGTTAGATTCTGATTATAGGATCCATGACAAAGTAACGGAAATCTTCAATTCTTAGTAGCAAATTAACGATACACGACCGAATCTTTTATAGGCTATCTAGATTTATCATTCACCTACCATAACATCGTTATAATCAAGTACTTGTAGTACTATTGTATAAAACACTTCTTTATATACCGTCAATAGTTTTCGCAGCGCTCGCGAAATAATAACTTTTATAGGCAACAGTTAAATACGTTGGGTTACATTGCTCCATTTTAAGAAGGGATCTATAAGTTTTTGAAAATATAATATAGCCTATGTTACTTGGTAAAGACGTAGCTTTCTAAGGGAGAAAGAATTTTTAAAATCGGTCGAGTAGTTTTTGATTTAAATCGTAATAAAAAATCAAACAAAATCAAATCTTTCCTCTTTATAATATGAGTTATGCATGTAAGCATTAGTATATATGTTATGTTTGTAATTGAAACATATTTGAACATCTACTAAAAGTTGAGACCAATTTTGAAAATTATATAATATATCGTATAAGTACTCTTATATACATGTTATATTTTTGTATATTTATATATTGATTACTAGTGTTTTTCCCGCGGTTCACCCGCGTAGTTCCCGGTCCCGTGGGAATATGGGGACAAAATGTAGCCTATGTTACTCCCTGATAATGTAGCTTTCCATTGGTGAAAGATTTTTTTAAATCGGCTTAGTGAAACCACTACACGCATAAACATGCGTGAAAGCGTCACAAACAAACTTACTTTCGCAATTATAATATTAGTTAGGATAATATAGATACTTCCCCTTTTTTTTTAATATACAGACATTCCGTCATAGTTTATGGTGAAGAATGGTATAACGCAACATCTATAAACATACAGTTTATTTAATTATTACTAGAAATAACTATTTGATTATGTTATGGCTGCCCAACACCCCACCAACTAAATCTATTTAATCAAAACATGTTAATTTATATTCATACATTTAACCATATTAACTAATATTTATTAATTCAGTACCAAAATGCATTTTTCTTTACGTTTCACTGTTTTAGATTAATATATTTAAATAATAATATAAACGGCGCTGTCTCATATGAGCTGCACGTTTAGTAGGTCTACCCATATTCTACAAATTAGTGAGTGTACTTCAGATTCACTAAAAATCGAAAAATAAATAAAAATTTTAACAAAACAAAAACCGACTTCATAGGAAAAACAAATTAATATGCACTAAAAAGTAAAAAAATAATTGCGTATTCTTCTATAATTTGATAATTAACTTACTATTTTCTACTCAACAATATGTAGGACGAATGTGTAGTGTGGTTGATAATTTATTTACAATTATTGTTATTTTTGGAGTCGATGTCAGCTAAGGAAACACTATAATATACCTAGCAATAATAATACGGGAATCTTTTAAAAACAAACAAAAACATATACATTACAAATTGACTTTTATTCGCCTCGTTAAGTTGCGCATGTGACACAAGCACATCTCACCTATAACTAACTATGTATGTAGTTATAAACCCATCTTGGCTGACATCGACTCCAAAAGTAACAATAATTGTAAATAAATTATCAACCACACTACACATTCGTCCTACATATTGTTGAGTAGAAAATAGTAAGTTAATTATCAAATTATAGAAGAATACGCAATTATTTTTTTACTTTTTAGTGCATATTAATTTGTTTTTCCTATGAAGTCGGTTTTTGTTTTGTTAAAATTTTTATTTATTATTAAATGAAGTTATCGCAATAATTATTTTTTTAATAAGGGCCAAGTGTCAAGAAATAAAATTTAGAAAATTTTATTGAAATCTATACAGTAGTTTTTCCGTGATGCGCGCACAACTGCAGACCTCCATCATTTTATTTATATAGATAAGTAAAATGTGAGAGTCGTCATTCAAATATTATAATGGTAAAATTTCTTCATTAAAACTAGATTTTAATTGACAATGACATTTGATATTAAAATCCAATTATGGTTTCATTAACTAAGAACATCTAACGTTTATCACGTCAATAGAAAATTGCAAACCGTATCTACATATGTTCTATAATGATATTATGAGCTAAAATCTTCTCTTATACGCTCTGCATCTTCTTGTGTGAGTTTTATGTATATTATTTAAGTAGCTTTCTCAGTTATGTAATCCAAAAGAAGTTCTCACATATCTCCATAGGTATTTCACATACATTTTTCATTTATTACCGACTACGCTTACGCTCCGACCGCCGGCCCTTCCAACGTGGCCGCGCCGTCACCCGCGACGGAGTCACCACTAGCCGAGGAGCCGACCTGGTCGACCGTGGTGCGGAAGGGAAAGAAGAAGGCGTCCCCTCCGGTCGGCGCTGGCGCTGCGCCGGCTCCGGCGAAGCCGAAGCAACAGGCGGCCAAGCCGAAGCTGGCCGCGCCCCGCTCGGCTGCAGTGGTGATTTCGCTACAGCCGGAGGCGGAAAAGAAAGGTGTGACATACGCCCAGGTCTTGGAGCGGGCGGAACAGGGAGTTAAGCTCCAAGACCTGGGAATAAGCGGCGGTCTTAGGATCCGCCGCTCAGCGACCGGTGCCAGGGTCCTCGAGCTACCGAGGGCCCATAAGAACCAGGCGGCGCAGCTGGCCGACAAGCTGCGTTCCGTCCTCGACGGGGTTGCGAACGTGATGCAGCCCGTCAGCAGGGCGGAGATAAAGGTGACGGGTCTCGACGACTCCGTTACCAAGGAGCGGCTTGTCGCAGCGGTCGCGCGCGCGGGGGCCTGCTCCCCTGAGGACGTCAGGTGCGGAGCGGTGCAGCGCGGGCCGGGCTATATGGGTATGACCCGCGTCACCTGTCCCATCGCGGCGGCCAAAAAGCTGGCCAACGCCGGCCGACTTCTCGTCGGGTGGAGTGCGGCCAAGGTCTCGCTCCAGGAGCAGCGGCCTACGCGCTGCTTCAAGTGCATGGGCCTCGGCCACACGAAGGCACTCTGCCCGACGGATAAGGAGAGGAGCAGACTGTGCTACCGTTGCGGCTCGGACGGCCACAAATCGTCGAGCTGCTCCGGTAAGCTGCGCTGCGCGGTCTGCGCAGAGGCCGGCAAGCCCTCTGGGCATATGATGGGGGCGCGGGACTGCAACCCCCCCATCAGGAAGGGAAAGGTGGTCCCCGGCACCAGGACCACCCCCACATCGAACGACGCTAGCCGCCAGGCACGCGAGGAAGCCAATTCGAACTCAAAATGAGTGCACAATCGATTGGCTTCCTACAGACGAACATCAACCACTCCGCCGGAGCGCAGGACCTTTTGCTGCAGTCCATGGCGGAGTGGGAGATTGACCTGGCGGTGGCCTGCGAGCCCTACTTCGTCCCTCCCCTAGCTCATTGGGTGGGGGATGTGGACGGAACGGTGGCGGTCCTTTCGAGGAGCGGAACGGGTCCCCCCCTCTCACTCATCGAGAGGGGCTCGGGCTACGTTGTGGCGGGGTGGGGGGAGTACGCGGTCGTCGGAACGTACTTCTCCCCCAACCGCAGCCTTGCTGAGTTCGAGACGTATCTCGGCTCGGTCAGAGCTGCGGTGGCCAGGCAGTCGCCGAAACCTACCTTGGTTCTCGGCGACTTAAACGCGAAGTCGCGTGCCTGGGGCAACCCTGCCACGGACCCGCGAGGGAGGGCCGTCCAAGTATGGGCGCTACTCTCCAGCCTGTCCCTACTTAACATGGGGCAGGTTCACACATGCGTGCGCCACAACGGGGGGTCCGTGGTGGACGTTTCGTTCGCCACCCCGGTGGTAGCGCGCAAAGTGTCGAACTGGAGAGTAGAGGAAGAGGTGGAGACTCTGTCGGACCACCGCTATATCCGATTTGAGATCTCCACCTCTCGCAGGCTGGCGGAACCCCAGAGGGTGCCGACTACGCTGCCGAGGTGGTCTCTTGGTCAGTTAGACCGTGAGCTGGTTAAAGAGGCCGCCATCGTGCAGCGGTGGGGTTCCGCGGGACGGGAGGAGGAGGGAGCCAGCGTCGAGGAGCTGGCGGGCCGCATGCGCAGTGCCCTCAAAGAGGTCTGCGATGCGGCCATGCCGAGGACCCGGCGAAGAGTTCCGCGCCGGCATGTCTACTGGTGGTCGCCCGAAATAGCCGAACTTCGGGCGACGTGCAGCCGGGCGCGGAGGGCCTACGTCCGCTGTCGCAGGCGCAACGGCCTCGACGCGGACCTAGAGGGGCAACTCTTGGCCACTTACCGCCAGCTGAAAAAAGATCTGCAGCTGGCGATAAGTCAGGCCAAGGAGAAGGCGAGAGAGGAGTTGCTGGCGGGTCTCAATCGAGACCCGTGGGGGCGGCCGTATCGTGGTGTTCGCGGAAAGTTCCGCACCCAAGCCGCCCCCGTGACGGAAACGTTACCGCCGGAGCTCCTCCTGCGCCTGGTGGGGGAACTGTTTCCCCACCCAGGTGAGTTTGTCCCTCCGCCTATGGCCCCCCGCTCCGTGATAGAGGACGCAGTGGATCCGCCACTGATCACGGAGCGGGAAATGGAGATGGCCCTCGATCGCTTGAGGGCCAAGAAGACGGCGCCGGGTCCGGACGGGGTTCCAGGGCGAGTTCTGTGCGTCGCCCTGGAATACCTAGGTGCAAGGCTTCGGGGGCTGTTCGACGCATGTCTGAGCAGCGGGCAGTTTCCGAAGCCTTGGAAGGAAGGAAAGTTGGTGCTGTTGCCGAAGGAGGGTCGACCACCTGGCTCCTCCTCGGCATACAGGCCGATTGTGCTGCTGAGCGAGACGGGCAAGTTGTTTGAGAAGATACTTGCGGCCCGTCTCGTTCAGCACCTCGATGAGGTTGGTCCGGGTCTGTCAGAGGCCCAGTTCGGGTTCAGGGCGGGTCGTTCGACTGTCGACGCCCTGAACGCCCTGAAGACTCGGACCACGGAAGCGGTGGCCCAGGGGCAGGTGGTCCTGGCGGTGTCGCTGGACGTGGCGAACGCCTTTAACAGTCTCCCATTCGGCACGATTAGGGAGGCACTCCGATACCATGGGGTGCCGACCTATCTGCGGAGGCTGTTGGAGGCGTACCTCCAGGACCGAGAGGTCGTCTGGGCGGGGGGCGACGGCAAATTGGTCCGGCGTCGGGTAGGCTGCGGCGTTCCACAAGGGTCGGTTCTCGGCCCAATTCTGTGGAACGTCGGCTTTGATTGGCTCCTGAGAGCCCCCGTCCTTCCCGGTATGGGGGTGTTGTGTTACGCAGACGACACCCTCGTCACCGCGACGGGGCGGGACTTTCGGGAGGCGGCCCGCCTGGCCGAGGTCGGAACGACGCTGACCTTGGACCGCATGGAAATGCTGGGCTTGAGGGTCTCCATATCCAAAACGGAGGCCCTCCTTTTCCACGGTCCACGGAGGGGCCCCCCACGAGGGGCGAGTATCACCGTCCACGGGACGGTGATCGCTGTGCAGGCCCAGATGAAGTACCTGGGCCTGACCCTGGACGGACGATGGAGCTTCGGGCAGCATTTCGTGCAGCTCGGCCCGAGGCTCATCAACGCCGCCGCCGCTTTAGGCCGCCTCCTACCCAACGTGGGAGGACCGGACTCGCTATGCCGGCGCCTCTATGCCGGCGTGGTGAGGTCGATGGCACTGTACGGTGCCCCTATTTGGGTGGACGCACTCACCGCTTCCAACCGGGCCCTCCTGCGAAAACCGCAGAGGGTCATAGCGGTGAGGGCGATAAGGGGTTATCGTACGGTGTCGTGGACAGCGGCGACCCTCCTCGCGGGCGATCCGCCCTGGGAACTCCAGGCGGAGGTGCTCGCGGAGGTGTACCGCTTCCGAGCCGAGGCGAGGGAGCGCGGCGACCGTCCAGGGACGGCGGAGGTCGGGCGGATCAGGGCTCTAGCCCAGCAGGCCCTGATCACCCGATGGGAGGAGGACCTCGGGTCCCCCACGGCGGGCCTGGCGACAGTGGAGGCGGTACGTCCCCACTTGAGTCGCTGGGTCAGCAGAAAGCGAGGCACGCTCTCGTACAGGTTGACGCAGGTGCTTACCGGACACGGTTGTTTCGGTAAGTACCTGCACGAGATTGCGCGGCGGGAGGTTTCCCCCTCCTGCCACGAGTGTGGTGCGCCATTCGACACGGCGCATCACACCCTGAGAGAGTGTGCCGCGTGGGGGCCCCAGAGGCATTCCCTGGCGGCGGTCTTAGGCGGAGACCTCTCCTTGCCGAGTATCATCAACGCGATGCTCGGTAGTGAGAGGTGCTGGTCGGAGATGGCCTCCTTCTGTGAAAGTGTTATGTCGCAGAAGGAGGCCGCGGAGCGGGAGCGGGAGGAGAATGCCGCTGCAGACCCGCTCCGCCGTAGAAGACCGGGGGGAAGGAAGCGCCGCTTTGCGCACCTTCTCCCCCCGCCACAATAGGCGCCGCCGGGGCTAGGGGGGTTCCCAGTACCCTGGGACTCCTCCCTAGAGAATGGAGGCCCGCATAGGCGGGCCGAACGTCGGAGCGTCACGGTAGCATGCGCAAGCGATCCCGTGGCGCTCCACTTAAGACGAGAAGGGTACCGTGGTGGTTTTAGTCGGTAAGAGTCCGACATAACCCTCCTTCAGAGGGTACCCATGAGGGTTTCCCCACGTAAAAAAAAAAAAAAAGGGTGGTACTAAGTGCTCAAAATCTTTCCAATTAAAAGCTGTTAGTTACTGTTTAATCAACTTTGTAAGTTATATAATAGATAAGTATTATTTGTAAGCCGTACATTCGTTCCAAAAGTATTTGTAATACCTTATTTAAATAGATTTTAATTTTGCTTCATTAATTTTACGTACTTTATCAACCTAGTGAATCTTCACCAAAAATGTTCGTTTACAAACATGATAGTTTGAGCTCAAAACTCTCGCTGATTATTCAAAATAATGCTACAAACGAAAGAAATAGGAAATGAAATGAATTTTAATGAACGAGTTTTTAAAAATTCGCTACTTTACAAACACAGTATGCGCTCAACAAAACGTACACAATTTGGGTATACCAGTACGAGTCAGGGAAAATATTCATTATGTTAGAAGTAATAAGAGAGAAAATGGCTTGCATTAATTCAAGCTAGTTTCTAATTAAATCACCAGGTACTCAATTAATTGGTTAGGGGCGTAAAATTTTCTTTGTTAGCCGTATAATGAAAGTAACAAAGACTTTTTAAGACAGCGAGAATTGTACTTCGTACTTTTAAAATTAGTGATTTATTTCGGAATGTTACGATGCTAAGATTTTTCTGCTCATTATTTTCAAACTTCAACTGAAACTAATGTATCGTTTTATACACTCACTGAGAAAAGTCTTATGCGGAAATTACTTATCAAAACAAGCAAGAATTACGGTATATTTATTAGGATATGGTTTATGTTACTTTTAATAAATAAATTTACATACCAAATGCAGGAACAACATATCTATGAAATCATAAAAACTTCTGAAAACTTGTCTGGAATCTTGTTGTTGTTACCTTGCGTATGTAATACTTAGGTAACACACGTATCAATTTAAAAAAAAAAAACAATAATCGTATATCCGAATTATAATACTACTATATTATGTAGGCAGGCTTCTCTTTCACTCAATCTTTCTTTCACTCGCACATCTGTCTTGATATTTCTAGGTTATTTTTTTAACATACATAAAACAAAGAAATAGGTAGACAAAGTTAGAATGTCGTAGTCTGAAGAACAAAAATATATGGATTTACATGGGTTCCAATTTTACACTGTGCATAATATATCCGATACACTAAAACTTTATATGGAAAAGTTTTAGGTACAAGTGCTTTGGAAAAGTCGAGGGATACGTATCTATATATTTTAAAGATAAATTTGAAGTTAAATATTTGGATGTGTAACAAAATTCTTATATTAACCTCGTTGGTCTAATAATTGTCTTAGACGGGTGACAAACCAAAAGTCCTGGATTGAAAACCAGAATTGAGCCAACAAAACAACTACTGCAACTCAAAAGGGAAAAAATACTAGCATTATTGCCACGATTCCACGCGATCATAATTTGTGATTTTTTTATAGGTAGGCGGACGAGCACATCGGTAATTGGGCACCAAGGCCCATAGACATTGGTATTGTAAGAAATGTTACCGACGCTTACATCGCACGAGCGCCACCATCCTTGGGAGCTAAGTTGTTATGTCCCTTTTGCTGCAAGGTACTGCTGTTTTACGGTAGAATATCTGATGAGTGGGTGATACCTACCCAGAGGAGCTTGCAAAAAGTTCTACCACCAAGTAATTTTTTTTTCCTGATTTTTGTTTAATAATCTTACAACTTCTAATTCCCTGGTGATTAATATATATAGAAAGTGACCTCAGAGTAAATTTGACTACTAAAGGAAAAAACATTTTATTTATATAACAATGCAATATCCAATTTCACATAATCTTAATCAGCAAAATAAGTCCATGATAATGATAACTGTAGTCTTCCCGTAACAAGTGTAAGCACGTGTAAATCACAAAAAGTACTAATTTAATAATAATACAAAGTTAAGTAGTATTAACATAATCATCTTCCCTTCCTCGTCTGACATTGGACATATACCTCTCAAGTAGCACGCCACTGAGCCACTGAGCCACTTTGAGTACATCGTCACTTCGGCGGTCGTCCATCGAACCCTCGCAATAACACGCTTGCCAAGATGTGGACTCCACTCTAAAACACAGCTTGACATAATTATAATAAAAGAATTTTACATGTCTAAAAAGCGTTTAGTAAACATTTTACTGTTTTGAACTAAGTATACATTATTATTTAAAACTAAAGTAAAAAGCCTATATATTTTTTTGGAAATGGTAAAACAGTAGGAACGAAACACGTTTGTACATAGTTATGGTTCAAAATATACGTCAAACTTCTGACCGTTTTGTTTCACCTATTCAATGCCTGACACATAATAAAAAAAATAACAATTATTTCTTTGATATGAAAGTAACAGTCTGTAAATGACCCACTGCTGGGCTAATGCCTCTTCTCCTTTTTTGAGGAGGTTTGGAGCTTATTCCACCACGCTGCTTCCATGCGAGTTGGTGGAATTGCCATGTGGCAGAATTTGAGTGAAATTTGACACATGCATCACGATGTTTTCCTTCACCGTCAAACACGAGATGAATTATAAACACATATTAAGCACTTGAGATTCATTGGTTATTGCCCGGGTTTGAACCCACGATCATCGGTTAAGATTGACGCGTTCTAATCACTGGGCCATCTCGGTTCCTTTCTAAAATTAATAACGTGAAAAAAGTTTCTATTGTAAACACAATAGAACTATATTGTATAGCGTCTCCAAGGTATTTTAACTTCATTTACTACGCTCAATCAAAAATTATACTAGTGTTTACCCCATGTAATTTTTATTTGGCTAAAGAGTTTTGCAAAGATTTTAAAGAGGTGACAAAAAAGCATTAAGATAATATTCTTTGAATTTAATGCATACTAAATTATCATCATCATTCTTTTGTCGTCCACTGCTGGACATAGGACTCTCCAATGGTACGCCACTGACCTCGATCTTCAGCTCTAAATCTCCATCCGCTGCCAGGCATTTTGTATAAAATAAATTGAGCAAAATCGAGTAGTTTAATCGGTGGAATAAAGTATCTCCTGAGGGTTTTGCTTGTTTTTCACAGTAAAAACTGTATTGCAAAAGAGTGGTAGCATTAAATTAATTAAATTTTGTTTAATGAAAAAAGGGTATGCGGCTTCATCATATCTTTCTTACTAAACTAACTAAAAATATATTTGAGGGAGTTAGTTACAATACTTTCGCTCTTCACTCGTGGTGGCTGTCCTGGCTGAAGATCTTAGCCACAATGGTGCAATAAAACTTCTAACAATAGAAGACTAACATACACTGCTTTTTGGACGATGCTGATATCCCTCCGGTGACACTTAAACGATAACGAGACTCTTTTAAAACGACGAAATCGACCTTATACTTACACAGTTTCCGTCGGAAGTGAAGTCCCCGGCTTGCGTCTCGTCGACGGACGTGACGACCGCATGAGCTCCGCATAGCTTAACCTTCATACCGACATCGTTCCAAGCTAAGCCACTATCTCACAGGATACAACCTTAGAACTTAAATTTTACTGAGCACTTACGTGACTCTTCTTATTCTCGCTGTCTCAATACTCGGTCCCCTAATCTGCGACACTATTAAGCAACAAACAGCATTACACAATTAAAGTACAAAAATGTATAATTTGTGTTCTCTATTTTTAAACATATAGAAATTTTGGCATGTTGAAAATGTTGTATACACATTTTTCTTTTTAATTTTTTGGTTTATTTAACGATTTCTACTTTGTTTTTGAAGTTGAAGTTGAAGACATAAATACCAATTCTAAGTAGAATGGAGAGATGTTGAGAAGGCCGTAATTTCTCGACAGCTGATATTCCGCAACTGGACGAAGTGATTTCTTACTTCGCTTCTCAAGCGTAAGGCTAGGAAGTTAAATTCCCTCTTCAAATCTATTAAAGGGATCTAAGGGACATCTTTTAACGTAAGCAAAAATAATTTTCATATTAAAGTTACGAACAGTGATGGAGAATTAAGAATTAATGAAAATTCGCTACAGTTTGTGGAAAAGTTCAAAGTATGTAATGTATTATTTTCTTTGATATTTTCCTCTGCTGTTTCTATTAACTAGTGTTTGTATCATACAAAGCATTTAACTGATTTTTTACATACGACTATTCGTTTATTATTCATAAGATTGCGTCTCACCTTTAATAGATATCTATTTCATGCATATAGTTTTCTATGAATAAGGTAATATAAAGTTTAGATAAAACTTTTTTTTCAAGCTTTTATTTAATGCATCTCTCCTTCCGCGTAGTTTATTTTCATAAGTATCGTAATTAATGATTTTTTTTTTCATAGGAAGGCGGACGAGCATATGGGCCACCTGATGGTAAGTGGTCACCAACGCCCATAGACATTGGCATTGTAAGAGATGTTAACCATCGCTTACATCGCCAATGTGCCACCAACCTTGGAAACTAAGATGTTACGTCCCTTGTGCCTGTAATTACACTGGCTCACTCACCCTTCAAACCGAAACACAACAGTACCAAGTACTGCTGTTTTGCGGTAGAATATCTGATGAGTGGGTGGTACCTACCCAGACGAGCTTGCACAAAGCTCTACCACGAAGTGATCCTTATAAATTCAGCTTGAATGCCGTCTGTCTGTGTTGCCATTGTAAATTTCATGAATATCGGTTCCTTAGTATTATAATTGTGATAAGATACATATAAACATATGTCATGGATAGGTACTTAAACGATAAACATTGAATATACTAGATTTTTTTGTCTCTCGTTAAAAATATGCGGTGCAATTTTAACTAAATCGATTTACACGAAATTAGTTTGTTTTTAGTGAAAACTTATTTAGCGGCGTTGTGCACTTTTTCTGATGGGTAAAAAATGTTAAACTCGCATCGGGTCACGTGATTTTGATTTAAAATTCGTAAGACGGATTCTGAAGTGTTAAATATTTGATGTAATATAAATTGTATATTTATTGTATTTTCGTATGTATTGTATTTTTATGTAATAAATATTGTAAACGATAGTACTTTTATACTGATAATTAAAGTAATTCGTGCCAATTTTATCCCTAACCATTCCAAAATATCAAAAATGCACAACGTTAATATTCAAGTTTTCACTTCTGCCGGCACTGTCGGAGTGCAACCCGTTATTTTTTATTGTATAGTTAGGCTGGCAATACCCATATCACCAACACCCATAGAGATTGGCTTTGCAAGAAATGTAACCATCGTTAACTATTTCGCTTCCGATCGGTCCATTATGATACAACATGACCTAATTACTATAGATAATTCATTATAAACAAAAAAATCAATCCTAATTACTTAAGATAATTCGAAAAAACAGAATCTAAACAAAAATAAAGAAACATCTTGAGTAATTTGTCAAAACGTAGCGCCTATTTGTGTTTTTCATTAAACGGAAGTTCTTACATTTTAAATCACTTTCAAACTTTACAATAGAACGCCTGCGGTTAAAAGCCATGCATTTCATTGTTGCGACAGCGTCACTATTAATAATAATTTTAATAAATAATTAATAAGAAATATTAATAATAATAAAATTAGTATGCCGTTTTTTAATAAATATATGTGCAAATGTAATTGAAAAACGAAAACAATCGGAGACGCTTACAGAACCCAGAATATAAACAGGTATTATCGCTTAAAGCGCCATCTACATTTATTTATTTATTCATTTACATAATATAGTGATTTATCGACGATTTTTTTTTCATTGTAATAGTTTTGTGTGTATCTCCCGACTGTGAGCTTTAAGTATATTTAAGTATTTAAATATTTTAGCCCATTTGAGTACTATAAATAATGATCAACTTCACACTTCATCGTGATATCTTGATCTTATATCTCAAGATAGGTAACAGCTTTTAACATATGACGTCATTACAATCAGAAATGAGAATTTATATTAGCAGTCATGCGCAACAGTGAAACAATATTATTCTTATTTTACTTCTATTTAGTATTATAAAAACTGTATTTTCATTTTGTAAGGCTACGTTTTTTCACAATAAATTATTATTATTATGTTGCTATTAATATATTTTTTTAAATATACTTTTCTGGAAAGGTAATACAAGATTATAACTTCTTCAAAATTTTAATGGGGAATTAAATTAATTATTAACTTAATAATAAATTAAATTAGACATATTCAAATTATTTCACAATGTACAATAACAACGCTTATAAAATTTGTCGGTGTCGTAACAGCGAAGCTTAACCTTAAAAAAGTAAACCTGGCAGGCCTTTAAAATACGTTCACATTGTTTTTTGATATATTTCGTGTTTTGAATTGTTTGCAACGTATTAAACTTGTTTCCATGTGTTTTGTTATTCGAAATATTTATAAAGTTTTAATACAATTCTGTTCATGTAAATTTTATTTATTTCAAGCTAAATTTATATAAAATTAAAAGGTTTCAAGGGATGTTATTGAATTCTTGATCGCATACGTTGTTAATCCTTATAAAATGTGGTGACCACCAAATTTTAATGGACCGTTTACTCGTCATTCTTGTAGTTAAAATATAAAACAATGATATTATTATTTTAATTAAAGTAAATATCAATTTATTTATCAGTTATTCTAAATCATTTCTCAGTCATACAGACAGGTTTCACAGGATATAGATTACATACGAATTAAAAGAATTTAAGTCATCAAAACTCATTTAATTCAATAAAAAAAAAAAGAAATAGGTCGGGATTAGCTGTATCTCATGAACCGCATGTCACGATAGTTAGACAGTTGAAATTTTCACAGATGATATATTTCTGTTGCCGCTATAACAACAAATACTAAAAACAGAATACAATACATATTTAAGAAATAGTTGTATTGCATAACTTCTAGTATTAATAGTGCAAGCATAACGATGCACGGACGACGCTAGGCGTCGCGTTAGTGTCACACGGCAATCGGACACTTTTGTTTTTCAGTTTCGAGTAAATTATGTGGGAACATATTTTTAATGTACTCTGATTGTAACATCGCGTTACATCAGACGTCCCTTATATTAATTAGTTTATAATGTAATTGTAAATTAAATTCTAATTGTAACATCGCCTTACATTAGATATTCTTTATATTAATTAGTTTTTTTTTAAGTAAATAATATAATTGTAAATTTATTCTTATTGTAACATCGCTTTGCACTAGACATCTCTTGTAATAATTAGTTTAATTTTAAATAAATAGTTTTATAAGTAAATTTCGGCTTTTCTTGGGTCCTCATGTTGTGTCCTTCAGAACTAAATCATGTCTGGGGGGCTCCCATACAACAGACATGATCTCTTTGCTGTTTTTATAGATAATGATACAGAGCCCTTCGTGCGCGAGTCCGACTCGCACTTGACCCCTATTTTTTTTTAAATACTTATGTACAAGTAAAAGTTGCAATAAAATCTATTTGTATCTGGCCGTTATTAATACATAATATGACTTTTTAAAAATAGAACAAACTAACAATGGTTACCCACTTATTTCTATTGTTTTTCTTTCCGCCAAATTGGTGAACGAACGAAGAAATTACATGCATATTAAAGTTTTATTACTATAAAAAAAGTTAATCACCATTTAGCGAGATTTCACGAAAAACGTCAGAGACTTCATAATCAGGGCTTAGAACTCGCAAGAAAAAGCAATCATCTGCAATTAAGAAGATTTGCTCGACTTGTATAACTCACACCTTTTTTTACTTTTTCTAACCATTTCATATTACGAAATAATTTTATTTTAATGTATCCTCGTTATGCTAATAGACAGCTTATAGGTTGCAGACGAGCTTTTAGGTTCTAATCCTAAGTCGGGCTTACCATTTATGATTTTTGTCGATAAATTCTCGGTATTAAAACGAAGTATTGAAGATAGCAATTTAACATTCATGGGTTTTAAAAAGAATGTAAAGCTCATCTCGTCGGAAAAGGCTGTCTTTCCGTTGAATTATACATGTAAAAGAAACGAGAGTGAACCTGTAATTAACAAGATATATGTAACTGTAACAGCCTGTTAATGTCCCACAGCTGGGCTAAGGCCTCTTCTCTTTCTTTTGAGAAGATATTGAAGCTTATTCCACCACGCTGCTCCAATCGGGTCATATAACAACATATAGCTGGTAGCAGTATAGGTATAGCAGGTAGGGGTGATCTTTTTGTCTAAATCCGTCACATATTTCCACCCACCCACATTGGAGCAGCAAATGGAAACGCCGCTTTAACCCAACAATAGGCTATACATTAACATAAAAATATCTTACAAAAACAAATCCTTTTATATTTACTTTAACTAGTGTATTTTGTACTATAAACATTTTATTTACGAGTTGGCAAAATGTTTGTTGATAAAACTTAATCGAAGAGTTCAGTATTCAGTAATTAATATTCTACTTTAATAATACTAATGGGAACATGCGGTACATTTGATGACGACCACCTTCCTAGAATTTGTATTCTAACAAGATGGAGGTATTTTCTAAATAGTAGAGCATTATGAAAGCTCTCCTGAGTAGGTACCATCTATTGACTACATATTTTACCGGAAAACTGGAAAAAATAATATCGATGCGTTTCGGTTGGGCTTGTGGTGCATTGTCGTGGTGTGGTACACTTCATATTTCTTACAGCACCAATGTCTAGGGGCGGTGGTGACCGCTCACCATCAGATAACACATTTGGCCGTCTATGTTAAATAATATAAAAAAAAACGAAACTTAGTACAGTAGATATTCTGCGGTACAATAATTGAAATCCATTAATTATCACTCATACAATACGCAATTAACAATTTACCTTAAATTTTTAATTAAGGAACAATTAAAACAAAAAATATTTATTTTACTTAGCGGTAGAGCTTTATGCAAGGTCGTCTGGGTAGGAACCACCCCCTCATCAGATATTCTACCGCAAAACAGTAGTAATTGGTATTGTTGTGTTCCGGTTTGAAGGGTGAGTGAGCCAGTATAATTACAGGCATAAGGGACATGACATCTTAGTTCCCAAGGTTGGTGGCGCATTGGCGATGTAAAAGATGGTTAATATCTCTTACAATGCCAATGTCTATGGTCATTGGTGGTCACTTACCATCAGGTGACCCGTATGCTTGTCCGCCTTCCTATGCAATAAAAAAAATATTTAGTTTTTTTGAAGTTGTAATACAGTCATTCAATTTTACAAAACGAAGGTCCCACCGAGATTTGAACTCGGATCGCTGGATTCAGAGTCCAGAGTGCTAACCATTACACCATGGAACCACACGACCTGTACGTGAAAATTAATTATCATATTGTAAGATATACAAAAAATTGTCTAACTAATAACTGAGTCAATTTGCTTTCGTGTCAATGTATTGGCTAATCAAATTTTAATGAAAATGTTTATTTTGTATTTATTATATATTAAATTCAATATCAGCGAAATGTTTGAAGTATTTATTTATGTCGTATGAGATATATAAAATGACAGACGTTAGGTTTGTTGTTCTTTTCGTTTCAAAAAAAATCAACATCATTCATTCATCATTATCCTTTCGTCGTCCACTGTTGGACTATGCCTCTTCTCAATGCCACACGCCACTGAGCTCGATCTTCAACTCTCAATATCCACTTTGCGTATATTGTCACTCCATATAGCCGGAGAGCGTCCCACGTCACGTTTGCCAAGACGTAGTCTTCACTGCAGAACACGTCTACTCCAATGGTGCCGCGACATGTGTGTTCAGCCCACTGACACTTCAGCTTGCAAATCATTTGGGCTATGTATTCTATATTTAAATAAGCTCTTGAAATACATTTTAATCATGACGTCGACGAGGAGAGAAACTCAGTACGTAGGTATACTTTGCAACCAATTATTATTGGCCTTGCTTATAAACAAAGGGCCTGTTTAGTTAAACTCAAATCTTTATCTCTTTCAGTCATTATTGATTTAGCATTGGACAGAAGAAGACACAGCATTGTTTAAATAATCACCTGCTTAACAATTTTTAGATGGCCGTAAAGTTTATGTTAATTAAATACAATTGATCATTTATCAAAATTAACGAATACTAACTTCATTCTTTTTTGTATTATGTATAGTGTTTTTTTTTGAGTTATCCATATGTATTATGTATCAAGGGTTTTTTTGACATTTATTAATAGGCTAGGCTTAGGCCTTTAAGGGGAGTGATGCGGTGGATTAAGCCTTGAACCCTACTCTTCATCAGGACGCATGGCGATCAATTTACGCCGTTATCCCATTACTGTCTACTAAAGTACCATAAACTTACTAAGTAACTCATTCAAGGTTAAAAAAACTTAGATTTTTTTTAGTCGATTGACTAATTACTATAGGAGCCAATTATATAAAAAAGTAGAGCCTGTAAAATAATGTCCTCTTCCACGGAGAGAAGAAAGATGACTTGAATGTGAATTCAATTTAAAATATAATAATAATTTCAATTATGTATTAAAAATCGTCAGCAAACTTCGACTTTAGAAGACTAAAATTAATCTTTAAGCCCGAAAGTAATTTTATCATAATTCATTTTTACTATTCGCCCGCACGCACAAGCTGAGATCAACCGTCTTAAAGAAAACCCGCGCCTTTTTCCTATAATAACTTCGAAGTTAAGGATCCAAATTGCTTGAAACTATTATTAATATATAATTATTTGAATATAAATACAAGTAAATTGAACTAACGTACTCTTATATTTCAATATATTAAATAGATATTATTATGTAAGCATTTACTAAACAAGTTTTCTGTCAATTCGAAATTTCGCAAACGCTGTAAAATCCCTTTGAATTATAACAAAATAATGTATGGTGAATATGTTCCCCTTTCATAGATCTACAGAAAAGTCCGTAATGGCATATGTCTAGCTTTTAAGGATACCTAACTATACTCACTTTAATTTTTTTAAATGGTTACATAATAACGTGATAATTGGAAAGCTATAAAAACGGATATGATATTAATCCTTATCAAATTAAATATGTTATTTACTTTAAGCATTTCATTTATATTATAATTGCCCCATACATCACTCAATTTAAATTAATATCTTAAGAGTTATCGTAATTTTAAAACTATCGCGCACTAAATAAATCAAGCGGGACCGCTTCACCGATCACCGATCATACTAACGCGCGATGCAACCGCTTGCGCGCCCCCGCGTCCCGCTGTCGTGTTTACTGTCTATTTAAATATTAAAATCATTTTATAAAATCAGTTTTTTATAAAGAAAATATATTACCTACGTCTTTAGGTTTAAAAAAATGATAGAATAATCAGTTATCATCAAAATTAATTCAGTCGAACGCGGAGGAGGGCGACGTGGATATTTTTACTAGTGACGCGAGAGCTCTTCAATGCCCGCACATGTCTGAATGCGGCTTGCAGCCACGAAAAATATTATTAATACTCGGGCGGGTTGCTACTCGCTAGTATAATCTATTGTATAAATAAATAAACCTAAAAATGATTTACGAATTTCTTGATTTTAACAAAACGAATGTAATCACGTTCTTTCTTTTCTTTTTAAACAAACATCTTTTCTTCCTTTGTCAAATTTCAACGACCTTGATCTCGAGGGACAATAAATTAAATCTAAAAGACCCTTGAAATTTGTATTCGAAAATAATAAATTCGAACCGAATACGTCATTAATATTCAGCCCTTGTTATTTTTGATTTATAAAAATTTCGCACGCGTATTATAAAGGTCTACAAAACGTATAATATATTTCACATGACTCCATCGTTGGTCTAGTAGCTAGATATAAGGCCCGAGGCCAATAAATAGTTATTGGGTTTTTCTGTCAGAAAATTGTCAGCTTGGAGTCTGAAAGTTGGAAGTGTGTACATTCGTGCCTCGGAAAGCACGTAAAGGCGTTGGTCTTGCGCCTGAACTTTTACGGTCGTGTCGGATTGCCATCCCATCGGATTATGAGAGCTGAAAAAGAGAGAGTGCACCTGTGTTTATGCACACATTTGTGCACTATAATATCTCTTGCGCAGTTGGCTAATCATTTAATTCAGCACTTTATTCAGCTCTGTATTGATGTTTACTGACGTAAAGAAACAATTTAATAGGGAAGCTGAAACAATATATCAGTGTCACGAAGAGTGGTTGCTCGAGTTCTATCTGTACCGGGTCTCCTTTTGTAAGAACCTGTCTCTACAAACCTTCGGTATACTCCAGAAACCGCAGACTGGTTTAATTTTAAATTTCTAGCAATCGTTCGTTTATCTAAGCCTTCCCGCACCAATGCCACAATTGGAGCGGTTTGTTCGGACGAAGTATCCATATTTATGGTTACGAAACTTTTGTTGAGTTTAATCAATACTATTGGTAACAATAATTTAAATCCCAAATAAAGAAAAAACAACAAAATAATTAATTTCAAACTTTACTCTAATAGCACACAAATTTGAGACTGTGCATAATTTTTTTTCCTTTACTGCAGTTCTATTTTTAAGTTTTGTGTTTTTTTTTTACATTTATAGACATTATAAAATAAATAAATAAAGTGACCTTTTATAACCTATTTAAGCCACGTATTATTGAAGATATTCATAGATGCATGTCAGATGCAGCTTGTCAGAAATGTCAAAATTCCGAAATATTAATGATGGCTGCTAGATTCTAAGTCTAATTTTAATTTTCGAACCAAAATTATTTACTTCTCAAGGGCCCCAACGTAATCTCAATTTACAGATGCTTTTTAGGAGATCAAGTTAATCTCATTGCAGAAATGTAAAGGGTGCTTAATACTGAAATTTATATACTGATGTTCCCATTTGGCAGATTCCAGCGAATTGCTTAATTGCTCGTCAGTATTCCTGCTATAAATAAAGATCTAATACTACAATAGCGAAGCCACGTCGATCTGATGGTCTGATATATCTTTTCACATTGACTCTTTGTGTCGGGAGAATAGAACAATACATTTTTATCTCTCTTTAGATGAAAAAGGATGTCTAATACAAATTAATTGGAGACAGCGACATGCAATTGAATCTATGACAAATGAAAAATGTTAAAATATTTGGTCCATATTTTATTTGTAATAGATTTGGATTGACATATGGGCTATAGTTAGTGAACGACTATAGACATTGATGCTGTAAGAAATTTTATCCACTAGTCAGTCCAACGTCAAACATAGGTATGAAGGCTGTCCTTCATGCCTGAAATTAGTGTGATTTAAGGGACATAACTCATCCATCAACGTTCAAACCGGAACACAACAATACTAACTAGCATTTTTAATTTTAGACGTAACTCTCTCCAATGTTATTTAATCTATATAATAAATTATTGTTTTCTAAACTATCGTTATTTAGTAAATTATTATTTTTATTAATTATTATATAACAGCAATTACTGCCTGTATTCATATTATTTTAATAAGCATGCCGTGTACACATGTTTAGAAATAAAATCTAATTTAAAGTTGAAGCTAATTCTTTATAAATAAATACATTTGAATTCATAAAAAAGATTCTGTTGGTAGAATTTTGGAATAAAAAAAGCTACATCACAAATACTTGTTTGTTATTCAAGAGACAAAGAATGCCCAATATGCGCAATTGTCGCGCAGTTTCTGAATCGATGTGTCAGTCGCAGATGCATCCAAACAACAAAACTACGTTTATTCTTATACGGACTCTTTGTATGATATTCATTTTTAAAGTATTTTTTCAATGGGTGCTATTAATTAACCAGTGGTTACTAATCAATTTCAGCTGAAAACTATTATTGATGCGTGATTTAAGATCGACACACTTCAGTGTCTAGCTTAACACAAATTTTGTGTGCGAAGTTGCATTGTTAGTATAACATTATTGACAAAAAATGCTGATTTTCAAGTAATCCATTTTAAAATTAAAAATGTTTCTACTTTTTTTATTTTCAATGGAACAGATTAAATTAAATTCCGATAAAAAAGTTTAAAGAAGCCAGATAATCCTATCTTTAATTTGATTCCCGATTTTACGTTGAGAGATTTTTAATGATGATACTTTGTCATAATACAAACACTATTTATTTTGTTTGTATTATGACAAAGTTCTATAAAACTTCATTCATGAATATTTAGGAATAGTCATGAATGAAGTTACAATTATGTACATTTGAACAATGTCCGTGAATAATGATGATAGCCACCTTTGCACTAAGATTTTTTATACTGACATTGAATATTAGCATAATGAAATTTCGCCTACCAACCAAAACATCGATAAATACTTATTCGATATATCGACAAAATTCTCGTAACTAAAATCGATAAGCGTTACTAATCGACGTGTCCGGGTCCCGTTTGGACTGAGTTGTTTTGAATATACGTCGGTGCAAAACCGAATATATCGCGTATAAGGTTACCACACTACGAATCAATCCTATTATAAAACTGGGTATTGTCTTGTTATATTATCTATTGTTATTTATATAACATAACTTGTTAATTGATTATTACCTTTATTTTATGATAAAACAATAATATGATTTAAAAATATAAAGAGAATAAAAACGTTCTGAAATTGAATAGTAGATAAAATATTTTAATAAAATAATTGTAATAAAAAAATTACTATTTTTTACTCGGGATATTTTTAGTATGTCTACTATTATAATTATCGTACTTTATTTACGGATTGGAGAAAAATAAATTTTGTATGTTTTATTAATTAATTATTTATTTACTTCTTTAATATATTTTTTTTTTTAATTTTTATCATGGCAACCCTAATTTATGTTACAGAGGATGTTCGCACACCGAATTGAGGCATAATCGTAGTATGCAAATCATTAGTTACGCGCTGTAAAACCTTGTACAAGGATACACAAACTTCGCTTTGAAATCGAAGCATAAATGTTGCCTAATTCAATAATTCACAGAGAAAGTTCCTTCGCTATTTAACTTCATTTTTCATATAATAAATATTTGGCATATCTTTAAACTATTATATGATGATTGCCTGCCTCGTTGGTCTAGTGGCTATAAGGCCGCAGAACCGAGGACGGTTCAATTCCCAGGTCGGGCCAATAAATAGTTATGGGGTTTTTCTGTCAGAAAATTCTTAGTAGCAGCCAGGAGTCTGGAAGTTGGAAATGAATACACTCCCGTGCTTCGGAAAGCACGTTAAGCTGTTGGTGGAGCTAGGAAATACTGAGTGCACCTGTGTTTGCGCACAAACTTGTGCACTATAATATCTCCTGCGCAGTTGGCTCATCTCTCTTAAGATTGGCCGCCGTGGCCGAAATCGGTCCGGAGTAGCTTATATCTTGATTTGAAAATCCCATGTCCTGTCCTGGCTTTATCTTTAAATGTTTTATATTTAAAAACAGCTTTACAATCCGAACACAATTTATTTTACAAAAATAAAAATTAAACAACACGGAATCAAAACTAAAGCAAAATATTAACCTACTAACAATAACAGGTATTCGAAAAATAAACCGACAGAGTATCGACCTAACAATGCTACCACGATGAGTGCAGAAATGATAAGAGAGCAATGATGATGAGTCGTCGCCTATTATTCATCTCTCGCCGTCATATATGTATGTATATATTGTAATTTATAAATATAAATTTATAAATGTCAAAGGTAGGCGGACGAGCATATACTGATGGTATTACCAGATGGTAAATATTCACCAACGCCCATATACATTGGCATTGTGAGGGATGTTAATCATCGCTTACATCGTCAATGCGCCACCAACCCTGGGAACTAAGATGTAATGTCCCTTGTGCCTTTTTTTTCCGCTGTGGAAATGCATTTACGCATACCCCCCGCAAGATGAAAAGCGAGGGGTTATGTGGGACTCGACGGCTGAAGTGCAAGGCCGTAATACCCACTAAAACCACAACGTATACTTCACCGCCTTTAGGGGGGTGCCAAGGGGTCGCGTGAGCATTCTACCCTGACACCCCGACGGATAGCCCCAAGGCCACAACCTCCTTGGCGACGGATTAAGGTGTTGGGCTCCACCGCCAAAACACCTTGACGGCCGCAGAGGACAGGAAGGAAGGCAATCTGACAACACCGCATCTCCTCTTCCTCTGCGGCCCCACCGCAACGCAACAAATGGTGCGCCCCCATTCGGTCGCGGGAGATAGGGCGCGCGGCAACGCAACACCGACACGCCTCTCCTCCCGCGACTGCTCCCGGCTGCAGGGGATGGACAGAACCATCCTCTACAGCGACACACCCAGCGGCCGCAGAGGACAGGGAGGACGGCAAACTGACAACACCGCATCTCCTCTTCCTCTGCGGCCCCACCGCAACGCACAAATGGTGCGCCCCCATTTGGTCGCGGGAGAACTGTCCCACGCACCCGCCCCCTGGGCGCATCCAACGCAAGCCTCCTCCTGAGGCCCACGAGGAGCGCCCCACACCCGGGATCTCGCTTAGCTTCCCCGTGGCCGACCTTACCACGGGTACTGAGCCCCCCCACCACGACAAGGTGGAGATCACAGATGGAGATAGTAGTAATTTATGGCGCAAGCGGAGCCAAAGTTAAATCAATAGTAAGATATAAATAACTTTCCATAATTTTGCCTAAATTTCTTTATGACGTTTATCTTATCCACCAAACACATTGAAACACAAAGAAGAACTTTATTTAAAAATTTATTTTAAATAAAATTTTCTTCTAAATATCTTCAATTAATATCAACGTGTTCTATCCACGATCTCGAACGCCTTTGTAATGGTAATGACGTCATAAAATGTCAAGTTTTTATATAACTTCTACAATAACTTGTTTTTAACCTCCGACACGAAACGAGAAGTGTTATAAGTTTGACATGTGTGCCTGTATCTCTGTTTGTCTGTATGTCCCTGTTTGTCCATCTACCAGCTCGCAGCTCTCGAACGGATGAACCGATTTTCATTTAGTTGTTTTGTTTGAAAAAATTCTTAGTCGAAAGTGTTTTAGTGTTTGGGTGGAAGAGGGGATGATATAGATGAACCCCGTATGGGGTATCAAATGAAAGGATTTCATTTGTATATTGAAATTAAAAAAAAAAACAAGTTCATTAAGTGGTTTTATATTCAATAAATAAATTACCAGTGCTATAGGTCTTCGAAAACGTAAAATGAGTAATGATAAAATTATTCGGATAACCCGGATTACGTAGGTATACATATAGGAATAAGAATAAGCAATAATATAAATAAAGCTACTTCTCAAAAAGAGGGGAAGAAACCTAAGCCCAGCATTCACGGGCTGTTGCTGAACATACCGCAGTCACATATTTTCTAATAAAAAATATATTTATTTAAAACTAGCAGCCCGTTCCGACTTCGTACGGGTAAAATAAAAAATTTATCCCGTGCATTTTTTAATCAATAAGATATAAACATTCACCAATCGATTTATTCGCCCGTACAGTATATTTTATATATGTTCAGTACAGGGCATATAATAATTCTATTTCATACTAATATAATAACACGAAATTTTGTATGGATGTATGGACATTTGTTACCCTTTCACGTAAAAGTACTGAATGGATTTTAATGAAACTTTACAATAATATAGCTAATACATCAATATAACAAAAAGGCTATAATTTATAAAGCTTGAATAATTATTAATTTATAAATTGACCAAAATATAACAATAAGAATTTTAAAGAAGATAACTTTTGTCTCTTACACTATATAATTTGGACAAATGTTTTAAAAGTTACGACGATGACAAAGTGAGTGCGCGACACTATGCAGCAGTACACTGTGGGAGAAGAATTCGGTCGTCGGCTCATCGCTGGGTGTGCGACTCGCATGCAGGAATACGTCATCGATGGTTGTCCGTTTTGCGGTTTTTCAAGTCCCTAGCGATTGCTTAAAGACGCACTTTACTTGTATGTAATTTATTAATAGGTAGGTTTTTATAACGCCAGGCTGCATACCTTCGGGTTGTAGCGGAATGGGCCGGCACGCCCAGCCGGAATTACCACTCTCTCACTTAAAATTGGCGTAAAGTAATAGCTACGCTACCATAATTTTGAGTGCAAATAACAAAATGCTAAACACACAATGTCTTACTGCTACCCTATGACAACCAAAAGTTCTAAGACCTGTCGTTTTCAATGATCGGCTTGGTTGATTTTAGTGAGAACTGTTATCACATGTACACTTATTATAGTGCATGCTCAAACAATGTCCATTCCCTGGATCGCTAATGCGCCATCAACCGTAGGAACGAAGATGTTATGCCCTATGTGCCTGTAGTTTGATAGAATAAAAAAATTGTACGCTAGCTCTTTTATGGTTTTAACTATACCCAATGGCGTAGATAGGCGGCGGGCTATTTAATATTTTTATAAATTAAATTTTACTTCAAGCCATTGAAGTAACTATAAATATATTAAGTCAAACTACAGGAATTCATAATAAGTCCACTGATGATTATTTAAAGAATAATCATCAACTTCAAAATAAAAAAAAACCGTTACTAAAGTTTTTCTTAACAGAAATGCATTTCATACATATTAATTTCAAATCACAGATTTCCAAGCAAACATTTCCTTTACTTATATTTATGCGCGGGCGAAGCCGCGGGCGACAGCGGGACGCGGGGCGCGCAAGCGGTTGCATCACGCGTTTGTATGATGGGTGTTGGACCGCCTGAATTTATTTCGTGCGCGATAATTTTAAAATTACGATTACTCCTAAGATATTGATTTAAATTGGGTGGTGTAAAGGGCAATTATAATATACATTAAATGCTTAAAGTAAATAACGTATTTATTTTAATAAGGATTAATATCATATCCGTTTTTATAGCTTTCCAATTATACCATTTTTATGTAAACATTTTTTAAACATTAAAATGGGTATAGTTAGCTATCCTTAAAAGATAGACATATGCCATCGCGGACTTTTTTGTAGATCTATGAAAGGGGAACAATTTCACCATACATTGTTTTGTTATAACTCAAAGGGATTGTACAGCGTTTTCGATGAAAGCTCCCAATCGTCTCGTTTTTTTCCGACTACTTCAACAATTATCGCTATATTTCAACAAATTTACAGAAAACATTAATGAATTATACACGTAAACCTTCCACTTGAATCACTTTATCTATTAGTGAAAACCGTATGAAAATCCCTTCAGTAGTTTTTTAGTTTAGCGCGTTCATACAGACAGACATGAAACGCGGGGGACTTTGTTTTATAATATTTAAGGATATAAGAATGAAATACACGTTCAATCATAATCAATCACATTTTCAAGATATTATAAAATGCTTAAGTTTGCTCAAAGTAATTCAGTAATATTATAGTGACCTATAGATATATTGTAGTATATTTATAGTGTACCTATAGACATATCTATACTAATATATAACGCTGAAGAGTTTGTTTGTATGATCCGGCTAATCTCAGGAACTACTGGTTCGAATTCAAAAATTATCTTTGGCTTCTATAGTCCTTTTATCGAGGAAGGCTCTAGGCTTATTTTTATTAATTGTACGCGGGTGAAACCGCGGGACACCGTTAGTTAAGAGATAAAATGCAATCCGTACGAATGTAATAAATCAAATTTAGAATGACACATGTCATTCAATTATTTAATCTTTATTGTAGGCGTTCCAGCAAGGAGATCCGCAGATCCATTGACTACTTGATTACCAGCATAATAAAAAAACTTACCATCAGACTGTACATTCTTCTATCCACCTAACTACCTATATATTTCATAAAAAATATATATAACTAGCTACAGCAAGACCAATTATTTTATCACCAAAATAATTATATTGTAAATAAATTGCCTATGACGATTCAATTGTCCTAATAAGGGACAGTTTATTACCTATTTGAATATAATATTGGTTTAAATAATTTCAAACATCAATTAAATAAAGTACACCGAAAATAATAACTTGAATTCATTCAATTATTTTACGTTTCAAATAATTTAATATGTTACGGATACGAAACCCGAGACCCATTGACGTGGGTCTTATTGAAATCACAGTTTAGATTATTAAATACGGCGTATAGAATTAAATTAAGAAACATCGTCGTTGGGTTTTGTAGAAAAAGGGATTCAATAATTAACTTCATTTCAATTAATCTTTTTTTTTATTTTTATGTAAAACTTTACTATCACCACTGATACAAACATGGGACAAAAGGCGGACTTAATGCCTGTAGGCATTCTCTACCAGTCAACCTTTGTCTCAACCATTCAATCTTCACATTTTTAACCACATATTTTTTTTATCGGCTTAGAGCTGTGATGCCCGGTTTTTATTTAATATTCACGACAAGCCGGCTGGCGTGGTTGGTAAGTAGCCTTTCGCACCGCAGGTCGTGGGTTCGAATCCCACTCAGGACAGACATTGTGTGTGTGTACGAATAAGTCAGTTTGACCTTTTTTTTTTTTTTTTTTTTTTCGTGGGGAAATCCATCATGGATACCCTCCATATGTGATGCAGAATGGAGGGTTATGTCGGACTCCTACCGACTAAAACCACCACGGTACCCTTCCCGTCTTAAGTGGAGCGCCACGGGATCGCTTGCGCATGCTACCGTGACGCTCCGACGGCCGGCCCGCCTATGCGGGCCTCCATTCACTAGGGAGGAATCCCAGGGTACTGGGATCCCCCCTATTCCCGGCGGCGCCTATTGTGGCGGGGGGAGAAGGTGCGCAAAACGTCGCTTCCTTCCCCCCGGTCTTCTACAACGGAGCGAGTCTGCAGCGGCTTTCTCCTCCCGCTCCCGCTCCGCGGCCTCCTTCTGCGACATCACACTTTCACAGAAGGAGGCCATCTCCGACCAGCACCCCTCGCTTCCGAGCATCGCGTTAATGATGCTCGGCAAGGAGAGGTCTCCGCCTACAACCACCGCCAGGGAATGCCTCTGGGGCCCCCACGCGGCACACTCCGTCAGGGTGTGATGCGCCGTATCAAATGGCGCACCACACTCGTGGCAGGAGGGAGACACCTCCCGCCGCGCAATCTTGTGCAGGTACTTACCGAAGCACCCGTGTCCGGTAAGTACCTGCGTTAACCTGAACGAGAGCGTGCCTCGTTTCCTGTTGACCCAGCGACTCAAGTGGGGACGTACCGCCTCCACTGTCGCCAGGCCCGCCGTGGGGGACCCGATGTCCTCCTCCCATCGGGTGATCAGGGCCTGCTGGGCTCTAGCCCTGATACGCCCGACCTCCGCCAACCCTGGACGGTCGCCGCGCTCCCTCGCCTCGGCCCGGAAGCGGTACACCTCCGCGAGCACCTCCGCCTGGAGTTCCCAGGGCGGATCGCCCGCGAGGAGGGTCGCTGCTGTCTATGACACCGTACGATAACCCCTTATCGCTCTCACCGCTATGACCCTCTGCGGTCTTCGCAGGAGGGCCCGGTTGGAAGCGGTGAGTGCGTCCACCCAAATCGGGGCACCGTACAGTGCCATCGACCTCACCACGCCGGCATAGAGGCGCCGGCATAGTGACCCCGGTAAGTCAGTTTGACCTGAGCCTGGATGTAATTATCTATATATGTATGTATTTCCAAAAGAAAAGTAGTATATAAAGTACAAGCTCTGCTTAGTTTGGGATCACATGGTCTTGTGTGAGTAATGTCCCAGAATATATATGGTTTTTTTTCAGCTTATTGCCATCCACTTTTGGACGAAAGCCTCCCCCAAAAAACGCCAACCATCCCGATCTTGGGCAGCCCGCATCCATCCCGTACCTGCCACCTTTTTCAAATCTTGAATATTATTATCAATGAATTTTCATATACTTAATTTGTGCTTATAATTCACATTCATTCAATGACGTTTCACATAAAAACGTATTCACTCTGATACATAGTAAGCTAGTGAGTGTTTATGAAACGTTTTCAAATACAAAGCTGTTATATTGTTACTCGTAGTTGTTCAGGTGTTCAACTATTGTTTACAGTACATCACTAACTCGACGGCTAAGGAAAACATCTTGAGAAAACTTGCATGGATCGGAAAATGTTTTGACACATGTATCCGCAGAGCATAGTGGAAGCGAGTTGCATGTGTTATTTATTTTAAAATAAATTCATAAGAGTAAAGTAAGAGCTTATAAATGTCCAACTATTTCAGTGAAATAAGACACATGAAGTTTTCCTTACGATGTTTGCCAACGTACGAGATGAATTATAAACACAAATGAAACACATGAAAATTCAGAAGTTCTCTGGGTTTGAACCCACAATTATCGGTTAAGATTCACTCGTTCTAACCACACTAAGACAGTTTTGCCTAACGGTAGAAACGGATTTAAAGTGGGGTCTTAGGCCATATTAAAAATATGCTTCTTACTTACCACAGGTACTACCACTCACCAACAAAAAACTGAATTTCAGTTTGTGAAATATACCGTTTTTTTCATTTATAGTAGGAAATAAACTACACTATCTATAAATCTTGTATTTAACAATTTAATTAATAAAGGTTATCGCGTATTTCATTGTTTAGGTATTTGGTAAATGAAATTTCACGCGATATAACATTCTATCAACGTGACGGCGACGCGTCATTTGTGAAAATATTAAAGTTCAAACGCTTATAACCTTTGCAACATGTTCGACGTCATTACAGCCGCATGTGTTTTTGCCTTATTAAAAATTTCTTCTTTGTGATGGATTTATGTATATTCTTATATAACTTTGATTGTTTATACTGAGTGTTCTGAAACGATCGAGGGAAAACACTTTATTCTACCGCAAAACAGCAGTACTTTGTATTATTGTGTTCTGGTTTTAAGGGTGAGTGAGCCAGTGTAATTACAGGCACAAGGGACATAACATCTTTGTTCCCGAGGTTGGCGGCGCATTGGTGATGTAAGCGGTGGTTAACATTTCATACAATGCCATTGTCTATGGGCGTTGGTGACCACTTACCATCAGGTGCCCCAAATGCTCGTCCGCCTACCTATTCAATAAAAAAAATTTAAATATGAAAAAGCACGAAATAGATATACAAAGATTTATAGACAGTTCTGAAAAACACCTTTAAAAAAAGAAAGATCATTATATGAATTCATAACCGAGTGAAAATCCTAAATCTCCGTGAATCATTAATTTTACTAATGACAACTGAACTGCGCGATGGCGATACGTCATGTGTAAACATGATAGCTTTCAGCGCCTAATAGCTTTGGTAATTTGTGTATTACATAGAAGCGACCTATTTCGCACGGGTAGAACGAAACATAATAATAATAATAATAATAAACAGCTTTATTGCACACAGAAAATAAACAAAATACAAGAAAAAAGCTTAAAATCAAAAACACTACAAAAGTATGCAAAGGGCGGCCTTATCACTAAGTAGTGATCTCTTCCAGGCAACCCTACTGAAAGAGACTTACAAGAGAAAACATAGTGGGCTAGTGCATTAACAAATTAAAAGTAAATATACATACACACAAAATACAATAGACAATACAACAGATAGGTGCGAGCATACTTAGCTGCTAGTAGTGAAAGGGTTAGAGGAGGTTTAATTTATTGACAGGTAATGTAATTTAACACGGGTTTTGAATACCTGAAGTGATGGAGACTGACGGACTTGAGTTGGTAGTGCATTCCACAATCTAACCGCCTTTGCCGTGAACGAATTCATGTAGGAATGGGAGTTACAGGAAGGTACGCTTAATTTATTATCACTCTGAGAGCGAAGATTAAGGTGAAGAGCAAGGTTACCAAGGAAGGAAAAACGTTCTTTCAGATAGGACGGGGAGCAAGGATGAAATAGTGTGGAATAAAGGAGCGAAAGGACGTGTAAGTTGCGGCGATGCTTTACTCGGAGCCATCCGAGTTCAGATCGATACTGGGATACGTGATCGTATTTTTTGAGTCCAAAAATAAAACGGATGCATAGGTTCAGTAGTCGTTCCAGTTTATGAATCAGCTCCTCCGTTAAATCAGGATAACAGGAGTCCGCGTAGTCCAAAATTGGAAGGAGAAGAGTATTGGCAAGTGTTATTTTGGTTTTAATAGGTAAGAAATTTTTCCATCTTTTTAATGAGTGAATTGTTGAAAAAATTTTGCGGCTTATTTCAGCTACGTGAGGTCGCCACGAAAGAGATCTATCCATAATGACGCCTAGATTTTTAACAGCGTCGCTGTAAGGTAAAACCGAGTCGTTGAAAACAACATCCGGTAGGCCAGCGTAGTCAATTTTGGATAGCTGTTTAGTGGTACCTACAATACAAAGCTGCGATTTATTTGCATTGACATACAAACCAAATGACTTACTCCAATTGGTAATAATGTTTAGGTTGGTATTTAATTTACCTACCGCTTCAGAAATGTTCTCAACTGGGGCAGTCAAGTAAATTTGTAAGTCGTCAGCATAAAGATGAAAAGAAAGAGTGAGGAGTTCAGTAAGACTATTGATAAAAATGGAAAACAGGAGTGGAGATAGCACACTACCCTGAGGCACTCCAGCACTGAGACGACAGTACGAAGAAAATCGTTCTCCGCTATGGATACGTTGTTGTCGCCCATGCAAATAGGACTGGAACCAGGCTAAAGCATCCGTAGATACGTTTATAGATTTTAGAACCGCTAGGAGAATGTCATAGTCAACGGTATTGAACGCATTACTAAAATCTAATAATGCTAAGATGGTGACATGTTTCTGGTCCATTCCAAAACGGATATCATCAAGAACCTTCGTGAGTGCCGTCACAGTGCTGTGTCCAACTCGAAAGCCAGACTGGAATGAACTCAAGATGTGATTTTGCGATAGAAATAGGGAAAGTTGAGAATGGACAATACGTTCAAGAATTTTAGACAAGAAGGGAAAGAAAAAGAAAGGGAAACATAGTCGAAATTGACTATTCAAAGATATTGTTACTAGTAATCCTGTCAGAAATTAACCTTGGCGAGTATTGTCAATGACCAGGATTAAAGAAGCCCTCTGTCATCCCTCCGAAACGACCAGACAGACCAAGCGTAGGACACACGTGGTGGGAGAAGTATGCAAACTCGTCAGGGTAGGTACCACCTACTCATCGGATATTCTGCCGCAAAACAGCAGAACTTGATATTGTTGTGTTCCAGTTTGAAGGGTGAGCGAGCCAGTGTAATTACAGGCACAAGGGACATAACATCTTAGTTCCCAAGGTTGGTGGCGCATTGGCGATGTAAGCGATGGTTAGCATTTCTTACATTGCCATTGTCTATGGGCGTTGGTGACCACTTACCATCAGGTGGCCCATTCACGCGCGTGGCTGACGTGCTCGTCCACGTACCTGTACAATAAAAATAAATGTTGTGATAAGGTTGTGAAGAGTGAGTAAGTCAGTGTAACTACAAGCACGAGGGCATAACATCTTAGTTCCCAATTACCATAAATGTAGAATACATGATGTGAAATTTAAGAGCAGTTTAACGAAATATAAAAATGTAAATTACAAAATATATTTACGGTCAAAGTTATTTTAACATTGAAGCGGACATGTACGTAATATAACAAACGAAATTCGACTGAAACGATAATTGCGCCCTGGATAATTCAATTTACTGTGGACAGGCCCGACAACGATCGTCCCCCAGCATAATTCCGGTCGAACTCCGAGCGAATCGACGACGAAAAATTTACACTTCAAAGGCGGTGTGAATTAATTATGTAATCGTTGAATCATTATTGTAAGCATTTTTGTTTATTATCGTTAAGTTTTATACATTTTATGAAAATGGAACCTCATTTGTTTCATGATTAATATATATATTTTTTATTATTGTCACTATCGTCGAAATCGCCGCATCTACGTTTTAAATCTTTGGAGACACATACCTACATAATGCAACATAATGTTGAGTTCTGATTAACAGTTAAATCGTCACGGCCAAGGTTACGGCCACGGCGGCCAATCGCAAGAGAGATTAGCCAACTGCGCAGGAGATATAATTATAGTGCACAAGTGTGTGCGCAAACAAAGGTGCGCTCTCTTTTCCTTAGCTCTAATCGATGAGACGGCAATCCGACACGAAAGGAAAGAGTTCAGGCTCAGGAAACGGAAACATGCTTTCCGAGGCACGGGAGTGTACACACTTCCAACTTCCAGACTCCGGGCTGCTGCTGAGAATTTTCAGATAGAAAAACCCAATAACTATTTATTGGCTCAACCTGGGAATTGAACCGAGGACCGCCTGGTCTACCGCCTTATATCTAGCCACTAAACCAACGAGGCTGTCTACTTTAGACGACGAGGTAGTTTGGTTATATATAGATGTATACAGGCTATTAAAAAAAATCGAATATATAAATATGAAGTTCAGAGCTTCTACGAAATCCTTTAACGATGCACCGTCTATTTCATTTTGGACGAAAATGTTTACGAATATATCGAATAATCTCAAGGGGTTAACCTAAACAAAGCCCGTATCACCCCGAGGGAAAAAATCCTTTACCCGGAAAATGAAATTTATTCATCGACGATAATATAACAAAAGGGAATCTTTTAAAAATAAACACGATTATCGAATTACATTTATGGATAAAAGATTTAATGGTTACATTTTAATTATACATTGGACTAGCTGTGCCCCGCGGTTTCATCCGCGTATAATTAATAAAAATATAATAAATAAAAATCATCCTAAAACCTTCCTCGATAAAAGGACTATACAACACAAAAATATTTTTTACATTCGAACAAGTAGTTCCTGAGATTAGCCGGATCAAATAAACAAACTCTTCAGATTTTATATATTAGTATAGATATTATAGATAAGAAAGCGAAGAATATATTAATTTATTTATACTATGATAATATTATTTTATTTGTTCCGAGTGATTTTTTTATTATTAAACCTTATCAAATGATTAATGAATGATTCGATATCATAAATAAGAACTTGTTTATTTTTTAGATATATGCAGATCTTGGGAATGAATCGCAGGGATTCAGCCCAAGCCTGCGGTGATTATTTATTTCCGAACCGATAAATGTTTGACAGTCAATATTATAGCAGGTACAACGCTTCTATATTGAATACATATTTTTACTTTAACTTTACAAATATAGCTTATATTTAAATAATATATTTCAATGGCTCGACTTTAATATTTATCGAGAAAGCCCTGAGGACCTAAATAAACTTACTTATATAATCGCTGGACTTTGTTATGATACGACATGAAAACTATAACAACATTTGACATATGTCATACTAAACAAAACTTTACAGGTGTACAAAAATGTTGGTTCAAACTAGTATATGGGTTTTTCCATTTATTGATAATATATAATATTTTTTTATTGACACAATGTTTCTCTTAAATAAGAATGAGGATTAAGAGGCTTTGTGGCATTCGCGTTGTTCTTTCTTTTGTATACTGACATTTATTTATTTATTTGTTTGTTAAGTACTATACATTATGTATCTGAAACACATAGGTACACATAGTTTAAAAAGTTTGTATATACATTATGTAATCAATACGCACGCACACTAAGTTGACTAAATCATCGTATGCTATTCAAATATACTTAAACTAATTTATAATTCAAACCTTGCTGTAAAAAGTATCGATAACTATAATTATCATATTAGTTAGTATGTCTGAATAAAAAACTTAATTAAAAAAATTGAAAAAAAATATTATGTAAGTTTTAGGGTAGGTGTAATTGCTTCTAATGAAGTAACCAATGATTGTAAAATTAAATATAAAAAGTAATAAAAAATACATTATTAAGGAGGATAAATGCAGAAGTTATAAGTTACATTAGCTGTTTTTTTTTAATGTTTTATTAGTAATACAAAGAAAGAAGAGAGTATTCAATTATTATTTTTTTATTAAATTATCCTTATCTGTGTAAATCTGTTGAAAAGATGTTTGGAGTTAGCGTTTTGCCTCTATTGGGAGTTACTGTGCTAGAAACACAGAAAGTTATTAAGTTTTGAAACTAGATTTTTCTGGTTCAATTAATTAAAAAAAAAAACGTAAACGTGCTTGTGAATTTTTAGTTCATAAAACCCTTAGTGTAGATGTTTATTAATATACAAACGATCGTTGCAATAAAAAAGAGAATAATTGGAAATACTTATTTAGTTACTCATATAATATAAAGTTCGTTCCATTAAGTCGCCTTAGTGCTATCCAGTACGAACTCATTACGAACCAGTAATGTTGACAACCGACTTATGATATACTATTTTGATCAGTGTATTATTGAAATGTTATAACAATTAGGGTCAATTTCGCATATCACTTTCTGAGATTTACGACGATTCTCTGAGGTGAGTTTCGAGTTTGCTCCTACAAAATAGCCCTACTAGTTATTATAATAAATCGTTAATAAATAAACATAAAGTACAAAGAGGACAAAGAGACATCATACATTTTGTTTTGGAGAAATATATCTAAAACTTATTGGGAATAAAACTTACATAAATATTAGATATATATGATCAAAAACAGATATCGCTTACTATCTAAATATGATATTACTTTTATAGTATTTCCAATAACTCATCGAATTCTGAATTGTTATCAAAGCGTTCCCATAAAAAATACAAGAAAATCATATGTAAAAATAAGACTAATAAAGTTATAATTTCGTTTATTCTATGTTGGGCTTGAACTTAGTATTATCAATGTGCAAAGTCAATACTTTACAGGTCAATCAGTTAGTAGACGTTTTTGAGTTCGTAGTTGTGTAATTCAAATTCAAATTCAAATACTTTATTCAATATTGAAGTATTACACTTACTTATTGATTGTCAAACTAGAAACTACTACCGGTTCGGAAAAGAAACACCCAGCCCTGAGAAGAACCGGCGAAAGAAACTCAGCGGATTGATGTTTTTGTTTTTTTTTTTTTTTTTTCTTTTTTTTGTCTGTTTTTTGTCTTTTACAAAAAAAAAACAAAAGGAAATAGCCATGCGGCGATCGTCTCATTCCCAAGGTGTGCTATCATCCATAAATTCATTAATTGTATAATAACCTTTAGCACACAAGCGTTCCTTTACAATTTTTTTAAATTTAGTAACTGAAACATTTTGAACGCTTTCTGGGATCCTGTTGTATAAACGTACACATTGCCCCACAAAAGAGTTACTGACTCTATGAAGTCGAGTAACGGGAGTAATTAATTTGTGTTTGTTCCTTGTACCAATGTTATGAGTATCACATTTTCTCACAAAATCATTAATGTGTTTCCTTACATACATAACATTACATAGTATGTATTGAGAAGCAACAGTTAATATTTTAATTTCTTTAAATTTCTGTCTTAGGGATTTTCTAGCTCCTAGGTTATAGATTGCGCGAATAGCCCTCTTCTGCAATACAAATATCGTATTGATAGCGGCCGCATTACCCCACAGCATAATGCCGTAAGACATGATACTGTGAAAATAACTAAAATATACGAGACGGGCCGTATCGATATCGGTAAAAAAACTTATTTTTTTAACTGCAAAAGCCGCTGAGCTTAGTCTATTCGCCAATCCGTCAATATGGGGGGCCCACTGCAACTTGGCATCAACAGTAATGCCAAGAAATACAGCGGACTCAACTGGATCCATCGACTCCCCATTGATATGTACATTAGCTTTTACATTTTTTACATTTGGCGCGCTAAATTTTACAACTTTTGTTTTTTTTATTATTTAACATAAGATTATTAACACTAAACCAATGTACTATATCAGAGATAGCATTGTTTACATCGTCATACTGTACTTGTTTTCTTTTAATTTTAAAAACCAAAGAGGTATCATCAGCAAACAATACTATGTCATGTTTATTACCTACAAGATAGGGCAGGTCGTTTATGTAAATCAAGAATAGAAAAGGACCGAGTATTGATCCCTGAGGGACCCCCACACCAACTGAAACCCCAGGAGATCTTTTTCCATTAACGTCGACCTTCTGAATTCTATTCTTAAGATAAGAATTCAAAAGCTCGAGCGCACCTTCTCTGATTCCATAGTGATTCAATTTCCTGACCAGAGTTTCATGTTGAACACAATCAAATGCTTTGGAATACACACACATTGAATAAAATCGGAATAAACCAATTTGCGAAAGCTACCATCTGACTTGAATTCTCGCATAAGTATCATTAGAAGTGACATGCCTTTTTGCTTATTATTGTTTTCATACTTATTAGTTAATTATTTGTTTTAGTTCATACATTGTTTGTTATTTGATATTAAAATTGATAAATTTTTAATTGAGAATCCTGAACGTTATAATTGTATAGAAAATACTTATACTTAGTTCGCAAAAAAGTAATTTATGTTGTCATAAATATTCATACAATGATTGGCGAATAATTATGTCAAATTCAAAATACTTTATTCAATATTGAAGTATTACACTTACTTATTGATTGTCAAACTGGAAACTACTACCGGATCGGAAAAGAAACACCCAGCCCTGAGAAGAACCGGCGAAAGAAACTCAGCGGGTTTTTATGTCTTTTACAAAAAAAAAAAACAAAAAGAAATGCGGTGATCGTCTCATTCCATTTTTCAATTTCAATTCATTAATTCTATAATAACCAAGCACACAAGCGTTCCTTTACATGTTATCGCATTGATTTAAATGGAACCTTATTATAGTACGAAATTGGGACAGACTGCTAGTATTAATTAAAAAAAAAAACACTGAAACACGATCACAAATATTCATTTAAATTTGACTCGTTATTGTTAAGAAAATATTAAGAAATCTTAACAGAGACGAACTTCAAAGAATTAACAATTTTCTATTAAGCCCATTGTCTCGGCATCTTTGTAATTTTCTCCCCTCCAGTTAAGTGGAATGGTACAATAGCTAATGATTTTCCTCCCAATCAAATTGCACCCGCTCACCAAATACTTCCTTATTAAGTTGCGTTTATTGGCAAAGACATAACTGTTTGAAAAACGAATATAAAATTATACTGTAGCATAAATTTACTTTAAGGCGAACTTTTAACTAAGATTCCACGAATTTCTTGCATGCATATATACGATTTATGTTATCTTTACTTCTAATAAGCTTTTTAATTATTTTTCTTTACAATTTTATTACTCGTAAAATTAAACCCAATCTTGACAAGAACATAGCATAGAAAATTTGCGTTTTTTGATGATAGTAACAGGCTGTGAATGTTCCACGGCTTTCAGTAATATCCCACAAAATTTAGCGCATGAAAGTTCAGTGCTTTCCTGGGTTTGGACCTGCGAACATAAGGTAAGATTCACGCAATATAACCACTAGGCTATCTCGGTTTTTAATTCATTTTAGGTTCATAATTGTTCACAAATATGAGATTTTTCTTTTTTTTAAATTTCATAGTAAGGCGGACGAGCATTTGGGCCACCTGATGGTAAGTGGTCACCAACGCCCATAGACAATGGCATTGTAAGAGTTGTTAACCATCTCTTACATCGCCAATGCGCCACCAACCCCGGGAACCAAGATGTTATGTCCCTTGTGCCTGCAATTTCACTGGCTCACTCACCCTTCAAACCGGACCAAGTCCAAGAAAAAACACAACAGTACCAAGTACTGCTGTTTTGCGGTAGAATATCTGACAAGTGGGTGGTACCTACCCAGACGAGCCTGCACAAAGCTCTACCACCAAGTAAAATAGCAATAGCCAAATAGTTTTTCAAATAGGAGAAGATTATCGATTCGTTCCTAAGCTGAGATCACGTATGAACACGTGAAATATATAATCGTCTACAATAAAGCTATTATTTTAATAATATTAACAATTATAATTACATTTTTAATTAAGAACGATCTAAATTCCTTAATTCTTCAGACTCGAGACGATGTAAATAGCTAATTTCATATTGCAAGTAAATGTTCCGTGAACCGGCAGTAAGATTTTTACAGTTGTTTAATTCATAATGTTCGGTGAAGTTGAACAGTTTTTATGGGTCCTTTATTTTTTTCTTCAAGTAAATTGTAATATTGATACTAAGATTGTTACTCGTATTACGTCTATTTCCTTAGGGAATATTTTTGCTTCCGATGTTCATAACTCTAATAAAATTGTATGAGGAATCATATAGTTTTATTGGCTTATGTGATCATGAGGTTGAACCAAGTTCATATTGATGACGTTATCGAATTTTATGACTTATGTTTTTGATCATTTATTTGATATATACTTGAGGTCAATTTAAATTGGATTATATGAGTAGTTGATTGAATGTAATATTTTAAGGCATTGTCAAATAATACCCATACAGAACAAAGTTTAGTATCATATTTTCAAAGAATTGTATATTATATGTAATGCACGATGGTCGTGGGTTCAAATCCGGGCAAGCAACATTGATTTATGTGCTTAATTTGAAGTATGTTTTTTTGTGCTTAATTTGTGATTATAATTCCTCTCGTGCTTGACGGGGAAGCAAAACATCGTGAGGAACTCTGCATGAGTCTAATTTCACTAAAATTCTGCCACAGGTGTATTCCACCAACCCGCATTGGAGCAGCGAGGTGCTATAATGGACCACCATCCAATTTAAATCCTTTACTCAAAAAAGGAGAGGAGGCCTTAGCCCAGCAATGGGACATTTACAGGGTGTTACTGATCAATACAAAGTATTCTTTCATGATATATAGTAATATTATAAACAGCCAGCCACTAGATGGGCCACGGCCTCATTTCTTCTTTAAGGAAAATGATTGGAGCTTATTTACAGGCTGCTACGATTCCTGTTAGAGGACACACGATACTAAATGAGACTTGAAAATTCAGTGCTTACAATCAACCCTTCGGTAAATAGTCACGTGGCTTATATACTTCTTAAATAAATGTATTTATAGTAATTTATATAGTAATTCACCCGAAGATAGTTGTTGTTTCGCTCCTTAAAACTCCTTGTTCAATTCTGTTTGCGAAAATCATATACTAAGAAGGCGGCATGTCACTTGACGTGTAACGCTGTGTTTGCTCAAATATTTAATGTATTTGAAAAAATCAAAACATGTCATCCACGCATAGCCTGCTCGCCAAATTATTTACGTATTCATAAAACATTGAATGTAAAATCGTCGTCGATTTATGTGCCTTAATTTACTCCTGATAATTATTTATCAAATGTAGACGGAAAACGCATTTTAATTATTTAAATAGTGAAATAGGTCATTCGCTCATTAATATCTCAAAATTCAGTGCTAAATAAAGTGCAGCCACTACAATGTAATCAGTTAAATGTATCTTTCATTTTCTTTGCGATAGGATAACAAGATAAAAAAGTTATTCGCTATACACTGCGCTATTTTAGCAAAAGTAAAAAAAAAATAATTAAAACCTCTTTACACATCTGTCATTAAAAATAATAAAATTGAAAATTGTAAATCCAAAATTCATGATTTATTCGAAATTCGAATGAAAAGATTTTATATGATAAAATTGAATTGTGTGCAATTAGTCGCTATACACAACGTGAAAAATGAAGACAATGAGATGACAATACTATTCAAACACAAAAAAATAATTAAGCAAACAATTTGGCTTCGCCTTAACGATGTGAGGCTCCTGCCGAATTAATGAGTGTCACTGTTAATAATGTGTTTAAAAAAGTAGAGCCAAGATTAATTGAACGATGATAAACTATTTAATAACGCTTTTTGTTTACAACTGATTGTAATGTTAATATCCACCTTTATACATTGGCGTTGTAAGATATATTAACCATATTACAAACTTGGTCAAATTCAATAAAGTAAAGTAACAGCCTGTGACTGTCCCAATGCTGATAAAGCCTCGTCTTCATTTTTTTTGAGGAGAAGGCTTAGAGCTTATTCAACCACGTTCCCCCAATGCGGGTTGGCGGAATACACATGTGGCAGAATTTGAGTGAAATTTGACACAACCAGGTGTCCTCACGATGTTTTCCTTCACCGTCAAGCACGAGATGAATTATAAACTCATATTAAGCACTTCAAAATTCAGTGGTGCCTGCCCGGGTTTGAACCCACGATCATCGGTTAGATTCACGCGTTCTAACCACTGGACCATCTCGGCTTAATCAAATTCAATATTTAAAGCCAATATTAATTTAAACTTAAACATTTTCACATGACATTAACTTTATTATCAAAGTGCTTCATACGCTGGTCATGTTTTAACTTGATTAATATTAGTCTACAATATTCACGAACATTATAATGTAATTAATATTGTTACGGAAAATTTATAATACGTCGTCTGTTCTTTCACAATACGAATCATAATAACTAATTATGTTACGTGAAATGTCGACTTGGAGGGCGTTTTTTAATCAAGACAATATAATAAATTCACATTCTTTTTATGTATTTTTTTTTAATTTTATTTCAAAATGTTACTGTTTTATTAGATTCGAGACTTTCTCTGTAAAGGCCGTAAGAGAAGTGTCTCTTTTATTTTTTTTAATTCAAATGTTTTTGTGAAATGTTATATAAGATTTCATAATCATTAAAACATAGATTCAATAGAATTCTAATTTAATGATTATTATAATATTGTAAGTAAATGATTTATTTTCGCAATTGTTTTGTGTGTATGTGTAAGTATATGTATAAAATATTTATGTATCGCGAAACTACTTTCTGTAGAATTGGAATATTTTTTTTTAATATTAATAGAAACTATAAAAAAACTATAACTGAAAATTATTAATACTTGATAATAGATAAGGAAAATATTTAAATATTGGTGTTCTGTTTATACGTTGTCTGGAAGAGATCGGTGCTTGAACGGTTATGCAACTTATTAAATGATGCAACTTCGTATATTCTGATCACTTATCGGTGTGACTGTACGTAGAAACCAATTTCCTTATAAAAGCCGAGATGTACCAGTTGATAGAACGCGTGAATATGAACCGACGATCGCTGATTCAAGCCCCGGTAAGGACTACTAAATTTTTATGTGCTTAATTTTTGTCAATAATTCGTGTTCAGTTGTGAAGGAATACATCGTAAGGGAATCAGCGTGTGTGTAATTTCACTGAAAATCTGAGAGATGTGTATGCGGGTTGCTTACTTTTTTTTTATAGCCCGGGAGGGCAAATGACTCTACTCCACCTGATGGTAAGTGGTAGTAGACTCCAAACGCGACGACGGCTAGTGCTATCATGAAGAATGATTTGCACTAGCCGCCCCCGCCTTGCCGGCCCGCAAGATGCGTCTTCACGCCTCGTTTGAAGGAACCCAGGTCATAAGAGGACACGTGTGCTACACGTGTACACGTATGCTGGTAAAGAATTCCATGTTTTGGAGGTGCGACAAAGAAAAGAGTTGCCAAATTTCTTCGTGCGCGATGGAATTGATGTCACAGTTAGGCGGTGACATCGAGAGCCAGCACGCGTAGACTTGTGAAGGAATGGGAAAGCAGGAATGAGGGAGAATAATTCCTCTGAGCACTCGCCGTGATACAGTCGATAGAAAGCGCTCAGTGCCGCTATCTCACGACGCAATTGTAAAGACTTGAGGGTGTTGGTGACCTTTACGTCGCCAATAAAGCGAACCGCACGTCGCTGCAACCGATCCAAGGCCTCCAGTAAGTACTTAGCGGAGCCATCCCAGCGGTGCGAGATATATTCGACGCAGAACCGTACCTGTGTTTTATACAGCAGGAGCAGTTGTTGTGGCGTGAAAAAACGCCTTGTTCAGGACTCCGAGTTTACGTGAGGCTGTTTTTTTTCCAGCGTAGTGCCACAGAGGGAAGAAGGAGGGGAAAATGGTGACTTGCATAGCAGCATGATGGAATAGCCCCAACTCTTCTCAAAAAGAGAAGAGGGCCATAGACCAGTAGTGACACATTAAAAGGCTGTCACCTTAAATTACTAAATCAAAATAAACAAAACTTTTAACAAAACAAAAACTTAATAATTGCGTATTCTTCTATAATTTAATAATTAACTTACTATTTTCTACTCATCAATATGTAGGTACGATTGTGTTGTGTGTTTTTTTTTATATAAAGAGGGGGCAACCAAGCAGGAGGCTCACCTGATGGAAAGTGACTACCACCGCCCATGGACATCTGCAACATCCGAGGACTTGCAGGTGCGTTGCCGGCCTTTACTACCAACGTTGCATCGTTGGTTCATTAAAACCAGCTGCCCTGCTGTTTAAAAAAAACAGGAGAACAATTATAATTATTCACTTATGTGATATATTTCCTAGTAAGCTTCGTTCATGAAGTCAGTCACAAGAACATGATCAGAATTAAACTAGATATTTAATGACTCTTAAAACTCGCAATTCTACTTGAAGTGCTGGCATGTACTGGTGGTTTTTTTTTTTTTTTATTGTATAGGAAGGCGGACGAGCGTATGGGCCACCTGATGGTAAGTGGTCACCAACGCCCATAGACAATGGCATTGTAAGTAATGTTAACCATCGCTTACTTCGCCAATGCGCCACCAACCTCGGGAACTAAGATGTTATGTCCCTTGTGCCTGTAATTACACTGGCTCACTCACCCTTCAAACCGGAACACAACAATAACAAGTACTGCTGTTTTGCGGCAGAATATCTGATGAGTGGGTGGTACCTACCCAGACGAGCTTGCACAAAGCTCTACCACCAAGTAAAATGTAGTATGTAGTGGTATGGCTTTGTGTAAGCTCTTCTGGGTAGGTACCAACTACTAATCAGATATTCTACCGCAAAACCGCAGTATTTTGGTATTGTTGTATTCCGCTTTGAAAGGTGAGTGCACTTAACATCAAGTGGCCCCTACGCTCGTCCGCCAACCTATTCTATAAAAAAACTGATTAAATTGAATCTGATTGTTATTGACATGCATATTAGATATATTATTAGTGTTTTATAAGTTTATTTGTGAATGCTTTAAATGCATGTTGTAGATGTGCTTTTAGAAATAAAACATTATTTAATCGATAAACTTCTTGGAAAGAGTATTTACAAGTGGTTTTTTTTTCATGTCATTAACCTTTGTGAAGATAAGCTGATCTGCGTATCTAATCCTAAAATTCTAAGTAAGGGTAGATAAAATATTCATACACCATTCCCTACTAAAGACCAATCTTTTATTGGAATCAAAGACTTTTAGCATGTTAAATAGTCCCCGTATTCTGGAGAGACCCTTTTGATGTTCGTTCGATAATGTATTTATTGAAGTGAATGAATGGTTTGAAAAATTATTTCTACTGAATAGTTCTCTAAGCATCGATGGAAACCTTTTATTTTTTATCATTGAGCACTAGTGGAAAGTCCTTTGCCTTTTAAATGGACCCTTGAGTATTGATTTGATCGTCGAGTTATGACCATCATTGAAGATGATAAATTTCTGCAATTTTTTCTTACTTAGGTAGTAATACGTATGCCTATGTCCAGTTATAATCGTATATTTAAATGCGATTTTATCCCTAGTGTGTTTAATCAACTTGCATAAAAAAACATTTACAACAATATATCTACAAATCTTAAAAGTGATAATCATTGTATTGTACAAACACGAGAAATAAAAATAAGCATAGAACACCGAGTTTCCGTGTTGGCAAAATTAATACATCCCTCCTGTGACATAGTATTTGTTTTTATAATATGATTTTACGGATATCTTAAACTTGGACTATCGATAAAATTCATATTATGAAGCAGCGTGGTGGAATAAGTTCTGAAACTTCTTCAAAAGAGAGGAGGCCTCAGTCCATCGACTTATGGGCCGTCATTTTTATCATTCAAACAGGATTGCACAGATAAATCAATTATATCATATTTATATTAGTGAAATAACTAAAGTAATAACATTAAATTGCTTCATCAATTAATTTAATTTGTAATTTCAAGGAGCTCAATAAATGCGACAGAAATGAAACTGGATATAATTTTCTTTTTGAAATAGTGAGTATTGAGTCTTTGTACTGAAATTGGATCTTAGAACTCTTTTCTCATGGTGCGGAAAAAAGATCAACTTTGGAAAGATTATTACAATATATTATATGATTTCGAATACATTTTCTCACAATTTAAAGTGATAGCTAAAGTCTATCATTTTTAAATTTAGAGAGAGGGTCACTCAAAAACAAGGGCCTGTATACAAATCCATATAAAATGATTAAAAGATATTTGAGTAAAGCTGAATCAAAATATTTAGTAATACCACCATGTATAGTATACGAGACAGTCCAATGATGCCTAGAATTATCTACAAGTTTATATTTACAGGCAAGAAACACATGGTGATTTTGTGCAAGTCCGTCTAGGTGGATACTACTCATTCGTAATATATTCTTATATTTTCTATGTTGAGTTACAAGTTTGTAGGGTCTGCGAGTCAGTGTATTAGTTACAAGGGACATTACATCTTAGTTCACAAGATGGATAATATATCCTACAATGTGAATATCCATTTAAAGTGGTGACAACGTACCATCAAGCTGACTTGCCAGTCTTCCTACATAATAAGTTAGAATAAATAAAACATATATCTACTGAGTTACCAATATCTGATGACGAATCAATCATTATATCTTAGTTGCAGAGTTTAAAAGTTCATAGTAGGTAATTGTAAAAGATAAAAAAAATCACAAAAATATTCTTTTAAATATATCGTGTCTCGGATATAGAAATTGCAAGTTAAGATAATGTTCAAGTACAATATAACTGTAAGATTTCTCGGTACTTAAGATCGAGGACATACAAATGCTTATATTATTATAACTTACGTTATAATATGAGATTTTATTTAGGACTATTTCTCATATTATTGATTATGTTTTGAGTGCTTTTCTAAACAATTTAATTTGAAGTATAAAATATTAGTGATATAATTACGAGTCAAGTGAAATATAATGAATTACATATCAAGGCATCCTAACACTGCGGACAGAATAATCATCCCCTTGGCTGTCACTAGTAATATCATGATAAAAGACGCCTTAAGATTATTTTTAGTTAAGGAGCTTTTTTTTGTCGAATTAATTATTTTTCTTTCACTTATTATGTTTTCTATTCACATCAAATTTATTACCCTGTACATTTAAATGGATCTTAACATAATCATATTATTATGGTGAAGATGGATTATCTTACGGCGTAGTACGCAATGTATCCCCTATGTATCGCCTATCAAGTACACAAGTGTAGAAGGAAAGTAAGATTTTTTTTTTTTTTTTTTTTTTTTTTTTTTTTTTTTTCACAAGGGACATAACATCTTAGTTCCCAAGGTTGGTGGCGCATTGGCGATGTAAGAGATGGTTAACAGCTCTTACAACGACAATGTCTATGGGCGTTGGTGACCACTTACCATCAGGTGGCCCATATGCTCGTCCGCCTTCCTATGCAATAAAAAAAAAAAGGAAAGTAAGAGCACAAATTATTACACTCTCTCTTTCCTTCGTCTTTATATACGTTTTGTGGTAGAGGAATTTAAGCACTACTTATTTCCACATTCCACGCTGATTGAGAATTTTGGTATAGAAAAACTTAATCCTTCTTTAATATTCCCGAAATTTAAACCCAAGACCATGGGATACAAAGCGTTATCCTAACCATCGAAGCACTTATATCATATCATATTATATAAGAATAATATCTAAAACCTGTTACGAGAAGTCCATTCATCCGTTAATAATAAAAACTATTCAGATGAGTATAGAACACCGATAAATATCATAGTATTTCATGAACCTCTTTTTATCTATACCATTATGACATTATAAATATTAACACTATTTACAATACTGACACTGATGGGACAAGCCAGATAAATTAGCTTTTAAAAAAATTATGTTATAATTTTCCTCAACGTTGTTGTTCAAATGTTCAAATCTCGAAATGTCTCACATATTTATTATTACTGGATTTACAATCTCTATTCTTACTTGCCTAAGATATCTGAATATATTGTTGTTTCGAAACTCAAAATCATAAATATTAATGTCCGAGATTTTCCAGTGGTTAATGAAAAACCAAGCGAGCACCACTGAGTATTCAAGTGCTTAATTTGTGTTTCGTCACGTGCTGGTGAAGGAAAACATCATGAGGAATCATGTATCAAATTTCACTAAAATTCTACAATATATTTACTCATCATTCGCATTGGATCAGCATGGTGGATCCTCAAAATGGAGAGTAGGACTCAACCCAGCAGTGGAATATTGACTAACTGTGAATTTTTAAATTAAATCGATCATCATATAAATTTACAAAATACATTAAAATCAAAGCTACCTGACTAAACAAAGATCAACCAGCTAACTTAGTCAATGCTCTTTTCTATCAAACAGATACATTAACAATCATGCAGCAGTAATATCCTATAAATATCCCACTGCTGGGCTGAAGACCTCTTATCCTCTTTTTTAGGAGAAGGTTTTGAGCTTATTCCACCACGCTGCTCCAATGCGGGTTAGTGAAAAACACGTGACAGAATTTCAGTTTAATTTGACACACACAGGTTTCCTCACGATGTTATCCTTCACCGCCAAGCACGAGATGAATTATAATCACAAAGTAAGTGCCCGGGTTTGAACTCACGATCACCGGTTAAGATTCACGCGTTCTTACCACTGGGTTATATACAATTATATTGATATACATAATATTTGATATCCCGTATAAGCGAATACTAATTCGAAGCTTTCTTATCATTTCTATAATATTGTATGGAATTATTTGTATATAAAAACATAATATAATATTAATTTATCTTTTATGTCAACTTACTGATATATACATCTATGACAATTGTATTTATAGAAGAGTTTCACTTATAGTTCCGAATCGGAAATAGTTGACAGGACATTCCAGGTGACATTTAAAATAGAATGCTTCACTGACATTTAGCAACGCTTGCAATACACTTTACTTTGATGTTCGCTGCCGTTTTTAAATCAATTTATATATATACTTTGTATGGTGGTAGGGCTTTGTGCAAGCTCGTCTAGATAGGTACCAGCCACTCCTCAGATATTCTACCGCAAAACAGCAATACTTGTACTGTTCTGTTCCGGATTGAAAGGTGAATGAGCCTGTGTAATTACAGACACAAGGGACATAAGATCTTAGTTCCCAAGGTTGGTGGCGCATTGGCGATGTAAGCGATGGTTAACATTTCTTACAATGCCAATGTCTATGGGCGTTGGTGACCACTTACCATCAGGTGGCCCATAGGCTCCACCGCCTTCCTAAGCAATAAAAAAATATATATTTAACTGTTGTTGATAAGTAACGTTTCTATTTATATGGATGTCAACAACACGTTCACCGTGGGACCATTACTCTTCGTACTGTCTCTTTGTTTTATCTCAACGCTGGTTCCTCAGGGCAGTGTACTTTTTCCGCTATATTTTTTTATCTTCTCCGTCTTGTAATCTAAATACTTCATTTTGTGTATACATTACACTTGTTTTTGCATTCAAATATCGTATCTCTTGAGTTGTCGTATTTTGCATTATGGCTTATGGCAAATGCTACAGCCAGACACGATAAAACCAGTTTTAACGTTACATTTTTTTACTTACATTTTATAATAAAAATCTAATTACAATTATGAAACGAATCCTCGAATCATTTTCACGTCGCTCATTATTTAAGTTATACTGAAACACTAACTTAAATAGACAATTAAACTTCCCTCGATGGTAATACAAGTAAATTACTACTACGTAATTTAAACGTATTTACGTGTAGTTAAGATAAAAAAAAATATTATCGTTAAGCTTACAAAATTGTCATAGCAACTGTGACTCACACCAGTTCCATTTCAGTCCTTTCTTAAAATATATGTTACGAATTATTTTCGTTGAAAATGTCGGTCGTAAAGTCCAATCATCTCCTGCGTATCTTATGTACATACATAAGTAAAGTAATAGCCAGTTAATGTTCCAGTAGATAAAGACCTCTTCTTCTAAGAGGTCCAAAGTGTTATATGCAGGATACATGTGAGACAAAAAAATATTTCGATACGAGCCTGTTTGTCTAACTTTGTTTCCCGCCACTACCGATCACGATATGAATTAATAATACCAATAAGGTCCTCCAGACCGATTTCGACCACGGCGGCCAATCTCCAGAGAGATTAGCCAACTGCGCAGGAGATATTATAGTGCACAAGTGTGTGTCAGAAAATCCCAATAACTATTTATTGGCCCGACCTGGGAATTGAACCCAAGACCACCGAGTCAGCGGCCTTATATCAAGCCACTAGACCAACGAGGCAGTCAAATACCAATTATACTATACGAAACCTTAGTAGAAGTTATCCGGATTTCAACTCGCATTCTTTTGTTAAAATCCAGGTTCTATATCTTCTATGCCGTCTCAAACATTAAACAAAGGAATTCTATGTACTATATTTATATTATATTTAATGTACATTTAGTATTGTAATTTTATGATTATATTCACAGATAGCATTGATTTTACTTGGTGGTAGAGCTTTGTGCAAGCTCGTCTGGGTAGGTACCACCCACTCATCAGATATTCTACCGCAAAACAGCAGTACTTGTTATTGCTGTGTTCCGGTTTGAAGGGTGGGTGAGCCAGTGTAATTACAGGCACAAGGGACATAACATCTTAGTTCCAAAGGTTGGTGGCGCATTGGCAATGTAAGAGATGGTAAACAGCTCTTACAACGCCAATGTCTATGGGCGTTGGTGACCACTTACCACCAGGTGGCTCATATGCTCGTCCGCCTTCCTATGCAATAAAAAAAAAAATTCTTGCTTACAACGTATACGAAGTACGCACACAAAAGGGAGTGTGACCGTCGCAGAAGAGGAGCCGACATGGCTTAAGAGAGTTTCATGCTGTTTGCCGTTACAGCATACAAGTCAGTCTTATCCCCAAAGCGCGAATAGATGTTTCACATCGAAAGTAATCAACAGACAAGCGTTGTAAGAGTTCCTTTACGTTTGAGAAAATACCCGTGAAACGGGGATTCCCTTTTAAAGTTGTCATGAAATGGAACGTACATTTGTGACAACAAACGATTTGCACTTTATTTCATCTTCAGACGTATGACAGTTTTATTATGAATGAAGCGGAGAAATTCTATCATCCTCGTGTGCTTGTTTTATTACGTTGTTTGAAGAGTCACCCAGAGGTGGATCCACATTTTATTTTCCTATCTGTAGGCTTAAACAAACAGTAATCTTATACAATACAGATGACAAGTTGAGTGCAGGGGAAAATAGTCCAAACAAATATATATTTCTCGCGTTGGATTATTTCTTAACTACCTCGCACCGCAATATTGTTTGTAATTACTAAATAAGCTACAAGCTTCATAATATAATTGATATCACGTTGATTATAGTTAATTGATTATATAATTTGTACAATAATTATTTTACATATAAAACCTCTTTTGAAAAATAAATTTATTGTATTATTTTATTATATAAAAAAAGTAAACAGAAAAACAAATTAAAAAAATATATTCCTTATAATAATAAGCTTCAATAATCTTCACTCGTAACGAATGCTGAATTCCGATTTAAAATTTCAATGAGTCCTACCTTTTAACTATTATTAATTAAAAATAGAAGCGTCTGAACCTAAAATACTTTGTTAGTATATATAACAAAATACAAGTGACTCATGACGACATATGCGAAGAAAGGATTTTTGAAAATCAACTTCAAAAGGGATGGATTTTAATGGAAAATGGGAGGGATAACTTTGTATGAACTTTACCAGTACAAAATCGATAGTATCTTGTATAATATAATACCATAAATGTATGACGCAATGTATTTGTTTTAATATGACATAACAAATAATCACGTATGGAATATTAAACCGAAATTATTGTCTATCAAAACAGACAGACTAAAACAGTTTACTATATATACAATGATTGTATCGCGAAGTCAAACATTTGCTCAAGGGTAATATATGTCTCGCATACTATGTCAATACTATTCGCATTATTTACAAGAGCCATTCACTCTGTTAATGGCTACCCGGCCTAGTGCCAAAATGTCTATTTCACTTATTTGTATTATACTCGCTGTTTCAAGTGGATATGTCTATGTATTCCATTTTTAAATTACTTTACGATTAGGTATATAATGCAAGCGAAATTAAACTTTAATTTAATTAGATTATGGTTGATTTAACTTTAAAAGATAGAAACAATAGTTCAAATAAGGAATTATGAAACAAATTTATGCAGAAATTACAGACTATGAATAGTACGTATCTGTTGAAAATGTTACTACCTCAGTTAGATGTTACAGTTTTAAACTTGTGTGCTGATTTTCAAGCAAAGTGCTACGTGACGTCACGACCCACGAAACAGTGAATAAAGAAAAAGTTACAAGTTAGAAAACAACGAATATTTGAACGCTTGCTAAGGTAAGACATAAAAGAGATTTGGAGAGGTTTGGAGAGGTACATATATTATATAATTATAGTTTATTGTTATACACATAAATAAAATAAAAAACAGAAAATTTTACGACGTCATTAAATATACAGACATATTTCTAAAAAGACGAATTTAATATTCATACAATAATAACAAATATTAATAAATAAAAATTTTAACAAAACAAAAACCGACTTCATAAAAAAACAAATTAATATGCACTAAAAAGTAAAAAAATAATTGCGTATTCCTCTATAATTTGATAATTAACTTACTATTTTCTACTCATCAATATGTAGGTACGAATGTGTTGTGTGGTTGATAATTTATTTACAATTATTGTTACTTTTGGAGTCGGAGGCGGAGTGTCTATTATATTTTCGAGCATGTTTTTTAACTTTTTCTGTATTTTAGTATAAATGGAATATTATTTTTAAATTGATATTCCTAAATATTTGTCATCAATAAAATATGACAGATAAACTATATCTTCTAATATCGTTTCTCATAAAATATCTTTGGATTACCTGTTTATTGGTAATTACAATTATTTGAAATTGTAAACTTTTCACGAATGTTTTAATAAACGTACATAATATATATAGTCCGATGCTATATACCCCAAGTTTCCTTAGTTTCATATTAATATCTGGTACAGCCCAAAATGTCATATTTCGTAAAAATCTCTTTAGCTGATTCATGCGGGCATTGACAAGACAAATGGCGTCGCGAAATTGACGACGAACAAAGTGTTCTCAATGACGAGGGTCAACAATATGTGATACCTCCGGTCATTTCTTATTGTCAGCTGACCTCTGTCTTGTGGTCCACGTTCCAGATTAAAGGCTGAAGTTCGCTAAAAGCATATACATGTACAGTTTTATTATAACCTCTATCACAATGTAATAAGAGCCACTAAATATAATCATTAATATTTTTTTTGTCATAGCAAAATCTGGGCACAATGGAAACTAAAATTTTTGTTTCGCATAATATTAATACTAGTCAGAGTAAAATCTACTAAAAAACTATTTAATTTTGTTTCAAGCATATCTTGGATGAAATATGAGGATGACACCGACCCCAAATTAAAAGCCGGGCAAGCACTATTAACATTTAACGTGCCTAATTTGTTTATCATTCACCTCGCACATGGCGTTAAAATGATTAAGGCACTAAACTAAGTAACTTAAAACGAAAATCTAAAATTGTCATATGTACAGTCCAGCTGTGGGACTTTACGGACTAACAATAAAAATTATAAAATTCCACACGCAAGAATTCGATATTTTAAAATGTATGTCCTACTAAAACTTGTAGTTGTTTTCTGATAAACAGAGATCCAATAGAAATATTCTGCATGATAATTATCGTTCGTTCCTTCATTGATTTTTAATGAAATTTGTGAATACTCGAATCAATTTTAAACGTCGTAGTCGATAGACTAATTATTATTGATAGAAGATCAATCTTAGGTATAAATGTTTGGACCTTAAACATATTATGTCAGGCTTACAACATTGACATATAGTGCTTCTTCCGCGCTGTGTTTATAACTTGGTGGCGCTCGCTTAACGGGAAAAGAGATCTCGCCTCCATTTTATAAATTGCAATCATAAATAATAAATAAAATATAAAAACGCCTCAACTACTTACTGGAAATCAATCAACCACCAAAACCTCTGGCTGATGATTAATTTCAGTTCCGTTTCAGTTTCTAAAGCACCTGACACTACATCGCATTATTAAGTCACCGCCAATACCTCCTATCCCATTACAGCTAATGCCACAGACAGAACCCACAAGCTAATTGCCTCATTTAATACCACATGTTGTATAAGGTAAGATACATAAGATTGTATATCGTTACATTATAAAACCTAGGGAAATTAGGTAATTATATTAAATTGAAAGGCAAAATTTCGAATGTTTTTCTCATATTTACAAGCCAATAAGAAACTTTAAATAATTATGCAAATGTACTTTAAGTAAATTGACAGAGAACTGAACTGAAAATTTTAATTTAGATCAATCAATGCGTTCGGTGTTAAATACTTGATTCTAGTAATCCCCTCTAATATAATGACTAACCTACCTAACAAAGTCTATGTCATTCCATTAAACTCTGACTCTTGATTATTTTTGTTAATAATAACAAAATATCCATCCATCCTACAGTAAATTCTCTTATCAAAAATTATTTTCAATTTACCGTATGTGAACACCACCACCACCAGAAACAGTGTTATACAACATAGAGATTATAATAGAACAGGCGACGTCCTCAGTATCTGGAATTATTAAGAAAAAAGGTTTACTTAAAAACACAATAAGAAAAATTGCCATTCAAAGAAACCGATAAGCGAACGAAGAAACGCTTAAGAAATGCAAAACACTAAATATTTTACGGCTTAAGAAAGTTGAATGAGGGTGTAATTGCTTTTAAACTGTTTAAAACGTTCAAGATCAAAGGAGAGACCGCTTAAAGTGACACCAGAATGAATCTCATTAAAAAACCATCAACCGCAAGCATTGAGCGTTACTAACTATTATCTATTCCAACCACAAGAGGAGTAAACAACTTTGATATTAAATTGACATGATATCATTGAATAATCTACGATATTAAGTATACGCAAAAAGTGGCGTCTTGAATGACAGTTAAATAATTAAAAAATTTTTGAAAGAAGTGGTTATGTGGAATAACAGCCTGTAAGCAGTAACAGCCTGTGAATGTCCCACTGCTGGGCTGAAGTCTCGTCTCTTTTTTTGGGAAGAAGGTATGGAGCTTATTCCACCACGCTTATCCAATGCGGGTTGGTGGAATATACATGTGACAGAATTTTAGTGAAATTTGAGAAATAATGGTTTCCTCACCATGTTTTTCTTCACCGTCAAGCACGAGATGAATTATAATAACAGATTAATGGCCGAATACTGAAACGTCTTTCTAATATTAAGTGGGACTTAATTATTTTGGAAAATTTTAAATTTCGCATACTAAATTTTGAAATTTCAATTTCAATCATATTTGAATGACGTTTCAGTATTCGGCCGTAAACACATGAAATTTAAGTGTAGCCTTCTCGGGTTTGATCCCACGATCATCGGTAAAGATTCACGCTTACGCGTCACGTCGTACCTCTTTAATGGAATAGTCAGGGTAAATGGTAACTTAATCCATCCAAATCGCTCCAACCTTTATTACATAATTAAGTATCAAGCATATGAACTTTTACGATGACAATATTCGTAGGAAAGCACGTTAAGCCGTTGGTCCTGCGCCTGAACTCTTTCCGGCGTGACGTATTGCCGTCTTATCTGATTATGAGAGCTAGGGAGTAGTGAGTGCACCTATGTTAGCGCACACACTTCTGAACTATAACTTCTTCTGCGCAGTTAGCTAATATCTCTTGATATGGCCGTCGTAGCCGAAATCGGTCTGGAGGACGTTATTACTATTTTATATTTTTGGTAGGATATAGAGTGTTTAAGCTACATATATTATATAAGTCCAGACAACAAAGCATTTAATAATGTTATAGAACTTGCTTGTATATTTTATATTTACGACCTCAAAAAATTAAGTGTTAAAATAATAATTTAGATTTAATACTAAAGCGTAGTGGAATAAGCTCCAAATCTTCTCCTCACAAAAGAAGAGGAGGGCTTAGCCCAGCAGTGGGATACTCACATATTACTGTGCTGTTCGACGTATTTATACCTGCTAGATTACCTGGCTAAGTTAAAACCTAGCGAAGAGTGTTCTGAACACTAATTGCACTTAGTGACTTCGTTTGATTGATCTGCTTTGACGCATTAACGACTCAGTTGATTGTCAACCTCAACACGCTGTCAGAATAAGAAACGGAGACGAAAATACAAATCCAGGGCACAAAGTGCTTATTAACTAAATTAAAGATAAAACTAAAATAAAACTATATTATTACTATCGCTGGACGTATAAATATACTAAAAAGTTAACAACACTAAACCTCTTTACAACATTCTCAGTATATCCTACAATCAACATACATAATACTATTAAGGCAATTTTTATTTTATCTGCATTTTACTTTTTTTTTAAGTTGTGACAAAACTTACATCTTTAAAAATGTACAATATACAAGCATGCTTTATAAAAATGTTATAATAAGTGTTTTATTATATCGAATATTTTTTAGATATTCTTTAATTCATTTCTTTTCTAGTGTGTTCCATTGATTTTGTTATTACTTCTCAAGGTTCCAAGGCTGGACAACATTTTTTATCATTTTAAAATTGTCTTTAGAAAAAAGCGTTCAGAGGCGCAATAAGTAGCACGCAAAAAGGTTTTGCACAAGCATACGAAAAACGGCGCGCTGGCTTGCGCGTGAACGCGCTTAAAATAGTAGTAACGATTATATTGAGCGTTATTGCGTTAGATGTATGAATGCTGACCTTATCAATACAGATATTAATTTAACTGAGGATTATTTTGAGTATATGATTTTTGAACATTTATGACATATAAGTCCCTTATGGGCTGGTAGTAAATTAGACCTGATTTTAATAAGTTTTACTTCTACGTTATTACGAAATGAACAACAAAGGCATTTCTTTTAAATGTCATCAATTCAAACTCAATTTACATTTCCTAGAACTGAATCCTGTTTTAAAAAATGAATGAACGGTGAAGGATAGAAATCTACTGAACCACTCAGCTCTTTTACTCTAAAGTAGTTTAAAAACAAAGTTTATCTGTGACATAGAGGTCGAAAGAATAGGTAGTATCGTAAAATCGGAGTGGCTTTCAGCTCGGTGACATGAAAAGCGAATTGCGGATCATGCAGCTGCAGATAACTGATGATGGGATAAAGCCCCGGGACGCGTGCTAACGCCTTTATTTATATTGGGGTTTGTTCAATTTTTATCACATTTACTTACAAGGAGATTTTATGTAAAGTAATTACTCTTTTGTTTAATGTTTTTTTCTAAATTGGTTTTACTTTATACTTAATAAAATATTATGTAGCTGTCTGATATACCACGTATAGCCTTTCGAAACGAAGATAATTGTTACCGAATGAATGGAAAAATATTGTCCGTGAACGATGTAAAATAAGGATATAGGCAATGCACCAAAAAACGAATACTTAAAAGAATTCAATGGGATTTAGAATAATGTTTCCCTATTGTACTTACCCAGATTCGAACCAAATAAAAACAATAGGTGAAAGCGCAATTTATTATTTACCAATTGCGATAAGGGGCGCGACTAAATGTGTACGTTTTAAAGACAAAGACAGGTACAGGTATACAAATGTTTTGTTAAAAATGTATTCGTATATAATTACTTATATTTTAAGAAGTCTAATAATTAAAAGTTTTTTTTTTTAAATTTTAACTTTATTTCCGCGCGCCAACATGTCCCGACGTAACGTCGCAATTCACCTGTAAGTAAATGAAATAGAGACCTACGTGAGAGAACAGCTAACATTTACATAAGAACGTGAAACCGGTCCGCTTTTAAACGCGATACTTATCTTTTATCTAGAAATGCTTTAATGATAAAGTCCTAACAGAAATGTGGAAATTTTGAAGATATTTGTACTAGAAAATACACCAAGTATTCGACGAACGAATTTAAATATTTCAGATTTTAAATTGTAGGTTTATTTTGTCTTATATAAAATAATTTAAAAGTGTAATTTTTTATATTTAGCCTTAAGTAATTTTGTCATTGGTGCATCTAATTGGCTAGCTAAGACTGTAGATGACATTATCTTGGATTTGACGCTGAGGTCAGGAAAATAAAATATATTAAGTTTTTTCTGTCTAGTATTCTCCGTAGAAGGTTTGAAATTGGAAAAGTCGAGTAAATAATCGAGTCGAACAGAAAGCACAAAAATTTGGCACAGACACTGTGCCTGGCTTGGCCTCAAATTTTCAATTATATATCTGTTCCCAGACTCAGCTGGAATCAAATCTGCAACAGCTAGCTTAGCAGCTAGTTACAGTCAAATCAAATCATTCAATCTTCATTCAATACACTTGCTTATTGATTGTCACAAATCTACTACCGGTTCGGAAATAAGCACCTCAGACCTGAGAAGAATCGGCGAAAGAAAGGGCCAGACTATCTGCCAACTACCATTATTACCAACGTTACCAACGCGTCCGCTAACGATATAATTGTCTCGTTCTTTCTAACACAATTTGTATAAATTTGTCCTTGTCTTTCATATTCAGTTTTATAATATTAGTATTGATACATTATCTTAAAATACATAAATGAAATAAGCTGGATCCATTAATACTATTTTTGGCTCCTCTATTTAAGCAATATGAATTCCTAAACGAAATATCAATTCAAAATATAAGCTTGTGTGCGTGTTGTGTAAGTATTCGTATGTACGATATGAAACGGGCGAAATAGCAATTAAGATATTTTTCTCTTATTTTTCGAAGGGTGCTTCAAAATCATAATTAAAGGTCAACGACCTTAAGGATCGATATTTTCATTATCATTTTGTTATCTTAACTTGTTATTTAAGTATCTTATTATTAAATTCTTATAAAGGTTGTCGCTAATTAAACGAGAGCGCAGGTGTAAGTTCTGAACAAACATCTCTGTTCGTTGTGTTGACATAGCATTCTCTTAACAAAGATAAAATTACATAAAATGGATATGGAAATATATAAAAATCTTTACTTATTTTAAATGCGAAAGTCTATTACGCTTTCAAGGTTTAACTATTGAACTAATTTTCATGAAATTTGATATAAGGCAAGTAATATTTTACATATTTAATAAAATTTATATTTAAAAATGGCCAGTAGTAATCTGTTTGAGATTAATTTAACCATTTAAATTGACACAAATATTTACGCGTAAGTCAGTTTTTCATTGTCTATTACGTTGCACTTGCCACTAGATGGCGCTAAAACTTTTGTGTTAAGTGTTGCACACTTCAACTTCTACACCGTGTAAGTGTTGGCCATGATATCTCCACACGAGCAGGATAAAGTGTAACAACTTTTGTTAGTAGTATTGTACAATTTTCTTCAGTAGTTCTCAGTTATATAAAGAGGAGACAATAGTTTATAGCGTATGTATAATATTATTACAGTCACTCTGTGGAACCAGCTTTCGCCGGCGACTTTTCCGAACCGATATGACTTAAAAACCTTCAAGAAGAGAGCGTACCATTTCCTCCAAGGCCGGCAACGCACCTGCAAGTCCTCGGATGTTGCAGGTGTCCATGGGCGGTAGTAGTCACTTTCCATCAGGTGAGCCTCCTGCTCGTTTGCCCCCTCTTACATAAAAAAAAAATTACATGCATCTTTACTGAAAAACGTGAATTAAATTACCAATTAGCATCATATCGAACGATATGAATGGTAATGGTAAACAATTAACCTAAAAAAAATTAGAGAAGATAAGAAAATAATTTTGGAACTGTTTTGACGTGACAACGTCTAATAAATCGATGAACGCTGGCTGCATGCACGAAAAAGGATGACTAATTGTCCCGTTACGCTCATTGTCCCGTTACGCTGATAGTACGCTTGCGCCGCATCTATCTGTTATGACGTTGTCACGTTAAACTATCGTCCGTAAACCGACTTCACAGACAACCATTTTTTTTTTATAAACTCGATCCCAAAGCATACTTATATACTTTTGAGCATACTCCGATATTCCTTAAAGCTTCGTGTTCCAACGACACACAAAAAAAATCAGTTTCACATTATTGGCAATGCCACATCCAAATAAGAAGTTTTGTAGACAAAGGTTAAGAAGCGTGGCGAAACTTATCTTTCATCTTTGTTCATATATGTTCTAGCGCACATGTCATGGAGTTAAGTATAAAAAGGATTTGATTTTAACAAACCTGTAATAAAATATTTTAAGATGTTTATAACATCGATTGATTGTTAATGGGGTATAGCTGAGGCTACCTGGGTATCGGAGTATTTCCCCATTGAACGATCAATTTCCCGACGCAGTTTTTCATCGAGGCCTAAAAGATCACGATCTCCCTTGACCCGGTGATTATGTATAAAGTCTGATTATAATATAAAAAAGCTGAGTTGGCTTAGTGGTAAGAACGCGTGAATCTTAACCGATGATCGTGGGTTCAAACCCGGGCAAGCACCACTGAATTTCAGGTGCTTAATTCGTGATTATAATTCATCTCGTGCTTGATGGTAAAGGAAAACATCGTGAGGAAACCTGCATGTGTCCAATTTCACTGAAATTCTGTCACGTGTTTATTTCCCCAACTCGCATTGGAGCAGCGTGATAGAATAAGCTCCAAAAACCAACTCAAAAAGAGCTCCCTTAGCCCACATTGGACACACACAGGCTGTTCGTCTTACTGTATAATATAAATAATAGTTTCCAGATGTGCCGCCTTTTAATTTCATTTAATGTATGAAAATAATCTACATTCATGATTCAATATTCTAAGGCCTTGAGTAAAATATTTTGATAATGAACAGCGTGGAATAAGTATTCTTTGATCCTTAAACAGACTATAAATTTTAATTAATGAATATAATATGTATTAAAATTAATAATAAGCAATTACTGCTCAGTTAATTGCGAGTAACCTGAATAAAGCAAATTTCGATTTATTATTTTTAAAACATTAAAAGCACTTTTGTATTCAAAATTGTCTAAATATTATTCTTCGAATATTTTTCCTTCGACGTCGTTTTATTAAAAACATGCTATGGATTTTTCTCTACATTTTGATATTTTTGCATAACTTTTGCGATCAAGGCGAATTCGGTTCATTGAATTGATTACCTATCTGTTGACTCTTTACTTGAATTGGTACACATTCATGATTAATTAAAGTCTTCATGTACATACGTACATATACACGCTTTAATATTTAAAGAGTGTTTAACTACACTTTGAGAACCTTTCTGCCCCAGCGGCCATGAGTTGTACTAGCGATGTGCCCCACCCACAATTATTTCTTTCTATAGTAAAATTCCACAAATTTTGTTAAAAAAATATATTAATATTATTGGTACATAATCAACATAAGATAGTTTATTTTATAAAATTTTTATTTCACAAAGACAAGACAAAACAAGACAAAGAATATAAAACGAAGTACAGGTAGAACAAAAAGTGTGCAAAAGCGACCTTATCACTAACAATGATCGCTTCCAGGCGTGAAGTTAACGAAGTTAAAAATCAATTTGTTGATTTTCAGACATCATATACCTATAAATTTAATACGTATTTTAATAATAACTCATCGTTTACTGATATTTGATGGGACTCAATAGAATGTGAAGTGGCCCTTGAGTGGGTTTCCCAGCTGTGCCGATTGTTTAGAATCCATTGTGTTTGATAAATTTTGGTCACATAATATAATAAATGTCTGACTGCGTAGGAAGTGCTCGGCTAAAAGGTTTTGTTGGAATGAAAATATATTTTATATTTTTTTATATTTATAAGGATAGAAAATTAACCTTTAATAATTTTGATTAATACTTCTCATTCGTTTTATTGTATCGCTAACCCGATAGATAGATTATAAACATGCTAATCTTGGGCTTAAATTTCGTCTCCTATTAAGAATAAAATTAAGTTGACATCCTACGCTGTTCCAGTGTAGGTTGGCCGCATAATGCACAAAGAAAATATTTTGGGATTGAGATATATATAGTGATCGCCATCACCCATAGCTATTGGTTCTGTAAAATATATTAAGCAATTCTTCTTTCTTCTGCCACCTTATGAACTAACCATGCAATTAACTAGTAATGTAAATTGACAAAATCTACCACCAGTCCGGGATGGAATACCTTAGATGATAAACGGCGAATACAATTCCTATGTTAAGTTAATAATATATAATACCTAGCTGTGGCCCGCGGCTTCACCCGCTTGTAATTAATAAAAATATAATATATTATTTTATTACTATAATTAAGTAACACACAAACGCACACACAGACAGGCAGACAGACAAGCAGACAAAAATGAAAAAAATAGTATAATGTAAATCATAAAACGATTATTTATCACAAAATTTGGTGAAAAAAAATGTACAGACAGAACCAATAGATTTATATAGTAGTATAGATGAGAAATCTAATTATAGGGAACCTTTTCACAGGAAAACATAATTGTGGTCATATAATGAATGTTAAGAAAAGTTAACACCAAGACTTGCCAGCAAAAGTACCTCAAATAAGTTAATTATTTGCACTATACTGCTACGAACTAAAATGTTTTAGTCAAATTATCCTTAAATACAAAGCGAATGCTCTCTCTAATTCCAAACTCTCAAAGCTTGTTAAAAGACTATTAAAAATTTATGCGTTATTTACTCGAGAGAAACAAAATTAGAAGTCACGTACAAAAAACAACGATTTCTCTGAACGAAATCTTGAACAACGTTGCTATAATTAACGGGGAATTATACTCTCTCCTTAATTCTAATTCGATATTGTATTATTTTTTTTATTATTTCGCTTTATGTATGAGAAATATCATATTGCTTAGAAAATTTGTTTGTAGAATACAACGGCTCTGGTCCTGTGTAACGCCAGTAAAAAACAACATGGCTATTGTAAGACGCACTCAAAATTAATTATTAGTTCTTAGTAAATCGTACCTTCTCTATGTTCTATATATTTTTTTAAAGTTTTATCTAAAATTTATAATTATTTATTCAGTTTTTCAACTCTAACTTAGAATTTCTGTTACATATAAGCTTACTAATAAATATTTTGTAATAACATCAATAAATAATTTAATATGAATCACGTGAAAAATATTTATAAACTAGTTTGGTATTCAAAATAACAATAAAACGGAGATTTTGGTCGGATTTCATTTTGAATTACCTTCGAGGATGGAAATGATTCGTCAACAGAAAACATGGATATAATAAGATACTATACGTTACGATATTAATGATAATACACATTATGGTGCTTATTCATGTCATCATAAGGCTTATAACAATTTCATACATTTCCTGTATCGATGAACGCTGGCTGCATGCATGAAAAATTGTACCGTTACGCTCATTGTCCCGTTGCGCTCATTATCCCGTTACACTCATTGTCCCGTTACGCTGAGTGTACGCTTGTGCCGCGTCTATCTCTCTTTCACTCGATTGCAGTCATTTCATCAATGTTTTGTTATGACGTTGTCACGTTAAACTATCGTCCGTAAACTGACTTTTCAGACAACCATTTTTTTTTACTTATTCGATAGCGTTGACATTAACTGTGATTGTATTTAGTTCCGACTACTGTCGCTAGATGGCGTTATTTTCATTCCATAAATCGAATAAGTAAAAAAACCGCAGTATAGTTCTCTAGGAACTATTTTGTAACTCACCGTAGAATACGATTGTGTTGTTGAGCGATTGTGATGTCAGAAGGTAATATGCGATATAGATAGATAATAAAATATAACACTTAACATAGTAGCCAACCCAACAAAATATCGCTTTAGCCGATTAAGTCTGTTTGGACACAACAACACTACGTTAAATATGACTGTGATGAGTGAATGGTACCCAGACGGACTAGAAGAAATACCTACCACCACGTAAAGGACAAATATATACTCAAGTCGATTTTTAATTGATAAAAGAACACCATGCCGTTTGCCTTCAGCCTTCAGGCTTCACGTCAGATCAGACCAAAACCGCGGCAAAGCTGTTTCCCAAGATACATATACTTATTCTATATTTTATTGCATTGTATGTGTAAGTATGAATTATGCTTTAGAAAGCTAATATAAATAAAATATAACTACATATATGGATAAAACCACTCAAATGTTATTCTGAACTAAATGTAATGACAAAAAATGCCTTTGTTCTGCACTCAAATGTACTCGAATGAAGTCTCATGATATGCACTTAAAATCCAATTAACGTTATGTCGTAACATCCTTAAAATAAGAGCTATTTTGCAATGGTAGTACACATGTGTCTGGCCGTACTCAAACACAGGCACTCGTGTTAAAGAACGCTTGAATTTCGTAGAGACTCGCCAAGTTGACACATGGCAACCACTTTCAGCGAAAAAAATTGTAATATCGTTAAGTTTTACGTTCACATATATTAAATATTATATCTTACTAATATAGTTATTTTATTATTATTATAACTGGCAACGAACTTGTGACCAAATCTTAATAATAAATATTTACTAACATAGGCTTTTGATTATTTTTTACTAACCCACTATGGATGCTACTTATCCGAAATAAAGTTTATTTTATTTTTTTATTATAAATTCAAGTGCTTGTTTATTTGAACTGAACCTATAAAGGATTATATTTTCCGTCTCGCCAAGTCATCGAAATAACTCGACATCGAAAGACATCGAAATAAGATTAACTCAAATAAACTGATTGGACGGCAATCCGATACTTACATACAAACGTACTGCGTAGAACATAGGTGTGCAACACAGTTAATATTTTTAGGCCCAGATTACTACTGAAAGTTACTTATCACGAAACCTTTTTACTTTTACGGATCAAAACTGAAATGCGAGCTCGAGATTTGTATAGTATAAAATCCAAATAATAGAGTTCTCCTAACTATATTGTTTCTCTTATAAATATAATGTATATGAATATTCCCGGCGGTATTTTTATTTTAAAAATATATAAATCAATATTTGTTTTTTTTTAATCTGTTGTTGATGCAATGATAAGCCAAGCTATTGAATAGTTCGTGGGCAGGATATAAACTTTTCATGTAAAATTATGTTAATCCGGGATTCAATTTTGCTAGTATTTCAAACGAAAATATCTTACAAATCAAATATTAGATTTGTTAGTAGTAGTAGTAGTAGTAGTAGTAGTACTAGTAGTAGAGCAAACAACGTTGTAAGTGTAATTTTACATATTAATATAATGAGCAATACTTGGTGGTAGAGCTTTGTGCAAGCTCGTCTGGGTAGGTACCACCCACTCATCAGATATTCTACCGCAAAACAGCAGTACTTGGTACTGTTGTGTTCCGGTTTGAAGGGTGAGTGAGCCAGTGTAATTACAGGCACAAGGGATATAACATCTTAGTTCCCTAGGTTGGTGGCAACGTTGCTAAAACACACTCATGTGTGATATAAATTTCACTAAAATTAAATTAAAACATAGTAATTTACATTACGATCATTCATTACAATCTAATTTAAAATATCAAATTGAACTAACATTTATCTCACATAACTTCAAGTAATTTTATTTCGTATGACATATTAACTTCACTTATATTGAGATATTTTCCATTAAAGTAAGTGTTCTCGAAAGTAATCCAAAGTTTTCGACCTTTTTGAGTGAACGAGTTTCTGCGTGGAATACTTTTATTAAGATACAGATTTTTACATGTAACATCGCTTATGCATGTAAATGGACATAAATGTTATCTACTGTTCCTTTGTTAATGTCTGCCCTTTCATTCAAGTATCAAAGTTCTCTATATGTACAAAATATCGCGATAGTTAAGTTATTAAATTTTTTTTTTTAAATGTTAAATATCCGTCATTTTAAGACAAAATTAATAGATTTTTTTATCAAAAAAAAATTATATTCTGTATCTGACTTTTTAAATTTTAATAACACAGCTCTACAAAAATAAGTTTTTTTTTGTTGCCCTAGATATCATCGCAAATTTTTATGTTTTCAAGTGCCCAGATTACGAATATGTTCATGAAAGTTCTCAATGTGCTCGTATTTTCATGACTTATTTAATGTATTTTGATTTTCAGCATATTACTGCTGGTCTTTGAAAAATGATTGTTCCCTGAAAATTTATAAAAGAAAAGCTCATAAAAGGCGTTTTATGGAAATATAAAATGTATTTTCGACATTTTCCTCTTTATTTACTTCTATGTATCCTAATTTCTCAAAATATTACTGACATTATAAATATATCTGTTATTTTATTTCTCGTTTTTTGATTTTTGTAATATAAAATGAAAATGAAGATTTAAAAAAAAATCTGATAATAAGACTGATAAAAATCATTGATAGTATATTTTCATGAATTGTGTGCATGAATGGACTCAAAATCATTTTCATATCTAGGGCAACAAAACCACTGTAGACCAGTGTAATGTTATAATTTAAGGATGAAATTGTTAATGATGAAATTGTAATGATAATTTTGAAACATTTTTGTGAATTGGACATGTACTACATATTTGCATGCTACTATGTAGCTATATTGTGTTATCATTATTGTATTTCTTTTACAAAATAATTAATGCAAATAAAGACTTTTTTTTATTTATTATTTTTATAAAAAAAAGTTATACAGTCTATTAAAAATATAAGCAATTTAATTTCCCGATTATCGGGTATGTATTTCGAGTTGTGGTCTAAGCTATATATATATATAGTACTTCAGACAGATTTCGGCCACGGCGGCCAATCTCAAGAGAGATTAGCCAACTGCGCAGGAGATATTATAGTGCATAAGTGTGAGTGCGCATACAGATGCACTCTCTATTCTCTAATTCTCATAACCCGATGTGACCGCAATCTGACGTGACCGGAAAGAGTTCAGATGCAGGACCAACGGCTTTATGTGCTATTCGGGGCACTTCCAACTTCCTGACTCCGGCCTGCCATTTACGACAGAAAATCTCAATAATTAACCCGACCTGGGATTCGAACCCAGGACCACCGAGTCTGCGGCCTTACATGTATATACTAGACCAATCAGGGAGACTGTTAATATTATAGTTTACACAACATTCAAAACGTATCAGTGTAATCTTTTAACAAATCAAATGAGACAAAAATCGAGGAGATTATGTCTTATTAATCCTATCGGTTACTTCTACCAACACTTTATACAAATAAATATCTTTATAAGGCTTATGATTATAATTGCCACCAATTATTAAGGCAAATGACTCTACTCCACCTGATGGTAAGTGGTAATAAAGTCCAAACGTGACGACGGCCAATACAGTCGAGAAGAGGGAACACTTTTGTGTTCTGCATTAATCGCCCCCGCCCTGCCAGTCCCCAAGTTAACTATTCATGCCTCGTTTGAAGGAATCCAGGTTATAGGAGGGGAGTACTTGTGCTGGAAAAGAATACCATTTATTGGGAGTGCGACAAAGAAGAAGTCACTGTCCTAATTATTCTAATATTATAAATGCAAAAATAACTTTGTGTATGTCACGTTTTCAAGTCTAAACCACTGAACCGATTTTGATGATGGATGACGCAAACTTGAACCCCAAAAAAGGAGATAATCTCCAATAAAAACACGAGTGAATCTGTGAGCCAAAACTAGTTGTTTTATATAAGGGATTTGTCCCATCGTTTTCGGACAATAACCTTGAAAGATAAAAAGAATATCCTTTATCTGCATACATACATAAAAATGAAATAAAAACATGTCAGCAAAAAAAAAACAATAATCATAAATTTGACTACGTCATACTTTCATATTAAACCAGCACGAAGACAGAATGCCTCTTTACTTATTTATATGACATACTTATGACAAGATCACGTAAAAGGCGTTAAATTCTGTAATACTGAATCAGACAAACGACTAAAATATTCGTCTCTTATCTCAAATTACGTCTTTGTGCTACTTTCACTTGAAATCCTTGGGCCCAGAATTAATAGTAAAAAAAATATTAAAGATCTTCAGGACTCGCCTCGTTTTCTCACTGATAATTGGAATTCCGATTCAGCTACAAAAGGGTGGCAAGTATTTTTTTTATATAATTCATAGCCTTTTGTAACTTAGGTTTTTAATCTGTTATATATGTACTAATATTATATTTGAATTTGGGAGTGTGTATTTGCGTGGTAGTAACGCTATGGACTTATACAAACAGGTCATTCATTCACCACCAGGTGACCTAACTGTCGCGAGGAACTAGGAGGAACCAACTATGTTGTTGAATGGTTAAGACGAAAAAACGTATAAAATAATAATTAAACTCACTTATCTCCTAGATGATAAGGGATCGTAAATACAAGGAAGTAAAAGGAGAATAAAAATAATTTAAAACTGTATGTATATCTTTACGAAATAACAAAAATAAGAGAGGTCTCAGATTAGACCCCTAACGCACACCTGATCGGTTCTCTTCCCTTTTGATTATAAGAGTAGATATATTTTCATTTAGTCTTTTAGATTAACTACCGTGAATAAATTCACCCATGAATATTACACATCACATCATAAAACACTCACTTAAAACTTACACTCTTTCTCTTCTTAGTCGATGATCGTGGGTTCAAACCCGGGCAAGCACCGCTGAATTGCATGTGCTTAATTTGTGATTAACCATGATTCATCTCGTGCTTGATAGTGAAGGAAAATATCGTGAGGAAACCTGCATCTGTCAAATTTCACTGGAATTCTTTCACATGTGTATTCCACCAATCCACATTGGAGCACCGTGGTGGAATAATCTCCAAACCTTCTCAAAAAAGAGAAGAGGTCTTAGCCCAGCTGTGGTATATTCACTGGCTGTTACTACTTAATACTAAGGCTTGTAATTTCAAAATCTAGATTCCAAATAACTATATAATAATGCTGGTATGTATAATGGTACCGTATTATTATACATTTAAATCAAACATACGTACGTGAGTTTGGTGTTCACATTCATGTTTAACTTGGACTAAAATTAAATCGACGAATTTTCGAAAATACAGGTGAAATAAATCTACGGTTTAGGCAAATTAGTTAACCAAGTCAAACATTTGGAATAGAGACCGGCCAGACACGTAATGAATAGCGGCCATTGTGCGGACGAATTACTTGATGTAGAATTATGCTACAATTTGTTGGCATAATATGAATACATGAAATACCATTCCATAAATACTAGAAGTTTAGCCTTGAACGTTGCTTTATGATTTGCTTAAATTACAAAATTATACATGAGTTGAATTGAGTCTCAGAAATAAAAGTAAAATATAAATTTGATATTAATTATACACGATTTTATAATTAACATTTAATTTATTTTTTTATTTCTTTTTAAAACCTTATGCCAATGAATGCAGACGTTACAAAGAAGAGCAGTTCTTATAGGCGCTCTGAAGACAAACTTTCAGCCAGTGTTACTACAGGCACAAAGGCCATAGCATCTTCGTTCTCAATGTAAGGAATGCTTTATATTTCTTTAATAAAAAAATGGTCACTCACCATGATATTTTTGGTAGGTTGCCATTCTAAAATCGATTAAAATAATAATTTTTATTTACGCCCAATAAAATTGCCAATATGTAATGTTATGGATGCAAAAGTGTATTTTTCGGTGTTTCCTTCTTTCACGCACTAACGGAGCAACGGGTCGATGTGTTCTTTGTTTTATAGGGAGTTTATGAACCGGGGAGTGACACTCGTTACACGTACTCTATATGCCGAAAAATGCACGGAAGCGAAACCGTTATTTAAAAATAGTGAACAAAGAAAAAAATAGCGAATGGTTTGGACTCTTGGTTTTTTTAAAGCAGATTGCGTATTATATCTCGAGCAAGAACTATATGATATGTGTAAATTCATTTTAAATTAATTTAATATCCACCGGTAAACGAGAACATGACAAGATCGACACGTGTCTGATAGAATACTCCCACACGTGTATGTTACCCCCACACCCACATTTCCCAGATAAAGCCCAGTAAGACAATTACTCAGAACGCGAACTTTTCAAATAAATATAAGGCTTGAATACATTATTTAAATATATGTACAATAGTGATAAAATATCTATTCTTATTCAAACGAAACCGGAGACAAAAGATAGTTGAAAATAAAACAAAAGAAAATGTCTTTATAAAAGGATTTCTTAATCTAATCGTTCTCTTAAAGAGTTTCAAAGCGTTCCTACGATGTCGGAGAATATTTTAAAATTCAAATTCACATTTTCCAACAATGTGTTACTTCACTGCTGCAAACGTGACGAATTTTTAAATAAGAGTCAATATTACATGAATGTTTTCCTAGGAAAATATTTTATATAGAATACGTCTTGCCAAACAACGTGTAGGAGTAATTTTTAACAGAAATATATTTGGATACGTAACTAGCTAGCCGACCAAACTTTACTCGAACAGAAATCAAAGTATGTTCTATTTTTAAAAAATAGAATTCAAATTCAAAGTACTTCCACCAGCTGTAATAAGAACCGGCGAAAGAAACTCAGGGGGTAGATTTTTTTTTGTCTTTTATGTCTTAAAAAAAAAGAAATAGCCATGCGGCGAATACGTATATTCATTAGCACGAGTTGTATTAATCCATCGTGAAACAGCCAGTATATATTTTCACGCGTTCATTTAAATACCTCGTTACATTTCTAAATAAAACTCCTGATTCGAATTTCACATTGTAAGCGGGAATATTATGTGCCTGCATAAAAAGTCAAATTAAACTGCCTCACTTATAAGTTGCTTAGCTGGTAAGACATAAAACAATGCTGTGTATTTCTTTTGAATGTCAAAACATTACTGACAGAAAGAATAAAATCACCGTTTAACTAAACATCCAATTAGCAACGTTGCAGGTTGGTGGAATACACATGTGACAGAACTTCAGTGAAATTTTCCTTCACCGTCAAGCACGAGATGAATTATAATCACGAATTAAGCACATGAAATTCAATAGTGCTCGCCCGGGCTTGAATTCACGATCATCAGTTAAGATTCACGCGTTCTTACCACTAAGCCATCTTGGCTTTAAGACATTATGGCAGTTGTAATGCTTAAAATAAACTAATGTTTTACTGTCAGCTATCTGTAAAAGATAGATATATGATGTTGCTTTCTATTCTGTAGACAGCTTAGGGATTTATCTTTTTGGCGTAGGTTTCGTGTATCGGTATGTATCTCGGAAAAGTGAAGCGTTCGCTCCATGAGCGCAGGAATCGATCATTTTCACTTCGACCACATTGACGTATTACCATATATAATGAACTATATATGTATATACATATAAATATATATATACATATATAAATATGTCTGTCCGTTTATAAACTATAAACTAAAATAAAATCCAAGGCTTATATCAATGCAATAAATAGTTTTTGCGAGAAAGTGAAATAACAAACATATAGTCATATAATATTAGTATATTCGTATATTTATTTTAGTATATACTGATGGAAATCAACAATAGTAATATTTATGTTACTTGAGGTTAAAATCTAAGTTATAAAGTTCGTCTTACTTTTGACGTTAGATGTTAAGTTTTCGATGCTCTTGAATAATATCTGAATAATAATTGTAGTTCGTAAGTAAAATGATTAACTATGAAATGCAAAGGAACAGAAATGCAACTATTAAGTCGTCAACAAAACTTTATTCAAAACTTGAATTTTAATGAGACTAACAATTGAAACTGTATTGATAACTGGTGTATTATATTTTTAATTAAACATTTATATAATTCAATATAAAGATAAAACATCAACCAATAAAGTTTCCAGTACATAATTTATTAAAATCCGAACAAATAAAAACAGAAAGTGTAAATTACGTAAACAATTAATTAATTAATATGAGTGACAATTTAACAATAATATCAAACAATAGAATCAAACTTTAATACATCAAACCACTATATTATGAAGGAAAAATGTAATGAATTTTAAATAAATGTATTCAAAACGATTCATAGTACACTTCCTTAGTTTCTTACTAATTAAGAAAACTTTTAAGTTATGAATAGCAACTGTAATTAATATTTATCATAACAATGTTTCACCAACCTTTTTTTAACTAGATAACAATAAAATAAATACAAATAAAAATTAAAATTGCATGCATTGCAAGCTGTGGTCTTATTTATGTAATTGTGGCAATTAGAATATTTAATTTTAATCAGTGTACACATTGTTGATGAACCAAATAAAATAAATACATCAAATATGATAAATAAAAAAGTAACTGTACAAATCGTGACCGCGTGGAATCAGTCTTTTAATATGAATTACCTATTAATTAATGATTAGTATGAGATTGATATCTCATAATCTGATGAGTCCGGAGAGAGTTCAAGCGCGGAAAAAAGGCTTCACGACGCACCTTCCAAATGATCTCACCTTTTATTGAGAAAATCTTAATAGAAATACGATAACATTTTACTGGCCCGACTTTTTAAACTACAACAAAGTTAATCAGTACACATTGTAATACATTTCTTATAAGTAAAGTCAAGAGCTTTTGTTAATAGTTATTTCACCATAAGGATTTAGTATTGTATATTGTGTAAACAGTAAAAATGTCTATAACGAGCTTTGTGCAAGCTCGTCTACCAACTTACTCATCACATATTAAATACTTAATAGGAATACTTATTAGTGCTCCATTACACTTTGAAGTGTGAGTGAACCAGTATAAATTAATTATACACACATAGACAAATCGGTAACCGTAATCTTAATGATCGTTAGTCCCATTTCATCCCATGGACATCACGGATAATTCCCCATATCACGTGACATAAGCGCTTAATTACTTATACATCACATATCTGTAGAGATAACATGGTAATTAATGTACCGTGTGAATAGCTACATATGATTTTACATTATTTATACAAATGTAAAATCATTATTAATCATTAATAAGACGAGATGGCCCAGTGGCAAGAACGTGTGAATCTTAACCGATGATCTTGGTTTCAAGCCCGCGCCACCACTGAATTTAATGTGCTTAACTTATGATTATAACACATCTCGTGCTTGACGGTGAAGGAAAACATCGTGAGTAAACCTGCATGTATCACATGTGTATTTCACCAACCCGCATTAGAGCAGCGTGGTGGAATAAGCTCCGAACCTTCTCCCCACAAAGAGGAGAAGTGGCAGTCCAGCTGTGGGACATTCACGGGCTGTTACTATACAAATGTAAGGTTACATACGTGGCATTTCGAAGATTTATTTATATCTGAGAGAACTCATCAACTATTTATATAATTATATAATATCGGGGTGTAACAGCGTATCTAATAAAAGTATGATTTAAGTTCCAATTTCTCGCGTTAAATCCAGAAAATCCAGAAAAACGTCAGGGTCATTCGCACCCAAGTCACTTACGCGCAATTTGATATTCGTTACTGAAATCTCAAGTAGTCATGTTTATGCGTAAATCCATAGCTCGAATAGGATGAGCAATGGTTCGGAAATCTCAAAAGATTTATATCTTAAGGAAGCAGCGCACTGACCGTGCAACATTTTTTTTATTTATTTATTATGAAATATTATGGTCGGTTACGGCTAGGATAACAAAAAATGCAAAGATTCTAGTAAAGTAGCTAGTAACAGCCTGTGAATATCCCACTGCTGAGCTAAGGCCTCTTCTCCTTTTTTGGGGAGAAGGTTTTGGAGCTTATTCCACCACGCTGCTCCAATGCGGGTTGGTGGAATACACATGTGGCACAATTTGAGTGAAATTTGAGACATGCAGGTTTCCTCACGATGTTTTCCTTCACCGTCAAGGACGAGATGAATTTTAAACACAAATTAAGCACTTGAAAATTCAGTGGTGCCTGCCCGGGCTTGAACCCACGATCATCGTTTTAAGATTCACGCGTTGTAGCCACTGGGCCATCTCTGCTCTCAAAAGGATTCGAATTACATTTTTATATTCGTGATTTCAAGCATTTCAAAAGCTAAACTTTAATATTACATGTAACGTTACTTTTAATTAAAACAAATACCTTAGTATATACATGTTCTTACCTTTGTCAAGACATACTAATTCTTAAAACAATGTTTGTTTAAAACTACAATATTAAATGGATTTGAATTCATATTTCAATTTCTGCAGTTATAATTATGTGTAACAAAATTATTTTGTATATCAATCCGCCTGACTTATTTGACGCTGTATTATTTTACTTAGAAACTACTTAAAACGTTGGTTTTAAAATTTGTTTAAAATTGATAATATTGGAAATAACAAACTGAGCAAAGCCGTTAGCTATAGGACGCAAAAACATTTTGACAATTCCAAAGTTCCTAAAATTAATTGAAACAGAATTTACTTTTAGAATTATTGTCTTTCATTTATTTTGTAAATGGGTCTATCAAAGTCTATTGAGAGAAATAATAACTTTAAAACGTTTCATTTCATGGATTTGAGTTTAAGGAATTATCAATGAGTTAGGCTATGTTTATTTGTGTTTAATGTGGAGTCCGTTTAGGAAGGTACCACAAACATCGCATATTCCACCGCCAAACATTAATCTTTCTATTGGTTTGCTTCAGTCTGAATCGAGTAATTTCTTGGTACTAATGAAGTGAGTGTTCATACACAAGAGATATATCTTCGAAAGTGATAATTTGTTATCAGGTTAAAAAGATTTTGACAATTACATGATGAAGCAGCTAGAATCGATATTGATTGCAATTAATTATTTCAAGTTAATAAAATAATTACTTTCAAATTTCATTTTATACTGTTGATTGAACTTGGTAGGCATCCTCCATTCATTAGTTAGTTAACATATTTATGTCTTATTTTTCATAGGAAGGCGGACGACCGCATGGGCCACCTGATGGTAAGTGATCACCAACGCCCATAGACATTGCTATTGTAAGAGATGTTAACCATCAGTCACATCACCAATGCGCCACCTACCTTGGGACCCAAGATGTTATGTCCCTTGTTGAAATTACACTGGCTCACCACCCTCCAAACCGGAACACAACAATAGCAAGTACTGCTGTTTTGTGGTAGAATATCTGATGAGTGGGTGGTACCTACGCAGACGAGCTTGCACAAAACTACCACCAAGTAAATGTCTTTATATCGTCTGATTATGTAACTCAGTGTATTAATAGGAATTATCGACATACTATCCTAAAAAAATCCTCTATAAGACGTGGATATTATTTCATACAAGTCTCATTACTTTCAGTAGCTGTAACCAGTTTTCATCAGGTGACGTTTAGTTATCCGTTTTCTTGCTTCGAATATAAACGATCAGATAATCTCGCGGTGGATTTATCTCAGCTAGTGCTAAACTTTAAAAGATTTTAGAGTTAAATTTTAAACTAAGTTTAAAAGTTAATATGCAGTAAACTCAATTTGGATAAGTTTTAAATCCTCACTGCGCTCGGAATTTTTATCTTTCCAATTATGGAGATTTAGAAATACTAAAATATACAGACGTTGGTCAGAGCAGGAAATTGTGATTTATACTGAGAAGGAGATTATCTCATAATTATTATAATTTTAAATTTATATTCAAAATTTACAAAGGAATATTCGAATCTGTAGTTTGCCAATTGTTTGGCTTTGTGAACATTATTTAGCTGTACAGTTGTATTAAGTATTGTTGCGTTCCGGTTTAAAGGGTGAGTTAGCCAGTGTTTCCCAAAGTTGGTAGCGCGTTGGTAATGTAAGGAATGGATAATATTTCTTACATCGCCAATGTCATAAAAGACACTCTGATACATATTTATATCAATATTAAAATAATTACATACTGTAAGGATGGGAAGGAGCGACATCCTTCGGCTACTCGTGAAACGTGTTAGGGAAAATAAGACTGGAATCTCATTACTGAAATTGTGTACAATTTCACTCTATTGATCTAATTTCCATTTATGAATCAATGTAATAAAATATCTTAATTATAATAAAAACGTTGTTGAATTACGCTCATTGTCCCGTTACGCTGATTGTACGCTTGCGCCGCATCTATCTCTCTTTCACTCGACTGCAGTCATTTCATCAAGGTTTTGTTATGACGTTGTCATGTCCGTAAACCGACTTTACAGACAAGCATTTTTTTTTTTGTTAAAAACATTGCTTTTTTCAAACATTGCTCTCTCAAGTTCCTAACTTTCACTTATTTATTTGGTAGTTACGCGAAAAAACGTTAATGGCGGGTGAGCGAACAGCTGTAATGAACTTCGTACTTAATAGTGCGTTACCAATGTTACCGAGATAAAAGCGGGGTTTAAACTCTCTGCGATTCTGTTTGCATGCATACTTAAGTTAAATAAAAAGTTATATTGATAATTAGCTCGTTCAATTTATTTAACTTTAAATAGTGGCGAGGGCTCAATGACATCTACCAAGGAGATTCTGGACTACAGCCTATAAACGACGACTCATTAGAAAGATTGCCGGCTATAGACAGTAATAGAATATGAAATGCTGGTAATAAGCCGAAAAGCCATGTTTTTTTCGGTGCGTGTTGGAAGAATACACGCACATCGCGTCTGTAGAGCTACAGCTACATAATCTATACATATAAATAAAATTAAAGTGTCCGTCTGTGATTTCAACACAACTACCTCTTTTAAAGTTTATATGGCTATTTGCGATTTACCAAAACCAAAACATTTTTTTCGTTCGTCTGTCTGTCTGTTAGAATAAATTAGAATTAGATTAAATATTTAGAATTTTAAAAATGTTACATGTGATTTTACATTATCATATTTATCTTTTTATAGATATAAATTGGTAATTTAAATGCTTGGTATTATTAAACACATTTATAGAACACAGAGAAACAATATTTTATGGGATTGTGATTATGTGAATCGTGATTGCATCAACCGCTTAGGTCTCACATCTGTTCCTTATACCATTGAAATTGCTTATTAAAATGAACAGCACGATCTTAGGAACTATAAATTTAACATATATGGTCTTATAGATCGTTATGCTGTGTCACCTTCTTTCCTATGTCAAATCAATAATGTTAGAAAGAGAAAAATCTCTGATTAACTAAGCAGCTGAGCAACTTTTATAATTAAGGCTTTAAGAAGACATAACCTTAGTCTCGTTATGTGATAAGACCTGATGAAGAGGAAGACAAGGGTCAAGTTGAGGTGTTTTTATAAGGTATTAGTATTCATACATTTTTATAATGGCTCGTAACTGAAAATTACGGGTTCAAATTTCGAGCAAGTTAACGGTTAATCCACAGCATACTCGGCGATGAAGGAAAATATTGTGAAAACATATTTATACGTCGAATAAAATTCTGAAATGTCAATATCCGCCATTCAAGAGTGGCTAAATGAGGTCTTTGAACCAACCAGTAAAATTTCAATTCATCTTGCAAGATTAACGTTAAGAATCTTTGTTACTTTCTTTGCATTAAGGGAAAGCTTGGTAATGTTATAGTTATTTAATGAATCACCAGAAAAACGCATTTTCTCTTCTCTAGTCGAATTTGATTGCCTTGACTTGGAATTTGAAATTTGAACTACGGAATCTAAACAAATCACTAAGAAAAATACTAGACAACTACACTCGTATGATAATAAAAGGTTAAATCACAGGCAATTACATATTAAATGTCTCACTGATGCCTTAGTTGAGCACTAAGGCATCCTCTCCTGTCGAAGAAAAGCACATATAAATTAATAATAATAATATCCTGGGACATAATTCGCACATGACCATCTGATCCCAAACTAAGCTGAGCTTGTAATATGGAAATCAGATAACCGATATACTACATATACTACTTTTATTTTGTAAATACATACTTATATAGATAATCGTTGGAGTAAACGTGTTCTGGAGTGGAGACCACGCCTTGGCAAACGTAGCGTAGGACGCCCGCCTGCTAGGTGGAGTGATGATATACGCACAGTGGCTGGCAGCGGTTGGAAGTCGAGAGCTGAAGATCGAGCTCAGTGGCGTGCCATTGGAGAGACCTATGTCCAGCAGTGGACGAGAAAGGGTTGATGATGATGAAGATGATAGATAATTACACCCAGACACAGGAAAAACAGACATTTTAAAGCACATAAATGTCTATCCTGGGTGAGAATCGAACCCACGACCTGCCGCGTGAAAGGCAGGTGTCTACCAACTACGCCAACTGGCTCGGTTTGCGTGTCTTAACCATTGCACCAGGCACCAGTATGATAATAATGATATATATTTGATAGGTTGAGAGCGGTCATAAAGAGCCGTGACATATTTCCGCCTAGCTACGTCACGTACGGGTTAAGATAAATGTGACAAAGCGTGACAAGGGAAACGAAAGCGAGTAAATAAACGATTTGAATATTATGTGTAACTTTACATAACCTGAGGCCCTAGCCAAGTTGATATTCTACAATTGTAAACGCTAATAGAAAACTGAAAATTGTATGAGAATAACCACGTGGCTTATCGTTGAGAGATGTCATTCTCATACATTTGTTTAGTTTTCTATTAGCGTTTACGATTGTAGAATGTCAACTTGGCAAGGTCCTCTGTTTTCAACAAACGGTTCATTTATTTAATATTATAATGCTGATGAAACGAGGTGAATGACCCTAACGCTAACTGCTGTAAGTTAGTCATATAAAAATTCAATAGAATATTTCAATTATTATGCATAGTCATTTAAGTAAATTATTAAGTTCTTGGACGCCTGAAAAGCCTGCTTAACATGACAATGACTGGAGGGCGTTCTCTCAGGACATCAGAGATGGACGCTTGTGATAAATTACTATCAATTGTGCGTCTTCCAACACCTTAATGTAGTTGAAGTCATTTATCATTCATAATCGTATTGACTGGTCTCCTTTTGTAAGGTAGATATTTTTAATTTCAGATTATTATCTAGTAATTATATTATGTTTTTTTTTTATGTAAGAGGGGGCAAAAGAACAGGAGGCTCACCTGATGGAAAGTGACTACCACCGCCCTTGGACATCTGCAACATCCGAGGACTTGCAGGTGCGTTGCCGGCCTGAAACAGCATTTACTTTTTCGTAATATTTATAATTTATTTATTACACACGAAATACTTAAGTTGAAATAACAAAACAAAACAGCAGTACTTTGTATAATTGTTGTGTTCCAGTTTGAAGGGTGAGTGAACCAGTGGAATTACAGGCACAAGGGACATAACATCTTTGTTCCTAAGGTCTGTGCTACACTGGCGACGTGTTTTTTAAATAACTGTTTCAATGCCACTGTCTATGGTCGTTGGGGACCACTTACCATCAGGTGGCCCATATGCTCATTGCTCGTCCTACCTATACTATAAAAAAATAGTGAGTAAAACTGTGTGCCATATGCCAACGTGGTATACGCAGCGTGGTGAAAAAAACCCCAACCTTTTTTTTCAAACGGAGGAGTAGCCCCGTAGTAGGAGGAGTAGTAAGATATTTTCAGGCGATCAATTTTAGCTAAAATACTCGTGCAATTAAACTGCCGGAAAAGATAAACTACTAAGTTTTTTGTCGGTCTTTCTCGATAAAATCTTAATTTCGAACAGGTTATAATAATAATTATAATTTTAACTTGTAAAACGACGATTCCAACATGCTATATGTATATTTTTTAAATTGACTTTCTAGTGGAAAAATATTTTTTTCGGATCGGTCTGTTAGTTAGTGTGATTAGTGCGCTTAACCATTCAAATACTTCAAGCTTTTATGAATAAAACTGCGAAATATCAAAATTATAAAATATATTTTTCTATAAAATCCTTGCAGTTATTCAAGCACTCGACTTTGATCAAACTTTATAATCGCTGATGTAAGTATTCACATTTAAATAAAATATTAAGCCATATTTTAAAAGAACATACTGGAATACATTATTAACTTTTTGTACTAAATTCTACTAATCAATCTACTTGCTTACTTTATAATTGTAGAAAAAAAGCTAAAAATAAATCCCGCCGAGCTTCTCTTGCCGGTTTTCTCAAGTCTGAGGTGTTTATTTCCGAACCAGTGGTAGATTTATGACAACCAATAAGTAAATATTCAATAAACTAGAATATTGAATAAAGATCTTTGACTTTGACTTGTAGATTCTACTATAACTATTTTAAACCGCTCTTCTCCTTAAAACCTTTAGACAACGGTCGAATAGGCCTTTTTAAAATTTAGTTAATTATTTTTAATTACAATTTATTTAAGTTTATATTAATACTGTATTATATTTCTTATATTATAGGTAGACAGACGGACAAATTTGGTGATGGTAAATGTCCACCACCCCCCCTAAACATTGGCGATGTAATTGCGCCACCAACCTTGGGAACAAAAAATAATCTACCCCGTGTGCCTAATAATAAGTGTTGCTGTCTAGCGGTAGGATCCCTAATGTGTGGGTAGTTTCTACCCAGACTACCACATATATAACCTATAAATATAAATGTATAACTTATAAAACCAATTGTACAATATTATTATATTATTAACTTATTCCTTGTTATCCTGAAGCACATAGCATTAGTTGAGTTGAGCACACTGCAACACCGGCCTATAAATTCTGAGCTCTAGCTGCCTAAATAGGTTTAAATGTGGTGAGATTTGTAAAATTAAACTTAAATGCTGACCGGAAATCATAGAGCTACCAAAGGAGGAGATATACTTGTACAATCTACCGTACGTTCTTTTTTTAAACGTATATATGTTTAATATCATTTCTTCGCTTTAAAGCGGTTTTGTAACTTTATAGTGATTAAATTCCGTAATTATTTTCTTCTTTATTGAATTGAACAGCACTGCATAAAAATGATTGCGATTTACCTTGTTTCATATTCATTAGCGCTGTTCGTTCGCTGCAATTTTTTTTAAATATTCGATGAAGTTTCTCGAGAAGTTTAAAAAAAACTTAAAATGTTTAAATAAATTACTTTTCTTTGAATTGCAGTTTGTTAAACGCTAAATTAATGATAAAAGAGCTGCGATTTCCTATTGGATAGAATACATTAAGTAAAATAGGATCTCGATGGAAGACCGCGCGTTCAAATGAGACAAGCACCACATTTGTTTAAAAAAATTATTATTTGTTAAAAAAAACTGCTTCGTGTCTGTTTGTATGTGTGTGTGTGTGTGTGTGAGCTAATAAGAATTGACTTTTTTACAATATGTATATATCTTCTCTTGTAGATTGTCCAGCGTCAGCAGCGGCGTCAAGTTAACTTTCTTATATATTGAACTAGCGCCTATTTTTAACCGACTTCAAAAAAAGGAGGAGGTTATCAATTCGTCTGTATGTTTTTTTTATATTAATACGGTGTGAGAATATTCAAGCATGGAAATAACCTTATGATAAATAAAAAAATTAACAAAACAAAAACCGACTTCAACGTGATAACAAAATTAATATGCACTAAAAAGTAAAAAAATAATTAGGTACGTATTCTTCTATAATTTGATAATGAACTTAGTATTTTCTACTCATTAATATTTAGGTACGACTCTGTTGTGTGGTTGATAATGTAGTTACAATTATTGTTATTTTTGGAGTCGATGTCGATGAACTTTTGTATTAAATCTAATGTTACTTATCACGTTTCTAAATAAAAAACTAAGTTTCTTTTCAAAAGCTACGAGCAAATTCACTTCTTTATGCCCTACTTTTAAGGTCAAGCCATGTGATACTCATTACCTATCACAACCATGCACGAATAGTAACGAACAAATTTCAACTTTATTTTAATACAATAAGGATGAAAATACCAATTCAGTTCTCAATATAAAAGAGTCAAGCAACCATAAAGGCTTTGTATGGTAATAATAGGTTTATTTTTTCATTTACACCGCTGAATACATTTATAAATCTTATCTCAATATCAATGATTATTAATAATGTATTATAACTTGTGTAACAAAAGTTAAGTAATTAAGGAAAAAAACTTTATTTCAATTTACATATCCTCACTTATTATTCCAAAAAAAACTATGTATTGTTACCATATTTTATTTCCAAATGGTATAGATATTTAATATTAAGAAGTAAAAATAGTTTTTTTTTTTCAGTTTCACTGGGCTGGGGCTAAGTCTACAAGTAAACAGCCGAAAAATCTTGTGATAAATAGCTAAGCAATTTTACTTGGTGATTTGGAGAACTTTGTGCAAGCTCGTCTGAGTAGGTACCACCCACTCATCAGATACTCTACCGCCAAACAGCAGTACTTGCTAATAAATAATTGTTGTGTTCCGGTTTGAAGGGTGAGCGAGGCAGTGTAATTCCAGGCACAAAGGATATATAACATCTTAGTTCCCAAAGTTGGTGATGCAAGTGATGGTTAACATCTCTTACAATAAGAATGTCTATGGGTGTTGGTGACTATTTACCATCAGGTGGCTCATACGCTCGTCCGCCTTCCTATGAAATAAAAAAAAGGTATTTTTTAGTTGTAATACAGTCATTGAATTTTACAAAACGAAGGTCCCACCGAGATTTGAACTCTGATCGCTGGATTCAGAGTCCAGAGTGCTAACCATTACACCATGGAACCACACGATCTGTACGTGAAAATTAATTATCATATTATAAGATATACAATAAAAAAGCAGTTAAAAGTATTAATCCTTGTTTTATTTATTTTTATCGATTCTATGGATTTGAAGCGATCATGGATTCGACACCCAGACAAGAACCACTGAGATTTTATATATGAGTGCTACATAAAATTATCTCATTTAGTAACTTATTTATATAATTATATCATTTTATTAAATATATATTATTATAGACTATAAGCCTCAATCTTAGATTAATACTCACGTAATCAATCCTCTGGACCATCTCGATACTCTCCATCTCTTACTTTTTAAAACATGTTTTACTTCAGATTAAATTCCTTAATAAATAATAGAATATGTATGACAATTAAAGATTTAAATTCTCCGGGATAGGAGCTAGTATATCGTTGCGGCTTAAAAGCATAGAGTACACAGTGCGGCCGGTGTTTGCTCCTGTGATTGCGCAAACATTGGCTGATTCGAACGTAGCTCGCGAGCTGGCGGACCATTACGCTATGTCTTTTAAGCCTTCCAATTTCCAATATTCCACACACTCGCCGAACAATGTCGATTTCGTCATGAAAATGTATTCAACAGATAATCATGATTTAATCGCTGATATTATCTTTTGATTTTTATTTTATTTTTTGATTTTGATTTTTATTTAACTTTACTGGACAAATTATTAGAGTTGGTGCAAAGTTGGACTTAACTTTGTACCTTTGCTATCTAAACAATAATATTCAAATTAAATAAATAAATACTATGACAAATATGAGAGGAACGAAATAAATATGGCGAATGTACAAATAAACAATTGTGAAACATTATTCGGGAAATTTTCACGCAGGCGATGTCTAAAAGTGACTTTTAATTAAGCTTTTCTGATTTTATTTATTTATTTATTTATTTATTTATTTTAAGGAAGACAAACAGTTATAAAATACATACAAAAAATTATCACATTACAGAGAAATAAACCAATCAAGTCTTCACAATTAACTAGATCAAAATCATTACATAGCAGATTGATATAAATTATAAATATTAATAAAAATAAAAAATATATAGTATTACAATTTATAAAAAGTAACAATTGAATATAAGATTATGGATTACTTAAAATTAATAAAATGTGACCAAATTAATACAATTCTGTAAGTATTTTTTTAAACTGAAAATTAATATTACATTTCATTTCTTTTAACGACAAATAAAATAAATCACAATCATTGAATATATTGTTGTGCATTATACACGATCTATAAAGAAAGCTATTGCGTACATACTTATTCTTGGTTTTGGGAACATCAAACAAAAATTTTTTACGAGTTTGCATACGAGGACATCTAATAAATATATTGCTAAGTAAGAATGGAGATTCAATATAATTATTCAGTAATTTGAAAAGAAAGAGTTCATCTTTTTCCATACGACGTTCCTTTAATGTCAAAATATTGAGGTTTTGAGGGTTATCGTGAGTATCATCATTCTTCATTAAAAGATTATTAAGTAATTTGTTTTGTATTCTTTCGATTTTATCTATATTCTTTTTATACAATGGATTCCAAACTGTTGAGGCATACTCGAGAATGGATCGGACATAGGCATTGTATAGCAAAAAGAGTGTAGATTTAAAGTGAAAATCTTTACCTACTCTAAGGATAAAACCCAGCATCCGATACGCTCTTCCAACAATGTTATCAACATGGTTATTAAAAAGTAGCTTATGATCGAGGTGTACTCCCAAATCTCTCACCCCGGTTACTCTTTTTATGGGTGTTTCATTAAGTTTGTATTCGAATATTAAATTATTATTTTTACGAGAAAATGTTATAATACTACATTTCTTAAGATTTAATGTAAGTCCATTTTGGTGACAGTAGTGACAAAGGCTATTTAAATCTTTTTGTAATAGAGTACAATCCTGTGTAGTTTTAATTACTCTAAAAATTTTCATGTCATCAGCGTATAATAAAATATCCGAATGTTTGAAGATATCACAAATATTGTTAATAAACAAATTAAATAGGAGGGGTCCGAGATGAGAGCCTTGAGGCACTCCTGAAGTAACAGGAACAAAGGATGAGCAGAAACCCTTAATGGTAACAGCTTGGCTACGTTCGCGCAGATAAGATGTTAGCCAGCGTAGTAGATCACCGTGTATACCGACTTTTCCAAGTTTACGAATAAGATGAACGTGCGGTATTTTGTCGAATGCCTTTGAGTAATCGGTATACACAACGTCCACCTGAGAGCCATGTTCCATAGCAGATGTTAAGTTATGAACAAATTGTATAAGATTGGTCTCCGTCGACTTTTTATTGATAAAACCATGTTGTTTTTCATTTAAGATGGATCGTAAAAGGGGAAAGATTTGATCATAAATAAGTTTTTCGAATAATTTGGCCAAAGTGCATAACTTAGATATAGGTCTATAATTTTCTATATTGTGTTTATTACCTGATTTATAGATAGGAGTAATAAAACACCGTTTCCATATACTAGGCATCACACCTAAGTGAAGAGATTTAGAAAAAAGTACAGAGATCGGAAAAGCAAGGGTGTCATTACACATCTTAAGAAAATAAGGGGGTATATAATCAGGGCCAGCACCTTTCCTAACATCCAATTTTTTAAGATATGTTTGTACAATTTGGGGACTAATTTCAATGGAAGAAATAGATATTGAATCATAAGTTGACTTAGAGCAGCTTAATGTCCGATTAGTTTCGTCCTGACTTTGTATCTGAAATGCAGATTTGAAATAATCATTAAACAAAGAACCAATCTGTTCCCCACCCGATGCCGATCTACTCCCCAAAAACATTGTATCTGGAAATTCATTGGACGATTTTTTACATTTCACAAAGGTCCAAAAAAACTTACTATGGCGTAAAATTCTTTTTTCAGAATCAATAATAAAATAATCATAACATTGAAGTTGAATTATTTTCTGTCTATCTCTTAAAATACTAAATGTGTTATAATCACTAATTCTACCATAGGTTTTCCATTTCTTGTGAAATTTTAGTTTCTCCTTAACTATTTTAATAAGAGATTTTGAGTACCAACAAGGGTATCGTATATTTTTAACATTTAATTTTTCGGGAACGTAGTCACGAATGATATGATCGATCGTTTTATAGAAAACATTGACTGCCGCTTCTATATCTAAATCATTAAGTAGAATGAACCAATCAATATCGCTTAACTTATTGTTGATAATATCGTAATCCGCAGCTCGAAATGACCGTACTTTTTGAGGTAAGCACCGTAGGATTTCCTTGTGATCCATAGTCATTCGCGCTTCTATCGCAGGATGATGACTGTCTTCTGGAACCAAAGGCTTAGAGCATCGAGTTACTGAGCAGAATTTGTTTCCGATTATTAAATCTAGGTACCTATTATTGGCATTAGGGATACAATTGTATTGATTAAAATTATTAAAATTTAAAAAGCTATAAAGAGAAAAAATTAAATCATTATTTAAATCAAAATCAAGCATATTCATAACAGAGTCAACGCATTCCCATTTTGCTGTCGATATATTAAAGTCGCCCATTATTAAATAAGTGTATTCAGAATGATTAGTAAATTCATTTGAGACATGCTCAAAATACGTACACAGTGCATCAAACTGAGAACGACAATGGGGAAAATAGCATGAATAGATCTTTAAAAAAGAAGATTTCTGATTGTTGTTAAGATTAATGGTGACTTGAATAATATCAGCAGCAGCTCCACTTATTGGGACCGTATCTGAGGAATGTACAGTAAGTCGATGGTTTACGGCTATTAATACTCCACCACCTAGACTTTTATTTAAAATGTCGTAGCTTCTGTCACACCTATAGACACTGTATCTTGAATCAAACAATTCTTCACTAAAAATTCCATCTAACAACCAAGTTTCCGTCAAACAAACAACGTCATAATCACCCCCAAGCACATTGCGGAAAAACAGATTGGATTTAGAACGTAAACCCCGAACGTTTTGATAATAAATAGAGATTTCATTAGCCATTGATATAAAAAATAAATAAATTGCATAATAAATTGTCCATTACATTAAAATACGAGCAGTGAACCTCACGGTAACCGTTTGTAATTATTAAAATAAAGCTAAAAGCAAATATAGTAAAATTTAACAAAGTAGCAAAATCATCATAATGTACGATGTCCTCAGCATGCAAAACTAATTCTCCTAATGTTATAAATATAAAGTATTTACAAGGCAGTAACAACAAATTGACCAATGGAAAGCCAAAGACCAGTAATATATTGCGATAAATGAAAGCAAGCCATGTGTAGCACAATTTAGTAAAGCGAATTAAAAAAAGGAGGATTGTTCTTAAGCAATTTTTTTTAAATCAGCTTTGTTAATAATATGAAGCACGGGACTGTTATCGGAGCGCCGAGCCATAATTGTACAATTCTTCACCCAAACATATCGAAAGTTTTTTTCTTTGGCTAGTTTTTTCGTATTTTGTAGAAGCAGTTTATTGTTTCGAGTGAGGTGATCATTAAAATATATATTAGAATTTCCCTCAAAACCAATATTATTTAATTTTAATTTGGATTTTCTTGCTAACGTTAAGAAATCATCCTTTCTCCAGCGTGATAGAAAGCGGATTATAATAGGTTTGATTCGATGAGTCTCGCTTTTATTTGGTGCAACTCTCGTCATGAAATCTATATCGCTGGAAGCATTGAGTTCAAAACCTGTTACATTACAGACATTCTTTAAAATTTCCATCAGATTTTCATTTTTTTTCTCGGGAATGCCATAAATTTCAATATTCGATCGGCGCGCCCACTGTTCTCGATTATTTTGTTCCAGTACTATATTATCTAAACGTTTTTTTAAGTCATCTAATTCATTAGATTGATTCGACATAAATTTTAGGTCTTTTTCAAAATTAATAACTTTTGAGTTCAATTCCTCATATTTACTATTCATAAATGATACAGACTCCTTTAAAACAGCTATGTCATCCTGTATTGGCTTAAGATAGGTAGACATCAGATTATCAATCTTCGATTCAATACTTTTTGTGAATTTAGCTAGCTCTGAACATATAATAGATTTAATATCATCGGCAGAAAGCACACTCGATCTATCAGCTATTACTTCTAAATTTGTAATTGAGCGTCCTCTTCTAACCGTTACATTGTCCGATTCTTGTTCATTATCAATTATATTAGTTGCTGTTGTCGATGTGCTTCTTACAGGGGTATTATCACTAATGAGACGCCTAACTTTAGCGCACGAAGGACATATCCAAGTTTTTCTACATTCGGATGACAAGTCTTTATCTTTTTCTGAAGGGAATAAGCATAGTAAATGATAATTACATTTGCATTTTATGCACGCAACACGGTCAGCAGCGCCACCTGTTGTCAGCTTACAGCATGCAAATTTCATGTTGAGTGTGGTGCAAATACTCATAAGATGTTATATACAAATAAATATTCCAAAGACAAATAATAAAATAGAATGCGGATTCCTTGGGTTCGAACTCGTGTCGCCGGCGTTTTCTGACGTAGTTGATACCACTAGGCCAGTTAGCTAGTGCGAGTTCATGACGAAAAACAGGCACACTATATGATAATTAAAGTTATTCTTGTTAAACGAGGGTACGTGATGAATACTTGCATATAATAGAGCACTCTCTGCAACTTATATACGCGAACAAAGTTGATAACAAAGTTTATAACGAGAAACGGAGTCAATAAACACAGTCACATAATCAACACCACAACAACAATAGATACACCAGACTGTTTGAGATGAAAATGTTCGAATCTTTAATATTTAAACAATAAAATTATGAACCAAAAAGTAACACATCTGCTATGTACGACTGTAGCGCACTGACTGATTAAGTAATTTTAATAAAATTACTTATTTTTCGCATGAATAGTAATTCATATAAATTATATACTTCAACGATTGTGACGTATACTTTTGTTCAATAACATGGCCCTTACTATGAATAAACTCTCACCTTTCATGTATATTTTCTTGCTTAACGATTTTTTGATGACGTCATGCAAAGAAATTACTAACATAGATATTGTTACATTTACATTTTAATATGCATGAATAATGAATACCATTCATATTGAAAAATAGCAGCAGCCTGTGAATGTCCCACTGCTGGGCTAAGACCTCTTTTCCTCTTTTTGAGGAGAAGGTTTGGAGCTCATTCCACCACGCGGCTCCAATGAGGGTTAGTGGAATGCACATATTGCAGAATATCAGTGAAAATAGACACATGCAGGTGTCCTCACGATGTTTTTCACGCCGCATATAGCTAGCATTGAGCCTATGTTAGTTGATAAGTTTAATAAATAGCATTGAAAAAAACAACTAAACAAAATTAAAATTCTATTCTTCAAAAATAATAACTTCTCATTTTACCAGGATAACATAAAACGGGAACAATAGAAGCTATATTCTCAGCAATACCTTAAAATTAATTATAAGGATGTCTTACAAATGCGCTAAGCCGCAGGTATCTCGTTATTTTAATAAAACAACAGGAAACCTCGTACAATTGCTTTACAAGAATAAAACGAAATCTAATTAGAATATAAAGAAAAATATATTCGAAATATACTGAAGAAAAATATTGCGGTATTGTATAAATGTAATGACTCGATGAATTCCACGAAGGCGGTGTGCATTGCGTATTTCATATTGGTAATTATTATTCCCATCGTCACAAGATCGACCTTGAACGTTATCTATTTCAGTGAGTCGAAAAAGCCTTTTCTAAATGAAAATAATTCAATAGACGCTGATTAGTGCAGTATAGTGTTACACTTCCGTATATTTAAAGCCGTTAGCTCTGCGCCTCATCATTCGAAAATGCCGACTCATCGGAACTGTTTTTTTACGCACTTGTGCACTAATACTATTTTCCGTGCAGATGGCTAATCTTTGATGATTGAAAGAATATATATTTGATGAATGATATGTTATTACATTATTGGCTTTAAAGTAATATCATTTGTTCCAACAATTTGAACACAAAACAAATAGCTTAAAGTACATTATGAGCTTACTATTTAACATTTATGTGGTAGACAATAGTTTATCTGGAAGTTTTTGTCCGCATACATATATACATATAATTTTAAATGAAGGAAAAGTGGACAAAAATGGGTTATATTTAGTTTATGTGAAGGTTTATATACATATTTATATATATATACAGGTGCGGCAAAAACTTCCACAAAAGTAAAGAAACTCAAAAAGAAAGATCGGAACTAAATAATGGTCGCAATCAAGAGAATCAGACGAACTCTTAGCAACGTCTATTCATGTCACTACAATGACAATTACGGGCGTTGCCAAGCGTGAATTTAAAAAAAAATGACAGTCATAGGGTATGCCGATAGAAGTAAAAAATTTAAACTGTTAAATATATTTGTCTAATTTCCACATCTGTTGGCATTCCTAGTAATAATTCTATCCCTTTTTATCAAAATAACCAGTAATGTATATCAGTTGTCTGGTTTCCATATTACAAGCTCTGCTTAGTTTGATGGCCATGTGTGAATAATGTCCCAGGGTAATAATAAAAAAAAGCTACATTAATTTCAAATACTTAAATCATTTGTACTTTCAACAATTTCATTATAAAAACATTAACATCTCGGTGAAGCAACCAACGCAACGTGCCTAAAGAAGGTTTCACTTCAAAAACTAGTTAAATACGATAGAACGTTTCGCGGCCAAGGAAACAGCGGAACTCCAAAATCACTGGCGCTCTGACGGGTCATTTATTGTAAATGTGGAAGCGAAACTCGAAATGATATCATTAGTTCCGGTGACAGCTCGCATTGAACAATTCCGGCAGCGATTCGTACCACTTAGTTAAATGTTTCTATATTAACATCCACTCTTACGGCAATAATACAGTTATCCCTTTCTAATGTAACAAATTTGTAATTGATATGAATAAGATAGAAAATTTAATTTTCTTCATGTTTACGGTGTACATTAACACATTATCCTGTACATTCAGTTCTTTTTTTATGTATTTCATAAAGCATTTTTTTTTATTGTATAGGAAGGCGGACGAGCATATGGGCCACCTGATGGTAAGTGGTTACCAACGCCCATAGACAATGGCATTGTAAGAAATGTTAACCATCGCTTACATCGCCAATGCGCCACCAACCTTGGGAACTAAGATGTTATTTATTTATTTATTTATTTATTGTGTTATGTCCCTTGTGCCTGTTATTACACTGGCTCACTCACCCTTCAAACCGGAACACAGCAATACAAAGTACTGCTGTTTTGCGGTAGAATATCTGATGAATGGGTGGTACCTACCCAGACGAGCTTGCACAAAGCTCTACCACCAAGTAATTTTTGTTTCACAAAGACAAAAAACATACAATTTGTCAACGAATAGTTACTTTTAAAGAAACAATTAAAAGATCCTATCTAAGGCTTTTAATTTTCTTAAAATAACGCCAGAATAAAAAAGTATATTTCAATTACTGAGCACTATTCAATTTCTTAAAAAAGTATCTGGTAGTTAATGTAATTATTTCTAAAAAAATACATTATATAAAAATAAAAAACCTAGTCGTTACTCAGTGAAATGTGAAAAAGTTTCGATTTAATTTTGTTAAAAGAAAAAATCTAATGAAACTCGTCCTTACTAATTTAATTTTTTGGTCTCCTGGTCTCTCCTACTTTGTAGATTATATACTTGTATAAGTAAATAACTTGGCTGGGGATCTTAGATTAAGAGTTCAAATGACGGGTTAAGCCAATAAAAGTTATTGGATTTTTCTGTCAAAATCTCATTAGCAGCCAAGAATTTAGGTAAAAGAAATAACAGCCCAATCATCTCTTTATATCTATAAATAAAATGAAATATATAATAATAAATAAAAATGAAAAAGTAAGAGAAGAGAAAAGAATTGAAATGAAAAAAACACACGATAGAATAAAAACTTTCAAAGTAGAACGTGTTACATTCACAACTCAAACCTTCTGAGCGAAATCAACCTTCTGACACCAAATGTAATGTAAAATTCAGCAAAGAATCAACAATGCCAAGATATATTATTATTATTTTTTATATATTGTGTAATATATATTATTATATATACTCAGGTGTATTTGTAGTATTTCAATATAAACAGGACGAATGATCTTCTAAAAGTTAATACTTATATGGTTACAACCTCTAAATGTCCCACTGCTGGACTAGTCTCCTTTTAGAGGAGAATATTAGGAGCTTACTCCGCCATGCTACTCCAATAACCCCCGTTATTGGATTGGATGGATGAAGGTGTGGAAATTTTTTATCAGATGCATACAGGGTTTATATATCGTTTAAGTTTATGCTTTCAATGTACTATATTCATTGTTCTTTTTCGGAATGGTTGTGAGTAATCAAATCAATTTTTCAACAATATATAAATGAGCTCGTCTGGGTAGATATCACCCACTCATCAGATATTCTACCGCAAAACAGCAGTAATTTGTATTGTTGTATTCCGGTTTCAAGGGCGAGTGAGCCAGTGTAATTACAGGTACAAGGGACATAACATCAACTAAGGTCTAAGATGCTTACGTAAGCGGTGTTTAACATTTCTTTCAATGTCATTGTATATGGGTGATAGTGACCACCTACCATCAGGTGACCTACATGCTCATCCTGCCTATACAATAAAAAAAATTCAAACATTCCCATTGAATATATCCCTATCCTAATTCCAAATAGAATAATAAAACATCCAGATACGAATTTATTAAAAAAAGGCTTAAAACCGTAAACGATCATCAAAAACTTGCATAATAAAGCGACCACTCGATCAAGAGCTTTAAAAATATATGAACGGGAATTTTCTGAAATAATGACAGCGTCCGAAAAGCCGAGAATATTAAGTGTGAACATCGATCCATCAGCCGTGCACACAGATTGATGGCTCGTTGCTCGTTTTAAAACAATTAATGATTATACAATTTTTGGAGTTTACAAATAACACTGAACCAAACTGGGCGTTGTCGTCCACTTACCATCAGGTAGCCCATATGTTCATCCCCCTTCCAATGAAATAAAAAAAAAAAAACAATTTTTGGAGTTTACAAAAGGCACTGAACCAAAAAGGTCACACTTTAAAAGATCATCTTTGACATAGACAAGAAAACTGTTTCACAAACTATTAAATGTCTATCATATATCATGGTAATAGATGCTTAGATTCACTGCAAGAGATATAAACCATCCCACAAATCGCCAATGCGCCACCACCCTTGACAAATGTTCCTTGTGCCTGCACAACGCCGCCAAGTAAATATCACATTAACTTTGTCAACTTATGATGATCCATCTCTTGATCGATTTCATTCACGTTGGCCAAACTCGAGTCTATCAAGCTGGGCAGAAGAAATTACAGTTTAAGCTCGTGTGTGAACAGACACGACGAGTCTGTCTTATCTCCCTCTCACTCGGTTCTTTGGCCGAAAAATTAACCATCTCTACCGGCACCAGTGACATATGTATTAAAAATACTTTAGTACTTTTTTGCACTATAACTTCAAAAACCATTGCAAATGCTATGTAAACATTACAGCCCATCTTATTACTACGAGCATGTTTACAGAAGAAAAGAACATAGTCATAATAAAGTGAAAATTCGAAAGTATTTAAAAAAAGAACTCTTGAAAACAACCACCAATAACCTCCGGCAAGCTGACAATCGTTGTCAGAAAATTAAATTGATAGACTCTTGGTTGAAGTGCACGCTTATACCTACTTCGTTAGACGACATCAATCAAGACAATCAATCATCCCTGTAGGGGCAAAATTTGCCATTTAGTTATTAATTACCTACTCGAACGTCCGTGATGTCAGTTTTGTTCGGAGACTTTGTGATTTAATTACAGTGTCACAAAAAATCAACTATGATACAATCAGTATCGATTAGTATCGGACGACGTGACATATTTAGGACATGTTTAGGACTACTTACACCTACTTCACCTAAGCGTGAACTCATTATGTTTACTATTTGATTGTGTTATAATATATACGTTACGTAATAATGACACGCTATATACTGTTTAATACTCAAGCATATTGAAATAGATGTAGCAACTAGCAAGCGTCTCGTTTACAAGGTTAGATTATCGCTGTCGGTGACCGCATGGATATAGGGTTGCAAAAGCGCTTTATGAGCAATGTACGGTGACAGTGCGACATCAAGCATTAGTGTGCAATAGTTTCCACCTGCGGCTTTGCCCGCGTTTGAGGGGGTGGGGTCAAGTGTTAGGTACCGTACTCTACACGTTTTGAGTCGAAAAAATATCGCATAGAACTTCGTTCCTGACTGACCCACGACCGCTTATTTTTATTATTTATTTTACTCTCGTGATACAGTAAAGCATATTCTATTTTATAATGTTGTGCCTTTGTACCTCATTATAATATGCTAAGTATGCGAAGCATTAATAATGTCTATTAGCATTGTCTTTTGGCTTTTTGAATTCAACTAGGCACTGTTGTTACACCGCCTTCCAGGAAACAAGATTCCTTAAGCATTCATTAAAATATTACAGTAAATCACAAAAGTATAACAAACAACATGGTTAGCATAACAATAAGATTCACCATTATGTAAAACAATTTTCCTTTTCACGCAACGACGTTGCCATGGAACGTAATGAATTTTCCGTTCGTATAAATTTATTTTGAAGCGTAGAAGGTAATTGTCGAGTTTTCTTTGCTGTGATGTATTATGACGTCACAAATAAATATATTATCTTGGTAGGCATTTATTTTGATTTTTTAATTTTTGAAGTGAAAACTTCTTTAGCGGCGTTGTCCACTTTTTTGTGATGGGTAAAAAATGTTAAACTCGCGTCAGGTCACGTGGACCTGATCGAAAATTCTTAAGACAGCTTATGAAATATTCAATTTTTAATGTAATATAAATTGTCATGTGTACGATTGTCAATAGAAGAATATTGTATTTTATCACATAAATGATAATACTTTTATACTGATAATTAAAGCAATGCGTGCAAAAATTTTCCCTAACCATTCTAAAATATCAAAAATGCACAACGTTAATATTAAAGTTTTCACTTCTGCTAGCACTCCCGGAGTGCAACCCGTTTTGTTTTTTTTTAAACAGCGATACTAAGTTCCGATTTGAAAGATGAATTTAACTACAGGCACAAGGGACATATCATTTTTGTTACCAACATTGGTGGCGCATCGGCGACGTAAGGAACGGACAATGCCTACAAGCGGAGGTGACCACTTACCATCAAGTGGCCCATTAGTCAGTCTGCAAATTTTATGAAATAACACGGTAAATGTATATATGATATTAAAAATAGTAGGTATTTCTAATGTTAAATTAAATAAACCATATAATTTTATAACAAGCTCGACTGCAACAAAGATATCTCTAGTTAAACTTGTTTATCAAAATAACCGAGTTGAATTTCTAATGTTACGTTCCACGTACAATGTCTTATTTTAATCGTATTAAACTCCACAGTTTCATATCTTACTCGTCGGTTAATTAAAATAAATTTGTTAAAACCATAAATTTAAAAGTGATTTTTAAATAAGTTAACTTTAAAAGTTGACTCCCAATTCAATTGTAATTGACGTCCTATTTACATTATTGTACAAAGTAGGTCTTATTGGTTCCAGTAATTTAATCTAACATTCCATAAGAGGATTTATGAACAAAACTGCGTCGTGTGAACTAAAATGTTATAAAATTTTATGAGCAATTCTTGCACACATACTTATATACATACTCGTATATACTTTGTATGTCTAAATATACATATACATACTCGTATATACTTTGTATGTCTCAGAAACGGTTCTAATTATACTGAAATTATGTACTATAACTCCATTTATATAGGTTTCCTACTAATATATATAAACATTGAAAACTGCGTCAACTATTTTAATGATTCGATTCTCTGGGGGGAGAATGCACTCAGAGAATCAGAATTGAGAACGGGGAAATGCTGCTACCATTCTTACTGCCAATCCACGCGGACATGATGAAAGCAGTTGTATTAATGTTGATTTGTAAATCCTTAATATATACAATTCTTATGTAATTAAAGATATTAAAAACATATATGATATATACAGCAAAAAAAATGCATACTATATTGACGAGCCAGTTGGCGTGGTTGTTAAGATATTTGCCTTTCACGCCGCAGGTCGTGGGTTCGATTCCCACCCAGGACTGACATTTGTGGGCATGAATATGTCTGTTTGTCCTGAGTCTAGGTGTAATTTCCTTTATAAGTATGTATTTACAAAAGAAAAGTAGTATACGTAAGTATATCAGTTGTATGGTCTTCATAGTAAAAGCTCTGCTTAGCTTGGGATCAGATAGCTTTTTGTGAGTAATGTCCCAGGATATTATTATTATATATTTTAAGCATATAAAGCTTTTATAAGTTTCATCTATTACCACTTTACTGATGTTAAAACAAACATTTTTGCAACTTGAAATTGTTGTATTTCAGTTTTCCACTTTGAAAGGTGAAGGCCAGTGTTATTACACACAAGGCTTAATTCTTGATCTCATGATTAAAGCTGAAAAATACCAATTACAAAAAGCGATTGTGTGTCATACCCACGTACTATAAAGTGAATTATAGTTCATCTGCTTTTCTGCTCTGAATTCAAAAGCATTTTCACTCTGAAAGCATTTATCTGTTGGATAAAATAATGATAAGATAGAAGTTATATTTTTTCTTGATAAATACAAACTATTATTGTATTCGTTTTTGTCATTGCTTCCTCTTCAATCTAATTTAATTGGAAGTTTGTAATTATTTGAAGTTATGCTCCATTAGTTCTTCTAGTTAGAGCTCCAGGATTTTTATTTACTTTAACAATATTTACACTTTATCTCGTAAGGTAACCTGTCTGAATCATATAATTTTTTTCCACTTGTGTGTCATATGCTAACTCTCATTTGAGCAGAGTAAAGGCAAGTTCCAAACCTTCTCAAAAAGTATAATTTTCTTTGTCATTAAACTATCAATTGATTTAATTAAATTGTTATGTACATTTTCACTTCATTATCCCACTTCGGAAAAAGATTTTCTCATTTCTATTTTACCATGATTTTCTCCGAGCGGATACTCCAATTCCCTAACAGTTTGATTAGTAAGCGACCTCAGCGGATATCGAAGAAAACTCACAGAGAAATTGTCTACATTCGCACTTTTTCTGCCGCGGCCTTTTCCTTAAGGGATTAAGACAATTGAGCTGAACAATTAATTTAATGTTTATAACTTGTACTTACAAGAGAAGAAAGAAAATTCATATGCAAATTTCTTTATTCAATGCAGAAGCATTATTACATATTGATAATCAAAATATAAACTACCCCGGTTTGGAAAAGAAAATACCCATCTAAGTCACAGACAAGTCAAAAAATCTGTCACTGGCATGATTTCTTCTAAAATCTAAAGCATATTTTGTGAATTCATTTATTAAGGAAGATAATTTAATGGTTGAGATGAATTATGCATACAAAAGTTGTGGATCTTCTCTCAACCCTTAGCAGATGCAGAGTCACGCATGACACTGTTCTTTTAATATAATGCAACTAACTGGCTTACGGCCGAATACTGAAACGTCATTCAAATCAATATTTGAATGAGGTTTCAGTCAATTAAGTTGCACTCAATAGTTCAACTTAATTGGTTGAGACGCCGTTAATTTAAAATTTAGTATGCGATATTTTAAGTTTTCGGCATCTCAAGTAATTGAGTTGTGCTTGGTATTTGAATGACGTTAAAATATAATACATTTAATTGTCAGCCAGACTTGACACAAAATTTTACATAATAAACCTGGTGGATTGCTAATGAAGCTTATATTTCTGAGTTGAAATTCAAGGTTGAGTCAGTAATCCGCGTGAATAATTATGTGCTTAAGAAAGAAACCCTACTTATAAATAAAATACGAGCCCATAAAAATTTAATTCCTTTTTTTCACCCTAAGAGGTGGTATAGTTTTTCCAAATTTAAATAACAACAATTCTAAAGTAAAAAAATAATCCAAACCAGATCATAAGTGATAACCAAATACAAAACCAAAAAAATATGTATAGATACATATATAAAACATTTTGAGTAACATGGTTATCCAAAATTGAAGTTCTAAAGCTTTTAAAACGATTTTGAATTTCGAATGCATTCACGGCAATCACTCGCGTCTGAAATGCAATTTTTTCCACCAATAATGTGGTTTAGGAAATTCAATTTCATCAAACACTTTCATATTCCAATTTGCAATCGAGCTAGTGACGTCATCACAGTGGCTTCGTCTTTCGAGAGTGACTGATAAAACGTCAGATGAATTCGACATTCGATTGTCTTAATTAAGATAGTTGACTGACATTTGGTATTCATACTTATTTATTACTTACTAGCCTCTGCTTCGCCATCGTAGACTAAGTTTTTTGCAAAAACCCGACACAATGTACCACTATAAAGTAAATAATGCATTTTGATGACTTAGAGATACCTTAAAGTTATCCATATAAAATAAAAAAAATATTCAATTTTCCTGTTCTGAAGATAACCTCGAACAAACACACGGCCAAAATAAAAAAGCGGTTGTTTTTTTTTTTTTGGTTAGTTGAATAAAAAAGTTATTTTGATATTACAAACATACACTTGTGAGTAATAGTTTATACGTACAAAGTATAGATTAAGTCCTTATTTACGTAATTTACGGCTATATTTATATTTCTCTCTCTTTCACCTCGTGGCTCTCGATGTCACCGCCTATCTGTAATATCAACCCCAACGCGCACGAAGAAATTTGGCAACTCTTTTCTCTGTCGCACTTCCAAAACTTGGATTTTTTTACTAGCACACGGGTTCCCTTCCTCCTATGACCTGGGCTCCTTCAAACGAGGCGTGAAGAGGCATCTTGCGGTCTGGTAAGGCGGGGGCGGCTAGTGCAAATCATTCTTCCCGACTGCACTAGCCGTTTTCGCGTTTGGACTCTACTACCACTTAAAACGTCATAAGTAAGAAAGAAAGAAAATAAACCAAATAGATACTCTACATAAATCCGGAAAGAAACAAAATATAAACAAAAAATGGTTCTTGAAGTGAAAACTTATTTAGCATCATTGGGATTTGAAAGTCGATGAAACGAAAAAGCGACAGTAAAAAGAGACAGACCCATAAATTCATAAGACTTAACGTGGGAGAAAATGAGATAGGAAGCATTATACAGTTGAAGCCAAAATTTTTGAAGGTTTCACTTCTACCACGTGTGAATTGCACACATGTTTTTTTTTAATTGTGAAAGTACTATTTGTATATATTACCAAACCCATACAAACAACACGAACTTTATCTAATAACTAGGGTTTGGGTCCCGGGACGTCTCGTGTCTCGAAGTCCCGGGAATTTTCGTAATTTTAGTTGTCTCGAGTCCCGGGACTTTCGAGTCGAGACTCGAGACGAGACACGATTGTCGAAATTGTTATGTAATCTTTTATATTTTCAAATAATTGAAGGAGCTCAGCGCCATTTGGTCGAAAACGAGTAGTATTCTCCTTGTCCGGTGGCATTATCACAAAAATCGGAAACAGATTGTCGGACAAAGCTGTTGATTTTCTTAAAAACCCATTTTAAAGGTCCTCCAGACCGATTTCGGCCACGGCGGACAATCTCAAGAGAGATTAGCCAACTGCGTAGGAGTTATTATAGTGCACAATTGTGCGCAAACACAGGTGCACTCTCTTTTCCTTGATGGCACGGCAATCCGACAAGACCGAAAGGAGTTCAGGCGCAGGACCAACGGCTTAACGTGCTTGCCGAGGCACGGGAGTGTACATGCTTCCAATTTTCAGACTCTAGGCTGCTACTGAGAATTTCTGACAGAAAAGCCCAATAACTATTTATTGGCCCGACCTGGGAATTGAACCCAGGACCTTTTATCTAGCTGTCTGCGTCCTTTTATATAGCCACTAGACCAACGAGGCAGTCAAAATCCTATTTCATTACATCATCAAATAAGTCTATTTAAAGTGTTAGTTAATTTTTTAAAAGACTGACTGGCTGACAAACTTTAATGATAAGATTCAACCGCTTAAAAGTGAATCGGTGTGTGATTAAAAGAAATGGAAACAGCAATTATTAAGACTGATATTAACGTTAAAGTAATTAAGAATTATTTTCTGTTTAATAAATGTTGTTGTTTTTTTTTTAAATACCTTTTTTAATAAGTTTCACTAGAAATTAACTCAATTAAAATTTTACTAAAAGGGGTTACCCCTCTTAAAAAAAAATACAAAAAACAATTCTTAAGTCTCGAAGTCCCGGGAATTCCCGGGACTTTGAGTGTAGGCTGTCTCGTGTCCCGGGACTTTGAAATTGTCGGGAATTCCCAAACCCTGCTAATAACTCACTTCATATAATTACTTAAAATATATACAATATCAAGCAATCAAATATTAATTACCCTATAATAATGTAATTTGTGAAAACCATTTTAAAATAATTTGTTCTCGATTGGATTTCAACCACTTTTACACAGCAAAAACACAATTACAATTGTTGAACATAATTCGATTTGCATAAACATACAACATTTCCGTATTTATTATTAATGAAAATAATTAGCAATTTAATATTATTGGACCGTTCCATTGTGTATTGTGATTTAATTTACATTTAAAAAGATAACAAATAGCGTGTATATATGTCGAACTTTTGTTATATTGAATGAAATAATAATAAACTTCATATAAATAAAGTAAAAAATAAGTCTTTAATGTCGCATTTAAATTTCGCATACTAAATTTTGAAATTAATTACGTTCCAAATAATTAAGTCCCACTTCAAATTTGAATGACGATTCAGTATTCGGCCAATATTTTCTCATTTTTCATGCAATTACAGTAATAAAACTAGAGCTATATGATTATAATTAGTTTTAAAAATATTTTTTTTTACAAAATATATATATATGTGTATATATATTTTGTCTATTTTATTCTATTCTTTTATTGAGGCAAATTATGTTATATTTGTGTATGAATATATTTTTACATAATTCAAATAATTATGATTGTTATTATCTACATTTTGAAACTTCTATAATAATTAGTCATAATATATATATAAGAAGCAAAAACTTATAAATCATCATAATAAAGAAAACGTAAAAACATCACTTTTGCTTAATGTAGAATTTCCTAAGAAAAACCTGTCATTTAATACAGACCCTTCCGAGTTATGTTAAGACGTCGCTTGTCAGAGAACTGCAGAAAGGCCCCTCGCTGCCGTAAGCACTAGCAATGACTCCGAGGAGTAAGAATTCTTCTTCCCTTAGACGGCCCTCGAACTGGTTATCGTGGTTAAGAATGCCACATAACCTGGTTCCCCATCAAAGGCCAGAATAACTTTCTGAAGATTACCTTAAGTGAAAGAAAAGGGCGGTAGGCACTATTCGGTTATTCTATCAAGGGATACTAATACCTTGTTACTGAATTCCTACTACTACTATTACTACTACTTTCCTACTACTGAATTCCGGTTTTATATATGAGTGACTCAATTTCATTAGAGACAAGCGACATATTATACTGAAACGTCCTTCAAATAATTAAGTTGCACTTAATATTTGAAAGACGTTCCAGTATTCGGCCGATAGTGTGTCAGTTCCTATGGTTACATATTGCTGAAGGTTAACACTTTCACAAAGCATTTACTGCTAATAATGATATATTACAATGGCTTCAATTGTACTCTCTGTGTTTTGAGTGTCTCCTTATACATGGTTGATAGTAGTTTGTCGTGCCTGCATATTTATAACCTTGCCACATTACAGTTACTAAAATTTTAATGTGCAAAAATGTGTATGTAGTTACACTATCTCACTCACTCTTGAAGGGTAACAAGCACACAACAATTTGTATTGTAGCTTCGCGGTAGAAAATATGACGAGTGGATACTAACTACCAAGACGTGCACAAAGTCCTAACACCAAGTAAAGGTACGAGCTCGTATTATCGCAAGGATTTCCATCTAAAATAACGTAAATTAAAATCGCTGTTCATCTAATAAAGGGAGACTTCTATCCCTGTCTAATTGAACCCGTGGTATTTTAATTAGAAATTCCTCGATCCTACGAAATGGAGATATAATTTAGAGGATTTTAGTTTACATTTCTATATTTCTGTGTAATTGAAAAAAAATAGTTCAATAATTATACTTGGAGAATATTGTATATGTATATATATGACACTAGCTGTGCCCTGCGGTTTGACCGGCGTATAATTAATAATATATAATAAATAAAAATCAACCTAGAGCATTCCTCGATAAAAGGACTATCGGCCGAATACTGAAACGTCATTCAAATATGAAGTGGAACTTAATTATTTGAGACGCCGTTAAATTAAAATTTCGCATAATAAATTTGAAATTAATAGTGTAAAATAATTAAGTCCCACTTAATATTTGAATGACGTTTCAGTATTCGGCCATATATGACAAAAATATTTTTTAAATTCGAACTAGTAGTGCCTGAGATTAGCCGGATCAATCAAACAAACTCTTCAGCTTTATATATTAGTATAGATGACGTATTTTGTGTATATAAAGTGTATTATTTCATAAAATTTACACAGTATACATACACGTATAATATGAAAATATAATCATTGCCAACAACATTGATAAATTAAAAAATAAATTATAAGAATTACCTTACACTTTTTTATTATATTTTTTATTTATTGCATTTTGCGTAACAATAAAGTAAGGGCTGGCTAATAAATTCTATTGATATTTCGGTAACTTTCAAGCCGGTGAATGATGATAATGAAAACTTATATGATCATAACGCATTTTGAATACACGCAATTACACTTTATTTACAGTAACTGTTATAGCACCTTAGTATTTTAAAGAGCCATGACGGTGTGGTTAGAAGACGTGAAAATTAACCTGTGATTCTGAGTTCAAAGCCGGGCGTGCACTAAATTATGATGTGCTTAATTTGTATTTATAATTCTCGTGCTCAGTGGTGAAGTACTACATCTTTAAGAAACTGGTATGTGACTGATGATCCGCTACGTTTATCCAAAAACTCGCATTGGAAAAGCTTAAAATAGTAAGCTCCAAATGTTCTCCTCAAAAAAATAGAGGTGGTATTAGCCCAGCAGCGGAACATTTAGAGGCATTTAATAGTACTAAACGTTAGTAACAGCCTGTGAATGTCCCACTTCTGAGCTAAGGCCTCTTCTTCTCATTTTGAGGAGTATGTACTCAACATCCTTGTGAATAAAATATTTGAAATCTCAAAAATTGTTAGCAACATCTCAGTATCTAGCTGAAGTGATATTGAAAGAATCAAATATCAGGCAATACAAATCTGGATATGTAAAAATCCAAGCGCTCATACACGATCTCAAAAGTGAAATACATTACATCGGATTTTTGATATTGAAACAATTTTTTTAACAATAATACCGTTATTAATATAACAGGAATACAAATCTGTAATAGCGAAGGAATTCAAAATTTTGCGAGAAACGATGTATCGTTTTAAATTATTTTGAAATATTAATTTCATTACAATGTTCCAGAATCAAAATGGCTGTCATAGGACGCCCGGGAGAGGTGATGTGATAGATGATTTACTTGGTGGTAGAGCTTTGTGCAAGCTTGTTTGGGTAAGTACCACCGCAAAACAGCAGTACTTGGTTAAGTTGTGGTTTGAAGGGTTATCGAGCCAGTGTAACTGTAACTACAGGCTCAAGAGAAATAACATCTTTTCCCAAAGTTGGTGGCGCAGTGGCGATGTGAGCGATGTTTAACATCTCTTACAATGCCAATGTCTATGGGCGTTGGTGACCACTCACTATCAGGTGGCCCATATGCTCGTCCGCCTACTTATAATATAATAAAAACACAATTAATACATAATATGTAGTAAAGTAAATAAAAACATAGTTTCAGTGATAAAATAAATATATATATTTCGTTGTCTTATATACTAATACAACGATAGCAACGAGGTATATAATATAATATACGCGCCTCGCATTCACAAGGAGGTATTGAACGGCGGAGAACATGATAGGAAAGAGTTATGCCATTGGCTGACACGGCATATGAGTTGGTCTTACGTCCAATTTGCACCAAATAGATGATTCAACTAAAAACAAACTTTAATTTAAATTTAAACTAATTTTACTTTTTATTAACTGTTTATTGACACAATCACAATGTGCTCATTTGATTGGATAAGACTGACTCAAAATTTGATTGTAAAATGTAACACAACCACACTAAAAAAAAATTAAATCGTAATAACAATGAAGAAATATACACAGATGATATCGATTGAAACAGATTCGATCGAAAGTAAATTAAAAAAGCTCACACACACACTCACATACATACGTTCTGTAAGCGATGATGATACAAAGACTTCATATTCAGTCAATCGTTAAAATACAAAACCAATCGTAAAATACCGCCAAATGGAACGTCAGTTTGGAACGAGGCAAAGCAAATTCCACGTGATACGGAACGGGGGTTATTTGAATATTTTCTTATTGGGAACCTTTACCAATATGCAATATACGACTCTCTATAAACCGTGATACGGAGCATCTTGTGAATCTGTGGTATCTAAGAGCGCGACCGCTCCGAGACAATGTGGCGACACTCACAAAGCCGGATCTACATAATGTAAGCTATTCGCGTGCCATAAACATGTATCCAATCAGGGCTTTAAGAAGCGAGTTCATGGCCTGTCTGTACTGACTTTAACTATTGAGATATTCGCCGTGATGTAGGCTTTTATAAAAAGCTTTTCAATATACGCAGTAAAATTCATAGAAATTACGAGAGAGGCGAGAATATACGAGATAGTAAATTTATTATTTCTGGTTTTTTTTCAAGGGTTTGTATCGAGTAAAGGTCCAATAAATAGATATTATAATTAAGAAAAAATACTTTTGATTGCAATGTTTATTTCTTAATTATACTTTAAAATTCTTAAAAAAATATGCAAGCATATAATAATCTACATGTAAGTATTGTAAATACGACAGTAATTCTGTATGTCTGTCTGTAAAGCTCACGGCCAAACAACTGAATCAACAATAAGCTTCAACCTAAGAAATTACATAGAAAAAGACAAGAATGACAAACATTGTTTTAATTCACGCCTCGAGTGGATTTTTCAGAATCGGTATGACATCTCTTTTTCCTGTGACTAACATATTATAATTCTTTTAATTAATATTCGTCAATTCATTCCAAATATTCGTGGTAAATTTTTTTTTGAGAAACAATGTGTCAATTGATAATAATTTAATACGAATTTACAGGTTAGTAGAAATTTTGTTTCATAAAATTAAACCTCTAGTTGCTATTTCATATAATTTATCAAGTAATTATGAAATTATTTGAATACATATTTAATTAAAATTAGATTTTTACATCTAGAAAAACAGTGAGAAGTTTACGCGAAAGTTTTTTTTCGTTTAAAAGCGCTCGTCGAGTATCATTCAGTCTACGCTAAATAAATATAAAAAAAAAAACGAAATCATAATTGTATAAAAGACTTTTTTATTAAAAACATTTTCATTTAACTCTGTTAATTCAATTTACAACTAGAATAGCTTCTGCTCGAATTAATTTCAGTAAACCACATCGCAATTATATTCCGTAACACATTTTGTACCTAATTTGTACCTTGGGTTCATTTTGTTATTTCTGAACGAGAATATAATCAAAGAATCCCTGATTCTTACACTACAATATTCTTCAGGAAATGAATTTTAGGCGAAGGGACTTAATTAGCTCCGGTCGGGACGCTTGATCATTTTAGTCATTGCCTTTTTATCGTAAAGGTTTTGTCTGAAATAATTAAATAAAAACTTAACCTCCTTGTAAACTAAACAATTAAAAATAAACTGAATTTAACTTATCTATATCGAATTCGGTGATTGTGATATAAGTATGATGACAGATATATTAATATCATATGAATCTATGTACGTCTCTGAGTAAATAATGTTTATTTTTTTCACAATATGTTTAGCTAATAATTAATTAATTACTGCAAACATTAATTTATGTTTCGCAATGTAGTATTTATAGTATCCTATACAATATATTCTAAAAGTAATAATGATGACCATGAAACATGGCTCTTACTTGTTTTTATTTTTTATTTTTTATGTTGAACGGACGGGAAAATAAGCCTGATGGTTAGTCGTCACCACCGTCTACAATAATACATTCATTCATTCATTCATACATTTTGGCGATGTAATAAATATTAAACATTTCTTATATTGCCAATGTGCTATCAACCTTGGTAACTAAGATGTTATGTCCATTGTGCCTTTAATTACACTGGCTCACTCAACCTTCAAACCGGAACGCAACAGTACTGTATATTGGGAACATATCTTATGAATGGTTAGTGACACCGTGATAAGCCAAACAAGCCCGACCACCCAGTAAAATATAAAAGTTGTTATACTATTTTATATTTGAACAAAACTAAAAACTATTGGCTTAAGCACGATATTAACAAAGTTCGGAACAAGAAAGTAGTCTGAACTTGATTATTTGCCTTTGATCAGGATTATACTAGAAATGGTATCAGTTAAATATTTCAAAGAAGCACTGAGCAAAATTTGAATGTATTTTTAAGGCTACAATAGATATGTAAAATTTTCGTAAGAAATTATTAATTAAATTCAATTACATATTTGTGCCACTGGCGTTTAAGACGTCGGGATGTTGGGGGTCGGATGCTCTTACATTTTTGAGGGAGATCGGCCGTCGCCTTAGAGAGAAGGGTTGTGACAATCGCTCCAGGTCTTACTTGGCGTAAAGGTTGTCCATTGCCGTACAGCGCGGCAACGCGGCTTGTGTGGTGGCCAGCTTTGCTTCGAGTGAGAATCGGGAGGAAATATTTTAAAATTGGTATATTATTTGAAAGTGATTTTTTTTATTTAAATTGTATTATTTGCCTAATAAATTGTTTCATTCAATAATGATGTATTATAGTTTTAAAATCTTTGGTCATTAATCTCTGCTTGTAACCTCTTTATTAATTAAACTTACTACTGTTAGCATTTAATCCTATTCTGAAATTTAATGTTTTTAGATATTAGTATTTTATTCATTTTAATCCAATTATGTTACTTCTTAATTTCAGACTTGTATTTCATATTCATATTTTATTTTTAATTCTTATAAGTATTTGTGTAAATTGAAACTTAAATTATTGAAGATATATTTTGTAACACCTGTAATAAAGAAGACACTTGGAATATAACTCTATGATTAATGAATCATTTTCCTTTATTAATGTACTCCTTGTTGGTGTTTATATATAAATATTGAAATTGAAATTTTGCCAACAAAATTTTGTACTTCAAACTTCCGATGTAACTTTGATACGCTATTAATATTACTATAATATTACTAAGTATTATTTCTAGAATAAAATAGAAATTTAATATTATTATGTATATCAGTCTAGAGAACTCAGTATAAGGTATAAAGATATATCGGACTTAGCCAAGAACTCGGTTCTGTTCAAGAAGTTTAATCGATTACTTATTCCCAACTGAACAATTATTGTTCACGAACTTTGAATTAAGTAGTGCATAGCCGATAACCACTGCACTTCCTATTGGATGTAGGGCTACCAAGCGGTATACGTTATTTAACATTTATTTAAAAATCGAACACCCAACCGCCAATTAAATGCAAGAGCTTGTTTTTAGTTTTTGTTTCTTTTTACTATCATAGTGATTCCTTTCTAAGTTGAATTGGGTTTTGCCTATAGAGTTACCAAATGATATTGATACGTACGTATTTTAAGATGAATGGTAAATTTAAAAATCGAACGTCCAACCGCCAATTTAATGCAAGAGCTTGTTTTTAGTTTTTGTTCCTTTTTACTACATTCCATTTGCATATAGCGTTACCAAATGGTACGCTATTTAACATGATTGTCAAATAAGGTAAATTTATAAATCGAACATTTCTCCGCCAATAAATTTTGTTTTTAGTTTTTTCATGATTTTTATTTGTGTGCAGACACCGTAAAAGAACAGCCAATCAATGTGTCAATGCTGGGCAGACGACTGCTCTTGTAGACTTTTTGTCACCAATAAGTAAGTAAGTAAGAGTCGGTTGACAGACACGTGACAGAATTGTAAGTGACACGTGCAGGTTTTCTCACGATATTTTCCATTATAGTAAAGACTAGTACATGAAAACTGAGTGGTGATTGTCGGGGTTTGAACTCTCTATCATCAGTTAGGTGGTGATTGTCGGGGTTCGAACTCTCAATCACCAGTTAAGAATGCCGTATTTGAGCTACTGGTGTAATCTATTCGCTATTAATTTTATTAGAAAATTGTATAAGAATTCTTCGTACACATCTGTCCTTACCTTTTCGTGGTCCCTTTTATCGTCTTAAAAAGAAAAGTTTATCGTTTGAAGTCAACAACAGTCTAATGTGAGCTCATTACTCACAGCTGAAGAGCACTTTGGCTTCTTCAATTTTATTTAGTATATATAATTACTATATCAACATGAACAAAAAAATAGCCGCCTATACATATGTGCAAACTCGTATGAGTAGGTACCAGTCACTCATGAGATATTCTACCGCAACACAGGGGGACTTGGTATTGTTGTGTTCCGGTTTAAAGGGCCAGAGTAATTACAGGCACAAGGGACATAACATCTTAGTTCTCAAGGTTGGTAGGGCATTTGCGATGTAAGCGATGATTAATATTTATTCCAATACCAATGTTTATGAACAGTGGTGAACACTTAATCTTAAACATTTATTTGACACAATTTCTTATTTCACCACGACTTTGAGGGTAAATCTCAATGTTGGCAATGTTTAGAAACCCACGCCTTGAAAAATAGTACGTAAAGCTTTTGCACCTAAAATTTTTCATGTCGTGTCATCTCAACGGATAATGAGAGTAAGGAATAAAGAAAAACACTAGCTTAAACACTTTTGACAATATGTCAAGCCATTCATCACGAATAGTAAATCTTTTTATATAGTATAGGTTGGCGGACGAGCTTATGGGCCACCTGATGGTAAATGGCCACCAACGTCCATAGACATTGTCGTTATAAGAGATGTTAACCATCGCTTACATCACCAATGCGCCACCAACCTTGGGAACGAAGATGGTCCTTGTACCTGACTACATTGGCTAATTCACCCTTGAAACCGGAACACAAAAATACCAATTCTTTTTTGCGGTAGAAAATAAATCATCAATAAATCATTGAGTTCCATCTGTTACCAAGGTGAAAACCACTTCCTATAAATAATCATTCTTTTCGTATAAATTTCGTACATATCGCATCGTGGAATCAACTTATTATTCACAAATTTGTCTTCTCACTAAGAGGGATGGCGAGTTTACCAAGATCACAATTGCGGGATCTCGTGAGTGTATGCTATCCGTCACGGTTCGCACAGGGCTTATCTCTGCATCTTAAGAATAGTTTACAAGTTTGATATTACGTTTTCCTTTTGTATATTTGAACAATGCGAAAGAAAAATGGTAATCTTTTAGGTTTTTCATAAGAATGAAATGTTTTTTTAACGATCTTTAGTTAATTAGGCTGTTACGTCTTGCCTGTTTATTAAATTCATGTTTTGTTTACCTATTAATTTTTATTCTATATTGAGATACTTCATCGTAAAGATTACTTATGTTGATTTATTTCTTTATAATAAAGAACATTTTTTTTTTTGAAAAATTTGTAAGCGATAGTAATAAGTTAGTCTTTTTTTATTATTGCATGACTTTTCTAATGATTATTATATGAAACCGATTTTCTTGCTTGCTTTTGTCGGTACATTTTAATTCAGTGGTAGTAGTTGTATTTTAAAACTTCTTATAAGAGTCTTACTTCTATAGACGAGACATTTGTACGCATAATTATTATCTATATAAGTATGTATTTTTAAAAAAAAGTAGTATATGTTGTATATCAGTTGTCTGGTTTCGATAACGAAATGAATAATATCCCAAGATAGGTATATTATATTATTATTATACATATTGATTGTGTAACATATATAAATACATTTTTAACACGTGAATTCGTAAGATGTTGTGTACATGGCTTATATTCTCGTTTTGAGGACAACAAGATTCGTGTTGACCCTTTTTATCAATCTCCCCTTGTGTGTCTTTGGCTTAGTTTAGTGTGAGTTTGGTTCCTTTGTAAAGTGGAGCTATGTTTGTGTTATACGAGTTTGTATTTGTCAAATTATTATTGAATTCAATTGAAACTTTAAACGTACAAAGCCTGTCGCAGATTCAAACAATTTTATTCTTCAAATAGACATAATTCAAACGGAAACAAAGCGACTCTTCATGTAAATAAATAAAACAAGAACTATTAAAAATTCAAGAGAAACTTATAAAATGATATTTAAATTATAAATATAAATCAATAGAAATAAATAAAAAAAAACAATATTTTTTTTAATGTTCGAAAATGGAACGGTTATATTTAATTTCGTTTCTTTATTAACGTTTAAGTTTTTATCTTACTATTTCCTCGGTAAACTAGCCATGAAAACTTAACAGAACGCATGATTGACATATGCATCTATAAATATGAATCTCGAGGGTCACCTTAGTATATTTTTAATTTAGTCGGAGTCATTTGACACAAGCAGTATTATTGAAGTCTGTATCCAATATAATCACCAAAATTAAACCTTATTAACAGAAAAACAGGCACGTCACGAACTATTTATGTACGCTTTTCCACATATTAAATCAATTGATTTAAATTTATATAATATCTTGCTCGACAATAAACAAAAATAGTAATCTTATTATACTTCTTATCACATAATATATATAATCTTGTTTATAATAATAATGTATCATACTTTTGTTAATATAAAAATAAACATATTTTTTTTCCATATAATTAAAAAATTCATTTATAAGAAAACTTAATTTTCATTATAAAAAATAATTCAAGCGTAATAAGACTAAGTAATCGGAAGAAAGTAAGAAATTAATCGAAAATCCGAAATTTCTTTCAGCCATGGAACCGGAAACGGTTTGAGGAAGAAATTAATTATAAGAGTATAATTATTTTTTGCTCAGATATCTTATAAGAGTTTTAAGGGTAGTAATTTAATGAAAAAGTAAGAGTATATATCTTATCTAAGAGACTTAGATGAAAGCTGAACTGTTAATTAAACATTGATGTGAAATTAGGAAATATATTTAGAATTTAGGCTTAGCTTAGGGGATTTCCAGGATAAGTCTTATTTCAGCCACGATGACCTAATAGCGTCATCTTGTTTAACCAGTATTTTTACATGATGATAGAGCTTGGCTTGGTTTGGTGAGCCTGTTTCTCCGGTGTGTTTCATAAAACTTTACTCGGTGGTAGAGCTTTGTGCAAGCTCGTCTGGGTAGGTACCACCCACTCATCAGATATTCTACCGCAAAACAGCAGTACTTGGTATTGTTGTATTCCGGTTTGAAGGGTGAGTGAACCAGTGTAATTCCAGGCAGAAGGGACATAACATCTTAGTTCCCAAGGGTGGTGGCGCATTGGCGATGTAAGGCGATAGATAATATCTCTTACAACGCCAATGTCTATGGGCGTTGGTGACCACTTACCATCAGGTGGCCCATATGCTCGTTCGCCTACCTAAACAATAAAAAAAAACTGCCACATGTAAGTATAATCAAGACAGTAGGCCTTTTTTTAACGCTGGAAAAACGCATTACGCGTTTCCTCCACGGGAACAGTGGGGGGGCGTTTGTGGGGCTCGCCGTATGTCCAGGGCACCGAGTGCGCCCCGGTCATCAAAATACCCATTAATAAACCAGCGGTCTTAACGGGAGCGCCACGGGATCGCTTGCGCATTCAACCGTGACGCTCATGCGAGTGTCTATCTGCCCAGCCGTGGGATGTTACGAAACTATTCCATATTTAAAACTCACAATGATCATCTCACGTATTCCTATGCTTTTCTCTGTGTATGCAAATTTGACAATACAACAAAAAAAAAGGTGTGTGTGCGATTCACACACGATAGAAGTGAAACTTGCACAAAGAGGAGAGACCGATAATATAAAATAGTATGTATATTTCTGTCTCATTCTTTGCTGGCTTCATCCTACACATTTTTGTATTTGTGTCTCTTACCTGTCGTTTTTTCCGTTGCATCCGGTTTGAAATAACAACGATTCTAAAGAAGTTTCACTTCAAAAATAAAAATAAAATTCGAAACGAATTCGAATAAAATATAAAACAATCTTATACAAACATTTGTTTAATAAAAATAAAACGTGATATTTCTGTATAATATTATTCCAGTTACAAATTATGTTTCGACTTCATCATTTAATTTCTCGAGTTAGTAAAAGATTTCTCTCACTCTCATTTTCCTGCGGAAATCCAATCCAGTTCAACCCCGATGGAGTTAAGACCGCGTTATACTCGTACGAATGTTAATAATAATTACATGATCTGAAGCATTTTTTCTAGTGAAAGAGAAATTGTAATTGAAACATCAATTGATATAGCATAACCAATAAATATATACATTTAGCATCCAGATGTGAAAAATGATTTTATAAAAACCTTGAATTCGTCTATTCATAAATAGAACACCAAACTATATAAATTGATGTAAATAACTCACTCAATTACTCTTTAAATCCAAATAACACAGAAGTCATAAGTCGCGCCGATAATTAATTTAATTACTTTTGACGTGACAACGTCTTATAAATTGGTTTGCCGGGTGACACTTCAAGAAACTGCGTTACGCTCCGCTCACGTTATGCGCTCACAATGAGAGCGAGTGAGAGGCACGCGTCCCTTCCACTCGGGCATGGTTAGCCCGCCTAAGAGCGAGAGAGACAGACATAAAAAGTGAAATTCAGTGCGAGATTCTTTGTATAAATTAATGTTTTAAATATAATTATTTGTATAAATAAATGTTTTAAATTGTTACTATTATTTCATCCTTCTTCCTACTATACGAATGAATATTCACATTAAAATTATTTTACCACTCAAAGTCGTTGTCACGTAAAACTTTCGCCCGTATACCGACTTTACAGGCAACCAATTATTTTTTTTTCTTCAGTTCGGTTCTGTTCGGTTTTAAATTAGCTTCTTTTTTTTAATAACGCTGTTGAATGGACCAAGTAGTCTCCTGACTATACAATAACTATTAAATGACAGGCACATTAAATGACAGGCAATTAGTTAAATAGGAAATGATTTGAAAGGTAAGTCCTATTAGTACTGACACCATCACGAGTATTACCGCGCAATAAATATTACTGTGCACAATTGTGAGCGATAGCAACAGTTCACTATCTATTCTCTCGCTCTCATAATCCGAAGGGACGGTAATCTAATACGACCAGAACGAGTTCAGGTGCAGGAAAAACGCATTTACGTGATATCCGAGGCACGAGAATGTAAACACTGCGAACTTCCAAACTTTGACTTCCTGCTGTGTATTTGAAACCAGGTATTGAACACAAGGAATATACAGCCTTATAAAATAGCGAACAGAACAACAAGAATATAATATTATCTCTCGATATGGGACTAACGCAAGGGATTTTTTATGTTCATCTATCCCTCACATCTTAAATCTTAGCCCGTTATTTTTTTCTCTTCACAAAAGTCATCGACCCAACTGCAACTTCCATACATTCGCACTCATTCTTTTCATCTATTGAATACCATTATATATAATATATGGATGTTCAAATTAAAAACCGTGTGGTGTCGTGGGACACCAAATAGTAACGAAGTTCCTTATTATAAAATTATTAATTTCAAGTTCTGTTCGACGTATAAAGAAAGTAATTATTCGTATATACATTGTTTAATTATGATTTTTTTATCTATAAAAATAAAAAAAACTACTTTACAAAATTATCCTAACACCTTTATTTTGTTTACAATGATTTATAAAATATTTATAATAAATAATAGCAAACTGCAATAATAATAACAGTCATCCCAAAACTATACATTAGCCACTGTATAGGCATCATACGTAGACTATATATAAAAATCTTACCCTTTTTTAACGTTGCAGACGTTTAAAATAAAATAATTTAATACGTTTATAAATTAAAGGTATAACACACAAAAGCACGCGCACGCACACACACACGCACACACGCACACACACACACAAACACACACACAACACGCACGCACGCACGCTAGCACGCACGCACGCACGCACGCACGCACGCAAGCACGCACGCAAGCACGGACACACAGACACACACAAACACACACACACACGTGTCTGAGGGTATATATTATATATGTATATCGAAAACATCATAGTGTGAAAATCTTCAGAATATTTTCTTATATAAACACTAGATGCTACATATTAAAACATAACACGTTTTTACCGCACTGTGAAACTGGGCCATATTGTAATTAATTTAATCCGACTGGGAGCTTATTCTTTAAATGTATATTTTAATTACATTATTTTTTAAAACGATGCAAACCCTTATTTAATATGTTGATTTAATCACTTCGGCAATTTAAAACGTTAATCACGTAAAATATATTTTTAATAAAAAAATTATAATGTGTGAACTTATTATGGTTTTATAATATTTAATTACTTAAAAATAATTTTACATTTTTATTTGGTGGGAGAAAATGAAATTGTAACTGGCAATTATTTCATTTAGAAAAGAAAACTAGGAAGGTTTTGATGTTTATGCTCTTAAAGGAAACTTGGTCGCCATAAATTTTCTGTATAGTTTCTTATGGATATAAGCGGTTTCCATGTTTTAGTATTGACTTCCCGCTGGGTTATCGCCTTGTTCTCTTAAAACAAGATTTTTCGCTTAGTTACAACATCATGAATAAGTACTCCACTATTCATAGCCGACGATTGAATCCGTTTTATACATTTACTAGCCAGCCATTTGTCATATAGCATAACTTGTCTTTTTTTATTGTATTGGTGCCCACCAGTACAATAACGAGACGACGAGGACGAGCATGTGGGCCACCTGATGGCAAGCTGTCACCAACGCCCATAGACATTGGCATTGTAAGAAATCGCTTACATCGTCAATGCGTCACCAACCTTGGGAACTAAGATGTACACAACACAATACAAAGTACTTCTGGTATGTGGTAGAATATCAGATGAGTGGGTGGTACCTACCCAGACGAACTTGCACAAAGCTCTACCACCGAGACTTGATTATGTTCTCCCTAAATCGTTGATTTTTTTGAATTTTCCAGCATTATTTATACCGTATTTGATAAATTTGTCATCTTATAGTTGTTGCTTGGTTATCATGTAAGTCATATATCAGTCATAGTTTGAATATGACATCGAATAGTCTATGACACGCGGGAACTGCGACGGAGCTGACGACACCTCATTTGTCAAAGCATGATAAGTAGTTGAACTAAACGCGAACATATGAACTTATATTACATAGATTGCTAAAAACATTATTTTTCGCCGAAGTAGTTAGTTTAAGTGATGATGAGATATCTCAAGAGATAAATTGAATACAATAAAATACTTGGTGGTAGAGCTTTGTGCAAGCTCGTCTGGGTAGGTACTAGGTACCACCCACTCATCAGATATTCTACCGCAAAACAGCAGTACTTGGTACTGTTGTGTTCCGGTTTGAAGGGTGAGTGAGCCAGTGTAATTACAGGCACAAGGGACATAACATCTTAGTTCCCAAGGTTGGTGGCGCATTGGCAATGTAAGCGATGGTTAACATCTCTTACAATGCCAATGTCTATGGGCATTGGTGACCACTTACCATCAGGTGGCCCACATACTCGTCCGCCTTCCTTTGCAATAAAAAAAAAAATATCCAGCAGCATACATACAATGCACAAGATATAGTAAACAAAAGAGTGCATAAATACAGACGGAATCTCTATTCTCTCACTCTAATCTGAAAACGGCAATCCGATACGACTGGAAAGAGTTCAACCACAGAACCAACGTATTTACGTGCCAACACATTTCCAACTCCAAACTTAAGGTTGATACAAAGAATCTTCGACAAAACCAAAATATTACTAACTAGCCCGACCTGTGATTTGAACCCATAACTAGCCTCTAAACCAACAGATTAATCAACAAGACCGTATCTAAGTACTCTGTATAAAAATAATCTTTTACTATGCTAATTAGATTATAAATACGAATCTTTTACAGTGCCTTTCTCCACGAGCTTTTCTAACTAGTTACTATTTAGAAATTAGCATAAAATGCTAATAAGCTCTTAAGCCTACTCAATATTTAAATTAACAAAAATATTTAGTATTTTCATTAACGCCTATCAAATAATTAATAGCCTTTTTATATATAGATTTAAAATAGGTAGGCAGACTGGGAAACTGATCGACCGTTGGTCACTTATCACCACCGCCAATAGACATTGGTACTGTTAGACAAATTAACAATCATTAACATCAATACGCCACCAACCTTGGTAACTAAGATGATATTGCCAGTGCCTGTAACTACACTTGACTCTCTCACTCTTCAAACCGGAATACAACAATACTGATCACTGCTGTCTGGCGTTGGAATTGATGAGTGGGTGGTACCTACCCAAATGGACTTATACAACCCCTACCACAAATAAAAAAATACATTAATAAAAGTGGCGTCATGGCCCAGTGGTCCTTAATTCTTAACTACCTCTTGAGTTTGGGTTCAAACCCGAGCAAGCACTACCGAATTCTTCTGTGCTAAATTTGTGTTATAATTAATTTCGTATTCGGTGACGAAGGAAAACCTTATGAGGAATGCACCACTAAACGCCTACCGCATATGCCACCTGCATGTGGCTGATGAAAATCTGCCACGCATATCCACCAATTAATGGAATTCTTTACTAGCATACGTGTTCCCCTCCTCTTATAACCTGGATTCCTTTAAACGAGGCGTGAAGTCTTGGTGGCTAGTGCAGATCATTCTTCCTGACTATACTATCCGTTGTTGCGTTGTGGAAATCTACTACCACTTACTATCAGGTGGAAGTCATTTGCCCTACACGGTAATATAAAAACAATAACCCCCAATGAAACAGCGTGATTAAGTAAGCTCTAAGCAAACTCATCAAAAAGGAGAGGACACCTTAGCCCAGCTTAATATTGATAAAATAACATAGAGTTCTCGTTAATTTACATTCAAGCTATTATATAAATTTAATTATACAGTTGATAATGTAATTCAATTTATTTGTGTAGTGTAGAATCATTAATATTTAATATTATTAAATAACAAATTATGTAAAACAACTTATATATACGTGAATAATGTATATATTAATTCTATTTGAAACCGTATTTTATTTCACAATTCAAAATATTAAGTAGCTTTTAACTGTTCGTGTAGTCGCTATTCTATTGGTGCAAGAATGATAACTTGCAGTTCGGAGTTCGGAAACGACGCTAAAAGTTGCCGTCATTGATAAGTTGCGTTAAAGTTAAAGTTAAAGTTGCGATAAAATGCGCTTAAACGATAAATCCATATTTGAATTACATAATATCAAGATATTCGACGTGAAAGAACTTTATACAAAGTAAAACATTTATATACTTTTTATGTACAACACATTATATACACATAAAATAAATACATATCATAATAAACGCGCTTGATCGATAAAATGGCTTTATCGCTTAATAGCGATATCTTCCAACCTTTGATATTTGAAATCAACTTACATTTATATAACCTTCCTATCCCGACATCATACGGATGAAATAAAGATGAAATCCCGCGAAGTTTTTTAACCATTGACCTACAAAACTTTACTTTAACGAGAACCTTTATATATCTATTAAATATAGGTATTAGTTTGTATATATATAATGTATTTAAAATCTCTCTCAAACGGCTAATTACCCATAAGACCCCGATGTACAACATATCTTTTTTTTATTCTTAAGTATTTTCTGTATTATAAATTTGTCATTAACAATAAAATAAATCATATTAAATTAAATTTCATATGCGCATATATTCGCAGTGAACAGCTACTTTATGATATATCATTATTATAGTACGTGACATGTATATGTCTCTGATATTTATATAAATAAATAACTGACTGCCTCGTTCCTGGTGGCTAGATATAAGGCCGCAGACTCGGTGGTCCTGGGTTTAATTCACAAGTCGGGCCACTAAATAGTTATTGCGTTCTCATAGAATTCTCAGTAGCAGCCCGGAGTCTGGAAGTTGGAAGTGTGTACACTTCCGTGCCTCGGAAAGCACGTTAAGCCGTTGGTCCTGCGCCTGAACTCTTTCCGGTCGTGTCGGGTTGCCGTCCCATCGGATTATGAGAGCTAAGGAAAAGAGAGTGCACCTGTGTTTTGCACTCACTTGTGCACTATAATATCTCCTGCGCAGTTGGCTAATTTCTCTTGAGATTGGCCGCCGTGGCCGAAATTGGTCTGGAGGACCTTATTTATATATTGAAGCAATAGAACATGCTATTAGAAACATCCCATAAAATCATATTAATTGAAGCAAAATCAAAATGAAAAACACCGGCGTTCTAACTGAACGATTTATTACAAATGTGGATCGTAACTTTAAATGGTGGCATTAGTTACGACGCGACGGTCAGCATTGAACAGTTCGCGAGGCGATTTGTATTGCTTTGTTAAATTTTTTGTTTAACACTCAGGTTTCTGATCGGAAACATAAATTGAAATACAATCAGTTAAAATTTGTACCTGCAAGTACCTTTTGTGGGAGTACAGTCAAGAGAATAAATGTTCTCGATTATTCTAAGGCAAAGTATAGTTTTGCTTGGTGGTGGTAGAGCGTGACTACTTACCATCAGGTGGCCCATATGCTCGTCCGCCTGCTTATGCTATCAAAAATTAGTTTTTCAAACCATAATAACTTTTAATTACCTGAATAGAATCGGTTATATAGGGTATCATTAGAGTCTATACAACATTGAAAATTCCTGGAAACATCAGTTAAAATTTACATTTTAAAACCACTGGAGCCATCTTGGTATTTATTTTTTTGTTTCTATGCACGAATTTCATAATTTATTACAACATAAATTCAGTTCAATTTTCAATAATGATATTCGTATCTCGATAATGTAATCATATATCTTAAAATCAAACATTGTATCATTGATATTCGTATACCGTTTTGATTAACATATTTCCGCTCTGATTACAAAACTCGTTCGTGTATTAAGAAAATGAAATTTAGCCTGACTTGTAATACAGACACTAAAGTACATATTATACTATGCTAATAGTTACAAGTCTACATGAAAATAAGTCATTAACGGCTTATTCTATAAGCGGGTGGTTAATGAAACAATGATGTCGTAGTTTTGCAAAACTCAAAATCATGTGTTTAACTAAAATGCTACTAAGCAATATTTATAGTTAAGACCTTATGTGTACATTGAAATATTTTGATGATAATTGGGTTCGATTCCCACCCAGGACATACAGTTGTATGCATGAACATGTTTGTTTGTCCTGAGTCTGGGTGTAATTATCTATATAAGTATGTATTTACAAAAATTAGTATATCCGTTTTCTGGTTTCCATAGTACAAACTCTACTTAGTTTGGGATCAGATGACCCTGTGTGAATAATGTCCCAGGATATTTATTTATTATTTATCATATAGCAATTGGAGAGAAATGGATGATAATATAGCGTGTAAAATTTGTCTTCTCAAATGTGGATTTCTATATGTCACAGTGCCTGAACAAGCTTCCAGGGTCTTATGTGGTACAGCATTTTAGCAGATAAAGTTATAAGTTAGACACATTCATTTATCATACATACTATATACTAACACAATATACTTACACAAAATAACGGGATTCAGATTATGTGAGTGAAATATTACTAAGAGTTTTTTTGAAATTAGAACTAAGCAACTAGAAGATGCTCAATTTATAAAAGCAAGTGTTATCAAAGGTCGTTCCAAAACTATCAGAGTGAAGTCCATTAAAGACTCATCTCACGGATCATTTGTTATATCAAATAGATAAGTTGATGTCTTATTATATAAGCCACCCTAAATCGTTGAGACTATTTGATAAAGTGACGATATAAGTTCCACACTCAATGTAACCTTTGCAAATTACATTGTTACGATGGGAATTTATTGGTAATATTACCTAATCTTCATTTACTTGTATTTTCTATATCATTCCTTTTTTCACTGGTTATAATAATAATAATTAGTATCTTTATTGCACACACAGAGAAAAAAAAATGACTATGAATAAAAAAAACAGCATGCAAGGCGGTCGTATCACTGAAGTAATGATCACTTAATTTATTATTTTAGTCGGCGATATTTTTGAAGGTATTTCTGACTCGTGCAATCAATCAATCAACGGTGTGATAGCATGACGCGTTTTGCCGCAAAGTCAGCCGGCAAAGTTAAGTCTCTCTACACTTTATAAATAGGTATATCGACAAACAAATTGGCTAAAGTAATGTAGAAATATTAACCATTCCTTATGACTATGCGCCATAAATTCTTTCACTTTATGTTCGTTGGCTGCGAGACTCTTTGACGCGCACAGATACAAATTTAAAAAGGAAAACGAGAAGTAGATGTGTGTGAACTTTATAAAAAAACTTTAAAGTCGAAACTTACTGCAGAACACATTCGTACAATGTCAGATAGTGGAATATGCGAGATATATGCCATGAGCGGAGCTGAGCTCGATCTTCATCTCAGTGGCGTGACGTGAAGAGGCCTATGTCCAACAGTGGACGACGAAAGGTTGATAATGATGATGATGACGATGATGACATGAATTGTAATAATTACAAAATTTAAATGTTACACCCAGAAAAATAACGTTTCTTTTTTTATGTTAGAGGGGGCAAACGAGCTCTCCTGATGGAAAGTGACTACCACCGCCGATGGACATCTGCAACATCCGAGGACATGCAGATGCGTTGCCGGCCTTTTAGGAAAGAGTACGTTCTCTTCTTGAAGGTTCTTAAGTCATATCGGTTCGGAAAAATCGCCGGCGAAAGCTGGTTCCACAGAGTGATTGTGCGAGGCAGGAAATGCCTTAAGAAACGCACTGTTGTGGATTTCCAGTCATCGAACGTATAACCGTAAGCCGATTTACAACATTTCATTTCAATGAGAGATTTCACGAACTAAGTTCTTACAGAATAAAACTCCAATCCTGAAGACCTATTCACATTGGTAGGTGACACGTTCACGGGCTCACTCCGCGTTATCCATCCTATAAGCCGATTAAATTTTACGTGTAACGGCATTGTTTTCACTTATTGATAAAAAAAAATGCTGAATTTGCTAACGGTTATTATCTGTATCTTTACTACATATAAGCCGGTGGTCGTCTTATATTATACTTAATCCGTGTTATTCTGAACACAAAAACCTATACAGTAACAACCTCTGAATGATCTACTGCTGGGCTAAGGCCTCTCCTTTTTGAGGAAAAGATTTGAAGCTTATTCTACCACGCTCCTCCGATGCAGGTTGGATGGAATACACATGTGACAGAATTTCAGTGAAATTAGAGATGTAGGTTTTCTCACGATGTTTCCTTCAAACAGCCATAATAACTTTTAACTTTTAGCCACCAGCAAGGTAGTCAAACCGCAACCTTATTACATTTAATACATATTAAACAGTATGTTTTTCTCATTAAGATAAATGAATGAAGCCAATTTCAGTTATCCCTAAAGGATAGAGATCCGAAAGTCAGAAACGAATCTGATTTCTGTAATATTTTAAGAGCTTCATTGACAAAAAATTACGTTTTCACACTCATTGATTCCATTTGCTCAAAGGGATTTAAAAGTCTTGGTTTCATTTTACGCAATTGTAGTGATCTGAAAAATCCTTCGACTTTGATCACATTGTACAACGCTTTTGTCCGTAGTGGACTTGAGTATGGCAGTGTAGTCTGGAACCCGCACTACGATGTTTACATCAAAAGGTTGGAAAGCATTCAAAAACGCTTCTTATGGCATCTCTGCTTTAAATTCGGCTTAGCAAAAAAACTCCCTAACTACAAAGATCGAATAGCCTTTTTCAAAATGAACACCCTTGCCGATCGAAGACGCTTACTGGACAACATGTTCATCTATAAACTAATTAACGGCACTTTGGATTGTCCAGACTTATTATCGCGGATACATATTTCTGCACCTTCCAAGTCATTACGCACTAGCAAACGCACGATTTTTTCAGAGCATATGTCTAAATCTAATTTGGGTCATTACTCCCCTCTCAATAGAATTATGAGAGCCTATAATTCAATAAGCGGAGACAAAGATTTAGATATTTTCGGTAATATGAAAAAATTTAAAAATAAAATATTAATTATAAATACTCAAAATTGTTTAGTTTAGATAGTTTACTTATGTTCTTATCTTTATTTTAATTTATTGTTGTTATATAACGGTTTTTAATTAGCTTTTTTTACCTTCTGTTTGTTGTCGCTTAACTTTTATTCTGTGCATGCTGTTATCACCTATAAGTAAGATACCACTAGTCTTATTTTTTATTCATGTATCTGGAATCTTTTTAGTGTGTATTTTGTTGGTGTTCTAATAAATAAATAAATAAATAAATAAATAATGCTGTCTTCAATATATTTATAAATTCTTATGTAACCTTTACGTAAAAACCTGAATAATTCTGAGCAACTATAAAGGACCTGCCAATAGGATTGAGAATGATAGATGACCGAAACTACAATAAGATGGCGTCGAAAACCATACAATTGCATGTCATTTATCACAAGTGTCCAAGGCGTTGCCGGGGTGTTCCGAAACACTATCGAATTTACCATTGTTATCTTGATCATATAAAAACTTACACGAAAATAAAATTATTTTATAATATTTTCTTGCTCTCTGCACGTTGAAATGACTTTATATTGTATTCAAATAAACTGTTTAGATTTATATCAAGCTTACCACCTCGTTAAAGTATAAATTCTAACCGACAAGCAGCACGTTAGTTATTTACCCATAGTTTTTTTAAATGAAATTATACAATCAGAATAAACAGCAAGTAAACTGCAACACATGTGGCGCTCTAGTCGCGCGTCTAACCAATAGGAACGTGTCTATTCGCTTTCGTCTATTATAAATAAAGAAACCATGTCTCACTCAAGTTTCTAAATATTGTGTTGTCTTCTAAATTGAAATAAAATTTATTAATTATATTTGTAATATAAAGTCTTATGAGAAATTAATTAGCAGTTTATTCTGGTTCAGAACACATGTCATATGTAAATCGACTAATTAGATATTTATACCGTTGATATTTATAATTTGTTAGCATCTGATTGGCTGAGAATAACAGATACATAATCTAAGGTGTAATTCTAATACAATAATTTGTGATTTAAGATCTTCATTACTCATCCGTAAAATATTGACAATAGATGGTGATATAGGATTTTGACACTTATATCCATGAAATTTTATAATTTAAATGGTGAATATCGCATAACACTTATTGAAGTTTCACGACCGTTCTCTCCTTTAAGTCTCGAGTTTGCTATTAAAGAATAGCCCTACTCTTACTTCTAAGAATTTTAGCTTTACAAGACATTTTTGTATAGAAATAGAAAAGGTCTTTTTCCTTATTAAATGTTCCTTTTCCGACACATATGTGTTCATAAATGTTCTAATAGAAACCCGTGCACCGTAACTCACTACCTTTTGGTGTTTTCTTTCATAAAGCAAAAGAAAAATTTTCCAACATCATGTAGTTCAAAGGTGCGATAAAAATGCATTTTCTAAACAAAAAACGACATGTATGAAATTACATGCACTATATAACTACTAGGATTTTCTACGTATTTCAACAATTATTATAATACATACGTCTTTTTTAACAAACCGAGATGGCCCAGTGGCTACAACGCGTGAATCTTAACCGATGATCGTGGGTTCAAACCCGGGCAGGCACCACTAAATTTTCAAGTGCTTAATTTGTGTTTATAATTCATCTCGTGCTTGACGGTGAAGGAAAACATCACGAGGAAACCTACATGTGTCAAATTTCAGTCAAATTCTGCCACATGTGTATTCCACCAATCCGCATTGGAGCAGCGTGGTGGAATAAGCTCCGTAACTTTACTGTTACTTTATTTGTTTTTATACGTCTTTTGAAGGTTATCTGTAAATACTCAACTGTTGGAAAAATTCAGGAAAACAATGATTATTTATTTATTACATGGTAACAAACAACCAAACTGTTTTTATAATACACTCAAAATTGTTTCATATAAAACTGTTAGGTACAAGTATGCTTATAGATGATATATGCTTATAGATTATAAATAGTTGCAATGCTAATATAAACTTATATAAAAATATATATTTTATTCCATATGATTTGTTAATGCTTTGTCAAAAAATACGGCTTCGTCGATTATCATTATTTGCGTTACTTAGTTAAATGTAAGGCGCTGTTGTTTCTTCTTTCAAATGTCAATTCAGTGATGACAGAAAGAGATAAATCAGTGTTTAAATAAATACCTGGTGAACAAAGTGTATAGCCGTTAGCTAATTAAATAAAACTGATTAATATATTATGTAATTTGAGCTGTCTGAATATATATATATATATATATCGCGCGTTTCACCTTAGGCTGTATAATAACTTCCCATCAGGTGTGAAAAGAGAAGGAGTCAGTCAAGCGCTTGCTTATATATTAAAAAAAAAATATATATAGTGAGTACACTTTCCTCAAAGGCCGGTTATGCACCTGCAAGTTGGATGTTGCTGATATCTATGGGTAGTAGTAATCACTTTCCATCAGATGAGCCTCCTGCTCGTTTGCCCCCTCTTACATAATAAATTTATTTATTATTATAATTTTATACGTTTATTAGAAACAATAAATAATTGCTTCGATACTAAAATGATGTATGTAAAGCAACGATACAATAGCGTTTGTATAATAATTTTTGAATAAAGAATATTTTGTGGAATTTGAAATTGAAATTTGAGCAATAATGTATGTAAAATAATATTCTCTTTTTTAATTCGCGCTCGGTTGCAGACACGAGAGTTAATTTTCACTTCTTGAATATGTACAGTGTTGCCAACTTATTTTACATAAAGCTACATTCGCATTCGCCACATTTTAAATAAACTTAAACATTTTTTAAATCAAATTCAGCAAATTCCTCCTCCTCTTTTTTTAGGTTTGATGCTTACTTAACCACGCTGCACTAATACGTGTCAGATTTTCATGCGTCACAGTGTCACGTGAAATGCACTACAGTTACATTGTATAAAATGCAATTTTCACATTTTTCATATCATAGTCATGGAGCACAGTTACTCGAAAACAAAGAGAAGCCAGTAATCTTTTTACTATCAGAAATTTTCCGCTTTTCTTATGAAAAAGGTGTCATTGTACAACGGGGTCGCATAAAAGGCTCAATTCTTTTTTATCTCATCTCCCATCGCGCTGTTTCACTCGAAATTCATTTGCTACAGTCACTCCGGTTGTTTTTTGGTGTATTTGCTTAAAAAGTTTAAAACATTAGATAAATGTGTAATGTACGCGTTCGTGGTGTTAGATAATTGCAGTACGCTTAAGGTTTATTTTAGATTGGACAAGCTTCCTGGTAATAAAAACACTGAAATTCTTCGATACAAAAAAGAACTTTTTTGCCAGGCCTGGGTCTTCAACCCAGGACCTCGAGATTTGCGGCATTATCTATATATCTAGCCACTAGAACAAAAAGTCGGTTGATTACGAAAGATCTTTTTTTTTTTCAAAAAAAAAATATTTACAGAAAACTTATTTATTGTAAAAAATTTATTCAGAAGTTTTTTCATTTCAGAAGTATATCAGTTGTCTGGTCATACGAGCTCTACTTAGTTTGGGATCAGAAGGCCTTGTGTGTGCGAATAACGTCCTAGTATACTATTATATATTCAATGAATGTACACCTATTTAATTAAAGAGGCACGGTGTATTTATAAAAGTGATTAAATTGTAAAAAGTTGTAAATTTGTTCAAAATGTTGATATAATTGTAGCCGAGGCTTACAAAGCACCAGGCTAGAAGCCTGGCTAGCCGAGGGGCCTTACGCAGGTAAAAATAATAAACTCTAGCCTCTTCGCAATAAGGGCTCAAATATTAGTCCGGGCCTGATAATTGTTGAACCTAATCACCATATTATGAAACACTATATAAAATTATTTATAACAGTCAAAGACGATTACCTAAATTGTATATAATAAAATTGCAATTTTATGTAATAATATATATACAAATATACATTTATATTCACATAAGGCATTCGAAGCACACGGGAGAAAGGAGACCGTCTTCCTTCCCCAAAGAGGAACTGAGGGTGTATTCGGTACCCCGTGAGCCCTCAAGGCATTCAAGCTCCTTTGATTCAATCAGGAACCACGATCGCTTTTACATGAAAATGTATCAAACAAATACCATATTATACCAAACAATTGTTAAAAAAAATGTCTTGGCAATAACAAAAATAAAAAACAATAAGTTGTTATCAATAATTATTTATGAAACAGTTGTTATTATTTTGTTTCATTAGTATTTAATACCGGTAATAATTTATATATTTTGTTTTATTCATTAATTTCAATTAATATTATCAACACTATTCTGGTACATATTGTGGTCTGCTGTAATTGGGGAAACATACAAAAACACTATATACTAACGTCAGTTTTATTCAGCTTTCGTCAGCTTTATATGTATTTCTGTGGTACATTATATAAATATGATATTTCTGTATTGATATCAAAAAGGATTTTATACAAAAGGGCTTTTACGAATAACAAAACGTCGAAATAAATAACTTTTACCCAAACAGGCGCTGATAGATTGTATTTCATTACGATGTAATGAAATCGCTTTGTAAATAATGATACGACGGTTTCAAAACATTTAAAATAATACTCCGTCATTATTAAAAAGCGTCCTAACATTTTACTCGATTACGATTCAGTTAAACAAAGTAATGGCCTGTAAATGACCGGTGGGAATATACGTAGAAAAGTGTAAAAAAGTATAAGTATCAACAGTGGCTGGGTTAAAGCCTCTTGTTTGGTCTTGAGAAGGTTTGAAGTTTTTTCATGAGAAGGTGAGAAATTAATTATTTGACCTTATTTATTTAAAAATATTTATCTTCCAACAATATTACATAATCCACCTATGCTTGGAAATAGACAGGAGAATAAAATAGTTCTAAGGTCACATAAAACTAAGCATTTTATCAATTTACGGGGCAGGCGAGAGTGACAAATGTCTATGAAGGTGTTTACAAAGTTTATGGGACAATTTAACGGCTTATAAGATTGATGGTGGAGACCAGATTGGAAGAGGCTTGATAGAACCACCTCGTATACATTTTTTTCATTAACTAGCGCTTTTTTATTCTGATATTTTGACGTGACAACGTCTTATAAATTGGTTTGCCGGGTGACACTTCAAGAAACTGCGTTACGCTCCGCTCACGTTATGCGCTCACAATGAGAGCGAGTGAGAGGCACGCGTCCCTTCCACTCGGGCATGGTTAGCCCGCCTAAGAGCGAGAGAGACAGAACGCTGTTTCATTGTACGCAAATGTATTGCAAGTTATTGTATGTATATTTGTATATAAATACGTATGTATGTGTAAAGGTAAAAATAAAATTTTGTTAATATGAAATTCAGTGCGAGATTCTTTGTATAAATTAATGTTTTAAATATAATTCTTTGTATAAATAAATGTTTTAAATTGTTACTATTATTTCATCCTTCTTCCTACTATACGAATGAATATTCACATTAAAATTATTTTACCACTCAAAGTCGTTGTCACGTAAAACTTTCGCCCGTATACCGACTTTACAGGCAACCAATTTTTTTTATTCATATTTATTTCCTTTCAGGCGTGATAATTTTGTATAAAAATGCAGGTTTTTTTCTGATTTATCTATTGGCGCGCCTTGAGGTTAAGATGGACTCGCATCTGCATGACAGTAAACGGCTTGGTGTTTGACTTTTTGTACATTCAAGCCTCCTCTCCGAAAAAAAAAAGTTTATTTACAGCAAAGTATAAGTAAACAATACTTACAATTAATCCCGATTTTTTACATCTGCCAAGCATTCCTTACGGACATATATATCTCTAGGTTTTTATATGTCCATTTAGACATTTTCCTCTAGATTTTGGACAAAAAAAAATCAGGAGGATTTATTTAAACAAATTCATCAGCTATTCCACCAAGTAATTATTATATCCTCCAACTAATTATAATCAAAAACGTGTAAATTAGTATGAATGTAGCATAAACATAGCCATAAGTAGTCAATTTCTGAATATAAAAAAAAAAAAATCAATTTTACAACAATTTATGAAAATCAAATGAAACAAACAAAGGCATAGAAATTTCTATATTCCGTTTCCAATATTCTGAAGCAATCTACAATATAATCCGTCTTCAATAGTTCCCGCAACACATGGGAACAACACAACTGTTAACAACATTTGTACACAAATAAAGCAAATTGATTTACATGCGATTTAACAGACAGTGTCCGTCTTGTATACTCCATTCTACGTTACACTTGGAAAATATATTAGACACAAGTAAACCGGGTGGAAACAGTAAATTACCAAATAGAATCGAATGCCTCTCGCACAAAAATACCGTCTAAATGTACGTATACGTTTTACTAATATTCCTTTTTTTATAAAGTTATATTTATAACGACACATTCTTTGTTAATTGAATAGATAATTTATTTACATAAGATATTGGGGTAAGTTCATATAGATAAAAATCTTCACATCAAAACCGCTTTTTTTTTGTAGGTTTTTTATTGCAAAGGGCGATGGAGCTTGCCGTGCTAGACATGGCACTCGTGTGGGCTGAGCATGTGGCTAGGCTGTGATCGCATACCAAACGTGGAAATCCGACGTAAGACTAAGGTCGAAGACATCGGGAAGCATATCACGAGATTAGAAGTGGAGCTGGGCTGGACCCTTGACAAGACGGGAAGACGGAAGATGGACTAAAGTCGTAACGGAGTGGTGGCATAGATATGTTGTTTTCTTTCTTTCTAGTATATTTAATTCATATAGCTATTTATTAATACTTCAAGCCTTGATACCATTAAATTTATAACCACTTGGCACGATACTGTAACCGTTACATTATTTTATGTTGTTATGGACCATAAACTCAATCCATAAATAGTTTAAATTGTGACAATAATTATCGTATCTATTTTATTGAAGTAGAATTTCTTAAGCTTTTATGAAATGAAATTCTCTTTCTATATTTTTTTTTTTCAATCGATTCATTTTTACAAATAGTTATATCCTAACTTAATATTCTAAATGTAAAGTGAGTTTATCTATTTGTTTGTTAACGTGGACCGATAATTTTAAATATTACCTGGTGGTAGGGTGTGCAGGCTCGTCTGGGTGTGTACTAACCATATTATCAAATATTGTGAGCCAGTAAGTACAGGCACAAGGGACATCTCAGTTTCCAATGTTGGTGGCGCATTAGCGGTGTAAGTAATGGTTATTATTTCTTACATCGCCAATATCTAATAGCGGTGGTGACCACTTACAATCAGGGGACACCATTTTCTCGTCCACTTGCATATAGAAAAGTAGAAAAACATATTGTTTTTTTATGGTTTATTAAAAAAGGCATTTTTCGTAAATCAGTAATAACGTCGACTCAATTAATTATTTCGAAAAATAATTAATTCCTAAATAAGTTTATCGTCTTATATTCCCTTATCCTTCAATCAAAGAAACCTTCAGCTTAGTCTGAACACCGTAAAATAAACCTCTCAGATTAGAGCGTCTTATCGAATTGTCTTAACTGTCAGCCTGTCCATAAATTGTTTCGAATTAATGACGTATCGCGCTGGAATAAAGGAACGGACGAAACTGAGCGTCCAAGCGAATAAAGCCAACTGTGAAATCTCGTTATGCTTGTCCTCATAAAAAGGAATATATGTGCTAGTGACATGACGACTCCTTGCATCCCGGCGTAGCAGGCTGCTATGATGTGTATATTGTTAAAGGCATAGCTGTAGCTTGCAGGTAAATTGATTAAACCGCGATTTCAAGCCTGCCATGTGAAGGTAGAGGATGCATCCCACTCTTACATAATTAGCACTCCAGTCGCCGTCGAATGTGTCGTCGAAACGTTTGCGCGTATTTACTTATTTTGCTTAATTTGCATTTGCAATTATGATAGCTCGTTACCCTCTACGAGTTACAGGCATGTCACGAAGGCACTTGCTTATGTATCAGTGTAATTGTACTTCATTCCCGCATATTATATATATATATATATATATATATATATATATATATATATATATATATATATATATATATTATGTTACTGTTCGTAAAAAAGCCGTTATAACTATCCTTCAATAACTAAAAATAATAATCATACTTTTATAAAGAATAGTAATTGCATTAATATAATTAAAAAGTTATAAAAATATATTTCAATAACATTCATAAACAAAATATACAAAAACAAGAATAATTTTACAATTAAACTTAAACAACAAACCTACTTAAACTATTATTAATTACCAAACAGCCAGAAAGAACATAGGAACTGTGACAGTCATGCTGAGCTTTGTTCAGGGTTGGCAACTGTCAAAATAATATATCCCTAAAAACATTTAACCAGTGGTAATAGTTAATAAGTTACGAGCCCTGATAGGTTTATTTAGTGCTCATAACTTAATAAATCGCTATAAATCAAAACATTATTTCAAAAAAAAATATGAATAAATCTGCCTGTATAATTACAAGCACAACGTATGGTGCAGCGTATTATTCTTGCACTGCTAGTATCTATGGGTGAAGGTGCCATCAGGTAGCCCATTTACTCGTTATTACTAAAATAATTAAAGCCACTTTTAATAGTAAAAATAATCCTACAAGTACTTACATTTACATTGTAGAGATTTCTTTATAAAAATCTGTCAAAGTCAAAGCCAAAAATCTTTATTCAATATTCAAGCATTACACTTATTGATTGTCATGAAACTACCACCGGTTCGGAAATAAACACCTCACACCTAAGAAGAACCGGCGAAGGAATCTCAGCGGATTGTTTTTTTTTTTAATTTTTATTATACATAAAAAAAAACAAATTCCAAGAAAAAAATAATTGCAATATATTAAAAACAAACAAATTCCTGATTCCTATAATTAACTCATCGTTTTCGTATTATTATATCATTTGTATCAGTCATTTTAACCCAAATATTTAAGTCATAACCAGGAATCTGGCAACCCTGATTGAATTTCGTACACAAAGCGCTCAGAGCTAATGTAATTGGGGTAATTTGTAACCTAATGGGATAAAAAACTATGAGATTTTTCTTTGCCTGATGACGAATACTAAATGGCTTTCTTAAAAACATTACAATTTATAAGATAGAAAATTATTTCTACTTCGCTTAATATATTTTTAAAAGTTCTTATATAAGATCAAACGTAAATGTTTATGAACATTACAATATGTATGCGGATGTGGCGTAAAATAAAACTAAAAAGTAATAAAACAAATTAAAACAGCACACTAATATCCATTGATTTTCAAGTATATTTTTTTTATAACATAAGACGTAGACGATGTAGGCGGATGAGCATTTGGGCCACCTAATGGTACTTACCATTAGGTGGCCCAAACGGTCACTAACGCCCATAGATATTTGCATTGTAAGAGATGTCAACCAACGCTGATATCGCCAATGCGCCACCAACCTTGGGAACTAAAATGTTATTTACTTTGTACCTGCAATTACTCTGGCTCACTCATCCTTCAAACCGGAACACAACAGTACTAAGTACTGCTGTTTTGCGGTAGAATATCTGATGAATGGGTGGTACCTACTCAGACGAGCTTGCACAAAGCTCTACCACCATTACATTTGTTTTAATTAATGCCTGAAAAAAACGTGACTACTTCTTATATCTCGTTTCTTACCAGTTTTTCTGGATCCACTGAACTGATTTACATTTACGGACTTACTTCTCCAAGAAAGAGCGATATCGAGTTTAACTAAACATTTGGTGATCTATTTTTATTGATAAGCCCGTAATTTCTCTCTTTCTTTTATTATTGATTTTACATTCGATAGAAAAAGACGCAGCATTGTTAAACTAATTCATCGTTAAACAAGGTGTACAATTAAGGCCATTAATATAATATATGCATTGACGATTATATATTTGATACAGTTTATTTTTTAAGACTTCTATCTTCTTAATACGATAAAGTTATTGTAAAATATATTCTAATAAAAGAGAATATTAACCAATTTCCACTTGTTAAAATTAAAGCTGCAAACTAAGCGATATCATATATGATAACATTGATTAGATGCACCGACATACCGCACCGGTTATTATGATGAATATCAAATAGATTTCAAATATTCATTAGTTTTGTTTGTCTGTATTCAGCGCAACTATGGCATAATTATCGGCTGGTAAAACTGAATATCGCTACCATATGAAGTCATATAAAGCAGACCGTTCGTTCTCCCTTATAGCATGACACATCTCATAGGGCCTCAGTGTGATTTAGAACCCTTAGGCCTTTTAACTGCGTCTTGACTAAAGATTATTATGTCATAAACCGGTATTCTTATTAGAGCTGAACATCTTTGTCCTTGTAAATCTTTATTATTGAGTAAAAAAAAAATTGGATATGGTTCGAAAGTGTTTAATTCATATAATTTCCTCGGTAGGATGGCTTTGTGCAAGCCCTAGTAGATACCCACTCATCAGATATTGGAGTGCCAAAAAGCAATTTTAACTATTCTTGTGTTTCGATTTGAAAGGGGGGAGAAAGTCGGTGTAACTACAGGTATATAACAACTAAGTTCCCAAGTTTGGTGATGTTAATAAATACTAGCTACGTCATACGTTTCCACTTGCAGACGACTCACGACAATGGCCGCGTGAACTAATGTACGCCATATATATATCATCATTTATAATATTCAATTTAAAGTAAGAAAGTGGTGTCAATCTAAGGATCATCAACAGATGACGTACTGTCGATGTACAGAATTGTTAACATTTCTCACATCGCCAATTTCTATAGAGGTATAGATAAGGACCACTTATCATCAGGTGGCCCAAGATTACTCACTTCTAAGAATTGTTAATTCTTGTTTATGATGTTATTTCATAACTCCTTGCGAATTGAGTCATGTATACACGTCAAATGACTGCCTCGTTGGTTTGTTGGTTTGTGGTAGCCACTGGGCTTGATATTAGGCCGCAGACTCGGTGGTCCTGGGTTCAATTCCCAGGTCGGGCCAATAAATAGTTATTGGGGTTTTCTGTCAGTAAATTCTCAGTAGCAGCCCGGAGTCTAGAAGTTGGATGTGTGTACACTCCCGTGCCTCGGAAAGCACGTTAAGCCGTTGGTCCTGCGCCTGAACTCTTTCCGATCGTGTCGGATTGCCGTCCCATCGGATTATGAGAGCTAAGGAAAAGAGAGTGCACCTATGTTTGCGCACACACTTGTGCACTATAATATATCCTGAGCAGTTGGCTAATCTCTCTTGAGATTAGCCGCCGTGGCCGAAATCGGTCTGGAGGACCTTTAATTACACGTCAAGTATCCCATATTTCCTGTATTTTAAAACGTCAAGGCATAGTTCGCATAATTTCTACATGCATATCACCTTATAATGAGTAACCGCATCAATACAGGCATTCCGGAACGTTCGTGCTTCGAAATAAATTATCGTGATCCCATTTGCGCTTCATATGATGAATACACAGGAATTTGGATATGACACCACTATCGCGATCAAAAGGGCTTAAAATAACCTATTTGAATAAATAATATTTTTATTATAACTTCTCGGCACTGCTTATTTTAATTCATATCCTGGGACATTACTCACACACGGCCATCTGATCCCAAACTAAGCAGAGCTTGTCCTATGGAAATCAGACAACTGATGTACTACATATACTACTTTTCTTTTGTAAATACATATTTGGGGATGGCGAGGAATAGGGACACACCCCCATTGAAAAGGGAGGGTCCTCCGACCAGACGGGTGTTGTGTCTGGTGGGATACTGCCCCCAACTGTTGTTGTCGGGTTCTTGTACATATGTACAACTGCTCTGATAACTTTAATATCGCGATGTAGGATATGTCAATTCTTAGTTCGTATGTACGAGATAGATGTCGCTACACGTATTTATATAGATAATTACACCCAGACTCAGGACAAACAGACATGTTCATGCACACAAATGTCTGTCCTGGGTGGGAATCGAACCCACGACCTGCGACGCGCAAGTCAGGTATACCAACAACGACAACCGGCTCATCAATTGGCACACGAGTTTGTTAACTTTGTATATTCCTTTGTTTTATTCAGCCATATGGAACTGTGCCGTAAATTCGACGAGTCTCCTATTTATAGGAACATAGCTGTAACCTAACGTAAGTGAGGTTAATTAAACAAGAATGACAACAATACTTTGATTACTTATTACGTTATGTTAATTTATATAAGTTATTTATTTTCTAGACTGTGTAAATACATAATTCCTTAGGTAAAATAAGTTTAATATTTTTGTAATTGAAATTTACTATATTTTAGAAGTAAAAATATATATTGTTTTATAGCTAATTAACTTTTTTTTTATTGTATAGGAAGGCGGGCGAGCATATGGGCCACTTGATGGTAAGTGGTCACCAACGCCCATAGACAATGGCATTGTAAGAAATGTTAACCATCGCTTACATCGCCAATGCGCCACCAACCTTGGGAACTAAGATGTTATGTCCCTTGTGCCTGTAATTACACTGGCTCACTCACCCTTCAAACCGGAACACAGCAATACAAATTACTGCTGTTTTGCGGCAGAATATCTGATGAGTGGGTGGTACCTACCCAGACGAGCTTGCACAAAGCTCTACCACCAAGTAACTATGCTTAGCTATGGGTTCCTGCTTGTTCGATCAGGAAAACAATTCAAAATATCTTGATCTTGGAAGCCAGTTCGCTTGTACTATTTCATTTTGAATTGTATTGACTGTTTCGTTGCTCTAGGCAGCAGACCCTGAGGTCCTGAGGCTTTTATACCCAAGTCGGGCCAATAAAAGTTAATAAAGTATATAAATAACATAATATAAATCATTGAGGACGCTTAAACTCCAAACCCTAAATCACAATTTTTGTTGATACGTTATATTCAATTAAAGGTATTAAATCAACAAATAAATAATAAATCTTTCTAAACAAATATTAAAGTTTCATTTATGACGCAAACGTGTAAAAATAAAATTAACAAAATAAATCAAATCCAAGAATAATAGTATCAACTTCACACACTGAGTAGGGTTGCTAGCTGCCGAGCATATTGTATTAATCTTATATAATATAATATGACAGTTATAACAAACATTTATTGAAACCACATGGTAGTTTTTGTGAACCGTGTCCAAATCAACGCGTAAAAGCGTAATTGAAAAGCCGCAATCAAAGTTTGAAATCCAATTCTGTCCATAATGTTTCTAAGCGATTTTACGGATAGATAATTGGTACATTTTCATGCGTCATATGGGAGGTATTTTTTTTTTTTTTCGCTGTGGAAATGCCTTTACGCATACCCCCCGCAAGATGAAAAGCGGGGGGTTATGTGGGACTCGACGGCTGAAGTGCAAGGCCGTAATACCCACTAAAACCACAGCGTATACTTCACCGCCTTTATGGGGGTGCCAAGGGGTCGCGTGAGCATTCTACCCTGACACCACGATGGGAGGTATCCTCGAGTTAAAAAAAAATTATAAGTATTAATAAATACATGATAATTAAATACATGAAAATTCAGTATCCGGCTATTCACTCCGTAATCTTCACGTAAGATTTTTTATTAACAGTATAGATAGGCTTACGATCATATGGGCCACCTGATTTTAAGTGGTCACTAACATAGTACACCATAGACAATGCCATTGTAAGAAATGTTAACCATCGCTTACATCGCCAATGCCCACTTTGGGAACTAAAATGTCCCTTGTGCATGTAATTACACTGGCTCACTCACCCTTCAAACTGGAACACAACAATACTAAGTACTGCTGTTTTGCGGTAGAATATCTGATGAGTTGGTGGTATGTACCCATACGACCTTGCACAAAGCTCTACCTTCGAGTAAATTGTACGAATATATATATTTTTTTTATTTCATATTTGGGTAAAGAAAATTGGGCTTAGAATAAATTATATATGATTAAAGCCGAGATGACCCAGTGGCTACAACGCGTGAATCTTAACCGATGATCGTGGGTTCAAACCCGGACCGGCACCACTGAATTTTCAACTGCTTAATTTGACTTTATAATATTTCACTCAAAATTCTGCCACATGTGAATTCCACCAATCCACATTGGAGCAGCGTGGTGGAATAAGCTCCAAACCTTCTCCTCAAAAAAGGAGAAGAGGCCTTAGCTCAGAAGTGGGACATACACAGGCTGTTACTTTACTTTTATATACGATAAGTAATTGTAAGTATATGGTTTTTGTATTTCTTACATAAAGTTTTTTAAATGCAGAGATAAATATATATATATTTATAATTGCTAAAAGTAACAGCCCTGACTGTATATACGACTTTTAATAATACATTCTAAGGGACCTCGTCAGCTCTACACTTTGGTTTCACTTCTAAACACCTATTAACACCTTTGTTATAATATACATAGCGTTGAATATCCTTTGTGTTTCGCTGAAATACATTTGGTATTAATGCCATAAAAGCAAAGGCATTGCTTCAATATTGAGCTTTAATTCTTTCAAATAAGGTTGATAATTACCTAGACAAAGCATAAAATTTTGATTTTCATAACAGCTGACCAAGTCTGGGAGTATGTTCTTTTTGAATATTTGACAGGACGTAAGAGCTTATTTCCGGTAACAAAGTGTTAGATGGTAACTTGATTCAATTTGGCGTTGAATTCAAATTCTTAATGCGGATTAAGAAAAAAAATATCGTTCTAAATTTAACAGTCAGCCATGTATTATTTCTAAAAGAGCATTGTTCATACGATCATATGTTGATTTGTTTTATTTTCTTTAAAAAATGAAAGAAGTTTCATCAACAAATAACCAAGATAGCATATTATCTTCTTCTTGTCATCATTCTTCGATCATTTCAATAAATGCGAAAGACAAATGAACCAATAACACAACATCATAGTGTAACAGGTGAAGTGTGTGTGTGTGTGTGTGTGTGTGTCCAATTCAAAGAATTAAATGGAGAAATCCATTTACATCATCGTGGCTTCATGTTGTGCCACTCAGACTTTAGACCTATCAAATAATAACATAAATTAAAAAATGCATTCAATTAATGATTAAAAAATATTGTGACAAAGTAAAAATATCTTAGATATGACCAAAATCGGAAGTAAAACAATCTATTAGTTACAGTCCATTCTGACCTTTAAGTCTAAAGACATAGTCACTATAATCGAGTATCACTACCGTGAAGCTTATAGATGTATTGAGAATAAAAACAGTTGCCAAACAGAATAAAAAGGTAGAACTTATATATCAAGTTTGAGCTGTTTTCCATGTACAATATTTTTTTTAGTTTTTTTTCTAATATTAATTTTTATCTATATACCTACCATAGTTAACCAAAAATAAATCCAGAATTATTATCTTCCTGTGAAGAAATTCGTTGTATTCTAAATCAACAAACGAATAAACTTAACCGAAAAAGCAGGTATTTCGTTCAATGCGTAATTACGTTTAGAAGGAAGTTCCCAACTAGTTCCAAAGGTAATGAAGTTAATGCAAAGCACGAAGAGAACCGATTAGTTCCGAACTTACATAAAAGAGTATGTTACTCAGTTTCTTCCCTTTGTAATATAACACGCGGTAAACGCCTTTCATATATGAAGTCACAAGTTTGCAATTGTTAAGAAACCAAGTTTAAAAGTAATAACGTGATAGTTTCTTTTCTCGTATGGTAGAGGTAAGGAGAACCATCGGTGTATACGAAAAATGTCCGCCAAAAGCAGTAAATTATGGTGGCGCCACATTAGCATCAGGGTAAATTTTAAAGGAAGAACAGATCATAAAATAAAATCAATAATTCTTTAAGGTTATATTTACTATATTGTACTACACAAGGTAGTTGAAATTTTCAATAAGTAACTACTTTAGTCGACAATAATATTTATTTATATAATATTTAATAAATAAATAATATTTTTTTTAACTGCATACTTCAATTCGTTTACAATTATTGCTATATTCATACCATACCCTTTGTCTACACTAGCGCCAATTTGCAGCTTACAGCTGGACACTTTTTTAAGTTTTCTACTATAAGAGATGGTTCTGCTTACCTCTACCCTCCATATTTTCTCGGCATAAATTGCATATCTATGTCGAGAAAAGAAAGTTTTAATTTTGTAGCATTGTAGTAGTGTAACTAATAATAACGGTTGTTTATATAAATATATTTACAAAATCATAGTATTTATATTAACTTTTAAGCTTAGCTGAAAAAAATTGTAGAGATACTTTACTTGGTTGTAGAGCTTTGTGCAATTTCGTCTGGGTAGGTACCACCCGCTTATTAGATATTCTACCGCAAAACAGCAGTATTTTGTATTGTTGTGTTCCGGTTTGAAGGGTGAGTGAGCCAGTGTAATTACAGACACAAGTGACATAACATGTTAGTTCCCAAGGTTGGTGGCGCATTGGCGATGTAAGCGATGGTTAACATCTTTTACAATGTCAATGTCTATGGGCGTTGGTGACCCCTTACCATCAGGAGGCCCATATGCTCGTCTGTCTTCCAATGCAATAAAAAAAGGATAAGTCTTCTTCATTGGTAAATTCATAATTAAACACAGTCTCCAAAACATGGAATTCTTTACCAGCACACGTGTTCCCCTCCTCTTATGACCTGGGTTCCTTCAAACGAGGCGTGAAGAGGCATCTTGCGGGCCGGCAAGGCGGGGGCGGCTAGTGCAGATCATTCTTCATGATTGCACTAGCCGTCGTCGCGTTTGGACTCTACTACCACTTACCATCAGGTGGAGAAGAGTCATTTGCCCTCCCGGGCTATAAAAAAAAACAGCCACAAACAAATCTTTGCTCTCGAACGTATTTTCATTCCAGTCTCGACGGCTTAACTCTTACTAACTCACACAGACACAAACGATCTTTAAAATGCAACTGTAAAATAATAATCTACTCCATTTAATTTTGGCATATATCAACAAAGTAAGCTACATGCGGATAACATCTGACACTTGAAACGAGTCTCCACTGCCAACACTTTTATAAAGGCACTCAGGTTCGCAAAAATATACAGACTTCAATTTTGTACCCTTCATGGGGTGAGTATCGTTTGTGAATATTTTATAAATATGCTTTTAGAAATAGAAAAGTATAATATTTAAAATAAAATTCTTTATTAAAATTAAATCGAAATATATTTGAAATATTAGTATATAACAATGAACGTGTATAACAATGAAACTCGTCTGGGTACCACCCACTCATCAGATATTCTTTGCAAAACAGTAGTACTTAGTATTTTTGTGTTACGTTTTGAAGGAAGTCAGCCAGTGTAACTTAAGCCACAAAAACATAACATCTACCAAAGGTTGGTAGCGCATTGGCGATGTAAGCGATGGTTAATATATCTTACAATAGCAATGTTTGTTAGCAGTGGTTACCACTTACCATCAGGTTCATTAGCTCGTCCGCCTGCCGATTCTATCAAAAAAAAACCAGATCGTCATGTCGTTTATCGCTACGGCACACGAGTCGCTCACCCTCAAGGCATGTTTCACGTCAATAAACAACTCACCACTTTGACATGGTGGTAGAGCTTTGTGCCAGCTCGTCTGGTTAGGTACCACCCACTCATCAAAAAATCTACCGTAAAACAGCAGTACTTGGTACTGTTGTCCTCCGGTTTGAAGGGTGAGTGAGCCAGTGTAAACATGGTAAATATTTCTTACAATGACATTGTCTATGGGCGTTGGTGACCACTTACTATCAGGTAGCCCAAGTGCTCGTCCGCCTACGCATACAATAAAAAAAATCCATAAGTCTCACATATTCAAACAAAAACCTAATAATAGCCTTTAATATATTCACAGTTCGAACAGCAACAATTATTCATTACTGGACAATCATTTGAATTGCATGTAATTTGCCTAAACGATTGATTTATTCTACCTTTAGGTAACACAGTTTTGCTATTTTATTGAAAATAGATTATCGATTAACGATATAAATAAATACATAACCAGCTGTCATCCGTTCTCTGTATCAGACGTTAATATAAATATAACAGAGCTTTTTTATTTAAAACTAGCGTTTTGTTCGCGGTTTCACCCGCGTAGTTCCCGTAGAAATACGGGGACAAAATGTGGCCTATTTTACTCGCTGATAATGTAGCTTTCCACTGGTGAGAATTTTTTTAAAATCAATTGACAATTAACTCGATGGTAGAGCTTTGTGCAAGCTCGTCTGGGTAGGTACCTCATTAGATATTCTACCACAAAACAGCAGTACTTGGTATAGTACTGTTCCGGTTCGAAGGGTGAGTGAGTCAGTGGAATTACAGGCACAAGAGACATAACATTTTAGTTCCGTCGGTTGGTGGTGCATTGGCGATTTTTTTAAATTGATGTACAATGCCTCTGCCTGTGGACGTTGGTGACCATTTACGATACTGAGGTGGCCTATATGCTCGTCAGCCTACCTATACTATAAAAAATCTAGTTGGTCTAGTGGTTTGATATAAGGCCGTAGACTCGATGGTCCTGGGTTCAATTCCCAGGTCGGGCCAATAAATAGTTATTGGGGTTTTCCGTCAGAAAATTCTCAGTAGCAGCCCGGAGTCTGGAAGTTGGAAGTGTGTACACTCCCGTGCCTCGGAAAGCTCGTTAAGCCGTTGGTCCTGCGCCTGAACTCTTTCCGGTCGTGTCGGATTGCCGTCCCATCGGATTATGAGAGCTAAGGAAAAGAGAGTGCACCTGTGTTTGCGCACACACTTGTGCACTATAATATGTCCTGCGCAGTTGGCTATTCTCTCTTGAGATTGGCCGCCGTGGCCGAAATCGGTCTGGAGGACCTTATTATTATTATTACTATAAAAAAGCATACTTTTATATGTATAAAGGTTGTTTAAAAGATCTCGTTAAGTAAATAAAATAGCTACGTAGCACACAAAATATTACTAAGATAAAAGAAAACGTACAACGCTCGACGTGAATAAAATAAATAAGTGTAAATTGAATAACAAAAACATTTTTAAAACAAACTTATATACTACGTTATAAAATTTTATTAGATTAGATTGTCGCCAGCAACAAAAGTGTGGGCGAAATTTCATTAAATATATATATCTGAATTTCTTATAGCTCTTTAACTTGTCTTGAAACATCTCTTGATATCGCTCTCGTTCCGCCAGGGCAGAGCAAGACAGAGAGCGCGAAACAAGCGATAGAGAGGCACGATCGGCCTACGCGTTCGGCTTGTGACGCATCTATCTCTCTTTCACTCCATCAGCCGACGCGTCCGAGTATTTCATCAATGTTTTCTTACGATGTTATCACCACCAGCCTTCAGTATCAATTTCGTTTATTATCACTGCGCACACGCGATTATAAACCAATGTTCAAATTGTTTTTGAATATAGATTCAAAGCAAATAGGCTTTGACAGACGCACCGACACACGCGAAACAGATTCATTTTTTCCACAAATAAAAGGTCTTGGATTCAATATAAAGCTGCTATAGTTGAAACAATTGTTTGCACCCTGAACTACGAATTTTATTTTTAAAAAAAATGTTAATTTTTTTTCCCGGCATATCTATGTTAGGTGAACGCAAAATATTCTGCCAAATATATTAATTATTTTTATTACAAAAAAAAAATACAACTTTCCCATAGACAAACTATAATTTAAAGAGCATTTATAATGTATGTACTGTTTATTTTTTAAATCAATTTTACTTTACTTTCTCTTAATCTTGCAAGGAAAAGACTTTTTGCCTTATGAATAAGACCACCTCTTAAACAATTCTTTGTCCATATCATGTGTACAAGTTCCCTTAGTGTAAAAGAAAAAATTATACTAGGTCTGCGAGTCCAAGAAACACACGGTAAGTTGACAAATACACGATATTATCTATTACTACTATATAAATCTATTGATTCTGTCTGTAAATCTTTTTTTCACTAAATTTTGTGATGAATAATCGTTTTATGATGCAGTGATACACATTATACTATTTTTTTCTTATAACTCAAGAACGGCTTAACCAATCTTGATGAAAATTGGTACACACAAAGAACATGTGCTGACGTAAATGTCCATATTATACAAGATCGATAAACCCCACGGTATCTTATGAACATTAATTTTAAAATCGTTAATGACGTATTTCTTTACCAGTAGCCATATGTGTGTGTGCGTCTGTGTGCGCGCGCGTGTGTGTGTGTGTGTGTGTCAATTATAAAGTAATAAAATAATTTATTATATTTTTATTAATTATATGCGAGTGAAGCCTCGGGGCATAATTTGAAAGTTTCAATGCATTTGTCAAGTAGTAGAATTTACATGAAGACAGGTAAAACGCGCGTAGCCAATGTTCGTCTAAACCTATTTATACAACGCTTCATAATGAAGTTTCCCACGTAAACTTACACATAAACCACGATTTCAATTCACCTGGACCCTTAAGTTTGAGAACTTAGTATTCCACGGCTTAATACTAATTGTTATGTTCTAAAATGGAAGTTTAATTGCTTTATAAATAATTGTTACTATTTTTGAATTAAATAAACTTTACAGAATATAAATATTTCCAATGGTTTAGTGTAGGAAAGATGTTTTGACGTGACAACGTCTTATAAATTGGTTTGCCGGGTGACACTTCAAGAAACTGCGTTACGCTCCGCTCACGTTATGCGCTCACAATGAGAGCGAGTGAGAGGCACGCGTCCCTTCCACTCGGGCATGGTTAGCCCGCCTAAGAGCGAGAGAGACAGACATAAAAAGTGAAAGGCACGCGTCTTCTTCCTACTATACGAATGAATATTCACATTAAAATTATTTTACCACTCAAAGTCGTTGTCACGTAAAACTTTCGCCCGTATACCGACTTTACAGGCAACCAATTTTGTTTTATGAATAACACTCAGTGGTATTAGCTTACCGAAAAAATATATTCCTTCCGAAAACTTGCTGTTGCGATGGTTATTTACACTATTTTTTTTTTTATATTAGAACGAATGTTTGTTGGTTCTCTATGCGTTACTAAACCATTCATAAGTTTGTAACGAATATTTAGTGTGTTGTTCTAAGTACGCAAATATGTGTAAGTTTTTCGAAATAGATTTTTTTTGTACTTATAATAGAATTTATATAGCTAGCTACCGATTACGCGCTAAGCCAGTACGTACTATATATACTTATATATAATATTAACTATACATTATATATATTATGTATATGTATTATGTATTGGTAAAATTAAAATTCGAAGTCGAAGAGTTTTCAAACTTCTTAAAACCAGAGTTATAAAAACAAACTAAATAATAAAATGTTTAATTTCTACAAACGCTATTAAAAATCTGGTTTCATATTAAAAAAGTATATTATTATAAAATTGTACAATCAAGTTAGAATCTTTAAAAAAAGTTTAATCAACTTAATAAATGATGGAGTGACAGCAATTACACGAAGTAAAATAAATTTCTATTTTAAAACGGACACTTCACTTTTTCACTTGCAGTCTTAATTATCCGACCGTCAGATTTTTTTATTAAACTTATTTTCTAAGATTAATTATTACACATTTATTTAATTATACTTGTATCTTCTGGGGTAGAAATTCGACCTCGTTCTTATAATAATAACTTTAAAAAAATACGTCACGGAGGACTGATGTGAAAAATTTAAATTGATATAAAATTATTTAAAAAGTTAAAGTCAAAAATACTCTTATTCGAGTAGGCCCATAGGTGTTCGAGTAGACCTATGCGCCTACTCGAATAAGAGTTATTTATTAATTATATGACATAAAGTTTAATAAATAGTAACAGGAACAGCCTGTGTATGTCCCACTGCTGGGCTAAGGCCTCTTCTCCTTTCTGTGAGAAGGTTTCAAGCTTATTCAACCACGCTGCTCCAATTCGGGTTGGTGCAATACACATGTGACAGAATTTGAGTGAAATTTGATACATGTTATGTTTTCCTTCACCGTCAAGCACGAGATGAACTATAATCACAAATTAAGCACATGAAAATCAGTGGCGCTTGCCCAGGCTTAAACCCGCGATCACCGGTTAAGATTCACGCGTTTTTGCCACTGGGGCATCTCGGCTTTTGAAAATAAATATGAAAATTATATTTATTATTACAATAACATATATCACCAAAGTACATAGTCAAGGACCATTACAGCTCGCTCGTTATCATGTCACGGTAGCATGCGCAAGCTATCCCGGAGCACTCCTTGTTAAGACGGAGAGGGTACCGCTGGTTTTTTAGTTGGTATTCCTATGTTCGCGGCACATTCGGCGCATTACATACCGGCGACTCCCACATACCCCACTGTTCCTGTGGGATAAAGTAAGCTCTCTCTAGATCTGTTCATATGATGGGCTATCCATATATTTAGAACTATAAATCGATTAAATTCGTATATTATATATCACAATTTTCTATTGTGTATTTATCCATTTAAAAAATAAGTATTTTTTTTACAAAATGAAAAATTCAAGAAAACTACACGATGTAGTTTTCTTGAATGTAGTCTACATCCCTTCACCTCAAATCATGTTCGAGCTATTTTCGAAGCAAAACTATTTTGAAATTCGCTTCCGGTTTCCTTTTAAAGAGCTAACGAGAACTTAGTGAAAAATAAAGCTGGAAGATATTTCCACTACATAGACACATCTCATGACTACAGGCTAGTTGGATATAAGTAAATTCTTGCCACTTATGACTTTAAAATTAAGCGTTCGATAGATGCCAGCTGGCTTGTATAATGTTAATAAATATAGTACGCGGAGAGCAGAATCTTATAATTATTAAGTACATAATATTTTATGGGCCAACTGATGGTAAGTGGTCACCAACGCCCATATACATTGGCCTCGATGTTGGACGCTTACATCGCCAATGCACCACCAACCTTGGGAATTACACTGGCTCAGCAACCTTCAAACGGGAACAAAACAATAGCAAGTAATGCTGCTTTGCGGTAGAATATCTAAAGAGTGGGTGGTACCTACCCAGGCGAGCTTGCACAAAGCCCTACCACAAAGAATCCCACAAAGACAGAAATACTATTTGTATGTAAGTAAATACCTATCCACGCTATTTATCATCATATAAACCTTTAAGTCAAATATTAATAATCACAAATATAATTATTATTATTAGAGAAGTACAATTTTTCCTCATACAAAATCTACCGTTAACCTGAGGCATTATTGAACACAGGTGTCTCTCACGTTGAAAGCTATTGTAATATGATGAGTGAAATATATGCAACATTGTCTTATATGCTAACAGGATTCACCATAATACAACCCTTATCACAATAACCATAAGAACTAGAATACATTAATCGGATTCGACGTAACTCATTATCTAAAACATGTTTGTTGCAGGTAATATTTTTGCTGGAACAGGAAATATATTCTCATGACATGTCAAAATATTTTTTATGTAAGTATTCTTAGGAAAGGAAATTAAGCGATAAAGAAACGCTGATCGAACGCAAATGACGTTTATGACTAAGCAAAATTTTAACTTCCAGCGGGAAATCCACTTTTTTATTTATTCTATAGGTAGGCGGACGAGTATATGGGCCACCTGATGGTAAGTGGTCTCCAACGCCCATAGACATTGGCATTGTAAAATATGCTAACCATCGCTTACATCGCAAATGCGCCACCAACCTTGGGAACTAAGATCTTATGCCCCTTGTGCTAGTAATTACACTGGCTCACTCAACCTTCAAACCGGAACACAACAATAACAAGTACTGCTGTTTTGCGGTAGAATATCTGATGAGTGGGTGGTACCTACCCAGACAAGCTTGCACAACGCTCTACCACCAAGTAAACATGACTATAATAGGGTTTTGGTCAAATTATAGGTAAGATTTATTTTACCACCAATAAGCTTTAAGATGGACGACGGCTTATTAACTGGTAATTATATAACTCTTGTATTTTAAAATACCAGAAATGCATATGCACAACTATATATTTCCTGCCTCTCTATGTGGCTAGCATATATGACTACAGAACCCAAGGTCCTGGGTTGGGTCCAGAAGGCCAAAGTAATCGGTTCATATTGACTTCAATTAGTAGATATATACAGATTTATAATTTTATAATATTAATTTTCTATTTGATAATTTTAATCAGCGAGCTCTGCCACTGGTTTAAAATTAGAAATATAAAATTCTCTTTTTTTATTTAATTGAACAAAAAATATTTAAAAAAAAATTCTAATTTAAACAGATAGATACAAATATTAAATATAAATACGTAAATTCGATCATGTCAGCGAATACCGTGACCAACTGAAGTGGCTTACAATTAGACATCGCCGCAACTTGCATATACTCTCCCTTCTCTATTCTATCCTTTATAATCCTTACTCTCCTAATTACCTAAAAACTCGTTTCTCTTTCTTAGGCACTGACACTGATTGTCATCTTGATCTGCGGTCAAGAAGTGACAATCGCTTAAAGTTGCCAACAGCTCATACTCGCTTTTACAGTGAATCTTTTACTGTTAAAGCTGTGAAGCTATGGAATATGCTTCCCCCGGAAATTCGTCGCTCTGATTCTATTTATATATTTAAACGTCGTGTGAAAACTCACTATCTTTCCTTACAATAAGTAATGTATGTACGTTTATTGAATATGTATTATATATAAAAATGTTATATGTGTGTATGTATATATATTTATATGTATCTATGTATGTACGTATATTCATATATATTTATATGTAACGTATGTAGGTTATATATATTTTACATTAGTATGTATATTATAAGTCATTATTTTCTTTTATCTTGAATATTATTTTATTTTTATTTTTTGCACTATCCTGTTTCTGCTTTTGCAAATCCTTTCACCAAAGGTTGTCTGTTAGAGATTGCTTTAGCAATAAGACCGCCTTTGCACGCTCTTATTTTCTTGTCTTTGTTGTAATTGTTCTCTTTATTTGTATGTCCTTTCATTGTGTGTGCAATAAAGTATTAAATAAATATTAAATAAATAAATATTTATCTAGTAACCGAAATTCCCTTCGTTTACTTAAGGTTAATTTAATCTAATTTAATATAATAACGCCAGTGTCTTAAAGTTTGTTCTCAGAACACACTTATAATCCTCGGTTTGGATGTTAACAAACTAATTTTACCCTCGAGTCCTTTCACACTGTTCAATTCCCAAAAGCCCTGAGGAGATCCCCTTATAATACATACATTAATTTGAATTGCTTTGGTACAAGTAGGAGTTAATGTAAACGTATAAAACCAGGTTTCCGACTACGCAAAGACAATAAATCCTTGATCAAGGTATTTAAAACAACGCATTTAACTTGGATCATTAAACAATTGAAGCCGAGATCGTCCAGGAGTTCGAATACGTGTCTTAACCGAAGATTCCGATTCCAAAATTTTAAACCGCAAAATTTTCATGTGCTTAATTTTAGTTTATAATTCATCTCGTGCTCGGCGTCAAGGCAAACATCGTGAGGAAACCTGCACGTATCTAATTTCAACGAAAAGCTGCCACACGTGTAGTCCTATCCTAATATTCCTTATTAATTTCTAATTTGACAAATATTTATATCTTTCATGTCAAGCTAAAACTCTTAAACTTACTTTAACGAAATATGTTTAAAAGTCCTTATAAAAGACGTGTTTTACATTAAAGAAACTTCGAAAGTGGGGACATGTAGCGAACTATAAAACTAGTTATCGCTGACAAAGTTTACCATATTTATAAATGGTAATTTTCTAGACTAGAAATTTTAGTACTATATATATAAATATATAGTACGCGAACAAAATCACCAAGTTCAAGTAAATCTAAGTAACTTTTAATATAGATTTATTTTAGTAAAGAGAAATTTTTCACGCCTCGTTTAGTGATTATCAAACGTCTCTCTTGAATTCCATCAATCTCTGTCAGTACAGTCAGTCTGCTAGTGTCGGATACAGGCACATTTCCTTTCATAGAATCTGTTCAGGAAGCGTATCTGAATTTACGCCTTCTGTGTAATTGAACTACGATTTCAGCTCTCATTTAAGAAAATGTTAAAAGTTTTCATAGAATAGTGACGGAGTATGTTGTTAATATCTCAAAATATGTTAAACTAACGCTTATCTTAACATTGGGACCTTGGAGTAATTGTGCAACAAATTTCATCCAAAATATTATACACCGTCTTATTGCCTCTACTGGTGGGAGGAGGGCCGATTCATTTTTCGCCCAGAGAATCGGAATTGCGATTCAAAGGGGTAATGCTGCTAGCATTCTTGCCACCATTCCACGCGGTCATAATTTGTACAGTGAGTTTAATTTTTAATTTGTATTTATTTAAGGCTTTAATATAAATACATGTTAAACTTATGTAGATAAATAAAAACAGAGGCGACATGCATGCAACGGTGGCCTTATCATTGATAACTATCTTACATACGCCTGAGATTGCCAGTCTCAGGGGTGTAATGCAATCATTTGGTTCTTCTGAAGGATTACGTTTAGCTTTTCTGAAGTTTATAAAATTGAGGGTTTATAATAATTTAGGGTCGAGATTTGTTGGTCTCCGAAAACAACTTCATAAATATGCTTTATTAAAATAAAATGGTAAGTTTAAACGCTTATACGGGTAATAATTCAACTTTGTCATTCCACGTGGTTTAGAAATATAACGAGATATGTAAATAAATGCATGAAAAAATTCGCAGGGCGTGTCGTACGATGCATTAGCACAGTACGGGCACTTGGATCGATTGATTTGATTTCATTGGTAAAAAAATAACTAGGAATAAAATCTTTATTTGACCCGTACGCAATCAGAACAGGCAGATAGCGTATAAACAAATATATACACATTTTTCGCTTACGAAATTGAACACTAAAAAAAACCGATGAAATTTCATACAATTTGCCAGCTTTTAGGCCTGTAACAGTGGTTTTATATCTTTTTTCTGACCTGTATATGAAGGTTGCTAACAACACATCAGAAAAAGGATTATTTAGTACCTTTTTACAAATGGACCTTTTTTTTAAACCTTTGCTTTATAAATCGAAATTCAGAATAAAAAAAGATTTTTACTTTTTGATAAAATTATTTCGTTACGAAATTGCTCTGTTTTTTTTCTAAAGTGGCCGTTAGATTTGTCGGTAGTATTTGTTTGATAATCGGTAAGTACACTAGAAATAGCACTACTCGATTGATAATAATGTAATATTACTCTATACTAATATGAAATTTACGCTTCAAGACGTCAATACATATTAAAACGGTGATACTGCAACTACTTATCACATTTATCAGTGTAGATTTCATAAAGACATTTGAAAAATTCATTTATTTACTATATTAAACTGACTAAGGAACAGTCTTCATTGGTGATCCCACCACTATAACAGTCACAAGGGACATTTTAGATTCCCTGGTCGACAGTGAAGTTACAACGCAAGGATGTGCTTCTGTTATTGTCGTAGCTGTAGATACTGAAGGTCAAGTCCCAATCCGAGCTGATTGGATGATATTGGTGTTGACTCTCCCGCACCTCGGAAAGCGGGTATAGTCGTTAGTCCTGCGCCTAAACTATCTCGGAGGGATAGAGAGTACACCTGTATTTGCACACACACTCCAGCGCTATATTCAACTTTGAGGTCTTATAATAATTTTATGACACATAATTAGATGCGAATGAATGAGGAAGACATATCTCTCACAATGTCAATGACTTAGTTAGGGGCCTTCTACATTCCATTATAATACAATTAATAACCTAAAACTACGCAGTATTTTATAATTGACACAATTTCAGGAATAATGTAATTGTCAGAAAAACATATTAAGTTCGATATTGTATAAAAAAAAACAAAAAAATTCCCCGAACTCCGTGATAAAATATCCATTGAATTCGAAAACACCTCCATATCCTGAGGCGAAGGGAAATTACGAAACGTAAAAACAACCGTAACGAAGTTAAAAAATATGCCCGAAAAATACCATTTGATATATTTTATGAAAAAAAATTCAAGTAACGGTCTTCGTTTCCTCGGAAGTGTGCGGAGTGTGCTCGGAGGGAATTTATGGACGCGATACGCCATTCGAATGGCAAAGATTTTTCGGTGGCCGCTAACAAATAGGCGATACTCCGTTAAAAACTTTGCAATTTAACGCGTTCCATTTTTGTTTTATACAAACGGCTGAGGTTACTTAGCTTGAATAAATGCGAGCCTAAGACAATCTTACTTACAATATAAATGCGAACGTTCCTTTTTTATTTACAATCAAGCAAGCCGACTGGCACATAGACTACCTGATAGAAAATAGTTACTGCCGCCTATAAACATTAGTATTGTAAGAAATATACCATTCACAACATCTTCAATTCACCACAAACTTTGCGAACTAAGGTACTCTGCCCCTCGTATATGCTACAAAGGCTCACTTAGCCTTCAAACCGGAACTCAAAGATACTAAAGTGTTTGACCGTTGAATATATATCATAACATTAATTGGATATTTGTATCACGTCAAGACCTATTTGAATGAAACTTGGTGGTAGAGCTTTGTGCAAGCTCGTCTGGGTAGGTACCACCCACTAATCAGATATTCTACCGCAAAACAGCAGTACTTGGTACTGTTGTGTTCCGGTTTGAAGGTTGAGTGAGCCAGTATAATTACAGGCACAAGGGACATAACATCTTAGTTCCGAAGGTTGGTGGCGCATTGGCAATGTAAGCGATGGTTAACATCTCTTACAATGCCAATGTCTATGGGCATTGGTGACCACTTACCATCAGGTGGCCCACATGCTCGTCCGCCTTCCTTTGCAATAAAAAAAAAAACTCAGTTTGTAGATATGTACTAGAACAGTATGTGATGGTCTTTTGGGTGCGAGCGTTTGACATCCAATATTTCATACATTTAATTTACAAATTAATTGGCGTATGTGTGTACATAAATAAGTTTACATGTGTGTGTGTCGATGCAATTTCTTCCAAAACTAACCGTACTTACGAGTAACTGATGTAAATTACCAAAATTATATATAACTTTTTTGGATTATGAAATGAAAAGAAATGAAATACAAGACTAGTCTGCTCGTTAAAACTTACAAAGAGCACGTCTGGAGAAAATATTAGATCATTATTATAATAATCCAAGTCAACTATTCTTACAATTTATTCAAATATAATTTCAACGAACGACGAAACTTTTGTTATTTCTATAACCTTGATACTAATTTGTGGTTGCTGTTCAACCCACGTGCTTACAGTTTGGCAATGAGTGGCTAAGGGCCGAATACTGAAACGTCCCTCGAAGTTAAATACTACTTAACATTGAGAGGCTCCTAAATTGATTGAAACTGAAATTGACGTCGTCTCAAATAATTAAGTTCCATTTAATATTTAAGTGACGTTTCAGTATTCGGCCGTTAATGACGATAAAAGTTATTCTAATTCTAAATTTAAATTGACTGACAAAACCTTTTTTTTTATTTTATAGGTAGGCGGACGAGCATATGAGCCTGATGTTAAGTGGTCACCAACGCCCATAGACAATGGCATTGTAAGGGATGTTTACCATCACTTACGTCGCCAATGCGCCACCAACCTTGGGATCTAAGATGTTATGTGCCTTGTGCCTGTAATTACGGTTACTATGGTTACTATGGTTCACTCACCCTTCAAACCGGAACACAACAATACCAAGTACTCCTGTTTTGCGGTAGAATATCTGATGAGTGGGTGATACCTACCCAGACGAGCCTGCACAAAGCTCTATCACCAAGTATATGTTTCATATCTAGATATGTTTCATAAAGAAAATTAACGACTTTAAAACAACAACAGGAGAATAATTATATTATGTTTTTATTAATATTTTATACGTAGGTATAAACCTTTACTAATACATAGTCTCACAGTATTTAATTCACTATCACGAACTTTGTACAAAAAAGAAATTGGCAACCTGTCTTTTATTCTTATAGATATTTTATGGAGTCTGATCATAACACATCCAGCCGTTTCCGGCTGATTATTATTATTAGCAGAAATGTCTTTGTATTTCCTCAATGTTTGTTTTTTCAGAAAAATACGACCAACTTATATGATTATTCTACTGAAGTGATCACTACATAAACATTTTTATGAGCCTATAAGGTTCATTAAAAAAATACGATACATCTACGAGTAAGCCGTATGTGATTTGTATAAAAGCTTTTATATTTTACCTACAGATAGAAATTAGCATTAATTTTATTTTATGTCTTCTTATGTATATATGATTCAAACTTGACCACAAAGCAGCTGCAGCGCTACTATAGCGCGTAAGAAATCACTTCGTATCTCACTCGTGAAATGTGGATTAGTGACTTATGGTGATACGCTATTTTGATACGCGTATCCTTTAAATTTAATAATTATAATAGTCAATGTCGCATATCACTTACACAAAACTTCAACAAAATTCACAATCGCTTTTTTCGAATTTGTTCTTGCATTAATTTAGAACTACCGAGCTATACACATCTCCAATCTGACATCGACTCCAAAAATAACAATAATTGTAAATACATTATCAACCACACAACACATTCGTACCTACATATTGATGAGTAGAAAATAGATAGTTAATTATGAAATTATAGAAGAATACGTTATTATTTTTTTACTTTTTGGTGCATATTAATTTGTGTTTCCTATGAAGTCGGTTTTTGTTTTGTTAAAATTTTTATTTATCTTCAAAAATATCGGCTTAATTTACAATTCATTTAAAATGTTTGTAAATGTAAGGTGTTTTTTTCCGAACCGGTGGTGTTTACTAATTTGACAATAAATAACTAAAAGTTATTTTTCTAAATTGAATAAATTATTATTTGAAAAATTTTCAAGTACTCGATAAAGGTCAAGCAAATGTCAATCATTGAATCCGTTTAAGAAAAAAACAACATTAGATAAGTGTCGTTTCGTTCAATGTGAACTGGTTTATTCAATCTGTGACGTAGAATTACGCTATTTACCCGCACTTGCTCGTAATGCTCAACCCTCAGAAGATTGCTTCGTAATGAGTGTCATTGTGGAGCGTGTCGCTAATACTTAGCTGACTTGATCTCTGAGTTCACTCACTATTTTTAAAAGAATCACTTCTTCATCGGAACGCCCTTAATTACAATCCGACTACGGATTAATGAGTATTTCTTAATTGAATAGGTTTCATTAATTTTTTTTAATTATAACGGCTACAAAATTTTGAAGTTTACGTGCTTTAGAAGACTATGGATGAGATGAAATAAAATATTTAAGATGGAATAATTCATTGCAACTAAATGCTTCATTTTTAACCTTTGATGAAGTTTCTGAAAAATTTGACAATTTTTTATAAGAATGTAATATAAGCTCTATAAGATTAACTTGCTCATATATATTATCCCAATGCGGTCTACTTTGTTTTAGTTATTTAGGTTTTTGATATAAAAGTAAATTTATGGTAAGTTTAATGTTGCGTTAACCCGAGCAGGTTCAGAAGGTTAAAAAGTTTGTTGTATGTAACATAAGTGAAAAGGTGTTTTACATTTAAAAAAAATCAAGTACAACTTATAATCTACCCGCTGAGCTTCTTTCGTCAGTTCTTCTTAGGTCTGAGGTGTTTCTTTCCGAACCGGTGATAGATTTGTGACAGTCAATAAGCAAATGTAACACTTCTATATTGAATAAAGAAATTTGAATTTAAAATTAAAAGAAGACTAACAGACAGCAGAAGTATAACTTCTGTGTACACAGGTAAGTTATATTTCTGCAGGTACACTTTAATTTTATAAAATCACTTTTGGAGTTGAAACTACGAGTAAAAATCCCAGGTTTGTCATTTGAGATCGACGTTTCTACACAACATTTTAACGCAGCAAGAAGTTTTACTTCCGTCGCTTGTTCTTATTTCGCAAATGCTTGATTATACAGCGCGGCATTAGTGGCTCAGTCTATGCCTAGTTTATCTGCCATTTTCCTCTGTGTCGACCTCACTGCGATCTTTGTCCAGCGTTCGACGGACATCCGACTGACGTAGCCCAATTCCTTTTCAGCCTTTTCGTTACGCGAGCGACTTGATTTATTGTGTTTTTCATCTTGTGTGATATGTGCACATCACGCTACTTCACTGTGGGTTTTCAACTCAACCACAAACACACAAGTGTGTCATACGAATTTTTTAAGTTGTTATTCGTGTCTTTCATATTTTTTCTATATGTTTTTTATATATTTTTACATATTTTATTTCCATGCAGCATCACAACAATCTTATCAAGTTTATTGATAACTATAAATTTTTAATTGAATATTCGTTATAAAAAATCTTCAGTTATGATGTACGGACAAATCAGTAAAACGATTTATATATACGTACGTATATAACAGCGTTAGCGACAGTAACAAGGTTAAACTTTTAATGAATACGTCGAAAAGTTATATTGACACGGAGCTTGTGTTCGCACCTTAATACGAGTTGTATAATATTTGACATTCAAGTCGTGCGTATTAAAATAGTTGTGTATTCACAGAACTGATGACTCACTAGATAGGAGATTGGTCTAAACCGGAGATTGCAAGCTCGAATATTATCGTTAGTTTTGATATACTGTATTACGGATAGTTATTATATATGACTGACTCGTTGGTTTAGTGGCTACATGTAAGTCATGGTGGTCCTGGGTTCAAATACTAGGTCAGGCCACTAAAATATTATTAGGATTTTATGTCGAAAACTCTTAGTAGCAGCACGAAGTCTGGAAGCTGGAAGTGTGCCCTGGATAGCACGTAAAGCCATTCGTCCTGTGCCTGAACTCTTTCCGGGAGTGACGTCTCATTCGGGTTATGAGAGTTAAGGATTGTCAGTGCACCTGTGTTTGTGCACGCACTTGTGCACTATAATATCTCCTGCGCAGTTGGCTAATCTCTCTTCACATTGGCTGCCGTCGCCGAAAGCTCTCAGGAGGACCATTATTATGTATAGATAGATATGAGACACTCACTTAACTTAACTACAAAGCTAACATAATTAAAAAAATATAGAAAATAAACTGCACGCAAAGATGGCTTCTTCGAAACCGTGGGTATGTAATACTATCAACTTCCTATCTCCGAAGTACTACTCGGGACTGTAAAACTCAATACCGTCTATTTGAATAATATTTAAACCCAATATTTGAACCCAAAAGTTCAGGATTTACACTTCTAGAAACTAGCTATTAGAAAATAAGGCCGTAGTTACACGTAGGTTGATGAAGCCAGATGTCAGTCGACTGTAAGAAATTACTAAGATGCCTTTCATATTGTACCCTCGTCATTGGTAATTTTCTTCGTCGTCAATTAAACGATACAATTTATCTGTCCGTGAAATATAACATTTTTGGGATATACCAAATCATTAATATGAGACGAAATGAGATTTGTGTCAACACAATCGTTCACGGTGATACATTACACCATCTATAAGCTGCGACTTCGCGCTGATAGATTGACAATTATTTCCAAGAATATTTATTGAAACGCAATATATTACAATCACATCGATCACTTATCAAATCCCGATCCATTTAAAAATAAATCTATTGTTTAACAATTTCGAAGAATGCTTAAAATATCATTTATATTATATTTTTATAATATACTAGCTGATACCCGCGACTTCGTCCGCGTTGCGTTGCGAAAAAACATCAAAAAGATCGCAAGCGAAAATATACTTTGTTTAAACATACATCACTGAACACGCAGTGCATATACAAATCGTTGTTTCTTGAAACTTTAATAACTTTAATTTCAAATCAAGATATCGTAATTTTTTTTTTGATAAGGGCCAAGGGTGTCTAAGTAATAAAATTTAGAAAATTTCATTGATATCTATCCAGTAATTTTTCCGTGATGCGCGCACAACTGCAGACCTCTATCATTTTATTCATATAGCTTACACGCTCGTGGTGTTTAACATATAGGAATGTATGTGTGAACCTTGAATGACGTCGAAGTACGACATAATTTGTTTGAGAGAAAATCCTGATATATTTTTAACTCCTTCTAATTATTTTCTCTTGTAGCGACATCTATCTCGCCACATACGAACTAAGAAGTGACGTATCCTACATCGCGATATTAAAGTTATCAGAGCAATTGTGCATATATACAAGAACCCGACAACAACCGTTGGGGGGCAGTAGCCCACCAGACATAACACCCGTCTGGTCGGAGGATCCTTCCTATTCAATGGTGGCCATCCCCAAACTCTATACTCTTTGATCTACTATCGTTACTATTTAGGACAATTTATAAATTCCTCTGTGATAATTATAATCGAATGAATAACTTTTTAAAAGCCCGACCTCGTATTTGAACGCATGACTAAAGTCGACTGTATAAGCTAGCCACTAGACCAACGAGGTAGCCAACTTAAATCTATTTTTAGATGTTCTATATGAAAGCATACATACACTTAAACATGTCTCACAGTTTATTCAATCTTATTTCTTAATTAAAATCTTGCCTGAAGTTCATATATTTCCATAAGATGAAATCCAGTAAGCAATTTCCTTTGCTCCTTTGTTGTGTTTAAAAGCCTTCGCAGATAGGAAGTCGGACGGAATCACGTTGTCAACACCTCTTTTAATCGGATTTCTTATGAGTTCTCTCTGTATACTCATGTGTTTTAATTAAAACTAAGTGAGTTATTATACATATATTCTAAACGGGTTCACTTGTTATCTAATCAACTGATCGTGGTAAAATTCTACATACCCGTTGTCACGGCCCCAGGGGTACATAAAAGAACATAATCTAACACCCGCCTCATATATTCACGAGAGGGAAGACCCGCCCGTAGTTTACTATTAACCTAGCGCTTCGACAAAATTCTGCATTTAAAGTAACTAAGGACGTTACTAGTTTTAGAGGTAAACGGAACAAAAACACAGGGCATCGACCCCAAATAATTGCGGTCCCCAAGCAATCGAATAAAGTGTTAAACATATTGTTATTTGAACATTAATTTGAATAGGAAATGGGTGTGATGGTTAGTTGTCACCACTGCCCGCCCAAAGACACTATAGCAAATATGAATGATTACGTACAGCAGTCCAGGGAACTAAAATGTATCTTATAGTTACACTGGACAGCTTAGTAACAGGCTAACAGCCCAGCCCTTCAAAGCAGATGACGTCTTTGAACCAAAACGGACTTTCATATCGCCTATTCATTTTTATTTATTAAGTATTTATTGTATATATATATATATATTGTGTACGTTACCGAGAAAAGTCTCGCTACTCGCACACTCGCACGTAAGTTAATAAACCTCTGTTCGCAATGTAGATTTTCCTCGAAATTTGAGTAAAATAAATAACTTTTAGCCAGAATATCCAACACAGATTTTCGATTTTCATGTGCGTCTAAGTTTAAATAATAGAATAAGCTTAACGTATCGTATACATAAAATACATTATATTAAAAACAAATAAGGTTGGGTTAAATTATTTCGACAAACTCAGTATCAGGCTACGTAGACGGATGGAGATGGTCTTTTTCTGTGAGAGTGTCATGTCGCAGAAAGAGATCAAAGAGCGTGAGCGTGAGGTGTCTGCCTCCGCTGGCATGCTCCGCCAAAGAAGACCGGGAGAACGCACCGACACGCACACCCTCTTCCCCCACCATAAGCGTCGCTGGGGACCCCACTGTAGGAATGGAGTCTCAGGATATAGCAAATGGACCACCTGACGGTTAGTGGTCACCACCGCACATAGATATTGGCGCTGTAAGAAATATAAATCATTACACACATCACAAATGCGCCACCAACTTCGAGAACTAATCTTTAAATATTATAAAATAAAGTTGACCAAATAGTTAAAAAATACTGTCAGAAAATACAATATCACAAGCTATTGAGAGAAAATATTTGTGCAATGATCATTGAGCTAACCTTTTTTTTTTTTTTAACGTGGGGAAACCCATCATGGGTACCCTCATGGGTATGGGTTATGTCGGACTCCTACCGACTAAAACCACCACGGTACCCTTCTCGTCTTAAGTGGAGCGCCACGGGATCGCTTGCGCATGCTACCGTGACATCATTGAGCTAACCTAACCTAACCTAACCTATCAACTGCCATATCCACAAAGGGGTGGAAACTGGTATTACATAAAAAAAGAAAATATACTATAAAGAAAATATAATTCCTTCATCTTATGTAAAATTTATGAGCTCACGTTTTAAATAAAAGTCATATCACATTAAAGAGGATCCAAAAGCATCATTTGTAATTTAAATTGGTCATTTGGACCTAATAAAATAAAATACAATCGCCATTGGAAAACTGACAAGATTCCTACTATTTTATATAGGAAAAAAACATGAGGACTATTGTATTTGATAATAACAATTTCGTACACTTTAAGTGTTCCAGGAAATAAGGAAAAGTCACAACAAACAGCAACAACGAAACATTTTTTTTAAAAAAATCAATAAAAAACACATGCTTAATTCCAAGAGACTTTTACAAATACATACGAATCAACATTTTACAAGTTAAAATTAAATATATCGTTTCAGTATCTTAATTATATCGAGACGAAGAAATAATTAACCTATTTCAGTGATTAAAATATACATATTATTAATAGCAAAATAAATGTATCTTACGTGAAAATAATATAAACATCAGTCTTTTGTTTTAATTGCTATATTATTCTCAATAACTTTATTCAACGCAGACTTTTGTCATCCGTTACTCGGCTAGGTCGCTCCGAAATTTTGTCAAATCTCCGAGTCCACCCTCCACATCACCGCAGTCCAGCTTCGACGCTTTCTTCAGGTCGTTAATCCACATTACTGATACACTACACAGCGTTTGCACATATTTTTATAAGTTTATTAATTGACAAAAATGTTCATGTCTATGGCACAAAACCCTCACTACAAACATAAGTATTAAGGCATCGACGCTACAACTGTACCCACCCGTGCATTTTGTATATTCACCAATTAAAATAATTGTATATAAAGAATCATGTCAGCGAAGTCAAATTGGAATATGAACGAAATAATAATTGGGCATGGTATCCAATTTATATCACGATTTCCGCTGTATTTGTCTCTTAACCCATTTTTTACATTCAATATCTATATAAATAGAACGGTTTTTTCGACCTCGTTTGGTGGTCTTATATCTGTACTCGTGTGAAGTCTAAAAAACTTTACCGATTATGATTATAATCACAATATACATTTAATAGGAATAAATGAAAACATGGGTTATGCATTGTCGTTTTGTCCAAATATTTCTTTCTAATTAATAAGTGCTTAAAAATTAAACTGATATGATCAAAAGAACACATTGAACTTGAGAAATTAATTTAATCACAAATTGAAAATTCTTTATTTATTTTTTATTTCATTAATATTTTCAATAAATTTACTTCAATAATATTTAAAACAAAATATATTTTTCTACAAATATGTATTTTATTAAGCATAGTTATACTAAAAAGATTTATTTTAAAAACAAGACCTCATTGGAACGAAGTATAAATTCGAAATTTTATCTTTGAAGTACAAAATTGAGTAGTTCTTAGCGCCATCTGAATCTTCATTTAAGATCAAAGAAATTGAAATGAACAAAATTCAAGGGGCCCAAAATTTTCTATTGTCCATCGGCATTCTCTATGTTAATTTCTGATCCAGATAAGTTCGTTACGCATTGTAGGTTGCTGTAACAAATTTTGATTTGTTGCAGGAACCTACAATGGATTCATTTAATCCTATTCTGAATTGTAATGTTTTTAAATAATAGTATTTTATTCGTTTTATTCCAAATATGTACTTAAAATAATTTAATTTCACAAACATATTATTATAACAATTCAAATATTCTCTAATCTAATCTATTATATCTAAGAAATCGATTATTTTGTCAAAAAAGGAATACATTAACAACTTTCAATGCGATCAAGCACTGAGTCTCACGCGACGTACAATAAAAGATTTCCATGTATAATAACAATTTATCCTTGTAGATACTTTGTCTCACAAAACGCCTGCAAAATGGCGGCAGGTAGCACGACTTAGACGGCTAGGTTAAATTAAGTGCTCGTTGTTAAACCCTCAATGCATTCGCGGCTTACAAATTTGTAATTAATATTCGAAACTATTCAATTTATTAGCGAGTTATTAATTTTGTTAAAATGAATACTAAAATTCTTGCAGCATTTTGTCATTGTATTACAATTCTGATTTTCTTGGCGAAAAAGTTCACACACCACCTGTCACCAGCAGCGGCAATAAGGCGTTGACATCTTTTTTTTTTGCAATGTTACTCCAGGGTTCAAATGTTTCAACTGCAAATGGCACAAATATATAATTTGGAATCATTCCAAATTGAGACGAATATTTGCGCCGCTTGCTCGTTTCAACATTTTCCGCCACGGCTCCTGCCCTTACCCTGATTTCCAGAAATGAGACAGAGCCAATTCTAAATTTAAAAGTTTTACTATTTACATGAAGATTCGATTGTAAGAGGGAGACTCGTTTATTATTTAGCAATTGTTAGTGATATTTCATTTATGTAATTGTGTTCGTTCTCAATGTTATTTTTTCATAAGAGTAAAATTATCGGACAATTTATAAAATATATATTTTTATAGCATAGCATAGGTAGACGGGCGACGATATGGGCCACCTGATGGTAAGTGGTCACCAACGCCCATAGACATTGGCATTGCAAGAAATGTTAACCTTAAATCGCCAATGCGCCACCAACCTTGTGAACTAAGTTGTTATGTCCCTTGTGCCTGTAATTACACTGGCTCGCTCACACTTCCAACCGGAACACAATAGTACCAAGTAAGGCTGGTTTAATAGAATATATGCAGAAGATTTGATGAGTGGGTGGTACCTACCCAGACGATCTTGCATAAAGCTCTACCACCCAGTAAATATATCTATATACTTATAAAATTCATCTTTGCCAACAAATATCTCAGTGTTAAACATTTTGGACCATATGTATCTCCGAATGCTCACCGAATGTTTTTCTTTTTTATATTAAGTTGAAGAAATCTACTTTAATAAGACGTTTAATATTTAATTTCAAGGCAATAATGATCTATTCAGAAGAATTGGGGTGTATACTCAACACCTTAGACTATATTAGGACTTCAAACGCTTTTAATATGTTTTAATTCAAGCGTAACGAGATAAAAACGTGAAATACTTGTATTAATTTCATAAATTGAGATCTTACGATACCTCTCACAGACTTATTTTTCAATAAACGATAAGACTTGTATATTTTCCTCATAAATTGAACTCAATGTATGTATGTATTCTTCGAACATACGAAGATATATCGTACAAGGAAATCAAATCAGACGAGCATGCTCTAAAATTCAGCCTAGCATTCGAGTGATGAGCTCGCGTCTAGTTTCAGCCTGACCTAAATTCAAGCTACGTTCTTTGATTACAGACCGCCGTCTCAGATGGAACTTATTGTTCTTACCTGTATTTCACATCTCAGTTTTTTTTTTGTCCGTAGTTTGTAAGGAAAATCGGTCACGGTCAAAGCCAATGTTATTTTTACTCCGGTTTTTGGTGACTGGCGATAGTTTTGGCGTTTAGCCGGTTAGCGTGATTGGTAAGATACTTGCCTTTCACGCCGCAGGTCAAGATTCGATTCCCACCCAGTACAGACATTTGTATGCATGAACATGTTTGTTTGTCCTGAGTCTGGGTGTAATTATCTATATAAGTATTTTTTTACAAAAGAAAAATTGTATAATATGTAATTATATCAGTTGTCTGGTTTGCATAGTACAAGCTCTGCATAGTTTGGGATCAGACGGCCTTGTGTGAATAATGTCCCAGAATACTATTATTATTATTTTGGGGTATTGGGAATTATAAACACAGTAATGATTAAGATTATTAATACTTTAACGTACTATTCACGAAGGCCACTATTTGTTCTCGACAAATGCAACTGTATCAAAACTACTGATATAATAGCAAATCATTGTTTTCCATTCATATGTACTTACTCTACATTTATATATATATTACATAGACATAATTATGATCATATAGGATTTCTAAATGAACTAATTTGACATATTGTGATCTGTCTTACCTTTCGTTTGTTTTCCTATAATTATACGTTTTGTAAATCTAGTATTATTAAAAACAAATAACTTTAAAACAATGTCGCCTGACAAACATAACAAGATTTCAAATAGTATATGTCAAATTATTTATTATATACTAGAGTTTTGCCCGCGGTTTCACTCGCACAGTTCCCGTTCCTATGGGAATTCGGGGACAAAAAAAGCCTATGTTACTCGCCGATAATGTAACTTTCCATTGGTGAAATAATTTTTAAAATCGGTTTAGTTGTTTAGGCGTGAAAGCGTAACAAACAAACTTACATTCGCATTTATAATATTAGTAAGGATTAAACATCAAACTTGAACAGAGACCTTTACATAGCAACAGTTTCGAAATTACGAAAATGTCTTAAAGTTGTGTAATTTAATTTAAGAGTTTTACAATTACGTTCATTAGGTAATGACAACATAGCAGAAATTTCTCTAACAAATAAGCGGGCGAGTTATAAATATATAAATATACATGTATGACAAATTATATAATTTTAATATTTCTTTAAAAGTAATTATAGGATCATGTTTATTGTCTTCAAATAAAAACATAAGAAATTGGAACAGGTAACAAGTGAAAATATAACAATAATAAAACACGTTCAAACTTTAAAAAAAAAACTCTTATTCCATTAACGAAATTTTCTTAAGTACATTATCGTTCGTCGTAAAAGCCACAGAAGTCAGATAAACGAGAAACCCCAAAACAACTCCTGACTTTTTAAATATTACAACACTTTAAAAAAAAAAAGAAAGCTTCTACAATTTCACACAAAAAAGTGTCCGCAATTGTAATTTTGGTAACACATCAAGCTACACTGTAGCAAAACAAAAGTTAGTCTCGAAAAGTTTTTGCGCGAAATTTGGTGTTTTTTGCGGATTCGGTGCCGTTAATATTTACGGAATTCGTTCAAAGTTTTACTTACAACATATTAAGCAGTTTGTAAATAGAAGTTCTGTACGGCTTAAGAATGTTTTATTATGTAATTTTTATACATAAAAACATCTAAAATAATGTATGATGGTAGCAGTAGTGGTGATGTACGTAATATTGACAATTCCTTACATGGGCAATGCGCCACTGGCATTAGGAACGAAGATGTTATGTCCCACTGGCTCACTCATCCTTCAAACCGGAACGCAACTTACGTATTACGGTAGAATACCTGATCAGTGGGTGGTACCTAGCCATTATATATATTTATTTATAGCGTGGAGCATGGAGCCTGCAGTGGAGCGGCGTAGTGGAATATAGTCCCAAACTTCCTAAAAGTAAAAAGTAAAATGCTTAAAAGCTGTTAATGAGCAATTATAGAAATTTGTCAGTTTTACGGCCGAATACTGAAACTAAATTTCAAATGAAAATTAATTTCAAATTTCGCATACTAAATTCATGATGTTCCAAATAATTAAGTACCACTTCATATTTGAATTACGTTTCAGTATTCGGCCGTAAGAGAACCAAACTACATGTTACTTTTAATTTGAATTCAACGAACCTAATACATGCTGAAAATGAAGCTATTTAGGTTTTACAAATGTCAATACATAATACAGGCATATGTGGACATATGTAACCGTCATTAGGAATAATCACCTAAACGATTAAGTATTTAAATTACCTTTGAAAACATTTGGGCTAATTAAGGTGTTTTGGGTTAACAATTTAGTAAATTAATTATTGCTTCCGTACTAATTACTAGCGTTATCTACACAGTAACAATAATTGGAGTCGTAATTGTTTAGATGAATAGAATGTACGGAACCTACCTTAAACGGTGTTTAAACCAATTTAATTAATCATACGCTTACAGTAAATTTTTAATTAGAACTTCCCATCTTTTAGAAAGTGAACCACCACTGCCTAAACTCATTGATACTAAGATGTCGCGTCCCTTGTACCTGAACCAAGCTTTTAAACCAAATTACAACAATATTGCCCAACAATAGTTAGTATTGCAGTTCCCCAGTAGAAAATATGACAAGTGGGTGGTACCTACCGAAACGGGCTGGCACAGACAATAAACAAATCATTCAATATTTTTTATTTGACACAGTACTATATACTTCATTTATTTCTTAATGCAACTTTTTGCACAGTCAATTATTTTAATTCAATTATTAACTACGTATATTGAAATTCATGAACATAAGAAAGATAAGTTTTCATGATCATGACCAGATCGATTGATCTGGTTATTCGGTCCTTTGGTCTAAACCCGGATAAGCGACCTTTTAAATCATATCAGGATAGGACAGGAATATAAACGATGTATTCCACTCATAATTTATTATTTCTTTGAAGGGGCGAATTCGCTTGGGTTCATCCCTATTACATTATTCGAGTGACGCAGTGTTTATCTATACAATTGATGAAACAATGAAAACAATATGAGATTTTAAAGCAGTAAAAATATCTTATTTTCTTTTATCATTAAACTTAGAAACTAAGACGTCATGTCCCTTTTGCCTGTAATTACACTGGATCATTAAATATTTAAAGCGGGACACATCAATAATTATCTGTTTGGTGGTAGGATATCTGTGGATGGTACCTACCCATACGGTCTTGCACAAAGGTCTGCCACCGAGTGTACATGTTATAGACAGGCATTGATGTTGTCTAGTGAGCGACAAAAGACTGTTCTCAGAATTTGCATCCCAGCCAGCCATGTTCTAACATCACATAATACTCAATGTACATATTACATATATAGTATGGAGTATCGTATTATCTTAATCTATCTATTTCTTTATATATATATATATGTATATATATATAAAAATTTAATATGAACCGAGAGGGCCCAGTGGTAAGAACGTGTGAATCTTAACCGATAATCGTGGGTTTAGGCCCGGGCAAGCACCACTGAATTTCATATGCTTTTGTGATTATAATTCATCTAGTGCTTGCCAGTCAAAGAAAACATCGTGTGGAAGCCTACATGTGTCAAATTTCACGGAAATTCTGTCACATCTGTACCCACCAATCCGCATTGGAGTAGCGTGCTGCAATAATCTCCAAACCTTCGTCTCAAAAAGAGGAGAAGAGGCCTTTGCCCAGAAGTGGGACATTCACATGCTGTTACTTACTTTATACACATATACATAACATCACGCTTATAAGCCATTGGCCTATTTGCTTACTTATAAGCCTGTAATTGCTGCAGCTTAAATCTCAAAGGTTACATTATATCATAATAATATCCTATGAAAAAGCCGAGATGACTAAGTGGCTACAACGCGTGAATCTAAACCGATGATCGCGGGTTCAAACCGGGCAGGCACCACTGAATTTTCAAGTGCTTAATTTGTTTGTTTATAATTTATCTCGAGCTTAACGGTGAAGGAAAACATCGTCACCTATATCCTATGAAACGTCCAAAATTATTCAAACGCCAAATTTCAAAAATAATAATTGGTAAAGATAATTTGCCCTAAGGGATATTATAAGGGTAATGACTTCTTAGATGATAACAGTTTGTAATAAAACGATCGCCTCGAGGCAGCTCAAGACTGTTTATGATGTGAAGACAATTAATTCAGTATCATTTACTTATTAAAAAAATTGGTTGCCTGTAAAGTCGGTATACGGGCGAAAGTTTTACGTGACAACGACTTTGAGTGGTAAAATAATTTTAATGTGAATATTCATTCGTATAGTAGGAAGAAGGATGAAATAATAGTAACAATTTAAAACATTTATTTATACAAAGAATTATATTTAAAACATTAATTTATACAAAGAATCTCGCACTGAATTTCACTTTTTATGTCTGTCTCTCTCGCTCTTAGGCGGGCTAACCATGCCCGAGTGGAAGGGACGCGTGCCTCTCACTCGCTCTCATTGTGAGCGCATAACGTGAGCGGAGCGTAACGCAGTTTCTTGAAGTGTCACCCGGCAAACCAATTTATAAGACGTTGTCACGTCAAAAATAACAATTCTCGTTCCAAGTCAATACATTCATATTTAAGATAAGGTAATATAAGGTAAGGTATATTTAAGAAGTAATTACTTTGATGATATAAGAGTGGGGACCAAAGTTTTGACGATTACACATTTATTATGGTGTCCGACTCTCTAATTAAAAAAAAAAGTATAATGTTTTATAAAAGTAGTTTCTGATATATCTTAATATAGTAAAAATGGATTAACACGTCATTTAATGATTAATTAAAAAATATATAGATTATCATTTTCATACAAAGAAAAAAAATGCTAATTTTGTCTTACAATCTTAAGTAATGTTGCAATATTCATTTAAAAAGTTTTAAATTGTCCCAGAACATCTAGGTAATCTCCGACATGCCTTGCTATTATATATTATTATTTATCTATATAAATAAAATGATAGAGGTCTGCAGTCGTGCGCGCATCACGGAAAAATTACTGGATAGATTTCAATGAAATTTTCCAAATTTTATTTCATAGACAGTTGTCCCTTATCAAAAAAAAATGATTGCGATATCTTCATTTAATAAAAAGTTTTTAGAGTTTCAAGAAAGAATGATTTGTATATGCACTGCGTGTTCAGCGATGTATGTTTAAACAAAGTATATTTTTATTTTTGTTTGCGATCTTTTTGATGCTTTTTCCTTCGTACATAAGAAAACTTTGTTTATATATCAAGCAACGTGGACGAAGTCGCGGGTATCAGGTAGTTTATTATAAAACTATAGTAAAATAACCGTGTAAATGTCCCACTGCTGGGCCTAAGTCTTCTCTCCCTTTGGGACGAAGTTTTTGAGCTTATTCCAAAAAAATGCAGTTTGATTCACTCAAGATGTTTTTCTTACCCGCTGAACTTGAGATGGATTCAAGAAATCTGGGCTTAAGCCCGCATTAATTAGGTAAAACTTACGCGTTCTAATTACTTGTCAAACTCTCAATTTAATAATACATAGAAATAAAAACCCAGTGGTGAAGTAAATAAGTACTATTTTTAATTACAGCCTGCTAACTATACCATTAACACCAAAAACGCAGCTTAAGTAAGTAGTCCTCAAATATGATAGAAAAAATAATTCATATAAAATTTTCGTATAAAATGTATCTTAAAATTTATAAATCTCTTTTAAGAAGGTAATATACCTTCACCGCAATACAAGAACAGTCGAGAGACCGCAGTGAATTCGTGTCGACACCAACTTGCTATAAAGTTAGCCAACGGTTGGAAGATCAACTGTTAGGGATGAAGCACAGTGACAAGCGGTAGCGTTTATTTAACAAGAAAGACTTGTTTTTGCATACTGTAATATATACTTGATCTTTGTGTGAAATATATAAATAAAGATTTAATTTTGTGTATATTTAAATAGTGAATAGAGTTTTTATTGAGAGTAATTGCAATTAAATTATATTGTAACTATAACTAGCTTAAGTTATCTACGTCAAGTTTGCCTGGAAGTAATCGCGGTATAAAAGATAAGGCAGCCGATTTTATATCTTCCTCTTTATATTCTATATGAAAGTTTCATTGTTATGTAATAAAGAATATAATATATCAAATCAGTTAAATCTGTTTAAAATATAGAAGAGTTCCCTGATTGCTTCATCACAACATGACGGCTGAAGAAGCAGTGCTTATATGTGGATATACATATAAAATAATAATAATTAAATTAAAAAAACAACGGGTTGCACGCCGGGAGTGCTGGCAAGAGTTAAAAGTTGGAATCTATTTTGGAATGGTTAGGAAAATTTTTTTGCACGAATTGCTTTAATTAGCAGTGTAAAAGTACTATAATTTATGTGATAAAATACAATATTCATTTATTGCGCTATCGTACACAAATAAGACAATTTATATTACATTAAAAATTTAACACTTCAGAATCCGTCGTACGAATTTTCAATCAGGGTCACGTGACCTGACACGACGCGCATTTTTTACCCATCACAAAAAAGTACACAACGCCGCTAAAGAAGTTTTCACTTCAAAAATTCCAACCCGAGACCTGATGATCGTGGAACATACCAAACAAATCACTAGAACAGCGCGGCAATTTAATATCGCTACATCATAGCTACCTTACTATAGACCTTTCAACGAATTCAACATTCTCGCTAGAACTCGAGTCGAGTTCAGAAACTAAATTGATACTTATTGAATCCGTCAAAAGACTAACCGTGGCTCTTCGCATTTTGCTTTTGACAACTTTTTACGATTTCTTTTGAACATATATTTTGAAATCGTTGAAATTGTTAACTTTTTTTTTTATTGTATAGGAAGGCAGACGACCGTATGGGCCACCTGATGGTAAGCGGTCATCAACGCCCATAGACAATGGCATTGTAAGAAATGTTAACCATCGCTTACATCGCCAATGCGCCACCAACCTTGGGAACTAAGATGTTATGTCCCTTGTGCCTGTAATTACACTGGCTCACTCACCCTTCAAACCGGAACACAGCAATACAAAGTACTGCTGTTTTGCGGCAGAATATCTGATGAGTGGGTGGTACCTACCCAGACGAGCTTGCACAAAGCTCTACCACAAAGTAAGTCTACCACCAACTTTTAAAAAAAACGTTAGCAATCTGGGTAACTGGCCACCTGGTGTTAAGCGATGATCAATAGGCAGCCAACCTTGAGGACTAAGACATTATGTCCCTTGTGCCTACACTGGGTCATTCACACTTCGAACCGGAATATAACAATACTAAATATTGCTGTTTGGCAAGGTGATAATAACATTTTAAGGTCAAATTAAAAAAATAGGTTATTAACACAGAGAATTATCGATATCACAAAACATCTAATGGCCCCGCACTGGGCAGGTCTTCGGGATACCACCTACCGGTTACAATTTCGCACGTTGAAACGGTTGTTCAGACGACATCCCATCCCCATATAAAATAAATAATAATGTTTCTTCATACAAAATACTGTAATATAAGTATATGAAAACATTTGATAAATATAATACCTAAAATAAAATAAATAATGAGTGTAAAATGAAATATAAGTTTAATTTGTAATAAAAATATTTAGTTGCTAATTTATTGAAACTGGAGCTTGAGTAATAGAGTTTAGTAATTTTAATGTAACGTTTCTACAGCTAACGTTTACTAAAGCAACCAGAATATTCTGTTGCGTATACTGAGTTCAACGCGCTTTAGTATATTCGCTTAAAAATGGCTTCCAAGCGAGTGTCGAAAATTTTAATTCCAATATCCGAACGAAACGCAGTCACGGCTGAAACGAAGCTACGAACGGGAAATAATTACTAACAATATCCTATTCGTTCAACGCCAGTAAATACGGAGAGGTGATATTACGCTGCCACAAATAAAGTTTTATTGTAATGATATAGTGCCGGTTGATAATTACATCGCGTTCGTAGCGGCTTACGGCCAAATACTAAAACGTCATTCATTTCATTTTCATTCATTCATATTGAGTGGAACTTAATTATTTGAGACGTCGTTAATTTACAATTTCGCATACTAAATTGAGACGCAGTTAATTTAAAATGTCGCATACTAAATTTTAAATTAACGGCGTCTCAAATAATTAAGTTCCATTTAATATTTAAATGACGTTTCAGTATTCGACTGTTAGATTACATCCAGACTACAAAATTAAAATTCGAAGTCTAAATCATCATAAAGATGATTAAATGAACAATAATAACAATTGCTTTGGCTTTGGAAAATAGCCACAATTAACTTAAAAAAAACTTATGAACTTGTTCATATTATATAATGAATTTTCAATGATATCAAAACGACCATAATATATGATGTGCGATTACGTTAATATTTCATCACGATAATCAATTGTTCAAGAAATGCATACGTTTTATTTGATTCTAAAATGTATCATAAACTCCTTCTATTATTATTATCTATCATTCTTCCAAGAACAAAAGTATAATTTTATTGATTTTTTAAACTTATTTACTCGATGGTGTTAGTGCTTTCATCAAGCCAGTCTTGGTAGGTAGCAACAAATCATTACATTTTCTAGCGCCAAACAACTTATTATTGTTGTGTTTCGGTTGGATAATGAGTGAGCCAGTGTAATTACCGGCACAGGAGTTATAAAATCATAGCTTCCAGGTGCCATTCCATAGCAGGTGCCTTTGTGATTTAGTGAATGGTTTATTTCCTACCAATGTGATAGTGACTACATATCATAATAATTATGTATACAATACTGGCATATAACATTGGGATAGGAAAACGCTGTATTTTGTGTCTAGTTGTCCTAGATCTGGGCATAATTAGAGTACGGATCGAAAGTGAGGCCCAACCTTGTACTGTTCCAAATTCAAATATGTTAAAAAAAAAGATAATCATAAACTTAATATATGCATCTAAAATATATAATTAAAAACAAGCAATCCATAAATTTAACTACATCTGTATTAAAATTTGTATTTCGAATGCGATGCACACTCGAGGATTAAAAAAAAAGTTCAGATCATATTTCATTTCATCAATTAACAAACTCATTACGAGTATAACGACGACGAAAGAAAAAAAAACAACGAGTTTTTGATTTGGAGTCTCATTTAATTATGACACGACCTATTTGTCATTTTCACATGACTTACTTTTGGTTTATTAATACAATTTTATTGAAGTTTGTTTATACATATAGGTTCAGATCAACATTTAAAATACATAATTTAAAATACACCAACTTTTTTGGATATTCTTAGTAACAGAGAGCAGTAACAGCCTGTGAATGTCCTACTGCAGGGCTAAGGCCTCTACTCCTCTTTTTGAGAAGGTTTGGAGCTTAATCTACCACGCTGCTCCAATGCGGGTTGGTGGAATACACATATGACAGAATTTCAGTAAAATTTGACACATGCAGGTTTCCTCATGACGTTTTCCTTCACTGCCAAGCACGAGATGAATTATAATCACAAATTAAGCACAAGAAATTCGGTGGTGCTTGCCCGGGCTTGAACCCACGATAATCGGTTAAGATTCATTCGATCCTACTATTGGGCTATCTCGGTTTTTACCAAAAAAATATTAGGACTGAAAATAAGCCACTGCTAGTCAAATAGCTTATAAGATGAAATGAATTAATACTCATATTTTATTAGCATTCACACCCTCAAACCCTAAATATGGCAGATCTCAGTAAGCAATATAAATTTCAAACATACTCAAATCAAATCAAATCAAAATACTTTATTCAATATTGAAGTATTACACTTACTTATTGATTGTCAAACTGGAAACTACTACCACAAAACAAAAGAGTTCGTATACTTTCTTCTAGTAATTTTGTACGTTAGCTGCTGCTATTGGTTCATTCATGTGTATACTCTTTCATTCGTATATACTTTCTTTTGTCTATACTTCATTTGTGTGTATAATTTATTTCGTAGGTAGTATAAGGAAAACATCTCGAAGAAACTTTCTTGTGTCGGATAAAAGTCAGTCAAATATGGGTCATACATTACACGACTAACTAAACCCATAGACCAGCATTAATTCCATTAACAAGCTACTACGTAATAACCTAACCTAACTATTCATTGATATGATCACATTAAAACCTTACATAAATACAAATAAAAATTAAAAATAATTACTATACAAGTCGTGACTGCGTCGAATGGTGGCAAGAATGTTAGCAGCATTTCCCTTTTAAATCGCAATTCCGATTCTCTAGATGAAAAATGAACCAGCCCTCCTGTCACCAGTTGTGGCAAAAAGACGGGGTGTCATATTTTCGATTATTTTTTTGGCACTATTACTAAAAAATAACTAACTGGCTAAAGAAATAACTAATTAACTCACCTAACTATATGTCTATATTATATGCTATTTACTTCTCTAATAGATACTCATTACAGTGAAGCTCTCGTGACCCAATATCTGCTACGTCGGAGAATCTCAACTGCGTAAATTATATTATAGTTTACAAGTGTACACAAAAACATGTTCACTCTTGTTTACTTTTATAAATCGATCGAACAACATTTCGACACCACAGTAAATAGATAATAGAGAGAATAACTATATGTCATTTTAAAAGCACGAGAATGTAACGGATAAACATTTGAACTCCTGGCTGCTCATAAGTTCTTCTAAGAAAAAACTTAATAACATTTTATGCTAAAGCATACGTAAGCGCAAAAAGCTACCAACTTTTCTCCCACTTGAAATGGGGAACCCCACGGTAATTAGTACGTTAGAGTCGTTTTGATAAAAAACCAGCCGAACCCTCTCGATCTCTTTGGATTGCATCACATGCGCATAAAACGACGATGGAAGCTCTAACCAACCAAAACTAAGATTTTAAAGTGATCAACACACAAATTTATAAACACACTACCTACATACTTATTGTTCTTGTATATTTATTCGAAAATATATCACAAACACAACTCACTAATTACGTAGGGCTGCCGTTGAGGATGCAGAATGAAACCGAACGAATTTAACTTATACGTTTATTTAAGTAATTAAATTTAACAATTAATTATTTCTAATTTATAATACGTGACAGTCTGTTCGATGTCAGAACAAAAAGTGAAGATCTGTAGTCTGAATTACATATTTATAACGAAATCGGTGAATCACTGAATGGTCCCCACGGTATGGTAATTCTTGGTAGCGCTCGATGTTCGGGAGGTCTTGCGAAACAAAGCAGCGACGCTGCCAACAGGTGGTAACTTCAAGGAATGCATGGTGTGATTATTTCTCACGGTATGGTAATTCTTGGTAGCGCTCGATGTTCGGGAGGTCTTCCGATTATTTCTTAACAACTCCCTCCGCAGGATCAGCAGCTATTTGGAGACTTTTGTCGAAAATAGTGCTGATAGAGACATAGGATCTCTGGGGCTGTCCTGGACTTCTTGTGTTCTGGTTGCCTCATTTTCCTTCTGGTTGGTATTTTTTGAATGCATACATTTGCGACGAATGAGGACGATGCTAATAGTGAGTACTGATGCACCGATGAGTAGGTAGACAGGTATAGTCGTGTGATAGAGTGTGTCTAAGTTCGACAATTCCAAAGTCACTGGTTCTTGAGAGGCAATCCTGGTATTGGTTGAATGTAAGTGAGTCAAATCTATACTGTTCAATTTCAAGATGTTCTTCGCTGTCGCTTTGTATGGATCTTCATTACTATATTCTATATTCAACATTTTCAAAACTTGTCCTTTTACTTGATCATGGTGGTTAGTGATGGTGAAGATGGACGTTTGTAGAGCACACCCTTTAGGTATTTCAGCTAGATAGCTTCCGAGAAGGTTTTTGTATTGATCTTGAGAACAGGTTAAATGAACTTTCGTTAAGTTGGGAAAGCTCAGAACATAGTGACGATCATCCAATTGTTCCATGGCTTGAGAAGATAAGATTACTGGAGTAACCCGACAGGTTTCATGGATATGTTGCTGGAGTATAAGATGTTGAATGCAGCTCGTTTGCTCTCCATAGTGTCGGTTTAAGTTGTCCTCGCAAAGATGACCGTGACTGTACTTCGGACATTCTGTCTCTATATACAGTAGATCTTTCTCGTGAATTGCTACGTATGGATAGGTAGGGATTATAATTTTATCATTACTATTAGGGGCTAAGGACAATTTGTAAAGGATGTAGTTATTGGGATTCATGATTGGAAACTTAATTACCAAGATTATATCATTATCTTTATAATAATATCCTAATCTTAATAGATCTAAATATTCCCTAAAATTAATATCTAGCACTACATTTGAATTGTATAAACCTTTTAGTTTATTTAACATAACTATATAAGTGTCGTAATCGAGAACGGAATAATGGATGCTTTTAGCTCTTATGAATGCCAATAGATTCTGTAGTTTTGACAACTCTTGTGACAAATTGTCTATGTCATCACCTAGTATTGTAAGTAGCTGGGCTAAATGAAAATACTTAATTGCATCTTCTTCTTTCCTAACATCATTATCTAAGATAGTTTTAATAATGTTCTCTATTTTCCTCTGGTTTTCTACTATCCTATCTGTAACATTTGAACTCTGAGATGCCCACTGCTTGCTTAAACTTATTTGATGATTTATTTCAATGGCTAAGTTATTTTCGTTCTTTTGTAGAATAGCAATGGCGTTTTCGTACTTTAGTGCGTCCGTATAATCTAAATTTCCGGAGATACTTTTGATTATGGAACCAAGACCGTTAGCGAGGCCTCTTTTTGAACGTTTTCCTTGAAAGGTTAACAGTTGCTCTGACATGTCATTTAATTTCGTTGCAAGATATTTGATATGCGGAGCGTAAAGTAACGACGTTTTATTATTTAAGTCAGGTGCTAGATTGCTTAACTTCTCTCGAACGGATTCTAACCTATTCCGAACATTATTTAAATTTATAATTTGAACAAAAGAATGGAAATGGGAAATTATTCTATTGGGTCCTGGGTTAAAGGGGAGAATACCCGGTCCATTTTTTAAGCTTTCAAGTGTTATCACGTCTGCTTGTCCCAGCTTCAGGACCTGAGCCAGCATTAACGCGAGTAGTGTTTTCTGTATCCTGTAACAAACGAGCACTATTAGGTACCCGTTTCATGCGCGACTTGGGTACGGGTCCTCTCTTTCTCTTTGTATAAATATGTATAGGTAAATCTGTTACAACCGTATCGTTCGTATAGCGGGCAGCTAATTTCTGTCTATTAGCTAGGGGATTTCTGACATAGATTCGTTGATCAGGTGCATATGTTTGCTCAGGCTCGCGATTTCTATTAATGTTCTCGGTTATTTCAGTACGACGCTGAAGGGCGGTTTCATTAATGATTTCGTATACCTTTAACATTCGCTTACGGTGATATAGTATATATTCCTGCAATAGGTGCTCTGTTATATTCATGTCTAAAGGATCTCGCGGATCTAAATGACCAGTAATTATTTCTATTGGGCGACATTTCGTGAAAGAATGGATTGAACTATTATAAGCCATTACAGCGTACGTCATAAGGTTGGTAACGGATTCATTGCGGTGTTCTAATTTTAAGATACGCAAGTGTTCGAGTAGGGTATTATGAAAGCGTTCTATCATTCCATTTTCATTGGGTGTATTGGGGCATATTCTATGATGTTCAATTTTGTGTAATTTAGTGAATTCAGAAAATAGTTGATTTGTAAATTCAGGGCCATTATCCGTAATGTATTTAAGAGCCATACCATGATGGGAAGAGAACTTTAATAAAGCCTGAACTACACTAACGGCTGTAGCATCTCTCAAAGAATATGCTTGTGCATATTTCGAGAATGCATCGATAATTGTTAGGTACTTGTTACTATCTACGCTGAATAGATCCAAGTGTACAACTTCCATAGGCTTGGTAGGCGGTGGTACAATTTCATATCTAGGTCTTACAGGATTTCGGTCATATTTTGCCTGACCGCAAATAAGACACTCATTAATGAATTTTGTCACTTGGTTTTTCATTTTTGGCCAGAAATAACGTTTAGACAGAGCTAAACAACATTCATTAATGCCTCTATGGTTCGTCTTGCCTTCATGATAGTTCTTAATAATTTCTTGTTGCTTTAGGTAATCCTTAACGTTTTCAACTTCTAATTTGGAAAGAACTAGGTTCATTGCGGAATTTTTGAAATATCTTTGTATAACCGGTATAATTTTGTACATTTCAAGTGGGGGATTAATTAAGATTCCTGTTTTTATACGTGGTGTAACGTATTCTTTTATGGCATCTATTACATCTTGTTCTAGGTTTGATTTGGAGATTTGTATGCAAGTTTTTGTATAAGTTTCAAAAGGGTGAGTTATGTGAGGTCTACTTTTAATATCGCCAACAACGTTAAATACGATTTGTCTGCTAAATCTGTTAAGGGGATCATCAGTAATAGGGACTTCTAATATAGGGCTTTCTGCATCGCTATGAATACTGTCGGTTCTTGAGTCGATACTTCTGGTTCTTTCTGAATCAGATTTGTCTGAGATGTTAACGACAATAGAACTAGACTCTTCATTATGGATTTCTATTCGTGATAGGGCGTCGGCGTTGGAATTAATTTTCCCTGGTTTATAAATGACTGTGTAATCATATTCACTTAGGCGTAGTCTCCAACGTGTTAAGCGCGAATTGGGCTCTTTCATGTTCATTACCCATTGCAAAGGCCGATGGTCTGTCATAATTTTAAACTTCCTACCAAAAAGATAGGGTCGAAAGTACTTCGTTGCCCACACAATGGCGAGTAATTCCTTTTCTATCGTACTGTAGTTTATTTCACTTGAATTAAGCGTTCTCGATGCGTATGCTATTGGTTTATCTGATCCAATGGGGCCTTGAGAAAGAACGGCTCCAATTGCTAAATTCGAAGCATCTGTTGTGAGTATAAATTCCTTTGAAAAGTCCGGATATTGAAGGATCGGATCATTGACAAGTAGAGTTTTACACTTTTCAAAGCATTGGATATAATTTTGATCTTGGACAATTTTGGAACCTTTCTTCAAGCATTGGGTCAGAGGCTTGGTTATTTTAGCAAAGTCTGGTATGAATTTTCTATAATAACCAAGTAATCCTAAAAAGCGTTTTATTTCTGTACGGGTATTAGGTAAGGGGTAATTCTTAATTGCCGATATTTTGTCAGGGTTAGGTTTTATACCATCCTTGCTAATAACATGCCCAAGGTACGCCGTTTCTAGTTTTAGGAATTCTGATTTGTCCATCTGTATTTTAAAATTTGACTCACGTAATTTCTTAAATACTTTTTCTAGGTTAATTATGTGCTCCTGAAGGGATGTACTAAATACTATTATATCTTCTAGGTACACTAGACAAATAGTATTCTGTAGCTCTCTCAACACATTGTCCATGACTCTCTGAAAAGTGGATGGACTATTTTTAAGGCCCATAGGCATGCGTAAGAATTCAAAATGGCCATGTTCAACATTAAAAGCTGTTTTAGGTATATCTTGGGGGTTCATTTCTACTTGATAGAAGCCACTAGCAAGGTCTAAGGTTGTGAAATATTGGCAATTACCTAATTTATCTAATACGTCGGCTATATTGGGAATGGGATACTTGTCGTCTATGGTCTTTTCATTGAGCTTTCGGAAGTCAACTACTATACGCCATTTAGCTTTCCCTGACGCGTCTGCTTTCTTAGCTACAACCCAAATTGGGGAGCTCCACGCTGAATTCGAAGGCCTAATGATTCCCTGTTCTAGCATCTTACCTATCTGTTCTTGTACTTCCTGTCTGTGGACGTAGGGATACCGATAACTTTTTGTGTAAACCGGAACCTCATCAGTTGTTTTAATCGAGTGCTTTATTTTGTTGGTGAAAGTTAAAGGCTCTCCTTCTAAGTAGAAAACATCGGCATACTGCGCACAAAGCAGCTCTAAGTTCGTACGTTCTTCGATATTTAAGTGATCAGTGCGTAGACGCGAAATTACTTCTTTTATGCGATCTTGCTGTTTATTGGCAGGTGTACACTGTACGTTATACATTTCTGCAGAGATCGCCCGGTCCATAGAGAATATAACGTCGCTTCGACTTGGATTGGTTACTTCAACTATTCCCCTATTATTCGAAACGGTAGTTAAGCATTCGCCAATAATACAATTTGAAACGGTTTGTTCTTTTATAAATGCATGTCCGTCATGAATATTTATCGGAATCCTAAGTAATTTCGAAGTATTCGCTGGTATAATGTCCTCATACAAATTCGCGTTGCGGGAATCATATACCTTAATAGGGTTTGAAGCGGTTTTAGTTTTTAGCAATTTGTTCTTATAATCTATTACAGCCTCCCACTTATCTAATAGGTCTGTACCAATAAGCCCATCTAAATAATCATGGAACTTATAAATGTAAAATGTCGTATTATCCGAATCATTAAATTCTTTAAAGCTAGGTAACGTAATTGAATAGTAATTTCTAGAGGTGGCGTGAATATTCTTAACTTCAAAAGGATCGTAATTTACTGGTAAGTTACTATAGTATCTTTCCACTACCTCGGGACACAGAAATGATTGATTTGCTCCTATATCTATTAATAGTTTCATAGGAGGTGATGCGATTTGAATGTACGGAAGCTGACGTTGGGTTTGAAGATTAATTTCTATTTTAAGGTGTCGGACTTCCGGTCCTTCGAAAAATCCTGCTCGTTTGTTTTAACGCTATCGGCTTCCACTTGGGGTGTTTCTGTATAATTTTCTAAAGGTTCCTGTACGGAATATTCATACGGTTGCTGGTATTCTACGTACTCGCTAATATCGTAATAAGGATCGTAATAATCGGCATATTCATCGTATATAGAATTGTCAATGAAACTATTGTAATTTACTTCTTTAGATTTAAAGTAGTTCGTAGGGGGTGGGTTCCCGGATTTTGCCCAGTTATGTCCTGTAATTGCTGGTTGTGTAGGCGGCAATGGTCTTGTAACATAATGGCTTACACCACTCATAGGACGTGGTTGGTTAACAGCTTGGTGGTTAAGACGTGAACCTATTTGAAAGTTATTTTGTTGAGGGTTATAATTTGGCGGTGACGATCTAAAAATTTGTTGCGTACGTGTTGGACCGAATTGGCGGGGTTGATACAGATTCTGTCTCCATTGCGGTGTAGATGGTGGAACGAAATGAGGGCGTGAAGGGCCAGGTATATTAAAGTTAAAAGGTTTAGGCGCGGGCATTGAAAACTGTTGGTTAGGCATTTTATAGGCACTTACAAAATGATTTGGTACGGATATAGAATTTATAGATTTTTTGTCAGGTAATCTTTGGTTCCGATTTTGTAGGTACATAGTATTCATCTCCTCGTGTACGAATTCTAATGCCTTTTCGATGGTCTCAGGGCGCATGCAACGTATGCGCGATCCTAAGGGATCGTTCAAACCTCGCAAATACGCTTGAAGCGTTAATTTACGATAAAGATCTCGTTTAGCATTAATGGTGGTCTCAAGGGTATCATGCAGGCTTACATAGGTCATTATAGTACTGTATAGATTCTGGCAACGCTCATAATACTCCTGCGCGGTGCTAGAACCTTGCGATAAAATAGCTAAATCGTTATATAGAGCGGTCTCATCTCGTTGGTCCGCGAAGTTGTTCACTAAAGCAGTTCGAATGCCTTGCCAGTCGGATGGAATCCCATTAGAATTAATTAAGCGAGCAGCAGAGCCTGTTACTTTGTTAAGAATTCCGTTGAGAAGAGCATACCTACTTAATTCACTACTACTATCACTACAAAACTGTCCTACCAATTGGTCACATAATTTTAAAAATCTAGTAAGTACATTTGGGTTCCCGTCGAACTCGGGTACCAACCTTAAGGCTTTATAAATGGTGTCTAACTCAGACATTTCTGTTTGTTCTTCTATACTACTTAAACTAATATCTCTTCTATTATCTACGAAAGTTTGCCTACTACTAATAACTATCCTAGGTTCCTTCGATTTTCTTAAATGAAAAATCTTGGCAAATTTTATTAACACAGGTTAGTTAGGCTAGGATTGAGCAACCACTAAAAAGAATCTAGTGTACTCACATGAACATGTTTCGGTCTCTCTGCGTTATCGATGTCTGGATACCTCTGGTGCAGCACTACTCGTAGATTCGGATGCTCTGGATGCAGCAGCTAGACAAGCTACGGCGGGGCTTCACGCGATTACGGAAATCTTCTACGCGAAACGTTCCGCGAGCATCCTACCGACTGCGCCAATTACGTAGGGCTGCCGTTGAGGATGCAGAATGAAACCGAACGAATTTAACTTATACGTTTATTTAAGTAATTAAATTTAACAATTAATTATTTCTAATTTATAATACGTGACAGTCTGTTCGATGTCAGAACAAAAAGTGAAGATCTGTAGTCTGAATTACATATTTATAACGAAATCGGTGAATCACTGAATGGTCCCCACGGTATGGTAATTCTTGGTAGCGCTCGATGTTCGGGAGGTCTTGCGAAACAAAGCAGCGACGCTGCCAACAGGTGGTAACTTCAAGGAATGCATGGTGTGATTATTTCTCACGGTATGGTAATTCTTGGTAGCGCTCGATGTTCGGGAGGTCTTCCGATTATTTCTTAACACACTCGCAAACAAACCAAAAGAAAACACACAAATATCATAACAGATAAGCATAATATAAATCTACTACAACAAATTATGACTAATACAACATAAGTTTTGTGGAAGTTAAAAATAATATACCATTTTTACCTAACATCGATTAAAATGCTTGTTGATTGTTGATCATATACTTTAAAATTAATCTTTATTAAAATATACTGAAATGATACTTTTTAAAACTATTGAAACTACTAGTAGACTACTATTAGAACTACTACTAGAACTATTAAAATGTTTGAAAATATATGCACATCAACAAACGTTCCAATTAAGAAATCTTTGCGTTACTCTTACTATATTCCGGAGGATTGTTTTTATAATACTAAAAGAAAAAAATAATCTTGAAAAATTTTCATTAAAGATTTGAAATGAATGAACCCTGATATAACTTAATGTTTTAGCTCGAGTTTGCTTATTTCGTCCCTCTCCAAACATCTTGGATGAAATGAACTATCCAACACGAAGATCTCGGCTTATCCACCGACTGACAATACATATCAGGAATCGGTTTAGACGCCACAATTAACTATTACAACTTATGCAGGAACACGTACTTGGACTGTATCTCTAGATACAGAGCACTTCCAAGTATAATGCTACGGCTTCACCCAAGGCATTGGTAGGAAATTCAAAAACATGACTCATATTGTTTTGCGTTAGAAATATTGTCATAGAAAGTACTTTGTCGTCGAATTTGACCTTTAATTTTAATTCTCAACGACACTTAATACTGAAACATAATTATCCATATGTTATATAAAAATATGGCTAAGACCGCCAGATGAAGTGAAGTTGGCACGTAAGTATATTTTTTTAAATGGAGATTTTTTTATAAATATATAATTTATATATCTATACATATAAATAAAATTGGAGTGTCTGTTTTTAATATTGAAATAACCGCTTTTTACTACATGCATATGAATATATATACGGTACATACACCGAAATAACATTTTTTACAATTTTTGTCTGTCTGTCTGTCTGTCTGTCTGTCCGTCTGTCTGTTTGTTCCGGCTAATCTCTGAAATGGCTGGACCGATTTTGACGGGACTTTTATTGGCAGGTAGCTGATGTAATAAGGAGTAACTTAGGCTACTTTTATTTTAGAAAATAATGATAATCTATACATCTATACATATAAATAAAATTGGAGTGTCTGTTTTTAATATTGAAATAACCGCTTTTTACTACATGCATATGAATATAATTATATACGGTACATACACCGAAATATTTTTTTTTACAATTTTTGTCTGTCTGTCTGTCTGTCTGTCCGTCCGTCTGTTTGTTCTGGCTAATCTCTGAAATGGCTGGACCGATTTTGACGGGACTTTTATTGGCAGGTAGCTGATGTAATAAGGAGTAACTTAGGCTACTTTTATTTTAGAGAAAATGATAATCTATACATCTATACATATAAATAAAATTGGAGTGTCTGTTTTTAATATTGAAATAACCGCTTTTTACTACATGCATATGAATATATATACGGTACAAACAACAACATAACATTTTTTACAATTTTTGTCTGTCTGTCTGTCTGTTTGTTCCGGCTAATCTCTAAAATGGCTGGACCGATTTTGACGGGACTTTTATTGGCAGGTAGCTGATGTAATAAGGAGTAACTTAGGCTACTTTTATTTTAGAAAAAAATGATAATAAAAATAAAAATGATTAACTTTTTATTTAATTCTACGCGGACGAAGTTGCGGGTACAGCTAGTAATTTATATAAATCGCTGCAAGATCGCCGTAGACAACGTCTGTCGCGTTTTCTTAATAAATTTATAAGAATAAATGAATTCGTAGAAGTTTATAATATTAAATAAATATATGAATATTTCCAACGCCCCCTCAGGGAATTTAGTCTAGGATCCGAAAAACATTTTATTCATTCTGTATATACTCGTCTACTCTCGACTTCGGTAAAATTAAGTATATTTACATATATACAACAGTTTACAATTATATAGTACTAGTATAGTCTTGTATCATAGAAACAATACTAAAGACTATGTAGCTATTTATATATATATTAACGTAGTTGGACTATCAACAATATAGTCTACATTCGTCCGAAAACGATAATCTATTGTAATATTACATTTCCCTATCGATCGGATTAGCAGATTTTATATATTGAAAACAAAACACAATCTACCTACTCGTACTCTGATGTATCGTATTATAAATGTGAAAGAAACGCTGTCTGTCTATTACCCTTTCAACCACTGAATCGATTTCGATAAAATTTGTTATGAAGCAAGCGTGAAACCAATGACGAACAAATGCTACAATATTTTTTTTACTTAATACACTTTATAACACGCGACTAATACTTATTAATATACCTATAAGCTACAACCATTAGCTCAGCTACTCGCCGCTATAATTTTAATAAAATTTCCTCGCGAAATAAAGGATAATTCATTATTTACACAGTATGGTTTCGCGTGTTTTTAATTAATTTATACGTCAATAACTAAGAACGGTGTAGATTAATTAAATTTTAAAACGTATTATTCATTTAACTCAACGTCAACAGCTTGATCGGACCGATTTGCATAATCTTCTATTACGCTATATTAATCTGAATTTCTGGCCATTTTCCATTATATATACCTACCATTTTCCATTATATACTGAGAAGCCGGCTGGCGTGGATGGTGAGTCACTTGCCTTACACGCCGTAGATCGTGGGTTTGATTCCCACCCAGGACAGTTATTTGTGTGCATGAAGATGTCTGTTTGTCCTATGTCTGAGTGTATTTATCTATATAAGTATGTATTTACAAAAAAGAAAAAGTAGTTTATCAGTTGTCTGGTTTCCATAGTACAAGCTCTGCTTAGTTTGGGATCAGATGGCCGTGTGTGAATAATGTCCCAGGATATTTATTTATTTATTTTATTACTTACCACAAGATATTTAACTGTTTTTCGCTCGCAGTTCTGTTCGATAGATTTATTTTTGGTTTAAAATATGCTGAAAGCGACTGGGTACTTTTTTATAGTATAGTTAGGCGTTAACACTGCCTCGTTGGTCTAGTGGCTTGATATAAGGCCGCAGACTCGGTGGTCCTGGGTTCAATTCCCAGGTCGGGCCAATAAATAGTTATTGGGGTTTTTCTCAAATAGCAGCAAATTCTCAGTAGCAGCCCAGAGTCTGGAAGTTGGAAGTGTGTACACTCCCATGCCTCGGAAAGCACGTTAAGCCGTTGGTCTTGCGCCTGAACTCCGGTCGTGTCAAATTGCCGTTCCATAGGATTATGAGAGCTAAGGAAAAGAGAGTGCACCTGTGTTTGCACACACACTTGTGTACTATAATATCTCCTGCGCAGTTGGCTAACCTCTCTTGAGATTGGCCGCCGAGATCGAAATCGGTCTGGAGGACCTTATTATAGTTTAACAATGAAGATGAGTACGTATATATGTAGTATTCAATTAGCGATCAATCTTATTGCAAGCTCTATGTAGACACCTACTCATCATTTATTGTACCACGAAACAGCACTTTCTTATTATTATGTTCCCACTTGATAGATGAGTAAGTCTCTGTAACTATAGAAGGTTTTGAACTATGTCTATGGTCAACACCAATGTCTATGGTCAGCTATTACCTCTTACCATCATATGGCCCATTTATCAGTCCGCCTACTTATATATATTTTTAAATAGTATAGTTCCCTTGCCAATGTCATCTACACCTACAGTAATCACATGCACCACGCATGCACTGGATTCTAATTACAGTTTCCGAATTGAAAATACAAAATGATAATTGTACCGATTTACGTTTGCCTAATACCAGATTACAGATGCAGGTTACATTCGCTACAATCGCTACAAATCGAGATCAACCGACAAATTGTCGAGTATGATTAATTGTCATACTATAAATTAGATACCCAATTTAAATATGTAGGTTTAGGATTGTAACTTTATTAATGGTATATTTTATCCAAATTCCAAAAAAATGCCATATAATCAAATGAGCTCTTACGCCCATTCGTCACCGCACATTCTGCAATTTTGAATCGACAGTTTACAATATAGAAGAATATTGAGAAAATGGCATAATGAAAGTACCTAATCAAAAAAGTGAATTAAATGACTTAAGTTATTGCCACATAGCATCTTCACACGTGCTCTTTATAATCATAGAAAGTTAATCTGTAATCGTGATTGATGATTACATGTTGTAATGGTTAATGATTAATCTGATTACATTTTTCCCAAATCTGCAAATAAGTATGTTTCTCAATTTCGTTCAAAATTAATGTGGTTTCCTATACTTTGTATTTAGGGTCATTAATTTGATTACACTTTGCCCAAGTCCGGTTTTTGGGAAGGCAGAATATGTATTTGTTGATTTTCAAACAGGATATATAAATTTATTAATTATTTTATTAACCAACTCGTTAATAAAATAATTAATAATACCTTTCACGACGGTGACGTCACACATATGATAGGCCAAGTATTGACATACATATAGTTGTTGTATCAAGCGAGTTATGAAATATATACAAATGAATGTCGAAGTTAAATTAGTTTAGAACCGTGCAGGTAACAGCAATACTTGAACAATAATACCTATCAGTGACTCTAATGGAATTTAGATTTAAATACCTACATAGATGAAAAATATTTAATTTCTGACGGATTAATCATTAATATCTTTTTCTGTGCACATTCATGGTTCTGTAGCTTTTGAATGATATAAGTCTAATTGATCTTCCTTTTATAAACAGTACTGAAAAAATGTAATATATACCGCGCTATTTTTTAACCAATGATATTATATAAACATTCATTCTTTCCGTCTCTAGGGTACCATTCTGTAATAATTTAAAAAAGGAAGGCATTAAAAAAGGAGGCAAGGAAAGAGATAAGAGGATGTGATCAGATTAACAGCCGGTCCAAATTGGCGGGGTTGCTAGAGATGGACAACAACAGAAAATTTTAGAGAAAGCTTATGTCAAGAGGCACACTGAACTAAGATATATTTTATAACACACACAATGAACGCAACTACATTTAAAAAAAATCAGTATAAAGAGGCTTATTGATTGATTGTTTATATAAACATAAGCCAACTGATTCTGACCGTAGCTAGGGCTTTGGACAACACGCCCCGTATATTTTTTCACGCATATATTTAAATCACGTCAATAAATAAGCATTACATAGCTGATCAAAAAAATCTTGAGAACCGAGACGGCCCAGTGGCTAGAACAGGTGAACTGGGCCAAACTCAGGTCCGCGAGGAAACCTGCATGTGTAGGATATTACAGTAGTGGGAGGGCTTTGTGCAAGCTCGTCTGGGTAGGTAGCACCGCCTCATCAGATCCTCTACCGCAAAACAGTATTACTTGGTATTGTTGTTTCGGTTTGAAGTGTGGGTGAGACAGTGTAATTACAGGCACAATGGATATCTTAGTTCCCAAGGTTGATGGCGCATTGACAAAGTAAGCGGTTAACATTTCTTTCAATGCCAATGTCTATGGGCGTTGATAACCACTTATCATCAGGTGGCCCATATGGTCGCCCTACTTACCTATAAAAAAATAAGTTCTGCCGCAGGTGTATTCCAATCTGCAATGATATTACAAAAAAAAAATCGTCTATCCGTTGCACAAAACCCTTCCGAGTTAATAATATGAGCATAGATTCGAGTTTGTTCTCACAGCTCCATAGAGCTTTAATATTTTACAATTATCATTCAGTTTCCTTAAGCGTTGCTACGGAATAATTAAAACTAGCACGTGTTCACACTGCGAAATTATAATGTTCGTGATTGCAATAGTTACATTCTAACTATGTGTCTGAAATTCAAAATCTGTTCTTGTGCAACACGCTGCTTTAATATTCAACTTTAAATGTTATTCAAAGTAATAACGGTAAGTAATTCTTTCAGATTAAAATTGATATATTTGTACATAAGTAAATTAAAAAAAATATAAGCGAATACACATACAAACTCAACCTCAAACGTTGCATGAACGTTTTAATAATAGTTTTAATCTCATCGCGCCAAAAGAAACTTCACTCAATAAATTAACTCCTCACTTGGTAGTGAGCATAGGCCATTCTTTATTGGCGAGTACGGGCATCGATTTCCTCCTTCCCCGGGCTCATCGTCTCGGGCAAACCGTTTTGTCGAGTCAATCTACTTCTGGCATGAAACGCCATGGTCATACTTAACCCAGTGGCTGTCAAAACTCCGATATTAGTGGCCAATTCCGATTATTATCACAACATGGAGCTGTTTTCATTCCATACAAATCTCAGTTAACGCTACCATCCCATAAACTACAACATCGCATAACCCTTGGTTTTGTGCAAGCTCGTCTAGGTAGGTACCACCCACTCATCAGACATTATACCGCAAAACAGCAATACTTACTGTTGTTGTGTTCCGGTTTGAAGGATGAGTGAGCCAGTGTAATTACAGGCACAAGGAACATAAGATTCCGAAGTTCCCAAGGTTAGTGGCGCATTGGCGATGTAACAACTGATGGTTAACATCTCTTACAATGCCAATGTCTATGGGCGTTGGTGACCACTTACCATCAGGAAGCCCATATGCTCGTCCGCCTTCCTATGCAATAAAAAAAAATCGCACTAAGCAAGCAACGTAGAATACGTTTCAATCATAATAAAATTTAAATCAATAAGCTGCAAATCTTTTAATATCTTTAAATATTGAATATGAGGAAAATATTATTTGATATGAATACATTATGTAGGCTGAAACTTAATTCCCGAGTCATGGGAAACTTGTTTGAACAAGTTACAAGTCAGGCCCAGTCTGATGAACAGTGAAAGGGGCCTAAATAGATGACCGAAAAGTTTTCCAACTAAAAATGAGTGCAGATACAATCTCTATGAAAGGTAGCTTTAATTTTTCTTTAAGTTTATCCCGTGAAGGGTGAATAAATCTATTTTGAAAAGTAGTTAAAACTTTGCAGTAACAAAGCTTAATACTCTTTTTTAAAAATTACATAAAATTCTTGTTCATAGTTTGTTTTTTGGACTCACGTGTGGATGTTATTCATTTGTAATTCGTTATAGTGTAGTAACATTGTCAATTTTTAATATTTGCGTAGTTAAGCGGTAAATTCATAAATACCATAGATAATAAGAATATAAATATTTATACCTTTAAAAGCTGCCAATAATTATGCTTGACATTTTAATAGTAAAAGACTAAAATTTTCAGCCCCAGTCCCCACAACAGTAACAACATTTATGATGTTAAGCTGTGAAGTGTACGTAAAATGAATATACTCTGCTTAAATGATGAAAGGAATTACCGACTAGATAGTGTTCATAAATATTATAATAAAAGAGAATATATTTATTTATTAGCAAAACAACGTTATGTATTAAGAAATACATTTCCTTATTGCGTATATAAAAATAATCATACGAAATATAACACCAATTAAGCTTTCACATTCATATATATTTTTTCTAATTAAGAAAAAACAAAAATATCTTTAACTTAAAGTATTTAACTGAATTTTGACATTAACATAAATTACGATATAACATAGTATACCTAATTTAACGTAACTACCTAAACACAATACGAATACGCTTACATATATTACATATATATACAGGGCTGGATTCAGATGTCTGGAGGCCTCGTGACAACAAAGGATTGGAGGCCCCCTGATCCCAAATTATTTTCCAAATAAAATGAAAAGTTTCAATAAATAATTTATTGTGAAACCCAAGTAAATTACTTTAGTATTTAACAAGCATATATAAATAAAATGGGAAACGAGAATTATCTGAAATTAACTTTTACTGTTAATGTACGGAACCTTCCGAGTTATTTTCGCCGAAAAATCCTTCATTAGTGTTTACTAGTCAGGATTTAAAAGGTTTTTTTTCAATATGAGGACACTCTTTTGTGGCCCCGGGGCTGCATCCCCGGTTGTCCTCCCCTAAATCCGGCCCTACTATTATATATATATACATATATATATCATTCTAATCGTTTAATGAGAAATACCTGCCTTATCATCTGTTAATACGCTAACATCCAATAGCCATCACAATTACAATTCCAACTAGTATCATTTCGCTATAAACCGATGATTTATCAGTATTGTATTCATGAATATGTAGATTACACGTTTCATGTTGATAATTGCAAATAATAGAACAGTAGCTATTGTCAATGGTGCTTGAACTATGTGTTTATTTCATAGTATATTATATGTTGAATTTCGATTTCCTTAAATTCGTTTGATGTCATACGATTAAGCTTTAAGACGCTTATTTTATTTTAACATTTGTGCCTACTCGAAAGCAGGGGCGGATTTCATACTTTGGTTGCACTATATGATGGAAGGTTACCGCTCTTCTACTAATTGATTCTTTTAATAATCGGAATCAACATATACCCATATGTGTAGGTTTTAACCGCCGACTCAAAACGAGGGGTGTTATAAGTTTTAAGTGTGTGCCTGTCTAGCATAATCGTAAAGTAAGCGAATATATTCGAGTGGGATTTAAAATGAAAGGATTTGATTTGTTTATTAAAAAAATGGCTGTTCGATGGGGAGGGGGTAATGGGTATAGTTATCGGGGATTTCATAAATTTGTTTGGACATATATTTTAGATTTTTAAGTTGACGTGTGTATCTTCGAAGTAAACAGAAATTGACTTCGTAGAATTTTTTTTTAAATACTTAGTAATACATTTTTATAATACAATTAAAAGAGTTTAGATATCAAATCTCACAATTAATTACTCATTACTAAATTATTATAAGTGGAAACCATGGAAAAAAATCTTAGCAGCACAAATTAAAAAAAGGAATTAAAAGAAAATCTTATGTTAAATATCGTTGTATGCAAAGGTGCTTATGGACGGTATTAATGTTGAAGTTACTCGTAGTTAACAGAGGGAATCGAGTTAATGAACCAAAACTCTGTTAGCTTCCGTACTATTTTGCTTGAATAAACCGTTATCTGGTGTACAGTCCGATGCGCTACATTTCTGTACTCTTATTAAGCCACACATTGTATGTCCAATACTTAATATTAAACCAACACAAATGAACATTTACATTTAACCCTATATGCTTTCTTTTTATTTAAGAGGTAAGTGGATGAGCATTTGGGCCACCGGATAGTAAGTGGTCACCAACGCCCATAGACAATGGCATTGTAAGTAACTTAACAATTACTTACATCGCCAATGCGCCACCAACCTTGGGAACTAAGATGTTATTCCCCATGTACCTGTAATTACACTGGCTCACTCACCTTTCAAAACGGAACACAACAGTACCAAGTACTGCTTTTTTGCGGTATAATATCTGATGAGTGGGTGGTACCTACCCAGACGAGCTTGCACAAAGCCCTCCCGCCAGTGAAGGGGTTTACTGGTTTATAAAATATATGCATCTTCTTCACGCATGACAAAATAAAATAAATAAGACACAAAGAAACATAGCAGGTGAAGTAAAAGTTGGTAAAAATATAAATAAATAAATATAAAGTACTTAAAAAAACAAAATCTTTATAATAACTTCGTTACGAGGAAACAAAACTAATCAGTTCTACAGGTTATTATGAAAGCACTAATATAATAAAGTTTAAATCAATGCTATTCATATTGCTGATTTCAGAGACTGGAATTGTTTTAAATTTTTAAGCCGATTATGGATTTAAAACTGTCAAAATCAATTCGACATTTAACGTGGCGTTAAATTGGTTTAAAGCGGTTGAGTTTTGATTTAATGCTGATGCGACTGGCGAGGTATTTCTGAATGTAATTTAAATTTTTCACTTTACATTTTCGTAGAATATTTTATACAAATATATATTACAATACAATACTCTACACACCAATGAAACTATAGATTACTAAGTTGTGCAAGAGTCGACCTTATCACAGCCAACAATCTCATCCAGGCAACCTTAAGACTGAGGAAATAAAACAAGAAATAAAAGTACAATGTAATTATTATTACTCTAAATAAAAATACCGTAAGTATATATGCACATACATACATATATGTGTACTTTTATCTGCTGTAGTAAGATCGTTGTAAGCCAGTAAATACAGACAGTAATATTTCAATTAAATTCAATATTTTTTAAATTAGTAAACAACTTAAAAACTATTTAAAAACTTTATTATCACCACTGATACAAACATGGGACAAAAGGCGGACTTAATGCCTGTAGGCATTCTCTACCAGTCAACCTTTGGGTGCACCAGAAATCCACGAAGGCGGTAATTCATATATAATATACACTACACAACAATACACGTACTTATATATTATAAAACTACAGAATAAATAAACATATACATACATACATACACAATCTATAATAAATATAGTAAAGACATATAAATAATAGTACATTATGGATGTCATGGGAACTAGGAGCTTTCTGACAATATATGCACGCGTAAACGAGTCTTAAAGGTTAATTTAGAGGTAGATTTCCTAATATGCTCGGGTAATTTGTTCCATAATCGGACAGCTTGAACGGAGAAAGAGTTTGAAGCGAAACCAGAAGTATAAATAGGGATAGAAAGAAGGGAAGAATCTTGAGAACGTAGCTGACGATTGTGATTATCAGATAGAAATTTGAATTTCCCTTTCAGATAATCAGGAGAGAGAGGATCAAAGAAAACTCTCTGGTCTCTTAAAGGGAAGATAGTGAACGGAAGTTTCTACGTTGTCGAATTGTAAACCATTTTAATTTATCACGATACTGTGAAATATGATCGAATTTACGAAGACTGAAGATGAAGCGCAAAGAGTTATTTAACCATAGATTATTATTAAATAATAATTTTATATAATTATGTCTAAATTTTATAATTAATTATTGTGCCAAAACTTAAAAAAGTGTTTTCATAAGTTTACACATATTTTACAAAAAAAAGAAAGGTTTTTATTTACAGTGTCCTTCTGATAATACGGCAAAGACAAATTTATGTTTAACAGCATAACCATTTTCAGATTGAAATATTTCATTAATTAAAATCTACGTTAATCGCCAAATGGTTTGAAAATCGAACGAATCTCAAAATCAAAAGTAACTATCAGGCGAAAATCACAGATAACATACAATAAAACAAATTCAGTCGCTTAATCAGTACGTTTCATTATTTCATTCAAAACCTATCAGATTAAAAATGATTTAATCGTTCTATTAAAAATAGAAATTTACCTACATGTTATTTCGAAAGAAAATGCAAAAATAAGTTATACTGTGTAGGGGAAGCCTTTTAGACGTGAAAATGTTTAAAATATTAGAAAGAATAAGTGTCTTTGCGAGATGACCCAGTGGCTCGAACACGTGAATCTTAACCGATGAACGTGGGTTCAAACCCGGGTAGGCACCACTGAATTTTCAAGTGCTTAATTTGAGTTTATAATTCATCTTGACGGTGAAGGAAAACATCGTGAGGAAACCTGCATGTGACAAATTTTACTCAAATTCTGCCTCATGTGTATTCCGCCAACCCGCATTGGAGCAGCGTGGTGGAATAAGCTCTAAACCTTCTCCTCAAGAAAGGAGAAGAGTCGTTAGCTCAGCAGTGGGATATTCACAGGCTATTACTTTGCTTTACTTTAAGTGTATTTGTATGTCTGGAGTCAGTTCCTTCCCATAACTTTGTAATGTAGGTAGTTTTTGATCGTCGTAATTAGAGATAAAAATAAAAAGAACTTTAGGTACTACACCTGCACACCATCGATTCTTACCTAATGTAAGATATTTTAATGATATTTATGGTTTCTAGTTGTAAAAAAAAAGAAATATTCCGATTAAGAACTGACTTAAGTTTCGAAAAGAAATCAAGGTAATATCTTAATCGAATGAAATACTTAAATATATAAATAATTTTCCCTTAGTTAAGTAAGTAAGGTCCTCCAGACCGATTTCGGCCAATCTCAAGAGAGATAAGCCAACTGCGCAGGAGATATTATAGTGCACAAGTGTGTGCGCAAACACAGGTGCACTCTCTTTTCCTTAGCTCTCATAATCCGATGGGACGGCAATTCAACACGACTGGAAAGAGTTCAGGCGCAGGACCAACGGCTTAACGTACTTTCCGAGGCACGGGAGTGTACACACTTCCAACTTGCAGACTCCGGGCTGCTACTGAAATTTTTTTTGACAGAAAACCCCAATAACTATTTATTGGCCCAACCTGGGAATTGAACCCAGGACCACCGAGTCTGCGGCCTTATATCAAGCCGCTAGACCAACGAGGCAGTCAAAGTTCCCTTTCCCTTAGTTATATATAACATTGTATAACGGTACGGGAGGGCTGTTTCGCCTGTTCTTCCCAGGTCTGAGGTGTTTATTTCCGAACTGGTGGTAGATTTATGACAATCAATAAGAAAGTGTAACACTCCAACATATTTGATTTTTTATTTTTTATTATACAGGTAGGCGGCATATGGGCCACCTGATGGTAAGTGGTCACCAACGCCCATAGACATTGGCATTGTAAGAGATGATAATCATCGCTAACTACCACCAATGCGCCATCAACCTTGGAAACTAAGATGTTATGTCGCATGTGCCTGTAATTACACTGACTCACCCTTCAAACCGGAACACAACGATACCAAGTACTGCTGTTTTGCGGTAGAATGCCTGGTGGTATTGCTGGTACCTACCCAGACGAGCAATTATAGATTATAATTATATGCCTGTTTCATACTCATGACAAATAGGTACTTCCATTTGCACACATTACATTATGGCCTCGGCGTAAATATGAGTGTCTTATCTAGATCAAAAGTGGGATAATCCCAAAAACTCGAGTATTTCGATGGTGTATTAACTTGCAAATGGTATGTACCTATTTATTAACATTAAACTGACACAATAGTCAACGACGGCTCATAGAGATTATTTGCATAGGAAAAAGAATTACTTTTTTTGTTTAAATAAAAGACATCACTTTTAGACACCATTTATTCTTCTTAATATTACTAAAACACGTGGACCATCCATGGATAATTTTAAAGTGGTTAATGCAGTAGTTATAACTAAGGGACACCTACACACCAAACGCCTACACCCGCACTAAATATGGAATATATTTCGCCAGTTAGTTTCGGGGACGTCGTATGTCGTATCGTCTTATCTCGGATGATTCAATCGATTCAAAATTCGGCAACATTTACATCACATGATAATTATAACAGCTTGTGGAATGATTAACATTGAATCCCTATAGAAGATACCAAGTGTTTGGTACCTGTCTGCCTAGTGCGAGTATTTTTATTTTTATTATCACAAGACGGCGCTTTTTTAATTCAACACAAATCGGGGTTAAATTAACGCCATTGTATAATTCAAAATAACTCGCCCTATGCACACAGATTATACACTGGACGCGACCACATCGCCGACATGTCACCCTATAGTACAGACGAGGTACATCACTCTAATTAGTAATTACAGACATGCTCCTCTTAATATAAAGCCCGGCGGCCAGCCGACCAATTCGAGCCCAACCCAGGTTTGGTGTGAAGAATCCATAGACATATATATAGACACCCATTTATTATATAAGTTAATATTACAAATGCATCATTATCAATTAAATTGAACATAATAAATAACTTAATAATTAATTTGCAATGAATATATAACAAATAAACACCATTATAAAACTAGGTCATTATATAAAAAGCTAGTATACTTTTAAAGTATTAGGAATGTGGACTTTTAAAGTACACAAGTAGTTAATATGATACTTTCATTTAAAGAATTTTCTTGTTAAATAAATGTTAACACCAGAAAAACAAGAAAATATTAATATAATTTAAAAATAACGTTAATTAAAATTGATTTTTTTAAATTATATATAAACAAAAATCGAATTTAAGCTTTTATAAAAAGTAACAAAATATATTTATTTTTAACAAAACCATTGACATAATTTTTTTATAGACTAGATAGAGTTATGCTTACTGGCAACATTAAGAGTACAACTATTTGGAATAATATTAAAATACCAGTCTTATAATTTTATAAAAATAATAATTATTATATAACGAGAAAATTTTTGAGACAAACAATAAAACTTTGTAAGTCTTTACAAGACAAGAAGTGCAAATTATTTTAATAATTGTAACATAACAAAACCTCTTATTTCTAAACTGAGACCAATTGTTAACAGTAAAATGTCAGTGGCGAACCTTATATCTAACATTTAAGAACATCAATATGGTATTATTGTTCAAGAAAAAGATTTATTTGGCATTATATCTAGGAAACATTACAAATGCTTTTATTTTCAATCAGTAAGTCAAAAACTTCGAACACACTTAATTCTAAAACACACAATAATATTATTCGAAGTTTCTCTCATATATCAATATATATTTGATATTGTAATAAATACTAAATATGTGTCTGGGTTGTGCGCCTTAAAGCATTATAAAAAAAAATAAAGTAAAAAAAATATACGACTACGGGAGCAAGAAACTAAAAAACTGCGACAAAAACATTTTTAATCTGTAACAAAACTAGAAACGTCATTTAAATGTCATCAAACTGTCATCAATTATTCAGAAATTGATAACAATAGTACGATCTGAATAATTACTATATCCCTGCCGACCGATATACTTACCTCTCTTAATATCACCGCCCTTTGAATGCCATTATGGATAAATATTTTCTACAAACATATTGGCACACGTTTTGAACGTATATTCAAAAGTCCATAATACATAAAAATTTACATTATGAACGTACCTTATACCTTATCTCGTATAAATAATCCCCCCATCAATACAAGGGTCAGTAATTTTAGACCCTGATACAATATGTATAAATTTATCACAATGTTTTCCGAATATCCACCCCTAGGGATTAGTTCGTGAGCCATAAATATTCAAACTATGGCAATAAGTAGGAATACCATATTTAAAACTTTTAAAAGCGGGACCATAGTTTGAATTTAAACTTTTTTGGGTCGGATAAAATTTGAGACAGAATTCGTGCGTTACCTATTTCTATATGTAGGTAACATTTCAAAATGTCCTATGTTAAATGTTTTTATACGTTGTATTTTTTTTATTATTTATTTGTACATTAATGGTTTTGAACTGCGACATAATTCCTGATTAATAAATAAATATATATTTAATTACTACGTCATTAAATACTAAATCCTAAGAAGTGATCCGTTGAATGTATCAACGGTATTAACTATAAACTATCAATTATTTAAGCACAAATTCGAAAAGCAAGCGTCATGAGATACACAGTCATTATTTCTACTGGCTTCAAATCATTTGAACCAATTCAGGAATTATCCGTAATAAACGAATCGTACAGCTACCCTAGTAATACTTTATCTCAATATTATCCACCAAATATAAATGTTTTTATACTACCTTTGAGGAATAGTCGTTTATAAAATTATACTTCAAATTAATGTGAGTTGTTAGCTATAATAAAGTTTAAACAATTTTCTATGTTAACATATAACAGCAAAGGACTTTTTTTATAGAATAGGAAGGCGGACGAACATATGGGCTACCTGAGGATACGTGGTCACTAACGTCCATAGACATTGGCATTGTAAGAAATATTAACCATCGCTTACATCGCCAATGCGCCACCAACCTTAGGAACTAAGATGTTATGTCCCATTTGCCTGTAATTACACTCACACTTCAAACCGGAATACAACAATACCATGTAGGTACTGCTAGTACCTGCTAGTACTGCTAGTACTGTAGGTACCATACTGCTGTTTTGCGGTAGAATATCCGATGAGTGGGAGGTAAAAACCCAGGCGAACTTAACTACTATAGAATACAGAAAACATATTTTTTTAAATACTTTTCTCTTAATTTCTATAATAAGTATTAAGTTTTGGATATATGACACGACATATAGACATAAAAACTAATTGACTAACACATATGATAATAAAAATGTCATACAATGACCTACCTTACCTATATAACACATAAATATAATACTTCAATTTTTAGGTCAGGTATATATGATTAATTAGTAATTATTATTAATACGAACTAGAATTGGATATTTGAATGATTTTTTTTTAAATATATAAATGGAAAGGTCATATAAACATTTCATATAAAACTATTTGAATTTCTATTAATAATTATTATATACATATATATCAGTCTACAGAAATATTATTAAAATTAGTACCTTGACGTGCCGAAATTTCTACAACGGTTATGACCTCATAGCCTTTTTAGCGAAGAAATAAATAAATAAATATCTTGGGACATTATTCACACACGGCCATCTGATCCCAAACTAAGCAGAGCTTGTACTATGGAAACCAGACAACTGATATACTACATATACTCCTTTTTGTAAGTGCATACTTATATAGATAATTACACCCAGACTCAGGACAAACAAACATGTTCATGCACACAAATGTCTGGCCTGGGTGGGAATCGAATCCACGACCTGCGGCGTGTAAGGCAAGTGTTTTACCAACCACGCCAACCGGCTCGTCAATGAATCGTATGACGTCATTTTTTCATAGTAGCCTTCTTTGGTCACATTTCAATTACATCTTAGCTAAAGATACACAGATTTAAAAAAAAAAACAAGTTATTATTATTTAGGATTATATGTGGAAAATAAAATATTTAATTTATTCTTCATTCAAATACCCAATTGTTTATGGAATTATATTATATTATAATATTTATGATAATTATATAATATGCTACCAATAGTAGTTTTAGTTACTAGATTAGACATTTATCGAATATTAATATTTAGCTTTTAACTTCAACTGCAATTAAAAATTAAATAAACACTGTAAAGCCATAATAGAAGCAGATCTAAAAATATTCATATATATTTTTTAATACATATGTATTATTACAATTGTATCGATATCATGTTAATGAGTATACGATATAAATAGATGACTCATCAATGTTGTAAATGCTAACATCAAGTACAATACCATGAACATACTCGTCAACTTACACAGAACCATGAGGAAAGCCAGGATCGACGACTGGAAACAAAAATAAACTCATTACATATACAGCTAACAACATAAGCAACAACTTTTGTTCTACGAATTTTGATATAACTCAATGCATGACAAAAAAAATGATTTTAAAAGTTTTTGTCGTACTGTCGTAACATTTGTAGGTCTATATTTCATTCATAAACGAAAGGACGACGCGACGACGTCGATCATTGCAATGCGCGTAGATTTATAAACGTTTAAGCGGGAAATAAAATTAATATGAAAATAAAAACTAACTAAATTATCAAAATTCGTAGAACAATAGTTGTTGCTTATGTTGTTAGCTATCTAGTCCAGCGAGGTTGCTGGGTCGTTACAAATAACCCTGTATAATTATATAAATATTGCAATCCCTGAACGAGTGATGGACAAAAAGAAAAGGTAAAGTTTTATGTGAAAATCTTGCACTATCATCACTTTTAAAATTAATATGAAATTTCATAAAAAACACTTACACCAATAAGTAAGAAAATATCATTAAAACATAAAATAATTTAATGATTTCCCATAGTTTAGAAAGTACTAACTCATGTAAACTTTCGTAGCAGAATAAGCATAACTTAATACAGCTGTGTTAAAAAAAAAATATTGGTTGCCTGTAAAGTCGGTATACGGGCGAAAGTTTTACGTGACAACGACTTTGAGTGGTAAAATAATTTTAATGTGAATATTCATTCGTATAGTAGGAAGAAGGATGAAACAATAGTAACAATTTAAAACATTTATTTATACAAAGAATTATATTTAAAACATTAATTTATACAAAGAATCTCGCACTGAATTTCATATTAACAAAATTTTATTTTTTATGTCTGTCTCTCTCGCTCTTAGGCGGGCTAACCATGCCCGAGTGGAAGGGACGCGTGCCTCTCACTCGCTCTCATTGTGAGCGCATAACGTGAGCGGAGCGTAACGCAGTTTCTTGAAGTGTCACCCGGCAAACCAATTTATAAGACGTTGTCACGTCAAAATGGTTGTCTGTAAAGTTGGTTTACGGACGATAGTTTAACGTGACAACGTCATAACAAAACATTGATGAAATGACTGCAATCGAGTGAAAGAGATATAGATGGGGCGCAAGCGTACAATCAGCGTAACGAAACAATGAGCGTAACGGGACAATTTTTCGTGCATGCAGCCAGCGTTCATCGATTTATTAGACGTTGTCACGTCAAAAAGTAAACTATAATTAAATGTTAGGTCAAGCTTTACTTACTATAAATCCTTCGCATATCAGTGATTTTCATCCCTGAATATTTCTAAAGTTCTCTGTTTTTCATGTTAAGGACATTCTTTATAAAATTATTAGGCCACCTCTCCTCTTTAAAAATAGCTTAACCCACCATGCTGTTCCAATGAAATACATGTACACGATTTTAGTTAGACAATTCGAAAAATTTAAACCATTCAGTCAAAGACATTATAAGTAAAAATGTGTAGATAGGTTACATACATAGCATTCAATCTACGAAAATGTCACTGTTACGCACACATAAATAACTTTATATTGCGATATACACACTATATTACGATTCGTCGCTAAAGTAGGGTGGCATGATTTAAGTATCACGAGTGAAAAAAAACGAATGCCACTTGGTGGTAGAGCTTTGTGCAAGCTCGTCTGGGTAGGTACCACCCACTCATCAGATATTCTACCGCAAAACAGCAGTACTTGTTATTGCTGTGTTCCGGTTTGAAGGGTGAGTGAGCCAGTGTAATTACAGGCACAAGGGACATAACACCTTAGTTCCCAAGTTTGGTGGCGCATTGGCGATGTAAGAGATGGTTAACAGCTCTTACAACGCCAATGTCTATGGGCGTTGGTGACCACTTACCATCAGGTGGCCCATATGCTCGTCCGCCTTCCTATGCAATAAAAAAAAAAAAAAATATTTGCGAGAGTGCATCGTCTCGCGTCAAAGAAACTTCATAGATTAAATAATTAATCAGATCAGAGAAGTCATGTTATCTTACTCTCGTTTATGCCTGTGAATGCGATTTACTCATAAATTAAATTTGTAAAAGTAATAAAAAACTCATGAGTTTTAGAATTTTTGCTTGTATAATTTGTGCAATATCCCATAACACACGAAGGCATTTCCGGTTATTTTAGGTCACTATTAATTTGAATTCGACTCGGTACGTGACGTGTATCCATTGACAACGGCGACATAACACTGAGATGCAGGGTGGTTAATAAGCCACAATTCAAAGTACTGCTCACGAAGCGCTTGTAACCTATCTACACATTTTTACTTACAATATCATTGCAACCAGTAATATTTATAAAAGGATACGAAGGCATCTGTCGGCATCAGCCGGGCTCGCAAATCGCACAACAGCGCATCCGGGTGTGGTGAACTCGAGGAACACGACGTGGCCGAATTCCGACAAGTTTTGTCCGAAGTTGACGAAGTTGGTAGAGGGTGGTAACTGAGGATAAAATACAACTTTAATGAAAACACACACACACTGCACGCACACACTACACGCCACGTGCACGCACGCACTCACACACGTACACCTGACACGCATTAGCGACCGTTTGTAAATTGAAATTGTTTATTATACGAAAAAATAACAAATCCATCTAATGGTGAGAGGTGTCAACTGTCCATAGAAAATTAATATTATTAAAACTAGCTGTGCACCGCGGTTTCACCCGCGTATAATTAATAAAAATCAGACTAGAGCCTTCCTCGATTAAAGAACTATACAACAAAAAATATTTTTGTAAATTCGAACCAGCAGTTCCTGAGATAAGTCGAATCAAACAAACAAACTCTACAGCTTTATATATATAGTATAGATATTAACCAACCAAATGCAAATTTATAAGTATATTTATTTTTATTTACGAAACTATTATTTTATATATTTTAATCCATTTTTATTTATTGGTTCTCTTTAATTATGATTTATTTCATCTGTCACGAGTTCTAGGACGGCAACTTTGTTTTATACAACATTTCAAAATCAACACAAATCGAAATACTTTATTCAATATTGAAGTATTACTTACTTATTGATTGTTAAACTGGAAACTACTACCGGTTCGGAAAAGAAACACCCAGCCCTGAGAACAACCGGCGAAAGAAACTCAGCGGGTTGTTTTTTGATTTTTTTAGCTTTTTTTATGTTTTTTACAAAAAAAAACAAAAAGAAATAACCATTTAATATAAACAAATACACTCATCTAATCGTCATAAACTATCTTCTGTCTGTGATACTAGGTTTTGGCCATAATTGAATCTTAATCATATAAAAATGAGAATTTAATAAGAATCAATGACTTAAAGAATAAAACTAATACTTACACCACTGAACTGAACGGTTACCGCGTCGGAGCCTTTAATCATTTGAGTATGAGGTCCGGGTGTTTGTGGGGGTGGCATATATGATCTCAATGGCACAGCCGGTCCAGTGGGCCTTATTGGTCTCGCAATTCGAATGTTGGGATTCGGTCCAGGAACCGGAGTTGGAACTCTCGGTGGACCAGTAACTGGCCCAACGTTCCTTGGGCCCGGAGATGGAAAACGATTCGCAGTCGGCAGATGGGTAACAGTAACTGGCGATGGTCTTCTCATAGGACCCATTGGACTAGGCATGGGGCTTCGATTAATAACCGGACCAGAACGCACGGGCATAGTATTTGAATTAACCACGCTTATATTAAAGCCTCTGGCTGAGCTATCAACACCAGGTATCGGTGGACAGTTGGCGTAAATTGTTATCGGATTAGAAATAGGTGCAATATGTCTAGGTCGTGGTGTGGATCCAGACGGAATGGGCATTAATGTGCTGTTCGTTCCTCGTATTAATATTGGTTGGTTCATAGGAGTGAATGTTGGCACGCGGTTGCTTTGGTAGGTTTGATAGGTAACGGTGACTGGTGTCGGTGTGCTCGCGTGTAATATCCTCTGCCCGATCGCTCCGAATAGATTCCCATTATTCCTCACGAACGGGTCGCACGCCGACGTATCAGATACACTCCCCTGATCAGATACATTATCTTGAGGCATGCTCGAACTATTACTGGGTGCCAAACGTACGAACGGCGTTGAAGTGTCTCGTTCTAAATCGACCCCAATATGCCTTAGGAAATCCGGTTGAAACAGGGTAACGTCAATTGATGAATTCTGACCCTTGACGAAACGCTTGAACTGCTCGACTAGATCCGGAAGCGTTTTCCCGTACATCCCCAGGCCGGGTCCGACATCAGCCAAGCCCTTCGGCAAAAGCGTGTTTGTATCTCGAGAACTATTCATTGATACTTTTAAGCTTAATCCAAACAATTTTTGTCCATTCAGCATTGATATTGCCTGAAATAATATAAACAAAAATTTATAATCTGTGCTTTATATGAACAAATGAAACGCCAATATAGTTTTAAATTACTTACCTGAACAGCTTCAAGCGGATGGCTGTACATGATGTTGGCATATTTATTTACTGTTAAATACACAGAGCATACAAGAACTCTGCCAGCCAGCTCGAACACTTCCTTTAACTCCATCTTATCACATCGAAACTGTCAAAGAAAAATATTCTTTAATCACATGTTTATAAGAGCACATTTGAATCGTCATTATACAAGACTATAAACTATATTTAAAGGTAATTTTTTTAGTTGATATTTTTTTCGAACATGCTACTTGAGTTGCCAACTTAAAGACCGAACCTACCTTTAAGTTGGCAACATTGATTCCTTTAAATTGTTTTGATTTGTATTTATATTTTTCTAATGTTAATCCTAGTTAATTTAAATTAAGTTCCACTTACATTAGTTACTGTCACCCAGTTTGTTAAAGGCAATTGGATGCCCAGGGATTCCAGGTAGTCTTCTCTTATATAAAAAGAATTTTCATCAGTAGCTTGTTCAAAGTCCACTCTCGATTCGGGCGGATCATTTGGCCTGAACGATTCCCTATTAATAAAAACTATATTTAATATAAGTATAGTTTTAGTATTATTGTGTGCGTGAGTGCGTATATAAGTGCGAGCTTGTATACGTGCGTGTGCATGCGTTTGCACGCGTGCGTGTCCTTGTACGTGTGCGTGTGCTTCTGCATGTACGTTCGCATGGGCATGTATATACACGTATATATGTTTACTAGAATGTTATTTCATCTCGCCATCAAAATCGATTTTATAATGTACATTTATATTAAATACTTCATTAAATAAATAATGCCTCTACAGGCTGTCAAATGGAATACATAGTACTATATACTAGGGATGTAACGATACATATTTTTCCCGATACGATACCGATACCGATTATAAACGAAAATAATCGGCGATGCCGATACAGATACCGATATTGATGGCTTAGTAGATAAGTTCTTCATGTATGTTAAACAAATTTGAAGGAAGTTATTAAGATATTGACACCACATTCTAGACATAGACATACAACTATCTCCCTTCAAAGTTATTTCATATATATGAAACACCATATTATTATGTATGTATTTTGGTCCTAATGACTGTGAAGAAAAAATACTTAATTAATAAAATTCAGTAAAGCAAATGAAAAAAATAATATTTATTGGTTTCAAACAAAATCAATCACATAGTTGTTAAAAAAGATACATAAAGTCAGTAATTAAAGTTTACTTTTGGTAGATTTTTGTTAAGAAAACAAAGTTTATTCAAATTATCCGCAGATAATCTGTTCTGCAAGTCATTTTGTATCAGGCCTGCAGTTGAGAAGAGCCGTTCTGAAGCAACTGAGCTCATTGGATAAGACAAGTATTTTTGTGCAAGCTTTTTTAATTTAGGTTTATATTATTTTTAAATTACGTCGCACGCGTCGTTCGTTTCGCGCACATTTAGAACTGGTTGATATCGGCCGTGTTGTATCGGCGATGCCGATATATCGGCCTGCCGATTATATCGGCCGATATATCGGTATCGGTATCGTTACATCCCTACTATATACCATAAAAATTAAAAAAAAATGTTTTCTAAAGCGTACCAACCTATCATCTATCTGTGCGCTTGCGGCAGATTGTACATCATAAGCTGGTTCCTCCACAATATCATCTAAAAATGCAAAATGAGAATAAAATAAGTAAATAAATTAAAAAAAAAAGTATTGCAATCATATTGTATTTCGCATCAGCTGCAAGTTTTAATAAAAGTTTCGTAATACGTTAACAGTGCAGCGTAAAATAAGCAGTACAGTTATAGGGAGCTAGATGTCAATTACACTGACGTACTATGGGGAGTGCTAATGCCCTAGTTAATTAGTTAACTTGATAAAAATAAAAATAATTTTAATAAAATATCAAGACATTAGAGGCTTTAATATTATTATAGATTAGCTGTGCCGCTCGGTTACAACCGCGTATAATTAATATAAAATATAATGAATAAAAATCAGCCTAGAACCTTCCTTGATAAAAGGAATATACAACACGAAAATATTTTTTAATTTCGAACCAGTAGTTCGTGAGTTTTTTTTTATGTAAGTGGGGGCAAACGAGCAGAAGGCTCACCTGATGGAAAGTGACTACCACCGCCCATGGACACCTGCAACATCCGAGGACTTGCAGGTGCGTTGCCGGCCTAATGGAGGAAAGAATACGCTCTCTTCTTGAAGGTTTTTATGTATTTATGATTAGCCGAATCAAACAACCTCTTCAGTTTTATATATTAGTATAGATATGAATAATATTAAATTAATAAAAGTAAATACAATTAATTCAAATTCAAAATACTTTATTCAATATTGTAGTAGTACATTTTCTTATTGATTGTCAAACTAGAAACTACCACACATTCGGAAAAGATACATCCAGCCCTGAGAAGACCGGCGAATGTAGTAATAACATTGATATTTACAGAAAGATATATTTGTAATATATTTATTACAAAAAAAATACTCTTAAATTACCTTAATTAATTATAGTTTGATGGTCAACAGTTGGCTAGTCTGTTCGATGGAAAAAAAACCTTTACGACGTGGGTCATTAATAAAATATAAAGAACGTAAGGATTTTCGTAATATTTATATGAATTATAACCCACTAGGAGGTCTGAAAATTAAAGTTCAATCAATTATTTAAAAAAAAAAATTCAATCCAATGTTTTTTTCATTTACAGGGCTATTGGCGGCATTCAGACTGTCTATGATAAATAAAAGTACAATAACCTGTCTGGCTCTTTAAATAGACTGAACATACTCGGCAGCTTTCATTAAAATAATAATATAATTTATGACAGTCACAATATAATGCTTAAAATATACCTTATATATAATAGGCAGGGGCGTAGCTACCGCTATATCAATGGTACCAAAGATACCCACCCTGTATCGAATGGTTTCCGAACCGGAAACGAAAGTGTAACAAACAAAACAATGTAACAAAATAAACTCATCTTGGCACTTATAATATTAGTGAGAACAAATGACACATTTGTATATGAAAAGACCAATAAAACTTTTCAAGTTATCAGTTTAATCAAGTTATAGCCTATTCCAATCCAAGTAGAAACATATAAGCTAATCTTAAATTTACATATTCGATGTAGACCGGGGGATGGTAACATAAAATATCAGGGCATTTGTACCAGTATGGCTACTCTTCGGGGTCTAATTACGTAATGGCGCAAAAGAAAATGGCTACTCGACGATGATAAGCTGTGCAACAATTAGCTTTGTAAATGTATGGGCTGATTGTCACAACGGAGAAGTATAGCATTACGCTATCATTACTTCTTACATCACGCGATTGGGCCGCCGATCGATACCAGCGCTATGACCATCATTTTCTTTTCCGACATTACGTAATTAGACTCCTGTAGAGTCGCCATACTGGTACAAATGACCTGAAACTTTGTGTCATCATCTCCCGGCTCAATGTGATTTGCTAACAGCTCTGCTAAATATATAGTGCATAATAACACAAATATATAATCTATACTAATATATAAAGATGAAGAGTTTATTTGTTTGATCCGGCTAATCTCAGGAACTACTGGTTCTAATTTAAAAATTATTTATGTGTAGTATAGTCCTTTTACCAAAGAGAAGGATCTAGGCTGATTTTTAATCAGTATACTTTTATTTATTATACAAGGGTGAAACCGGGGGGCACAGCTGGTTATTCATAAACATTATTAGATAACAACTTCGCCAACATTCAAAACTAAATGTATTCGCATATGAACAATGAATATGATGGTTATTCAAGATCTCAACTAATTATATTGCATTAATTAAATGTCAAAGTTGTTGTACCCATTATGATTGGAATAAGCTATTGGAATAGATATGAAAAATATAAGCAAAGTGATATGTAATACATTTCTAATATATCCATTATTATATATTATAAAAGCAAAACTATTTCTATGTTTGTTATATGTCCAAATAGCTGCAAAGTACCATTAAAGTTCCTATTTAATTCATAAAACTATGCAGAGCAAAGCATCGGGTAATAGCTAGCTATATATAAATTAATTTAATGATATATTACCATCTGTATGTACTTTCAGATTGCCTGCAGCCTCCATCTCCTTCAACTTATCGAAAATTTTGAATGAATGCTCTTTAGTTGGAAATTTCAGTTTAATTTGAAATTCTGTATTTGCCTCTCTTGCCCTGCTATCATTAATACTTGCAATATTGAGTCCGCACTAAAAATAAAACCTTTGTTATAAGACAAGCTACAGCATAATGTATAAATAGGTATTTCATTACTAAAATAATTTCATATCCATTCATTTATTTGCAATGTAGACTAAGCCTTATTTATATTTATTCACTAAAACCATTTTATAACATAAATATTATACAGATTTAAATTGGTATTAAGATTAAATTTTTAGAGCCCCCTATACATTGCTGTGCAAAGGTGTCTGATCCTCTTGAGAAGATTTTGGACCATAATATACAAATTATTTCAATACAGGTTATATAAAATAATATTTGTTTTCTTTCACCGAGCACACGGGAAGTCGTAAACAGAAATTAAGCACAAAGAAAAATCAGTGGTGTTTATCCGAGTTTTAACTATCAATCTAAAAATAAGGTTTTGTCCAGAGTGAAATGACAAGAGATACAAGTAAATATTACAACACAAACAGCATAGCAGCTAGCAATCATGTAAGACAAAATCTTTAGTATTACAACTCTGATGATATTGAGATAAAAATTAATGTTTTAATTAATAATAGGACTATATCTATTAAACATATGCATACCATATAAAGTTCAACCAAAATCAAATTCATTATTTTTAATTAAAAATGAAGCAATGACAAGAATGTTTTGTCTTACCTCTTCTCTGATGAAATCTACTATTTGTTGAACCGTCCATTCTCCGGGTATATTACAAACATATAATGTGTAGTTTGTATCTTCTTTAATCTGGAAGCTATTGGCATCAATATCATTTGAATTTTCAACAGACTCATCACACTGTGATTCTGAATACCTCGGTCTTTTTACTACAACATTGGGGTCAATGGTGGCATCACTCACCCTATCGTCTTCCTGCATATTTAAAGAATTATCCTCAGAAATTTTGCGTTTAACGCCACTTATTTCGGTACCACTATTGTCAACGCCATCAAAATCTTTTTGTAGATTCAAAGTTGTTGCCTGTGTTACGTTATCAATTTCACCAGCTGATTCTTCATTCACCTCTCTTTTAAGATCTAATATTTCCAAGTACGCCGCCGGCACACTTATTTTGCTGTTTTCGTTCGACTCCATTTTGACGAGCGAACTCGAAAGCTGATAGTATAAAAAAACGAACTTTCAATGAAAAAAATCTTAACTCATTGTTTCATTAAAAAACTAATAAAATTTACAACATAACTGAGACATTACTTTCTGAAACTTAACACATTTGTCCAAATAAGTATTTTATTAAGCTTTGACAGAGCGACATTGCTTATTAATACAAGGTACCAACTATGAACTAACAGGTAAGTTATTGATCCAATAATTCAAACATGTCGTGATTTGTGAAACTCTGAACTTCTGAAGCTCTGAAGTCTGAAATGTGAAATCACAAAATTTGAACTGTCAAGTGTCAATGTCAATTTGTTAAAAAATTGTGATGCCTCACTAATTGCCAATGTAAAAACAAATTGTACAGCAATAATGTGCACAAAAATATCTTATTAGTGGTGAATATTTATTATGAAAGGATGGACATTTTATTTAAACCGATCAAAGACATACGGGTTAAGATAGGATAGGTAAGCGGACGAGCATATGAGCCACCCGATGGTACGTCGATGGTACATCGGCAGTGTAAGAAATATTGACCATCGCTTACATCGCCAATGCGCCAATACCTTAAGAATTAAGATTTTATGCTCTGTGCCCGTAATTACACAGGCTCACTCACCCTTCAAACCCGAAAACAGTAATAACAAGTACTGCGGTTTTGCGGTAGAATATCTGCTCAGTGGACCGAATGAGACCTATCCAGATGAAATCAAACCCCAAAAGCTCTACCCCCAAGTCATAGTTGAAATATTATTAGAATGAAACTCATTTTACTATTATAAATGCTAAATAATTTAATTACAAATAAGTGTAGTGTTTTTGTGTGTACTTAAAGAAAATATTGAACTACATATGAGTTTATATTAAATTTAGAAATATTTAATACATATTGCTACCAAAACTCATATTATATTTATTGGATATATAAAATAGATACATGAAAATAATTCTTTGCATTTTCTATGGTTCTATTAAATAAAAAAATTTAAGACATAAATGTGTTTTTTTTTATAATACATATAAGGTAATAACAATTTATAATTTAAGAGGTGTTTCAGTATGACTTGTACCTACCTATTCAATTGCTGCTATAATCTTCAACTCGCGTCCGAGGAATCAAACGGGTTCGAACATTTTAATTAAACTGAATAAATAACCCAATGAATTATTGCAGTGTTAATTGAATATCATGTGATAAATTTGCTTATTATTTTAAGATCGTTTTTATATGAATTTAATGTAAATCGAATATATTATTATCACACTCACGCCTTAGCGTCTAGTCTCGTTCGTGTTTTAGTACAATACTGATAAGTGATAACTGAATATATGAATACAATAATCAATAAATATGTCACAGATTACATAAGCAAGCAGAATGTACTTTGTAGATATATTTTTTTATTTGTTATTACCTACACCATAAGCATCCGGCATAAGCCCCACTTACACGTAGCACCCTCGCTTAGGAGGCGTACGGATCTGTCAAAACTCAAATCATAGATACATTCCGACAAGAATATTTTGACGCATGGCGAAAATTGGAATTAATTTTAATATCTACATCTTGTCAACTATTATACTTGGACAAACCCACGGTCTTGTATACGGGTCAATTAACGGACAGGGCCGTCTTGTCGTTTGGGTAGTATGGGAAAGTGCTCAGGGTCCCATGATCGAAGGGCCCCTTCGGCCTAGGCAAAATAACTGATTTGCAGTATATACGATTTAGAATAAATGTTCAAGTTCCAAAGTAAAGTCCCTAAGCTATAATATTATGTATCTCGTAGTTAAAAGAAAAAGTTATCGCCGTTTTAAGATTAAGGATAAACTGTAACCATTAAATGTATTACAGGGCCTATCAAGGGCAAGAAACACCGCTGATATAAAGACAAATGTCGAGTCTTGTATACACAGGAGCCCCGAGATTCTAATGTGCCCAGGGCCTCCTATAGTGTTAAATTGGCCCTGTCAACGGAGTCCAATTTCGGTGGTGAGAGATTGGTACCAAAGTGGTATAGTTTATATTTCACGTCAACACCGCTATACGTCATTGCCATCGATGGTGCGGTCAAGTGCCGGTTGAGTGACACAAGGTACGCATGCGTTACGTGTGAGAGAAAAAGAGACAAAATGAGAATAGCATTTTGTTCGTTGCACAGCACACATCTATCGTCATGCTTCTGGCAGCCGTAAATTAAACAGAACAGCGCTACATTAAGCCGACGTACCCCCACTACTGTTGTGGATAGACCTGTGGATAAGACTGTGGTTAGCCCCGGCTGGATGCAACCGAACAGTGATACCAGAAATTTCATTGGAATCCTAAATTCCCATCCATGATGTGATATGCTAAATTTTACGAAATGTAACACAATAGTAGGTATATTTTATGTTCATCAGGTGTTTGCATCAGGTGGTCGAATATCAATGACAAATACTAGCAACAAACTTGCACTTACTTGGTGATAGAGCTTTGTGCACGCTCGTCTGGGTAGGTACCACCCACTCATCAGATATTCTACCGCAAAACAGTACTTGGTACTTTTGTGTTCCGGTTTGAAGGGTGGGTGAGCCAGTGTAATTCCAGGCACAAGAGACATAACATCTTAGTTCCCAAGTTTGGTGGCGCATTGGTGATGTAAGTGTTGGTTAACATCTCTGACAATACCAATGTCTATGGGCGTTGGTGACCACTTACCATCAGGTGGCTCATATTATGCTCGTCCGCCTTCCTACGCAATAAAAAAAAACCGAAGAAGTTGACAATAGTTCATATGTTCATATTTAAAAGCATGCTGTACACATGTGTTGGAAAGTAATTTGCAATTGTTTTTAATTCTTAATTCTGTAATTCTAAGTCTTGATTACATTCCGTTTTGTGTAAATTAATAAATAAATAAATAAATATTGAAGCTTCTATAATCTATACCTAAACGTATATGGATTTATATGTTTGAACTTTTTGCTAAGCTGTCAGAATAACCTGTCAAATAACAAATTGAAATTTTATTTTTCTTTTCACATATTAAGCTTTAACTACTACCGTAAACTGTGCCAACCATTTCAAATTTTTAATGTTCAAACTCGTTACTCCACTTTTATAATCAATTAAACTAATTAAACGATATATAAAATTTAGTATAAAAAGGAATAAATATGGACAAATCTAGTATTTTATACGTAAAAGGAATGAATTTGGTAAGCAATATTATGAAAACAATTCATTGTGTTCTTTTAATGAATACAATTAAAAAAAAGAGTTAAATTTATTCATTTGTTACTGGTTCGATTGATTCTCGAAATATTAATACGAACAACGAAGATTGATTCTCGAAATATTAATACGAATACGAAGTCACGAACAACATAAAAGCTATTTATTCACAATTGTGTTGTTTTTGCAGTCGGACTCTGAAAAAGATGAAGTGGAGAACGAAGATATATGGGATGACAGTAAGCTGAATGTTGCCTATGACAAAGCATTAAGAATAGCCAGTGCTGAGGTCGCAAAAAGAGTTGCTATGTCTACAAATACTCCAGCCTCTAAAAATGGTATGGTTGATTTAACAACTAAGTTTTCATTAATTAATAAATAAGATTGTTTAATGCGAGTTAAACTGAGAAGCACAGGTAGTTAATACTTAATTTTGATTTTTTGGTTTCATTCTTTTCTTATTTTTTATATTTATTTTCATCCTTATTGTTCTATTGTATAAAATAAAACTTTAAGATATAATGTCTAAAGATTTTTAATAACAGATTTGAAAACAAAGACAAAACCGACATCACCTTCAAATAACACAAAAAATCAAAAGAATGAGTCAAAAAGTCAATGGAAGGCAGGAATGCACTGTCGTGCTGTCTATGAAGGGGATGGGGTTGAATATGAAGCACTTTTGTTGAGGATTATCAATGATGATGAATGCATTGTAAGATTTCTCGGTAAGGTTATTTTTTTAACTGCCATTTAAACTAAGTTTCAGCTATTATAAACTTTTGTGAGCTAATTATCATAAAAAGGGTTTTTTATCTTATAAAACCACTACATTCTCACTCTTTTTCGTTTTAGACTTAATTACTAAAGACTGGACCACTGATTATAACAATATATGTAATAGCCTGGATTCAAATACAATGCCCAGGCATATGGTGCCTTGGTGGTAGAGCTTTGTGCAAGCTCGTCTGGGTAGGTACCACCCACTCATCAGATATTCTACCGCAAAACAGCAGTACTTAGTACTGTTGTGTTCCGGTTTGAAGGGTGAGTGAGCCAGTGTAATTACAGGCACAAGGGACATAACATATTCGCTAAACATAAGCTTTGGTTGGCATTTCTTACGATGCCAATGTCTATCGGCGTTGGTGATCACTTACCATCAGGTAGCCCGCGTTCCTATGCAATAAAAAAAAAATTTTTTTTTTCAACAAAAGCAAGTTTCTTATTTAATTCTATTCAACTGTTTCAGGCTATGAAAATTCCGAAATAGTGTCAATGTCAACTCTTAAAGCATCAAAGGGTAAAACAGAAAGGACACGGCAGATAGAGGAATCGTTAGCCGATAAAATAGAAGACGACTCAACAAATTGCTCAATTAACGTTGAAAAGATGGAGTGTAGTGACAGACCTTTAAGTCCTGGCAGTTCAGGTATGGCATTATATGCCAAATAAAATAAAACTCAATAAAAATCAATCATAAAATAGTCAAATTACACAATATGTCAGTGTGTATTGCTTATAAGCAGATGTGGTGTCTCTATGTCTGATGTTCCACTGCTGGGCCTCATCTCATTTTCATCTCCTATCATTGAATCATTTTCAATCAGCATCCGTTTCTGGGTCGCTTGGTCTGATAGGTTAGATTTTCATCAGACAATCTGTTCTTTCACCACCAACAAGAATAAATTTAGCAAAGGAAAATTTAACGGTTTCTAAATTTGAACTCACAATCTTTAGTTATGACCTACATCTTCAGACCACTTTTTTTTTTATCGATGGTTAATGCATTTACGCATGCCGCCCGGTCGAGTGACCGGGACGGGTGCGGGAGAGTCACGTCACGGGGAGCCCGCTAATCGGCTGCCCGTCCTACCCACTAATAACCACTCAGTAGCTTAAAATTAAATTAAGCCAATTGAATAACATTTGATACAATCTAATATTGTACTTTCTTTTAGTATCATTTCAGAAAAAAAAGAAGTTGGGAAAGAAGAAACACGGACAGAAACAAATGAACTGCTTTGATCTGCCTGAAATACCGATGCCGAATTTTGCACAGTTACGGAATGTATGTATATACATATATTGTCATATTAATAAATAATAATTATTAATAACATAGTTATGACTTATGCGTTAATAAAAAATAGGTACTTTATTCATAGACAAATTAACAAAAACAAAAGCACCATCAGAGTGCTAGACCATAGACACACACAGTTTCTTCTTCGTCATTCCCTCACTAATGAGGATTGTGTCCATATACGATTTGTCTCCACTTGTTTCTGTCCTGCACCAGTTCAATGGATCTTTGTAGAGTTTCTCCTGTTGCCTCTACAATGAGTTTACACCATATTGTTGGAATTCGGCCCCTGGGACGCTTCCTCTGCATCCGTCCTACGATCAACAGCTTCTCGAGTTCATGCATATGTGAACGCATTATGTGTCCAAAGAAGCTTAGTTATAAATAAGCCTTAGATTTACCGCACAGGTAACGGAACATTAATTGTTCTGGTAACTAAAATGAGGTTCACATAAAAATCTTCTACATCGTTGCAATGTGGGTTGGCAGATATCATCCAACTTAAGCATGTTTTCCTTCATGATATTAAATACAATAATCTTAATTTTGTTGTATTTCATAAAAATGATTGTGTTGTACTTCATAAACATTACTTGGTGGTAGGGCTTTGTGCAGGCTCGTCTAGGTAGGTACCACCCACTTATCAGATATTCTATTGCAAAACAGCAGTACTTGGTATTGTTGTGTTCCGGTTCGAAGGGTGAGACAGTGTAATTACAAGCACAAGGGACATAACGACTTAGTTTCCAAGATCAGTGGCGGATTGGCGATGTAAGCTATTGTTAACATCTCTTACAATACCATTGTCTATGGGCGTTGGTGACCACTTACCATCAAGTGGCCCATATGGCCTAACTATGCTATAAAAATAATTAATTTCAGATCGGGACAATGGATATGCCGATTCCGCCGCCGCCACCGATGAATCTTCCCCGCAGCGAAATCGATTCTGAAGAACAAGCTGTCTCGTCAATGTTACTCAGTTGGTACATGAGTGGCTACTACACAGGATTATATCAAGGGATGAAACGGTAATATTACTATTTCTATAACAATAATTATTTATTTTCCACAGATGTTAACAAAATATAATCTACAGTCTATTCCAACCATAAACAATGTAAAGACAAATAAACAACTTTGACCTTGAAATGACGGGATATTATTGGTCGAGATCTTGAATAATCTATGATATTAATTGTTAAAAACTAATATGGAATACTTTGGAAATAAAATTAAAGTTAATATTAATAGTTACCGGTAATAGTGTTGTATTGTAAATAAAGATAATGCCTCGTTGGTCTAGTGGCTTGATATAAAGCCGCAGACTCGGTGGTCCTGGATTCAATTCCCAGGTCGGGCCAATAAATAATTATTGGGGTTAGAAAATTCTCAGTAGCAGCCCGGAGTCTGGAAGTTGGAAGTGTGTACACTCCCGTGCCTCGGAATAATGTTTACATACTAAAATACAAGCCGAGATGGCCCAGTGGTAAGAACGCGTGAATCTTAACCGACGATCGTGGTCATAATATATGATATGGTATCTTGTCGTTAGTTACTCGTTAGTGTGATTTTATAATGCTTGGCTAATGGCTTTTTTATTATTCTAAAAAAATTGAAAAACAGAATACATAGTCTAAATATTGTTTAAAGTCTGCAATACTCATTCAAGAGACTTGTCATATTTTGATGAATATTGAAAGTCTATCGGCCGAATACTGACCCGTCATTCAAGTATTAAGTGCAACTCAATTATTTAAGACGGCGTCAATTTTAAATTTAGTATGCGAAATTTTAAATTAACGGCGTCTCAAATAATTAAGTTGCACTTAATATTTGAATGACGTTTCAGTATTTAGCCATATGCTTTACAAATGGTTTTTGATCAAAGCAGACATGCTATTTAAACGTCAGTGCAATTATTGCGAATTCTGATATGGCTTGCGTTTAAATAAACTTTTGATGTGAATTTTAAAATAATTCTCTAATTTAGCCAACAAAGGAACAGTTCTCTCGCCAAAAGTAATATATACCATCAATGCAAAATGTGAGTTTTGTAGTATAAATATTTAATATCATATATATTCATGTATGTTATACATAATTATAAGTAATACTGTTGAAGATATAAGACACCCTAAAATTGTAACAAAGTAGTAACAGTACTATTGCTTATGGGAAATTTCTGTATACTGAAAGTAAATGGATATCTCAATAATAAAAATATATATTTTTTCGTTTTCAGGGCAAGAGACGGGCGCAGGAATCATTAACAAATATGTTTTTTAAATAAATTTTATTTTTAAGTCACATAACATAAACTAGAAATAAAAATAGAAAATGTTGTTATCAATTAAAAATAAATTAAATTATGCCTCCAGTTTCTGTTTAACTATGTACAAAATATACATTTTGATACTCTGAATCGTGTTTTTATTTCTGATTGGTGGGTTCAATAAAAACAGACTAAAAATGTCACTCATCAAAATAACACAGATTATAAATATGTTTAATGTATGTCATAATGCCATCCAGTTTCTATATTTAAAAAACAAAACACTAAAATGTATTTATTTCTTTTTTCTAATGATAACATCGCCGAATATTTTTTTCCAAATTAAGTAATAAATAATTTTAAAATATTTTGTTTTTTTTCTTTCTATTTGTTAGAACAATGTATGTGAAAATATAGAAGAGTAAACTTAATAAAACTTATAATAATAAAACATGGCAATGTGAGTCTTATTATTTAAAATAAAATAAGAAACAATATTTACATTTATAACCATAATTTACAAATATATAGTTCATTTCAATAATATTTGTAGTAATTAAAAAGTTAAAATAACTTATGTATGCATAAGTTATATTTATGATTAAATAATGACAAATTCATTGAAATGCACTATAGATGAAGATGTGTTCCATCCAATGTTGGATTATTGCAATAAGTCATAAAAGCCATTATAATTTAACAATTATACTCGGCTGACTTTCTTCTTGAATAGTATGCTTATTCTACAAATGTCCATAAATGAATTATGAAGTATTATATGTGTTTGAATTTCTTTATATCTTATATAATTATCTGTTATGTATTTATTAATGTTTCTCAGTCAGGAGATAAATGTTAATACCAAGTGTAGTTTATGTTGAGTTTTTATAATAATTATTATTTAGAGCCGCTCATTAATACTTGTTTTACATAAATATTTCAAAATGTCGTTGTTTTGTTTTATTGTGAATTATATTTTAAAACGACTTTTTTATATAAAAATCGATAAAAGTGTATAACTTTAAAACTCAAGTTTTACTTCCAAATTTAAACATATTTTTTTTTTCGTAAATGTCACTTAAAGCATAATAAAGGCACTAACTTTACTGCCATTTTGTTTATTAGTATAAATATTCATATATCAAATATTACTTACATAATAAAATTGTATTGGGCCTTTGTCATAGCTTAATTTAATTATAAATATATTTCATCAAAACATTAATGTTGTATTATTTGACCACGAACTTTAATTATTGTAGACGTAAGTTGGAGAAGGATTGTCTGGTTTAATATAAGTTAAATTTCTTTGAATATATCTACATAGGGTACACTTTCCGTTCAATTCTGTCCGACATTTGAACACAACTTAAATGGTTTGTCAATGTCAAATGTATGATCAGTTGACAATGAGTATGGAGGGTAGAGGTAAGGAGAACCATCTCTTATAGTAGAAAACTTAAAAAAGTGTCCAGCTGTAAGCTGCAAATTGGCGCTAGTGTAGACAAAGGGTATGGTATGAATATAGCAATAATTGTAAACGAATTGAAGTATGCCGAGTTAAATAAATTAATATTATTGTCGACTAAAGTAATTACTTATTGAAAATTTCAACTACCTTGTGTAATACAATGTAGTAAATATAACCTTAAAGAATATTGATTTTATTTTATGATGTGTGAATAGTGAGTTCATTTTTTAAATTTGGCGCTTCCTTTAAAATTTACCCTGATGCTAATGTGGCGCCACCCTAATTTACTGCTTTTGGCGGACATTTTTCGTGTACACAGTTGGTTCTCCTTACCTCTACCCTCCATAACAATGAGGTGTATCAACAAAGCGTGCTCGGATTGCTCGATACTCGTGACTCGTCATACGAGGGTGCTCAGCTCGTGCGCGTCGTGGCTTAGATCGACGGTGGCGGCGGGCACTCCCGGTGTGGCCTCGCCACCTCCCCCCGGAGGAGTGCTGGTGGGTGGCCTGGAATTAAAAATAATTTATAACGTACGGCTAGAATGAAAAGTTGGAACAGATAAAAAGTTATATCGAGTCAGTAGTTTTGTCGTAATTATACCGATTTAGATGAAAATCGAGAATGTATATTGATGCTATATATTGATGCATTCAAATTTGACTACAAGATTAAACAAGGTTTATTTATCAATTAATGATAACACATTTTATTAACCCGCGATCACACGAGATGGCCCAGTGACTACAACGCGTGAATCTTAACCGACGATCGTGGGTTCAAACCCGGGCAGGCACCTCTGAATTTTCAAGTGCTTAATTTGTGTTTATAATTCATCTCGTGCTTGACGGTGAAGGAAAACATCTTGAAGAAACCTGCATGTGTCAAATTTCACTCAAAATTCTGCCACATGTGAATTCCACCATTCCGCATTGGAGCAGCGTGGTGGAATATGCTCCAAACCTTCTTCCCAACAAAGGAGAAGAGGCCTTAGCTCAGCAGTGGGACATTCATAGGTTGTTATTTTACTTTTACACTTTTTATTTATGTATAGTATTTGCATCTCCGCAGACGTTGTCCGAAACGTGCCGACAAGTTTATTAGTAGAAAGCATTGCAATCTACGTTTTCGGAATCATTTCGGAATTAATACGGAATTAATCATTTTCGGAAAAAATTAATAGACATGGTTTCATGAGCTATTTATGAGATATTTAAATGAGCAACAATGAAAATAAACAAAGCCCTATCAATCTATGGTTGGTAATGAACTTTAGAAACATCTTTATATATTCAATTTGGCGCTAAGCATACGTTCTAAAGCAGCTGTACTCAACTCACGGCTACCGGAATTTTGTGGTTGGCCCACTTGGTGTTATTTTGAAATATTTCAAATCACAAAGGTTTTTTATTTAACACTTGATTAATTGGAATTAAACAACTGCTTGTGATCACTGCGAAGTGTTTGAAACTTCAGGAGACGATAGTATTTATTTTTTAAATACACGATAAATGTTTGTGGCCCGCGAAACCGTGACTAACGCGTGTTTGTGACCCCTATTAATAAAAGGTTGAATAACGCTGATCTAAAGTAGATTATTTTTTTTTATAGGAAGGTGGACGAGCATATGGGCCACCTGATGGTAAGTGGTCACCAACGCCCATAGACAATGGCATTGTAAGGAATGTTAACCATCGCTTACATCGCCATTGCGCCACCAACCTTGGGAACTAAGATGTTATGTCCCTTGTGCCTGTAATTACACTGGCTCACTCACCCTTCAAACCGGAACACAGCAATACAAAGTACTGCTGTTTTGCGGCAGAATATCTGATGAGTGGGTGGTACCTACCCAGACGAGCTTGCACAAAGCTCTACCACCAAGATCAAATAAACTCACCTAATAATGTAAGGCCCGCCCTGCTGCAACAGCGTTATTGGATGCGTATACGGCGCCGCACTCATACTATGGAAACTCAAATTCCCTCCCGTATTATTCAAGTGCCCGTTTCCCATTATAACGCCATTCGACGTGTTCATATTAGTTGTATTCAAGTCTGGTGTTCGAAATGCTTTCACTAAATTGGTCTTCTCCTTCTGCCATACGAACACGTTGTGGACCATTGCGCAGCCGCAAAACACGATGCCAACCCCGATGAATACGGACGTGACGATGGCCGGCGTGGAGTGGAATTGGATGAAAGTGTAGAGTATTATACCTGGAATTAAAGAATGGGAAATTAAATTGAGGGCGAATAAGTGCGAGTTACGTAAATTGATTGCCAAGTTAGGTATAGTCGACTGCCTCGTTGGTCTAGTGGCTACATGTAAGGCCGCAGACACGGTGGTCCGGGGTTCAAAGTCGGGTCGGAAAAAGGGTCGGGTCAAGAAAATGTTATTGAGATTTTCTGTCGAAAATTCTCAGTAGCAGCGCGAATTCTGGAAGTTGGAAGTGTGTACCGTGCCTGCAGGTAAAGCCTTTTTTCCTGCGCCTGTACTCTTTCCGGTCGTGTCGGATTACCGTCCCATCGGGTTATGAGATTTAGGGAATAGAGAGAGTACCTGTGCAGTTGGCTATTCTCTCTTGAGAGCGGCTGCCGTGGCCTAAATCGGTCAGGAGATCCATTATTATCATAATTATAGTTAGCGTAAAAAGCTGCAAATTTGGAAGATCTCAGTTCAAACATGGGCCCGACCCGTCCAGAAACTCTTGCCCGCAGCCCCGAGTCTTTAGTTCCTGAGTCTGGACATATTGTTTCGGATTTTCCTTCCCATTGGATTATAGGAGCATTCATAATATTAGTCACATTGCTTCTATTGGTGACAGGAAGGCTGGCCCATTTTTCGCCCAGACAATCGGAATTGTGATTCAAAGGGGAAATGCTGCTGGGAAAATAGCATTCTTGCCACCATTCCACGCGGGCACGATTAGTACAGGTTTAACTATTTTTAGCATTATGCTTTATTATTATAAAAGTGTGTTAAGGTATATGGTTCCTTTATGTATACTTGAATCATACTTGAATCATTCCATTAATACTGTTTTTATCATTATATCGATCGAATTTAAAAAATAAAAAGTAAGATTTCTTAACATCGTTATAGTCGCAAGAATATCTTATGGATTTAATTAAGATTTTATTGATTGTTAAAATTTTTAAAATTGAATTTACCTTAAAAAATAATATTCGAAAAAGTATTAAGTAATTATTTAACTACATACTTGAAATGGAATAAAAGTATTTTTTCATCTCATTACAGATGCAAAATATTATCTTATTTCATTTATTGATAACATTTTATGTTTCTTTTTTAATTAATGGAATTCGAATAAGTTTGAATTAAAAATATTGCACAATTTAATAAGCTAAAGTACATACTTGCCATTTAAAAAAATCATGTACTTCTTGTAGGGTCTCAAATGTTATTTTAATGGACAAATTAAACGCAGAAGAAGTTTACTTATGCAATAACTGATACACAAATTTTATAGTTATTTAAAAACTCTACCAATCTTTTTCTTTGTTAAAATATTCCTTAAATGTCACATAAGATCGTTTTTTTTTTAATTTGGTAGGCGGACTGGCGAATGGGCCACTCGATCGTAAGTAGACCGCCGCCCATAGACATTGGTGTTGTATGGAATATAAATGGAAAGTGTTTATTACAAGCTTATTATAAAGCTTAAAAAATTATTAATTATAATTACATTATTATTATATTGCTATATTTATATTAGAAACATTTTCGAAAAATCTTTTTGTTTACGGCACCCGTAATTGGTTGACATTTAAAATTCGAGACATATATATTTAATACACATCAAAGCGATCCAGTTTAACACGCTTTATCTCACGCTAAATTGAATGCAAATGAGCACCTCAGCTGGAATTCGCTTCCTAAGTTCTTTATCTCTAAATTGACAACCTCCCGCGCCTGATCAAACATGCTACCCCGCTGCTTTAAAAGGAATGTAAAAAAATAAATAAATAAACTGACATTAATGTATATTGTTTTAAATTTGAAAATAACGGCGTCTCAAATAATTAAGTTGCATTTAATATTTAAGTGACGTTTCAGTATTCGGCCGTTAGTCAATTTTAATTATAATTTCCTTTGTTTGTGTTTATTGTTAGGATTATGACAAATCTTTAAAAAATAGTAAATTGTCTATGATCTCATCCCGATATCTTACTATTTTGAGTCCGCCACAATGCCACGTGTGAAAGAACTAGATTTACTCGGTGGTAGAGCTTTGTTCAACGTCGTCTGGGTAGGTACCACCCACTCACACAAATAGTAACATTAATACATTAAAGTCCATCATGTGATGGTGACCGAAAATGATCATATATCAGACTACCAATGAATCCCAATCACCCATGCTGTAGTCATTTCTATACAGCTTTTTTTTATCGAAATAATATGATTGATAGATTAATGCTTATTTATCGATATACCTAATATGATGGAAGGTACACGGCACACCGTTTAAGTCTGTGCATGTATTAACTAACATTATTCATAATTTAAAAAGCTTACCCGTCAAAAACACCGGAATCGATATAAAAAAGCCGCCAACAGCGCAGACTCTGGTTATTGCAGATTTTTGCAAATATTTGTTTGACCTGGAAATGAAAATGAAATATTGTATAAGTTTGGCAGAAAATCTATTTTTTTTAAACTAATAAATATCTAAATAAAATAAAATCTTATATTTATGGACAACATTTTAAAATTGTCATTGCAATTATTTAATCGGTAAAATTATAAAATATTAATTTTGTTATGATGTAGTTCAGGCAGATTTATATACATGTTAAATATTCAATGTCTTAACTTCTATGCCTAATTACAGGGAAGTGGGAAATATATGGTGGAAGGATGTTTGTTTGTGCTATTTATTATTAGATAGCCTTTTTACCCTTATAACTTTTTGGACTAAAAAAAAATTAAAATATACATTTTTTATGAAAATTACTTAAAATATTAAACGTGCATTTATCATATTCTTGCTATTCATTCAAAGGCAATCTTTATTAATTGTATATCAATACAATTAATAAAGATTATTGCTTATAGAAAATAAAAACAAATACGTGGCTTAAGCGTGACTCAGGCTATATACAAACTCGTTTGAGTATTAACGGATTCGCACCTGTTCATAATGGTATAGGTATACATGATAAATAAAGCAGGATTTGCTTAATTTTAGCAATTGTTTCAGAGAGAATATCGTTGTATATAAAAAAAAAATTATTTAATTATATAATGGCAAATCGTGCTTGGTATTGTTGTGTTCCGGTTTGAAGGGTGAATGAGCCAGTGTAATTACAGGCACAAGGGACGTAACATGCACTTCATAATTGTGGAATACTTTGCCTGCGACTGTATTTCCCGATAGGTACAACGTTGGTGTCTTCAAATCAAGAGTCCGGAGTATGTCGGTGGTTACATTCCCGTGCCTCGGAAAGCATGTGAAGTTGCTCTCTACAGCCGTAAACGAACAAATTAAAAAACACAATTAAATCGATCTACGAAGGGAGGGATTCACGTGACTTTTTTCACAAGGGTAGTTTTCATGAATAACAAAATGCACGTAATCGAAGCAAATATTATGGAGATATCTCCAGAACGGCCCCACGTCCGTGTCCCAAGGGTAGATTAAAATCGTGCTTAGAAACGTATCGAAATAGTATATTTGAAACATTGAATTATAAGTAAACACGGATACTTTGATTGTAGTAAAAACGCATATATTATTTGTGTAAATCTAGCGCTTTATTCCGCTTGCAATAGCTGCAAAATTGCCATTTCTTTTAAAAATGAAGGATTTCTTGAAGGAAGAAGGATACCTTGAAGGTCCAATTTTCAAAAGCCTTCCTAAATGCTAACCTACCGTGTAAAGGAACCGTTTACAATTTTATATATTATGTAGGTTTTTTTTATAGCCCGGGAGGGCAAATGACTACTCCACCTGATGGTAAGTGGTAGTAGAGTCCGAACGCGACGACGGCTAGTGCAGTCGGGAAGAATGATCTGCACTAGCCGCCCCCGCCTTGCCGGCCCGCAAGATGCCTCTTCACGCCTCGTTTGAAGGAATATAGTATTTACATAATGCTTGAGTGTTTTGACTGGTTTGACTGTGTAATATGTAAGTTACTTTTATATATATATATATATATATATATATATATATATATATATATATATATAGATAATAGTAAGGTTTCTTTACGTCTTTAAGCCGAAATGGCCCAGTGGCTAAAACACGTCAATCTTAAACAATGATCGTGGGTTCAAACCCGGACAGGCATAACTAAATTTTCATGTGCTTCATTTGTGTTTACAATTATTCACCTCGAGCTTGACGGTGAAGGAAAACATCGTGAGGAAACCTGCATGTGTCAAACTACACTCAAATTCTTCCACATGTGTATTCTACCAATCCGCATTAGAGCAGCGTGCTCCAAAATTTTCTCCTCAAAAAAAGGAGGAGAGGCCTTAGCTCAGCAGTGGCAGCAGCAGTCATTCACAGGCTGTTCAGCACTTTTCTTTACGTTATTACGTCATTCAATTCATTCGCATATAATATATCATCTACCAAATAAAACTTAATTCACTTTCTTTGTCAGTATATTTAACATGTTTTCTCTGAAAACGTCAAGAAACAACCGGCAACCCAAATTACGATGCCGACAAAATGAGACGTTAAACTGTTTTGCAGAAATTTAAATGATCTTAACGACATTTTAATTTTGTTTCGTTGTACATGTTTAAAGAAAATTTGGTTTCCTCTCGAGTAGCATTATTAAAATATATATGTATTTTTTGATTTATATTGGAAATTAAGGTTAATTTGTTCAATAATATAAAGGAAAAAGTTCAATAATATAACAGCCTGTGAATGACCGTTAAGCACGAGATGAATAATAAACACAAATTAATCACTTGAAAATTCAGTGGTGCCTGCCCGGGTTTGAACCCACGATCATCGGTTAAGATTCACGCGTTGTAGCCACTGGGCCATCTGTGCTTATTAATATAGGATGTACGTATTTAATATATAAGTATGTATTTATTTAATCTATAATAAGATTGACCGTAATCACATACAGAACTAATAGTCAAAATTAAGTTAGTAAGTAACAGTCATTAAATATAAAATATATAGACTATAGAGCTAAATCCGCCACGGATATCACCTTCGTTAATATTTAAAAAAAATTATAATTTTAGCAAGGACTATAAACGACTTTATAATAATAAATTTATTATAATATAAATGCAATTTCACTTATATAATTTCGAAATCAAAATAAGGCTATAAAAACATTTTGTTTTACGACGGCAACCAACGAAGCGTGTAACAGTCAACTGTCGACTTGTACACATGTCGAATAACCGCCTTTTTGCGACGGTTTCGAACTGTTATGGAAACGCTGTAATGGGCTATTATCCTCTTATATAATTAATAATGAAAGAAAAATATATAGGTACTGAGAGCCGTGATGGGCCAGTTAAAAGACGAGAATCTTAACCGATGATTCCGAATTCAGTTATATTTTCCTTGAATAAAATAGTTTGGCTGACGTGCAATGGCCTACTGTTGTTAAGTGATCACCACCGTCCGTAGGTCAATGCATCGTCAATGCGTCACCAACCTTGTGATCAGACACGGCCAGTAAGAGTTCAGTAAAACAACAGCTACATGTGCATTTCGAGGCGTGGGAGTGCACTGTCAATCTCCGAGCTAAAACTGAGAATTCTGACTGAAAACCTCAATAGCCCAGCGGTTGAAACATCCGGTTTTGCCAATTCTTAAGCTTTTCACAACATCAACGGACAGAATATCAATTTTTTTTTAAACGATTTTGATTCTGCGAACACATCGAATATGTACAGTTTTAATACAGCCTTTATTGATTTATTGCTTACTTTACGTGTGAAATTTAAGAAAGCAAGTTGCGGTCGCGTTTATTATTTTTCTTTCGAACCGGTGCGCGCTGGTTGTTTATATATGGTTTCAACATGACGCACAATAGGTATGTGATAAATATAGTTAAAACAAATTTAAATAAGTACCTAATATACTAGGATTGAAAACAATGTATTCCTGAGATTAAATGACCAGGATAGTTAATCCTTCTCTGCTCTACCTCAACGCAAAAAACAGGAATATAATATAAAAAATATGGACACCAAACTAACACAATTTCACATAAGTATATAATATAAGTAAGGATTTCAATAGAATATACTGTGTTAATCCTAATAAAAATTCTATTTGAAGTATGTATTCTGTTTACATATAAGATACATAGAATATAACGACAGATATTATATTATAATATATAGGCATATGATTAAATTAGCCCGAATTATTATGGCAAATAAAAGCTAACCATAAATAAAGGTATTTCTTAATAGCCTAAAGGGTGACTGTTAGTGAATGCCTTGAAGCATTAAACTCTCCTTTTTTAGAGTACCAATTACATTAAATTGGTCGAGTTAAATATATTTAAAAAAATAATATACAACTTATTTTTAGTTATGTAATATTTTATACATATTAACTCAAATGTAGGAAGTTAAACGTTAACAATAATACTAATTTTAATTACACAATCGCTATAAGTGTATCATTTATCTGTACGATAATATTATCTACAACATTGTTGTACGAACTCGAATGTATACAAAACGATAAAATATGATAAACATTCTTATAAACAAACAAAATAAATAACAATGGAATCAAAATAAACAAACATTTGAATGATATCTTCTTAATAATGGATAATCCAGCTAGATTCATCTAATATTATTTAATTATGGGTGATAAATTATAAAATATAAAACATGTTGGATAAGATTACGTTATCAGTAACTGTGGTTCTGTTCGCGACACTAGACTTGCCTATATTACCGCCATATTTGTAATTCATTTTTGTCAGCTGACGGGACCGGTTTCGCTCTACGTATCTACAACGAATTCCAAGTAACAGGTACGTACATTATACACGCTAAAGTAATCGTGTGCATTCCTCTCTCGTTTGTAGTCGTGGGATTTTATTTTCGGTTTTGTTGTGAATGTTATGGCGGATGGAATGGCGGGAAGGGTTTTGGCGCCATTGCGCTCGCTGCGTTCAGAAATAGTTACATGAATTGTAACAAATTGAACGTGTGAAAAAAATATTGTTATTATTAAATCGATAGGCGTTTTCACAAGATTGGAAGGTATTCTAAATAGAAAAAAAAAGAACTAGCTACATTCGAGTAAAGATCTCTTGAATAATAAGCAATGATGTTATTTATTGTATACGAATAAATACATAATATAACTGGCATTGTATAAGTAAACAGGTAGTCTTTATTAAATATTTAGTATTTAGTATCTGCTTACTTTTTTTTACGTAATTGTTTATTTAACACTAGTTTTCGTCCTCGGCTTTGACCGCGTGATAGAGGTAGGTTTAGTCGTTAGGTTTAAAAGTAGCCTATGTCCTTTGTTCAAGTACAAACTAATTTCATACAAAATGTCATCAAATTCGGTTTAGTGGTGAGAGCGTAACAGACAGATAGAGTTACTTTCTCATTTATGTTATTTGTATAGATTTGTGTTACTATAAGCTGTTACGAATTGAAAGTAAATTCTATAACTGGATTTGTCCCAAGATAATTTTGGTTTATAAATATAGCTGGCAAATGTAATATTGATTTTTTTTTCAAAAGCACTAGCTTATCAATTATTTCATTATACACGTAACACCGGATATCCTGTTCAGTTTGTATAATTTATTGATAAGTAATATTACTTTCGTCGAAATCATTGCTAAGTTCTGAAGTAGATACCTGTAGTCACCATTTTATTTATTTATATAAAAATGTAATCATTTTGAGCAATTACAGCGAGATTACATCTTTCTTTTAATAATATACTGACAAATCAAAAAAAAAAAAAACTAAACATACTTTATTTAAGTACCCTTTGAAGCACTTTTGTATCGTCATTTTACCAAAATAAATTAAAAGATTACCACTTGGCTGGATATGTAGATTCTACCGTGACGAAAAAAGTAACTTAGTAGATAGTCGTGTCCCTTTTCCACCAATTAAATTACATAATATGTTAATTAAATACAATTAATTTTATTATATAAACTGCACGCAATTCTACGAATATGGTATTCGTTCTCTTCTTTTTATAATTTACATAATGTTTTATTGAGTAATACACTTTAATTATAAATACTTAAAATTCATATTTATTAAATAGCTACTTGTACCTTCGTACAGATAGAGAAAAGGTCTATATAGACCATTTACGTATAATCAAGAAATAATTTGTTTTTTTTTATTAGGGTCGTTTTTGGGCGTACGCATAAGAACACAAAAACTAATTTTTATTTTTTTCGGGACTTTATTATAGAAACGTCGACCAAAGGAGGTCAGAAAGAAAGGAGGAGGAGTTTGCGAAAACGTGGTATTTGTGTTGCAATTTATTTTAATTCCTCGTTTTTATACAATGTTTGTTTTTATTATAATAGTGTAAAGTATTTTATTTATTAATAGTTTAGTCAGGTATAATGGCAACTAGTTCTATCCTACAATTAATTTTTAAACTTCAATCTCGTCTTGGCTTATTGTAAGTTAATTGTTGTCACCTCGCCTACATTACGATATTTCCTTGTTGACAATTCTCAAATAAAATACCTAACAATGATATCGCAATATTACTTTTCAAGTATCGGAGTACGGAAGTAATAATAAATCAAAATTCAATTTGTCAATCCATTCATTCGAAAATGGACTATAATATTTGCAATTAAGTCTCAAAATTGAACTTTGAGTAAACCAATTACGCTATGCGTTTAAGCGTTATTTTAAAAGGAATCCTACCTGTACTCTACAAGGCTATATGCATGTTGAAATGTTCACAAAGAACTTTTACTCGAAAATATATGGTTCTTATAAAGATTGTCATAAGGCCTATTATACAGTGACATTTCACATTCTCCATTCCTAGCCCCTTTTACGATAAAGATACATTTATAACATATATAGAAATATAATAAATAAATTTGTTTCGCTTCAAATAAATTATTATTTTTAAAAATAATTACAAATTTTAATGTAGCTAATATATTATAACTGTTTGTATTTACTTTTCAAGAATTAAAAAAACAGAATGGAAGTCCATTTATTCCAAGATGTATTTTCGTTGCATTCGCAAACGAAACACAGGAATTATACTGTAAAAGCATTCATAAAACATAATATAACATCTCGTCTTATTATCTCCACTATTTCTGACAAGAGAGAAGGTGGTCATTTTTCATCCAGGAAATCGTTATTATGATTGAACGGGCAAATGCTTCTAGCATCTATCGAATTTACTCTAAGTTGTTTGATAAAACTATAGTTTACACTTTTAACCAAAATTTACACTTTCAGATTTTAAAGAGAGATAGAATGATAATAATTAACACCATTAACAGAAAATACTTCTAATTAATTAAAAATAAAATTGAATTAATTAGACTTTTTATATAAATCATTTATTACTTACTATTATTGCAATATGCAATGATAAACAAAATAAAATTATAGAAAACACTAAAATTTTATGTATATTTTTTTGGTGTTCTCCATCTTAAAAGATCACTTTAACTTCAAATTCGGCTACCATAAATTAGCTGAACTGTCTGGACAAATGTTAAAGCCTAATAAGAGCCAGACAATTTGGTCACCTTTTTATTAAAAAAAAAAAAAACCGAACTATACCGATATATCCGGAGGCCTCGCAACCCTAGTCGCAAACAATACCGGAATTCAATAACTTCATCTAATATTATTATTTGCAATTTCTACCTACCTGTTCCATACAAAAACGAATACCAAACAATTTAAACATGTTCTGTTATTCAGCTTTTGAGATGGAATAAAGGTTGAAATATTTTTGTTACCACACAATACGCTTTGGTTTGTGTAACTAAACTTGTGGCATTTGTTATTATTGATTTCAAGCCTATCGCGGAATTGAGATAGTATAAGAGGTAAACTAGATTATATTTAATAGATAAGTTGTATATAATAGTTACGCAACAGATCATAGCTATAACACACTTCTTCAAATAAATAAAAAAATTAACAAAACAAAAACCGACTTCATAGCAAAAACAAATTAATATGCACTAAAAAGTAAAAAAATAATTGCGTATTCTTCTATAATTTGATAATTAACTTACTATTTTCTACTCAACAATATGTACGAATGTGTTGTGTGGTTGATAATTTATTTACAATTATTGTTACTTTTCAAGTTAAAGTAACAAAAAAAACTTTTGTATGTAAATTTACATATAATATAATAATTATAATAATAATTTACACATAAGGTATTCTATGTAATAGAAGATAAACTAAATGTATATTGTTTTACTTATACTATTACGGTTGCTTACAGTACTGCATTGCTAAACATCCAGGTAGGTGCAACGAACTCAAAGTATCGTAAATTCAACAATGCTTTTAAATTTGTGACAACAAGAGGTTGGAATTGTTAAGACGACAATCAGTATAGTCCACCTGAACCGTTGATCTGTCGCCCCTGTCGGTCTTACCCAGAAAAATATATTGTTTGTAGTCATATAGAACTGTTACTTAAATTCTTCTGAAAACCCTCGTAGTACCTTAAGTAATTGATTGACCTATAGCGTTATAAGATTTACTTGTAATATGATTGACAACCTTCGAAATAAATAATAATAACATATAAAATGATACGTAACAAGTGTCAATGACCTGTGAGCCCTTACGAATAATTATAAAGTACGTAATCGCCGATAAACTAAAAGCATAGTCTATAACTACCCTACCACGAAGTATAAAACGACTTTTCGGTTAAATATCTGATGGAATATTCGAAAGCTGAATATGTTCGAATAATCGATTCATAAAAAAAAAACAAAAAAAAAATACAGACGAATTGATAACCTCCTCCTTTTTTGAAGTCGGTTAAAAAGGCCCAAAATATTCGTCTTTATTCCACAAATCTCATCGAATACTTAACAGCAGAGTTCGAATATAATATAAGTAGCAACACTTGTAATTACTCTTATTACATTCACCTTCAATATCTATGTCAATGTATAATATTTGTAGGGCTTCCCTATTTGAAGCGATTAGCCGACATTGAATGAAAGCATCTAACGGTTATATAATAAAGACATAGCTGAACCTTCGCCGTTAGTTATTAAAATGCACTGTTATTAGTTATTACATATAACCTATTCCAATGGGAATAGAAATAAATGTAAGCACACAAGATTTACAAATTGCATGCGATTGTCAAATCGTCCTGCATTATTATGCAATGTAAACAGTTCTTGATTAATTTACCCTTAATCATAATACAACACAATTACAATTAACTAGTTATAACCATATTCATTTAACTTCCAAAGTTCCGAATGCAACTTCGCGGACAACGCCATTGAAAACGCCATCTTTTCGCGTATCCATAGTGAATGTCACAGATTATTCAAGATGGCGACCAATGACATCGCGTCAATTGATATCGATGACCAATGATATCGCATTAATTCGGTGTCAAATTTGTTTATTTATGTTTATTCCTGTTGTGGTTGGAATAGGCTTATAGATTGCTATTTCTAAGTTGAAATGTATCAGGAATTCGTAGTTGATTGAAAATCAATATTGAAATAATTGAAAGAAACTTTTACGAGTTCATACACATATAAACGTATATTTCATTTTTGTTTTAATATTACAATATTACAAGTATAAGTATTTCGTGTATTAATATAAATATTATATTAAACTTTTGAATTGCAATAATTCTAGCGATGTTTACGTGAATACCTCTTTCACGTTTATGGCCCCTGTGACATTCTGACCCACCCACGACAACCGGCTTGTGAGGTTCAAAGTTCGAATACCTACTTGCATATCAATAGCTAGCTAGCTAGTAGGTTATAACTATTTATGTGTGTACATAAGTGAGTAGAAAAACAATGCTTTATTTATATAGCTGCTTAATGCTTCTAAAAGAACTTTCGAAATTATAATGCTTCTAAAAGAACTTTCGAAACCACCTTTGAGTAAAATGAAGTTTAAGAAAGCTGACTACAGTGTTAAAAATGAAGTTCTCAGTAAATTAAATTGGCAAAATATATTGAGAGGTGATTCAATAGATGTAATAGTTGATAAATTTTATGAAACTATCAACAAAATAATAAATGAACATGTACCCGTTGTTACAGAAAGGTTTTCTTGTCACTATCCTATTTGGTATAACAAATCATTAATCCATATCATTCAAGAAAAACTAAAAGCTCATGCTCGTTGGAAATCATTTAAGAATCCTAGAGACTACGACGAATTTTCCTTATTACGAAGAAGACAAAAGAAATTACAAGATTATTACTACAAGAAATTTAAAACAAAAATGCAGAATGACATCAAAAAAGATCCAAATCTTTTTTGGCGGTATCAAAAATACTTAAGAAACAACAAAAGCGGTTATCCAAGTTCCCTTTCCTTAGGTGACCGTCAGTTTAACAATCCTACAGATATATGCGTGGGATTTAGTAAATTTTTTGAAAGCGTTTTTGAAAAACAGAACCATAATAACGATAAAAATCATGTCCCAATATCTTATGCGGACGATACTATTTGTAATCTTAATGTAAATAAAGGACTAGTTCTCAAAATACTTAAAGCTTTAGATATAAATAAAGGAGCAGGAACTGACAGAATACCAGCTATATTCTATGTAAAATGTGCAAATAACCTAGCAGACCCACTATCAATCATATTTGACAAATCTGTCAATGAATTTGGAGCTTTTCCAACCCAATGGAAAGAAGCACTTATAATACCAATCCATAAAACAGGAGCAAGACACAAAATAGAACATTATAGGCCTATTTCAATATTGAATACTATAAGCAAGATTTTTGAACGAGTGATTTACAATGCAATTGCACCAACTATCCATAAATCAATTCCACTAGAGCAACATGGCTTCATGCTTAAGCGATCAACACAAACAAATCTATCTGTCTTTACCAATTTTGTTCATATGGCTATGGATAAAAAACAACAAGTAGATGTGATATACACGGATTTTCAGAAGGCGTTTGACCGGGTAGATCATGTGATTTTATTACAAAAGCTTCAAGCTCTCGGAATCAAGGGCGATTTACATAGATGGTTTTGCTCGTATATATCAAAAAGACAGCAAGCTGTTGTCATAGGCAGTGCTCGTAGTGATTTTGTACACGCAACGTCAGGTGTCCCACAGGGTTCTCTTCTAGGCCCATTATTATACAACTCTTATTTATACGACATATATAGATGTTTCAAATATCCTCGTTTCTTACTATTTGCAGACGATAAGAAAATCTATAAGGCTATAAATAATATTTCGGATTGTGTGGAATTGCAGCATGACTTAAATAGTCTTTCCAATTTCTACAAAGAAAATAAAATACTCGTCAACATTAAAAAAACAGTAAATATAACATTTTCAAGAAAAGTAAAAAATATTGAATTTGTCTACTACATTGATAATGACCCCATTCAAAAGGTAAACACTGTGAGAGATCTTGGAATTCAGTTGGATCATAAATTACTGATGACAGAACATATAGAAATTATAACTGACAAAGCCTATAAACAACTAGGCTATATTAAACGTGTATGCAAAACATTTACTGATGTTGATTCCATAAAAATGTTATATTTTTCATATGTTCGAAGTGTTTTAGAGTACTGCTGTAGCATATGGTCACCAAATTATTCAAAGTATAGGGATAAACTAGAAGCGATACAAAAACATTTTTTAAGATTTCTGTGCTTTGTGGATTTTAGAGAATATAAAAATTATACAGAAACCTGTAAACATTATAAAATAGAAGCTTTAGAAATCAGACGTCGGCAAAGTGATATGTATATGTTATACGATATACTAGCTGGACATATAGATTGTAACGACTTGGTCAGTGCTTTATATTTCAGAGTACCCAATCGTCGTACCCGTCACACAGAACTATTTTATACACCTAAAGTACATACAAATTATGCACGTTATTCTATCCTTAGTCGTATAGTCAACACATACAATGAGTCATATTCAGAAATAGATTTGTTCAACATGTCAAAAACAACTTTAAAAAAAACACTGAAAAGTAAAGATGCAGTTAGTTAAAACACACGCACCAACACACACGCGCACACACACACGCACACACACGCACACACACACGCACACACACACGCACACACATACAACAATTCTCATTCAATTAGATTCTCAACTTAATTTTTTGTAAATTTTCTTAAGATTGTCTTCTAGTTTGTAAAAGAATATATTATAGAACAAACGGTGTAATCCTATTTTGGTTTTTAGTAATTGTTATATTATATTTTAAGTAAAAAGTTGTGTATCGAAACTGTTGGATTATCTAATAAATAAATAAATAAATAAATATATTAAAAATTGTTACAAAAATCAAAACAGTTGCGATGATTTAATAATAATATTTGAAATACTCATTTCACTTTTATGCATTGAACATTTACAAAAAAACATTGTCTATTAATTGTTTTTTATTATTTTATTTTAAAAAGTTAAATAAATTAAGACCTTCGTTCATTTTCTCGCAAAAAAAAACACAGTCAGCGCCATGCTCCTCAACTGCGGGTAGCAATATAAACTACGTTTTACTACGATATTTATGTGTTTAGTAGTTATTGAAAATAACGAGTTCTTCGGTAATAGATTTTAATTTAATGTCAATAATAAGATTTTATTTACTACAATGATTAATGGTAGGCTTGTCATTAAAATCATAGAACACATTAATGTAACTTTAACGGATCGTGTAATGATGATCACAAAAACATAACGAGTTTCCTCTTTGCCTGTATGTTCATTACTACCTTTATATAAGTGGTGTATAGATTAGATTTCATATGTATACAACTATATGTACAATGATGTTTGAAACACATTTAGCTAGATGAGTTCTGCGATGATATGATTCGAATGATTATACATTTTTTCTTTTTTTTTTAATATTGAAAACCACGGAAATTAAAACATACAAGTATTCGTTTTTAATTTTCTTAAATTAAAAGTAAGCTGTTGATAATAGCAGTAGTTATTTATTTTTATTGCATAGGAAGGCACCAACATAGATATTGGTATTGTAAGAGATGTTAACCATCGCTTACATCGCCAATGCGCCACCAACCTTGGGATTTAAGATGTTACGTCTCTTGTGCCTATAATTACACTGGCTCACTCACCTTCAAACCGGAACACAACAATACCAAGTACTGTTGTTTTGCGGTAGAATATCTGATGAGTGAGTGGTACCTACCCGGACGAGCTTACACTAAGCCCTACCACGAAGTAAATTTCGTATTATTTCTAAATCAAAATGATTTATTTCATTTAAGAATGCTAGATAATTTAATAATTAATTAACAATTGATTCATCAACATTATTTTATTAAACGTCAAATAAAATTTAATCTATAGACAAGGTTATTGAAATAGACTTAAAAATATTTTTAATGCGGTGATTACGAGTTTATTTACATATTATGTGATCGTAAAGTATAGAAATACATTAATTGCCATTTGATACTCAGGAATTCCGCTGTGAAGCCTCATAACGTCACAAGACACCTTCACCGCGCTCTTCCGTTCCGAACTGATTACATATACCATACTTTTTCATTTCCTATTTAATGATTTTATCGACCGCTTTGTTTTATTTATTTTTTTAATTGCTTTTGAGGGATATTCATTTTAAAGGCCGGCAACGCATCTGCATGTCCTCGGATGTTGCAGATGTCCATGGGCGGTGGTAGTCACTTTCCATCAGGTGAGCCTCCTGCTCGTTTGCCCCCTCTAACATAAAAAAAAACTTCAGCCTAGTAATAATTATTGTTATTAATTGAATTGCGTGTAGGAACAAATTTACTTCTTCAAATGCCAACATATGTGAAAGATTGATCTTGCTTCAGCTAAGCCTAGAATTTAAAAAAACTGATGCCTAGTCGAACCTAACCTTAAATTTGGTTATGAATACGGAGGATTTATTTTCATTATCTTCTTTTCATAAAAATACTCTGTTACCAAAAGAAATATTTACATAAGTTCTATAATTAATATTTAACTTCAACACTTCTTTTTTTTTAACGCTGGAAAAACGCATTACGCCTTTCCCTCACGGAAACAGTGAGGGGAAGGCCGTATGTCCAGGGCGCCGAGTGCACCCCGGTCATCGGAATACCCACTAAAAAACCACCGGTACCCTTCTCGTCTTAAAGGCTCGCTTGCGCATGCGCAACTTCAACTAATCTTGAAAAAATTTAACTATGCCGTTTGTATTACTAAAAAGTTTAAAAAAAGATATATTATAATGACTGACTACAGAGTAACAAAAAGCTAGATAAAACAACTAACCATTTAAGTTTATCGTCATTTTAAAACAATGTAAATACAATTACAATAATCAGAGTGAAACGATCTTACACAATACTTATCCGTCACGGTGCTCGGGGACATCCTACCAGAGATTAGATTACCTAAGTAGAATTACTAGACCTCTTAATCACATGTACAAAGGGTCATTGTACTTGTTGTAAACAATAGCTATTATATATGCACCGTAAGGACACGCTTTTGATAATTAATATTCTTATTTATGTATGAGTGTTATTAAGTTAAAAACACCTAAGGAATTTTGGTTACTTATAATAATAATAATAAATATCCTGGGATATTATTCACACACGGCCACCTGATCCCAAGCTAAGCAGAGCTCGTTATATGGAAACCAGACAACTGATATAATACATATACTACTTTTCCTTTGGAAATACATACTTAAATATATAGATAATCACACACAGGCTCAGAACAAACAGACATATTCATGCACACAAATGTCTGTCCTGGGTGGGAATCAAACCCACGACCTGTGGCGCGAAAGGCTAACCGGCTATGCTAATCGGGCTAACCGGCAAAATTATCGTAACTTATCAAGTTATTTAATGTAAAGAAAAACTGTACAATCTCTTCAACTTTATAATATAAACTAGATTCGATACGCTATTTCATCCGCGTTAAATTTGCATTATACAAATTATACATGCCCGTTTCATACACTTTACTGTTGATTGATGTATGTTTATTTATTGTACTCTTTGACTCCTTGAGTTAGTTCAAAGTTCCATGACATTCCTGAACAAAACGGGATATCTAAAAGAATAATTATTTTAAACGACATTTAAGATTATCGCAGTTAACGGTAGAACATTTCCAGTTTTATAATATAACTAGATTATTGTGGTGGTAGAGCTTTGTGCAAGCTCGTCTGAGTAGGTACCACCCACTCATCAGATATTCTACCGCAAAACAGTAGTACTTGTTATTGTTGTGTTCCGGTTTGAAGGGTGAGTGAGCCAGTGTAATTACAGGCACAAGGGACGTAATATCTTAATTCCCAAGGTTGGTGACGCATTAGTGATGTAAGAGATGCCAATGTCTATGGGCGTTGGTGATCACTTACCATCAGGTGACCCAAATGCGTCCGACGTCCTATGCAATAAAAAAAATTTGTCCCGGGTAGATAAAGAGAAAAATGTATATTAGATAGGATTTGCGTAAAATCCCTTCTAAGTAAACGTCGTCGTGGGAGGACTAACTGTGACAAATGTCAAGTCAATCCGGTGCATAGTTCAGATAACAAAACGAGTGGTACTTTGCGCATTTTTTTAATGTGGAAGAGTTAATAGAAATATTACTTATTACTTCCTTAAAATGAGGATTGCCATTAAAATATACATATAATTATCGATTAAGATTTGTTCCTATTTTAAATATAAATACAGCGTGAAATAAACAATTTGTTATCAACGTGCTTTATCGATTGCAGTAATTTTCTCAGCAAAATATTTAATATTATTAATTTTCTTTCTTTATTTAAATTTATGTTTCGATATACGGCAAATTAGTCAATGAAATAAATTAATATAGCTGTACACACATGTTAAGTACCATACTTCCGGTAGATATATTTTAATTATAGCGACAAAAATCATTAACAGATTGTAAGCGTCATCCTGTTAGCAAGATGGAATAAAGCTTATTCCACCACGCTGCTCAACTACGGGGCGATTGATATACCTACGAGTTTACATATGGCACAATTTCATCCAATACATCCTATAATTAAGGAGACACTCGATTTATATAACCCTAATGTTTAATAGTAGGGTAGGTTCACATTTAAGGTCCTCCAGACCGATTTCGGCCACAGCGCCCAATCTCATGAGAGATTAGCCAACTGCGCAGGAGATATTATAGTGCACAAGTGTGTGCGCAAACACAGGTGCACTCTCTTTTTCTTAGCTCTCATAATCCGATGGGACGGCAATCCGACACGACCGGAAAGAGTTCAGGCGCAGGACCAACGGCTTATCGTGCGTAGGTTCACATTTAATGAGTGCCCTAAGGGCTACTTGAATAAAGAATGATTAGATTTGATTTGATTTTATCTTCTGTTTCAACCAGTCTGTTTTGGAAAAATATACATTTATTTTATAGTTTTTGTTGAACAAATATTATAAATTGATAATGTGCCGTCGATTTGGAGGGCGTTAGTAACTGCGATACAGTGAAATACTATTTTAGTTGATATCGTATAAATTGGTTGGGATATGTATAAATAAAAAAAGACGTTTAAATAGCGGTGATCGACATATGTAACAGTTTAAATTAAGAATCATATTTAATTAGTATAGTTCCAATTTGTATTAATTAACAAATCAAGTTTATGTTTTATTCATTGAACACCTACTTTTTCTAATAAATGTATTAACAATGTGAGTCGACGAACTCGACACAAAACACGTGTAGGTATGTACTTTAGTTACGAATCACGTGTAAACACTTATTATGATGTTATTTTTAATTAGTGACGTGCTGTTCGAAGATATTTATAAACCAAATTGACCAAACGGGGAAATTAATTATCCGGTATTAAAATTTGCATTTATTTATAATCTTCTATCTATCAGATAAACATTATATTCTAGCTGATTTTTCTTAACGTAACAGCTTGTCAATGTCCCACTGCTGGGCTTAGGCCTCCTCTCCTTTTTTCAGGAGAAAGCTTGGAGCTCTACCACGCTACTTCAAAGCGGGTTGCAGAATTTCAGTGAAATTAGACATATTATGCAGGTTACCTCACGATGTTGTCCCTCATCAAGCACGAGATGAATTATCACGACCACTTGCTTGCCCGGGTTTGAACCCCACGATCATCGGTTAAAATTCACACATTCTAATCGCTATGGTAGCTCTAAAGTGGCGAGATTTTTCTCGTCTCAGTCAAATGCTGTAAAAACAGGTAGTCAAGATTTTTGGCTCCTACATGAAGGGAAATTCATATGTTCAATATGTATTTGTCTTTTCGCGCATTAATTAATTCGAAAATAATATTAAACTGTAAACATGTGAAAAAACATGTTGTAAAATAAATAAATAAATGTTCTATTTTCGAAATAACATAAATATTTTTTTCTCGAAATCTAAATTATAATATTTTTTTTACATAGAAATTCATTAAGAAATTACACAATAAAATATATTTTTTTAATAATAATAATTTATGAATGAATTTCGTCCTTAAATCTATGACATCGTTTACCTTCTAACTTAACAAACAAGTTTTATAAGAATGTAACATCAAAGGCCTTGCACAAGGCCGTCTTCGAAAATTCCAAGTACTTCCGGCGGCCATCATTCCTAATCGCTTCTTAGAAGAATTTCATTTGTCGAAAATTGGATGCCATTAAGTGCGAAATATACTCCATAACTAAATTATAATCTTGTTGATATTATACGTTTTGTTCGCGATATTTTTTATTATTAATAAATTCAAATTAAGAACCTTAACGTACATATGTTATAAAAATAATCTCGAGTTCCTAAAAGTATCCAACTCCTTTCGAAAAAAATATATTGATAATAATAATAACATAATAATAAATATTTATTCATTCAAGAGATTGAACTTGAATTGACATTAAAGAGATTGAACAGAGCAGTTTACTTTTACAATTGGTTTGTACAAATTAATTATAATTCCAATCAATTGGGTGTATTGCTGTACTCCTCGCTAGTTTATATAATAGGAGTAACGGTCCTGTTCCCTTTTTTATATAATACAACAAAATGTTTTTAAAAATGTAAAAAAAAAATTAAAACAGGTAAAGTAGAAATAGTAATCAATATATTTGAATAAGGAATAATTACCAATTAGGTACGCGTAACTAAATAAAAAAACGATTGTAAATGTAAAATAGGCGGTAGAAAGTTACAATAAAAAACAATGACTAAGAGAAAATACAGGTTAATAAAATTGTATTGCTTGTAATAAAGTGAACGTATACAAGGGGTAGAGTGGAATGAAAGAGCGTGTCTTTTAGGTAACCCATCATTATTTGACAGATGCGAGAAAGAGACAGTTATATTTAAATTATCTCTATTAGATTAGATATTAAACAACATATAAACTGTTTGAATTTAGTACATTTTTGTTTGATTTCTTTTTGGTATAACTCCGCTTATCTGTGAAAGTACCAATAAAAAAAAAAAATTTTTTTTGAAGTACTTGACGATGTGCATTGGGCTATAGGCTATGTGACGTCACGCTATGACCTGCGAGGCGGAACAGAAACGCTTAACGCGGTCGGTTTATAGTTTATTATATTATATTAATGGCTGTTGCCTGTTACGAGGGCTGTACAATGATGTTAGAATATAGTACACAAACTTTAGTAATAAATAGGCTCCTATGTAACATAAAAAACGTTTTCGATTCGACCTGATACATTCTGAGACTGGCCCATTCCAACAAAGAAACATTTCAGCGTAATAGTTTTGTCACTAATTTGAATTAATAAGTGATACATTTAAATGCATTTCTTTTTAATAAAACATATTAAACTTTGTTATATTCCATGACACAATTTTAACACTTCGTTTCTCATGTGTTTGAAGTATACACACACACAAACAAACATTTAATATTAGTAAGAATAAAAGAAGTATATAAGAATACATTAGTGTGTATGAATGTATAATCTGCCCACATCGTCAAACAATCTTAACTTTTTTGTGTGAATTTGGGTCAATTTATTTTTCCGAATAGCTGTAGCAGACCTTATTAGATTTGGTCTGATGGTGTTTACTTCATAAAAAAATAATACGTTTTGATTATTTAATTTTCATATAGACGTATATTAGCCGTAAATTCACGTTTATTTGTTTTTTAATGCTATATTTAAATAGATTATTTACGTAGATACTAATGTCAATAATAATAAAGTCGTATTAGTAATTAACAATTACTCGTCAGCCTACATATTTAATAAAAAAAGGTTAAAAATTATCGTGCGTTCAATTCTCCATGTTTGATCTAATTGATTTTTAATCTTTGTCCCAGTACTTTTCAAATAATATATCTTCAATTTCACAATTACATTTAAAATGCATATAACCTCACAATTCGCGTCAAAGTGTTTTGAATGCACTTATAACAATAAACTCGAATGTGTGCAACAGAAGTATCACGCAAATATAATCTTACACACACTTATACAAACAGAACAAAAAATAAATACTCAATACATAAATACTATTGGGTCCATATCAACTGTTCATCTCGTTTTCTCACGTCCGGACGAAAAGGGACGCATTTATTAACTGACAAAAGATTCGAGTGTTGATATTTTCTCGTGAGAAGTGTACCACATTTGTAATGGCCATACAAATGGCCATACAAAATACTTTTATTCAATTTGAACTCGTATTGATTTTTTGTTTATATTGACCATATACTTTGAAACTACCGGTTCCCTTTAAAAAGATAGGTCTTTTGTGGTCTTGAATAATCTATGGTATTCATTACGGATTCGTAAAAAAATTAGTTGTCTGTAAAGTCGGTTTAGGGACAATAGTTTAACGTGACAACGTCATAACGAAACATTTATGAAATGACTGCATACTTAGTCAAACGAGTGAAAGAGAGATAGATGCGGCGCAAGCGTACAATCAGTGTAACGGGACAATGAGCGTAACGGGACGATGAGTCATCCTTTTTCGTGCATGCAGCCAGCGTTCATCGATTTATTACATGTTGTCAAGTCAAAAAAAATATATTTTGAAAGTGTTAAATGGAAATGTTACGACTAATTTTATGACTACCAAAAACTGCCAAATATTTATTACTTAATAACACATTACAAAGAAGTAAAAAAAATTAAATAAAGTAATCAAAATAACATGACCGCATGGAATTTTGGCAGGAATTCTAACAACATTTCTAATTACTTTCTTTTTAATATGAACCATCTAAACGTCTTTAAAACACATTTACATATTACTAGAAACTATTGCTTGTTTTTATAAATAATGCTCTTTAATTTGTTTAGTTTACTGACTATACTTAATGGATTCAACAAATATGGTCACTGTTAGGCATAAATAATAGGTACTTATTTTTATTATTACAGTTAAATCGTAAGCTATACATTAATATGTTTTGCAAAAAACCCTGAGTAACTCTTTAACATACTCGGGTTATTAATTGCACTTTTTTAACAGCTAAGTGAATTATCGTAGTAAGTATATGTTATGAGCTTGTTAATTAATGACTTCAGACAAATTTGTAGTAGGTACCTACATTGAAAAAATTGTCCCGACTAATATTTCCCTATTTAGTGCATTTTTGTTATTTTTTTTTTATTGCATAGGAAGGCGGACGAGCATATGGGCCACCTGATGGTAAGTGGCCACCAACGCCCATAGACATTGGCACTGTAAGAGCTGTCAACCATCTCTCACATCGCCAATGCGCCACCAACCTTGGGAACTAAGATGTTATGTCCCTTGTGCCTGTAATTACACTGGCTCACTCACCCTTCAAACCGGAACACAGCAATAACAAGTACTGCTGTTTTGCGGTAGAATATCTGATGAGTGGGTGGTACCTACCCAGACGAGCTTGCACAAAGCTCTACCACCAAGTGCACAAAGCTCTACCACCAAGTTTTTAATTCAGTTTAATATTCGATTACAATTATTTCGTATTCATATAATTATTAAATTAATGACAGTTATTTGAGACGAGTCATATATCATTGTAAGCAATTGTTTTATTTTTAGCTTAAACATTTCGAAAACAATGGAAACGTTAAAAAATATCCCATCGTTTGTATTGTTTCATTTTAATCGCAGTTAGGCCTCGCTCGTAATATATTCTGACAATTAGTAGGTATATGGGAACTACATATGTTAGTTATATGATAAAAATCTACAAAGTTCTTGTACTAATTGTTAGTTTAATTTGCAATGCTTGAATGCTTGCGAGATATCAAGATATGACATTTGTCATTTATGAAATTATGAATATGACATATGATCAAAAATAACTAAATTGTCTATGGTTAATAATATCTTTGATGAGATTTGAGTGTGCTGCCAGAACGCCATAAGGCTACGTGTAAGGATGCCAATACCTATGTTTTAATAACACGTTAATAGTAATTTGTTAAATAAATAAGACTATAAAGATAATAAATAAGATAAAAAGTGACAATAATACACTTTGAAATGCAGTATGTATAAAAACAAACAATGACATTGACAATAAAATTAAATTTAAGTTCATTAATTTTTAAAATTCGAATGATTCATTTCCGCTATTTTTATTTCATCTCTCGTCATATAGGTTGACAGTATTTATACCTTATTGGGATAATGGGTTTTGGAAACCTTTTTTATATTTGTTGAATTAAAATTAGTAAGACGATTTTCGTATGATTAATTGATCCAACTTTAATCCTGCTACTACTAAACTTTAATCCACTTCCCATTCACCCCATTCAAATATTCTTTAATACCAACATAAGTATACCAATATGACAATAATATATATTTTTTTAAATAAATTTATATTTACAATAATCTCGTTACCCTACATCCGTTGCCCTAGTTTTAATATAGTTTACAAGTTTATGTTATAACGTATGTTTACGTTTGCCGGCTTCGAATGTGGATGTTTCTGAGTTATGTTAACAAAACGTGCGCACATTCCTATCAAATGACTTGTGAATCTTGTGATCACAAGTCTGCATGTGTTGATAATATGCTGCATCTTGAATATAATGTTTGATTTTTTAGTTTGTTTTAATAAAAAACACAATTACATTATTTACAATTACGTAATTGAAAAAGCACGACGATAGCGCGATGGTGGGTTCGATAACCACCCAGGAAGGACGTTTGTGTGTAAGTTTTAAGTAAAAGCCGAGTTGGCCCAGTGGTATGAACACGTGGGTCTTAGCCGATGATCGTGGGTTCAATAATAATTATAATTCATCTCGTTTTTGACGGTGAAGGAAAACATCGTGAGGAAACCTGCATGTGAAAATTTCACTGTAATTCTATCACATGTGTATTCCAAAAAGTGTAGTAGAGCAGCGAGGTGGAATAGGCTCCAAACGTTTTCCTCAATAAGAGGAGAAGAAACCTTAGCCCAGCGATGGGACATTCACAGGCTGTTACTTACTTAAATGTTACATTTCACCTTCTGACATTGAACGATCGTTTTATGCGGTGAGTTTCGATTTTTTCTTACAGAATACTTCCCTCTAGTGAAGCTTGATACAATGTGTGTATGAACAGTGCTACCATTGAAATAATTATGCATGCACTTCGTATGCACTGCTCGAGTTTATTCTACGGCTTCGTCATACAAAATATCTAATTAATATCAATATTCTATTCACGTTAATGGTGTTTAGGCGGACTTTAGATGTATAGGAACTCTATATTAATAGAGCGTCTATAGATTACTTTACAAAAAAAAAAAAAATATAATTTTGTTCTTATTTATTATTCATAATTGACTTGATCACTGGCCGACCGTCTGCCTTACGAAACCACTGGGATACCCTAACAATCTAATGTAAAAAAAAGGTTTTAGTGTTTTTTCTTACATAAGAAGAATAATTTGCGACTTCCTATTGAAAAATCGCATCATTAAAAAAAAATAAGCAATACAAAGATAAATTTAATCTCCAATTAAATGTATAAAGTCATTTTAAAAGGGCCAGAATGAGTTGCAAAAATTCTCATGTGAAAGAGTCTTAACGCCAAGTTACAAAGTTTTATTCAAAATCAGATATAAATCTTAATGATTAAGTACATTGAATGTTTTAAAGGGCAGTCACCTTGTCCAGTCTCTACGTAAGACGTAATGGTTTACGTCACACTTTTTCTCTTACTCTTGGAACTTGCATCTGCCAAGTAACATTCTATTATTTCTTGTTTAACAAGTTTTTATATCCAGCTTATATTTTCCAATTAAAAACAAGTTCATAGTGCTTCCAGCCTATAATAAGAATGGATTTGATTTCCCACGGTTACGAATGGACCGTTGACAGATTTTTTTTATAGGCCATGATATTTTTTTAATCTGTCGTACATAAAGCAAATAGAAGTTTTTTTTTTGTAAAAGGTCTTAATTATTTAAATATTTTTTCATTCATCTAATCATTTATCTATGCTGAAAAATTTATATTTAATAACTAATTTATAACTGTTATTTTTGATTTAATATTTAAGTAATTTAAATCATTATAAAAAAAATAGGTATAATATTATGTTACGAACAACTGAGGTTGTATATAAATATACTTTTGTTAAATAATTATTAAAAAAAAACAATAATAATAAAAAATGTATTACGTATTAATTAAGAGTATTATACAATCCATTAAGGAAGGTATTGATTCAGCCAATGAGTCATTCTGATTCGGATTCAAATTGCATTAGTTTTATTGAAATTAAAACTTGTTATATGTATAATTTTTTCAATCATAATATTATTTAATTATTTATCGTTTCCGTAGTTCAATTTGCTTTACATGGACGTACATATATGTACGTTTGTGTACGTTTGGCGGTAGAACACAATCCAATGAGTGGGTCGTACGCGTACCTATCCGGACTGAATTGCACCAAATGAACTATTTAGCTCGTTTTTGGACTTGATACACACCAATCTATAAAATTATAGATTCTGCCGACGCATTATTTAAACCAGAGATTCCCAAACTTTGTTTTGTCATAGACCACTTTCAAAATGTAGGTGGTTCCGGTGGACCCCCTCTTGGACTCTCCCGTGGATCCTACGAGGGTCCACTTGCACCACTTTGGGAAACACGGATTTAAACGTTCGCACGATACCCATACATTACTTTTTGCAAATTTGTGTTCAAGTAAAGGACACATTCACATGATATATTTGATCTAATGTAATCTAAATCTCTAAACTCTTCCCGGTTTTCTCGATAGAATATTAAATACTTATTTCGAATATCGAACCTATACATCCTGTAACGTATCAATTCAAAAGTGCTTATGAGTCTTGTTAAATAAAGAAAACGAATCTTTAGGTTATGATTCCAAAACCACATTGGCGGTATAAAGAATGGCTAATATTTGTTATGTCAATGTCTACGCTCGGAGGTGCGGCGGTGATTTATTTACCATCATGGCCCATTAGATCGTCTTTCCTGTTATAAAAAAATAAGACCACAAATCGAACAATTCTTCTAAAAATATAACAAATTATGACAAATTATGACAAACTGTATTTGAATTTGGAATCTACGTAGGACATACCAATTATCTAATTGTTAATCGGAAATGGAATCAACAATAATAAAAATAGCTACTGTTCAAATTATGAATCGTGGAATGGATGAGAGCGCTCACAGCATTTCCCATTTGAATCAAAGTTTCGATCGTCTTGCTGAAAAATGAACCAGGCCACAATTCCATCATTCAATCATGCAAATGCCCACATTGCAATCATGATTTGTTATTTTTAATTTCGAAGTCCTCAATGAAATAATTTTAACATAGTACAGTATAGTGATTTTTATTATAGTGTAGGCTCATAAAATCATGACAACAAGTTTATAAGGTCACAAAGGCTTCACGGAAGACGACCGGTTTCAACCTGTTATAACTTGCGAACTGGATTCCAACAATCACTTGTTCACAAGGTAACGAAAACGATGTGTTAATTTGTTTAATTTCGTGTCATAAGGGACACGCAACACGTTCAATTTAGGTCAAATACATAATGTAATAAGGTAATATTAATATTGTAAAAAATCTTTTTTTTTAATAGGGAAATGTTATGTTAGGTAATTTTGAATAACAATGCAAAGCTCCTCTATTATTTAATAAGCTAAATATATACATTTTATTAATCTCATTGATATGTGAAAATCTTGTCCGACTGCTAAACTACCGACTAAAACACACCAATACCCTTAACTTGATTGTAAGTCATACGGGATCGCTTTTAGAGTAAGGTTTGATCGTGTATACTGACTATTTCATAATGTAAAAAAAGGTAACAATCCTGTGATTAAAAGGCTGTATTGCCATGCCTAAAAGCACGTAAAACTGTTGGTCCCGTCCGATCATACTCAAGTCGTGTCGGATTTCTCACCCATCTGATTATAAGAGTTAAGAAGTAGAGCGTGTATACGATTTCGGTCAGGAGAACATTGTTGTTTAAACATATTTATCTTAGTTTACGGCGTATGTGATAGCAACCGGAAGAAGAAGCTTAATGTGTTCTCAAAGGCAAGGCACCTGAAATATACTAATATTTAGCAACAAAAATTTAATGTTTTTAAGTGAGTTTGTTCCTTTGTTTGTTAAGCTTTTGCGTCTTCACATTATTATATGTTAACATTATGATTTCAATCAAATTAATTTAATTATTTACGTTGTTATTATAAATTTAGATAATATTATAATGAAATTCATGTATTCTCAAGTGAATGCGAATGAATACTGCCTATGTTTTCATTAATACGCAAAATATTCTGCCAGAATGTCACGAACTTATTTGGAACACAAGTATGAGCCATATAAGTTCGTGATAAACCATTCTTATATGATATTATAAACAATTTACAGCAAAACGTACGCTACCGTTACAATAAAATTAAACAATTGGCAACATTAAAAAAATCAGATTGCCAATTACTTAAATTGTATTTTGGCAGTTGACAACTTGACAATATACGATAATAGGCATAGACAATGAGCAACTAAAGCAAAGAATTGCGTTCAATATAAAAAATATGTATATATTATACCTTTGAAATATATCTTAAAAACTAAATATAAGAATAATGCACATATTAATAGTATTAATATTGTGTACTTAGTTTTTATTATTAATTTCAATCTGTATTGTTCTAAGTTACAATTACTTTTATATTACTTCAAGTGTAAAGGACTAAAGCTAAGCAACGAATAATAAATAATAATAAACTAACGAATGAGTACGTCTAGTATTTAGCTTAATAATTAATAGTTTATTTAATTACATTCCATTACTTATATTGTTTATCATCGACAATATTTTTAGATTAGCAATTAAAAAAACGTTATGTCAAAACTATATGACATAAAAATTTCAATTATTTTAAGTTATAGAATAGTTTTGCTTGATCTGAACTATTCCCGTGCACCCTTCGCTATGCGGTCACAAGACACAGCTATAATCAGTACGGAAGCCGAGCACCGGTACTCCGTCCGTTTGTACGTCTTTCTGTATAGATATTTCGTTTTTCTAACCTTGTGTTGATAGAACCTTGCGGTTAAGACAACTTTTATCGTAACATTGCAATTCAGCATTTAATCATGAAACCATGATTATAGTTTTATGTTACGCTCTATAGAAAAAGTTCTTAAATTTTTCATTTGTTTGAATATCGAACATTGATAATTCTTAACGTATTTTTAATTATATTATAAAATATGCCAATAAATAAATAATGAGGGCAGTTTAAAAACGAGTTATTTCATTCTCGTATTATTTATTTTCGTTTTGTAGTTATTTTAAAAAACAAATCACAATCACATAAAATTAAACGACACATGTAACAAGGATATGATAGCAATGCAAGAATTATCAAGCGTCTGCTTGTATCTATATTATCGATATCAACCGTTGAACGCGGAACATTTTTTATCGGACCATTCACAAATAACTGCCACTAGCGACCGTTAACACCTGCCTATAACAGAAAAAAATATCTCCCAACGACGATACAATACGAAATATGTTGGATATTATTTAAAAGAACCGGTAATTTTAAATTTGAATTTAATATTCACATGATCGACGTCGCTTGCTGACGCTACATCGCAAAACATTTACGAACTGTTATTATTTATAATACATCAGAATCAATGATCATACAATCGATGGCCAAAAAACATATCCAATAAATGCCGTTACAATCGTCGCGATATCACGTGTTGTGTAAGTGTTTATGTATTACAAAGCTTTTATAACATCGACTGAGATGAAACTAAAGAACAATTATAAGCAAAGTTATATATTTAAATTAATCTGTACGAATTCCTCGAGCGGTGTCATTTTATTGTATCTTAACATACTGGAACGTAATCAGCGAAACCGGTTCTGAGGTATTTTAACGGATAATATTGGAGGCCGGCTCTAGAGAGCACGGATTGATTGATGTGCAAATACCAACTCACCGGCCGTTAGGCGCCGAGGGGGAGTGCACCAACTTCACCGCGAACAGGAACTGGATAGCACACACTAGCAGACAGCAGAGGTTCAATGATAGCGTCAACGCGCACAAAGCTAACGTCACTTCGTACACCACTGCGAATTCCTCGGGGGCACTTGTCGCGGGCGCGGATATCTTCAGTAGGAATAGTAAAGCTAGTAATGCTAAGAGTAAACTAACGAGGCACAGTAAGGCTAACGACGTCAAGGCCTCTTCGGTCGCGGCCCGCGTGCTCCTCGCCCTCGTCTGAGCGGGCCTGCTGGGAGGAACACCGGTAGCCGTTCCATTGGCCAGCTTAGGAGGAGATGCGACCGGTATGGGTGTTACTACAGGCACTGGGGCGGCGGTGGTAGGCGGCTGAGCTCCAGGGCTAACACTGGCAGATGTCCCTCCAACGGAGTGCTTGGAGGAGTCCAGAGTAGAGACATTGAGCGGGAGGTGGTGGTGCGGCCGCCGCGGCATGTTCTGGTAGCGGTGGTCGGCATCATTCGCCGCAGGCGGCCGCTGTGCATGCTTCAACATAGCGCAGCTCTCACGCCGCGGACCGCCATCGCTCCGACTGGTTCCCCGGCATTCGGGCCGGTTCCGACGTTACGTTCGCACACAATACGGCCACTACGTGCGGCGGACGCGGCTCGACTGACTCCCCCCGGCTCTCTACCTGCCCACTCGTTATTATGTCAATCAAACCGGTGCAGGGTGCATAGTGGAACCAACCACCACGGTCGCATTTACCTTTAAACCTCCCCTTACAATGAATAATACTTACAAACATTATTGTCTTAATTTAAAACAAACTCGTGAGCCAATTGTTGTACAAAGTAAATACGGTTTGTTTAAATATGAGACGCGTGACTGTAATGTTTGTCAACTCGAATGAAATCGTACATATTTGAAGAAGTTCTAACTATGCTAGACTTAGTTCTTACTCCTGATACCATAGCCTTCACATATTGATTCTTATCGCTTAATATGGTTTCATTGTTTTGATAGTAAACTAAATTCCCATAAGTCAGATAAGTGCAAAACCAGTTTTCTACTAACAGGGTCAAGGTTCGCGTTTTCATTGGAGAATTTCAAAATACATCAAAGGCCAAATACGAAGATAAAAAGATTCGAGTGGGCTTTATATTACATCTTTACGTTATTTCAACAAAAAGCTATTCAAAAGTTTTTTAATTCATCGGAACAATGTTAAAATGAATATGGTGTAAATAGAATATTCTGATGGTCGTGACATTTTTAATTTTAGCAAAATAAAATAGAAAAAATGAATAATAATAACATTAATAATGGTCTTCCTGACCGATTTCGACCACGGCAGCCAATCTCAAGTGAGAATAGCCAACTGCGCAGGACATATTATATTGCACAAGTGTGTGCGCAAACACAGGTGCTCTCTCTATTCCCTTACTCTCATAACCTGATGGGACGGCAATCCGACACGACCGGAAAGACTTCAGGCGCAGGACCAACGGCTTTACGTGCTTTCCGAAGCACGGGAGTGTACACACTTCCAACTTCCAGACTCCGGGCAATTACTGAGAATTTTCGAAGCAATCAAATATTATTATTATACTAGAACGAATTTCGTTCTACTATTAATAGTAGAACGACATCTAAATATTTTATTTGAATCACAAAATGTTATTTTATGAAAGATTAGGTACTTTATTAACATTAGGTAATTATATGATTTTGCCAATGATATTGAACCAAACAGCTCTATGTATCACAAGGTTTTCTCCCTAATTTTTTGTCAAATCAAAAGCTGTATTTCATTTTGTATTCAAGCAATTTAGGTAGAGTTTTATATACTGTATATTTAAAGAGATAATTTTCACTCAAGAGTAGAAGAGGCCTTATACCAATTGGGGGGTTACTAGGTAAAATTAAATCACCAACCTACAGTCTGGCATACCAACAGCATTCGGCCTCAACAAAAAAAAAGAATAAGATTAAATACTTTGTGTAGATGGCAAGATAACGTTACCAAAACATCTTTGGCTATTAAGACAATAAGATAGATAAGGCCTTAACCAGACGAGCCGTCGTACCATTAATAATAAATCTAAGACCATGGAAATGACCTTAACAAGATTAATTTCAGTGACTGTGTCAGCCTGTACTAGAGCAGGAAAAAAGACGATTAATTTTTTTTTATTTTAATTAAAAAAAATTCATATATTTTTTTCGTTGGTATTTTATTGTAGGTATACTTATGTCTGAGTATATTATGCAATTTGCGAACCGATTGAAGTTTATGTATTGACATTATAACACATCGGATTAAACATTAACTTCAATAAGTTCTAATTTAATCATTCACTAAGAATCAATATTCTTAGTGAAAGATTAGGTGAAAAATGCTGTCTTATTCTTTCGAATGACAAATTAATAATGACAGAAAGAGACAAATCAGTCTAACAGCTGTAGGCAATATAATATATATTTTTAAATACTGACGTTAAATGAAAACAGAAAATAAAAAAAATGTCTGTCTAATTCCCCATATCACCTAAAATTATTAATATAATTGACATTCAGCTTGGTGACAGATAAGTCATTGCCCACTCGATAGTAAGTGGTCACATCTGCCCATGAGCACTGCAAGTCGTCAAACCGCTACCAATCATGGGATCTCACATGTATGTATAAATTCCTGAGACCTGTAATTAAACTTACTTGCACTCCAATATTGGCTCTGCTAGGATTTTGTTGCTTCCTTTCAACAACAACTGGAAAATAAATGGTTTTTATTTAATTTCATTTAATCTCCAGCTTCTGAATTTTTTTCATTTACTCAAATATGTGATTTTGATCAACCACTTTAATAGTTTTACATTCTGATATTTTGAGAAGCTCTTGTATTTTAAAGAAGGTGCTATTTTGATTTAAAGTTAATATCAGGTACAAAATGTTCTCATTAAAATCGATTTCGAATATTAGAAAACCGATAAAGCGTACATGCTGTAAGTAGCGGAAAGTAGCACAATGACAATCTTACTTATAAAAAGGTTAATTAAAATGCACAAAAACCTAACGTCTTCGTTTTTTTTGTGGGACATTTTATATCAAAGCATCTGCCTTGCAGGTGCTGTCCACGTGCCGGCCTGGATGTGCATATGATTAAACTTGATATCATATTTCTATAATCTGAGAACATATGGTAGTTTACCAAAATATTTTTAGATTTTGCACGGACAATATGTACCTATATATGTATATATGTTCATAATGTCCGACTTCCGAGGTAATTAAGGAGCTACTTTCAAATCAGGGTCCTCCTTTTAAAAGTTTAAAATGTGTCAGTTTTTGATAATAAATGGTAATAATGGTACATTGTTTCTATGAATATAACAGTGGTGTAATAATGTAAAAATATAAAAAATATATCGTAATTGACTGTGTTTATTCGCAGTTATAGAATATTGTTTTTTTAAACGTTTTAATTTATTTCAATTATTTCATATAATTTATTTTCTTTTTAGAGATTCATGAAATTATACATAATAAAATAATTTTATTCGATCGGTAGGTTAACGGAAACACGCCAAATATATGTAGGTACTTGTGTATATTTATCATAAACGAGAATCGAATCTGAGACCACCGACGCAGAAGGCGGGTTCGGTGACCGTGCAAGGTAATTACGTTAGATTATTGAATAAAACTGTAAATTCAATGTTTAACTGATAAAAATATGTATAAATAGTTATGTCGAGTTCATTGATTTATTTATAGCTGGATAATTTGGAAATATAATTATTATTTATCAACTAAAAGCTATCCGCTCAACTATCGCTTTGCGCTTATTCGTACAAACCTGTTTGCGCAGTTACGCGCGTGCTTGAGGAACGGCAGCTTCTCTCCTAAACTCGAAAATGAAACCTTTTCAAGGAAGTTCTTAAAAGATACCTGACATCCTGTCAACTTTATAATTATGTAGATTTGAAGACAACAACGTTGTACCTATCGGAAAATACAGACTCAGGCAAAGTACTCCACCGTTTAGCAGGGCGAATAATAAAGGTGGATTCGACTATTAGATTATTTTAATCAATTAAATAACTTATTCCTGTTAATAACTCCTGTTGGTATTGCCATAAGAATTTTTTTTTTTTTTGTAGAACATCTATTTGTGCGACTCGGACATCGTATATCCCAATCCAACTACAAGGTGTAAAGACAAATTAATAAATTTGACGTAGAATTGTTCGAGATCTTGAATAATCTATGATATTCATTATGGATTACAATATACGTTTCGAATATGAAGTTGTAATCGGAACTTTGGAAATAAAATTAAAGTGATTATAAATAGTTAAATGTAATAGTGCTATATTATAAAAAATGTAAATTAATCAAGAACTGTTTGGCGTTTGCTGTGAATAATAAAGCAGAGCTATTAGAAATATCGATGTGACCAGCGTCCCGTGACAACCATATTTTTTTCAGTAAATGCATTGTCAAAGATTATGTCTTAGTTTCATGATACTCTACTTGGTGGTAGAGCTTTGTGCAAGCTCGTCTGGGTAGGTACCACCCACTCATCAGATATTCTGCCGCAAAACAGCAGTACTTTGTATTGCTGTGTGCCGGTTTGAAGGGTGAGTGAGCCAGTGTAATTACAGGCACAAGGGACATAACATCTTAGTTCCCAAGGTTGGTGGCGCATTGGTGATGTAAACGATGGTTAACATTTCTTACAATGCCATTGTCTATGGGCGTTGGTGACCACTTACCATCAGGTGGCCCATATGCTCGTCTGCCTCCTATACAATAAAAAAAAAAAAACTCGCCTTGTCGATATCACAAAAAATACAATTAACAAAACGGCGGATTCGCGCAACGTAGCTCGACCGCACATTTTTAATCGTTACTTAATAACATATTTCACGCTTATAGGTACTGCCTATACACGAAGCATTTTACTTAACTCATTAATAAGTAGATAACATCATTCAAAATCAAAATGTAGTCAAAAACTCTACCAAAGAAAAGTCAACAATGTTACAAGTCGAGGAGTAGACAATCTATCTGGAAGCACTGTTTTATAACTATGCAATCGTTAGAGTCTATAAATGTGCTACAGCTGGGCTAAGGCTGCCTTCTTTTGAGGAGAAAGTTTCGAGCTTAATCTACGCTGATCAAATGTTTACATATTCACATGTGACAGATATCGATAGGTTTCCTCACGATTGTTTGCTTGTTGTGTTTTAATATTTTCAATCACAGCCGAGTTGAATTACACAATACAAGCCTATTAAAATTCAGTGGTTCTTGCCTGGAAGCAATATTTCTTTAAGTAAAGTAAAGTAACAGCCTATGAATGTCCCACTGAGCTAAAGCCTCTTCTCCTTTTTTTGAGGAGAAGACTTAGAGCTTATTCCACTACGCTGCTCCAATGCGGGTTGGCAGAATACACATGTGGCAGAATTTGAGTGAAATTTGAAACATGCAGGTTTCCTCACATGATGTTTTCCTTCACCGTCAAGCACGAGATGAATTATAAACTCAAATTAAGCACTTGAAAATTCAGTGGTGCCTACCCGGGTTTGAACCCACGTTCATTGGTTAAGATTCACGCGTTCTAGCCACTGGGCCATCTCGGCTTATTATTTTTATATTTTTTTAATACTATACAAAAATGTGATTGTCATGCCCGCTCTTCATTGGCAGTGTAAAATCGAATTATAGTTACTTACTCCCGTCTTCAATATTTTATGTAAAAATAATATGTTCATAGACAATAAATTAAGTTTTTTTAATATATTATCAAAAATATGATTATTAAGACATAATATGAGAAAGTGCATATTAAGTCTTAACTTGTACTTAAAAATAAATAAAATGTATTTGAAGTTTTTAATTGCGCGTCAGGAAGTAATATTGAATATGAAATATTTACGAGTATCAAGTTTTAAACTCGTTCCTATTGCCGCTGTAAGCGATAAATCTAGACATTATTGAAAGTACGATGTCCGCACCATCAGTATAAGGTTGCTTCTTCACTAGAGTGACCATTTATTTACATTTGATAGGACGAATCATTTTCAACTGACAATGATAATGATTGTGTATACAATCACTCGTCACGTATCCATCACACAATCAAAGTTTCTACTGAAAATTATTAAACACTTCAAAATTAAAAACTGTTTGATTTCATTTGAAGTATGTTTTTTTTTTATAATAAAAGTAATTAAAATTAGATTGCGTAAATCTTAACCGATGAACGCGGATTTAAGCCCAGGCAAACCACTAAATATTTAAGTATTTAATTTGTGTTTATCATTCATCTCATGCTCGTCATTAAAGGAATACATCGTGAGGAAACCTGCATGACTGTGTGTAAATTCACTGAATAAGCTCCAAACCTCTTAAAAATGGGAGAGGACTTAACCAAGCAACGGGACATTGACAGACTGTTACTTAACAAACATATTTTCTTGAGTTTTGTTCTCATCGTAATATTCAGCTGTTTTCAATATATCAATTCAATGTACATTCATACACATTATCCTTTATATAGTTACATGATTAGATTGATTATATAAAATTTTATTTTCTCCCTTTTAAATTTATCGTCTATACAATTAAGCCGTGAATTCTGCTAGATATGGAATAAAGATCAAATTTGGCATCGCTTTATCACTTTAAATTAGTTCCACAAAACTGTTTCTTATCTTTTATAGTTGCAGGCGTTGTTGTTTACACTCAACTGTGGCGCAATATTGCAACAACTGCGAGGATAACGCTATCATAGAGCTATAGTTTCGACGTCACCGTACGAATAATATAACATTTAAATACGATACATTACGATATACGCATAGCTCACTAAATAAGAGTCCACTTGAAAGTTTTAAGATAACATAAAAGGTTATGTCCATAATATCGTATAAAAAAACAAAAATTGTGAAATACAGATAAAAAATTACTACTTTCACATGACAACTTTTCAGTCCTTATAAGTAGATCTCGAAGTATGGACTTCCTACCGAACTGCTTGACGCCGTTTCATGTCACAGGACGGGCGGGTTGTCAAAGAATGCAGCACGTCTAGTTTTAGCAGCAGACCTAACTGTGGTCTAGACGCACATTAAAGATTTTTACTTACACTAAATAAATATACTTTATTACATTAAATATGAGCAATTTCAAATGGTATTCAAACAAAATATTACTAAAATTTGTAGCGCGAAAGTAGCATCATTTCGATATATCAATTTTTTTAAACGCCTATTACGCTTACAACTTGTACCTATGTTATATGGTTTTAACACAATTTTATTAGCTTGACCTGTATGTTTCCATGTAACGGAATCTTTCAATGCAATTTTCACCCACTTCAAGACGTCCAATAGATTTGAAAATTTGCATACGTATTAAAGACCGATGACAATACAAAAATTTAACTGTTTAATCAAGTACTATTCTATTAAACTTGTAGGTACATTAATAAATAAATTCATTAATGAAACGCAATCAATTGGATCCCTTTAAACGAAATTCTTATATCACACACAAAGTTCCTTGTTTATATATTCATATATTGTTTATGAATTAACATAAAAACCTTGGCCTCTAGTTGAATAACTATATACATTATGTTTAGCGATATAACTTATGAGCGGATAGTACATATCCGGACGACATGCTCACGTCTTTACCGTAAAAACCAGAATTATTGTATAATTAAATCAATATAAATAATGAAATAAAAAAAAAACACTTGAGCTTGTCGTAACTTTATAAGTAAATATAAGCAAATTTAGTATAATAATTCCATTATCAGTTACGTAATACTTTTGTGTTGGTCGAGATGAGGTCAGTTGGATAGATAAACTTGAGATTTTCTCGGTTTCACAACGCGAGTGTTAATTGCGAACAAAATGGTCACGTGAGTGTCTTTTGATTTTTATTAAAATAACCTCACTTCTAAGGCTGATGCTACACATTAGTGCATACATTTGAGCAAACATTCGCGCAAACATTGTTGATAGGTGAATAGCTAGATCAATTCATGCATGCAATAGATATTAATGTTGATGTTCATGAAGTTTCGTCGCAAATATTTCGTCATAAAATTATCTATAATCGCTAATTTTATTCGTAGTTATATCTACGCAAATACTTTGACGTATTAAGTCGTAGTTAATACATGAGCAGCTTAAATTTAATGAAGAGCCCAATGAGCTGCATTTACATGAATTTGGAATTATTATAATAATATTTATAAAAAAATAATAATAAGTTAACTTGAGCATAGATTTGATTCGCTCGTTCACTTTATGAATGGGCAAGATGATGAAGACAATTTGTTTTTCCAGATCAGTTATGGATATAATAGTTGTTGGTTGCGGCGCCTCTGGCATTGCAGCGCTGCGAAAACTTCACGAAGCCGGCTTAAAGGTGCTCGGTTTGGAAGCAGCTGATAGGATTGGGGGTAGAATACGTACTGTGGAATATGGTGACTGTTTCCTTGATTTGGGAGCCGCTTGGTGAGTCATATTTTAAAGTGGAATTGTGATATATATGTAACGGTGGTAGGTTGTGTGCAGACGTCTTTGTAAATACTAACAATTCACCAAGTTCTTCAGTTGGTCATTTAACGCATGTAATTACTCAAGATACAAAATATTTCAGATTCCGTGATTGGAGACTCATAATATACGATTTTCAGTCTTAAATCGTATATTATGCGTCTCCCATCACGGAATCTAAGATAGGTAGACTGAAGCGAGTGTACTTATTATATTTTTGGTAGTGCCAATCTCTGTTCGAAAGTTTACAATTACCCGCATGGAGGACATTTGCTCGTTTTCTCAATAGATATTATTTATTTTCTTTTTTTTACACGCTGTGTTCTTCTTTAAGTAATTGTGACACTAAGAATATAATTTAACTATTGTTATATGTATTACATTATTTTAATCAGTGTAAACATTGACAAACATTTTAAAAAAGTACTAAAAAGAAAGGAAATGAAATAATTTACTCCAATTAACATAAATTTTATGCGTTTCAGGTGTCATGGCGAGAAGGACAATGTTGTGTTTGGTCTTGCAAATCCATTGGGTCTCTTAGGTAGACCAAAGCCAGACGAAAAATATTTCGTCTTGTCAAACGGTAATTTAATGCCCATTGAAGCGGGCGAAGGAATCGTTCAAGCTTTGAATGACGAAGTAGCTTCTGCTAACAAGAATACTAAAGAATCGATTTCTGCATGTATACGAAATGCGTAAGTTTTTACAATAGAATCTTACAAATATTTGAAGACATATACATATAAGAACAGATTAGACAGGTTACCTGTAAATACAAGTAAATTTAGTTTGAACAATTCAATCTTTTTAATTTACTTTTAATAGACTAACCATAGTCTAATACCCCAGTCGAATAAATTAAAGTTGTTGTTCTGAGGTGTTTTTGTCAAAATACTCTCAATAGCAGACCCGACTCCCGAGTGAAGAAGTGTGCTGTGGCGCACTCCTGATAGAAACAGGAGTGTGCAGTGTGCACCATGTCAAACTGGTCAACGAACTGACTATTAAGGAACCTGTCAAGTATTTCCGTCTTTATTGCAGAGATAAATTTGGTGCTTCGTATCGTTACCGAGGATTTTAACACTGTAAGGTCTCGAAAATTGATTTCATACGTGCCTCTAAAACACCAATTTAATTATCATGACAACGATTGCCGCAAATTTAAACTAAAAGCATATACAGTGATATCTTTCCTTTTACAAACAGCGGTAGTCACATGAATTTCTGAGCTTTAAATTTTCAGGGCGAAGACTAATCCAACACTAAAAAAAGACCCAGGATTAGCACAGTCCTTTGTAGAATGGTTTGAGAAAAATAACCATGTTGGTGGACAGATTGATCCGAAAAAAGGCAAATCTTTAAAAGGTTTGGAGGTGTTTTCGAATTGTGAAGGAGAATTTATGCTTAACTGGAAGGGAAGGGGTTATAAGACTATACTTGATATTCTCTTGGTAAGTTCGATACAATTTTGAATATGAAGATATTAATATTTAAGAGAAATAAAAAAATTAAATTCTATGACTATTTATCAATGACAGATTATTATTGGATATTTAAACATTCTAATTAAGCAGACCGTTTTTGTATCGATTATTTTTACTATCCAGAAAAAATATCCCGATCCTTCAAAAGAACTACCAATCGATATACACCTCAAGAAAGAAGTGGAAAGCATAAAGTGGCGAACGAGTAAGCCGGGTCTGGATGCCGGAAATCCTCTGGTACAAATCAAATGTAAGGACGGTAGTTTGTATGCAGCGAAAAGCGTCATCGTCACTGTATCCCTTGGAGTTCTACAAGAAAGGTAACAAATGCTATTTATTTTATTCATTAATGAGACTTGACTTTCTAACTTGAATCCCACTTCTTTTTAGTAGAGATTGTCACGGTATCTCAATCAAGGGACATAATATCTTAGTTCCCAAGGTTGACGCATTCGCGATCGCCAATGCTTCTGGTGGCTTATTTGTTCGTTTGTTTTATATTATAAAAAAGAAAATTCTTTGAAAAGTCTTTGGTCGTCTGTTTATTTTTAACTACAAAATTTATTATTGATCTTTTAAGAACAAGTATTATTACCCGTGTTCAGTTTTTGGCCATTGCCATAAGCAATTGCAATTGTCCGATTTATTTATTTTACATGAACATAAGCACTATATCTAATATAATAACTATCATCAATTTCAGACACCACCAATTATTCAATCCACCATTACCCTCTGAAAAGATCAATGCCATCAATAATCTCCAATTGTGTGTGCTCGACAAAATCTATATAGAGTTTGAAAAGCCATGGTGGCCAAAAACACCAGCTTGTTTCAATATTTTGTGGAGAAAAGAAGATAAAGCAAAATTTACAAGCGAAGAACAATGGGTTACCGAAATTCCTGGCTTCAATACAGTGGAATATCATCCCAATTTGCTTTTGGCTTGGATTTATGGAGAAGGCGCGAAGAAAATGGAGAATACAAGCGAAGAACGAGTTAAAGCTGGTGTCGTTAAGCTGTTGGAAGTGTTTTTCAGTAAGGAGTTTAATGTAACACCGGTGAAGTCCATATTGAGGTAATAATAGCTTTGGCAAATTTATTTATTTTAAGTAATACTGAATATACCATAGCATAAATATCTTATTACTATTTTTCATATATTTGTGTAAAATTTCATATCCTGTATGACCCCAAAACAAAACATATGTGCCTGAAACTTAATGAATGTGGACCTTTAAGACCTTGTACAACATACATAAATTTATGTTAAGTTATTGTTTTTCTGTTAACGATTCTCAGTAGTAGCACGGAGTCTGGAAGATGGAAGTGTCACTCCATGTCTCGAAAAGAACGTAAAGTTGGTCCAGCGCCAGACTCTGTGCACTTGTGAAATCTCTCTTGAAATTAGGCCAAAAGGAGGACATCATCCTACATGTTACTCACAGTGACACTGTTTACTGACAACACATTTGTCTGTAAACAGTAAGTATTCGCACACGCAAATTATTTTTCATGGGGTTTATTTCAGATCGCAATGGGCGTCAAATCCTCTAGCTAGAGGCGCCTATTCGTACCGCAGTGTTGCCACAGAGGAAAATGGCGGGAGTGCTATAATTTTATCCGAGCCGTTATATCACGCTAACAATTTCCCTGTTGTTTGCTTCGCGGGCGAAGCGTCGTCACATCATAGACATTCAGCCGTCCACGGTGCTGTGGAAGCTGGATTCCGAGAGGCAGATAGATTGATTGGCAGTTTTAAAAAATAATTTGCAATATTATCGAAAAAAATATTTGTTATCTGTTATAATTTGGTGCTGGCGATAATCACTATAGTTTTTATATCAATATATAATTTTATATGCTGTAAAAGAAATAAAAAAATATGCATAAAAATAAACATTATTTTATTTAATCAAATATACATAATTTTATAGTGATGATATGAAACTGTGCATGTCTGTCATGAATGCTATAAAATATAGATAAATAACAATCACTAATACATCTTATTATCACATTGGTTGCTATGTGTAAACATCGGATTGTATAGTTTCAGTGCTAATAATGTTGCCATGTTCGTCGACATCGCACATCATAATTTCCACTGCTTTATTATTTTTAATTTATTTCTCATCTGAATTGTCATTATCTTCTTCATTATTCGCATCACAATTTTTATTATTCTTAAGTGTTATCTCAAATCTTTGCGGTGATGTTTCGGTGGCATCTGCTGTTTGCTTAAGATTGAATTCAAAATCATTTGTTAGCGACTCCTTGGGCCAACTGTAACCATCGACAATTTTCTTGGACACATCTTCAAACTCAAACCTGGTTGTGGTTAAACGGTACATCCCATCTTCGCTTATTTGATACCTGCAATCAAAAAAACAATTTCATTGGTGGTAGGTCATTTCACCTTATATATTTAATGTTTGAATTGCCCATTTAAATTGCAATTACTTGGGGCTTTGTAGGGCTTTGTGCAATTCTATTGCTAAACAGTAATACTTTGTATTATTCTGTTCTAGATTTAGGGGTGAGTGAGCCAGTGTATATTTAACACATAAACAGTGTATACATGTATTATAGACATGACCTGTGTACCTATATACCTGAATAGAGCTTTGTGCAAGCTCGTCTGGGTAGGTACCACCTACTCATCAGATATTCTACCGCAAAACAAGTTATTCGAGAGTCTTGTGTATACCTTGTTAGCCAAACACCTCGATAATTTTCTTACTAGCTCTCAACATGGATTCAGAAATGGCTTTTCTGTACAAACGAATCTATCCAATTACTCATCTGATCTGCTATCGGAGGTTGACAGGGGAGGTTGACAACAGGTTGACACTTATCTATACTGACTATAGTAGTGCTTTCGACAAAGTTGATCATCGTCAACTTGTTAACAAACTCTCGCAGTATGGTATAGGATCCACTTTAACTAATTGGATTAAATCATATCTTGAGCGGAGATATCAGACAGTTGTTGTAAATGGCTTCGAATCTAGGATGTATTTGCCCCAATCCGGCGTTCCCCAAGGATCCCATTTGGGACCACTGTTGTTTTTAGCGTTTATTAATGACATCACCAACGTAATAAAAATTGTGCATGCTCGCTATTTGCAGATGATTTAAAAATTTACAAAACAGTAAAATCAGGTGATGACATGAAGTTAATACAGGATGACCTTAATAGTATTACTAACTAGTGCAAAGACAATGGTATGTAGTATGGTAGACAAAGTATGGCTCTTAATACTAACAAGTGCTTACAAATAAAATACACAAGAAAGAGAAAACCGCTTGTCTCTAGTGACTCTATAGATAATGTGACCTTACAAGAGTTATCTGAGATAAAAGACAAACGGTCTAATTCATAATATGTTATCGCCGGCTTATAACCTCGCTACAAGTATTAAGTCATAAAATGTAATTCATAATAGATCAAAAATTCTTATAAGTTCTATAGCGCATTGATAAAGTTATACAAGCTAGGACCCTACTATAAGCTTTCGATATTAGCAATGGCCGAATGGCCGATCTTGGTCAACTGACGTTTGCAATTGACATTTGATTTCTATCTGTATTTTCAAAAACAAAACAGTACATTTATTATTATTTTATTGTGTAAATCAACTATATTAATACATTATTACATATATATGGGCGCTCGACTGTGCTGTCATCTGGTATCAATGTAAGTAACATATTCAATTAAATCTTTATATCTGTAAAGTGCCATCTATTAGCTAATTCGGGACTTAACTTTTTGTTGTAAACAAGAAGTTTGTTTTTGTTGTAAAAAAATGTCGAAGAATACGTTGTAATAAATAATATATAATCAATTCTAGTTAATACCAAGGAAAATTTTCTTATTTAAATCATTTTGGTATATAGAATGAATTAAGCTGGTCACTAACATAATACAAAATAGAAAACAGTAAATACCTACTTATAAAAAAAAATAGCGTCTTGAATGTCGGCAAAACTGTTTTCGTAAGTTTGGAAGTAAAATTAAAGTGGATTTAAGTAGTTAAGTGAAATATTGTTGTGTTACAAATGAAGATATATTAATCAAGAACTGTATGTAGTGCATTATATAGCGGAGTTATCAGCAAAACTCTTGGAATATTGAAAAGTATCGTTTGTTTACATTTATTTCTATTTTCATTGGCATAGAGTATATAACGTTAACACTTGTTCGTTCTCCGGACAGATTACTATGATAAGTAACGAATTCAATTAATTAATATTTAATAAAAGCTTTGGTTATGTTTAATTATTATCAAATATTATTTTAAGAATTTAAAAATATAAATATGAGTCATATATAGGGGTCAAGTTGGTAAAACATATCCCGAGAGGGGCTCGAGCGTCAGTGGCTCGTAGTTTCACAGAGTGTGTGTCCAAGGTTTCATCGGAAAATACAACTCAAGCGTGGGAAGAATATCTTACTTTTTCATACAGAGTATTAAATATAGAAAATCGTAACAAAGACATCTCTCTAACTTCAAAAATAAAAGAAAATACTAAATATAATAATTTACCAAATCCTAAATATATATTTAATAAGACACAGCCTTCTGCTTATCACACCAAGCTTATAGAACAAAAAGTAAGCGATGGAAATGTCAGAAGTGCTTCAGTTCTTTATGACGACAAGGAAAAATTAATCCGGGAATTGTCAAATTTAGTTAATTTAATGCTTTCTGGACAAGTTCCAGACACAATCACACCGGTCCTTTATGGTGCAAATTTAGTGGCTTTATTAAAAAAAGATGGAGGAATACGTCCCATTGCAGTTGGTAGCACTATTCGGCGATTAGCCTCTAAAATTTGCTGTATTATATTAAGAAGCAAATTAAAAAATAAATTTATGCCTCAACAATTAGGTTTTGGTATACAGGGAGGATGTGAAGCTGCAGTCCATTCTGCTAGAACTTTTTTAAGTAAATCCGAAAACTATGAAATTTTCGTCAAAATTGATGTTCGGAATGCATTCAACTCGGTTGATCGGGGAGCTATGTTAAAACAAATTCAAAAAGAAATTCCAGAAATTTTTGATTATATGTGGCAATGTTATGGTTCCCCCTCAAAATTATTGTTTGGAGAACATGAAATTAATTCATCAGTAGGTTGTCAGCAAGGTGACCCACTTGGCCCCGCCATATTTAGTTTGGTTATACAACCAATAATTTCATTATTAAATTCAAAATTAAATTTATGGTACCTCGATGATGGCTCTTTGGGAGGAGATGCTACAACAGTTATTGGAGACTTAAAAGATATTTTAAAAAAATTTGAAAATATAGGTCTTAATTTAAATTACAGTAAATGTGAAGTATATTTTTCAGAAGGTATTTCTCATTTGGAAGAAAAGAAAAATAAAATTTTAAGTGAATTAAACCTTTTAATCCCAAATATTGTTACGGTGCCTAAGCATTCTTTAACTTTACTAGGCGCTCCAATATTTGACGATGCATTTCTTCCCTTAACAAATTCAAAATTAGAAAAGCTTAACCACATTTCGAAACGTCTATTAGACATTAAGCCACATATAGCCATTTTCATACTTCGGACATGTTTATTTGCCCCAAAATTTATGTATTTATTACGGAGCAGCCCCTTTTGGAAATTTCCCTCTATTACAGCCGCTATTGATGCCTTACTTAAAGATATCGTTGCCAAAATTCTAAATTTACAATTTGATACACGTTCTTGGACACAAGCAACTCTTCCAGTTAAATATGGTGGCTTAGGTATACGGTCTACGTCATCTTTGGCGCTCCCAGCTTTCTTGGCCTCTGCTAATGGTTCTATCGCTCTCGTCAGTCGGATATTAAACATTTCAAGTTTGACTGACGTTGTAGTGAAGGATCTTGGGGAGGCTAGGACAGTTTGGAGTGTTTCTTGTCCCGATGAAGTCTTTCCCTCAGATATAGCTTGTCAGAGACAGTGGGATTCACCCCGTATTAAGCTTACACATAATTTGCTCATTTCCCAGTGTACCACAGATACGGACCGTGCAAGACTGTTAGCTGTTTCTGAAAGAGAGTCAGGCCACTGGCTTCAGGCTCTTCCTTCCAAAAATCTAGGGACAGTACTTGATCGGGCAACGATTCGCATAGCCGTATGTCTTCGCTTGGGTTTAAAGGTGTGCGAGCCTCACACATGTCCCTGTGGAACCCGTGTGGATCATTTCGGACGCCATGGACTCAGCTGCCGCAAAAGCGCTGGCCGTGCATATCGCCATGGATCCCTAAATGACATACTCCGTCGGGCTTTGGCCACAGCATCGATTCCTGCTACATTAGAACCGAACGGTTTAAGCAGAGATGATGGCAAGAGACCTGATGGAGCGACTTTGGTTCCATGGTCGATGGGACGTGTTCTTGTGTGGGATGCAACTTGCGTAGATACGCTGGCAGCATCTCATATTAAGAGTACGTCTCGTAAAGCCGGTGCAGCTGCTGAAGCTGCTCAAATACTCAAGCGCCGCAAATATTCACTATTATCAAACGAATATGAATTTGCGGGGCTGGGTTTTGAAACATTAGGTCCATGGTCGTCTGATACTAAAAGATTCATAAAAGACCTCTCTAAGAAACTGGTTCACACTTCTGGAGACCCAAGAGCTGGCGCTTATTTAGCTCAAAGGCTGAGTCTAGCAGTGCAGAGAGGCAATAGTGCCAGCGTCTTGGGTACAATGCCACAGGACAATCTTTTAGACGGCGTGTTTTTTCTTTAAAATTTTAATTTGTGTTTTATTTTATTTATTTCTCTTTTTTTATTTATTTTAATTTTATATTAGTTATATGTTAAAGAACATAATGTTTTTAAATAAATATGACTAATTGTCACAAATGTGTAGACTGTGATACTTCCGCAGCATTTTTATTTTATTATTAATAAATAATTATGCTAATTCAGATATAGTTCAGTTTAGTATAAAATCAAAAATCATTTTATATTGTTTTATAAAACCTTTAATATTAATTATGTCTGTAATAAAGTAAACATGGTATTATTATTGATAAAAATAAAATGTCCGTAGTTTAGTTAGTCTCACAGTAAAGGTTTAAAAATATCTTATTTCTTTCGACGATCATTGTTAAGTAATGTTGTTAAAGAGAACATATAATTCAGTTTATTCCTATTGAGTGTCTTATTTTCTCATGGATCCTGGAGAGAATTATGATGGGGGCCGACATATACTACTTTTCACTTGTAAATATATACTTATATAGATAAATAAGTAAATGATTAAATAAAACAAAATAAGATTTAATTTTATAATATATTTTTGCAATACTCAATTTTCTGTTTAAGAGTACTGCCTTTAATATCAAGTTTTTACTTCTAATCTTCTCATTTTCCATTTGAATTGCATGCAGTTCCCTCTTGTATTCAAGTTCACATGCAGCAGTTTGTTCTGCAGGTGACTTTAGTCAATTGATTAGTGGATCTGAAACACTGCAAATTGAAATATTTTAGTATTAAGACAAGAGAACGTAAACATTGCAACCTGGGTTTAAATGACATCTTTTTATTGATATTAATATGTCGACACAGAGGGCAGAGACTATTCTTATATAACACACAGACACTTTATATAACACTTTATAATTGTAATGCATGATGTGCACCGGGCAACTGATGTCGAAAGAATGAATGCTCGCTTTGTCACTTTCATACAAAAAAACAATCTAAAATCCGATGCGCCCTCCCAAAGATGGATTGAAAAAAAAGATCGGAATAACGATCCATCGATCAATTATTGAAATACTGAAAGTAGGAAATGGATTCAAATATCAATCTCGATCAGCAAATTAGGGAATGGGATTGGGATTGAAAATAGAAAGCGGCCGTTAGTCGAGCGCTGCTTTTTATAGGGTTTTAGTGGTGGGTAGTTGACAATTGCACGTGCTGCTTCTAAAACAAGGCGGCGGCGCCGTCAAATATATGCTTTTTTCTTAATTATTCTAGGTTTTGGACCCATTTAAGAATTTGCAGGCATTGGAGGCGGTGATGAATCCAACAATAGTGAGACCGAAGGTATTGGAGGAGGTTATAATAAAAATAGATCATAATAAAAATATTTGAATTACACATACCATATAATTTGAGTTACCGCTGAGTTTATTTCGCCGGTTCTTCTTAGGGCTGGGTGTTTCTTTTACCAACCGATAATAGTACTCAGTTTGACAATCAATAAGAAAGTGTAATATTGTATAAAGTATTTTGAGTTTGAATTAAATTTTCCACAAGTGGAGAGATGTAACATTTCCTGGAAAGATGAATTTTCATATAACACCACAATAATATTTCTTAAATAACTAATTGCAAAAAGCATGAGTAATTTGTATCTCATTATCAAGATAGAAATTCCTACCATGTCGAAACAATGGGTTGCAATATAAATTACCTAGTTTATATTATCAATTTTAGAAAGCAAAAATAGTTAATTATACAAATGCATGCATGAAACCTAGTGAAAAATTCTAGACTTGCGAATATAACAAAATTGTAACACTAATCTTATCTTCCTCTAGCCAATTTTCACTACGACAAATAAAATGCAGATCTTCTTTTTAATTCGTTTTCATTTTAAAAAAATTTAAAAGTTTCCTTGACAGTAGAATTATTATAATTTGTTGATACGATTAAAAATCATAATAATGTCATACAAAATGTTTGATTAGAAACAAGATGCATATTTTAATTTATTACTGTCCACAGATATAAATTCGGTGAAACCATTCTGTATCATTCATTTCATTCATTCCATTTTACAATTTTTTCACGAAATGGCAATCATGTGTACAATAGAGGCATTTTACTTATCAGAGGTTGTTAAAATGATAATGAATTGAAATTGTTATCGAACGTTTGATAGGCTTAAATGACTTTTTAACAAATATAGGGTTATACCTTCGATTAGGGTTTTATTATGAATTAGACCGTTAATGTTTTGTATAAAAATCAATGTCGTGATATTTACCTCCACATGAGTGCGTCACTTATTGTTGCCGAGCAAGTCGCTAAACTAATACTACTTCTAGTAACAAGTGACTGTCAATAACGCGCGCCCTATTAGTTAACAAACTGTGTAAGAGAAGTTATTTCATAAAATACTTACCTAAATCTACTATGTCCGAAGGGCCACTGAGCCCCGTGGACTTTAACAAGATGCGTGGTCAACCTCGTCCCCCTCGAGAATATTTTCACTTCCTTCTCAGGACACATATGGCACGCATACTGTTTCTTTACTTTCTCCTTCCTAACTTCTTCTTCTTTTTTACGTGTGTGCGTTGGAATATGTTTCTGAAGGTCCCATTTCGTTACGGCTCTAGAAAAATATTTAAATTATATATTCATTTATTATTTAAGAGAACATCGGTGATAGAGCGACATTGTAAACCGTAAAGCAAACGACATCCACTCATCAGATACTATGGGGCGAATATATTACAAGTAGCATTTATATTCATTTGATAGTTTAATTTCAGCTTTTAAAGGAACGGTACAACAAGCAACTTGAGTGAGGAAAGAAAAATCAGGGAGGGACCACTTATCATCAGATAGGCGCATTTGCGTGTCTTATTAAAGAACAATAATTTAAACAACACACTTGCGCACGTGATGCCACACATACTGCACGAGAAGCCGCCCAAGTGCATGTTCTGAACAAATAAATGTATTCAGACATCTTAATTTACTACATTCAAAACAAAAAAATTAAGTATTTTGATGCACTGTGTTTGCTTTCTCTGACAGTGTTATGTGCACGAAATAAGTAAACCCTATAATAATAGTAAGTGATGAATAGTCGTTCTATTTAATTTTATTTATATAGTCAACACATTAAGTAGAATTGGAGTCTTTTATATTCACCATGATATATTTGGTGTTTATTGATGTCGAAGGCACACCGCACGGCAGCCGGCCCAAGAACATAGAAACTCATCAGTTATATATATGCTGCTTGACATGATCGAAGAATACCTAAAAACACAAAAAAAATCTGTATGACTTATTGAACAAATGAATGTCCTTGCTATTTAAATTTATTGAACTATATGGGAACTTGGTAAAAATTCCTGCATGAATGCAGGTCTATAAAATAACAAGAAACAATTAATATTGTAAGTATTCATTATACTGTAATTCAATTAATGGAATTTTGTTAAAGGTTTTATATCAACAGTCCCACTTAGTCCAGAAAACTTTTAGAAGTATTACTAACTTACATAAAATTAATTATAATAATATTTTTTTATTATTTAATTACCTGTATGAAATTAACTCTCTGAAAACCCAACCCACATACAACAATGTTTATTATACACTGGAGGTAATTGATTTCTTTTAGTCGAGTCCTTTTTGCATCTTTCCAATTTCAAGGTTGCTCTCCCGTTAAAGACGATTGCTAGCAGTCTTGCATGATAATTAATATGACGTACCATCTCATGGAAGTCAGAAGTACTATGGCCACATACATCCCATAAGCACACATAGTCCACTGAAAATACAAAGATTCTTGAATTACAATAGAACCCTTAGAAGTGATTTAACATTTCAATCCTTAAAGAGCTTCGCATCAAACAAAGACTTTCCAGTCTGGCTCATCAAGGTACTGTATTTTTGTCTAGATATGCTCAGTAGCATATATAGGAAGAGGCATTCAAAGTGGCTCTTGTTAATAGCAGTTTTTTAATTAACAATACTTTTGTTCACTTATTGTATTTACCACGGCCTTTGGTTCTAATGCTGGCTCGTCGACACCCGCCGGCACAGTAGCGTGGTCATCTGCTACCGATAACAAAAATGGGTTGGCATTTGAATTACGCATGTCGATTTTTTGTGAAATTTTTGGTGGAATAGGGAGAAGGGGGTATAAAATAACCCCCCCTAACACTCCCCCAGTTAGGAAACCCATGGTTACCGAGATATTATTTTTTAATTTTTTTGAGGTTATGTCACTTCCAAACTATCATTTTCTTGTTTAAGACTAGTTGAGTTTTATAGAAATGATGTTCCCTTTATCGAATCACACCCTTTAAGTGGTAGGGGGTGCGTAGTTCATTTTTTATACGAGTTTAAAGTTAGTGAGGAGATTTGTAGTTTTGTTCTATAAAAGTTTGAAGTTACGTTTTAAGAAATGTCATTGTCATTTTCTATTGACAAGGGCGTTTGTAAAGTTCTAGAATATTAATTTATGATGTTTTTGTCGCATCAATATTTACTTTCATTTTATATTAATTTATTATTATAAAATCAGTTATTATAATAATTTACAAGTAAATAATTAATTAAAATATATAATTAATATTAAGTTTGTATGATCATGTAACAAAATGTTTCCCGCCAATTTACGATAAGTTCGATATTACACATAAAAATGTAGGCAAAAGCAAAGTCATGTAGGTTAGGTTATGTTAGTCTTTTAAAGTACATCGCACGAGCCGAGCGAGCGAAGCGAGCATGCCGCGGCAGCGGCCGGCGAAGTGCCAGAACCGAATCGGCCCATGTTCAACTAGTCTAAAACAAGAAAATGATAGTTTGGAAGTGACATAACCTCAAAAAAATAAAAAAATAATATCTCGGTAACCATGGGTTTCCTAACTGGGGGAGTGTTAGGGGGGGTTATTTTATACCCCCTTCTCCCTATTCCACCAAAAATTTCACAAAAAATCGACATGCGTGATTCAAATGCTTCCCCACAAAAATTTCTTACGATGTGCATTCGTTTCACAAATAAACTGTATATCGTTTTGGTTCTGTAAGGATAGCTTCTTTGGATCGTTTTGATGTTGAAGCCATTCCATACAGCGGACCAATTTTAATTTTGTTGTATGTGGTTTTATATTAATTTCCTCCATTATCTTTTTTACAAAATACAGCTATTCAATTTTAAGATATATCAATGTTTATGAATTCATTTTACTTTATAGAAAAACAAACGTTAAAAAATTGTAATTTAGAAATGCTTTTTTGCGTCAATTATTTGCCAAAAACACCAAAACAGTTATTTTTTTAACTTAGGTATGGCAAATTGTTGATGTTAACAATGGCATTATAAAACTTTCAAACTAAATACCATTCGACAATCGACGGTATGGTGTTGTCTGTTGTCATCAGAATTCAGAACCATAATGTAAAGTTGTCATCATTAAAATTTAAAAGAGAAATATATATTGTTTTGTTGTTAATGTGTAACATTAATTAACAATGTAATATTAATAAATTAAGTGCAATATAATAAATATACAAAAATTTAAATATATATTTTGATAAGAGTTCATAAAATAATTAATAATGATTACGTTTCATTACGTTTTATGTGACCACACTGTATTTCCGTCTAAGATATTTTAATTCAGTTCTGTATGAAATAAACTTATAAATTTAGCAATCAATAAAAAATTGTATGAATGAAATTTAAAAAAAATATTTTTTTGGCAATTGCTTGTTGCCCTTTAATTAGTATATTTTAATTAAGTTATTTTATATATTGTTGCTTTATTTTTATTTACATTAACATATAATATATTTGAAGTTTTATGACAATCGGTTTAACGGAGCGGAAGTCGATACTTTACAGCGCCGCCTGGTGGCTAGTTACATAAGTACATCAATGGGCATAGCATATCTTTAAATGAGCAATTCTTGTATATATATATATAATCTGAATCTCGGAAACGGCTCCAACGATTTTCATGAAATTTAGTATGCTGGCGGTTTCGGTTGCGATAAATCGATCTAGCTAGGTTTCATTTTTAGAAAATGTCATTTTATTCGTATTTTCAATAATCAACTTTATCGATAATAATCAATAACTTTTCCTGTCATCTATTGGCGAGTATTTTTTTAATTGAGAGCAACCACACAACAACACTAAAGCTACTCCAGTAGATGGCGTTGTATAATTTCGAAAAAACACAATTTACCAATAAAAAAATACCGAGCAAAGCTCGGTCATCCAGGTACTAAGCCTTATCCGTGGAAAAATATATATATACACACCAATTTTCATAATGATCGGTCGAATAGTTTCTGAGTTTATCGATGTCGTACATACAAATACCCTCTTTTATATATATAGAGAAGACTAGCGGTTCACCCGCGGCTTTGCCCGCGATAAAATAAGAAATAATAAAATAGGTTAATTATGGTCTATTTTTGATGTAAGAACAGTAGGTAAGTTTCAAGCTTCAGCAAGATCAGTTGGATCAGACCATGTTTTTATACTAAAGTTTCCGACCCATATCTCCCGTTTGGGGTTAATTTTTCATAAATGACGTATGCATTAATTTTTATGCAGAAGCTTTAAAATTAAATTTCATGCTTCTTAGTTCTTACATCGAAAATGACGGACGTTCAATACAAACTTTCAACTCTTATTTCACATTTTTGCGGGTTAGTTTTAAAAAAACCCTGAAATACGTATTTAATTTATTTCTAACCAGAGAATTATTATTATTCATACTTTTTACATCATAAATAAAAATTTTAACAAAACAAAAACCGACTTCATAGGAAAAACAAATTAATATGCACTAAAAAGTAAAAAATAATTGCGTATTCTTCTATAATTTGATAATTAACTTACTATTTTCTACTCATCAATATGTATGTACGAATGTGTTGTGTGGTTGATAATGTATTTACAATTATTGTTATTTTTGGAGTCGATGTCAGCCAAGGTGGGTATATAACTACATACATAGTCAGTTATAGGTGAGATGTGCTTGTGTCGCACGCGCAACTTTACGAGGCGAATAAAAGTCAATTTGTAATGTGTATGTTTTTGTTTGTTTTTAAAAGATTGCCGTATTATTATTGCTAGGTATATTATAGTGTTTCCTTAGCTGACATCGACTCCAAAAATAACAATAATTTTAAATACATTATCAACCACACAACACATTAAATATACATAAATATTACATGTACATAAGAGTACTTATACGATTCTATATATATATATATATATAATTTCAAAATTGGTCTCAACTTTTAGGAGATGTTCAAATATGTTTCAATTACAAACATATATATTAATGCTTACATGCATAACTCATATTATAAAGAGGAAAGATTTGATTTTTGTTTGATTTTTTATTACGATTTAAATCAAAAACTACTCGACCGATTTTAAAAATTCTTTCACCTTTAGAAAGCTACGTCTGTACCGAGTAACATAGGCTATATTATATTTCCAAAAACTCATAGATCCCTTCTTAAAATGGAGCAATGTAACCCAACGTATCAAACTGTTGCCTATAAAAGTTATTATTTAGCGTGCGCTGCGAAAACTATTGACGGTATATAAAGAAGTGTTTTATGCAATAGTACTTCAATTACTTGATCATAACCATGTTATGGTAGGTGAATGAAAAATCTAGATAGATTATAAAAGATTCGGCCGTGTATCGTTAATTTGCTACTAAGAATTGAAGATTTCCGTTACTTTGTCATGGATCCTACGGTCAGAATCTAACCAAACTGTCATCAAACAACTTAACTCCTATTTCGCCCTCTTGGGGGTAGATTTTCGAAAACCCTTAAATACGTTTTTATCTTTTCCTAATCAAAGGTTTGTATATAACATTTCATGCTACTTACATAAAAAATTACGGACCCGCCATACAAACTTTCGACCTCTATTTCACCCTCTTGGGGGGTACATTTTCAAAAACCCTTCAATACGTATTTATTTTATTTCCAACCATAGGCCAGGTCTGTATATAAAATTTCATGCTTCTTACTTCAAAAATGACGGAGTCATCATGCAAACTTTCAACCCCTGTTTCACCCTCTTGGAGGGTACATTTTCAAAAATCTTGAAATACATATTTTTTTATTTCTAAACAAAAGCTTGTATATAAAATTTCATGCTTCTTAGATAAAAAATGACCAACTCTCCATATAAACTTTCAACCCCTATTTCACCCTCTTAGGTGGTGAATTTTGAAAAACTCTGAACTGCGTTCTTATTATTTAAAATAACAAATGATATATTTTAAGTTTTATGACAATCGGTTGAACGGGGTGGAAGTCCATACTTTGCAGCTTCCGATTGCTCTTCCACTACTGGTCGCCTGTTTGTTACCGAACGCAGTTCGAAAATTCAATTTTTAATTAACACTGGAAGCGATTTCAGTGTTTTCCCTCGTTCTGCAAAGACGTGCGAAGACGGACTATCAGCTGTGTGCGGGGAATGGTACTACTATCAACACCTATGGTGACGTACATCTTAAACTTAATTTAGGCCTTCGTAGAGACTTTGAGTGGCGCTTCGTTGTATCAAATGTATCTAAAGCAATCATTGGTGTAGATTTCTTGTCATATTTTAAATTAACAGTAGATATTCGCAATAAACGCTTAATAGATAGTAAAACTAGTTTGAGTACTGTAGCAACAATTAATGTAGCAGATAGTTTGGTTATGGAATAATGCCTTACTTTCAGAATTTTCGGACATAACACGACCAGCTGGCCCTATACGTATCATTAAACACAACACAGTTCACCACATTCGAACAACCCCAGGCCTCTTTGGTCTCTTCGAGTTTCCGTTTATGACCTTCGGCTTAAGGAATGCAGCTCAAACCTTCTCAAAGGTTTATTGACGAAGTGACGCGTGGCCTTGATTTCTGTTACCTCGACGACATTATTTTTAGTATTCTCAAAAGACGAGCAAGAGCACGAGGAACATCTTCGTGAGCTTTTTAAAAGATTGAAATTGATACTGGGCCGTGTATGGTTTTGTATTTCCTTTATATTTTGATATTTTTATGAAATTGTTATAATTGTAATTTCAAAGACTACGGAATAAAAATTTTGAAGACTACGGTAGCCCATGTAGCGACATATATCTCGCCACATACGAACTAAGAACTGACGTATCCTACACCGCGATATTAAAGTTACCAGAGCAATTATTCATATATACAAGAACCCGACAACAACCGTTGGGGGGCAGTAGCCCACCAGACACAACACTTGTCTGGTCGGAGGATCCTCCCTTTTCAATGGTAGTGTGTCCCTATTCCACACACCCCTCAAACGCCCATATTGCGTAATTGCGTCGATTTTTGAATATTCGGTTTAAGGTCTAATGATAACGATGGTAGTTCCGTTTCCTGATAAGCTCGAGTGCTCCAGTCGAGAGTTATAGAGCGCTGTCTTTTTCTAATTGTCTTTTTCTTTGATTGAGAATATGTAAAATCTGTAATTCAATAAATCACGTGTATCCTTAGCGAATATTACTATTGTTTACATAAGCGTCAATCTACTGCTTTGAAATCGACTGCCCAGCTATGTAAAAGTCACAGGTTCGAGGCTAATGTCCCCTGGGTTTTTATTACGCTTGTTTTTTTTTTTATTGCTCGGGAGCAAATGACTCTACTCCACCTGATGGTAAGTGGTAGTAAAGTCCAAACGCGACGACAATCACGAACGTCGTGCAATCACGAAGAATGATTTGCACTAGCCGCCCCCGCCTTGCCGGCCCGCAAGATGCCTCTTCACGCCTCGTTTGAAGGAACCCAGTTCATTAAAGAAGGGGAACACGTGTGCTGGTAAAGAATTCCATGTTTTGGAGGTGCGCCATAGAAAAGAGTTGCCAAATTTCTTCGTGCGCGATGGAATTGATGTCACAGTTAGGCGGTGACCAGCACGCGTAGACTTGTAAAGGAATGGGGAAGCAGGAATGAGGGAGAATAATTCCTCTGAGCATTCGCCGTGATACAGCCGATAGAAAGCGCTCAGTGCCGCTATCTCTCGACGCAATGGTAAAGGCTCGAGGGTGTTGGTGACCTTTACGTCGCCAATAATGCGAACCGCATGCCGCTGCAACCGATCCAAGGCCTCCAGTAAGTACTTAGCGGAGCCATCCCAGAGCGAGCAATATTCGACGCAGGACCGCACCTGTGTTTTATACAACAGGAGCAGTTGTTGTGGCGTGAAAAAAGGCCGCACCTTGTTCAGGACACCGAGTTTTCTTGAGGCTGTTTGTATAACAGTTTGTTTGTAAATAGAAATAATAGTAATGGTTTCAAAGAAGTAAAATTAATGCTTATTAAAAAAAGTTATTAGTAAATTCATCCAAAAAATACATAAACACATTATTAAAATTAATAAATTTTAATGACTTGGCAGAAACAGTGTTGAATGTTATTGTTTGCATTTATCGGAATAAAACTGATAAGTTTCTGCCAAGTCATTTAAATTTATTTATTTTATTAATGTGTATTAAAAATAATAAATTTAAATGACTTAGCAGAAACAATGTTGAATGTTATTGTTTGCATTTATCGGCATAAAACTGATAAGTTTCTGCCAAGTCATTTAAATTTATTTATTTTAATAATGTGTATTAAAATTAATAAATTTAAATGACTTGGCAGAAATAGTGTTGAATGTTATTGTTATCGGAAGAAAACTGATAAGTTTCATATTATATTTACTACTTATATGATACCCGCGACTTCGTCCGCGTTGCTTGATATATTAACAAAGTTTTCTTATTTACGAAGGCAAAAACATTCTTTGTTTAAACATACATCACTGAACACGCAGTGCACATACAAAGCGTTGTTTCTTGAAACTTTAATAACTTTTTATTAAATGAAGATATCACAATAATTTTTTATTTGGTAAGGGCCAAGTGTTTAAGAAATAAAAGTTAGAAAATTTCATTGAAATCTATCCGGTAGTTTATCGTATTAATTTTTAATATTAATGTTTATCATCTTAATCAATGTTTATACTTCATTTGTAACAAGCATGCAGATGCATATGTGTTTGATGCACACACCGATCACAGAGGATGACTTCGCACTTATTGCATACATTTGTTATTATTAAAATAACGTGCAGCAATTAAGCATACAGGGCAATTATGTATACAACTTTTGTTCTACGACTTTTGATAATTTGTTACATTTTATTTTCATACAAAAATAAGTAATTATTTAATTTCCCGTTTGTACGTTTTGTAAATCTACGCGCAACGCAAAGATCGACGCGGCGCGTCATCCTTTTGTTTATGAATAAAATATAGACTTACAAATGTCACGACAGTACGACAAATACTTGCAAATCATTTTTTTTATGTATTGAGTTATGTCCGAAGTCGTAGCACAAAAATTGTTGCTTACATGGTTAGTTATCTAGGCCTGCGAGGTCGCTTGGTCATTACAGATAACCCTGTATAGTACAAGCGTCCTACGAGTCAGTCCTACTCCCAAGGCTCAAACGTACATGTTAAATATCACAAAATTAGCCTGATCAGTAATTTATGTCGTGATGACATATTTCGATTTCATTTTTTATATCGTAGCATCGTCATATCTGTTATTGATAAAACAATTAATTATGGATATATTTTTGTAACCCATATAAACTACCAACGGGAAAGAATTCTTAAAATCGGTCCAGTAGTTTTTGAGCCTATTCATTACAAACAAACATACAAACAAAGTTTTCCTCTTTATAATATTAGTATTAGTATAGATATTGTTCTAATGTCAAAGATCAATGTCCATCTCTTAAAATGTTTAAATCATTGTGATTCGATAAGAATTCATTTTTGATGATAATATAAAGTAAGGTCAAGTTTCGTGGGAGAAATATTCTCACGATATTAATATCAATTGTATTTTAGAACGTGTCTTTAGTGGTAGTGCGGATCAGTTTCAATATCAAAATCTTCAATTATCGAATATATTTTCAGGTAATTCAAGTGATTGTATCGCCTTAAAACATTACATTGATTGAACAATTATTTTGGTATTGTTTGATTGTCTGTTCCACAAATGCTATGTTGATAAGCCTACGCGTAGTATTGTTGTGATTCACTCATTGTTATTGTTATTTTAAAATTAATTTTATTTTATAACATGACACATGACCATCGATATTAAAAAGGTTTTTTTATAACTCTTGCCAAAAGAGATTTATTGTAATGATTGCTGGTTCAAATTCAGAAATGAAATACATGTGGAATTACCCATAAATCTCTTTTGGCAAGAGTTATAAAAAAACCTTGATGAATTATAAAAAAACTATAAAAAAAATTATAAAAAAACGATGATGAATTTAATATACTGAACAAAATTCTTACTGACGCGACGGTACCTGCATGTATAACGAGTAGAAACATATAATTATAAAACTTATTTTATACATAACTTACCTTGTGTTTCATTGTTATATGTCTTTTTGAATGATTTCGGCCATGACGGCCAAACTCAAGAGAAATACGCAGGAGGTAATATCAAAATTTTCGACTACATTTTTCAGGTAATTTTAGTGATTGTATCGCCCTAAGACTGTGTATTGATTGAACTGCTATTTGTTATCTGTCATAAATTTCTACTTTTTTCAAGTGAATTTTCTGGATTCTATTCTTAAGATAAGAATTCAAAAGCTCGAGCGCACCTTCTCTGATTCCATAGTGATCCTGACCAGAGTCCTGACCAGAGTTTCATGTTGAAAAGTCCTGACCAGAGTTTCATGTTGAACACAATCAAATGCTTTGGATAAGTCACAGAAAATCCCATAAAGCGTCCTGCGACTCCTCCCATGCTTCATAGATATTCTTAATTAGTTGTTGAACGACCCCTCGTGAATCCAAATTGTTTTCTATGAAGCAGATTGTGTCTGTTAAAGTGAGCAAGCAATTGATTTAAAATATTTTGCTAAGGGACACTCATCGACTTCATTAATAGCTTTATTTATTTCATGGGAATTGTCAGCATTTTTTACGCAAGGTATAATAACAGATACGTCATCTGCGAACATAATACACTTATGTTTTGTACAATCGGGAAGATCATTGATGTAAATGAGAAATAATAGTGGCCCCAGAACACTTCCTTGGGGTACACCATATAAATTTGTTTGAAGATCGGACTTGTATGTTATTATTGTGTTTTTCTCATTTAATTTCGAAACTTCAACAAATTTCTTCCTATTTTTTAAATAACTTTCTAACCACGCATAACAGAGTCAACGTAATCCATAATGTTCACACTTTTTTAATAATAAGTCATGGGAAACGTAGTCAAATGCCTTAGTCATGTCACAGAAAATAGCGCATGCAGGATTGCCTTTGTTAATTATATTCATTGTACGTCTGTTCAATTCGGAGGCTGCCACTGTAGTTGATTTATCCTTTTGAAAACCATTTTGTTCCCTTCTAATAATTTTGTGTTTTCTAAAGAAACTCTCTATTCGATTCTTTTTAATAGAGTGTTATGTAATATGTAATCGCATGTAAGTGACTTAGATGTCTTTTTTTGAGAATAAATGTCTGTAAATCTGAATATCCACAACAAAAAAAAACTTTTTTTTTTATTGCATAGGAAGGCGGACGAGCATATGGGCCACCTGATGGTAAGTGGTCACCAACGCCAATAGACATTGGCGTTGTAAGAGCTGTTAACCATCTCTTACATCGTCAATGCGCCACCAACCTTGGGAACTAAGATGTTATGTCCCTTGTGCCTGTAATTACACTGGCTCACTCACCCTTCAAACCGGAACACAGCAATAACAAGTACTGCTGTTTTGCGGTAGAATATCTGATGAGTGGGTGGTACCTACCCAGACGAGCTTGCACAAAGCTCTACCACCAAGTAAAACTTATTGTAATTGAATGTGTTACTAGTAGAAACAAATTATCCTTCCTCTTCTTAATCCTGTTCATCATGGTGTCTTCCGACCGATTTCGCCACGGCGGCTGATATAAACAGACCCAACATTCAATTGCGCATGACATATTATAGTACACAAGTGCCCTTATATCTAGTCACTGTCTAGACTTCAGTTATTTTTGGTTTTCTTCTCATCAAATCTATCTTGTACTTATGTCTCAGGTACTTTGCTTAAACGATTTATAGTTCAAATATGTATATATTAAATTAATTTACTACGGTAGCCCATGTAGCGACATCTACCTCGCCACGAACTAAGAACTGACATATTCTACACCGCCATATTAAAGTTACCAGAGCAATTATTCATATATACAAGAACACGACAATAACCGTTGGGGGGCAGTAGCCCACCAGACACAACACTTGTCTGGTCGGAGGATCCTCCCATTTCAATGGCAGTGTGTCCCTATTCCACACACCCCTCAAACGCCCATATTGCGTAATTGCGTCGATTTTTGATTATTCGGTTTAAGGTCTAATTATAACGATGGTAGTTCCGTTTCCTGATAAGCTCGAGTGCTTTAGTCGAGAGTTATAGAGCGCTGTCTTTTTCTAATTGTCTCTCTCTTGGTAAGTTATTATATGCGTGTTAGCCATTGAATTTTTTAAATATTATTCTAAGTAAATATTAAACACATAATCAGGCCGCCCGTAAAATTCCGCTTTTCAATTACATATATTTCCAGCAAAAATATATCGCGCAACTTATCGTCACTAAAGCTTTAAGTGGACACAGTGCTCATAATATCGCCAACCGATTTTGATGATTTTTTTTTTATTGAAAAGAGTGTACTTTAAGTGTAGTTTGATGACAGTTTGGTTAGATTCAATGATGGGATCCATAACAAAGTAACGGAGCTCTTCAATTCTTAGGAGCAAATTAACGATACTCGGCCGAATCTTTTATAGGCTATCCAGATTTTTCAGTCACCTACCGTAAGGCCGCTATGATCAAGTAATTGTAGTACTATTGTATAGAACACTTTTTATATACCGTCAATAGTTTTTGCAGCGCACGCTAAGTAATGACTTTTATATAGGCAACAGTTTGATACCTTGGGTTACATTGCTCCATTTTAGGTTAGGTTAGGTTAGGGGTCTATAATTTTTTGAAAATATAATTTACCATATGTTATTTAGTAAAGACGTAGCTTTCTAATGCTGAAAGAATTTTTAAAATCGGTCGAGTAGTTTTTGTGTTAAATTGTAATAAAAATCAAACAAAAAATCAAATCTTACCTCTTTATAATATTAGTTATGCATGTAAGCATTAGTATAAATGTATATGTACATATGTATATATGTTTGTAATTGAACATCTCCTAAAAGTCGAGACCAATTTTGAAAATTATATATATTTCAAGGAAACACTTTTTTTCATGTATAAGAGTTCGGTGGACTGGGAAATATTAAGTGGTTACACCACCCATGTAGGTTGGCACTCTAACGGCCGAATACTGAAACGTCATTCAAATATGATTAGGACTCAATTGCTTGGAATGTCATTATTTTTCAAAATTTAGTATGCGAAATTTGAAATTCGAAGACGTTTCAAATATTTGAGCACCCTTCATATTTGAAAGACGTTTCAGTATTCGGCCATATGGAATCCAATTTAACTATCCCTTACCAATGATCAACTTTAGGAACTGATATGTTATGTTCCTTGTACTTGTAGTTAATCTGGTTCACTCACCCTTTAAACCAGAACACTACAACACTAAGTTATTGCTGTTTGCCGGTAGAATATGTGATAAGGGTGTGACTACCTAGATGTACCACCAGGAAAGAATCATAATATATCGTAGTGACGGTTCATAAGTGCTTATGAGAGCCTACGCAAAAAAGGATATTTTACTTGTTATCATAACAAACATTTTGTGCAAGTTAATCAGACGTAAAAAATATAAAGAATAAAGTAATAGCTCGTGAGGGATTTAAACCCCTGACCTCCACTCCGACAATCTCATCTGGGCGCTCTAACCACTAAGCTAACGAGCCGACGTTCGTATAGCCAAGGTGGGTTTATAACTACATACATAGTTATAGGTGAGATGTGCTTGTGTCGCACGCGCAACTTAACGAGGCGAATAAAAGTCAATTTGTAATGTGTAGTAAATTTTTGTTTGTTTTTAAAGGATTCCCGTATTATTATTGCTAGTTATATAAAAGTGTTTCCTTGGCTGACATCGACTCCAAAAATAAAAATAATTGTAACTACATTATCAAACACACAACACAATCATACCTACATATTGATGAGTAGAAAAAAGTAAGTTAATTATCACATTATAGAAGAATACGCAATTATTTTTTTCTTTTTAGTGCATATTAATTTGTTTTCCTATGAAGTCGGTTTTTGTCTTGTTAAATTTTTTGTTTATTTAGCTGCGTGTTAGTCTAGTACTTTTACAGTACTTTTTACAGTTTTGACAAATTTCAACAGGTAGTTGAGTGGGTTCTTTGAAAATATTCATACTTAAGTATTTGTTTTCGGTTTGCAAATAACTTTGTAAGTTAAAGTTATAGGATAGATAGGTATTTCGTTCCGTCGGGGCATATAATATATTTTTCTCATTGCTTTGTTAATTTTATACTTAGTCGATAAGGTGATAATAAGTACTTTTTTAAATACACATATTTAGTTTTCAGTTGTAAAAGGACACATTTCCTTTTAATGTATCGCTTGCTGTCACAATAAATAATGTACAAGGAAAGACATTTAAGTATATTGGAATAGATTTAGATCCGGGTACAGCGACAATAATGAATTAAATATCCCACTAAAATTAAACTATAAATGTTGTATATTAGTCTAGTCAACAAGTGCCATTTTGGTCAACTTTATTCAGCAGTCACCGAAAATTATGATTGAGGTGTCATTCGATTCGGAATGACATCGAGATGATTTTTGAAAAAATTAAGTTCCGCTTGCAATAATTGCAAAAGATATTAACAAATAACTAAAAAAGGGGATTTAGTTTTTGCAAATTTCTCATGTTTATTAAGAGTTTATAATTAAGAAGTAATTTTAGTACATTGCGAATAGGTGTAATTTCCATGACGTCTCTTATGGCGCCAGGTTGTCTGATGGCTCTGCCATGAAGTGCAAAGTGGCTCAAAATAATTGGCATGATATAACATAATATGAAAGGATAGTTGAGTAACAAAATTAACTTTTAGTTTTCAGCATGATTCTACCACTTCTTATTGGTGCTGGGCTGTGTTTAATATGCTGGTTATATATGAAATGGTTGAAAATCAAGGGGTACTGGGCGGACCGCGGCGTTCCTCATCTGCCTCCAGTTCCAGTGCTGGGCAATCTCACATTCTTACAGAAAGAAAATGCTGTAAGTTATACACCGACAAACTTAACAATGTTATTATTGTTTGTCATTGTTAGCTTATATACCGTGTGTTATGTTAATAAATACAAAAAAAATGATAGCATTTCGATTACTTTCGGTTCGTACTCACAATATCTTCTTTTTTTAGGGCCTATGGTTCCGTCGAATAAACCAACAACTGAAAAGTCCATACTTCGGCATCTGGATTTTCTGGAGACCTGGTATCGTCATCAACACTCCAGAAATCGCTCGTGACATTCTGATCAAGAATTTTGGCATTTTTCGGAATCGCTTGTTAGGCAGTGGTGATACTGACCCTATCGGAGGGCTTAATTTGTTCACAGTAAATGTAAGTTATTTAAATTTACAACTGTCGTTCTTGTTACTTTTGTTAATTTGATACACATGGCTTGAATATATATACGAATAGGATCCTATCTGGTCCACGATGCGAAAACATCTTAGCGGCGTGTTCACAACCTCCAAGCTTCGGATTCTTCAAAATTTAACGCAAGCCAAAGCCAAGGAGTTGGTGCTGAGGATTCACAATGATCGCGACATTAAGATTAATCTTGAGGTAATAAGTTTTATAATATACTAAGGTGGTCCGAGTTTTAGTTGTATCTATCTAGAAGTGTTTTTAACACTTGTTGGTAGGGCTTTGTGCCAGTTCGCTTGGGTGATGTGGGCACTCACTAATCATATATTATACTGCCAAACAGGAGCACTTAGTCTTGTTTTGTCCTGTTTAAAGAAAAATCCAGAAATAACAAGATTCACTGTAAAGGTCCTCCAGACCGATTTCGGCCACGGCGGCCAATCTCAAGAGAGATTAGCCAACTGCGCAGGAGATATTATAGTGCACAAGTGTGTGCGCAAACACAGGGGCACTCTCTTTTCCTTAGCTCTCATAATCCGATGGGACGGCATTCCGACACGACCGGAAAGAGTTCAGGCGCAGGACCAACGGCTTAACGTGCTTTCCGAGGCACGGGAGTGTACACACTTCCAATTTCCAGACTCCGGGCTGCTACTGAGAATTTTCTGATAGAAAACCCCAATAACTATATATTGGCCCGACCTGGGAATTGAACCCAGGACCACCGCGTCTGCGGCCTTATATCAAGCCACTAGACCAACGAGGCAGTCAGATTCACTGTATTGGAAGATTGATTGACGAATACGTAAGGAGGACTGCATTAACTAAAAAAAACAGTTTCAGTGTAAAATAATATTTTTCTTTCTTATTTTTCAGAAAATGTACGTAGATTACACGACCGATGTTATTGGTTCATCTGCGTTCGGTGTTAAAAGCGACGCGACCCTCACAGGTGTCGGACCTCTTAGGGATGTCACAAATGAGTTCTCAGGATTCAACCTCTATAGAGGCATCTCATGGTGTAGCATATTCTTTTTTCCAGAATTAGTTAACTTTTTTAGGTAGGTAATATTTTAAAAACTACTTTTAAATAAAGATACCTTTATAATTACATGTTATATTTTAGTTATATTTTTTTTATGTAAGAGGAAGCAAACCAGCATGAGGCTCACCTCATGGAAAGTGACTACCACCGCCCATGGACATCTGCAACATCCGAGGACATGAGTTGCCGGCCTTTGAGTAAAGAGTACGCTCTCTTCTTTAAGGTTTTAATGTCATATCGGTTCGGAAAAGTCGCCGGCGAAAGCTGGTTCCACAGAGTTACTGTGCGAGGCAAGAAACGCACTGTTGTGGATTTCCAGATATCGAGGTGGTGAGGATGGAATTTTGAGTTCTGACGCGATGTCCGGTGGTGAAGTTTAGCTGCCATGACTAAACCAAACAACTCCTCAGAACACTCTCCGTGGTATATGCGATAGAGGAGGAGAGTGACCCAACATCTCTACGCAAATTCAAAGAATCAAGCCGGTCGGTAATAGCTTGATCGTCGACAATTCGAACTGCTCTACGTTGAATGCGGTCAAAAGGAAGAAGCTGGTATTAGGGAGCACCCGCCCAGAGGTAAGAGCAGTACTCCATGAGAGGCCAAATTTGCGCCTTGAAAAGTTGTAGGCGGTGGGCCGACGTGAAGTACTGTCTCGCCTTGTTGAGCACTCCAAGCTTTTTAGAAGCCATTTTGGCTTTAACTTCCAATTGACCGCGGAACAATTGAATCGAACATTGTTCGAAATCTCGACGCCAAGTATCCCGATACTGGTTGAGAGCGAGTCTTTTTAGAGTCTTTTTAGCAGTTAACGCGCAAACTTGAGTCTTATTGGGGTTGAATTGGACCAAGTTCAGTCGGCCCCAGTCCGAGACTTTGGTTAACAAGGTCTCGACTTCAGACACAAGTTTATTCCGACACTCGTCTACGTGTCCCCGAGAAATATTAGAAATGTAAATGACGTCTACAGTGCTGTCATCCATAAAGCAATGAATGTTACTGATTTGTAACATATCATTGATATGCAGAAGAAACAGAGTAGGTGAAAGAACGCAGCCTTGTGGAACACCAGAATTGATGAATTTTTAGTCGGAGCATGCACCGTTGACAACTACCATGATGCTCCGATCTGCCAAAAAGCTGGTGATCCACTTGCACAATTTCTCGGGAAGCCCGTAGGAAGGAAGCTTCGAGAGCATCGCTTTATGCTTTACCCAATCAAAGGTTTTCGCTATGTCCTCTGAATGCTAGTGCCTCCCCCTTGGACTCAACCGCTAATACCAATTCAATCTATCAATATGTAACAGCTGTCTAATCTATACATCATTTGATGTCAACGTTAATCATTGTTGACTGCCCCGTTGGTCTAGTGGCTAATAAATAGTTATTGGGGTTTTCTGTCAGAAAATTCTCAGTAGCAGCCCGAAGTCTGAAAGTTGGAAGTGTGTACACTCCCGTGCCTCGGAAAGCACGTTAAGCCGTTGGTCCTGCGCCTGAACTCTTTCCGGTCGTGTCGGATTGCCGTCCCATCGGATTATGAGAGCTAAGGAAAAGAGAGTGCACCTGTGTTTGCGCACACACTTGTGCACTATAATATCTCCTGCGCAGTTGGCTAATCTCTCTTGTGATTGGCCGCCGTGGCCGAAATCGGTCTGGAGGACCTTATTACTTATAATCATTGGTAAATCCTATTTATAATTATCTGTGTTGTTGATTGTATGTAAAGTAAGTATATAAAAGTTATTGACATTTATAATAGTACATTGTTCTTGTTACAGATTTAAATTCTTTCCGAGAGCTTCAACTAAATACTTCAAGGAAATATTTCATTCCGTAACACGACAACGTAAGACAATTAAAAGAGATGCAAAGGATTTACTTGAAATGTTGATTAGAATCCAACAAGAAAATGAAGGTAAAATACGAAGTAGTTAGTTTATCAAGATAAATAAGTAACGAATTATGAGATATTGGTGATATTGTAATTATCCGTATGTAGATACCAACTGCCTGGTGGTCTAGTGGCTGGATGTAAGGCCGTAGACTCGGAGGTCCTAGGTTTAATTCTCAAGTCGAGCCAATAAAATGTGATTGGGTTTTTCTCTTTGTAAATTCTCAGTAGCAAACCGTACCATTGGAATATGAGCTAGGGAATAGAGAATGCTTCTGTGTTTGCGCATACACTTGTGCACTATAATATCTTCTACGCAGTTGGTCTCATGAGATTGGCCGCCGTGGCTTATATGGATCTGGAGTTCATTATTATTATATATAGTTATCATACTACATTCAATGTATCTAATTATTTTATTCTTCTAATTTCAGGTTACTCAGACGACCTTATACTTTCTCAAGCTGCTATTTTCTTATTCGGTGGGTTTGAAACTTCAGCAACTGCTATGACGTTAATTACATATGAACTGGCACATAATCCTATAATACAGGTAAATGTAATTCATACGAGTATATTTATGTATATTCGTAGATAAGTGAGTGTCCCATAATTTTAATCTTTTTTTCTCTTTTAAGGATAAATTATATAAAGAGTTATTCGAGACCGCGCAACAAAATGGGAGCGAGAATTTCGATACAAACCTACTTGCGAATTTAACATATCTCAATTGTGTTATTAAAGGTAAAATATGGTTTAAAATATATTAATTATAGTTATTGGCAACGGGTGCCCACTGGTCAGAATAAGAGCATCATTATCGATGACTGCGAGATCAAAGAGATTAAAGCAATGACTACTGAATTGTCATAGTTAATTTGTTTTTATAATTTATATCGTACTCACCAGTCATGGAAAATATTGTAACATACATATACATACAGAGGTAAAAAATCCTTTAGTAAATATTTTCAATCAATTTTTTACAGAAGGTCTTCGAAAATATCCAACAATGGGTTGGCTTGACAGAGTAGCTGAGAAAGACTACAAGATAGATGAAAAATTAACTATAAAATCTGGTACCGTTGTTTACATCAATAGTATTGGGATGCATTATGACCCTAAATATTTTCCCGACCCTCACAAGTTCGATCCTGATAGATTTTTACCAGAAAACAAACATAAAATCGAACCGTACTCCTATCTACCGTTTGGAGACGGACCAAGAAGTTGCATTGGTAAGAATATATTTATCCGTATATTTTTTTTATTATTGTTATTTCTACACAAAAGAACTGATGTATTCAAAGAAATGTCATATATTAATTTAATTGATATGGAATGCTAACTTGAATTTTGAATATATGGATCCTCGACGTAGCCAGTACTAAATACTACTACTGTACGTTTAATCTACTAGGATGTGTCTGCGAGCGACATTTTCTATAGTGGTAGAGTTTGTTTTATAGTTGTAGTGCCACACTGCATACCTCCTGGTTGCAGCTGAATGGGGCAGCATACCCGGGGGCGTACCGCTCTCTAATTGAAAATCGACGTAAACCACCGACTAGTGGTAGCTTCGTTTGTTTTAATACATGATTTTTTCTATATTTCAGGTAAAAGATTCGCTTTCATGACACTACAATTCGGCTTGGCGTCAGTTCTACTTAATTACAAAATCAAACCTTGCCCGAACATGCCTAAGCCTGCAGATATTAAGATGGATGTCCGTGGGTTATTTTTAGTGCCAGGAGAAACATTGAACGTTGAATTTATTCCAAGAAAATAAGCGAACAATATTTAGCAATATTTAAATAAATATTTGACATAAGATTTGACTTTGTTTTCGTTATTCAACTAAATTGGTTATAGGGCTGAGCTATATGCAAGCTCGTTTATGTAGGTACCACCCACTTATGTGATGTTCTACTGCGAAATGGCAGTAGGTGGTATCGTTGTGTTCCGGTTTGAAGGATGAGTGGGCCAGTAATTATAAAGGCACAAGGGACATAACATATTAGTACCCAAGGTTTATGGCGCATTGGCGATGTAAGTGATGGATATCATTTATTTCAATGCCAATGTCTATGGGCAGTGGTGACCATATAGCGAGTATTTTTAACAGATTGAGAATCTGTAAAATCTGTAATTCAATAAATCACGTGTATCGTTAGCGAATATAACTTTTATTTACATAAGTATAGTGGCGTCAATCTACTGCTTTGAAATGGACTGCCCAGCGATGTAAAAGTCACAGGTTCGAGGCTGATGTCCCCTGGGTTTTATTACGCATTTTTTATTGTTTGTAAATAGGAATAATAGTAATGGTTTCAAAGAAATAAAATTAATGCTTATTATTTTATTATTTTTATTATCTTATCCTATTTTAATATAATAATAAAATAAATATATTTATATATTTATATTTATTTTATTATTATATTAAAATAAGTTATTAGTAAATTCATCCAAAAAATAAAAAAAATCATAGACACATTATTAAAATTAATAAATTTAAATGACTTGGCAGAAACAGTGTTGAATGTTATTGTTTGCATATAATAATGCATTTAATAATGTGTATTAAAATTAATAAATTTAAATGACTTTGCAGACACAGTGTTGAATGGTATTGTTTGCATTTATCGGAATAAAACTGATAAGTTTCTGCCAAGTCATTTAAATTTATTTATTTTAATAATATGTATTAAAATTAAAATTAATAAATTTAAATGACTTGGCAGAAACAGTGTTGAATGTTATTGTTATCGGAATAAAACTGATAAGTTTCATATTATATTTACTAGCTGATACTCGCGACTTCGTCCGCGTTGCTTGATATATTAACAAAGTCTTCTTATTTACGTAGGAAAAAACATCAAAAAGATCGCAAGCAAAGATATTCTTTGTTTAAACATACATCACTGAACACGCAGTGCATATACAAATCGTTGTTTCTTGATACTAATAACTTTTTATTAAATGAAGATATCGTAATATTTTTTTATTTGGTAAGGCCCAAGTGTTTAAGAAATAAATCTTAGAAAATTTCATTGAAATCTATCCAGTAGTTTTTCATATTAATTTTAAATATTAATATTAATCATCTTAATCAATGTGTATACTTCATTTGTAACAAGCATGCAGATGCATACGTGTTTGATGCACACACCGATCACAGAGGATGACTTTGCATTTATTGCATAATTTTTTTATTATAAAAATTACGTATAGCAATTAAGCATACAGGGCAATTATGTTTTGAACAACTTTTGTTCTACGACTTTTGATAATTTGTTACATTTTATTTATATACAAAAATAAGGAATTATTTAATTTCCCGTTTGAACGTTTTTTTTTTTTTTTTATAGCCTGGGAGGGCAAATGACTACTCCACCAGATAGTAAGTGGTAGTAGAGTCCAAACGCGACGACGGCTAGTGCAGTCGGGAAGAATGATCTGCACTAGCCGCCCCCGCCTTGCCGGCCCGCAAGATGCCTCTTCACGCCTCGTTTGAAGGAACCCAGTTCATAAGAGGAGGGGAACACGTGTGCTGGTAAAGAATTCCATGTTTTGGAGGTGCGACAAAGAAAAGAGTTGCCAAATTTCTTCGTGCGCGATGGAATTGATGTCACAGTTAGGCGGTGATATCGGGAGCCAGCACGCGTAGACTTATGAAGGAATGGGGAAGCAGGAATAAGGGAGAATAATTCCTCTGAACACTCGCCGTGATACAGTCGATAGAAAGCGCTCAGTGCCGCTATCTCTCAAATTAACGATACTCGGCCGAATCTTTTATAGGCTATCCAGATTTTTCAGTCACCTACCGTAACATCGTTATGATAAAGTAATTGTAGTACTATTGTATAGAACACTTTTTTATATACCGTCAATAGTTTTCGCGGCGCACGCTAAGTAATGACTTTTATAGGCAACAATTTGATACTTTGGGTTACATAGCTCCATTTTAGGTAGGGATCTATAATTTTTTTGAAAATATAATATAGCCTATGTTAGTCAGTAAAGACGTAGCTTTCTAATGGTGAAATCGGTCGAGTAGTTTTTGAGTTAAATCGTAATAAAAATCAAACAAAAAATAAAATATTTCCTCTTTATAATATTACTTATGCATGTAAGCATTAGTATATATATGAATATGTACATATGTATATATGATTGTAATTGAACATCTTCTAAAAGTTGAGGCCAATTTTCAAAATCAAATGAATATGCACTAAAAAGAAAAAAAAAATTGCGTATTTTTCTGTAATTTGATAATTAACTTACTATTTTCTACTCATCAATATGTAGGTACGAATGTGTTGTGTGGTTGATAATGTAGCTACAATTATTGTTATTTTTGGAGTCGATGTCAGCCAAGGAAACACTTTAATATACCTAGCAATAATAATACGGGAATCCTTTAAAAACAAACAAAAACTTACACATTACAAATTGACTTTTTTTCGCGTATTTAAGTTGCGCGTGCGACACAAGCACATTTCACCAATAACTATGTATTAAGTTATAAACCCATCTTGGCTGACATCTTGGTTTTATGTGTTAGCGGAGGCACGAGAGTGTACACACCAATTTCCAGACTCCGAGCTGAGAATTTTTCAACAGAACAAACCCAATAACTTATAATTGGCTTCGGAGTTTGTGCCCTACCTAGAGATCTGCAGCCTCAAATATATCTATTATCTAAAAAGAGTTGGTTCTACCATGTAATAAAGACACTTGTTCATAAATTATTTAACTTTATAAATTCCCAACAATCTTAACAAGAGAAAATAACGAAACTTTATTCATCTATTTAAGAAATGCACCAACATATTGTATTGTAATAATTTTATTATGTATTAATAATTAACTTAATAACTTTTATCGCTACAACTCTAAGCTCTTTCTTAATTCCAATACTATAATCATTTTACTATCACTCAGTCAATAACATTCGTTCTATTTTTATGTAAACTCAAAAAGCGCGCGCAATCCCTTTTTTAATCCGATTATATTTTTATCAAATCGGAAACAATATCAAATATCAATATCAATATAAAGTACATCAATAAGTATTTCATACATATTTAAATTTCATAATATTTCATAAGGCACGCTGATTTCAAAATATTGTTTTCAATGCAATTTCACTAATAAAATACCTAATTAACCTACCTGGATCGAATATGGCCAGCCGGTAAATATGGCCACACACACGTTCATTTAAGTATGAATAAACTACTATATAGAACAAAATGCAATGTTGTGCAATCGGGCCTGAGGAACGTTCTCGAATGGCGCCCGTTCCCGCGAAGCCGCGCACCCGGCGGCACTCGTCGGCCCGCGGCCATAGATATTACATATAAACTGGTACCCGCGGCCGTCATTAGCTCAGAGGTCGTTGCAGTGTGTGGTTGCGTCGGTGTTATAAAAATTCATCGTAAGTTTTTGTTTATATTGGATATTGTTGCGTTTTTAATGATAAATGAGTTTTTAATGTGTGTTTTTCAAAGTAGTAATTAGTTTTTGCATCATGTCATTTAATATTAGTAAGAATACGTTAGTGTGTATGAATTAGGGTTTGGGAATTCCCGACAATTTCAAAGTCCCGGGACACGAGATAGCCTACAATCAAAGTCACGGGAATTCCTGGGACTGAGACTTAAGAATTGTTTTTTGTACAATTTTAATTCAAGTCAATTTCTGGTGAAACTTATTAAAAAAACGTAATTTAAAAAAAAACAACGTTTATTAAACAGAAATTAATTCTAATTTCTTTAACGTTAATTTCAGTCTTAATAATTGCTTTTTTTATTTCTTTTAATTACAGACTGATTCCCTTTCAAGCAGTTGAATCTTATAGTTCAAGTCTGTCAGGCAGTCAGTTTTTTAAATAATTAACTTTCACGTTAAATAGTCTTCTTTGATGATTTAATAAAATAGGCTTTGTCGTTGGTCTAGAGGCTAGATAAAAGGCCGCAGACCCGGTGGTCCTGGGTTCAATTCCCAGGTCTGACCAATATATAGTTATTGGGTTTTTCTGTCAGAAAATTCTCAGTAGCAACCCGGAGTCTGGAAGTGGAAGTGTGTACACTCCCGTGCCTCGGAGAGCATGTTAAGCTGTTGGTCCTGCGCCTGAACTTTTTCCGGTCGTGCCGGATTGCCGTCCCATCGGATTATGAGAGCTAAGGAAAAGAGACTGCACCTGTGTTTGCGCATACACTTGTGCACTATAGTATCTCCAGTGCAGTTGGCTAGTCTCTCTTGAGATTGGCCGCCGTGGCCGAAGTCGTGTCTCATGACTCGACAATCGTGTCTCGTGTCTCGACATTATTATCGCGCGCTTATCGATTAATTTTCGGTATCGATAAGCGAGCGTCATAACCGTCAAGGACAACACTCGAGGTCAGACAGATGCGTCGAGATGGGCGAGTGCGGGGCTAGCTGCCCCCCAAGAGTCGCCTCTGGCCACGATGGACATGAACTCGCGCTCATTCAGTAGATATGGTCTGATGGTGGATGTGTACTTCATAAAAAAAAAAAATAGTTTTGATTATTTAATTTTCTTATTGACGTATATTAGCCGAAACTTGAAGTATATTTGTTTGTTTATTTATATATATAAATGACGAGCCCGTTGGCGTGGTTGGTAAGACACTTGCTTTTCACGCCGCGGGTCGTGGGTTCGATTCCCACCCAGGACAGACATTTGTGTGCATGAACATGTCTGTTTGTCCTGAGTCTGGGTGTAATTATCTATATAAGTATGTATTTACAAAAGAAAAAGTAGTATATGTAGTATATCAGTTGTCTGGTTTCCATAGTACAAGTTCTGCTTAGTTTGGGATCAGATGGCCGTGTGTGAATAATGTCCCAAGATATTATTATTATATATAAATAGATACTTTAGGTAGATACTATCTGTAATAATAAAGTCGTATTAGTAGTTAACAATTACACGGCAGCCTACATATTTAAAAAAAAAAACGTTTAAAAAGTATCGTGCGTTCGCAATTCTCCATGTTTGATCAAATTGATTGATCTGTGTTCCGGTACTTTTGAAATAATATACCTTCAATTTCGATTACGGTCTTGTATACAGGTCTAGCAACCGAGTCCAATTTCAGTGGTGAGAGATAGGCGCGATTGTGTAACAATTTTTATTTCCGAGCGGCGCCCGCTGTACGTCGCTGCTATCGCCTATTGAGTAATTGTGAGATTGTATATCGTTTTGTTGAGTTTTGCGGATTTTTATATTTGTTTTGTTATTTAACAGCTGTTTGGATCTGAAAAAGTATTCGGGATAATTTTTACGCAATTAAGAATGTTACCTAATTTTGATTAGTAGCTATCCATATTCTCTGTCAAAAATAAAAAATACAAGTGAAAGAATTACTTCGATACGTCAATTAGTTTCCGATTTATAGAAGTAAACGTGCGATGCGGACTCGTACTGGGTGTGACGTCATTTTACAACACTCGCTCAGTCCGTTTGCGCTCTCAGCACGGTGTCTTACGTTTGGCGACTTGCTACTAAGCGGTGCGTTGTAAAGTGACGTCACATGCGGTCACGTGACTGTTAGCGGGACTCGATATTTATCGTAAGTTTAAATGCCTGTGAAATCAAAACTAATAGGTATTTTTGACTACAACAAAAACTAGTGTATTTGTATACATATAAGCTATACTGTAACACTAAACTAACTTTCAAATGATTTGGCATACCTATTAACATTCTCAATTGTCATGCCTCTGGCGACCGTAAATTGAACTGAACAGCGTCATTAAGTCGACGTACCCCCACTACTGTTATTGCAAGACCTGTGTATACGACCGTGATTTCGATGTTCAATTATATCTAAAATGCATATAATCTCACAATTCGTGTCAGTGTTTAGGTGTGTGAATGTGTCCGACAGAAGTAACAAGCAAATATAATCTTACACACACTTATATAAACAAAACAAAAAGTAAATACTCAATACATAAATACTATTGGGTCCATATCAACTGCTCATCTCGTTTTCTCACGTCCGGACGAAAAGGGATGCATTTATTAACTGACAAAAGATTCGAGTGTTGATAATTTCCCGTGAGAAGTGTACCACATTTGTAATGCTCTTTATACTTTTATTCAATTTGAACTCGTATTGATTTGTTGTTTATATTGACCATATCCTTTGAAAATAGGTACCGGTAAGCTTTAAATAGATAGGTCTTTTATGGTCTTGAATAATCTCCGGTATTCAATATGAATTCGTAAAAAACACAGCAACACTTTATAATTGCAATGCAAGATGTGCACCGGGCAACTGATGTCGAATGAATGCTCGCTTAGTCGAGCGCTGCTTTTTATAGGGTTTTAAATTTATTGTATATATACGATTAAGCCTGAATGTGAATTCTGCTAGATATGAAATAAAGATCTAATTTGGTATCGCTTTCTCGTTTTATTTATATTTATTATTAGATCCACGAAACTGTTTCTTATCTTATATAGTGGCAGGCGTTGTTTACACTCAACTGTGACGCAATATTGCAACAACTGCGAGGATAACGCTATCATAGAGCTACAGTTTCGACGTCACCGTACGAATAATATAACATTTAAATATGATACATTACGATATACGCATAGCTCACTAAATAAGAGTCCACTTGGAAGTTTTAAGATAACATAAAAGGATATGTCCCTAATATCGTATAAAAAATTACAACTTTCACATGACAACTTTTCAGTGCTTATAAGTGGATCTCTCAGATATATTATAATAATATGTATGAATATAAATAACATTATTTCTATAAAAAATAATAATAAGTTAAGTTGAGCATCCGTTGATACGGATTACAAATTGTATTCGGTCGTTAACTTTATGAATTGGCAAGATGATGAAGACAAATTATTTGTTTATCCAGATCAGTTATGGATATAATAGTTGTTGGTTGCGGCGCCTCTGGCATTGCAGCGCTGCGAAAACTTCACGAAGCCGGCTTAAAGGTGCTCGGTTTGGAAGGAGCTGATAGGATTGGGGGTAGAATACGTACAGTGGAATATGGTGACTGTTTCCTTGATTTGGGAGCCGCTTGGTGAGTCATATTTGAAAGTGGAATTGTGATATATTTATATTAATGTAACGTTAGTAGTTTGTGTGCAGTCGTCTATGTAAATACTGTTAATTCACCAAGTTCTTCCGTTAGATGGTCATTTAACGCATGTCATTACAGGCTCAAGATACAAAATATCTTAGATTCCTAGATCTAAGATAGTGTAGACTGTAGACTGACGAGTGTGTACTTATTATATTTTTTGTAGTGTCAATGTCTGTTCGAAAGTTTACACTCACCAGCATGGAGGAAATTTGCTCCATTTCTCAGTAGATGTTGATTTTTTTTCTTTTTGTACACGCTGTGTTCTTCTTTAAGTAATTGTGACACTTAGTATATAATTTACTTTTGTTATATGTATTACTTTATTTTAGTCTGTGTAAACATTGATGAAGAACCAAAAAATAATAATTAACTAAATTTTAAAAAAGTACTACATAGATTTCATGCGTTTCAGGTGTGAAGGCGAGAAGGACAATGTTGTGTTTGATTTTGCAAATCCATTAGGTCTCTTGGATAGACCAGAGCCAGACGAAAAATATTTCGTCTTGTCAAACGGTAATTTAATGCCCATTGAAGCGGGTACAGAAATCGTTCAAGCTTTGAATGACGAAATAGCTACTGCTAACAAGAATACTAAAGAATCGATTTCTGCATGTATACGCAATGCGTAAGTTTTTACAATAGAATCTTACAAATATTTGAACATATATAAGAACATATTAGACAGGTTACCTGTAAATACAAGTAAATGATCCACTTTTTTGTTTAAACAATTAATTCTTTTTAATTTACTGCGTGGTTAGTCTAACTTAATCTTGCGGATCCCGAAGCGTAAGACTACTTCGAGTAGACTACTAACCCGAGCCGAATTAATTAAAGTTGTTGTTCTGAGGTGTTTTTGTCAAAATACTCTCAATAGCAGACCCGACTCCCGAGTTAAGAAGTTAACTGTGGCGCACTCCTGATAGAAACAGGAGTGTGCAGTGTGCACCATGTCAATGAATACAGACGTTACATAGAAGCGCAGTTCTTAAGGATTTCGTGTGCCGATTCCAAGTGGGGTCGCCCCTGTTTAGTTCATAGTTTGTCGGCTCTGGCGACATTCTCCGTCTTTCTTGCTTTCGTAGTTAAGATACGCTGGGGAAAGTCCGTCTCTCTTGCTCTCGTAGTTAAGATACGCTGGGGAAAGTCCGTCTCTCTTGCTCTCGTAGTTAAGATACGCTGGGGAACGACTGTCACGCTGCCAAGCGGCATTTTGGGTCGCAGAAAGTTTGCCTTCAGGGCGCACATAAGAACTGCGCTTCTTTGTAACGTCTGTATTCACTGACCATGTCAAACTAGTCAACTAACTGACTATTAAGTAACTCGTCAAGTATTTCCGTCTTTATTGCGGAGATTGATGCTTCGTATTGCACTGCACCGCTTACGAAATATATATATTTACGATTGATGTATTTGTTACCGAAGATTTTAACACTTAAGATCTCGAAAATTGATTTAATACGTGCCTCTACAGCATTGATTGCATTATCATGACAACGAATGCCGCAAATTTAAATTAAAAACATTTACAACGATATCTTTACTTCTACAAACAGCGGTAATCACATTAATACCTGAGTTTTAAATTTCCAGAGCGAAGACTAATCCAAAACTAAAAAAAGACCCAGAATTAGCCCAGTCCTTTGTAGAATGGTTTGAGAATAGTAACCATGTCGGTGGACAGATTGATCCGAAAAAAGGTAAATCTTTAAAAGATGTGTTGTTTACGATTCGTGGAGGAGAATATATGCTTAACTGGAAAGGAAGGGGTAGTAAGACTATACTTGATATTCTCTTGGTAAGTTCTGTACAATTTTGAATATGAAGATAATATTTAAGACTATACATTCGAGCGATACGAAATAAATAAATTAAAGTATTTATTCGGACTATTTATAAACGCGAATTTTTATTGGATATTTAAACATTCTAATTAAGCAGACCGTTTTTGTATCGATTATTTTTACTATCCAGAATAAATATCCCGATCCTTCAAAAGAACTACCAATCGATATACACCTTAAGAAAGAAGTAGAAAGCATAAAATGGGGAACGAGTGAATCTGGTCTGGATGCCGGAAATTCTCTGGTACAAATCAAATGTAAGGACGGTAGTTTGTATGCAGCGAAAAGCGTCATCGTCACTGTATCCCTTGGAGTTCTAAAAGAAAGGTAACAAATGCTACTTAATTTATTCATTAATTAGACTTGACTTTCTAACTTGAATCCCACTTCTTTTTAGTAGAGATTGTCACGGTATCTGGTTAGTTACCACTCACTCATCAAATATTATTGTTGTGTTCGGTTTGAAGGGTGAGTGTACCAGTGAAACACAGGCACAAGGGACATAATATCTTAGTTCCCAAGGTTGACACATTCGCGATCGCCAATGTTTCTGGTCGCTTATTTGTTCGTTTGTCTTATATTATAAAAAAGAAATTTCTTCGAAAAATCTTTGGTCGTCTGTTTATTTTATATTACAAAATTTAACATTGATCTTTTAAGAACAAGCATTATTAACCCTTGTTCAGTTTTTGGCCATTGCCATAAGCATTTGCAATTGTCCGATTTATTTATTATACATGAACATGAGCACTATATCTAATGTAATAACTATCATCAATTTCAGACACCACCAATTATTCAATCCGCCCTTACCCTCTGAAAAGATCAATGCCATCAATAATCTCCAATTGTGTGTGCTCGACAAAATCTATATAGAGTTTGAAAAGCCATGGTGGCCAAAAACACCAGCTGCTTTCAATATTTTGTGGAGAAAAGAAGATAAAGCAAAATTTACAAGCGAAGAACAATGGGTTACCGAAATTTCTGGCTTGAATACAGTGGAATATCATCCCAATTTGCTTTTGGCTTTTATTTATGGAGAAGGCGCGAAGAAAATGGAGAATACAAGCGAGGAACGAGTTAAAGCTTGTGTCGTTAAGCTGTTGGAAGTGTTATTCAGTAAGCAGTTTGATGTAACACCGGTGAAGTCCATATTGAGGTAATAATAGCTTTGGCAAAACTATTTATTTTAAGTAATACTGGATATACCATACCATAAATATCTTGTTGTTATTACTATTTTTACAAGCTGTTTTTATATATTTGTTTAAAATTTCGTGCTAAACAAAACATATGTACCCCGAAACCTTATGAATGTGATCCTGTACAATATATATTCTCTCTCTCTCTCTCTTGAAATTAGGCCAAAAGGAGGACATCATCCTACACGTTACTCACAGTGACACTGTTTACTGACAACACATTTGTCTGTAAACAGTTAGTAATCGCACACGCAAATTATGTTTCATGGGGGTTTATTTCAGAACGCAGTGGGAGTCTGATCCTCTAGCTAGAGGCGGCTATTCGTACCGCAGTGTTGCCACAGAGGAAAATGGCGGGGGAGCTATAATTTTATCCGAGCCGTTATATCACGCCAACAATTTCCCTGTTGTTTGCTTCGCGGGCGAGGCTTCGTCACATCATAGATATGCAGCCGTCCACGGCGCTGTGGAAGCTGGATTCCGAGAAGCAGAAAGATTGATTGCCAGTTTTAAATAAATATTATTTTTTAAAAATATTTAATATCTGTTACAATTTGGTGCTGGCGATAATCACTATAGTTATATTATCAATGTATAATTTTATATGTTGTAGAAAAAATAAAAAATATGCATAAAAATAAACATTATTTTATTTAATCAAATATACATAATTTTAAAGTGATGATAAAATGATAAATTATATAATACTAGCGGTTCACCCGCGGCTTTGCCTGCGATAAAATAAGAAATAATAAAATAGGTTAACAATGGTCTATTTTTGATGTAAAAACAGTAAATTTCAAGAAGATCATCATATCTCCCGTTTGGCGTTTATTTTTCAAAAATGACGTATGCATTTATTTTTACTTCGAAGCTTTAAAATTAAATTTCATGCTTCTTACATCGAAAATGACGGACCTTCAATACAAACTACCCCGCAGGACTGTGAAATAAGGGTTGCAACCCTTATTTCACAGTCCTGCGGGGTCCTGCTTCTTAGATGGAAAATGACGGACCCGCGATACAAACTCAACTCCTATTTCGCCCTCTTGGGGGTAGATTTTCGAAAACCCTTAAATACGTTTTTATCTTTTCCTAATCAAAGGTTTGTATATAACATTTCATGCTACCTACATCAAAAATTACGGACCCGCCTTACAAACATTTGACCCCTATTTCACTCTCTTGGGGGGTAGATTTTCAAAAATCCTTCAATAAGTTTCTTTCCAACCATAGGCCAGGTCTGTATATAAAATTTCATGCTTCTTACTTCAAAAATGACGGAGTCATCATGCAAACTTTCAACCCCTATTTCACCCGCTTGGAGAGTAAATTATCAAAAATCTTGAATTACATATTTATTTATTTCTAAACAAAAACTTGTATATAAAATTTCATGCTTCTTAAATAAAAAATGACCAACTCTCCATATAAACTTTCAACCCCTAATTCACCCTCTTAGGTGGTGAATTTTGAAAAACTCTGAACTGCGTTCTTATTATTTACAATAACAAATGATATATTTGAAGTTTTATGACAATCGGTTGAACGGGGTGGCAGTCGATACTTTACAGCGCCACCTGGTGGCGGGTTACATCAATGGACATAGCATATAAACCTTCTCCGTGGAAAAATAAATATACATACCAATTTTCATAATGATGGGTTAAATAGTTTCTGAGTTTATCGATGTCATACATATACAAACTTCCTTTTTTATATATATAGAAGATTAGTATAGATCAAAGTGAATGAAAAAAGATACTAAGACACACCAAATGCGAGTTACGTATACTGTTTTTTTTATAGGTGTGTAGCTGACTTACATAATTTAGTTATTTATTCTAGAAGATCGCATTCCAATTATAAAAAGTTTCCGCTCTGCTGGTACCACTATAAATTTGGAAATCGTGCCACTAACTGTATAAAGCCATGCAATTACGACTCGGGAAAAGCCACAGGCAGGCGATTTAAGTGTTTTCCCTCGTTTTGCGCTTCATCAAAGACGTGCGAAGACGGACTATCAGCTGTGTGCGGCGAATGATACTACTATCAACACCTATGGTGACGTACATCTTAAACTTAATTTAGGCCTTCGTAGAGACTTTGAGTGGCGCTTCGTTGTATCAAATGTATCTAAAGCAATCATTGGTGTAGATTTCTTGTCATATTTTAAATTAAGAGTAGATATTCGCAATAAACGCTCAATAGATAGTAAAACTAGTTTGAGTACTGTAGCAAGAATTAATGTAGCAGATAGTTTGGTGTCTAGCGTTAAGGTTAAGACCGATGATACTAAATATAATGCCTTACTTTCGGAATTTTCGGACATAACACGACAAGCTGGCCCTATACGTATCATTAAACACAACACAGCTCACCACATTCGCACAACCCCGGGCCTCTTCGGTCTCTTCGAGTTTCCGTTTATAACCTTCGGCTTAAGGAATGCAGCTCAAACCTTCCCAAAGGTTTATTGACGAAGTGACGCGTGGCCTTGATTTCTGTTACCTCGACGACATTTTAGTATTCTCAAAAGACGAGCAAGAGCACGAGGAACATCTTCGTGAGCTTTTCAAAAGATTGAAAGACTATGGAATACTAATAAATGTCTCTAAATGTTTATTTGGAATAGCTGATGTCACTTTTCTGGGCTATCACATTTCGCAATATGGAACTAAACCTTTGGATGGCAAAGTTGAAGCAGTAAAAAAATTACCCAGGACCTAACCCAGCGAGGCAGCTTCGAATATTTCTAGGCATAGTAAATATTTACAGAAGGTTTATACCACGTGCCGCCCAGATGCAAGCTCCTTTGAATGCCTTGCTTACTGGTGCCATTAAAGCCTCTCAGCCAGTGGATATAATTGTAGACTCGTTGACAGCTTTCGGGAGTGTATAAATAGCTTATGTAATGCAGCTATGTTGGCACACCCCGACTCGACTGCCAAATTCATTGGAAGCGTATTACAACAACTTAAGGATGGAGATTGGCAGCTTTTAGCTTATTTTTCTCGTAAATTGAACCCATCACAAAGTAAATATTCACCTTATGGTAGGGAGCTCCTCGCAGTTTACGAGAGCGTCAAATATTTTCGATACTGGCTAGAAGCATCGAGCTTTACTATTTATAGTGACCACAAGCCATTATGCTACATGTTTAGCGAGCGTAAAAATAATTGCTCGCCACGTCAGTATAGATACGAGTACCTATACTGTATATCGCAATTCTCCACCGATGTACGACATATCGCCGGAAAGGACAATGTTGTTGCAGACACATTATCACGCATCGAAGAATTGCATATACCTGTAGATCTAGAGGTACTAGCTAAAGCTCAGGATAATGACACTGAGTCAAGCCAATTACCTTACAGAAGATACTTCTCTGCGTATGAAGAGGATGACAATCCCAGGTAGTCGTATGCTTTTGTACTGCGATGTCAGCCTGGCGACACCTAGCATTACGCAGACAAGTTTATAACAGCTTGAATTCGCTTAGCCACCCCGGTGCAAACACCAGTGCTAAACTTGTAGTACAACGCTATGTATGGCCGCAAATGAGAAAAGATTGTCGTGAGTGGTCCAGAGCATGTTTGAGTTGCCAACGCTCAAAAGTAAATCGACACGTGTCAAGCCCTTTAGGTACTCTCGATTTACCCAACGCGCGTTTTAAATATGCTCATCTGGATCTCATCGGACCGTTCCCCCTTTCTGCCGAATATCGATATTGTCTAACAGCAGTCGATTGCTTTACGCGATGGGCTGAAGCTGTACCTATTGCTGATATTACGGCAGAGTCAGTGGTCAAAGCATTTTTATCCGGATGGGTTGCTCGATTCGGTTGCCCAACAGACATCGTAACTGATCGATGTAGGCAGTTTCAATCCGTGCTATTTCAACAACTGTCTAAAGCCCAACGCTTATCGAAAAACAACTGCTTACCACCCTCAATGTAACGGTTTAGTAGAAAGATTTCATCGACAATAAAAATCAGCAATAATGAGCCATGCCGATTGCCGATGGTGAGAATCATTACCATTCGTACTACTTGGCATAAGAAGCTCTTTCAAAGAGCATCTACAATGTTCTTCTGCCGAGCTAGTATATGGAGAGCCTTTACGACTCCCAGGTGACTTTTTTGACCATAGTGTTGACAAATGTACGACTGATATAACAGATTTTTCAGCACGTATCAGATCATTTGCCAACAACTTAAAGCCAGTTCCAGTTAGACACCATACAAACTCTAAGAAGATTTTAGTGTACAAGGATCTATCATCTTGTTCCCACGTATTTTTAAGAGAAGATGCTCTAAGAGGTGCACTTCAACCGGCCTACAGTGGCCCATATGAAGTAATTACTAGAAAATCTAAAGTTTTCAAAATTAGAGGAAAGGGTAAAGATGTCACAGTTTCTGTAGACCGCTTAAAGCCAGCCTACATACTGTCGGACAATAACATAGTTGATAAAAAACATAATTATGAAATTCCTCTTAGCACTCCAGCTATTAAAACTACTCAAACGCCAACTTTTTTAGACGTCAAGATCGATTCCCCGACTACTTTCGCCCGTAGCACGGTCTCTGGAGGGGAGTGAATGTAGCTGACTTACATAATTTATTTATTATTTTTTATTTACAAAATGTACATTTATTATATTTATAATATTTTTTACTTAAATATATAATAAATTAAATAGCTATACACCTGACACACGACCCGTTTTATATATATATAATTAAACCGGTTTACTAGCTGCGCTCGCGCATCGTTCGTAAGTCGGTTACTCTTTGGACCGTTCGTTTTTCCCTTGCTTCAGTCGTTATCCTAACGCTGGACGCGAAGCCTGTGTCGCTTTTGATATCGTACTTGCTTGCAAATCTTTAATATATGTTTTTCGCTTTCCTTAGTGTTACGCTACTTTTATTAGTATAGACTTTCCTTTCTGTTTTCTGCTCTTTCACTTTCTGTGCTTTTTAATCTCTTGTGCTTGTGTAAATAAAATAATAACTATAATTGTGAAGTGAACTTTTTATTTCTCATTATTTTACACACAAAGAACTATAGGTGTATAGCAGAGATGTGACAAAATGTATTTAATTAATGATCAACGTTGATTTAAATTTAAAAAAAAATACAGATAAAAATATTATTTCTAAACGCAAAACTAATGGTTAATATGTAAATATTTGTATGAAGCTTATTGTTGTATGAACTTCATCATAAAACATATCTGCTAAGTGTTAAGACTTGACCTGGGGTCAGTTGACAGTGATCTACAAACGTTTGTTTGTGGGCGCGCCTTGTTTACTATCTATTAATAAAGAAAACAAAATATTGATTCAATAGGTACCTACTTCGCGTCATGTCAACTCATCATATTCTTCTTTCTATCACTTTCCATCTGCCAATATATTATATTTAAAGGTTTTATTATTTACTACGATACTTATTTTATTTTTAAATAATTCGACAGTTTTAAATACACACAAAATACACAAATATACATACAAAATTTATAACGAAAAGACGTGTCTGCCGCCGTTTTGTTTCATATTTTGTTTGAACTATGTAGGTATCGGGTGACATTTTATAATAAATTTAGATTCGTGTAGTTAATAAAGAATAATCAAAGTTTTTCATCAAAAGTAGGTCGATTTCAATGAGACGAGTCGTCAAAAAAATATACTTAATAACATAATGTGATAAATTCATTTTTTTATTTTTAGATAGAAAATATAAAGGACGATGTTTAAAAACCTAATGGATATATGGAGAGAGCGACATATGAAATACTAATTTCAATCATTTGTCACGTCATGTGTTGTCTTCCTATCTAGATTATAAATAAAGTCGTTAAATGAGACGCACTGAAAATATTTTCTTATATACATTCGTGTTATAAATATGTCTCTACAGATATAGAACACATAAGCTGGTTAGTAACTAAGAACTGAGATAGCCCTGCGAATATAAACAAAAGTTTTAACAAAAAAAAACCGACGTTTCAAAAGAAAAACAAATTAATATGCACTAAAAAGTAAAAAAATATTTGCGTATTCTTCTATAATTTGGTAATTAACTTACTTTTTTCTACTCATTAATATGTAGGTACGATTGTGTTGTGTGGTTGATAATGTAGTTACAATCATTGTTATTTTTGGAGTCGAAAATTTATTTTTGGAGTAGACCTACTAAACGAGCTGCTCATATGAGACATCGCCGTTTATATTATTATTTATCTATATTAATCTAAAACAGTGAAACGTAAAGAAAAATGAATTTTGGTACTTATTTAATAAATATTAGTTAATATGGTTAAATGCATGAATATAAATTAACATGTTTTGATTAAATAGATTTAGTTGGTGGGGTGTTGGGCAGCCATAACATAATCAAATAGTTATTTCTAGTAATAATTAAATAAACTGTATGTTTATAGATGTTGTGTTATACCATTATTCACCATAAAATTTGACGGAATGTCTGATTTAAAAAAAAAGGTGAAGTATCTATATTATAATCAATATATAAATAAACATATATAACATGTATATACGAGTACTTATAGGACTTTTATATATAACTTTTAGGAAATGTTCAATTACAAACATTACATATGTCACATATACATAATATAAACTAATACTTACATGCATAAGTAATATTATAAAGAAGAAAGATTTGATGTTTTGTTTGTTTTTTTTTCTTACGATTTAGCGCAAAAACTACTTGACGGATTTTAAAAATTCTTTCACCATTAGAAAGCTATATTTTACCGAGTAACATAGGCTATATTATATTTTCAAAAAAATTAGAGATCCCTACCTTAAATGGAGCAATGTAACCCAAGGTATCAAACTGTTGCCTATAAAAGTCATTACTTAGCGTGCGCTGCGAAAACTATTTACGGTATATAAAAGTGTTCTATACAATAGTACTACAATAACTTGATCATAACGATGTTACGGTAGGTGATTGAAAGATCTGGATAGCCTATAAAAGATTCGGCCGAGTATCGTTAATTTGCTTCTAAGAATTGAAGAGTTCCGTTACTTTGTTATGGATCCCATTTTCACATTCACAGTTATGCATGTAAGCATAAGTATATATATGAATATGTACATATGTATATATGTTTGTAATTGAAATTCTTCTAAAAGTTGAGGCTGATTTTCAAAATTGTATATATATATATATATAAAACCGTATAAGTACTCGTATATACATGTTATATGTATGTATATTTATATACTGATTATAATATAGATACTTCCCCTTTTTTTACTGACTTCAAAAAAAGGAGGAGGTTATCAATTCGTCTGTATGTTTTTTTTTAATATACACTCATTGCGTCATATTTTATGGTGAAGAATGGTATAACACAACATCTATAAACATACAGTTTATTTAATTATTACTAGAAATAACTATTTGATTATGTTATGGCTGCCCAACACCCCAATGAAATCTATTTAATCAAAACATGTAAATTTATATTCATACGTTTAACCATATTAACTAATTTTTATTTATTAAGTACCAAAATGCATTTTTCTTTGCGTTTAACTGTTTTAGATTAATTATTAATATGTATAAATAATAATATAAACGGCGTTGTCTCATACGAGCAGCACGTTTAGTAGGTCTACCCATATTCTACCAAATAAGTTAGTGTAGGTACTTCAGATTCACTAAAAATCAAAAATAAACAAAAATTTTAACAAAACAAAAGCCGACTTCAAAGGAGAAACAAATTAATATGCACTAAAAAGAAAAAAAAAATTGCGTATTTTTCTATAATTTGATAATTAACTTACTATTTTCTACTCATCAATATGTAGGTACGAATGTGTTGTGTGGTTGATAATGTAGTTACAATTATTGTTATTTTTGGAGTCGATGTCTTTTTTTCGCGTAGGTATTTAAGTTGCGCGTGCGACACAAGCACATTTCACCTATAACTATGTATTTAGTTATAAACCCACCTTGGCTGACATCTTGGTTTTATGTGTTAGCGGAGGCACGAGAGTGTACACCCTTCCAATTTCCAGACTCCGAGCTGAGAATTTTTCGACAGAACAAACCCAATACCTTATAATCGGCTTCGGAGTTTGTGCCCTACCTAGAGATCTGCAGCCTCAAATATATCTATTATCTAAAAAGAGTTGGTTCTACCATGTAATAAAGACACTTGTTCATAAAATATTTAACTTTATAAATTCCCAACATTCTTAACAAGAGAAAATAACGAAACTTTATTCATCTATTTAATAAAATCACCAATATGTATTGGTAACCCTTTTTTAATCCGATTATATTTTTACCAAATCGGAAACAATATAAAAATATGTCATTATAAAATATATTCAATAAAGTACATCAATAAGTATTTCTAACATATTTAAATTTCTATATACAATTATCGAATTTCATAATATTTCATAAGGCACGCTAATTTCAAAATATTGTTGTTTTCAATTCAATTTCACTAATAAAATACCTAATTAAGCTACCTGGATCGAATATTCCCAGCCGGTAAATATGGCCACACGTTCATTTAAGTATGAATAAACGAAACGACTATAATATAGAACAAAATGCAATGTTGTTCAATCGGGCCTGAGAAACGTTCTCGAATGGGGCCAGTGTGGCCTCTTCCTGCGAAGCCGCGCACCCGGCACTCGTCGGCCCGCGGCCGTCAGTCTCAGTCCTCAGAGCCTCAGAGGTCGTTGCATTGTGTGGCTGCGTCAGTGTTATAAAAGATCATCGTAAGTTTTTGTTTATATTGGATATTATTGCGTTATTTTAATGTCTAAATGTTGTTTGACTATCGTAAAATGAATTTTTAATGTGTGTTTTTCAAAGTAGTAGTTAGTTTTTGCATCATGTCATTTAATATTAGTAAGTGTTAGTATGTTTCAAATACATGTATCAAAATAATTATTATGTTTAAAACTACTAACGCCATCTAGTGCATACAAATAAAAGATAGTTCTGTTGCGAATATCCCACGTGTTTTAATAGGTTATGGGCCTCTTCCGAATTTATCAGTTCTTTTTAGTTTAAAATAGGTTAATATACGATTAAGCCGTGAATTCTGCTAGATATGGAATAAAGATCTAATTTGGTATCGCTTTCTCGTTTTATTTATATTTATTATTAGATCCACGAAACTGTTTCTTATCTTATATAGTGGCAGGCGTTGTTTACAATCAACTGTGACGCAATATTGCAACAACTGCGAGGATAACGCTATCATAGAGCTACAGTTTCGACGTCACCGTACGAATAATATAACAATTAAATATGATACATTACGATATACGCATAGCTCACTAAATAAGAGCACTTGGAAGTTTTAAGATAACATAAAAGGATATGTCCCTAATATCGTATAAAAAACACAAATTGTGAAATACACATAAAAAATTACAACTTTCACATGACAACTTTTCAGTCCTTATAAGTAGATCTCAGATATATTATAATAATATATATGAATATAAATAACATTATTTCTATAAAAAAACATGATAAGTTAAGTTGAGCATCCGTTGATACGAATTATAAATTGTATTCGGTCGTTAACTTTATGAATTGGCAAGATGATGAAGACAATTTATTTGTTTATCCAGATCAGTTATGGATATAATAGTTGTTGGTTGCGGCGCCTCTGGCATTGCAGCGCTGCGAAAACTTCACGAAGCCGGCTTAAAGGTGCTCGGTTTGGAAGGAGCTGATAGGATTGGGGGTAGAATACGTACAGTGGAATATGGTGACTGTTTCCTTGATTTGGGAGCCGCTTGGTGAGTCATATTTGAAAGTGGAATTGTGATATATTTATATTAATGTAACGTTAGTAGTTTATGTGCAGTCGTCTATGTAAATACTGTTAATTCACCAAGTTCTTCCGTTAGATGGTCATTTAACGCATGTCATTACAGGCTCAAGATACAAAATATCTTAGATTCCTAGATCTAAGATAGTGTAGACTGTAGACTGACGAGTGTGTACTTATTATATTTTTTGTAGTGTCAATGTCTGTTCGAAAGTTTACACTCACCAGCATGGAGGAAATTTGCTCCATTTCTCAGTAGATGTTGATTTTTTTTCTTTTTGTACATGCTGTGTTCTTCTTTAAGTAATTGTGACACTTAGAATATAATTTACTTTTGTTATATGTATTACTTTATTTTAGTCTGTGTAAACATTGATGAAGAACCAAAAAAAAAAATTAACTACATTTAAAAAAAGTACTACATAGATTTCATGCGTTTCAGGTGTGAAGGCGAGAAGGATAATGTTGTGTTTGATTTTGCAAATCCATTAGGTCTCTTGGCTAGACCAGAGCCAGACGAAAAATATTTCGTCTTGTCAAACGGTAATTTAATGCCCATTGAAGCGGGTGCAGAAATCGTTCAAACTTTGAATGACGAAGTAGCTTCTGCTAACAAGAATACTAAAGAATCGATTTCTGCATGTATACGCAATGCGTAAGTTTTTACTATAGAATCTTACAAATATTTGAACATATATAAGAACAGATTAGACAGGTTACCTGTAAATACAAGTAAATGATCCACTTTTTTGTTTAAACAATTAATTCTTTTTAATTTACTGCGTGGTTAGTCTAACTTAATCTTGCGGATCCCGAAGCGTAAGACTACTTCGAGTAGACTACTAACCCGAGTCGAATTAATTAAAGTTGTTGTTAAACTATATATATTTACGATTGATGTATTTGTTACCGAGGATTTTAACACTTAAGATCTCGAAAATTGATTTAATACGTGCCTCTACAGCATTGATTCCATTATCATGACAACGAATGCCGCAAATTTATATTAAAACATTTACAACGATATCTTTACTTATAGAAACAGCGGTAATCACATTAATACCTGAGTTTTAAATTTCCAGAGCGAAGACTAATCCAAAACTAGAAAAAGACCCAGAATTAGCCCAGTCCTTTCTAGAATGGTTTGAGAATAGTAACCATGTCGGTGGACAGATTGATCCGAAAAAAGGTAAATCTTTAAAAGATGTGTTGTTTACGATTCATGGAGGAGAATATATGCTTAACTGGAAAGGAAGGGGTAGTAAGACTATACTTGATATTCTCTTGGTAAGTTCTGTACAATTTTGAATATGAAGATAATATTTAAGACTATACATTCGAGCGATACGAAATAAATAAATTAAAGTATTTATTCGGACTATTTATAAACGCCAATTTTTATTGGATATTTAAACATTCTAATTAAGCAGACCGTTTTTGTACCGATTATTTTTACTATCCAGAATAAATATCCCGATCCTTCAAAAGAACTACCAATCGATATACACTTCAAGAAAGAAGTAGAAAACATAAAATGGCGAACGAGTGAACCGGGTCTGGATGCCGGAAATTCTCTGGTACAAATCAAATGTAAAGACGGTAGTTTGTATGCAGCGAAAAGCGTCATCGTCACTGTATCCCTTGGAGTTCTAAAAGAAAGGTAACAAATGCTATTTATTTTATTCATTAATGAGACTTGATTTCTAACTTGAATCCCACTTCTTTTTAGTAGAGATTGTCACGGTATCTGGTTAGTTACCACTCACTCATCAAATATTATTGTTGTGTTCGGTTTGAAGGGTGAGTGTACCAGTGAAACACAGGCACAAGGGACATAATATCTTAGTTCCCAAGGTTGACGCATTCGCGATCGCCAATGTTTCTGGTCGCTTATTTGTTCGTTTGTCTTATATTATAAAAAAGAAATTTCTTCGAAAAATCTTTGGTCGTCTGTTTATTTTATATTACAAAATTTAACATTGATCTTTTAAGAACAAGCATTATTAACCCTTGTTCAGTTTTTGGCCATTGCCATAAGCATTTGCAATTGTCCGATTTATTTATTTTACATTAACATGAGCACTATGTAATAACTATCATCAATTTCAGACACCACCAATTATTCAATCCACCATTACCCTCTGAAAAGATCAATGCCATCAATAATCTCCAATTGTGTGTGCTCGACAAAATCTATATAGAGTTTGAAAAGCCATGGTGGCCAAAAACACCAGCTGCTTTCAATATTTTGTGGAGAAAAGAAGATAAAGCAAAATTTACAAGCGAAGAACAATGGGTTACCGAAATTTCTGGCTTGAATACAGTGGAATATCATCCCAATTTGCTTTTGGCTTTTATTTATGGAGAAGGCGCGAAGACAATGGAGAATACAAGCGAGGAACGAGTTAAAGCTGGTGTCGTTAAGCTGTTGGAAGTGTTATTCAGTAAGGAGTTTGATGTAACACCGGTGAAGTCCATATTGAGGTAATAATAGCTTTGGCAAAACTATTTATTTTAAGTAATACTAGATATACCATGGCATAAATATCTTGTTGTTATTACTATTTTTACAAGCTGTTTTTATATATTTGTTTAAAATTTCGTGCTAAACAAAACATATGTACCCCGAAACCTTATGAATGTGATCCTGTACAATATATATTCTCTCTCTCTCTCTCTCTCTCTCTCTCTCGAAATTAGGCCAAAAGGAGGACATCATCCTACACGTTACTCACAGTGACACTGTTTACTGACAACACATTTGTCTGTAAACAGTAAGTATTCGCACGAGCAAATTATGTTTCATGGGGGTTTATTTCAGAACGCAGTGGGAGTCTGATCCTCTAGCTAGAGGCGGCTATTCGTACCGCAGTGTTGCCACAGAGGAAAATGGCGGGGGTGCTATAATTTTATCCGAGCCGTTATATCACGCCAACAATTTCCCTGTTGTTTGCTTCGCGGGCGAGGCTTCGTCACATCATAGATATGCAGCCGTCCACGGCGCTGTGGAAGCTGGATTCCGAGAAGCAGAAAGATTGATTGCCAGTTTTAAATAAATATTATTTTTTTAAAATATTTAATATCTGTTACAATTTGGTGCTGGCGATAAGCACTATAGTTTTTATATAAATATATAATTTTATATGTTGTAGAAGAAATAAAAAAATATGCATAAAAATAAACATTATTTTATTTAATCAAATATACATTATTTTAAAGTGATGATAAAATGATAAATTATATAATACTAGCGGTTCACCCGCGGCTTTGCCCGCCATAAAATAAGAAATAATAAAATAGGTTAACAATGGTCTATTTTTGATGTAAAAACAGTAAATTTCAAGAAGATCAGACCATTTTTTTATACTAAAGTTTCCGACCCATATCTCCCGTTTGGGGTTAATTTTTCAAAAATGACGTACCTATGCATTTATTTTTACTCTGAAGCTTAAAGCTTCTTCTTTTCTTTCTTTTAAATTTCATGCTTCTTACATCGAAAATAACGGACCTTCAATACAAACTTTCAACCCTTATTTCACATTCTTGCGGGGTAGTTTTAAAAAATACCCTAAAATATGTATTTAATTTATTTCTAACCAGAAGCTTATTATTATTTATACTTTTTACATCAAAATAGGTGGACCCGCCATACACACTTTCAACCCCGTATTTTACCTTCTTTCGGGATAGTTTTTAAACCCCTGAAATACGTATTTATTTATTTCTAAACAGAAGCATGTATATAAAATTTCATGCTTCTTAGATGGAAAATGACGGATCCGCGATACAAACTCAACTCCTAATTCGCCCTCTTGGGGGTAGATTTTCGAAAACCCTTAAATACGTTTTTATCTTTTCCTAATCAAAGGTTTGTATATAACATTTAATGCTACTTACATCAAAAATTACGGAACCGCCATACAAACTTTCGACCCCTATTTCACCCTCTTGGGGGGTAGATTTTCAAAAACCCTTCAATACGTATTTATTTTATTTCCAACCATAGGCCAGGTCTGTATATAAAATTTCATGCTTCTTACTTCAAAAATGACGGAGTCATCATGCAAACTTTCAACCCCTTCACCCTCTTGGGGGGTAGATTTTTTTTAAAGGTGTGTAGCTGACTTAGATAATTTAGTTATTTATTCTAGAAGATCGCATTCGAATTATAAAGTTTCCGCTCTGCTGGTACCACTATAAATTTGGAAATCGTGCCACTAAGTGTATAAAGCCATGCTATTACGACTCGGGAAAAGCCACAGGCGATTTAAGTGTTTTCCCTCCTTCTGTTTTTCATCAAAGACGTGCGAAGACGGACTATCAGCTGTGTGCGGCGAATGGCTTCTATCAACACCTTTTTTTTTTTTTTATCGTGGGGAAATCCATCATGGATACCCTCCATATGTGATGTAGAATGGAGGGTTATGTCGGACTCCTACCGACTAAAACCACCACGGTACCCTTCCCGTCTTAAGGGGAGCGCCACGGGATCGCTTGCGCATGCTACCGTGACGCTCCGACGGCCGGCCTATGCGGGCCTCCATTCACTAGGGAGGAATCCCAGGGTACTGGGATCCTCCCTCATTCCCGGCGGCGCCTATTGTGGCGGGGGGAGAAGGTGCGCAAAACGTTGCTTTCTTCCCCCCGGTCTTCTACGACGGAGCGAGTCTACAGCGGCTTTCTCCTCCCGCTCCCGGTCCGCGGCCTCCTTCTGCGACATCACACCTTCACAGAAGGAGGCCATCTCCGACCAGCACCCCTCGCTTCCGAGCATTTCTATCAACACCTATGGTGACGTACATCATAAACTTAATTTAGGCCTTCGTAGAGACTTTGAGTGGCGCTTTGTTGTAGCAAATGTATCTAAAGCAATCATTGGTGTAGATTTCTTGTCATATTTTAAATTAACAGTAGATATTCGCATTAAACGCTTAATAGATAGTAAAACTAGTTTGAGTACTGTAGCAACAATTAATGTAGCAGATAGTTTGGTGTCTAGCGTTAAGGTTATGACCGATGATACTAAATATAATGCCTTACTTTCGGAATTTTCCGACATAACACGACAAGCTGGCCCTATACGTATCATTAAACACAACACAGCTCACCACATTCGCACAACCCCAGGACTCTTCGGTCTCTTCGAGTATCCGTTTATGACCTTCGGGTTAAGGAATGCAGCTCAAACCTTCCCAAAGGTTTATTGACGAAGTGACGCGTGGCCTTGATTTCTGTTACCTCGATGACATTTTAGTATTCTAAAAAGACGAGCAAGAGCACGAGGAACATCTTCGTGAGCTTTACAAAAGATTGAAAGACTATGGAATACTAATAAATGTATCAAAATGTTTATTTGGAGTAGCTCATGTCACTTTTCTGGGCTATCACATTTCGCAATATGGAACTAAACCTTTGGATGGCAAAGTTGAAGCAGTAAAAAAATTACCCAGGACCTAAGACAGCGAGGCAGCTTCGAATATTTCTAGGCATAGTAAATATTTACAGAAGGTTTATACCACGTGCCGCCCAGATGCAAGCTCCTTTGAATACCTTGCTTACTGGTGCCATTAAAGCCTCTCAGCCAGTGGATATAATTGTAGACTCGTTGACAGCTTTCGGGGAGTGTATAAATAGCTTATGTAATGCAGCTATGAAAGCACAGCCCGACTCGAATTTGAGTCTGGTTACTGACGCTTCAGTCGTTGCCATTGGAAGCGTATTACAACAACTTAAGGATGGAGAATGGCAGCCTTTAGCCTATTTTTCTCGTAAAGTGAGCCCATCACAAAGGAAATATTCATCTTATGGTAGGGAGCTCCTCGCAGTTTACGAGTGTCAAATATTTTCGATACTGGCTAGAAGCATCGAGCTTTACTATTTATACTGACCACAAGCCATTATGCTACATGTTTAGCGAGCGTAAAAATAATTGCTCGCCACGTCAGTATAGATACGAGTACCTAGACTATATATCGCAATTCTCCACCGATGTACGACACATTGCCGGAAAGGACCATGTTGTTGCAGACACATTATCACGCATCGAAGAATTGCATATACCTGTAGATCTAGAGGTACTAGCTAAAGCTCATGATAATGGCACTGAGTTAGCCAATTACCTTACAGAAGATACTTCTCTGCGTATGAAGAGGATGACAATCCCAGGTAGTCGTATGCTTTTGTACTGCGATGTCAGCCTGGCGACACCTAGCATTACGCAGACAAGTTTATAACAGCTTGAATTCGCTTAGCCACCCCGGTGCAAACACCAGTGCTAAACTTGTAGTACAACGCTATGTATGGCCGCAAATGAGAAAAGATTGTCGTGAGTGATCCAGTGGTTGAGTTGCCAACGCTCAAAGGTAAATCGACACGTGTCAAGCCCTTTAGGTACTCTCGATTTACCCAACGCGCGTTTCAAATATGTTCATCTGGATCTCATCGGACCGTTTCGATTGGCCGAATATCGATATTGTCTAACAGCAGTCGATTGCTTTACGCGATGGGCTGAAGCTGTACCTATTGCAGATATTACGGCAGAGTCAGTGGTCAAAGCATTTTTATCCGGATGGGTTGCTCGATTCGGTTGCCCAACAGTTTCAATCCGTGCTATTTCAACAACTGTCTAAAGCCTAAGGCTTATCGAAAAACAACTGCTTACCGCCCTCAATATAACGGTTTAGTAGAAAGATTTCATCGACAATAAAAATCAGCAATAATGAGCCATGCCTATTGCCGATGGTGAGAATCATTACCATTCGTACTGCTTGGCATAAGAAGCTCTTTCAAAGAGGATCTACAATGTTCTTCTGCCGAGCTAGTATATGGAGAGCCTTTACGACTCCCAGGTGTTACCATAGTGTTGACAAATGTACGACTGATATAACAGATTTTTCAGCACGTATCAGATCATTTGCCAACAACTTAAAGCCAGTTCCAGTTAGACACCATACAAACTCTAAGAAGATTTTAGTGTACAAGGATTTGTCATCTTGTTCCCACGTATTTTTAAAAGAAGATGCTCTAAGAGGTGCACTTCAACCGGCCTACAGTGGCCCATATGAAGTAATTTCTAGAAAATTTAAAGTTTTCAAAATTAGAGGAAAGGGTAAAGATGTCACAGTTTCTGTAGACCGCTTAAAGCCAGCCTACATACTGTCGGACAATAACATAGTTGATAAAAAACATAATTCATGAAATTCCTCTTAGCACTCCAGCTATTAAACTGCTCAAACGCCAGCTTTTTTAGACCACAAGATCGGGACGTCAAGTTCGATTCCCCGACTACTTTCGCCCGTAGCACGGTCTCTGGAGGGGAGTGATCGACTTGTGTAGCGGACTTACATAATTTATTTATTATTTTTTATTTACAAAATGTACATTTATTATATTTATAATATTTTTTACTTAAATATATAATAAATTAAATAGCTATACACCTGACACACGACCCGTTTTATATATATATAATTGAACCGGTTTACTAGCTGCGCTCGCGCATCGTTCGTAAGTCGGTTACTCTTTGGACCGTTCGTTTTTCCCTTGCTTCAAGTTGCTTCAGTCGTTATCCTAACGCTGGACGCGAAGCCTGTGTCGCTTTTGATATCGTACTTGCTTGCAAATCTTTAATATATGTTTTTCGCTTTCCTTAGTGTTACGCTACTTTTATTAGTATAGACTTTCCTTTCTGTTTTCTGCTCTTTCACTTTCTGTGCTTTTTAATCTCTTGTGCTTGTGTAAATAAAATAATAACTATAATTGTGAAGTGAACTTTTTATTTCTCATTATTTTACACACAAAGAACTATAGGCGTATAGCAGAGATGTGACAAAATGTATTTAATTAATGATCAACGTTGTTTTAAATTTAAAAAAAAATACAGATAAAAATATTATTTCTAAACTCAAAACTAATGGTTAATATGTAAATATTTGTATTAAGCTCATTGTTGTATGAACTTCATCATAAAACATATCTGCTAAGTGTTAAGACTTGACCTGGGGTCAGTTGACAGTGATCTACAAACGTTTGTTTGTGGGCGCGCCTTGTTTAATATCTATTAATAAAGAAAACAAAATATTGATTCAATAGGTACCTACTACGCGTCATGTCAACTCATCATATTCTTCTTTCTATCACTTTCCATCTGCCAATATATTATATTTAAAGGTTTTATTATTTGCTACGGTACTTATTTTATTTTTAAATAATTCGACAATTTTAAATACACACTAAATACACAAATATACATACAAAACTTATAACGAAAAGACGTTGGTATAGTATAATTGTGTCTGCCGCCGTTTTGTTTCATATTTTGCTTGAACTATGTAGGTATCTGTGGACATTTTATAATAAATATAAATTCGTGTAGTTAATACAGAATAATCAAAGTTTTTCATCAAAAGTAGGTCGATTTCAATGAGACGAATCGTCAAAAAAATATACTTAATAACATAATGTGATAAATTCATTTTTTTTATTTTTAGATAGAAAATATAAAGGACGATGTTTAAAAACCTAATTGATATATGGAGGGAGCGACATATGAAATACTAATTTCAATCATTTGTCACGTCATGTGTTGTCTTCCTATCTAGATTATAAATAAAGTCGTTAAATGAGACGCACTGAAAATATTTTCTTATATACATTCGTGTTATAAATATGTCTCTACAGATATAGAACACATAAGCTGGTTAGTAACTAAGAACTGAGATAGCCCTGTGAATATAAACAAAAGTTTTAACAAAAAAAAACCGACTTCAAAAGAAAAACAAATTAATATGCACTAAAAAGTAAAAAAATATTTGCGTATTCTTCTATAATTTGGTAATTAACTTACTTTTTTCTACTCATTAATATGTAGGTACGATTGTGTTGTGTGGTTGATAATGTAGTTACAATTATTATTATTTATGGAGTTGAAAATTTATTTTTGGAGTAGACCTACTAAACGTGCTGCTCATATGAGACATCGCCGTTTATATTATTATTTATATATATTAATCTAAAACAGTGAAACGTAAAGAAAAATGCATTTTGGCCTACTTATTTAATAAATATTAGTTAATATGGTTAAATGCATGAATATAAATTAACATGTTTTGATTAAATAGATTTAGTTGGTGGGGTGTTGGGCAGCCATAACATAATCAAATAGTTATTTCTAGTAATAATTAAATAAACTGTATGTTTATAGATGCTGTGTTATACCATTATTCACCATAAAATTTGACGGAATGTCTGATTTAAAAAAAAAAGGTGAAGTATCTATATTATAATCAATATATAAATAAACATATATAACATGTATATACGAGTAGTTATAGGACTTTTATATATATATATATATATAGATATATATAAAAAACCGACTT